>CM055849.1:2497500-3767500 GCA_029490765.1 Euthynnus affinis | reverse complement strand
TTTAAACCAGATTAGTATTCCCCCTGAGCTCCTTCCTTGTGTTACTCCAGGAAGTTTTCTTGATTTGACTGTCAGCTCCCCATAGCCTGGAGGACAGCCGGTGGGCAGGTCTCCTTTATCCCATGTCTCTCTCTCTCTCTCTCTCTCTCTCTCTCTCTCTCTCATTATCACAATTATTACATTCAGTTTTAACTTTTCATTTATATCAATTTTGGTCGACGCAACAATTGGCCGCCCTTTGTCTCCAATATACACCAGAGGAGGCTGGAGAGAGAAGCAACCAGAGAAACAACCAGGAGAGTTAACGTTAGCTTGTTTGTCATTGTTGCTAATGATATCAGACTGATTAAGCGGCAGCCTCAAAGTTCTGTTAACTAACAAACAAGATGGCCAACATCTACAACTTGACTTTATGACATTAATACTTCATTTCCATGAAAGAAAGAAGATGTCAGATAACAGGAGTCAGATCCAGCTTCTCTCTCTCTGTCTCTTTGGTCGTTAATTTCATCTCTGATGGTTAAATTAGGTTTTTTTTTGTGAATTCATCTCCTTAACCAGAATGCAGCAGAGTTCATATAATGTGTTGTCGGTAAGTTAGCTTATTGTCGTAAGTTTGCTTGTTGAAGTTACAGTGAGCTGTCTGAACTAACTCATTCATTCATTTTTAATGTGTGGTTGTTAAGTTTCTTCAATTTATTTTTAAACTGAGTCGTATATTGAGTAATAAGCTTAAAGTAACCAGAATAACAAGTGTTCACTAGTGGTGAAACGGATCGTAGCTGATCCGTGATCCTAGGGATGCCCCCAAAGGTTCAGCAGGCATATGAACTGCTGATTAATTACAAAATTTAATGTCTCATTTAAGACAAAGTAAACAAACTGCTGTAAGTACAAGTCCTGGACAGACAGTGTGTCGCTAAAAGGGATTCTGAAGACAGCATCTAACTGTCTGAAGTGACATTTGAGTTATGTTCACCTGCTGTTTACTGTGCTGCAGCTAATTAGCATCTAGCTGCTAACTGTGCTTGCTAACGTTAGTGTGAATGTTTATCATCAAATTTTATTTGTCTCCCCCTTTTTTTTCCCCTGCTGATCATAAAAATGATCTGTCTCAAATCTGTGATACGATCCAAACCGTGAGTTCTGTGTTCATGTTAACACCCCTACTGTTAACATGTCAGCTCTGTACACTATATTTTGTATGTTGTGCACATAGATCAGAGTGTGTAAGTCATGTATTTGATACATGCATTAATACTTTGTGATGTGAACCTTCACTTTTAGATCTGTGAATGTTTTTAGTGTTCAGCACTGATCTGTTCCTGTATCACAGTATAAGCTTTGTGCTACTTTATATATTTCTGCATACTAGGAAAATACGGAAACACGTGTAAATCATGTGATATGTGCATCTCAGCAGAGAGACAAACAGTGACAGCAGGATCCTAAACTGCTCCACAAGACAGCCATGGTTCGTAGAAATGAGTTAATATCATAAATGCCTCTTTGAATAAAATGTGTGAACTTCTTGTAGTAGCGACCAAGGTAGCTTGCATGGAGAGCTATTGTAACCATGATTGAGAGTGACTAGCACTAGCATGTCGCTGGCTGACTGTCATGTTAGCTGTTATCTTGCCAGCTACAGTATTTTACCAACTAGCCCTGTGAGTAGTCCCTCCCTAGTCCCCACCACTTTCTAGCACTGCCTGTCTCACAAGGATGTGTGGATATGAAGTTCAAATCACACCAAATGTAATAAATGTAACTTTCCAGTTGTGGTTTGAGTCAATTCAAACAAGTTTTAGACTGCAGACTAAAACACTTTATTGAAAATGATGAATGAAATCTCCATCTCCAAGGATGCAGCAGGGCACGCAGCAAACAGTGATGGAGGTCAGGTGAGCTCCAGTGCATCTCAGCAGGATCACATGCAAAAAACAGACATCACACAGTATTGTTCAATGCTAACTGTTTCCTGCAATATGGATATATGTGTTTTGTAGGGCTGTCAAATGATTGCATTTTTTAATCGCAATTAATTTAATATTTATTTATTTATTTTTTTATAGTGAACGTTAATCGTGCGTTAAAAAGATAAACGGCGTTAAGAGGTCGTTAAGTTAGTTTTTAACGCGTTCACTTTGACAGCCCTAGTGTTTTGCTGTCCTGACTGCCAGATTGTGTGGTGGTGGGAGGAACCAACCTGAAGGCCTTTTATCCATGAGGAGGGCTTAGGCGGGTGGAGAGCTGGGTTGTGTGAGGGCAAAGAAGGACTGTAGATCCTGCAGAGTGGCACGCTCCATCGGGTCTCTGGCCAGACACATGTACAACAAGATCTTGGTGTCTAAAAAGTAAGAGCAAAAGCAGGAGATCAAGGTTTAAGGGGGCAGCTACAGTACTCAGTGAGGGGGAAAAAAAAAAAAGATATTTGCTTTCCAGAGGAGGATACTGTCTGGTATAAGACTGTGTCTTACCTCGGGACAGTTTACTGTTGATTGTAACGCAGTTCTGGATGAAGTCTGTCGTTGTAAAATGCCCTCTTCCGTGCAGCAATGTATAGAAGAGAGCGCCCAGCTGCCAAACTGTGGTGGGATGAGCTCTGTATGTGCGACAGTCAAACAACTCTGGAGGAGCATATGCAGGGGTACCTAGAACATACAGCAGCAGAGAAATGGAGGAAGACAAAGACAGAAAGTGAGAGAGAATAAGAAGGGGGCTAAGCTTTCTTTAAACATGAAAGTCGTTATTCTAAAAATTGGCTAATGTATATCATACCCCAGAAGTGATGGAAAGACGTCTCCGTTGAGAAGCCGCCACAACCAAAATCAATCACCCGGATTCTTTGAGTACCAGTTGAAGAGCGCTGGATCAGGGTGTTTTCTAACTTGATGTCCCGGTGAAAGACACCCTTGGCGTGCATATCAATGGCTGCATCCACCATCTGCCTCAGGATCATCTGAGATAGAGAAACATAGACATACAGTAGTTTAGAGGGACTGTAAGGCAGTATTTTCTCCAGATCCTTGGCAAGGTGGAAAAGATCATGGGGCAACATTTTCCAGAGCAGTTCCTCAAACTGTCAGTCTCAGTTGTCTGAAGAACTACTTTTCTACACACACATACACAGAAGCATCCTCCATATAGCCTCAGTACCTTAGCCTCTTGTTCCGGCAGGGAACCTCCGTTGACTTGGATGTACTTGTAGAGGTCCAGGGAGTAGGCTGGTCTTTCCAGAACCAGGATTAGCTCATGTTCTAGAGCGTACCAGTCCAGAAGGGATATGGAAGCGGATTGTCCCACTGCGCTTTGTAGACCTGCGGCCTTGAGCATGAAGGCTACCTCAAGAATGATGTAATACACCTTCCCATTGCAAACCTAAAAAAAAAACAAATGTATACACGTTGAGTGGTAAACCAAGTTCAGTTGAAGTAATCTTTGCAAATGTAAATTTGATTACATAAGAATGTCAATTTTAGGAGAAAAGGTTGAAATATAAGCAGCTGCAGAACTGATGTTTTGTCTGTTTCACTCATCCAAATTAGAGCAGTGAGAGAAATGTTCAACATCAATATCTAGAAATGTTTGTGTTTGACTTCAGATCAAATCACTCACCACTCGTTCTCGCCTCACCATATCCCTGGGAACATGCTTGATAGCCACCTGCAAGACAGAAATAAAAGTCCTTTTGTTGGCACTTTCGGAGGCTGTGGTGATGGTATGATGTGTGTATGAACATGTGTTTGTAAGACTTACTGGTAACGAGTCTTCTTTCCGGAGGCCGGCATAGACTGACCCGAAGCCCCCAGAACCGATTGGTGCTTCCTGGATATACTTTTCCTCAAATTCAGCTACACACAACGTACACAAAGAGATTTAGTTGACTTCTTCAAAAATTTTTACTTCTACTTCTACTATTTTACTTCTACTAAAAGTAAAGTCTTGTGGAAGGTGCAGGCAGAGAGCCTTCACAGCAGTAGCAGCACACAAACTAATCTTTCTCTAACTTTCTTTTATACTATCAGCCCACCTCTGCTCGTGCTTCCTGAGGAGGCCATCTCGAAGACTTTCTCCTCTTCCAGTGAGACGTCGTTAAAGACATGGCTGATGACTTTCTCACTGGAGAGAGAAGTGCTGGATCCATTAGAGCTAGATCCAGTAGTGCAGGATCCAGAAGAACTAGACTCAGTGCTGGATCCAATAGTGATAAAATCGCCAGTGCTGGATTCAGTGGCACTGGACACAATGCTGATGATGCTGTCACTACACCTCCTCCTTTTTTCAGATGTCCCGGCATCGACACTGGCCTTTCTCTTTCCCCATTGTCTGTTGAAATTTTCCACTGATTCTTCACTAGGCCTCATTTTTTTCCCTGGCATCTCTCCGTCATCACTAGCCCTCCTCTTCCTTGGATTGACACCTTCCTGCACTTTATTGCAGGGTTCAGTGGAATTGGTGATGTTGCAAACCTTGATCCTCTTCATAGGTCCAACATCACTGTCCTCCCTTCCTCTCTTCCTCACATTGAAATCCATATTGTTCTCTACAAATGAGAAAAACCTTGTAAATAACTTCCTGTACTGCACACTCTTCATATGCTTGATGACCCATTGGGGTTGTGCACTTTGACATTAGAAACGTATAATGAATTTGTACCTAGTTAAAGTGATGGAGGTGAACAATTACATCAGTACTGAACAAGAGGTGATGATAATAAGTAAATAAGCAAATACAAGACTTCAACCCTTCTCAGACGTGTGCCTGCTAGGTTAATGTGTGGGAAAGTTTTACTGTCACTTTCATTTTTGAATTGCATTTTTTTAACACTTTCAACATAGTTCATGAGAATTGAATGCTGTCACATAAATGTAAAAACGGCAGCTGCATAGAGTGAGAGGAGTGCTTATTTTATTTTTTGTGACACATTTGATAAAAAAAAACTGTTTAATAAACCATTAAATTCTGTGCATTTAAATTAGCCTACAAAAATGTGTTTCAAAGTTTTTTCCCCTCCTTCATGTATGTAAGGCAGGAAAACTTAAAACACAACACTCATTAGACCATCAGTCATATTAAACATAGTTTGGTGAGATGATGATAATGGTTAATGAGAAAATAAGTTACAATAGGACAGCATTTAAAAATAACTCTCAACCACAGGAGTCTTATGTATAACTCAAGGCACCTGATAAATCATATGGAGTATCTCATGTCAGTTGGGATTGCATGGGTTTTTTTTTTTTGCCACAACTTCAGACTTACCTCGATCTTTTCCAGAACTTGGAGTTATGAACTTTTGTATAGTCGTTGCAGACATGACGTTGACGTTTTGAACAAGATTCATTAGACGTTACAAGCACCTGCAGATATCTGAAGAGTGTGTACTGATCACACTGTGCCTTTGTTCTCAGTATGAAGGCAGTACTGCATTCAGAATGGAATGATGCTATGACTGTGACTTCATAAAGCTGAACTATGTGAGGTCACAAAGACAAAGAGCAGGCTAAATTCTATATTTTTATCATGACATCATCATGACATGTGACTGCTGCTTCCCACCTAAGATGGACGATTAGTGTTTTTTAATGAAGGACTTGTTTTTATCAACCACAAAAAGTGATTTCTCCCCCTCATCAAACTGTACAAACCTTTTTGCAGTATTCCAGCTTTTTTTCAAATACCTGAGTTATGTACATGAAACCATTCAAATAGAAACATACCTACTTTCTTACTGTATTGTTTTAATAAAAGCCAGGCATTTCAGTGACCTGCTGACCTTAACCCCATATAGTCAAGTCAGTAACAGTGGCTGCAATCACCATTCTTTAGTATATAACTGGGACAACAGATTTTAATTAGGAAGAAATACTAAATGAGAGGAATTCAAACATGAAAATTAATAATTTATTCAAGAACATTTTAATTAACTTAATAGTTTTAATAATTATTACATGTAATATTATCAAATCAAATCTAATAAGCTTTATTGGCATGACAGATAATATCCATATTGCCAAAGCATCACAAAATCATATAACAATATATAAACATAAATGACAATATCAAATATATAATGTGCTTTTTTTTTTTTTTTTACATATACAGTCACACAGAAACATCTACTACAGAGCTTGTTTTTCTTATATCATGGCAGGATTTAATATATTTTACAGCTATTATTCTACATTTATACATTTCAATTTCTATATTTCCTAATGTTTCTGGGAGTTGGATCTTTTTTGGAAAGTCAATATTTTGGTCTTGTTATTATTTACGGCTAGGGCCCATGTCTGACTGAACTTGTGGAGGATGTCCAGGCTCTGCTGTAAGCCCTCTCTGGAGGGAGACAGGAGAACCAGGTCATCAGCAAACATCAGACATTTGACCTCTGTGTCTTGCAGAATAACACCAGGAGCTGCAGATGTTTGCAGCTGTTCTGCAAGTGTATTTATATAAATGTTAAAAAGGGTTGGGTCCATATGTCTCCGACCTGTATGGGCAGCTCTTCAGGCTCAGACTGACAGACAGAGTTCCACTGGTCCCAGAAGGAGTCTCTTCAAGTAGGCACAGCTGTTTCTCAGTATGATTTATTTTTTTGGTTTTGATTGTCTTTTTATATGTTTTGAATGCTTCACAGTACTGAAGGCGTATATGATTATTTGTAGGAGCTCTGTGTTTGAGGTGAGATCATTTTCTAACTTCATTTTTCAGGTTTTGACATTCTTTGTCAAACCATTGGCTCTTTTTTGTTGTTCTTTTATTTGTACATAATTTCAATTCAGCTTTATTTGCTGTTGTATGGAAGATATCATTTATATTTAGTCAGCCTCACATATGCCTTCAGTAGTGGGAGGGTAGGGGTATTCTATATACTTTTTTAGTAATAATGTAAACTCCTCACTATTGCTGGCCTCTTGGTATTTCTCAGTGCTGTCTGGGGCCCATCTGTATGTCCTGGGTATGTTGAACAGTTTGCTGGGTTTTGTGTGTGTGTGATATTTTTCTGTTTGAGGAAGAGGGTGACTTGATTGTGATCTGATACGAGGGTTTGGGGCTTGACTGTGAATGCACTGAAAGAGAAGGGGTCCATGTCTGTGATCATATAATCTACAGTGCTGTTGCCACGAGTTGAACAATAAGTGAACCTTCCCAAAGAGTCCCCTCTCACCCGACCATTGACCATATACAGACTGAGGCTTCTAGGAGGAGGATCTTTCTAGGAGGCAGATGGAGGTGAACAGTATGAGCTTGCTGGGTTACAAAGTTGTCTCCTTGACTACTGGTGACTTCAGTTTGTGTACCAGTCTGGGCGTTAAAATCACCACAGATTATTATATTTCCCTAACCCTGGTAATGACATATCTGTGATTCAAGGAAGGGAAATATGTCATCAGAGAAATAAGGGGGCTCAGATGGAGGGATATAAACAGCACATAGATATATATCTTTCTGTGTAGGGATACGATCTCTTTTTATTTTCAGCCAAATATAGTTTTTCTCAATTTTGAGAATTTGTATCGAGTTGGTTAAATTTGATTTGTACCATATGAGTCCTCCTGAGTCTCTGCCTTGATTAACATTAGATAGTTTCTGGGAAGGGGCAATAATCTCTCTGTAGTTGGGAGAGCAGTGTGTGGGTACATCACCTCTACACCATGTTTCTGATAGGATTATGATTTCATTATTGATTATATTATTTACAAAATCAGAGGTTTTACTCTTCAGACCAAAGACTGAGGAGTTAAAGACCTTGGATATTCCAACAGTTTATTTTAAAGGAACTCATTGTAATTCTCAACAGAAGATTATGGCAGAAAGAGAAGGAGGGGATAGAGCAGTACAGCCCTTTTCATCCAGGAAGTACAGGGAAGGGGAGTGGTTCAGGAGAGGCTGAGGTGATAAATCAGAGACACCTGTGAGCTAGGGGGAAGGGAAAAACCTGACAATGCAGCATGGAGGAGAAAGAGAGGAGTGAGAGGGAAAGGACAGAAATAAAACAAAGATAATGAGCTATATAAAAGTCAGTGAAATGAGAAAAGGAAGCTCTGTCAGAAGTGTGGTGCACATGCTGGTCTTAAGGAAGAGTGCTGGTCTTTGGAGCCTGTCTGGAGGAAAGTATCTGTCTTCCCTGGGACATGCTTGGACTCTGCTGCTGGACTGGATGAAACTACTGAGACCAAAGCTAAGAGCTAAGTCCTACCTGTACCTCTCCAGACTTCTTCTAACTCTCTCCTCTTTGTCTCTCTTATGTCTTGATTTTGGCTGCAGTGCAGTAGGAAGTGTAGCTCTGTCTCTACTGTGTCCTGGTCACAGTGAGAACATAACCTGTCCTCTCTGGGCAGCCAGGTCTGCCTGTGTCTGCCTTCTTCTACTGCCAGGTTGTGTTCACTCAGTCTGTACTTAGTCAATGTTCTTCTCAGTTTACTATCAGACACTGTGGTCAGGTAGGTTGCCACAGTGTACTGTCTGTTTAGGGTCACATATGTTTCCATTTTGCTCTGGGATTTGGTTAGTCCTGTCCAATAATTTCTGTATTTTTCTTTTTCTTTCAGTATAATTTGGTTTGGTCTAATTTTCTGAGTGCATGTGTCCTGAGGCTGAGGTGGTCCTGGTGTGAAGACCTGAGTGGTTGATGGTTCGCTCAGCCTCAGGACCAGTTGGCAGAGGGGACTTCTTTCTGGGTTCAACTCCTGGCAGCGTAGGGCTTTGTATGAAAAGGAGAGTGGGTCACTTGTTTTAATATGGTTCCAGAAATTTAGGGCTCGTTTTTGAATGTTTAATATTAGAGGATATTGGCCTAATTCAGCTCTGCAGGCAGAGTTGGGAGCTTTTCTCTGCACCTGGAGGATACTTTTGTTGAATGTGTGTACCCCACACCTCGCTGCCATATAACGCAATAGGTTCAATGATTGATTTGAATATTTTGAGCCAAGTTCTAATCGGTAGTTCGGTGTTTATTGATCTCTTGATGGCATAGAAAGCCCTTTTTGCTTTGTCTTTTAGTTCATTCACAGCCAAGCTAAAATTTCCTGTGTTTGAAATTTTTAGTCCTAAATATGTGTAGTGGTTTATTTGTTCAATGATGTTGTTTCCAATTGTGAATCTGGTGTTTTTCTGTAGTCTGGACCTTTTCTGGAAAATAACCACTTTGGTTTTGGGTTGGTTGACTGTCAGGGCCCAGGTTTGACAGTATTTTTCCAATTCTAATAAATGTTGTGGTAACCCTTCTTTAGTGGGGGACAGCAGGACCAGGTCATCTGCATATAGGAGGCATTTTATTGTGGTGTCTTGTAATTTCAATCCAGGTGCTGGGGAATTTTCTATTTGTTTTGCCAATTCATTAATGTATATATTGAATAGTGTGGGGCTGAGGCTACAGCCTTGTCTGACTCCACGTCTCTGACAGAAAGACTCTGTTTTTTTGTACCAATCTTGATTGAACATTTTGCTTTAGAATACATTGATTTGATCAGATCGTATACTTTACCTCCAATACCACTTTCAATCAGTTTAAGGAAAAGGCCGTTGTGCCAGATTGAATCAAAAGCTTTCTGAAAATCCACAAAGCAGGCATAAATCTTTCCATCATTTTTGTGCACATAATTATCAATTAGAGTGTTCAATGTAAAAATATGATCCGTCGTTCTAAATTTAGGTAGAAATCCAATTTGGCTTTTGCTTAATAAATGCTGCTCAGTAATGAGGTTTATGATTCGTGAATTTAGAATGCTACAAAAGACTTTTCCCAAACATGAATTTATGCAGATCCCACGGTAGTTTTGGGGGTCTGTCTTGTCTCCACTTTTAAATATGGGAGTTATGAGACCTTCACTCCATGTATCAGGGAAATTGCCAACTCTGAGCACTAAGTTAAAAAGTTTCAGGATGGCTGATCTGAATTTAGTGTCTGTGTGTTTCAACATCTCGTTGAGGATGCCGTCAGGTCCACAGGCTTTTTTGGATTTTAGAGTTTTCAGTTTTTGGTCTAATTCATTGTCAGTAATTTGGTAATCTAATGGGGTTTGGTAGTCCTTAATGATTGTTTCTAATTGGTTCAATTTTCTTTGTATTTGATCTTGTTCAGGTGTGTTATGAGTTTCTGTGTATAAGCCATTGAAGTGCTTTAACCATATGTCTCCATCTTGAATGGCTAGATTATTATCATTATTACTTCTGTTTAAGGTCTTCCAGTGGTCCCAGAAACTGTTAGAATTAATTGATTCTTCTATTAACTTGACCTGGTTTTTGAGGTGTTGCTCTCTCTTAGTTCTGAGTGTCTGTTTATATTGTTTGAGTGTGTCACCATAGTGAATACGTACTTCCTGATTTTCTGGAGCTCTGTGTTTCTGATTGGATAATTGTCTGAGATTTTTCCTTATGTTTTTACATTCTGAGTCAAACCATTTTTATTGTTTTCTTTTTTTGGGGTTTAGTTTTAGGGAGGATAAGTTGGATTGTTGTGCCACATGATGGAAGATATTATTAATGTGCTCTGTAGCCACATTTACTCCTTCTTCACTGTGTGGATATGAACAGGCCAGGAAAAAATTTAGAAACTCTTGGGTTCTGTGGCTGCTCATTGCCTCCTGATATTCAGGAAACCTGCTTTGTTTCCAAATGTAGTGAGCTGTTATATGATATAATTTAGTGGAGTTGGGGTGTGGTTGGTTAGAGTGGATTCTTTTTTAGGTAGATCCTGATCTGATTATGATCTGAAAAGGGGGTTTGTTGTTTGACTGTGAATGCTCTGAAAGAGAAAGGGTCCAAATCTGTTACTGCATAATCTACTGTGCTGCTGCCAAGAGAAGAGCTGTAGGTGTAACGGCCAAAGGAGTCCCCTCTTAACCGACCATTGACTATGTACAGACTAAGGGCCCGGCAGAGCTGCAGTAGTTCTCTCCCATTTTTATTTGTCATATTATTATCAAAATTATTCCTTAGTGGAAGAGATAAATAGGTGTTAGTTACGTTATTTATGTATTTGTCTCCCTTTGTGCTAATTGTGTCTGGTTCTTGGGCTGTGCGTGCATTCATGTCGCCTACAATTAGGACATTTCCTTGTGTTTGGAAGTGGCTGATGTCTTTCTCTAGGGAAGTAAAAGTCTGATCTTTAAAGTAGGGAGATTCAGCTGGGGGGATATATATCGCACATAGAAAGATATTATTGGTATTGGAGGTCAGGTCCTTTTTTAATTTAAGCCATATATAATTTTCACCTTTTTTAATAAATTCAATTGAATGGGTATATTCAGTTTTAAACCAGATTAGTATTCCCCCTGAGCTCCTTCCTTGTGTTACTCCAGGAAGTTTTCTTGATTTGACTGTCAGCTCCCCATAGCCTGGAGGACAGCCGGTGGGCAGGTCTCCTTTATCCCATGTCTCCATTAAAGTGATGATGTCAGAGTTTTTTAATTCATCAATAAATTCAGTGTTATTACTTTTTAGTCCAAAAGCTGATGATCTCAACCCCTGGACGTTCCATTGGCTTATTACAAAAGATTCGTATTGTTTCATGTTGCAATGTTAGATATTGAATTTGTTGTTGTTTTCATTCAAAGTGGAAATGCATTCTTTAAACTCTGGATTATATAACTAAAATTGTGAGAGATTATTAGTATTATTAAACATAGAATCCATTTATATAATCAGTATTAATATTCATGTAATTGTATTAATATTAATTTGATTAATTTGAACCGTATTCATGAACAGTTTACAACAGCAGTTTATAAATGTGTATATGCATTTGTGTGTGTGTGAGAGTGCGTGTGTGTGTATGCGTTTGCGTGTGTGTGTGTGTATGCGTTTGCGTGTGTGTGTGTGTATGCGTTTGTGTGTGTGTGTGTGTATGCGTGTGTGTGTGTGTGTGTGTGTGTGTATGCGTTTGTGTGAGTGTGTGTGTGTATGCGTTTGTGTGTGAGTGTGTGTGTGTATGCGTTTGTGTGTGAGTGTGTGTGTGTGTATGCGTTTGTGTGAGTGTGTGTGTGTATGCGTTTGTGTGTGAGTGTGTGTGTGTATGCGTTTGTGTGTGAGTGTGTGTATGCGTTTGTGTGTGAGTGTGTGTGTGTGTATGCGTTTGTGTGTGTGTGTATGCGTTTGTGTGTGTGTGTGCGTTTGTGTGTGTGTGTGCGTTTGTGTGTGTGTATGCGTTTGTGTGTGTGTGTGTATGTGTGCGTGTGTGTGTGTATGCGTTTGTTTGTGTGTTGGAGTGTGTGTGTATATGTGTGTGTGTTCACCAGGGTTCCTGGCCAGTAAGACGAGTGCAGATGAGGGTGAGCATGTGTCTGATGTCGGTCATGTCACAGGAGCCAGGAGCTCCAGTGAGAACTTCAGCATAACTTCTCTCATGTAGCTGTGGTCTGTGCAGCTGTGAAGGTGGTGCTGGGCGGAGGCCTTGCCATGTTTGTGGTTGTCCTGTTGTGTCCACGGTAGAGCTCCTGGGAGGGAGAGGGGGAGGGGGAGGGGGGCCAAGATGAGGTGGGCATGGACGTGGGGGTAAAAGTGGGGGTCCGGTCCATGTTGTGGTGGGCGTGGGAGTGGTAGTCGTGGGTTGGGTGGGGGTAAGGGTCTGGGGTGATGTGGGGGAAGAAATTCATGAGTTCCTTGGTGGTGTTCGGTGGACTCTCCAGTTGTTCTGTGTCTGGCGTGCTGCGGGTGCTGGTGTGGTGGTCTTGGTGGACCTCTCCTTTCTTGTCTCTGGTTTGCTGGTCTCTGTGTCCTGGTCGGCGCCGTCTGAGTTCCGTCCTCTCTCCTGCTGTTTTGGTTGCTCAATGTGGGGATGCGGCCCAGTGCAGCGTCTTTTAGTGTCCTTGCGAAGACAGAAACATATTCTTTTTTGAGATGTACCCGGTCATAAAGATTGTTGATACCGAGGGTTGGGTGATGGGCCCGATATACATTAGGTCTGAGGGCACAGTCTCTTGATATGCTGGCATTGATTCCTAAAATCGTTTTAGGGTGGAAGTCTTTTCGAGGGAGCAGGGTGGACATTATAATCTTTGTGTTAGGAAAAGTGTTGCTGGCCTTGTTGATCACTGCTCTTAGTGACGTTGCACCCCGTTCCTGCTGGGCTCTCAGGTCATTGGTGCCTGTATGGATGATGATATAGCTCGGACTGCCAAGATGTTCTTCAGATAGCAGGTCAAGGGCTCTGTTGGTAGTTGGGCATTGGATTTTGGTAACACTGTGGTTTGGGAAAAGTCTTTTTTTCATCTAGGAACTTCTCATTAGAGTCTGTAAGAAAAACAACATCCCATTTATTTTGTACGATGGGAAGTGATGGTTGCTCTGATGGGTGTTGCTGCTCACAGGGAACGCTGAGGTTTGTCGGTGGTTCTGGTGTCTGCTGCAGGTCAGGAGAGGCATCCAGTGGGCCAGTGAGGGTTTGTGGTTCGGGGGATGCATGTTTGTGTTAGCAGGGAGTTGCAGCTGCTGGCTGAGGCTGTGAATTGTCATTTCTTTCTCTTGTAGTTTTTCAGCCAATAAAGATATCTCTTTCTTGTTGTCGGTTGTCTCTTGTTGCATTTCTTTTAGCAGTGCTGTAAGCATGGCTAACTCTTTCCTGCATGTATCTTTGTCATGTTGCAGTTCTTTTAGCTGGGTCTGGGTTTGTTCATATTGTGACTTCATGTTTGACAGTTCCTGATGGATGGTTTTGTTTAATTCTCTAAGAGAGTTTGTCTGGAGGGAGATTTCCTGAAGTTGTATCAGTTCACTTTCCATATATGCAAGCTTATCTCTCATTTCATTTATGGTGGTATATATGAGAGGGGGGATATTGTTGGTAGGGTTCCTCTCCTTGTTGCTCTGTTCCTCCTCTGCCAGGCTACCGTGTGCTGGTGACGGGTAGGTAGCTGAAGTTGTCTGTGGGGGATCCAGGGGGGAAGTGAACGCAGGACCAGATTTCTCTCTCTGTGCTTCTGCTAGTGTTTTGAGGGTTTGGAATTCAGAATGAAAATTTTTTAAGTTGCCCTGTATCATAATCTTCCCAGTTTTATAGATGTTGATCGTTGTCATCACTGTATCTGGGTCTTCATTCTCTTTTAGTTGTAGTTTCCATCCATTGCAGATGCCTTTCCTTTCTGCAGATGGATGGTGGAGGATGATGGCACTGTGCCACGCGCTGGGGTGTCCAGAGTAAAATATTAGGTTGCTGACGTCTCCATTTTTATAAAAATCAGCAAACAGAGTCTCAGGTTTTCCTTCTAGCAGCTTTTGCTTAAACTCTCTTCTTTGAGGTTCGTTTTTTACCTCAGGAGGGTAATTGATTGGCAGGTAGTTAGCCAGAGTTGAACAGTGGGGGAGTGTTTCTGGTTGGCTCATATTGGTGGTGGTGGTGTTTGTGTAGTGCTCTCTGATTGGTCAGATTTCTTCCGGTTTTTGATTGGTTCTCACTGGTCCTTGTTGGAATGAAGCAACTGACAGGTGACTGACAACGGAATGCGATCCCAACTGACAACTTCCAACTGCCAACTGCCAGTGCTAAAGTTAGCTTAATTTAGCTAACTGTTTAAATGAAGTAAAACCAAATAAATTGATCAAAATACGTGGTGAAGATGAATTTTCAGGGATTTCCAGTTCCTTTTCACGTTTTCATTAGCCTACAGATACATCCCTCCATCCTAGTAGATGAATGTTCTTCGGTACCTTAGATGTAGATTGTCCTGGTTTTGGTCCTTGTGTCTGCTCCTCTGGTCACTACTGTCCACTCTAATCCTTGTTTGTCTTTGTTTTCAGGTGAGTTGTTGCTTGTTCGAGGTTGTATTTGTCTTCTTCTTTCTTTCTTATGGCATATAAGTGTAAAATTTTCACTTTGTTTAAACAACAAACAGATTCAATAGTCTAGGAGCTCTTGCCTAGCATGTCTCCTCTTGTGTTCTCTCTCTCTCTCTCTCTCTCTCTCTCTCACACACTCACACACACACACACACACACACACACACACTAATTATCACAATTATTACATTCAATTTTAACTTTTCATTTATATCAATTTGGGTTGATGCAACAATAGGCCGCCCTTTGTCTCCATATACACCAGAGGAGGCTGGAGAGAGAAGCAACCAGGAGAGTTAACGTTAGCTTGTTTGTCATTGTTGCTAATGATATCAGACTGATTAAGCGGCAGCCTCAAAGTTCTGTTAACTAACAAACAAGATGGCCAACATCTACAAATTGACTTTATGACATTAATACTTCATCTATATGAAAGAAAGAAGATGTCAGATAACATGAGTCAGATCCAGCTTCTCTCTCTCTGTCTCTTTGGTTGCTAATTTCATCTCTGATGGTTAAATTAGGTTTTTTTTGTGAATTCATCTCCTTAACCAGAATGCAGCAGAGATCATATAATGTGTTGTCTGTAACGTTAGTTTGCTTGTTGAAGTTACAGTGAGCTGTCTGAACTAACTCATTCATTCATTTATTTTTAATGTGTGGTCGTTCAGTTTCTTTAGTTCATTTTTATACTGAGTCGTATATTGAGTATTAAGCTTAAAGTAACCAGAATAACAAGTGTTAACTAGTGGTGTAACGGATCGTAGCTGATCCGTGATCCTAGGGATGCCCCCAAAGGTTCAGCAGGCATATGAACTGCTGATTAATTACAAAATTTAATGTCTCATTTAAGACAAAGTAAACAAACTGCTGTAAGTACAAGTCCTGGACAGTGTGTCGCTAAAAGGGATTTTGAAGCCAGCATCTAACTGTCCGAAGTGACATTTGAGTTATGTTCACCTGCTGTTTAATGTGCTGCAGCAGAGCAGCTAATTAGCATCTAGCTGCTAACTGTGCTAACTAACGTTAGTGTGAGTGTTTGTTATCAAGTTTTATTTGTCTCCCCCTTTTTTCCCGCTGATCCTAAAAATGATTGAGACTCAAATCTGTGATACGATCCAAACCGTGAGTTCTGTGTTCATGTTAACACCCCTACTGTTAACATGTCAGCTCTGTAGACTATATTTTGTATGTTGTGCACATAGATCAGAGTGTGTAAGTCATGTATTTGATACATGCATTAATACTTTGTGATGTGAACCTTCACTTTTAGATGTGTGAATGTTTTTAGTGTTCAGCACTGATCTGTTCCTGTATCACATTATAAGCTTTGTGCTACTTTATATATTTCTGCATACTAGGAAAATACGGAAACACGTGTAAATCATGTGATATGTGCATCTCAGCAGAGAGACAAACAGTGACAGCAGGATCCTAAACTGCTCCACAAGACAGCCATGGTTCGTAGAAATGAGTTAATATCATAAATGCCTCTTTGAATAAAATGTGTGAACTTCTTGTAGTAGCGACCAAGGTAGCTTGCATGGAGAGCTATTGTAACCATGATTGAGAGTGACTAGCACTAGCATGTCGCTGGCTGACTGTCATGTTAGCTGTTATCTTGCCAGCTACAGTATTTTACCAACTAGCCCTGTGAGTAGTCCCTCCCTAGTCCCCACCACTTTCTAGCACTGCCTGTCTCACAAGGATGTGTGGATATGAAGTTCAAATCACACCAAATGTAATAAATGTAACTTTCCAGTTGTGGTTTGAGTCAATTCAAACAAGTTTTAGACTGCAGACTAAAACACTTTATTGAAAATGATGAATGAAATCTCCATCTCCAAGGATGCAGCAGGGCACGCGGCAGACAGTGATGGAGGTCAGGTGAGCTCCAGTGCATCTCAGCAGGATCACATGCAAAAAACAGACATCACACAGTATTGTTCAATGCTAACTGTTTCCTGCAATGTGGGGCTGTCAAATGATTACATTTTTTAATCGCAATTAATTTAATTTAATATTTATTTATTTATGGTGAACGTTAATTGTGCGTTAAAAACGGTGTTAAGAGGTCGTTAAGTTAGTTTTTAACGCATTAACTTTGACAGCCCTAGTGTTTTGCGGTCCTGACTGCCAGATGGTGTGGTGGTGGGAGGAACCAACCTGAAGGCCTTTTATCCATGAGGAGGGCTTAGGCGGGTGGAGAGCTGGGTTGTGTGAGGGCAAAGAAGGACTGTAGATCCTGCAGAGTGGCACGCTCCATCGGGTCTCTGGCCAGACACATGTATAACAAGATCTTGGTGTCTAAAAAGTAAGAGCAAAAGCAGGAGATCAAGGTTTAAGGGGGCAGCTACAGTACTCAGTGAGGGGAAAAAACATATTTGCTTTCCAGAGGAGGATACTGTCTGGTATAAGACTGTCTTACCTCGGGACAGTTTACTGTTGATTGTAACACAGTTCTGGATGAAGTCTGTCGTTGTAAAATGCCCTCTTCCGTGCAGCAATGTATAGAAGAGAGCGCCCAGCTGCCAAACTGTGGTGGGATGAGCTCTGTATGTGCGACAGTCAAACAACTCTGGAGGAGCATATGCAGGGGTACCTAGAACATACAGCAGCAGAGAAATGGAGGAAGACAAAGACAGAAAGTGAGAGAGAATAAGAAGGGGGCTAAGCTTTCTTTAAACATGAAAGTCATTATTCTAAAAATTGGCTAATGTATATCATACCCCAGAAGTGATGGAAAGACGTCTCTGTTGAGAAGCCGCCACAACCAAAATCAATCACCCGGATTCTTTGAGTACCAGTTGAAGAGCGCTGGATCAGGGTGTTTTCTAACTTGATGTCCCGGTGAAAGACACCCTTGGCGTGCATATCAATGGCTGCATCCACCATCTGCCTCAGGATCATCTGAGATAGAGAAACATAGACATACAGTAGTTTAGAGGGACTGTAAGGCAGTATTTTCTCCAGATTCTTGGGGCAACATTTTCCAGAGCAGTTCCTCAAACTGTCAGTCTCAGTTGTCTGAAGAACTGCTTTTCTACACACACATACACAGAAGCATCCTCCATATAGCCTCAGTACCTTAGCCTCTTGTTCCGGCAGGGAGCCTCCGTTGACTTGGATGTATTTGTAGAGGTCCAGGGAGTAGGCTGGTCTTTCCAGAACCAGGATTAGCTCATGTTCAAGAGCGTACCAGTCCAGAAGGGATATGGAAGCGGATTGTCCCACTGAGCTTTGTAGACCTGCGGCCTTGAGCATGAAGGCTATCTCAAGAATGATATAATACTCCTTCCCATTGCAAACCTAAAAAAAACAAATGTATACACGTTGAGTGGTAAACCAAGTTCAGTTGAAGTAATCTTTGCAAATGTAAATTTGATTACATAAGAATATCAATTTTAGGAGAAAAGGTTGAAATATAAGCAGCTGCAGAACTGATGTTTTGTCTGTTTCGCTCATCCAAATTAGAGCAGTGAGAGAAATGTTCAACATCAATATCTAGAAATGTTTGTGTTTGACTTCAGATCAAATCACTCACCACTCGTTCTCGCCTCACCATATCCCTGGGAACATGCTTGATAGCCACCTGCAAGACAGAAATAAAAGTCCTTTTGTTGGCACTTTCGGAGGCTGTGGTGATGGTATGATGTGTGTATGAACATGTGTTTGTAAGACTTACTGGTAACGAGTCTTCTTTCCGGAGGCCGGCATAGACTGACCCGAAGCCCCCAGAACCGATTGGTGCTTCCTGGATATACTTTTCCTCAAATTCAGCTACACACAACGTACACAAAGAGATTTAGTTGACTTCTTCAAAAATTTTTACTTCTACTTCTACTATTTTACTTCTACTAAAAGTAAAGTCTTGTGGAAGGTGCAGGCAGAGAGCCTTCACAGCAGTAGCAGCACACAAACTAATCTTTCTCTAACTTTCTTTTATACTATCAGCCCACCTCTGCTCGTGCTTCCTGAGGAGGCCATCTCGAAGACTTTCTCCTCTTCCAGTGAGACGTCGTTAAAGACATGGCTGATGACTTTCTCACTGGAGAGAGAAGTGCTGGATCCATTAGAGCTAGATCCAGTAGTGCAGGATCCAGAAGAACTAGACTCAGTGCTGGATCCAATAGTGATAAAATCGCCAGTGCTGGATTCAGTGGCACTGGACACAATGCTGATGATGCTGTCACTACACCTCCTCCTTTTTTCAGATGTCCCGGCATCGACACTGGCCTTTCTCTTTCCCCATTGTCTGTTGAAATTCTCCACTGATTCTTCACTAGGCCTCATTTTTTTCCCTGGCATCTCTCCGTCATCACTAGCCCTCCTCTTCCTTGGATTGACACCTTCCTGCACTTTATTGCAGGGTTCAGTGGAATTGGTGATGTTGCAAACCTTGATCCTCTTCATAGGTCCAACATCACTGTCCTCCCTTCCTCTCTTCCTCACATTGAAATCCATATTGTTCTCTACAAATGAGAAAAACCTTGTAAATAACTTCCTGTACTGCACACTCTTCATATGCTTGATGACCCGTTGGGGTTGTGCACTTTGACATAAGAAACGTATAATGAATTTGTACCAAGTTAAAGTGATGGAGGTGAACAATTACATCAGTACTGAACAAGAGGTGATGATAATAAGTAAATAAGCAAATACAAGACTTCAACCCTTCTCAGACGTGTGCCTTCTAGGTTAATGTGTGGGAAAGTTTTACTGTCACTTTTATTTTTGAATTGCATTTTTTTTTAACACTTTCAACATAATTCATGAGAATTGAATGCTGTCACATAAATGTAAAAACAGCAGCAGCATAAAGTGAGAGGAGTAATTATTTTTTTTGTGACACATTCGATAAACTATTTAATAAACCATAAAATTCTGTGCATTTAAATTAGCCTACAAAAATGTGTTTCAACGTTTTTTTTCCCTCCTTCATGTATAAAAGGCAGGAAAACTTAAAACACAACACTCATTAGACCATCAGTCATATTAAACATAGTTTGGTTGGTGAGATGATGATAATGGTTGATGAGAAAATAAGTTACAATAGGAGTTCTACTGGTGGTTTGATTAGACTAGTGAGAAGCAGGGACTGTGTACAATAAGTTTTAAAAGCCATCTCTTTATCAGTGTGTTATAAATCCTACACTGAAGCTGCACCTAAATGTTGGATCATTACATGACACAATTGCCTTGTATACAGAATATTGTTTGGACTAAAAGTTGTATTTGATAGTTATATCTTTATATTCATGTCTGTAAACTAATTACAAATTTTGAATTTCTATCAAGTCACAGCACAGATGTACGTTACAAATAAGTTTTCAGCATTTAAAAATAACTCTCAACCACAGGAGTCTTATGTATAACTCAAGGCACCTGATAAATCATATGGAGTATCTCATGTCAGTTGGGATTGCATGGTTTTTTTTTTGCCACAACTTCACACTTACCTCGATCTTTTCCAGAACTTGGAGTTATGAACTTTTGTATAGTCGTAGCAGACATGGCGTTGACGTTTCGATCAAGATTCATTAGACGTTACAAGCACCTGCAGATATCTGAAGAGTGTGTACTGATCACACTGTGCCTTTGTTCTCAGTATGAAGGCAGTACTGCATTCAGAATGGAATGATGCTATGACTGTGACATCATAAAGCTCAACTATGTGAGGTAACAAAGACAAAGAGCAGGCAAAATTCCATATTTTTATCATGACATCATCATGACATGTGACTGCTGCTTCCCACCGAAGATGGACGATTAGTGTTTTTTAATGAAGGACTTGTTTTTATCAACCACAAAAAGCGATTTCTCCCCCTCATCAAACTGTACAAACCTTTTTGCTGTATTCCAGCTTTTTTCAAATATGAGTTATGCACATTCTATTCTATTTCTATTTGAACCACCATTCAAATAGAAACATACCTACTTTCTTACTGTATTGTTTTAATAAAAGCCAGGCATTTCAGTGACCTGCTGACCTTAACCCCATATAGTCAAGTCAGTAACAGTGGCTGCAATCACCATTCTTTAGTATATAACTGGGACAACAGATTTTAATTAGGAAGAAATGCTAAATGAGAGGAATTCAAACATGAAAATTAATAATTTATTCAAGAACAATTTAATTAACTTAATAGTTTTAATAATTATTACATGTAATATTATCAAATCTAATAAGCTTTATTGGCATGACAGATAATATCCATATTGCCAAAGCATCACAAAATCATATAACAATATATAAACATAAATGACAATATCAAATATATAATAATGTGCTTTTTTTTTTTACACATACAATCACACAGAAACATCTACTACAGAGCTTGTTTTTCTTATATCATGGCAGGATTTAATATATTTTACAGCTATTATTCTACATTTATACATTTCAATTTCTATATTTCCTAATGTTTCTGGGAGTTGGATCTTTTTTGGAAAGTCAATATTTTGGTCTTGTTCATATTTACAGTTAGGGCCCATGTCTGACTGAACTTGTGGAGGATGTCCAGGCTCTGCTGTAAGCCCTCTGTGGAGGGAGACAGGAGAACCAGGTCATCAGCAAACATCAGACATTTGACCTCAGTCTTCAGACCAAAGACTGAGGAGTTAAAGACCTTGGATATTCCAACAGCTTATTTTAAAGGAACTCATTGTAATTCTCAACAGAAGATTATGGCAGAAAGAGAAGGAGGGGATAGAGCAGTACAGCCCTTTTCATCCAGGAAGTACAGGGAAGGGGAGTGGTTCAGGAGAGGCTGAGGTGATAAATCAGAGACACCTGTGAGCTAGGGGGAAGGGAAAAACCTGACAATGCAGCATGGAGGAGAAAGAGAGGAGTGAGAGGGAAAGGACAGAAATAAAACAAAGATAACGAGCTATATAAAAGTCAGTGAAATGAGAAAAGGAAGCTCTGTCAGAAGTGTGGTGCACATGCTGGTCTTAAGGAAGAGTGCTGGTCTTTGGAGCCTGTCTGGAGGAAAGTATCTGTCTTCCCTGGGACATGCTTGGACTCTGCTGCTGGACTGGATGAAACTACTGAGACCAAAGCTAAGAGCTAAGTCCTACCTGTACCTCTCCAGGCTTCTTCTAACTCTCTCCTCTTTGTCTCTCTTATGTCTTGATTTTGGCTGCAGTGCAGTAGGAAGTGTAGCTCTGTCTCTACTGTGTCCTGGTCACAGTGAGAACATAACCTTTCCTCTCTGGGCAGCCAGGTCTGCCTGTGTCTGCCTTCTTCTACTGCCAGGTTGTGTTCACTCAGTCTCTACTTAGTCAATGTTCTTAGTTTACTATCAGGCACTGTGGTCAGGTAGGTTGCCACAGTGTACTGTCGGTTTAGGGTCACATATGTTTCCATTTTGCTCTGGGATTTGGTTAGTCCTGTCCAATAATTTCTGTATTTTTCTTTTTCTTTCAGTATAATTTGGTTTGGTCTAATTTTCTGAGTGCATGTGTCCTGAGGCTGAGGTGGTCCTGGTGTGAAGACCTGAGTGGTTGATGGTTCGCTCAGCCTCAGGACCAGTTGGCAGAGGGGACTTCTTTCTGGGTTCAACTCCTGGCAGCGTAGGGCTTTGTATGAAAAGGAGAGCGGGTCACTTGTTTTAATATGGTTCCAGAAATTTAGGGCTCGTTTTTGAATGTTTAATATTAGAGGATATTGGCCTAATTCAGCTCTGCAGGCAGAGTTGGGAGCTTTTCTCTGCACCTGGAGGATACTTTTGCAGAACTCTGTATGTAAGATTTCGATTGGATGTTTGTCCCATTTTGTCCAGTCGTGTTGAATGTGTGTACCCCACACCTCGCTGCCATATAATGCAATAGGTTCAATGATTGATTTGAATATTTTGAGCCAAGTTCTAATCGGTAGTTCGGTGTTTATTGATCTCTTGATGGCATAGAAAGCCCTTTTTGCTTTGTCTTTTAGTTCATTCACAGCCAAGCTAAAATTTCCTGTGTTTGAAATTTTTAGTCCTAAATATGTGTAGTGGTTTATTTGTTCAATGATGTTGTTTCCAATTGTGAATCTGGTGTTTTTCTGTAGTCTGGACCTTTTCTGGAAAATAACCACTTTGGTTTTGGGTTGGTTGACTGTCAGGGCCCAGGTTTGACAGTATTTTTCCAATTCTAATAAATGTTGTTGTAACCCTTCTTTAGTGGGGACAGCAGGACCAGGTCATCTGCATATAGGAGGCATTTTATTGTGGTGTCTTGTAATTTCAATCCAGGTGCTGGGGAATTTTCTATTTGTTTTGCCAATTCATTAATGTATATATTGAATAGTGTGGGGCTGAGGCTACAGCCTTGTCTGACTCCACGTCTCTGACAGAAAGACTGTTTTTTTTTTGTACCAATCTTGATTGAACATTTTGCTTTAGAATACATTGATTTGATCAGATCGTATACTTTACCTCCAATACCACTTTCAATCAGTTTAAGGAAAAGGCCGTTGTGCCAGATTGAATCAAAAGCTTTCTGAAAATCCACAAAGCAGGCATAAATCTTTCCATCATTTTTGTGCACATAATTATCAATTAGAGTGTTCAATGTAAAAATATGATCCGTCGTTCTAAATTTAGGTAGAAATCCAATTTGGCTTTTGCTTAATAAATGCTGCTCAGTAATGAGGTTTATGATTCATGAATTTAGAATGCTACAAAAGACTTTTCCCAAACATGAATTTATGCAGATCCCACGGTAGTTTTGGGGGTCTGTCTTGTCTCCACTTTTAAATATGGGAGTTATGAGACCTTCACTCCATGTATCAGGGAAATAGCCAACTCTGAGCACTAAGTTAAAAAGTTTCAGGATGGCTGATCTGAATTTAGTGTCTGTGTGTTTCAACATCTCGTTGAGGATGCCGTCAGGTCCACAGGCTTTTTTGGATTTTAGAGTTTTCAGTTTTTGGTCTAATTCATTGTCAGTAATTTGGTAATCTAATGGGTTTTGGTAGTCCTTAATGATTGTTTCTAATTGGTTCAATTTTCTTTTGTATTTGATCTCGTTCAGGTGTGTTATGAGTTTCTGTGTATAAGCCATTGAAGTGCTTTAACCATATGTCTCCATCTTGAATGGCTAGATTATTATCATTATTACTTCTGTTTAAGGTCCTCCAGTGGTCCCAGAAACTGTTAGAATTAATTGATTCTTCTATTAACTTGACCTGGTTTTTGAGGTGTTGCTCTCTCTTAGTTCTGAGTGTCTGTTTATATTGTTTGAGTGTGTCACCATAGTGAATACGTACTTCCTGATTTTCTGGAGCTCTGTGTTTCTGATTGGATAATTGTCTGAGATTTTTCCTTATGTTTTTACATTCTGAGTCAAACCATTTTTCTTTTCTTTTTTTGGGGTTTAGTTTTAGGGGGGATAAGTTGGATTGTTGTGCCACATGATGGAAGATATTATTAATGTGCTCTGTAGCCACATTTACTCCTCCTTCACTGTGTGGATATGAACAGGCCAGGAAAGAATTTAGAAACTCTTGGGTTCTGTGGCTGCTCATTGCCTCCTGATATTCAGGAAACCTGCTTTGTTTCCAAATGTAGTGAGCTGTTATATGATATAATTTAGTGGAGTTGGGGTGTGGTTGGTTAGAGTGGATTCTTTTTTAGGTAGATCCTGATCTGATTATGATCTGAAAAGGGGGTTTGTTGTTTGACTGTGAATGCTCTGAAAGAGAAAGGGTCCAAATCTGTTACTGCATAATCTACTGTGCTGCTGCCAAGAGAAGAGCTGTAGGTGTAACGGCCAAAGGAGTCCCCTCTTAACCGACCATTGACTATGTACAGACTGAGGGCCCGGCAGAGCTGCAGTAGTTCTCTCCCATTTTTATTTGTCATATTATCAAAATTATTCCTTAGTGGAAGAGATAAATAGGTGTCAGTTACGTTATTTATGTATTTGTCTCCCTTTGTGCTAATTGTGTCTGGTTCTTGGGCTGTGCGTGCATTCATGTCGCCTACAATTAGGACATTTCCTTGTGTTTGGAAGTGGCTGATGTCTTTCTCTAGGGAAGTAAAAGTCTGATCTTTAAAGTAGGGAGATTCAGCTGGGGGGATATATATCGCACATAGAAAGATATTATTGGTATTGGAGGTCAGGTCCTTTTTTTAATTTAAGCCATATATAATTTTCACCTTTTTTAATAAATTCAATTGAATGGGTATATTCAGTTTTAAACCAGATTACTATTCCCCCTGAGCTCCTTCCTTGTGTTACTCCAGGAAGTTTTCTTGATTTGACTGTCAGCTCCCCATAGCCTGGAGGACAGCCGGTGGGCAGGTCTCCTTTATCCCATGTCTCTCTCTCTCTCTCTCTCTCTCTCTCTCTCTCTCTCATTATCACAATTATTACATTCAGTTTTAACTTTTCATTTATATCAATTTTGGTCGACGCAACAATTGGCCGCCCTTTGTCTCCATATACACCAGAGGAGGCTGGAGAGAGAAGCAACCAGAGAAACAACCAGGAGAGTTAACGTTAGCTTGTTTGTCATTGTTGCTAATGATATCAGAGTGATTAAGCGGCAGCCTCAAAGTTCTGTTAAGTAACAAACAAGATGGCCAACATCTACAACTTGACTTTATGACATTAATACTTCATTTCCATGAAAGAAAGAAGATGTCAGATAACATGAGTCAGATCCAGCTTCTCTCTGTCTCTCTCTTTGGTCGTTAATTTCATCACTGATGGTTAAATTAGGTTTTTTTTTTTGTGAATTCATCTCCTTAACCAGAATGCAGCAGAGTTCATATAATGTGTTGTCGGTAACGTTAGTTTGCTTGTTGAAGTTACAGTGAGCTGTCTGGACTAACTCATTCATTCATTTATTTTTAATGTGTGGTTGTTAAGTTTCTTCAATTTATTTTTAAACTGAGTCGTATATTGAGTAATAAGCTAACCAGAATAACAAGTGTTAACTAGTGGTGTAACGGATCGTAGCTGATCCGTGATCCAAGGGATGCCCCCAAAGGTTCAGCAGGCATATGAACTGCTGATTAATTACAAAATTTAATGTCTCATTTAAGACAAAGTAAACAAACTGCTGTAAGTACAAGTCCTGGACAAACAGTGTGTCGCTAAAAGGGATTCTGAAGCCAGCATCTAACAGTCCGAAGTGACATTTGAGTTATGTTCACCTAGCATCTAGCTGCTAACTGTGCTTGCTAACGTTAGTGTGAATGTTTATCATCAAGTTTTATTTGTCTCCCCCTTTTTTTTTTCCTGCTGATCCTAAAAATGATCAATGAGTTCTGTGTTCATGTTAACACCCCTACTGTTAACATGTCAGCTCTGTAGACTATATTTTGTATGTTGTGCACATAGATCAGAGTGTGTAAGTCATGTATTTGATACATGCATTAATACTTTGTGATGTGAACCTTCACTTTTAGATGTGTGAATGTTTTTAGTGTTCAGCACTGATCTGTTCCTGTATCACATTATAAGCTTTGTGCTACTTTATATGTATTTCTGCATACTAGGAAAATACGGAAACACGTGTAAATCATGTGATATGTGCATCTCAGCAGAGAGACAAACAGTGACAGCAGGATCCTAAACTGCTCCACAAGACAGCCATGGTTCGTAGAAATGAGTTAATATCATAAATGCCTCTTTGAATAAAATGTGTGAACTTCTTGTAGTAGCGACCAAGGTAGCTTGCATGGAGAGCTATTGTAACCATGATTGAGAGTGACTAGCACTAGCATGTTGCTGGCTGACTGTCATGTTAGCTGTTATCTTGCCAGCTACAGTATTTTACCAACTAGCCCTGTGAGTAGTCCCTCCCTAGTCCCCACCACTTTCTAGCACTGCCTGTCTCACAAGGATGTGTGGATATGAAGTTCAAATCACACCAAATGTAATAAATGTGACTTTCCAGTTGTGGTTTGAGTCAATTCAAACAAGTTTTAGACTGCAGACTAAAACACTTTATTGAAAATGATGAATGAAATCTCCATCTCCAAGGATGCAGCAGGGCACGCAGCAAACAGTGATGGAGGTCAGGTGAGCTCCAGTGCATCTCAGCAGGATCACATGCAAAAAACAGACATCACACAGTATTGTTCAATGCTAACTGTTTCTTGCAATGTGGATATGTTTTTTGTAGGGCTGTCAAATGATTGCATTTTTTAATCGCAATTTTAATTTAATATTTATTTATTTATTTATTCATGGTGAAGCAGCCCTAGTGTTTTGCGGTCCTGACTGCAAGATTGTGTGGTGGTGGGAGGAACCAACCTGAAGGCCTTTTATCTATGAGGAGGGCTTAGGCGGGTGGAGAGCTGGGTTGTGTGAGGGCAAAGAAGGACTGTAGATCCTGCAGAGTGGCACGCTCCATCGGGTCTCTGGCCAGACACATGTACAACAAGATCTTGGTGTCTAAAAAGTAAGAGCAAAAGCAGGAGATCAAGGTTTAAGGGGGCAGCTACAGTACTCAGTGAGGGGAAAAAACATATTTGCTTTCCAGAGGAGGATACTGTCTGGTATAAGACTGTGTCTTACCTCGGGACAGTTTACTGTTGATTGTAACACAGTTCTGGATGAAGTCTGTCGTTGTAAAATGCCCTCTTCCGTGCAGCAATGTATAGAAGAGAGCGCCCAGCTGCCAAACTGTGGTGGGATGAGCTCTGTATGTGCGACAGTCAAACAACTCTGGAGGAGCATATGCAGGGGTACCTAGAACATACAGCAGCAGAGAAATGGAGGAAGACAAAGACAGAAAGTGAGAGGGAATAAGAAGGGGGCTAAGCTTTCTTTAAACATGAAAGTCATTATTCTAAAAATTGGCTAATGTATATCATACCCCAGAAGTGATGGAAAGACGTCTCCGTTGAGAAGCCGCCACAACCAAAATCAATCACCCGGATTCTTTGAGTACCAGTTGAAGAGCGCTGGATCAGGGTGTTTTCTAACTTGATGTCCCGGTGAAAGACACCCTTGGCATGCATATCAATGGCTGCATCCACCATCTGCCTCAGGATCATCTGAGATAGAGAAACATAGACATACAGTAGTTTAGAGGGACTGTAAGGCAGTATTTTCTCCAGATTCTTGGGGCAACATTTTCCAGAGCAGTTCCTCAAACTGTCAGTCTCAGTTGTCTGAAGAACTGCTTTTCTACACACACATACACAGAAGCATCCTCCATATAGCCTCAGTACCTTAGCCTCTTGTTCCGGCAGGGAGCCTCCGTTGACTTGGATGTACTTGTAGAGGTCCAGGGAGTAGGCTGGTCTTTCCAGAACCAGGATTAGCTCATGTTCAAGAGCGTACCAGTCCAGAAGGGATATGGAAGCGGATTGTCCCACTGAGCTTTGTAGACCTGCGGCCTTGAGCATGAAGGCTACCTCAAGAATGATGTAATACACCTTCCCATTGCAAACCTAAAAAAAAACGTATACACGTTGAGTGGTAAACCAAGTTCAGTAAGTAATCTTAAGTAATCTTTGCAAATGTAAATTTGATTACATAAGAATGTCAATTTTAGGAGAAAAGGTTGAAATATAAGCAGCTGCAGAACTGATGTTTTGTCTGTTTCGCTCATCCAAATTAGAGCAGTGAGAGAAATGTTCAACATCCACTTCAACATCAATATCTAGAAATGTTTGTGTTTGACTTCAGATCAAATCACTCACCACTCGTTCTCGCCTCACCATATCCCTGGGAACATGCTTGATAGCCACCTGCAAGACAGAAATAAAAGTCCTTTTGTTGGCACTTTCGGAGGCTGTGGTGATGGTATGATGTGTGTATGAACATGTGTTTGTAAGACTTACTGGTAACGAGTCTTCTTTCCGGAGGCCGGCATAGACTGACCCGAAGCCCCCAGAACCGATTGGTGCTTCCTGGATATACTTTTCCTCAAATTCAGCTACACACAAACGTACACAAAGAGATTTAGTTGACTTCTTCACAAATTTTTACTTCTACTATTTTACTTCTACTAAAAGTAAAGTCTTGTGGAAGGTGCAGGCAGAGAGCCTTCACAGCAGTAGCAGCACACAAACTAATCTTTCTCTAACTTTCTTTAATACCATCAGCCCACCTCTGCTCGTGCTTCCTGAGGAGGCCATCTGGAAGACTTTCTCCTCTTCCAGTGAGACGTCGTTAAAGACATGGCTGATGACTTTTTCACTGGAGAGAGAAGTGCTGGATCCATTAGAGCTAGATCCAGTAGTGCCCGATCCAGAAGAACTAGACTCAGTGCTGGATCCAATAGTGATGAAATCGCCAGTGCTGGATTCAGTGGGGCTGGACACAATGCTAATGATGCTGTCACTACACCTCCTCCTTTTTTCAGATGTCCCGGCATCGACACTGGCCTTTCTCTTTCCCCATTGTCTGGTGAAATTTTCCACTGATTCTTCACTAGGCCTCATTTTTTTCTCTGGCATCTCTCCGTCATCACTAGCCCTCCTCTTCCTTGGATTGACACCTTCCTGCACCTTATTGCAGGGTTCAGTGGAATTGGTGATGTTGCAAACCTTGATCCTTTTCATAGGTCCAACATCACTGTCCTCCCTTCCTCTCTTCCTCACATTGAAATCCATATTGTTCTCTACAAATGAGAAAAACCTTGTAAATAACTTCCTGTACTGCACACTCTTCATATGCTTGATGACCCGTTGGGGTTGTGCTCTTTGACATAAGAAACGTATAATGAATTTGTACCTAGTTAAAGTGATGGAGGTGAACAATTACATCAGTACTGAACAAGAGGTGATGATAATAAGTAAATAAGCAAATACAAGACTTCAACCCTTCTCAGACGTGTGCCTTCTAAGTTAATGTGTGGGAAAGTTTTACTGTCACTTTTATTTTTGAATTGCATTTTTTTAACACTTTCAACATAATTCATGAGAATTGAATGCTGTCACATAAATGTAAAAACAGCAGCAGCATAAAGTGAGAGGAGTAATTTTATTTTTTTGTGACACATTTGATAAAAAACTATTTTATAAACCATAAAATTCTGTGCATTTAAATTATCCTACAAAAATGTGTTTCAAAGTTTTTTCCCCTCCTTCATGTATAAAAGGCAGGAAAACTTAAAACACAACACTCATTAGACCATCAGTCATATTAAACATAGTTTGGTTGGTGAGATGATGATAATGGTTGATGAGAAAATAAGTTACAATAGGAGTTCTACTGGTGGTTTGATTAGACTAGTGAGAAGCAGGGACTGTGTACAATAAGTTTTAAAAGCCATCTCTTTATCAGTGTGTTATAAATCCTACACTGAAGCTGCACCTAAATGTTGGATCATTACATGACACAATTGCCTTGTATACAGAATATTGTTTGGACTAAAAGTTGTATTTGATAGTTATATCTTTATATTCATGTCTGTAAACTAATTACAAATTTTGAATTTCTATCAAGTCACAGCACATATGTACGTTACAAATAAGTTTTCAGCATTTAAAAAGAACTCTCAACCACAGGAGTCTTATGTATAACTCAAGGCACCTGATAAATCATATGGAGTATCTCATGTCAGTTGGGATTGCATGTGTTTGTTTTTTTTTTTGCCACAACTTCACACTTACCTCGATCTTTTCCAGAACTTGGAGTTATGAACTTTTGTATAGTCGTAGCAGACATGACGTTGACGTTTCGAACAAGATTCATTAGACGTTACAAGCACCTGCAGATATCTGAAGAGTGTGTACTGATCACACTGTGCCTTTGTTCTCAGTATGAAGGCAGTACTGCATTCAGAATGGAATGATGCTATGACTGTGACATCATAAAGCTGAACTATGTGAGGTCACAAAGACAAAGAGCAGGCAAAATTCCAATATTTTTATCATGACATCATCATGACATGTGACTGCTGCTTCCCACCGAAGATGGATGATTAGTGTTTTTTAATGAAGGACTTGTTTTTTATCAACCACAAAAAGTGATTTCTCCCCCTCATCAAACTGTACAAACCTTTTTGCAGTATTCCAGCTATTTTTCAAATACCTGAGTTATGTACATGCAGCCGGGTGGTAAACTGGTTCAGATGTTATTTTCCACTTAGGTGTGATATAGCTCTCAAAGTTGTTTGAATGTTAATACATGTGTTCTTTATTGTTCTCCTTTGAGTGTAAAATGATTTAAGTGTAAGCAGAATGTGAAGTAGACTGTAAGTGGGTTTTGGCAGCCTCACTTGTCATTTCGGGTTTTGGTCACCAGGCGGCAGCGCCGAGCAATATTATTGTCGCTCCGCCAAGTGCATCTTGGTCTTTCTTCCTGTTTACGTGCAAAACAAAAGTAGTAAGTAAAGAAACACATATCTTGTAAAATATCCCTGCATTAATACCTCAAGGACGTTAGCTGTCGATATTTAAACAAGGTGGTTTGATTTAGACACGGCTGACGTTGATGTCCTGAGATTTTGGCGCGAGACAGCGACCGTGTTTTCTCAGTGGCATTGCAAGGTAATGTTAGCATGCATAAAGGCACATGCTATTGTATTGTGTGACTAGAGAAATTGTAAACTGTACGTGTGTTACATTGATATTAACTCTGTTAAAGGATAAATGAGAGTGTTGAGTTGTGCAGTCTCCAGTGAGGTCCACGTGGGGTTGGTGAAACAAGTATCAAATGTAAGTGTACTTTGTAAATATACTCTGTATATTTCCAGGCCAATTTTGTGGGTTTATGGCTGCTAACCATGTAATTGTTTGTTTCCGTTTCTGTCGATAGTCATTGCCCACTGCCGTATGTCTTACTTTGTATTTTGTACCTTGTATTTTGTTTTGTTACTTTTCTTTTAAATCATTTTATTTTGTATTCACTCTGCCACAAGCTGTGAAAGCACATGAGCTGCTCTCTAAAAGAACTCGTACAGCGTACACACTCTGTTAAAATGACCTGTTGCAAATGTGGTCAACAATAAAATTCAAGCTACAAGAACCCCAGAAGTAATTGTGTCCTGTGTGGCATCTAATTCCACGGGCTACACACATGAAAACATACCTACTTTCTTACTGTATTGTTTTAATAAAAGCCAGGCATTTCAGTGACCTGCTGACCTTAACTCCATACAGTCAAGTCAGTAACAGTGGCTGCAATCACCATTCTTTAGTATATAACTGGGACAACAGATTTTAATTAGGAAGAAATGCTAAATGAGAGGAATTCAAACATGAAAATAACTAATTTATTCAAGAACATTTTAATTAACTTAATAGTTTTAATAATTATTACATTGTTTCAATTTTAACTTTTCATTCACATCAATTGACGCAACAATTGGCCGCCCTTTGCCCCCATATACACCAGAGGAGGCTGGAGAGAGAAACAACCAGGAGAGTTAACGTTAGCTTGTTTGTCATTGTTGCTAATGATATCAGACTGATTAAGCGGCAACTAACAAACAAGATGGCCAACGGCTACAAATGGACTTGATGACATTAATACTTCATCTATATGAAAGAAGAAGATGTCAGATAACAGGAGTCAGATCCAGCTTCTCTCTGTCTGTCTCTTTGGTCGTTAATTTCATCTCTGATGGTTAAATGTTTTTGTTTTTTTGGGGATTCATCTCCTTAACCAGAATGCAGCAGAGATCTTATAATGTGTTGTCGGTAACGTTAGTTTGCTTGTTGAAGTTACAGTAAGCTGTCTGGACTAATTCGTTCATTCATTTTTAATGTGTGGTCGTTCAGTTTCTTTAGTTCGTTTTTAGGCTGAGTCGTATATTGAGTATTAAGCTTAAAGTAACCAGAATAACAAGTGTTCACTAGTGGTGTAACGGATCGTAGCTGATCCGTGATCCTAGGGATGCCCCCAAAGGTTCAGCAGGCATATGAACTGCTGATTAATTACAAAATTTAATGTCTCATTTAAGACAAAGTAAACAAACTGCTGTAAGTACAAGTCCTGGACAGACAGTGTGTCGCTAAAAGGGATTTTGAAGCCAGCATCTAACAGTCCGAAGTGGCCTTTCAGTTATGTTCACCTGCTGTTTAATGTGCTGCAGCAGAGCAGCTAATTAGCATCCAGCTGCTAACTGTGTTAACTAACGTTAGTGTGAATGTTTATCATCAGGTTTTGATGATGTGGACAGAGGCTGTTTCATTCTCTACTGTGTCTAAAAGAGGAAGGTTTCATGCCGCATATTGCTATAACGGAGCATTGAATATTTTATATATTTAATTTATTTTATTTAAACATTGTATATCTTAAATGTTTTCATTTAGGCAAAAGTTCCTTGCTGTAAGTGTGTTACACAATAAATGGAAGTTTTATTTGTCTCCCCCTTTTTTCCTGCTGATCCTAAAAATGATCTGAGACTCAAATCTGTGATACGATCCAAACCGTGAGTTCTGTGTTCATGTTAACACTCCTACTGTTAACATGTCAGCTCTGTAGACTATATTTTGTATGTTGTGCACATAGATCAGAGTGTGTAAGCCATGTATTTGATACATGCATTAATACTTTGTGATGTGAACCTTCACTTTTAGATCTGTGAATGTTTTTAGTGTTCAGCACTGATCTGTTCCTGTATCACATAAGCTTTGTGCTACTTTATATATATTTCTGCATACTAAGAAAATGGACAGGAAACACGTGTAAATCATGTGATATGTTGTCTGTTTTTGATGAGAACATAATTTTGTGGTCACAATAGAATACTATAAATTTGAATTTCACTTTGTTAGTAAAATGACACAATTTTTGAACCACTGCACAACTAAAATGAGCACTTCTTTGTTTAAAGGCAATATGTACATGCTAAATGTCTTTAAAGAAGCAGCATTTACACCACTTAAGGTTTTTTGTTTTTGAAAGTAAATTGTTTTATTGGCATATAAAATTACCCCCCAACCCTCCGATTTCCTCAGGTGGGACAATCCTATTTGATGTGGTCACCAGCCGCCACTGATATACACTCATACCTACAGTTAGTTGTTGGTTGCATAGACTGATATGGGCTGTTTGTTTATTTTATTGTTGTGCTGCAACCGTTCAAACATGCCATCTAAACACTAAAAATTATATAAAATCTCACTATACCTGCCATTTAAGTGGGAGAAAAAAAAAAAAAAATCAAATCTCAATTCTCATTTAATTATTCTACTTTCCATGTAAATTTTTTTTTAATGAGGATCTGGTAAAGGGCGAAGAAGCAAACTGTAAACTGTCATAAAAATGAAAGCTGGTCGTCAAGGAGGCTACATTTCCATGTCACCTTTTGCACCAAAAAAAAGATTTGCAGATGTTTACCTTTGGAGTCTGAATGGAACACTGTTTGCTTTAATTTTAGCCTTCAGACTTAAACTATTGTCTTGAACACAGTGAGCAGAGAATGGAGTCCAGTAGACGTCTGTTCAGTCTGGTTGTTAGTGCTGCTGCTCACTTTTAAAGCAGAGTTATAAACCAATCTGTGCAGCTGCTGAGGCTGTTAGAGCAGCTTCAGTCTGACCCGAATCACAGCCAATTAATCAAGGACAAGTAATTAACCAGAAAGAATCCATTAGTCTATATTTATTCTCTTTTGTCTTCCCCTTGACTCACTGTGCCATAATAAGACCCTCATTAGTGACTGTTTGATATAAAAATGAGAGGAAGAGAACGGATGAGAGGTTGCTGCAAGGTTCCATCTTTACAATGAAGCTGCACTGCAAAGCCCTGCTGATTATATCTATTTTATTTATTTAATTGTAGATATTTTATCACAATGTGGTAGAAAAGCCTCTTGTGTGTCAGCAGCACGGCTTTAGATATAACAGATGCACTGGAAACTGAACCATCCTGGGTATGTAGAGTATGTCAGGGGAGGAACCATATCAATACATGACAGTTTTTCATTCATTTTAATATGTATTTTGCTCAAATAAAAGATACATCACTGATTCCAGACAGAATCAGCAGATGGTTCAGTGTTTTTTTCATGAATTGTTAATCCAAAACTCTCCAAGAGTGTAAAATACAAAGCTGCAATAATTTTGGGTACTGCAGCAGCCCCTGTTGTTGGACCATACTGTAAAAATGTTTTCAGTATGTATACCCACCTCTTTAGAAGAGTGAAGATGGTATTTTGTCTTCATGGTGTGGACGTAGCATCTGCTTTCATGTCTCAGCAGAAATGTAGAAAGAACAGAACAGCTATCAGAGGGGAAAGTGGGGAGAAAGAAGTGAGAGCAGAGAGACAGAACTGAACAGAGTGAGAGAAGTTTATTGACAGGTAAGATACAGATGAGAGCAGAGGCCTGAACATGGTCTGAATCACACACAAACACACACACACAATTTAACTTGGGCTTGTTGGTAGAAAAGACATGTTTAATTTGTGCTAATCTGAAATCTTATCACAAAAGAAACTGAACTCAAGTAGAAAATTTACAACAATCCCCGAAAAGCAAAAAAACTGTCCAAGAAAATAAACTTGCACCGCTGCAAGTAAGAACCCGAGATGAGTGAAAAATAAAAAGTCATTTTAAAGATGACCCAGATTTCTGTGCATTTCGGATTGATAAATAGGCTCATGTTATCAGAGGACTGAGAAAATGAGGTTCATATCTATTTAAAAAATTAACAAAATAATCTCTCTCTACAGGTTTACAACACATGATCGACAAACATTACCAGTAAAATAATCAGTTTAAAGACACAAAAGAATCAACAGTAAAATCAGACCACAGACTAAAGGCACATGTACTTTGGTCCCAACAGGTCTCTTGCCAAAAATCAGAGACCAAGACCAGAATCACATGTTGAAACCTTGTCTACACCTGTGTATGTGTGAACCCACTCACAGCCGTGGCTTTCAAAAGACTGGGATGGGATCTGAACAACGACATTACAGACAGCTCTATTCTTCAAGGAAAGGCCCACCTGTTAATCCTCAATATGATTACATGTCAACAGTGTGTCCATGTGCATACATTCAAGGAAATTTAGGGGTATTCAATTGTCCTAAACAGGTATCATTAGCTCAAAACTATGATTCCCATTTCCCAGAATTCCTTTAAACATCCCCATAAAAATGATATGATAAACTTGCAGCGTTTTATCAAATGAGCATCATGTACAAATAGCTTCAAAGCAATTATTCAGCTATGGGAATAAAAGCAAGAAAGTATGCCTGTTAAAGAAAAAATGCCTGTTGAAATTTTGAAATTGCACCACACTGTATAAAGAGTGAGGCTTTCTTAGTATTGAGTTATTGGTGTACATGTGTGGTGCAACAACATTTTTAAACCAGATAATGAAAGGAGTCATTTCGCGAGGGTTGTGTGACGCTCAAAACAATTCATCCACTGTTTTACAGCCACAACAGTAGGTTACAGCCAGTATGTACTGGTCATCGGGTATATTGGGACAAATCCCAGTGGGCCGTCAAAACATATCTGTGCACAAGAGCTGCTGCATGCCTGTGTCAGGCCGTATTCAGACCAAGTCATGGCACACTGTTGCAGGTGCATGGAGGTACGGGAGTGTTTGTGCTCTAAAACTTAACCGCTGTGAAACAATCAGAAAATAATATTTTATTAATCTGATTGACCAGCTTTTCTTGCTACCAGCGCTCCCTCTCTTCATTCACTCTAGCTCGCTTTACCACAGCTCCTCTCTTGCTTGATGGTGCTCTCAGCTCTCTATTTTTCTGCCGTTTTTTTTTTTTTTTTTTTTAAAGTCGTGAAAATGATAGAAAAGTCTAACTTTATTTTTAACAATATCAAACAAAGAGAAATGTCCTCCCCTTGTCCTAGTGACATCTCTGTACTCAGTCACGGCTGAGCGTCCCCCATTACTGTCGCTGCCAGAGGGAGACAAAAGTCCTACACTCCAGCTTTAAAGCTGCAAGTTGTTCTAGTGAAGGTTGCTAAAAATCCTTACAATGCATCACTGGGTGCTGGTCATGTCAAACTAGCCATTTTTACGTTGCAGATGAGAGGAGAGAACAGCATGAATCACACTTTAACCTTCACAGACAACACCATGTACTTCCTTATGCTTGTAGCTTGGAAAAATGTCCAAATAGCAGTTTTTTAATGAATGCACTAAAGTGCACAAATATAAAGGAAGAGATTTGCGTGTGTCAGAAAGTGCACTGTCCCAAAAAAAAACATCTTCAAATGACAGCAGCTGATGGCTGCCTGTTGGAGAAGAAAAGAGTCAAACATGTATGGTGGTATGAGCAATGACTGCTAGTTTGGAATTTAAATTGGCATTTGCTTGGGAAAAGAATATAACGGGTGGGTAGTTCATGTGGCAACACAATGTACGGAAAAATACCAGATAATTTATTACAGCAACTCAAACCTCAACAGAAACCCAAGGAAAAGAGACCTGTGGGTAGAACACCAGGTGAAAAGCTGCATTTCAAGGTTTCAAAGTCTGTTTCACCTCTGAGCACACCCAATATCACTGATGGATGTGGACACCCAACAGTGATGTCACGGTGCACTGACACACCCTTTACATCACTGCAGCAGGGTGAGAAGTTTAACCACTGGAGGTCAGCAAAAACAGGATTCAGCTGTCGCGGCAAACACTGCAAACTGACTTTGGGATGGGACTCAGATGTACTGCTTCTACTGGTCAAGAAAATGTACCTTATGGAATTTTTTAATTTTCTTAACATTTTAACTGAAATTTTTTTTTAATGTTTTATTTTGGATTTTAAGGTTTGGACACATTTCTGTGATAAAATATTGTTCTACTTGATTTAGGGTTTGGGGATAGTGCAGAAGAGGTGAATAGAAAATGTGGAAAAGAGGACAACGGTGGTGACTTCCTCGCTCGTCATAGATCTGAAGGTTTAGGAGTCGTGCGCAAGGGTTAGATGGTGGACTTAGAAAAGGAAACTTTCAGATGGTGATTCCCTCCCATGTCATAATTGTGAAGATCCATCAGGCCCTGGATCGCTTCTTCTACTGATGACATCTGGATCAAAGCCATCTTACGGTCCCTGATGAGGAGAGACCAGAAACAAACAGTTAAAGATTTTTTTTGAGTTTTGCTAGATGATTCAAGAAAAATAAAAACCTGAAAGCATTATTGAGACTTTTTCTGAATTAGAATTGGTAGACGTGTAGTATCATTAAGAGCCTCGTATTGAAGTGTTTCTTACTGGAAGAACTTGAAGGCCTTGACGGTTCCTCCACTGTTAGAGAACAGGAGACGAAGATCCTCCTCTCCAACTCCATCTCTGGACATGCAAAGACAAACTATTACAGTCCTGAAGCAGAGCAACATGAAGCCAAAGAGATCGCTACACTCAAGCACAAAAAGTCTGTCATGTGACTACAGTATGTGTAGAGTTGTACTACCGGATGTTGGAGAGGTGAAGAGTTGCAGAGGGAGGAAAGATGTTCTGGAAGTTTTTGGATCCTGGTTTCTTAAAGCGATGAAGTGGCGAGCCAGAAAAATCTGTCCAATAAAAACAAAATATTGACGTTACAATGACAATAACATGAGGTACAAATTCTTTTATATAGAAAAAATAAATATTAAAATTAATAATATATTATTAGTAACAACATTGGTTCTTATACTGTAGAGTTTGCTTCTACTGAACCCCTATGGATTCAGAAAACATTAGTGGACCTTAGTGGAGAAAAGCCTGAGTGCCAAAAATGTTTGAACTAAATGAAGTGTGTTTATGTTCCCAGCCTCCCATTACTAATCCCTTTCATATTTCTATGGAGTATAAATACATCTGTCAGAAGTTCTAGACGATGAAAAACAATGATGGTGGCAGCAAGCATCCTTGTTTTGTGCCTCTGTCAATCGGAAAATGGGGTCGATCTCAGTTTATTAGTGAACAATTCTCAATGAATTTTATGATGTTTGAAATCTGGACTCTGGCTTCATTAGTCAAAGGTCTTCTAAGGCCAATGCTGCGATTGGGGTAGAAACAGCTTCACTCCATATATTATGTGTGAAGTCTGATTGAATGTTTTAAGACTTGGCATAGAGCTAGGAATATCTGATCTGGCTGTTGACACCATGAATGAGTGACTCCAGGAGGCAGGTACACCGTCTTACCTTTAGTTAATAGCTGGTCATCCAGTCCTTCTCTGGGCAAAGCCACAGTTTGATGTTTAGACAGCGTCACTCTCATCACTTTACCAAACACCTTTTGACCATTCAGGTGGCTCATAGCTATGGAGAGTGAGGAAAAACAAAAGACATGGGCAGGTTAGGAGTACCTGACAACACCTTCACATTCACAGATACTGTACAGTATTAAATGTTCCAATCATACCAAAATCATACCACATCCATCAAATTCTTCTAAAGTTATACATTCATTAAACCAGTGATCATTGCTACAGTGGCTTTCAACAACCTTAAGATTTTAACCAGATTCTGCGATGTTGATTGAATTCCACACCAATAGCAGAATATATGCATGATATTTCTTAGCCTTATTTCATGATGTGATCAGGCTGAGCACTAAGGGATGTAAATATTGTGTCTAACAAAGTGGAAAAGACTTGAATGAATTTATCATTCATTTAGAATACACTTTTCAAAATGTCAAGTCATTACACACTAATTCAAACAGTGGGATCCTCATTAAATCATAAAGCCACAGTGAAATGACAGGAGAATTTTAATAGGCCAACAAATGTATAACCTGATCTACTGCAGCCCAACATCACTCTACTCAACATCACTCACTAATATCATTTTTCCAGTCACATACTAGTGGTACATACTACTACCGTAAAAACTCACCAAGTTGAGCCTGGTTGCCATCTGACAACTGGATCAGTGCACTGTCCTTTTTGTTGTAGAGGATCTTCACCCTCTGGACATCACCATAGACTCCTACAGGTAGGGTGAGAGAGAGACAGAGAGAGAAAGAGAGAGAGGCAGACCAAGAAAGGGAGAGAGAGAGAAAGCAAGAGAGAGCAGGGTGGAGGAGGAGATGAGGAGGAGGAGGACAGAACAGACAGAGCAGGAGAGGTGGAGCCGACGAAGATAAAAAAAAAAGAAGAGGTGTGAAGGATGGAAGGAATTAAGTTAGTGCTAGAAAGACAAATGAAAAGAAAAGATGGAATCTTCCCATTTGACTTCCACTAGAGACTCAATCAAACGCTTCGGTATCATAGAGAAATTTTATGTTATGACTGTCAACCAGCGTCAAACGCCTTAGCTGAGCTTTACTACTGACACACCTGAAACTGACTGGATAAGTAGTTTGGATGACTGAACAGCGTGTGCATGATTCAGAAATCCAGCATCAAGGTAAGCGATTAAAAATGGAAAACTATAAATGGACAGCATAGGGAAAAATAACCTTTTACTGAACCAGATATGCACTAACATAAAGCAGAACATGCTGTATAAAGAAGTGCATACAGTGAATATAGAAAGAACAACTCAAAATGGAAATATTTTTAGACTTTTTGAAAGACCTGTAGACATCCTGAAGTAGCTAAAACTGGTCTAATAAAAGTCTAAAAGGACAGAACTGTTGTGCTGGTTGACAGTCTAATGTGACCCTTATGATATGCTTAGTTAAGGTGACTGAGTGGCTGGTAATCCCATCTGCACAGTTGCACCGTTTGAACTTGCATATAAAAATGAAAAAGGTGCACTATGACTGTACTTGATCAATACAAAATGTAGAGGAAAAAGGCAAAAAGAAAGGAAGAGATGAAGGTTTTTTTACAAACTAGAATGAGTACACAGGACTGTCGTGATCAACTTATCTATTAATGTGGTGAGAACATAAACACTGAAAGAATCCACATGTCCCAGGTGGATTGGAGACTCCAGTGTTCTTTATGAAACCATTTAAACACACACTATCACTATAGACTGGCCTGACATCTTTGTATGGCTAATATTGAATGAATGACTCCTAATCGCACACATTCAACTAACAAATGTAGTGTTGTAGGACGGATGTAATTGTCTCTGTAGTAGACAACATTTTGGCATTTACTCAAGTTACTTACAGAATGAATTTATGATATGAGAATCTGCTAAAATGAAATGCTTTCTACACAATGAGAGCTAAAAGTTTTGTGTTGTTAGCATCTCAGCTTAGTGAATGGGGTAGCTGGGTCGATCCTGGGTCTTCCTTTTATATGACAGATTGGATCTTCATCATTTTTGCTGTGTCATCACGTCTCTAATTATTGTTGACCACTTAACTAAAATGCTACAAGAGGTGCAGGCCTGTCACTCAGTCACTAACCTCAGTGTTGCTTCCTTTAAATCACTCAAAATCATGTTTTAAAGTTTCACACTGCATTTGAACCAGGTTTTTTATATTTAACATGAGGAACTTGAAGAAAATAGATACAGATATGCAGGCAACAGTCAAACATAACATGTCATTGTTCCTACTGTACAGATACACCCCCGAAGTGATGGAGTTCCATCTGCACACTGTGGATCAGGTTTTGCTTTTATGTGTTGCCAAGCCATCAAGTTTCAACAACACATGAATGCTTTTTTTTTTTTTTTTTTGGTGTCTTTGTTCTCATCAGTTATTAGATAAGCTGACCAAACAGACAATCTCTCAGACTCACTGTTCTTTGAATGTAGAGACAGCAGAGGAGTTTAACTCTGTAGTGTACAATATGATAAGAGGAAGGCATAGAGATACAGAAAGATAAAAAGGAGGCATAGCGTGTCCACGACATCGCTGAAGAAAGTGAACAAAATTGGATTAACAGAGAGAGATATACAGATAGAATAGTAGAGGTTGAACATACCGAAGAGGGTAAAGAGACTTTGAGGCGTGACCATCTTTAGAGAGAGAGACCGCAGAGCAGAGGACAGGAAGAGGAGGAGCAGAGGAGGAGGAAGAGGAGAGACGGAGGTAGAGATCAGACCGCCCAGCATTGGACGCGGTGGGGGGAGGTGGTGGTTTCCATGATGATGTGGGGTGGAGCAAAGATGGAAGGCATAGGGAGGTTTGGGGAGGGGGGTCAAAAACGGCAAAGCCAAAGTCAGGTTAGACCGGATTAAGAAAAGTTAAGAGAGGGAAAAGGGGGTGAAAGAAATTTAGGGTCAACGTACATGAGAGGGTAAAGGTTTTAATAAACAAAGTACAACATTTAAGGATGTAGGGCCATAAGGAGGGGGGTGGGGGGGGGGGGGGGCAAATGGAGAGAGAATAAATGTGTGGAGGAAGGAGCAGAGGAGGGAAGAAAGGAGGCGGGGAAGGGAGAAAGGAGGAGAGGAGGACAAAAACCAAAGCAGAGGTCAGTAAACAGAGCATCAGTGGAACATCAACGGAGTCTGAATGATTGCTGGTTTGATACCTAACACACACACACACACACACACACACATACGCAAACACACACACACTTCTTCCAGTTCTGTTAACACACACACACACACACACACGTTCCCTGCTGGATGCATTTCTCAGTGAGGAGAAAGATGGGAAGAAGGTAATAAATGTAAGAAATGAATAAAGCAGGAATTAAACAAGTGAATGAAAGAGTGAGTGGAAGGAGATATCAGACCAAACAGGAGCAGTATCATGAAGTAGATCACATGAAACTGGAGGTAAATGTTGGCAAGACAACTGTCTATGATTGACAGATCAGACTGACAGAGACACATGTAGAGGAACTGGAAATAAACAACGTAACTTCAATTACATCACAAATAGTCATTTTCATTGTTTTCAAGGCAAATATCCTCTAAAATCAACTAAAAGCCAGAAGAACTTAATAATGGAACACGAGTCAACCTGACACACAACTCCTCTGCAGACATCTGCACAGCCCAAACATGTGTGCTGTACGCACAACAAGTGTGCCCACTGGACATGCACTAGGAAGTAAACCTGGCGCTTGGTTTGTGCTCTGTTCTCAATAAGCTCTCAACCTTTTCTTGTTGTTCTGCAACAAAGAAGTTCTTCCTCTCCCTGTCAACAGGTCACCACCTTGTTTTCTAGTGTGCACATGAGGAACATGTCGATGTAGTATGTATCGTATAGAAGCGTAAGTGTGTCAGTTGTCTGTGTACACAGACGTGGAAACCATCAACTGGCCTTCATCACCACCATCATTCATGCAAAACAAGGAAATGTGTAGCCCCTCCCCCCAAAAGAAACTGAGGAACCAGAGTCTATGACTCAGGCCGATGTGGGATTATAGCCCAACGGACGCTGGATTTTTGAGGCAGATACTGATATCAATGTTTAAGTGATTTAACGGCTGGTAGTCATTTAGAAAAAAATATATATATATATATATCACAAACAAACACTCTTCATACTGATCCCTTAGAACTGTTTTGGTTTTTTGTGGTGATACATACTAAGCTTTAGTAAAATAGCAACTAACTGTGATACTGACACTTTTTATATCATCTCAAACCTAGTTTGGCATTTCTGTGCTGTAATATATTGGATGACATATATACTGATACTGACACATCTGCAATAAGATAATTATCAGTATAGCTCTGGTAAGTATTCAACCAATCTGACATTTAAAGCAGTGGTTCTCAAAGTGGGGTCCAGGAACCCCCAGGGGTCCTTGAAGGGGTTCCAGGGGCTCCACAGCAAAAAGGGGAACAATTTATTTTCACTATAACTCCATCTATAAGTAACACAATAACAGAATGTATGACTATTTTGATCATGGGGGTTCATACACTTTCTGTAATAAAACATCTAAAAGCAAAAATGTGTGGTTTAATTAGTGACAGTTTATATCCTTGATGTGAAAAAGTTTGGGAACTCCTGGTTTAAAGCATGTCTGTCATCACTGCCACACCACACTTTTACTAAACTAACCAAACTATTTTCTCTTGTCCAGCTCAGTTGCTGCTGTGCTGTGCTGCCAGGTGGATCTCACTCTTCATCCACTACTTTGGCAAACTGATATTTAATAGGAAGAAATGTTAGTCTCTGTTTGGGGTTTGTATTGCAGTAAGCAAGCACTACTCAAATCTGACCATAGATGTTAGTCTGCCCGTTTGATGACACAGTTGAGAAAGGATGAACAAGTGACTGAAAAACAATCCCATGGACTCATCACTCACAACATGAAGAATGGCTTCACCACACTCAACCGCTACCTAGCCACTTGAATTGAGTATACAAATATATACAAGAGCTCTCAATCAGTCACCAGAGAGAACTGGAGGCTGTTATGCAGCTGCTGTATCAAAACTTTACCACAGGAGGGCAGAATTGTGAAAACCACCACTCCACTGTGAAGTCCCTCTCACCAGGGAGAGAGACGGAGAGAGACAGAGAGAGAGAGAGAGAGAGAGAGAGAGCTCCGCTAGAGATGGAACACACAGAAACAGATATTGGAGGTATAGTGATACAGATGACAGTGTGGGTGCACTTTAAGAAAAAAAACACAGAAAATTGACAAAAAAATATAGATAAGATAAGAGTATAGACTTATTTGGTTCTAGAGAAAACCACAAAGTGTCAAAAACACAACAGAACTTTTACGATCTGATATAGGCACATAATGTGCTCAAACATAAAATATTTCAAAATATTTTGAGAAATTGAAATTTAGGACCTATGACAGTCCAAGGAGAACAAAAAAAGACTATCTGGACATTCTACACAAACACATATACATACAAGAGCAAGATAAAGGGCTATTTGAAGCTGTCAAACACAAGAAAAACTGACCACTTGGCAAATTATAGTGCTTAACATGTTTCAGCACAATGTCTGTATACATGTATAAATGTCTATCTTGTGTGGATGTATATAATTCACATGAATAAAGATTTACTTTAAGAGAGAGAAAGAAAGAAATTAAATGTATAACACACCCTCTGACCTTAATCCATCTTAATTATACTACATGTGGGATGCATGATAAATCATGCTGTATAGTGGGCTACGTGCACATACAACCACACACCCACACAGGAATTCACACTACTATCATCTAAGGAGAATCATTCAGCAGTGTCTGCTCAATAGTTGAAATGAGAGCCTGGAAAAATTCATTCATAGTAAAGTTATGCTTATGGGTTAGTGTACCTCTTCATTTAGGTTGGATGCCAACAGGACTCCTGACACTCCGGATCCAGACAGAGCTACACGACCAGCAGCTGCTGCGGCCGCCGCTGCAGCACTCAGAGGACTAATGGCTCCTGTTAGCAAAGCACAAGAGAATAAAGAGATTACAATCAAATATGCAATACATCACATTAAAACTACATTAGTTCAATAACACAACACTAAAAAGACTAATGCCCTTGTTAATGTTAATTGCAATTTGACATAAATTATGATAAATTACATGAACTTTTGCCAAGAGTAATAGATCATCTTTAATAGATTTAGCACATTCAACAAAGTCAATAGAAATGCAATACATATTATTCTATGTAACAATCAACCCACAATGCTACATGTAGAAAAACAGGAATGGAAAAACAAACAAAACATTCAAATCAAGGATGCTGATGTGCTTGATGGCGTGACAGTATGTCAAAGCTTGCTTAACCTTTAAGCGCTCATTGTTTAATAAAACCTAAACAACCTCAACTTGATCAAAACATAAATTACTATTTACAGGTATATTGAAAAAGTTGGCCTCTAAATGACAATTAAATTAACAGTAAATTTAAAAAAAATCCAGAGTAGTAACGCATTTAACATGTGACTTCTAGTGAACACACAATATTGATATAGTGTGATTCTGACCAGGATACAGTCTCATAAGGAGGACTTATTATATGAGGGGAGTGACTAAACTCTCACCAAGCCACGCAGAAACAATTAAACCAACAATGCAATCAGTATTGTTTCAGCCAACAACCTCATTCCAATCAAAGGGCAAGTTATATAAAACACAGATTTAAAATTCAAAGACCTTTCATTTCAACATTTTGTGAATAAAAACAACTGTGGACGAATTACATATCTGTGTGGATTGGTGCATAGAAGTACATGAGATCCCTTTTTCTGACTGAGCCCTGCCCAATTCAAACCGGCCAGAATAGCACAGCGACACAGAAATCTCTCATATGATATAAACTGTTGTAATCTTCTTAGGATCCCGTTATTCAGAGTAAGAAGCTAAGTGAGAAAATGAGTTTCAGGGCCTTTCTAAGACTTTCTAAAACTGAATTTAATCTAGAAAAACACTACATTCAACTGCAGTCAAACCATTTAAGGCCATGAATTCAGAAGAAAAACATTCAAAATATTCAAGGCTCATTTTTTTTATCATGTAAAAGATCTATTATTCTGCATATGCAATTAATTTTATTTGTACTTTTTGAGCCACTACACACAGGAAGTGAATCAATTCTTCCCCAACAGGTGTTTTTTTCCACTAAAATACGGAAGATGGTCAAGTGGTTACTAGCTGAAGAACCTCAGTTTTCTCTCGGCTAATTACTAACTGTACAGGCATTTACCAGTTGGAACTGTCAATCGCTGCTTTTTTGGCCAATATCAAGAAATCTTTAAATTCTACCATTTTCTCATAAATAATAAAAAAAATCTGGACAAAATATCTCTTAAAAATTAAATAAGGCTAATGCCTTCCAGTAGACAAGCAGGGAAATATGTATGAATATGTAAAAGAGAAAACTCCATTGTACCCATCTGCTTAAAAAGGATGAAAATGACCTGCTAATAATCAATCCTAAAGCCATTACTTATCTCATCTAGTGGTATAACTGTAATATCAACCAACAACGGAGGACATTTACATATAAACTATTTTTCCAGCTGTGGTGTATTCAGACAATCATAGCAGGACATGACAAAAAAGACAAGACAGGAAACAGCAGAGACAGAGTGATGGAAAAACAGAATTAAATAAAAAAAGAAAAAAGGATAGGTACCTCCACCCTGCGAGAGGGAGAGAGAAGATGAGTAACCTCCTCCACTAGAGTAGGAAGCTAGTGCTCCAGATGGGGTACCTACAAGACAATGACAACTACATTTACACCACAAAAAGTACTGACCACTCTAACCTAGCACCAGTTATCACAAGAAACCAAACCAGCTTAAGTCAGTAGAATAAGAAAACTGTAACAGTATTATACCAGAATGACTAAATATTGTTAATATGTCACATACTTAACCTAAACTACACATACACTGTATATGAAGCTAGTTTTATCATTTAGTTGCCAGAAACAAAGTGGATTCAGTTGAACTAATCATCTGGCTCTGTAAAGTAAATCCAGCTTATTATGGTAGCATACTAACATTTTAAATGAAGACATTTGATTTTAACTGCTGTGGAGATGTGCCACATTTCCACTGACAATACAGACTCAAGCTTTATGTGGAATAGAATTGTTCATTCTAATGTTTCACCATTATTTTCAATACCTGGAACCAGACCTTTAACTGTTTCTGTGACACTGTGGAGTTTGGACAGTTTGGTGACAGGGTGCAGCAATGCATTGATGGTTTTTTTCATGTCTGTGTCTGTATTCCAGTGAGGAATCAGCTGTATCAATTTCAACTGCACCTCCATCTCATTATGTCGTCCTATACATCTTTTAACTTGCCATTAAGACGGTTTAATAACTCCTATTGCAATGATAATAACTGACTAATATGACTAAGCCTTAAGATCAGGCTATATTACAATCCTGTCAGAGATAGACAACCTTTCTGGAGATGAACTGTGTCAAAGTAAATGAACATATGAGTTTGTAGGATCAACATAAAAGTCACATGAACAGCATGCATGAGGTTACTGTAGTATAAATGTATTCTTCCATTAACATGATACTCAATACACACTCTCTTCAACACTGTTGTGTTTGCACTGCAACAACAGTGTTTATGTTTATTTGTCTGATGTTTACGTTATTTTGTCCCATTAAGGAATCCATTTCCTGCCATGTCCAACCCAACAGAAATTTCAGTGTTTACACTAGTGGAAGCTGCCGACCCTGCCTCTAGCTGTGTCCTTTGTTTATATTACACTAATGTCTCAAGATTAATTACAAATTAACCATAAAACATTTGATTGTACATTTAAGCTTTGCGTTTGCTCAATTACAAAAAAAAAAAAAAACACTAAGCAAAAATAAAACTTCATTAAACTGACAACACTGAAGTTTTTGATGATCTTGAACCATTATCACAGCAGCAATATCACAGCAACATGTCAAAACAAGTTGAGCTGATGTACATCAATGCAGGACAAGAAACCGATTCCTCAGTGACACACCCGATGTCATCTTCACGTTGGCTCAATCAGTATTTGTTTCTGAAGTGACCCACTTAACCAATGCAACTTCTTTACGCATAAATGAGAAGTGACTATAAAACTCATTGCAGATCATCAACAGCACTTCACAGCAGGACTCAGGTAGTTTTGCGTGTGTGCGTAACTCCTGCGGCGCACTGACAACCTGTCACCTGATATTGAGTAGAAACAGGAATAGTACTGCTGCTGTGTAAAAAAACAGTGCAAACTGCACGTCATAATGTCAACTCAGATGGACCCATAAACTTCATCCTGGTTAACAGACCCTGACACCCTGATGAAAAAAACAGTAACAAAGATGTTGTCAGCTGGAACAGATGAAAAATATAGATGAGAGGATGAATAGAGGAAAAGTTCCAAAGTATAGAGAAATTATTCTCTTTGATTTTACCTCCACAACCAGCTAGTTCATCGGTCTAATGTGTGCCATTTATCCATAATTCTACTACATGACAACCACTATGTTTCTTATTTTCAGTAAGAAGCACATTGAGGTGTGAACTAGTAAGCCAGTGCTAACTTCCTGCTAACTGGCTCAGTGCAGGAGAGACAGAAGCAACAGAAAGAAGGAGTGACTGGTGTTTCCATCATCTCCAGCCTCAGGCAGTCAACCTGGCAGAAGCTTTTAGATCGCATCAGCTGATGATAATGGAGCCTTGGATTTGCAATGCGTCACTCTGCCACAGCTTATTTATATATTCTGAATTAGACTATATTATTTCAAGTCATTCCTACATCACTGTACACTACTACATACAGTTGTTGTAAGATTTGATCCTGGTGCTTACCATTAACATCTAAAAGCAACTGACAAAAAAAAAATTCTAATTCAACCTTAAAAAAGGATAGGTTCATCATTTGTCAAGTCTGTCTTGAAACACCAGTCAGGAGCACAAATAATGATTGAAACAGGTTTTGCTTGCTGTAATCATTCCTCCTGTTCACACTGACCCTGAAGATCCATCCCAGCAGTCATCACACTGCAAGTGATCAGGGACAACATCCACTGTTTTTGTTCTGTTCAAAGATCCAAAGTTCATCTGAAGCTTATATGAGGTTTCAGCCAGCAGACTTAGACAAATCAAGTGGGTATCTTCCTAACCCTAACCCATTTTAGTACAAAATGTTCCTCTCTGTTACTATCCCTGCACTGCAGTGCAGCAAGAAACCCTGAAGGGGAACACAGAGACCCCAACAAAGTCTCCTATCACTCACACTGAAATGTGTTAGGAAGTGATCTCTCAATGGCAAGTATGAACAGGAGGAATGATTTTAGTGTTCATATGGCTACTTGACTGACTTGAAAAAGGGAACCTATCATTTGAGCATAAATGTTCTGAATCTGTGAAATGGCACAGAGAGGAAAACGCCAAGACGTCAATTATCAAGTCCAACATCTTTGTAATACTGTATAATCCCAGAAAACGACAACAGAGTATATAAATCATACTGATATGCCACCCAGCATGAGCATAATCTACTCATGCAGCACAATCTTTTTTTTTATAAATACACCATAAAAATACTTTTTTTTTTCATTTTCATTTTCACATTGCTAAATAAACCATTCTGGCATAATGCTGTCATGTAATAGTATTAAAAGGCCAACATGTGCACAACACTGAAAACCTGCCCTCAGTCTGGCCATGAATCCTGCTCAGTCTAAGTTTACTTTCTGGCTGACACTTCACCATAGAAGGCCCCTCTGAAACAGACACAGCACTTGAGTGAGAGAACAGCAGTGGACAACAAGGGAGAGATGGAAGCGATTTCCTAAAGTAGTCCCTCTCTACAAGCTCTTCACTACAACACTCTGCATCGAGTCAGAGTGGCAGCTGTGGAGGACATGTGGTGTTGATGGATGTGGAAGAAAGTGTTTAAGTTTAGACTGCTCACACTGTTACTGTGTGTTTATAGCCATTTGTGAAGTGTTATCAGGCTCCATGATCAAAACTTTGCGGCTCTGTTTGACGTGTGAAAAGCATTTTGGGGTGCAAGTTTAGTACAGCTCATAGAAGTGACAGACCAGTCAGTATGCAGAACATTGTTATGCTTATAATTTTTTCAGAGAGAAATATTTACATAGTTTCTTATGATGTTTTGTATGTTCACACTGCAGGCATCCGAGTTTGTCCTCCAACAGAAGACACCTGGCATATAATACATCTAGTGTCTGCTATACTTTGATGGTAAACACAGCAGAGTTTCCATAAATACTGGTGGGTTAGGACACACAATTCATATCTGTAGAGCTAACTTTGTGTAGTCTGGGTAGTGTAGTGGGTAGTGGGTTAGTGCCGTTTCTCATTGATATTCCATGTATCATGTTAGTTAGCCAGAGCACACAGATGTCTTTAAGTGTGACATGGGATAAAAAAAAGACAAGTGCCTTATAAAAAATAAAAAAAAGTATTTCTCAAGGGTAATTAAACTGGTTTCCATACAGTTGCTTTATTTCTAAAGACTCAAATGCCTCTATATAAGCCATCATGGCACTATGGCAGTTGAATTTCTACCCTCGTGCTGTGTACACATCCTTGATTGTTTGTGAACAGGAAACCTATTCCACAACACCAAACACTGATGCACACTCACTTGAATGGCATTAAGGTCCATGTACACTCCCTGTTCACTGATTTAGGATGGCATTTAACCTCTTAAACTCCACAAGCACGCCGGCATCCTCAGCTGACATTACCGTCTTTCATAGACTCATAGCATACTCAGTTTTAAAGCTCCAGTGAAGACACTGGTATCATATAAAACTAGACGACCTAAGGCATCCAGTGGTCAAGACCATGTCATGCCAGCGTGTCTGAATGAAAACAAGTTATATGGGTACCCACAAGTCTCCCCTTTACAGACATGCCCACTGAATGCTAATCCCAAGCAGTTTTTTTGCATGCAGTATAAATGTGTTATTTTGGTCTATTCTAAAAATAGAGTAGTTGAGTATTTCTGCATACTGGGGTCCCTAAACAGTCTTGGAATTAGATAAATTGGATATGACTGGAAAGCTGAGACTCTTGTGGATTCAATGAGCCTAATTGTATTCACGTGTGATGATGATGTTTTTGACCATTTTTTGAAACATGACCTCACTGTATAAAATGACCTATTGTGACCTCTAGAATAACCACAGCCTGATGAAACTTTACACCCACAAACTAGAGACCAGGACATTCAGAGGATGTATGGCTTTCCTAGATATATGGACAATAATAAAATCTTCAAAATGTCAAAGGTTTTTGATACCAAATCACAGCATGAATTTTTCTATGGTGTTCCTCAAGGTTTTGGTGTCTTACTGTGGTATTTTGGAGGGATTCTTGACCATTTTTTTTATCAATTCTTGAGTGGTCACAAATCATTAAATTTAACTAATCTAGCCTAAACAAATGGAATCAACCCAAAAATTGCTGCAACAACTTATGAGACATAACTGAGTATGGGAATGGCTATCATATACTTCCATCATAATGTTCTAAGCCCTTATACACTCTCAAATTTTTAAAATTGTGAACAGGCACCTAACCAAAACACAATGTTTGGCTTCAACTCAAATTAATATACAGGTTCCCAGCTTTCAGATGATATATACCACTTCTAGGTGACATATACTGTTAACCTGCTGTCTCCTCCTAAAGATCCCCTGACATTGTCCCACCAACATCTACCACCTGCGTCCTATCTTTCAAGTAAGAGTTAATCCATTTAACTGCTGCATCATTAAAACCAATGGCTTTCAGTTTGGACCATAAAATAGCATAATTAACCGAATCAAATGCTTTGCCACACCACAGAAATTCCCTGTGTCTACCTCCCTCATCTATTCTCTCTTTTTTACTGACAAATTTATGATCAATGAGAAACATTTTAGATTGGTTAAATATGATGATGACATCAGCCTTAGTTGGCCTCCTACAGAGCATAGACCCTTTAGGTGAAGTCATCTATCTGGCCCACATTAAGGCTCTTGAAACATGGTGTCACATTAGTCAGCTAGAAATCAATATCTGTATAAAATAAGATTTAACTGAGCCAGTTTCACTTGATGGCCAACATGTTGAAACTATGGAAAGCTTTAAATGTTTTGGTACAGTTCTGGACTTCCAGGTGAGCTTCACTGAAAATACAGAGTATGTTTTCAAGAGATGCTCACAGCAACTCTATCTTTTAAGAAGACTGAGTGGCCTCAGAGTAGCTCATCAGATTTTAGAAGGAGTGTGTTAATGGCCAGAAGAACAGTTGGGGAGACCCAAAAGCCCTTGACTCAACTTTTTACAGACAGGATGGGGAAGAAGGCGAGGAGTATCCTGGCAGGTAGCTCCCATCCTTTGAGGCATTATAGAATCCCTCTACCAACTAAAAATGTATTTTAGAAGTCCTTCATCCCCAGTTCCATCAGTATTCTTAACTCTACAAAGTGACGACAACATTTAAGCCACAGACATTGACATGAACTGTTTTTAATGTATAATGTGACCTCATCTGTGTTGGTTTTGCTAACTGCTTGTCTGTCCTTATGTTGTTGTTTCTTGTGTTTGTTGAGCCAAAGATAAAGTTATATTCTGATCTACTCTATACCTCAAAGACACATTGGAATGGATGTGGGGTAGACAGATGAAGACAGAGGTGTATTTACCCAATAAAGAATGATCCTTGTTGGTTGAATCTCCATCTCCAGTAGGAAGGTCAGGTCTGGTGTAATCTCGACTCTTATCGTTGTTGTATTTGACGTTGAGGTTGACCAGTTTACTGAAATCTATCCTCAGAGTACAGCATGAATTATAGATGTTCTGTCCATCTAAAGACTGGGGTGAAAGAGGGAGAGAGAATCATAATAGTGTTTTAACAGTGCTTTTTATTATATGTTGTTTTATACCAAAATGTTAAAGAGGGCAAAAAAAATAAAATGGTGAGATATTAACTGCTAATTTGAATGTTGGACACTAATGGGCAGAATGAGACCAAACTCAGAAGTTGCGTTATCTTCTTTCACATAGAAAAACTACAGTCAGTTCTATGGTTGCTGTAACATTTTGTGTTGGTCTGAGCCAATGATACATTGTCAAATGGAAGCTTACTGAATACCAACAAAATAACCACAGGAAACCTGTCAACCTGTGGCCTGTTTCACCAAAGGTGCAACATGTAAGCTGCGACATGAGATCATTTTCTCACACATTTAACTAATCAAAAGAAACACCAGACTTTCAACCCTTGCATAAGCGTGACCTGTAGGACTCGCACATTTATGTGCAATTTCTGAACGATAATCAGGATGGTGGCGTCATTTGTGATTGTTATGTAAGCAGTGCTTTTATTTGCTGAACGAACAGCCATGATTTCCATGTGTTTGATCCTACCAGTTTAGCTTGCTGTGCGTTGACAGGGTCGCTGAACTGCAGAAGAGCCTGAAACTGGTTGTTCTTGGTGAAGGTGATAATCTTCATCACTGTCCCAAACTTACTAAAGATCTGGAAGAATCAAAGAATTCATGGAGAGTAACACAGAAACATGGTCAGGCTCGCAGACAGACAATCATTATCACAGTTTGAGTTCAATCAATTTGGGCTTTTGAGAGGCCTTATACAACATTTGAGAGGGTGGCGAGCTCATAAACATATTGCTGATTTCTTTATATTAACCTCTCCAGAAAGGCTCTTCTTAGCTGTACAGATAATAAGAATTCAAAAATCAGGAAAAAATGTAAAATTGTTGGATCTAGGTAACATGTTCTACCTGTTGGAGAACATCCAGTGTCACAGGATAAAACATGTTGTCAATGATAATTCGCAGGACAGGACTTGGGGGTGGAGCTAGGTCTAGAACTCCTGGGTCAGAGGACGGAGAGCTTCCATCCTGGACTGCTGACACCGCCTGCAACACTGCCTGGGCCCTCTATGTGGAAAAAGCATAAACAATGGATTAACATCAGATCCTCTACATTAGCCACTTAGCTGAGGTTTAGTCGATTAGTTGAAGTTTGGTGTACAAATACGTCTATCTGCATACCTGGTTTAGAGCCGAATCTGTTTTCAGTTCCTTATGGTTGGAGTACTGGATGAAGACAGGCGTGTTTCTGACCTAAATAGAGAAAGATCCATATCATACACAATTCAGTAATCATCCCTTAAAACAACAACAGAAAATATGCATTATGTGTAACATGAGTGGACACTGACCTGTGGTGTGACAGCTGTGTAGTAGTTCACCATGGTGATGGCTGCTTCCTCTGTACCCAACTCCAGAAACGCCTTGAAAAACACAAGAACATTGAATTTAAAGAAAAAAAAAAAGAACAAATCACCTCCAGGATTTTGAGTCACAGTCCTTTTCTTGTTTAGAACTTTAATGATTCCTTCAAGTCATTTTACTTTACTAATTGTTCACCTGGTTTTTCCCCTTCAGCATCAGTATATTAGTGACCTTTCCGAAGGGCAGCCCCAGAGCAATGACTTCAGTCTCTGACACTTCATTGGGAAGTTTCCTGATGTGGAGAACTCTGGAAGGAGGTGATTCATCCAGACGCTGTTTCTTACTGTCACTGCCATTTGCTAAACACACACACACACAAACAAATAAATTAAATTGTCATACAGTATCACAACTTGAGATTATTGTCATCATAAAATGAATGATGGCGGAATTCCATTTGGCTGCTTCAGTGTCTCAGGGTCCTGGTATTGTGCATGCTGGCTCACTGTCACACTGTCATGTCAGGTTTTTAATTAAAACAGGCTTGTTTTTTTTTTTAAATAAATACAATATATTTTTCTGTTTGTGGGTTGAGTAATCAGTCAGTCAGGTGTACATGCACAGGAGTAAATTTACTCTCCACTCAATCAGACAAATCGTGGTTTCATATTCAGGATACAATGTTTATGTGTAAAATACAGTAACCTGGTTATTCAGCTCCCTTTGTGTATTATTCTGATATTTACCAGGTTTATAATAATCTGTGCAGGCATGTCATTCATTCCTCCAAATCCCAGACGGCCTCTGTTATTTCTGGACCCACTGAGGTGTAGGTATTACCACGATCAGACTTTTTCACTTCCTGACCACGTCCCCATTTTCTGAAGATTTTATGGATTACCGCTTTATATGATGCTGGTGTGCGCTGCTAACCCTATCCTAGTTAAGTATGAACTCACCAGTCATAGAGTTAGGGCTGCTACCGTACATGTTGAGCTCCTCTGAGCCTCTCTGGAAAGTTAAGAAAACACAGAAATACATATTAAATATTTCCTTCACATCTCACCTTCTGACAAAGTCTAAAAATATTACTAAGATAAGCACAGTGATGTGAAACAAACAGGAGGTCAACTGTATAATCGCTGTCTGCCTTACTGAAAAAGCAATGCAATAAAAATCACCTGACATCTTGTTTTTGCTCTATCATAACATTAAGCTACAAACATGGGACAAAACCTTACTTTCTCAAGTTCAACACAAATCTTTATAGTATATTATCTTGTAACTTCACCCCAACACTAATAAGATAGTAAATCTATTCACTTGTACATCCAGTCCATTTATGGACAATACTACAAAGACATGGGCAATACAAGTGTGTTTAGGTAAAAACACTAAAAAGTAAGACTTGCCTTCACACCAACCGCAACATCACTGCCAGTGGAGAGAATGCAGGGAGACGGACAAGAAAAAGAAAAAAACAAGAAATACTGTTATTTCAAATTCTCGGGAAAACACAAGAATTCAACACAAGAGTAAAGAGAGACTGCTGTTGTTGGAAATTTAAAGTTACTACAAGGAACTTCCTTTTCGCGATGATATGAGCGGCCCCTACGGACAAAAGCAGTAATGTTTCCCCAGAATGAGGACTGCGTTTCAATTTACAGTTACAATTTATCCAAAGCAACATTCATCTGAGAGCAGATGCAACACAAGCAGGGATCTAGTCAGGAGAGAACAACACAAAGTAAGGCAATTAGAAAAACTATAGGGAAATAGCCATTCTTCTCACTGATGGTCTTGTTTACTGTTGTAGGTCATATAGAGTCATGAGTATGAATCTGAACTGTTTCATAAGCAGTTAAAAGTTCCTTGTAGTAACTTAAACTTGGATGAAAATATTGTGGCACGTTACTTTGAGTGTGTAGGAACTCAATCATGCATTATATGTGTTTGAATGTTTGTTATTCAGACTCTTGGTTCACCAACAATCATTTCATAGTTTCATGGGTTCAAGAATTCTGCATTTCTTTGTTTGAATTACTAACATATTAATATTGGTTAATTTAACTCATATCCTTTAAGGTTGTAACTAATAACAAACTGTTACAAAATCCTAACATATGAAGCAACATTTTTCATCACTTTGTTTAAAAAAAGGAAGTTGAAGCAACCTCAAAGAGTGGACACCATTATGGAGGCTAAACCTGCTTTACAATAAAACCTAAGAGATCTTAATAGAACCATTTATTCTTGGATATTTTTTCCCAAACATTGCCACTCAAATGTAAGAATTCTACTGAGTATTTTCCAGGTGCTTTTCAACAAATGCTATTATTCATTACATTATGTAGTTATTGCACATGCTGTTATGTCTCCATGTGGCAGCTGCACACACAGACACTACTGTATTAATGTTGAAGTCACCTGCTATCATAACTGAATAGCAGAAAACACTGGGGGCATCATAATGAAATAAAGATAACATGACAGACATGACTTCATTTTCAATTGGTTGATACATTCAACATGGTAACAGGACATGAGGTAAAAGTAATGATAATAAAAGTAACAGAAAAGGTGACGTTAGGCAACAAAATCATATTTCCTTAAATCATTCATAACTGTATATGTATGTGCACATTTCTTCTTGTTTGTGTGTTGAATTAACTTTAAATACTTTCTAATTTCAGTCATGAAGAAGAGCTGAAGTTATGTTCCAGCTCAGCCGGCAGTTTGCATGCAGCTCACATCAGCTTCAGACAAAGGACCCTCATTACTTCAGTTAACATTTAACGCCAGCAGTAAACACTGACAGGACATTAATAACACACAGTCATGGTCAATGGCTTGATACACTAATAATAACCGACAATAACTGTCGCCATTTATCAAAAAAAAAATTTAGCACGCACTTCATTCGTGCCGGCAGCTAAATGACATTAATCCAGCTAACAGTAACATCCACTTCACGCAGCACAGTGGAGACACACCGGCTATTACCTTGTACTATCTTGTATTTCGCAAACTATTACACTGCTGAAGTAACAAAAACAAGAAGATACGTTAAATATGCCCAGGAGACATGTTTTATAGTAAATATAAGTTTCCCTGCAAACAAGACGGCACTGAACCACCACATTTCTCGCCTGGCACTTGGTGGTGTTAGCTAGCTACCGTCAGGTTCTTCAATATTCAGCATCAAGGTTTACAGCTGAGCTAACGGCTAGCATATATTTGACTGAGCTTCAGTCTAACTGTCACGTGCACAGCTATAAAAAGTACACCCAAAAGCATTAGCTGAAATATGAACACATGTACCCGTCCATTGCAGCTCTTTGTCCTCTTCTGTCTGTTGCTGTTTCAGCACACTTGGATGCCTGACAGTGGAGCAAAATGGGCGTTTTTCTTCTTCATGTCTTCATGGCTGCTGGAAACCCACAGTACCACTGGGTGAAATGCTGCCCCCCTCTGCTCGGGAGGGTACCCAGAGACTTGAAATGGAAACTTCATTTCATTTTCATCTTTTTATTAACAGGAAAAACTAAACAAAAGAGCAGAGCTGGTTTCCAGTAGGTTAACTGCTGCCCCATGGTGAGAACAAAAAGCAATACAAATATAAAACATTACGGGCAGATAATAAAAGTTAACAAATTAGACAAAGAACATTCTTCGTAAATATTCTTTGTATACATGGGCTGAAACACACCTATTATAAGAGCGTACTGTCAATAAAAGAATACAGCATTTAGCAAAAAGTAACAAGAGTAAACTCATTTTACATGTATACAGACAAATCACACAGACTTCAAAGAGAACAACAAAACAACAACAAGTTTGATTATTGAGACATTAGTGTTTATAATTTTGATTCAGAAGGAGGAAATTGAAAGGAAGGAAAGTGTAAATGTATGAATTATAAAAAAAAAAAAAGTGGAAGAATTTCTGATGTGATGTGTGTTTTTGTTTTACATTTTAGTGTATGTGCAGAAAAATGATCTTAAACCATGGTTGTTATTTAAAGCAGGTATAGGGTTCAGTTCATTTTTAATAGGTTTGATCAGTCTTTCAAGTCTTATGGAGTTATGTTTTGGCAAAATAGAACAAAGTAAAGAAGGGAGAAGGTGATAATATAGTTGATAGTACAAATGAATACCACTAAGTAGCCTACTGTATAATTATGAAAATGTAATGATTTAGATTACAAAAGTAGCACACAATGATGTGCCCAAGGAGAAATTAGAAGAGAAATGATGCAACATGTGACCTGTCTGTTACAACATGTGAAAGGTTTTACATGCAAAACATACACTAAGCTTATAAAATATAAGCCAAAGTTTAAACTATTAGCCACTGGTTGGTAATATATAGAATAGTTACACATGATCAAATCTGCAGTGGTGATATAAACATTACGGGGGATATGGGAAGTTTTATGTTCATAGTTTTCTAAAGCAAATGTGTAGAAAAATATATTTTATAATACCCTTTTCTATAAAAATACAGACTTATAGGTTGTATTATATTATATTGGTTATTTCATTGCAAATGTATGGTGATAAAGTGATGTTTTATGCAAAATCTGGTATCATCATAAACTTCAAATTTTTCAGCCATCAAACACCATCACAATAATACAACTGTACACATGAAATAGTGAGACTTACATCTTTTCCAAATTCATAGCACATTCCAATACAACCTCAATTTATATTATATATGGATATATATACTGTATATACATATATACTGTATATATTACGGTATATATTTTGATAGTTAAACATGGATATTCATTTTTATTCAGTGGCTTTCTTTTGATTGAAAGCCATTGAAATGACTGGCAACTCGGCATCTGATTGGTGATGCTCTTGAATCTCTTTTATTTTCGTTTCATTCTTTAAGGAGTTGCAAATATCAGTGGCATCTTCCCGTGGACCCTGAAGTTGTACACACAGGTATACTCTGGGTGGCCCCAGTTGCTCTCAATCTGCAACTTCACATATTTGAAGACGCCTTTTGTATAACCCTGAGAAGAGAGACAATATAGAAAGGATTTGAGAGAGTTAGTGGGGTGGTCACACAAGGATAACTAACAAGAATCAGAAGATGTGAAATCAGGAATGTGAGGAATAAAACAAGGAAAAGGGAATCATGAGATGAAGTGTAGAGCAAGGTTGTAATGGTAGGCTATGTGTATTTGTTCTCAGCTGTTTTGTATAATGCGTTATGTTGTGGTAGCACACTTTCTAAATGCTGCACGTGTTGTCAAATTGATGAAGACGTTTTCTTTCTCTGCTTGTGTTTTGTGTAATTGCATTCTTTCTTAAGTTGCTGTGTGTTTCCCCCTTGTCGGACATCGTATGGACGACTTCTGCTATTTTACTGGTGGCATCCTCTTACATCATATCAAAGGATGACATCAGAAATGGAGGCCCATGGGTTACTATTTGTAATGGTATCACCCAAATGCATCTATTGAGCATATCTGAGTACCTTTAAACTTCTAGTGAAGAGTGAGTGAAAGTCAGTTTGTAGGTGATTTTGCTTTTTAATAGTAAAAGAACAAAGGCAAATTGTGAGTCTTTTGGCTTTCCGTTTTTGAGCAAGTGACTGGATTAAGACATGCTTGTGCAGGTGTGATACTCACAGGGAGCTTGAAGGTCTGTAATGACTCGCCGTTTGGATCATATACAAAGGTTCCCAGTCGGGTCATTTCACCATTTGCTGTTTTTATTCCCTGGCAGAGACAGAGAGAGAGAGAGAGAAGGCGAGAGAGAGAGAGAGATGCCATTGAACAGCTTGTTCAGCTCTTTGTGTCAAGGACGGCTCCAGTGAAATTATTGCAAATCTGTGACTTACATAGACAGAAAACTCCCTTGGAGCGCTGTAAGTGAAGCCAGCGGTGGACTGCATGCTTGAAATGTGACCCAGTGTCACATGGGTGATGGTGACCGGGTGTGACAAGGCAATCAACAAATGTCCCCGTCTTCCTGCGAAGGCCCAGCAGTGACCAGGAGTCAGAGGCAAGGAGCGTCCCTGAGGAGATGGAGAGCCGACAGAGGAGTGAAAAGGAGATTCTAGAAGAAGGTTTAGTACTTTTGCATTTGTGTGTGTTCATATATGTGTGGGTGTGCGCGTGTGTGTGTGTGTGTTTCCTACCTGGATGACAGTCCGGGGGTTTGCAGCTGGATACCACAGAGGTATTCCCCAAAATGTCACGAGTGGTGGCTGGGTGTAATATGTTTGTGAAGTAAGATGGTAAAGGATGTTGGCACCTGCACCAAAACACACATCATTCGCACACAGAAAGAGTTAGAAGCCTCAGGACAAGGATCCACATTAAAGCACAAGAGTAAACTTAAATCTGACGGATCATAATGAGGAAGATGACTTACCCTGTGATTCCAGAGCAAAATTTGGCATAGTGTCTGCCTCTGGAAGAAGCTTGCTCCTCATACGGAGCAGCTCACCCTGCACCTCTTTTAGCTGAATCCCCATCATCTTAACGTCAGCTCCGGCCATGTCTTCCTGCAGCTTTGTCAGCTGTGCCTGTATCTTCCCCAAACTGTTTCCAGTCCAGTCCTACAAGTCAAAAGAGATCTGGTGACTTGTGGGGAGGCGTGCATGCCATAGACAAAGAGGCCTGATTTTAAAAGGAGAAGTCAAGTTATTATAAGTGGATCATACTGTACCATATTTAGCCACCCTGAACTCTGATTGACACAGCTTCTGCTTGAATCACACATTACGTATGAACATCCTCCTGCATAGAGAGACACAAAATCCAGTCAAGATTTGTATCACATGAAAATAAGCCATGACTGTCCAACAAAGCTGGTGTACTAGAGATGCTACTTCATGAATTTACCAAAACACATTAGGGTGATGAAGAGGAGGCCAGCAACAGTTTGGGGGCTAAAACTCTTCCAGACTACACAGAGAAAGAGAGGATATTTAGAACTTCATAACAGAGTGAAGATATATTGAGAACTAACTTCTATGTCATTTCAGCAGGTGTGTTTTCAGGTGAGTTTGGTTCCTTACAACTGTTTCTGCCCCTCCCATCACGGGGCATTAGGTGGTCAATGTCATCAGCAGAAGATAGGCTCGATATGTTAGAGACAGTGCTGGCACCAGAACGGCGACGACCCCTCTTCCTCCGAAAGACCCTAGAAATAGTAAGTACTGTGAACAACGCAGAATTGTACTCACACACACATACACACACATACACACACACACACACATACACACACAGTCTGTTTACCTGAATGGGTTCTCCTTGTATGTAAGCCGAGGCTCCTCCTCCTTGTCGTAGTATCCCATTGAAAGCAAGCGACCGCTTTGCCGTGCCATGACTGGAAAGTGATGGACTGGAGCAACCAGTGCTGGAAGAAAGACTTTTACTGATTAAAACAACCAGCACCACGATGGAAAAATCCTCATGTAATTAAAAGCCTTGTATTAATATAAGCCTTGCCTTGTGTTTAGTAACCAGTAAACAAGCGTTACCCTTAAAATGTACTTAACTGTCAAAAAGTGTTCATTAAATTTATTCAGATAGACTAATTTAAATGTTGCACACACTTCAGTAGGACCAGCCCACAGCAATATGAGCAAATGTCCTGGGGCCCAAAAGACCCCAGAGGCCCCTAGGTTCACAGTTTTCTGTAATTTGATTAATTACAACTTTGTTCGGGAACATTTGCTTAAATCTTTTTCATTTTCATCATTTGCTGTGTTGGTAGGAAAACAACTAAACTATCAATCCTCGTCATATTATGTGTGAAAAGAGTCAAGATACAATTGTTCCAAATCATCACACACCATGTTCACGGTGTGCTCTGTGTGAAGCAGGCTGATAACTACTCACCTGTTTACTCTGATGAGAAAGGAGACACAATGAGTCAATTGTGGATGAACAGAGTTCTTCACAGTGTGAAATGATTCCAGGCAACACAACTGTCACATTCTGTTTATGTCATCAGTAGAAGCAGAATGGAGACACAGAAATGGAAGCATTCTGTTCACAGTGATGGACCTCAGTGCCTTTAATGAAGTACTGTGATGAAAATGATCTACTTATAAAACACAATGTAACATTACAGATTAAAATACCAGATAAATATATATAGTATATATACAGGTATATAAAGTGCTTAAAATTAGCATCATGTATGCAACGACCAGTTACTATAAATGCTGCTTAATAAGTCAATGTAGATGTTATTTTACTTCAGTATCAAGGATCTGCATGTCCTCCATTCTTTTATAGCTTGGAAACCACACAACATGTTTTGCCCTGTAATATCCCACAGTTAATCTATAAAGTCTGAGTAGATAATCTAATACCTATTAGTAAAGTAATTTATTATTATTTGGAAACCCTTCATAAAAGAAACATTTTAATGTTTTGTTTTAATGCATGTTTTAGTGTTGTAACAACTAATTTCTAAAATACTGCTGAGATATTTATCCTATGTCATCTGTTTTTTGTTTTTTATAACGAAATCTGTTGGATAAATGTATAAAAAGAAGTATAGAGTAACATTAAATGAATTACAAGTTAAAGTATTTTGACAGACATTCTGATTATGTGTGATTATTACTTTAACTTGTAATTTAACTTGTAAATACTTCAGTACCTTTCGATAATAATACTTCCACCATTATCTGTAACTATGACATATCCACACTGAAATGTGGCACAGACACGTCCTTCTACTCAACTACTGCTCATGCTTGGTCTGTTTCTTGAAAAAGAAAAAAAAACACCTTAGTCTGTCTTCTAGATGGTTTGGAAATCTTTATTTAAATCATATGCCATAACAAGGTTACGTTTCATTTTACATTGATACACTAAACATACAGTAAATATCCATTTAAAATATATATATTATTTTTTTGTATTTTATATTTGAATATAAAATACAATATTAGATGTTTACAGAGGAAGAACCATGAATGTATTATAAGAGCTCTTATTATAGATCCATGGGAAGAACAAATCAGAATCCGCAATTAAAGGTATCACATGTAATTATTCTGTATTAAAATGTCTAAAAACAACTGGACCTATGTTATATATGTTGCTGAGCTGTGTTTGTCCGCTACACATGGGCGTTATGCGTGTTGTGACACCTGCTCTTTCACAGAAACATAATTCCATCCCCCCACTTTTTCCTGCGGTAGTCATTGATGAAACGAAACTGAGTTTCCCAGACATGAAAAACCTATTGGTCAAGTTATATTAATTGAACAGCCGTCCAGCCAATCACAGCCATTTGACCAACCCACCATGTCAGGGAGGAGCAAGCCGTTGAAGTCAAGTAAAGTTACGTTTATTCATTCAGTTTATTCATTCGCTGCTGGCTGTGACGACAGATAAGAGAGTAACAGTTCAGAGGTATGAAACAGATATTCAATTAGTTAGTAATAAATTGTCGTAGGTAACTTTGTCTTATTATGTGATGTGTCAGCTCAGCTAACATCATTGAACATAAATGAAAAAGACTATCCTAAATGTAAGTAGCAAATTTGGTTTTTAAAGTCACTCTATTATAGTTTTTAAATAGTCATAGACAAAGGAGAGCATTCATATTGAAGATGTGTAACATCTGTCTGCCTTATGGTAAAGTTAACGTTTATTAGCATGCTAATCGCTAATCGTGAATTAAGCTAATCGCTAATTAGCCACCATGCTAGGCGGACTTTGGCACATAGTTGACGCTATGTTAAACTAAATGTCAAAGAAATGTTGCTTTAGATATCATAGTTTCAGTCCCTATGTTAGCGAGTAATGTGTGTTAGGCATTTAATATAAGTTAGAATGAGCAAAATAGTTTGTATTGCGTATTAAAGCTAGACCATAGTAATATGGTTTTTAATTCGTATTTTAACGAGTTTAATCTGTGTGTAAATTTGTTTTTGGAGAGGAGGAGACCTCTGTGGATAATTCGGCTCCCAGTAAAAACATCCTGAACGATTAACACTAGTTATTTAACAACAAAGACAACGACTCCCATGATCCCTTGCTACTTCACACCGTCATCACACTTCTTTTGTTATTGTTTTGATTGAGAGACCCTTAGCGGCTGAAATTACATTTTGTGTGTTTAAGTCAAATCTAGAGTTAAATCATTGACAGTTACTATGATACCATTATTGTGATCCTTGACCTTAAAAGGCTCAGCTGAATATCTCTCCTCTGGTATTATTGGAGCTAATCTTTCTTAAAATGATGAACTATTTCCACCATCCAGATGACTGGCACACAGTGTTTACAAAGGTTATACACACGGCTCATTTATCAGTGGCACCATGTTACATGTGGTGCCTGTAACTGTAGGAAGTCAATGCAAGGTCAGCTGAGGATAGTCAAAGCATGGCAGGAATTATTCATTACACACAACTCTTGTGCCTTTTTCTATAGATTTTAACAGGACTTGAAAATAATCTCATGAGTTTCTGCTTTAGTATATTCATCAGTCTCTGTGTGGAATCAAGTAAAACAATTTTGTTGACAAAAAACAGATTTGAACCACAAGCTTCTCTAAAAATGGTCACACCTGCTGAAAAGGTTTAACAACCAGTGTACATACAGTCATGGCCAAAAATATTAGTCCCCTTCCAACTTTTTTTATTTTTTTTTTATTTTTTTGGAGCAATAATTGCAAGTTTCTGCTCTTTCCACAGGTGTTCAGTGAAATTCAGATGAGGACTCATAGCAGGCTACTTCAGAATGTTTTCTTCCCATCCACTCTTGGATGCTTTTTGATGTATGTTTGGAGTCATTATCCCGCTGGAAGACCCATGACCTGTGACTACGACACAGCTTTCTGACACTGGGCTGCACAGATACAAGGCACCCAGTGCCCGAGGCCCAAACCCCAAATCATCACTGAGCCTCCTCCATGTTTCACGGTAGGTATGGTGTTCTTTTCTTCATTCAAGCAATAATTTTGTCCAGGCTGTAGGTTTTCATTTCAGTACTTCAGGGTGAATGGTGCATTATTTTAATAAAATGCAAGGGTACCAATATTTTCAGCCACGTCTGTAGTACAGTCTTAGCTGTTAGCAACACATGGGCCACAGACAAACCAAAAGGGATTCCTAACTTGTACTGCCTTCATGTTCATGGAATAAACCACTGAAAGAACAAATGCACTCCCTGAGGAGTCCATGACAGCTGAGAGGTGTGGCAAATGAAATGATTGTTATGTTACCCGAAGATTCCCTAGTATTTCCCTTTCCCTGTGTTCCCAGTGCCCCCCTATCTGTCTCTCTGTGTTTATGTTTTTCTTAGTGTGTGTGTGTGTGTGTGTGTGTGTGTTGGCCTGGGCATGGCTCCCAGCTCTACACTCCTGTCTGCAATCAGCACTTCTCCCAGTCTGCTCACCTGCCTCTGATCAGTTCTTCAGCTTGCAGTATATCTACTCCGGCTCTTCATCTACTCATCACCAGATTGTCGTATCTACTCCAGTGGCAGCTTCAGGCCTCTCACTAGTATATCGTGTTTTCTCCAAGTTTGGTTTCGTTGCTAACTGCTGTTTCTCTCTCTGGTGCTCCTGGACCACCACTCACCTGCCTGCCAGCTTGCCCGCTCTCCCACCTACAACCACCTGCTCCCTTCTGCCAGCTTTTACCATTCTCCCTCCCTCCCTCACTCATCTCAGCCCTCCAGTCCTCTGCCTCAGTCCGCTTCATCCCCATTCCATCCACCTCCATTCCCCACTTCCCTGGCAATAAAGACTTATTTCATTCACCTTCACTCTAGACTGTGTCTGCGTTTGGGGCCACATTGCAAACCACAACGGTAATTTCATTATTTGAATTTCAAATTTAGTTGGATTCCGATAATTTCAGTGAGTTCATAGATGCATATTAACAATAAGTGGCAAACCTATTTCCCTGTGACACAAAGGCAAAAAGTCTTTCCCTTTAGCAGACAGGACTAATGGGCACACCCCTCTTGGGTTCATAGGGCGTTGTCCTGGTAACCATCTTGATGCAGTCTATGATTGGACAGACGCTGAAGCATAGGGTGCAGCCCGTACAGCTGTCAGTCACGAAGGGAAGGTGGGTCTCTGGGTCAAACGTAATGGCCTGGAGAGACAACAAGCAAGTCTGCAGGTTATATTAAGTGAAAAGGAGAATAATCTAACAATCTATTATTCTATTTTAATTTCCCTTTTTTAAGTGCACAATCTGCATCAATCTTTTCTAAAATCAGGGCAAAGACTCTGTGGGCCCTATTTTAACATAAATGTAAAGTGCAGGGTCTGATGCACATAGTGCAATTACATTTAGGGTGTGTCCAAATCCACTTTTGCTATATTGTGCTTGAAATGATCAATGTGCCAGGCGCATGGTTCAAAGGGGTTGTCCTTAGTGTTGTTGGCGCAACATGCAATAAACGAATCACAGTGTCATCTCTCATTCCCTTTAAGAGCCAGGTGCGCTTACACCTTGGCGGATTGCTATTATGACAGTGCGTTTGCCAAATAGTAAGAGGGAGCGCTTCTCTGCAGAGGCGACGGATCTGCTCGTGCGCAAAGGGAAAGTGCACGATCCATAACACACACACACTGGCCCCTGCTGCTTCTAGACCCTCCTGTGGTCAGACACAGACCACCAGTTTAACATCCTGTTCATTCATTTGCTGCGATTTTATCCTTGTTTGGTTTTTGAAAAGGTTTATTTTTCTTAATTACAGCTTTAGTTTCTTTAAAATCGTTTTGTTCAGTCATGGAGTAACAGGTCGAATCAGTGGAGTTTTCTTGCTGAAGTATGGAAAGCTGTGCAGATTTATTTCCTTCATTAGTTTAATAATTGTTTTCACTTCATTTGTTTCCTCATGTGTTCCTCATGTCATCATGTGTTGATGAAGAGGGAAAGTCGATCTGTGTCTGATCTGTTGTTGTCAGTCTGTTTAAATACGTGTATTGTCACAATTTGGTCAAATTTAATCCGTCATTACTGCAATTAGTCAATTCTGATAAATATCATGATCAAGAATTACAACGTTTAAATTATATTATATATTATATTATATATAGTGTGGGTGCTGCTGCACGTCCTGTGTGTGTGTAGAACAGTATGCAGAGTGTATGTTGTGCACCTGCCCGTGTTGGTGCATATTACCATAATAATAAAGCGCCCTTAAAATAACGGCATTGACTTTAGACCAGGGTTTTGTTGGTCAATAGCACAATCACTCTCTGCTGCCTGAAGATAGCAATGCACCAACAATGCGCCTGACAACACCTTACTTTAAGACCAACACGCCCATGGGCGCACTGATGGGTGCAAGTGTCTTTGCTGGTTTAACAATTTGGGTGCTGAACAGGAAAATCTATGTCAGTCTTAAAATAGCACTTGTTACCCAAGTAAAATTGCAAGGACTAATCATTACCAAGGGAAGTTTTAGGAAATTTGGTATTATTTTTTATGTATATAAAGAAAGAAACTTAACACAGAGTAAATATTCCCACTATTTTACTGTTTGATGAGCCTACCCCATATGTGCTGTATTTATGTGCTACTTTGTCATAGTTGATTTAAAGTAATATGTTGTTGTGACATTACAGGACTGAGAAAGATATGTCTTAAAAACAGAGGAGGGGACAAAATGCTGAAGGAAGGAGAGAACTATCTTTATGTAACACACAGACAGACAGGTGTACCTGATATCCAGAGTCATTGCAGGTCATGTAACATTTACCACAGTTGATACACATCTCTTCATCTATCAGAGCCTGGACCTGAGAACAAACGGAAGCACCGTGATTATAAATCAGTTTATCTTCATTTCATTTTAAAGTGTCCTTGACCTTTTATACGTATAAATGCCTGTTGGTGTTACAACATCTCTCACCTTATGAAAAATCCCTGTGATAGTTATATAGGGACTGACTGTGTATCTGTGGAGGTCAATGGTTAGTTTACTAGTTTATATTCTGATTGTATGCAGGAAAAATCTCTGCTGGAAGTTACCTTTATATTCTGCTAACTATAGATGATTACCACATCAGGATCTTACACATTTTTATTTAATGATCATGAAATTACAGTTTGGATTCTGTCAAGATGTCAAGAATAACAATGATTGCACCGATGGTCTCTGGTCTTGCATTCATTTTAGAGTCAGCGATATCACCTCAAATGTACCTGTGTAATCCTATTAAGAAATGTCTGCAGTGTGTGAGGAAATAATATATACCTGCTCCTTGTTGTTCAGTTCCTGGTATGCTCCAATGTGGCGCAGCGCTCTGGCTATCACATCCTACACACATACATCACCACATATACACATACACACAGTATGCACAAAGCACAGATATTTACTCGGTCAGAAACTTACTTCATAGAACAGAGCACAATACAGTGTGAGTGTGTGTGTGTGTGCGTGCACATGCCACACCTTGACATTAGGAACAGGTTTTTTAGGTGTGTTGGGCTTGGTGGTGTTCGTGTCCTTCACATCAGTTTCACTGGTGACTCTGAGGCGTTTCTTGTACTCTGCGATGGCTTCTGTCCTCTGCTGGAGGTATGGACCAAAGCTAGGGAGACTCTACACACACACACACACACACACACACAAACACACAGCAACCAATTAGAGGAAACGGTTAAATGCTCAGTTAAGTGGTTGAGCCAGTGTACTCAGTAACAACAATGTAGCACTAGTATGTACAGTAGCAGGAGACAAGTGGGAATTATTAGTATTATTATTATTTCTTCACTGAAGTGTTTGAGCTTCACTGTGCAAAATGATGCGGAGTGCTATGAACATTTTCAGGAAAAAGATGTAAATAGTCAGAATAACACTATTAGTTTTATATGTAGCAATACCTGGCCAACCAGTTCTTCCACTCTGGGGACTGGTTTTCCCTTCTGGTGTTTCTCTGTTGGAGGAGACTGGCCGTCCCAGTCCTTCAGTTCCAAGCTCTTCAGGTACAACAAGGTCTTCAGACCTGAACATGTGTGACATATGGTAAGAACATTTCAAAGCAGAAGCAGAGCAGTGCAAAAATATAGAAACACAGTTATTGTACGTACCCACGCAGTAATCCTCAATCACTGTGAAGTCCTGGTTCTGAACGGCACTGCACACCTGTGGTAATCAGACAACAGATGTGTGTCAACAAGAGCATAATCAACACCCTCCATCTTGCAAGGACCAGTTTTATGAATGAATATATTAAATAAACACATCTCTTGGTTGCTTCTGCTCCTTAATCTGGTCTATCAAATTCATGTTTTATTAATGGAAAATCACTTTAATTTGTGGTTTAAATCTTAAATGCTTTTTTTGGACTTTTTTTCTCACCTACAGTAGCTTACATTGAAGTGAAGTTGTAAGAAAACGTCTCACTTTCACAACTCATCGTGTATGCTTTGCTAAAACAAAACGCTCACTACAGAGTTTGTGGTTTTGTTCTCAGGTTTTAAAGGACAGGATGGACCTTACTAGATTTAAAGTCCCCCGTCCATTCAAAAATGTGATCTGTGAATTGTTACTTCAGTCGGATGTTTGAGCTTCACTGTGTAGAGTAATGTATCTGCAGAGTTTGTTTTCACATTCATCTGCTGAATAAGGAGAGTTTAAGACGTGAACCTACAAGCAGGATTTGTGACATCACAGCTAATTTGAAGAAGGAAACATCTTATATGGATCCAAAGATTTGCAATATATGGATTTTTCAATGAAGCAGATGCAATATTAAGATTTTTTTTTAAACATGTTAACCAGCTAGATATCAGACACATATAAGATACTAATTATTAATCTGATTAAAGCTGAGTATTTTTATATGTCTTAAATATGTCTGGAGAGGACCTTTTAACAATTTTCTGGCTCCTTCACTGCCATTCCAAAATGCACAGCCTTTAAATTTGATTTGATTTAACTGCAAATTAATATCAGCTCTCTTTCTTTCTTGAGTGTAACTTACAGTAACAATTTACCTGTTAAAGAATGAGTCAAAAAAACAACACAGTTGCAGTAAAATAGCATTTTAAAAATGGAAAAAAAAAATCAATTTAATTATTAATCAATTTCATAATATCTATTATTTAAATAAGCACAACTACATCATATAAATAGATTGACTGATTGGTTTTCAATCAGTCAAACTGATTTTCAGTAAGCGAGTGACCCTGTGTTTGTTGAAATCATTACTTCAGTCTCACCTGTTAGGTGTAGTAAGTAATATTATCACCTGTAACACTGAGGCCCCGGCGTGAAGAAACTGTAGTCCAGATTCTGCTGAGTCGATACCACCGGTGGCCAGAATTGGGTAACCAGGAAGTGCTCTGCCGATGGCCGATACTGCTCTGAGAGCGATGGGTCTGATGGCGTTACCTGCACACATGGTTAATATTACTAAGAGCTTAGAAGCAGCAACTCGCCAACAGCTCGCACAGTGTTTACATCAGGGGTCACTTTAATTCATTCAAGTTGCCTACAAATCCGTCCCCAAGTCTAGTGTGTGTAGGTGTGTAAATGTGTCTACACAGTATGTGTGTTAATATGTGTCACTATCTACTGTATTTTATTCATCACGAGGAGTCTGAATATGGTTGTATATCTCTTCTGTGGCTCTGGATGAAAAAAAAATAGAATAAATAAACAAACAGTGACCATGATGATGTCTTCCTGGTTGTATCGGTTTGGGCTTTGCAAAAGACTCTATTAAGTTGCATTATGGGAAATGTAGGATCCAGTGTCTTTGGAGCTTGATCCTAATTAGGGACTAGACATCAGGCTTCTGCTTCTTTCATTTTGACCATTCTCTTTTTAATCTGTCTTCTGTGAATCTCTAAAGTTCAATGAAAGCGCAATACCAGATGTTTCTGTGTGACCTCACCTGACACCCCTCCATACGTAGTACGTTTGTCCGCTCCAACACCCGGCCAGGGCGAGCCGTCGGCCTTCAGTCCCATCATGCCTGAAACCGTGTTGGTGGCTGTCACTCCATCTGCTCCTCCTGTAAAACAACACAACAGTAAGAACAATCAACATGTGTATGGATGTCTGTAGACGTTCATTATATACACACACATTGTCAAATTGAAATCATTTGTACTATGCAACGTAAAATAATGTAATACATTACAGTGGAAGAAATGATACGGGGGAAACGGTGGGAGAGCTGTTAGTTAAGTGGGTTTACCTTCATGGGCAGCCTTGGCGATGTCGACAATGTTGGTAACATTTGGTGTCAGTTTGGCAAAGAATGGAATGGAAATGGCGGCACGCACCCAACGGCAGATGTTTCGCACCAACTCTGGGTCCTAAAGATGAACACACACATTAAAAAAAACACCAAGACACCAATACACAAAGAATTTAGCAAGCCAAACTGCTTGAGAGAGAAAATTGTGTACAGTATGTTGATGTATACTGTATGCTTATGACAAGTAGATCTATGTGCACAAACTGTAGTACACTGAGTGTGTGTGTGTGTACCTGTCCACAGGCCAGTCCCATGCCTCTCTCTCCCATCCCGTGAGGACAGGACAGGTTCAGCTCCAATGCATCTGCTCCTGATTTCTAAACACACAGATTTCTCTCATTTTTACTTTCCCAAACTACACAGGTAGAATCTGTGTATATGGTGATTACACCATGGTTGTGCTCTTTACATTATGTAAAGAGTGAGGCTTATCATGTTGGCGTTTTTCTCACCTCAGCCATCTTGGCCAGTTCTGTCCAGTCCTCCTTGTTATAACTACACATGATGCTGGAGATCACCACCTGAACAGACAGAAATACTCATCATCATCTTGTCCTCTTAAAATATATGCAGGTCCCCAACGACTGATGATTTTTATCAAGACAGGACAATTTATTTTAGATAAGACAAACAGTTCCACACATCACCTATATATCTGCATCTTACTTTGAAATAGAAACACCGCCAATCATCAAAAGCTCAGAACAATATCTGTTATTGTGCTTTCACATATTCATCATCAGCCAGATTCGATTTATGTCATGTTATTGGATCATGTGAGGTGACCAGAGACTTACATTTTTGGGGAAGTCCCTCTTCAGTTCTGCAACTGACTGACACCAGTAGGCTGCTGTCTTCTCACTGATGAGCTCGATGTTGAGGAAGGAGCCCTGACCTGGTCCGAATATATGACCCGAGGTGGTGCCACGCACAATACGAGGAGACACGTTGGTCACCAGATCCTGCAGGGATACAAAGAAACAGTGTCCACTCAGGTGATGTAATATGCTCTACAACGGACATATTGGAGTTTTATGACTCTTGCTAACAACAGATGTAAATAATGGATTGTTTTTTCTAAACTCAGCTGTCTGATCCAAGGACTTCCTGTGGCTGAGAGGTGTGTGTGTGTGTGTACCTTATCCAGTCCAAACGTCTTGGTCAGAGCGAAGCCCCAACCTTGTTCAAAAGCTCTTCTGATCATGGCTGTGCTGGTGGTGGGAGGAGCAGAGGCCAGGCCGAACGGGTTGGGGAACTTTATTCCACAAACCTCGACACTGATGTCCACCTGGTCTATAGCACTGTAGAACAATGGCAGCTTGGGAACTTTGTCCACTTGCTTTCCATACAGGGACTGCAGAGTGAAGAGAGAGGACATCATTGATATTACATTTAATGCAGCTGAGCCTGAGATGAATACATCAACTCTTAGATTTGTCTCTGTGTCCAAAAGCCAAGCCCTGTTATTTATGCACGTGGTAGAGTTTATAAGAAATAAAATTGCTCTGCTCTTCATGTGATGCATTCATGTGCACCTGTGAAGCTCTGAACATCCCAAACTTAATAGTCAGCCACTGAACAGCACATTCATGACTGAAAAACAAATGCGTTAATCACATAAGAAGCAAATATGATCTAGAGAATAATCTGGTATCACTTATCCCATTAAACTGTCTTCTGCCAACTGCCAAGTCTTAAAAGTCGCAGTTCCTACTGCACATGAACATACCACAGCATAGCATATGTAAAGTATACAGACAGAGCTTCCTACAGCAAAGCAATTGGGATAAAGCATCTGTACACAGTGGTATGATGTAGACTATGTTAGGCCAGTGTGTTACTTCAGTCACAAATTGGGGGGAAGAGTGCAGGTTTTTCCAATTAAAGACATCTTAAGAATGAGCCCTGAATGTTAAAGACGTGGCAACCTCTGAAGCCAATGCAGAAGTGCCAAAAACTGCAGTTCCTCAAATGGCCACTTGAGGCTCCAAAAGCCAGTCATTCCCCATAGACCACCATGTCATGGTAACTACGTCTACGGTTTGAAGCAGATATAATCTTGACGGCTCAGATTTACCTGCATGTATGTGTGAATATGCCATGATGCCTGTTTGCCGTCATTCACTGATTCCACTGAGGTGTTTGCCAAACCGGCGATGTCTCCTCCTGCAAACACCCAGGGCTCACTGGTCTGCATGGTGTCTGGGCTGATCTCTGGAGTACCCCAGCGGGTCAGCTTTAGAGGAGCCATGGCCTCAATCACTACACAGACAAAATATGGATCAGCTATAAGGCAACTGTAAACATGTCAATGCACATCGCATCACAACTCTAACCTACTGTGTCAACCCGGCCTGCCATCTTGTCTCCTAGAAATGATGTGTATATATTACTAAATTGTTTTCCAAATCCAGTAATGAGCCCATTTGGCACAATTGAGTGGGGCAACAATGGCACCACACACAAAAACTCAGAAGTGAGATTTATGCTTAGTATAATAATGCACTGTGTGGGAGCTACTACAGTTTGCGTCTTTGTCAGCTGATTGGTTAATTACCTGTTGGTTCGCTGAGCATGGAACCAAAAGCACTGATGATGTAATCGGCTTTCAACCTGACAATTTGCTCCTCATCTTCCAGCCAATCGCCTTCCTCGGTCTGCTCGGTGCGACAGAACTGCAACCCTGCAACCCGGCCGTTCTTCATGATGACCTCACGAGGGGACAGGAAGGGCAGGAACTCGCACTGCTCTTCCTTAGCCAGCTCCATCTGACAGACAACACATGTATTCATGTATCCCTCCGCTTACCCACTTGTCAGTATAGATATCCACCAATCCGTCCCTCATCCATACTTACCTCTTCAGGAACAGCTCTGATGTTGGTGAATCCCTTCCTGAAGCAGACGTAGACTCTCTTGGCTCCACAGCGGAGAGCTGATGTTGCGCAGTCAAACGCGGTGTCTCCGGCCCCCAAAACTATCACTACTCCCCTTAACTCTGGCAGGGAAGCACGACACTGACACATACCTAGACAGAGTGATACATTTTTACATTTGAACCAACATGCTTTCCATTAGATTTTCTCATGAATACCTATGTATGTGGTTGAAGTGATGTCACCAGCAAAAACATTGTACGTGTGCTTGCATGTTTGTGCCTGTGTATTTGTGCACTATCGTACCTTTCTTGCTGGCTGAGGCCACCATGGGAAGAAAGTCTTTGGAAGTGAAGAAGCCTTGATCCATGGTTAAACCCTGGAAGATTTTAGCTCTGTTGGCCTGAGGAAGACCTGGACACACACACACACACACACAAACAAACACAGGAAGAAAAAGAGTGTTAAAGGAGCAGTCCAAAAGTTTTAAAAATGACTTGCAAACTGAAATCTCACACATAAAGTATTTACTATGAAACCATGCACATGCAGTAGCTAAAAGCTCACACATGTATACATATGATATGCATCACTGTTTTGAACGGTGAGAGACACTCACCAATCCCAATGAAGACTGCCTTAAATCCCTCTTGTTTCAGAGACATCAGACTCATTCCGTTAACACCTAGACCCTTCTCACACACCACCTGGTGCGTACACACAAATGCACACAAACACGTTTAAATGTGACTGTGTACGGGAGCAAATTTTAAAATTTAAATTATAGACACTTGATGTAAATATGTGTCAATATGATACGAGTCGTACCTTGACTCCCAGGTCCTTCATCAACCCTATTTCGAACTGGACAACCTCATAGGGAAGCCGGAACTGGGGGATTTCTGATGTGCTGCGTGGAAGAACAAACCTTTGTTGATTGTCTATGTCTCATAAATCAGTAGACATGTGTCATCCTGCCTTTTTCAGAATCTGACATATAGGGATGCTTTGCAGCCAGTCCCCTGTCTTCTTACCATTACGGATACGCAAGTCTGACTTACAGAAATAAGCCTGGCTTAACTGTTTATTATCACCAACAATTCTCAATACCTCAATACAATACCTGATATGATGCAATCTATGATACAATATGATATTATATGATACAATACCTTAGCCCTCCAGTGTACTTCTGTTTCTCGAATATGGTGATATTATCATATCCAAGTCGGGCCAGGAAGGAGGCACAGCTGATTGATGCAGGGCCACAGCCGATCAGAGCAATGGGGGCATGGTAAGACTCGGGCATCTCACTGGCTGGTGGGAGCTCAGGATTCCTGATCTGAGGGATGCCCATCTTACTAAACACCTGAGAAGAAACACATACACACAAGCACATTTGAAATATTATGTTTGTCAAGAGCCTTCATGGACTGCATAGTTGAACATTTAAAGTACATAGACCACTGTGGCTACAACTGACAAGTACAGAAAAATATGCACGTTTAAGATGAGTACAACGTTTCTGTGAGGAATGAGATTCTTGAAAAAGCTAGTAGTTATATATATTATATATACTAGTATAGTTATATACTCGTCATGATCATTTGCTCAAACAATATTTGCAATAAACTTTTATGCTCAAGAGTCATAAAATCAGCAAGTATAAAGTCATTATTAGTCATTATAACCTACTGGTCATACTGGTCATAAGGTGAAAGTTTAAACGTTACATAGTCTCACTTTAGCATGTATCTCAACCTAAATCAAATAATTATTTTAATCTTAAACTACAGTAAGCCCAAGCTGTAAGCATGAACTAACCAGTGAAGAATATACTGAGTTTAAAAGACACCATTGTGCGGTTAATTATGTTATCTGACATATGCATAGATAACAGTGTGACAGCTGTGTATCTGCACACATCATGGTAAGTAAAAAGCTGTTTTTGGGTCCTCAAAAACATTAAAAAAACAGAATAAGAAGAATAAACATACACATGACCATATAAATAAAGATGGTGACATAACTGCAGCTGACTGTAACTGATTACAGTTGAGTAGTTGATGCGGCTGGCTTTCAAAGAAAATTCTAGAAACGGTTTAATATATGTTTTTATAGAGTTTTTGGACAGTCATAAATGTTATACCTCGGTAGCAAACTGCTGTAACCCTCCAATGTTAATGGGTCCTTCCTCCGAGGCATACAGGTTGCAGCCCCCAACACACAGCTCTGATGTGGGACAAACCATTCCGCAGGTCAAACCCAGAGGGTTGTCAGAGAGGATCGCCCGCGCTGCTCCATAGTAGTTCTGGTATACACACACACACACACACACATAGATACACAAACATGAATAATATAGTCAGGGCAATTACTAATGCAACGCATAACTTTCTGTACTCGTCATTCTTTGTTATTCAACATCTTCTGCGACACTTTCCACATGATAGAACTGGCATTCAACAACGTCAGCATGCATGGATACATGAATGTGTAAACATATTTCACAGTACCTTATTAGAGATACTGGTAATAAAGGACTTGATATCCAGGTTAGTTGGGCAGCTCTTCTGACAGGGAGCATCGGCACATTTTAGACACCTAAACACAGATTTTTACATTTATTTGACAGTTCAGCCAAATTGTGCTATTGAGATGAAAGAATCCTTGTCACAGTCTGGTCCAAGAAATCAGCACCATAGCAAACATTAAATGTGATTTCATCATCTGCCTACGGTGGTGACGGTCTTTGTCCGACAGTGGTGCATGTGTTAAAATCACAACCGAGATGTCTACATCTGCAGGATTACACTACTGCACCTTTCTTTCCTACAGGGGGTGCAGGCCTACAAGTGTAGAACCTTCCTGACAGTGATCACACTGCTCTGTAGCCTGATACATGTGAGTGAGTTTGTCAGGATGTTACAAGCAGTGGTGAAAGAAGTATTCAGATCTTTTACTTAAGTAAAAGTACCAATACAACAATGTGAAAATAATCCATCACAAGTAAAAGTCCTGCATGAAAAATCCTACTAAGTACATCAGTATTCTGAGCTTGATGTAGTTCAAGTATTGCAGTAAAAGTAGTGGTTTGCTCCCTCTGACTGATATATTATTATATATGACATCATTAGATTATTAATAATGAAGCATCAGTGTTAGAGCAGCATGTTACTGTTGTAGCTGCTGGAGGTGGAGCTAGTTTACACTACTTTATATACACTGGGCCCCTCCAAAGGGTCAGCAGATAAATCTGAGGGGTCATGAGATGATTAATGGGAGAAGAAAGAAGAAAAAGTTCTGATACACAAATCTGCTTTGTTTTTCTGCTGAAATATTGCATAACTTGCATAACTAAGCATGTGATAAGGTTAGTGGAAAAAACCACTATTAGGTGGAGCTGTTAACAACTCATAGACATGTGAAATGTGACCCCGACTGCACACTGCTTTTTGTAAGACATCAAAAGGCAAAAAGTAACTTAAACTGTAAAAATAAACAATATTTCCCTCTGAAATGTAGTGGAGTGGAAGCATAAAGTAGAATCATATGGAAATACTCAAGTATAAGTACCTCAAAATTGTACCAAAGTACAATACTTGAGTAAATATACTTATTTACTTTCCACCACCGGCTACAAGTCAGTTCAAACTGGTACTTTGGATCTAAAAAAAACAGCCAAGTCATTCACACTCACCTCATTGCTTCTCGTAGAGCTCCACGCTCACTCAGCGTTGTGTGTTTGATGTCGTCAAAGTTGTTCTCTAACTTCACACAGGACTGAAAAAAAGAGAGAGCGGGTTACAGAAAGACAATAGTGTAGTATATAGTATCTAGTGAGGAGGAAAATACTGAAGAAATGCTGCGACTGGACTAAAGCCACACTAAATCTAAGCTAAGTTTTATGTGTATTGGAGAGGTCTCTCTCACATCACAGCCCCTCTCAGGGTTTCTCTTCCAGTGTTTCTTTTCCTTCTTCTTGTTGGCCGTCGACATAATCTGGGCATGACTCTTCACCCTGGGGTTCAGAGCCAGGATGCTCTGTAAAAAAAAAAATGTATTGAAAAAAGATCAACACATCAGTAAAAAGAAACATGGCTATTATACTTGATTATTCTGTTGTAACTGTTAACCACAAGTTTTTTGAACATTTAAAAAATGGATGGGGGGAATCACACATTTCACATTGACAGTATGTCAAGACCCGTGCAATAATCATCTATTAATAAAATATTGTTATATTTAATATTTTTTTGTTTTACATATGATTCTTAAATGGAAGTGTTCTTTTGCTATCCAAAGCTTTAGACCTATTCATTCTAAATGGTGAGGGAACCAATCCATAGTTGCTTGCACCTGTTATTGATGAACCACTGTTATCTGTTCTCGTAGCACACACACACACACACACACACTGATCTGCTGGTGAAAAACACTAAACCATGGAACATTCTAGGAAGTTTGCTTATTTGGATGGTTGGGATGATAAGATAATGACATGCTGCCAGGTCAATGCGCTGAGGTTATGTGACCTGTCACATAATCCATAATAGTGGAAATGACATATGTCCCCAGCCAACATCCTCTTACATCAGGAAATGTATCCAGTTAAAACAGGAAGATGTTCTCTGACGCTCTCGAAGTCTTTGGGTTTTGATTCAAGATATGGAATTACAGCCCTGAACATATTCACATATAATCACATGTTTATCTGGAGATATGTGTCACCTTAAAAACAATTATATCAAATACAACTTAGTTATAGTTATTTCAAGTTAACTAATCTCAGGAATTTACTATCATCGTCCATTTTAAATAACTGCTCTGAATATCACAATTTGACATTTTCATATCAAATTCATAATTAGCAGGTTTCTTCATTTAGACTGTTTTCTTTTATAAATTTTGTGAAGTTATTTAATTACTTGCCAGTTACTACATTATAGTTCGCCTTTGCATTGCACAATCTCTACACGTGCTCACCCGTAGTACTTATCTGCCCACACATCACTTATCTACTGCTTGTACAACACAGCACATGGCTTATTACTTAATACTGTGATACCATATTAGGACTGCATAACACAACTTTTTGTGCTTTCAACCCTAACTGTTACACATGTTTAGAATAGGGCTTGCAACTCCAGTCAGTCCCCCAAAACATCTTGTATGCACTGTATGTTCTGTCATATGGTGTATAATATATCCCAGAAAACTACAACTCTGTTGGCCCTTAATGCTGCTGTAGAAAACATTAATGTTAAAATCTATTCATTTAAAGGATGAGTTCAAAATTTAAAACAGTGTGAAGCTAATATGAAGCTTCAGCTTCAGTCCAAAGGAGTCAAATCAAGTAGAGGTCTTTCAATATTGCAGTCCTATTAGTGCCAAACTTTCTCTTTTTGTTTCCTCTTTTGTACTCCCACCACACCTAAACAGGAAAACGGCATGAGGACTGTGGATTTTGTCACTCATGACTTACACTGTAAAAACATTTGAAGGGGATCTTTTAATGGCCAATATGAACACCTGGTTGGTGTTTTAAAACACACTTAAAAAGTTGTGAACCTGTACTTTTAATAACACAGTGGTTTGCAACGTCTTCAAACGGCACTAACTACCTTTCATATAACTTAAAGGCATGTGTGTACCACATAGGTCCAGTGATACTTTTGTTGAACTTTTTAATCTTTAAATGTCCTTTAGTCAAGCAGTCGCTACTATTTGGCAAAAGGACGCTGTATGTTTACTTTATTTGTGTAAAATCAATTAATTGTATCAGCGTGTTCACTTACAGAAGTGATGCTTCACAGTTAACATCTGAGCTTCTGTTCTGTCTGCCGCCACTTTGACATACAATATTTTGGGCTAAAGCATCACAGCCCAGCTAACTCAAGAAACATGTGTGCTCCAATACTTGCAATCAATGTAACGACCAATGTGCTTAAATGCTAATCCTCAAAATCCTGTTTTGAACTCCACCTCCATCTTTTGTGCTCAGCGATCAAACTTGCACTCCACTATTGTGAAGTATTTTGTGTTTCAATTGTTGGAAATAGCTTTTTTCTGTATCACTGAACACAGGAATTTCCCCCAGTTTTCTTTATAGTGATAGACACTTTTTTCTGGGAAAGTGCCATTATTTTTGAAACTACAGCCATTACCTCGGTCCCACATAGATTCAGTCATGTGTGCAACATTGTGAGGCCTTGGATTAGTCTCGTCCCGTTAAAAGTGTTAATCCTCAAGAAAAGATACTTGTGAAACATTCACCTTCAGCGTGTAAAGGTCACCCTGAATTCACAGAGCACTTCATTTCTAGTGGCTTTGTTATTTATGGTAGTTTGAAATGAGTCCAAGTGTTCGACTTTCACAGATTCACAGATTGTTCACCTTAACTTCACCTGAACCATGCATACACTGAACTATTTCTAACCTGAATCACCTCAAAATGTTGATGTAGTTGAAAAAAGTGGAGCCTGGGCAGGATCCTGGGTTACCTCAGCATATGTAGGATAGTTACATTTTAACATAACTGTTGTTCCATTTACATGTTGAGAACGATATGGGAACATGATGGGAAAAGATTAGCAGACGTTTGAGTCCTCTGCTATCTTCCCCATAACACCCTGGATTGAAATTTTGTATCATCATATGGGGTTTATAGTCCAAAATCAGTGATTAGCAGAACACCACAAAAATGAACAATAACATCCTTTACACTGCAGTATCACTTTTCAGAAAATGCATCATTTTAGGTTTCTGTCTTTTAAATCTTAAACATTTTAACCAACTTGATACTTTGTGCACTGCCAGTTTACATCATGAAGATGAATTTAAACCAAGAGATGATGGTTTATTGTGTTCATAGTGGATTTGCACTCCATTCAATACACAGTTTGTTCATGAAGAATTAATTGAGGGTCCTGCTTAGGGAAAAAAAAAAGGCAAAACGAGAAACACACAAGTTACCTCAATATCGGGAAGATCTTTACTCAACATGATGCTTCTGTCCAGTTTGAGCTGCAAATGCTTTGTGAAGATGTCCTGGAGATCGTAGCTGGTTTCTGGATTAGAGGTCCGAAGCACTGTCCGGGACTGCTCTGCTCCCAAGTGGAACTATCTGAGAGCTGACTGTCCTTATCAGGCTCACTCCTTTCACTCGCAGGGATGTCAATAACAATGACTTGACTGTTTATAGCCACCAGACATCAGTTATCTGATAAATCTGTCAATAAGGTGGACTGACAGACAGAGCAGGTGGCACTCTCCAGGGTTGAAGTTCAGCAGAGCTGGACAGCAGGCAGGTTTCAGGGTTTATTGCACCTCAACCTGTGGATAGATCAAACATTGACCTTAGAAAACTGCCAGGTCCAAACTCCACCTCTTTCATATACATAAATCTGTGTTTAACTCCTTCCTGCCTGTCTCAAGGACTCTCCCCCACTGCTATCTCCTGCAGGGTAATCATCAGCTCTCTCACACAGAAGCCAGACAGCAGTTAAACCAGGACAGGCCAGTTCATAGTCATATTGTGAACCAGTACAAGTAAAACACTGATTAGAGTTTGGTGCAGGCTCAGGAGTGTTGCTGGTAATGATGGATAGGCCTATGACCTGCCTACCTAAATATTGTGCTGATAAAATCAATAGAGTTCTATGTTGTCCCTCTGGAGTTATTATTTTGCTGATTCCTTTTCCTTTTCCCTAACCATGTGAACCTGCTGTGGGCAAAATACATTTCTCAGCTTGTTGTCACAGCAAGAGAATTAGAGCTTAGTAAGATAGTGCCTGCTGAAGTTAGACGTTGGTAGGAAGATGGATAAGATTAATCTTATTTTTTAATGGTCAAATTTGACATACATAAATTTAAGTTTAGTGAGTCTAGAACGCTCCTGCATGCTTTTAAAAAGTAAAAAAACAACAACATACAAAAAAAAAAAACAACCCTTTTTTGAGTCAATTAAGTTTTTCAAATAGATTAAGGCTACATAAACAGTGCTTACATTTACAACTTTTCTGGAAAAAAAAATGAAAGTGTATTTTGTTCAAATAATAGTTACTATATATACACCTCAGGTTGTTGTGCACACATATTAATTGAAGCAAGTTTTCTAATTATTATGGGTTTATAAGAATCATCACCTTTATCCTATGATGAAACATTTCTATCCTGATAGTAGTGGTCTCTTCCGGGATGACTGTAGTGGAAATTTAGATGGAATGTCCAGGGAGGACAGGCAGCTAAGGATTTGGCCTTCAACTCTTAATTCTCAGCAGAGACTGAAAGAAACTCCCTAGATAAACTCTGGCACAAGTCAGGCTGGGCGCAGTTGAAGTTCTTGAGTCACAGGCATGTAGATTTCTTCAGATCCGGGCTGTTTTCAGACAGTGCAAGGAGATAAACATCACTTCCTTTGTCCACTATTTTACCTGCTGCTGGGGCTGCTGTGTAGAACTGTTGTGGGGGGCGCTATTCAGCCAATTTGCATCACGGACTGAATGTTGGCATGTAGACAAGTTCAGGCCAGGACTCTAGTCAAATATACAAAGTTTGGGGCAGATTGGAGCATTTACACTAAAGTTATAGCAATTTCCTCTGTCATGGCAAAACATCACAATTGCACGCCACGCCACAGCCACACACTTAAATGATAATTAAATCTTTTAGTAACTTTTGATCATATACTAGTCTAAATGACACACTCCAATTTTTGAAGTTGTTATGATGAATTCTGTAGGAGTTCGTTAAAATACAAGGTATGGCAAAATGGCCAAAAAAACGTGAAAATTGACCAGTTTTTCCAAGATGGCCAACTTCCTGTTGGACTACAGTATGGCTCCAAGAGGCTTTTTTGGTCAAATCTCTAGGAAGAGTTTGTTAAAGTATGCGGGCTGGAAATGGCAAAATCTGCATCAAAATCGCAACTTTGATCCAAAATGGCTGACTTCCTGTTGGACTTAGGGTAAGGCTCCATGAGACTTTTTGGCGCATCTGGTCATGATACATACGCATACCAATTTTCATTCAACAATCTGTATCGAGGGGCTCAATTTTCCTAATTTTCTAGGGGGTGCTGTCGAGCCATTTTGCACCGCCCATGCTTGGGACCTATAAAATATTACATTTTTCACCACTTCTGACAAATGTGCAAAATTTCATGACTTTTCGAGTACATTTAGGCACTCAACAACACTTTTAATCATGCAGAATAATAATAATTCCTTCAGATCCAATAGGGCCTTCGCACCCGCCTAATAACTGTCAACGTGATGAATATGGGATTATTAGCAAACTCGGAGATCATGACTTGCAAATATCAGCAAGTATTCTGGATATTGCAATAAAACTCTGAAAGACAACTTTACTGAATTCATCTTAAACTTACAGTGATCAAGTCCCACACCTCATCTTTGATAGTTCCTGTAAAGAACATTTTCACACAGGAAGCAGAGATCATAAAGTCTTACAATGAGCTTCTGACTATAAGGCAGTGTAACATAATCTTAAGACAGTAACATAAGTGTACAATGGTATGAAAAAGTTTAGGCACCAAAACAACTCTCAAATGACCTGAAAATAAAATTGTTCAAAAGCTATCTCAGAGATTTCAACTGTCAGTTTCCACTGTGATGAACATGGTGAGGAAATGGAAGACCACAGGCATGGTTCTTGTTAAGGATAGAAGTGGCAGGCCAAGAAAAATATCGGAGAGGCAAAGGCGCAGGATGGTGAAGATGGTCAAAGACAACCCACAGACCTGCTCCAAAGAACTACAACATCATCTTGCTGTAGATGGTGTCACTGTGCATTGTTCAACAATTCAGTGCACTTTACAGAAGGAGAAGCTGTATGATAGAGTGATGCGGAAGAAGCTGTTTCTGCATACATGCCACAAACAGAGTTGCTTGAGGTATGCAAAAGCACATTTGGACAAGCCAGCTTCATTTTGGAGTATGGTCCTGTGGACTGATGAAACAAAGACTGAATCATTTGATCATAACAAGGGGTGTTATGTATGGCGGCGAAAGAATTCAACATTCCAAGAAAAACACTTGCACTTGCCAAAGTAAAATTTGGCATGCTGTGGGGCTGAGTGGCCAGTTGAGAGTCACATGGATTCCACTCAATATCAGCAGATTCTTGAGAATAATGTTGAAGAGTCAGTCATAAAGTGGAAGTTACACCAGGGCTGGATATTTCAACAAGACAACAGCCCAAAACACTGCTGAAAATCTACTCAGGCATTCATGCAGAGGAACAAGTACCATGTTCTGGAATGGTCATCACAGTCCCCAGACCTGAAAATCATTGACAATCTGTGGGATGATTTGAAGCGCACTGTCCATGCTCTGCAACCATCAAACCTAAGTGAACTGGAGATGTTTTGTAAGGAGGAATGGTCCAAAATACCTTCATCCAGAATCCAGACACTCATTAGAGGCTATAGGAAGCGTCTAGAGGCTGTTATTTTTGCAAAAGGTGGCTCAACTAAATATCGATGTGATTTTTCTGTTGGAGTGCCCAAATTTATGCACCTGTCTGATTTTGTTTTGATGCATATTGCACATTTTCTGTTAATCCAATAAACCTCACTTCACTACTGAAATAATGCTTAGTGTCCATCAGTTATTTGATTGATCAAAATGAAATTCCTGATCCAAACACCCAATGATTTATGAATGAAAATAATGGAAATTGTTAGGGGTGCATAACTTTTTCATACTACTGTGTATGTTTCCATTTCAATGACAATGCCCCCAGTCACAGGGCACGAGGGGGGGTCACTGAATGGTTTAATGAGTATTTAATTATGTGAATCCTATGCTATGACCCTCACAGTCATTAGTCTCAACCCAATCGAACACGTATGTTAGACAGTGCTCTCCACCACCATCATCAAAACACCAAATGAGAGAATATCTTTTGGATGAAAGGTGTTCATCCCTCTAGAAGTTGGAGTTTGGAGACTTGTAGAGTCAATGCCAAGGTGTATTGATTGTTCTGGTGGCTCAACACCTTATTAAGAGCCTTTAGGCCCTATTTTAACGATCTAAAGGTCTGAAGCGCAATAATAATAGGGTGTGTCCAAATCCACTTTTACTATTTTAACTGTACTAATCATGGGTGTGTTTTCGGCGTAACATGCAATAAACCAATCACAGTGTCATCTCTCATTCCCTTTAAGAGCCAGGTGCACTTACACCTTGGCAGATTGCTATTATGAGTGCGTATGCCAAATAGTAAGAGGGAGCGCTTCTCTGTAGAGGCGACGGATCTGCTCGTGCGCAAAGGGAAAACGCATCATCCATAACACACACACACACACTGGCCCCTGCTGCTTAAGATCCTGTTCATTCATTTGCTGCAATTTTATCCTCGTTTGGTTTTATCCTCGTTTGTTTGTTTGTTTGTTTTTTAATTACCGCTTTAGTTTCTTTAAAATCATTTTGTTCAGTCATTGAGTAACGGTAGTAAAACGTGTGGAAACCTGATCACTGTAATCTCAAAAATGTTAAAGAATGTATATAATAATATAGAAGCTGTGCAGATTTATTCATACTTCATTGGTTTAATCATTGTTTTCACCTCATTTGTTTCCTCATGTGTTCCTCATGTCATCATGTGTTGATGAAGAGGGAAAGTCGATCTGTGTCTGATCCGTTGTTGTCTGTCTGTTTACAATTTGGTCAAATAATTAAACAATTTAATTCGTCATTGCTACGATTAGTTGATTCCGATAAATATTATGATTAAGCATTATGACATGTAATTTTTAAATTATATTAATATACACAATAATTATCTTTCACATTGTAATCCTTTTATTTGTTACCTTTTGCATGCGTGTGCGCTGCTGCACGTCCTGTGTGTGTAACAGGCAGAGTGTATGTTGTGCACCCGCCTTTGTAGTTGCGTATTACATAACGCATCCTTACAATAACAGTGAAACAGGTCGCCATTGACTTTAGACCAGGTTTTTGTTGGTCAATAGCACAATCACTCTCTGTTCCCTCAATACAGCAATGCACCGACAATGCGCCTGACCACACCTATGGGCACACTAATGGGCGCAAGTGCCATCGCTATTATAAGCACGTCGCCAGGCTTGTCCCTAAGTGACACAAACACAGCAAAAAAAACAGTCACAGCATGGTGAACACAAACTAAACAGGCAAGGACTTCAAATATTCCTCAGAGTGTAGCAGTTAAAAAAGGATTCAGCGGTCTGTTAAATCACACAACAAAAATGCAAGCAGTAAGTTTGTAAAACACACAATACAGTCTCTGCCAAGACAACTTCTTACTTTTGTTGCTCTTGGGAGCGAATCCGTGTGTGTTTCAGTCTGTCAGTAAATGATGATGGCGAAGAAACTTATCCCAAGCCTTTCACTTTGCATTCACGTCCCCCACTTGCGTCTTTTCCTGCATTTTAATCCCTCCCACCGTGGATGTGAGGAGAGACGCAAGGAAACCAAGGAGGCCAGAGGAGACGAGGGGTGCATCCCAAGTCTCTTAAATTGCCTCACACGTGACTGATAGGAAATAACAATAAATTATGTAAAATATAGATGCTGTTATTATGGACTAAAATATAGTCAGGGAGAGTCTGTCTGCCAGCTAGTAACAGTTTAATGGAGGAAATAACATAATGAAAAGAAAAATCTTTCTCTTTCTAAATCTTTCTCTTATGGTTTTTTGTTGATCAGACTGACAATTAACAGATTTTTAACTATGTGATGAATCAGAAAACAAATAAAACATGAAACTTGAGAGTGAAACACTTGAATTGAATCTGTAATTCGTCTCCACTTTGGTATGAAACTGCAGTGATGTATCAGATCAGTTTGATCAGCTGCAGCGTCCAATCAATAACTGATATCCAATAACGGCGTGTGTCCGGTAAAAGACTTCTGGGAAGTCTGCTCTCATGGGGTACATCCCAAGTCTCTTATTTTATGTCTTCTCACTCCACACCTGAACCGGAAGTTGTTCCTGATGCGCCTTTTTGACAGGCGTCCCAAGTCTGTAGTGAGGCGCCCGAGGAAATTTTCTAAGAGACATGACACATCTTTTCATCTGAGCATTCATTACAGAAGTGCGAGGGCCAAAAAGTTTGTGTGTGCTTGTGTGTTTTGGACACAGATGCACTCAACATGTACGCACTAATAAACATGATCAGCCTTTAAAACAAAATTATGATGATGCCTGTCTTCCCAGGTGCACCATGGGTGCCAAAATTGATTGATTGATTGATTGTTACTTTATTGATCCCCGAAGGGAAATTCAAAATTTGAGGACTGAACCTAAATATGTGGACTGGAAAGAACAATGTTCTTACATTCTCCCATTAAGGGTGCTCCACTGCAGGTTGCAGCAACTTGACCCAGACGGAACCCCTATCGACGACCACCTGAAAGAACAATTTCTGCTTGGATTAGAGGAAGGACACCTATTTGTAGACGCTGCTGCCAAGTAGGTCACATTGCTTGTTTCATTAGGGATCACAATATCAGGACTGTTAGGCAGAGGTTCACAGACCACATTGCTACGACATAGGGTTTTCGCACCGTATTTCCCTGAATATGTGGTTAAAGAACTTCCAGCCATGATTAAATTGAAAGCCTCCAACTGTCTTCGTATCCCCTGTCTGGGCTATGTTCTCATAGACTTTGTCATTGAGGGCCACAAAGTGAGCCAGCAAGGGGTTATTATTGTGGAAGACGCTGGGATGTTGTATTCATGGGCCAGTGTCCTTCTCCTGTCAGAACCCAAAATTTCAGAACGTCTGGAGATCAGCCTTTGCTGTGTGCCGCCGGACTCTGGTAACCTCAGGGGATGGTTTCCTGGGTTACATCTGGCCAGCTCGATGCTATGTAGAAGTGAAGTGGTAGTCTGGGGCCGTGCCAAAGCTGGGCTGCAGGGGCATGACTATCATGGGCTGGTAGAAGCACTCCAAGAGCCTGGCGCTGTTTCTGCTGCATGGACACTGGCTGTGGTAAGGCAAGCTCGACTCCCCATCCACATACGCAATTGGCATGATTTCCCTGTATCCATATGACGCTACCAGAACGTGGGTAGGCTGTTCCAAGTGGACGAAGCAGACATCCATGGAGCCCGTGATATCAGCCTGAAGCCTGATGCTGATGGAGTAGTGGAGGTGGGTTTGGTAGATGTCTGTGACGAGGCAGAGAAAGACCAAGTGTTTGAAATTGTTGAAGTTGGCTGACCAGCCTGACCTGACTCAGGAGGAGCAAGGTTAGTTAGCACTGCTGCTGAAAAGGACAAAGAAAGTTTTCTCCACTCATGAAGAAGACTTTGGCAGGACGGACGCAGTGAGACACTCCATCCTGACAGGTGATGCAACCTCTATAAGAGCGCTTCTGACCCTTGCCTCCTCTGCTGTATAAAGACATGCAAGCTCTTCTAGCAGTTTAATGGAGGAAATCACATCATGAAAAGAAAAATCTTTATAATGACTGAAGAAAGTTGTTTATGGTTCTTTTGTTGATCAGATCGACAATTAACTTGCTGTGTACCAAGGAGGACACTGTTGGGGACAAGCACTTGAGCTGGCAGTATATATGCCATCTCCAGCAAACTGTGGTTGGATGAACTGACAGCTGACAAAATTCTCAACTCAAACGTTCAAACTAGGCAGTGCTGATCAAATATAGACCAAGATTCTGTTACTGCATTACTTATTTCTCGCCTCAAATGTTTTCAGAAATGTATTTTAGTGCACTTTTTAGCTGTAATATTGGAAAGGTTGTAACCTGGTTACCATGACACAGAGGGACTCATATGCACTGACATGCACGCTCACACCTACTAATATGCACATGCAGCCGGACTGGCCATCAAAACAAAGAAAAGTGGCTTGGATCTTCATTCTCTGGTCAGGTCGCCATTACTCCACCATATCTTTACATAGCAAACATTTGTTTGCTGCTATATTCATGTGCAAAATGGTCATTTAAGCTTTTAAAACTACACACAACATGCATGTAGATGTTATTAAATCCAGCCTAGGTATTCAAATACTGTGATTTCCTTCTCACAGTGTTCAGAATTGTTAATTCACCATCAACTATTCACTTGAACAGTTTATGATGTCTGTTAAAAGAATTTTTGTCTTTTAGGTAAATCAGGAGACTGGATTCGAAAGAGTCAAATGATCATTTATTCTTGTATGCAAGGAGGCGTTCAACGAAGCAAACAAGTTACAGGGTTGAAGACCTTCCCTCAGAATGCGGCAGGCTCTTTTTATACCTTCTATACATACTTTTCACATTCGTCATAAGTGACATTAAGTAGACAGAAATGTTCAAATCAAAATACTTTATTCTGGTGTGTGCATGTGTGTCAGACGTCATTGAGATAGAGCATTGAGGCAGCAGTGGCAAGTAGGGCGACAGCGGTAGCCATGGCAACGCCTAAACAACACAGAAGAGGAGAATCAGGACTATGCTCATGCACACAGACACACACAATACAATGTGGTTGTACAGTAATTCTCAGTAGTTAATTTGTGACAAATTAAAAAGTTGAAAGTATGACTTTTCCTCGGCTGCCATCGTTATATCACAAGAATCTTTCTGAACCTAAGTCAAGGTATAAATGACAAATGCAGCAGGAAAAGTGTCGTTGTTTTAACGGTGCAATGTGTTTTACCTATGTAGTTGTTCGTCTTGGGCTCCAGCACTTCAACAGTTTCCACAGTGGGCTCTGGAAACACATCATTTTTATAAATATATATATATTTTATATATAATATTTTAATATAATAAGATTTCAAAGCTTGTAACTCAAACCAAAGTTAATGGGAATCATGGGTTCAAGAGAGGGGAACCAGATCATTTACACATCAGTAATCTTTCTTCTTCCCTGGCAGGATTTAATAGTTACATACTGTAAAAAGTTAATTTAGTGATGTGTGAAGCTGTAGAAGAGATAACTTTGCTGAAGAAAAGCATTTGGACACTGAGAGGACAGATTTGGTAGTGAAAGACCACAAGGAGGTTTTAATTATTGTGTGCCTGTGTTTGACTTTTACAAATATAACTTATTTACACAAATTTATTTATATTTCAGTTTCAGTTTTATATGGCCTTTGGATTATTTAAGATATATGGAAGCACATAAGAAGTTTCTCTCCTCTTATTCTGAAGGGGAATTTTCTGAAATTGGTTACAAACAATCCTAAAACTCTAACAGGTCCTGTAGTAAGAAGCAATAGTACTAATAAGCTGAATTTAACCTTAAATAATTAAGATGTCAGCTGATACTAAATTCTGTGTTTTATCAGTCAAACTATATACATTTTAGTAAATAATATTTTAAAAATTAACAAACAAAAATCTTGTTTAAATGTGACTAATCCCATCAGCAATCTCAACATCTCCACTCACTCTCCACATGGAGGGATGTCTGTTACTTGACAGCTATAGAATACTTGAAGTAATGAACACACAGACTTAGTGCAAATAGGTATAAGAGTTATTTTGTGGTGCTGTTTTAATGCCAAAACTAAAATAAGGTAACAGAGAATTTAAAAATGTTGCTCCTGGGTGAATAGCCTCCTTTATGAACTGAAGTCATCAACCATCTTGTAATTTCAGACTCCTTCCTCACCTGCTGCACCACTGCTGCTCTCGATGATTTCAGCACTTATTTCCTGCCTGGTATCCAAGTCTTGCTCGACTGCATCGATGTCCAGCATCTCCTTCAGCCTGTCAGTCACCTCGGACAAGCCCTCATCACTGAACTGGTAGTCACACACACACACCGGTCCGCTCACTTTTACAGGACAAAAGATACGACGAGGGAGGCAGAATTGTTCTGAAAGAGACACAGAGAATGAGAGGTACAGTAAAGAGGAGCGGGTGAACACCGGGAACAGCGGGTGAACATCCAAGTTGACAACCCCAGGAGAGAGGAACTAAAGTGTGGAGTGTGTTGTGTTTCTGATAACTATGGACTTACTCAGGACATGACAGAGGCCGCACCCTTGGTCGTGGGGACTGATGTTGCTATCTCTGATCATTTCTGTGTTTTCTTTGAGATTATGATCCAACAAAACAGCAGAAGAGAGGACAGAACACAGAGAGTGCTCCAGACACAGGACATCTGGAGAGTTCACCGAGCACCACCAGGGAACTCCCTTACCCCCACCCAATATATATATATATATATATATATATCCCTCCAGCTGAATCTCCCTACTTTAAAGATCAAAGCTTTACTTCTCTAGAGAGAGACATCAGCCATTTCCAAACTCAGAGAAATATTGTAGGCGATATGAACGCATGCACAGCACAAGAATCAGACATGACTAGCACAAAGGGAGACAAACACATGAATAACAAAACTAACACTTGTTAACTCTGCCACTAAGGAATAATTATGATAAAATGACAAAAAAAAAAAAAATGGAACTACTGCAGCTGTGCCGGGCCCTCGGTCTGTACATAGTCCCTGGATATCAGGAGGCTATGAGCAGCCACGGAATCCAAGAGCTTTTAGATTCTTTCCTGGCCTGTTTATATCCACAGAGAGCACATAAACAATATCATCCAACACGTCGCACAACAATCTAACCTTTGCCTCCTAAAACTAAACCCAAAAAAGAGAAAACAAGAAAAATGGTTTGACTCAGAATGCAAAAACTTTAAAAAAATTGTTTTTTTTAAACAATTATCCAACCAGAAACACAGAGCTCCAGAAAAGAGAGAGAAACTAAGAGAGAGACCATTGGTAGAGCTTGGTTGACCGTTAGAAAACCCATTAGATTACCAAATTACTGAAAATGAATTAGACCAAAAACTGAAAACCCTAAAATCCAGAAGCCTGCGGACCTGATGGCATCCTTAACGAGATGCTGAAACACATGGACACCAAATTCAGATCAGCTATTCAGAAACTTTTCAATTTAGTGCTCAGAATTGGCTATTTTCCTGACATATGGAGTGAAGTGGACTTATAAATCCCATATTTAAGTGGGGACAAGACAGATCCCCCAAATTACCGTGGGATCTGCATAAATTCATGTGTGGGAAAAGTCTTTACAAATCGATCAGACAGCTGCAGCTGACTCAGAACACTGCTGCCTGAGTCCTCACTAAGACTAAGAAAGTGGATCATATCACTCCAGTTCTCAGATCTGTCAAAGAAGTGATTTCAAAATACGACTGCGGCGGCAGTATTCAGTTTTTATGCTCCACATATCAGGAAGAAACTCCCAGAAACCTGCAGGTCTGCTGCAACTCTCAGTTATTTGAAATAAAGGCTGAAGACTTTTCTGTTTGATCTTTGATTAATCTTTGATTAAAATCATATAATTATTCATTTGTTACACTGCAGTATAACATTTATTGTTGTATTGTATACCTGTCTTATTCTATTTTACTTTATTTTTGTTTTCTATTCTCTTAGCTCTTTAATGATGTTTTTGCTTTTATTTAAATGTTCTTTTGTGCTGTGTTTCTTTTGCACTTTGTCTTGATGCTTTTCATGTTTTATGTAAAGCACTTTGAATTGCCTTTATGCTGAAATGTGCCATATTAATAAACCTGCCATGCCAGACCAATAAGATGGTGACAGCAAAACCCCTGAGTGTGTTGAAGGGCACAAGGGTGCATTTAATTACTTATTAAATCAATTTTCCTTTGTAAGAGGAAATTTATGTTACACAGTCCTACTATTAATAAACTATTTTCATGTTTTGGGCGTATAGACAGCTGTGGACTGTCATGTCATGTCTAAGTAAACTCAAGGTTTTATTCCTTTTTAATAGGAGCTTCACTAGTGTAGCTGGATGCAGAGGAGTCACTCATTCATTTTCATTTAACTGTATTCACTTTGACCATCATGACACATGTTTATCTTATTTGTTTAGTGTTCACCCTGCACTGTTACACATGTGTTTATCTTTTGGGAAACTGGGTTTTGCAAAGTCACCCTGGCTAAGGTGATTTTTGCCTGCAGCTGAGCTTCCAATGCAAGCCTTCCTATCAACATACACATCCAACCTCTTCGCTGGGATTGGCTAACCCTAAACCCACCCAAGACCCTGACCTTATCCTCAACTATCTATAGTCTAAAGCATTTGATTGGTAGAGAATGTTGGAGGTGGGCAACTGACTGTTTGAGTGTGTGTGTGTGTGTGTGTGTGTGTGTGTTAGTGTGTACCTGTCTGTTGTTTGTCTCTGCCGCTGCCCTTGTTCTCCTCTCCTGATGTCAGCAGCTCCTCCAGCACCATGTGAACCCTCGTGGCCACCGTAGACACCACATCCCTCTTCAGCAGCTGTCCACAATGATGATTTCATGACAAAAATGATGGGGCTGATCTTTCGGTTTTATTTGACACTGTATTGTCTACTGTGAGAAAGCATTACCTTCTCAGCCAGTTTGGCCTTTGGTTTGTTGCTGTGCAGGTAAGTTCTGCAGTGGATCGCTCCTCTAACTGACACGCTGCCTCCGCACCTCTGGACCACATCTGTTAACCTCTGTTCATCCTGAGACACAAGAAGTTATGGTTCAATATAATATGAGGTGCTTATACAGGACACAATGTTCGATTCACTTAATTTTTTGTTTGAAATGTGTATTTGTGTGTGTGTGTGTCTCTTACCGGTGCGATGAGCAGCTGAGTTGTGTACGTCTGCTTCACGTTCCTCTTCTAGAGACACATATCTGGTCAGAATTATACTTATTGCGTTCACACAATCCAGAGAATGAGTTGGATTCAGTATTGTAGTTGCATGCAGTTCTTTTAGTTTTTATATTTACTGATATCATTAGGATACAGTAATCAACTGCATGTTGACCACAACAACGTTTTTTTAATGTCTGTCAGTCCAGAGAAGGTTCATTTATTCATTTAAGTACAGTTAAGTTCATTTTGTGTTGATCGGCTGAATGATTAACCCTTTCAGCCGTAACTATTTCTGTCACTTTTCATGTGAACAAATCAAGTACAACACTACCAATGTGTTCCAGGAGAGACCATATGAAAATATGCACCATTATCTCCATAGTTAAACAAGATCATGTCTCCCCCCCTCTTTATGAAGGCCAACTTTTGCCTTTGAGTGTAGCCATTAAGAACAACTATTAAAACTTTTGATTTCCAATGACATCATGTTGTAAAAACTAGTTCTGATGGTGTAATGTGACCCTTAGTGTTACAGGTACCAATGAGAGGATGAAATACAAGTCAAGGAATGCTGTTGTAAGTAATAAATGCGTGAGTTTGAACCCTTATCAGACACAAAAACACTGTGAGGACGTCTCATTAATTTTCACAGTCAGTCTGCAGATCCTCAGGAAATAAATACTAAATCATTATCCATCAATTACTGCAAAAGTGCCCTTGAGCAAGGCACTGAAAATATGTCTTTGATATACAGATTTATTTTATAGATTCACTTTATGCACTATCATTCACAGTGTTGGTTAGATTTATACAACCTGTCCTGCTGTGAGCTCTGTGTCCTCTGGCAGCTTTTTTCCATCAATCAGACAAACTCCACCTTCAATCTGCTGTGCCCACACTTTCAGTCCCTCCTGAAACAAAGAGCGACCGGAGAACAGTTCAACTGAAGCTCCCAAAAACTGATTTAATGTTCAAGTGTGTGTGTGTGTGTGTGTGTGTGCTAACCTTAAGACATTTATCCATGTTTTCTGTACTGGGTCTGCTGTCTGGCAGCGGAATCAACATATCCACATTTAGACAACATGACACCATGATCCAGGAGGAACACACATCCGACTGGTACTTCCAATCGGCAGGCTTGGCCATACTCTGGAACGGACAATCACAATGATATGATTGATAACTTGAGTTCTTCCTGAAGGCAATCTGCATTGGATTAAGTGTAACGACCGCAGGTGCACGCTGTGGCTTTGTGAGAAATGAAAGATGTAAACTTACTTTGGGGTCTTTGACATCAAAGGTTCTGCAGACTGTTCTGATATGTAGAGTTAAAGAACATCCACACCAAATGACTCATTCCTCTATCCTCCCAGCTGTCAGCTACCTGACCCAATGAGAAGGCTACGTTAAAGGATACTTTCTGGTCTTGGGGTTGACGTGCAGGGTGACACATTCTGTGACATCATCATCAGCAGGGTTCCACAGACGCTCAGAGGAGATCAGGCTCTCGACTGCAAAAACCAGCTAAACACACACACACACACACACACACAGGGACATGCACATATGGAAGACATCCCCCTCACCAGATCATCACTGCAAAAGTATTCCTTTTATAAAACAGAGAGTGAATATTGGTCCAAATAAATGCTGTTGTTGCTCTGTGTATGCTGGGCGTGTATGTGGGTAATGGTTCACTAAGCAAGGGATATGTGATATCTGTCTATCTGCCAGCTGAGTTTCTTGTTTTTCTGCCCCCTAGTGGGTGAAAAATGTTATTAATGTAGCTTTAAAAGGAAATCTCTGGCAATTTTACTCATTCAATGTTTACATGCATTGGGGAGTGGTGAAAAAAAGCTGCATTATGGGTAATCTAGATGCCACTTTGACAACGAAGAATGTGTGGAATGAAAAAAAGAAAAAAAGAAATAAAAGTAGTTCTCCCACAAAAACAAAAATCTGTCCATTGTGAGTCCTTTTATGAGTACACTGTGTACATGCACAGTGTGTTTATATGAACCGCACCTGACGAAGTGAAGTTAGTGTGTCCTTGGCATCAGTATCACTGATGATGAAGACTCCCAATACAGACAGGCCTCCAGGCAGCATCCTGGACACCTGGAAACAGATCAGTCAGAAGCAAACTGTATACTGTAACGCTCCACAACAGTCATATCATGCACATTTCCAGGTCTATACTTTTAATCTGGGGCTCCACTTGAATATCATTGTATGATTTAAAGCGAAGAAATCTCCTTATTTATCTTACACGTACCTGTCGAGCATGCTCAGTGACCCACTCTTTGTCCAGAGAGTTTCCAGCCACTGCAGTGGACTCCTCCCTCTGAGGCGTCCGGGTTGCCATGACCACAAAATCCCTTTGAGTTGAGTTCTGAAATGTTTAGTCATTAATATCGATTACTGTCTCTTTACTCCACATAGAGTACATCTTCCACATCATATCATGATATGTCACAATCAGACTCATCTTTATTGGTCAAGTATGTTTACGCAGACAAGGAATTTGACCCCAACAATCTTCAGAAATATACACAAGGAATGAGTATATATAAGTGAAACCATTTCTGTGAACTGTAAATAGGATATAAATAGTGCAAAGAAGTGAAGAGTACATGTAGTGATGAGATAAATATTAAATGGTAAAAAAAAAGACTTTACTTTATGTACGTATAGTAGGTGGTTAACTGTTCATAAGAGTGAAAGTAAGGGGGAAGAAACTGTGTGTCTGGTGGTTTTGTATTTGATGAGCTACAGCATGCAGCCATCAAACAATACCCCGACATGACACTTGTTGACACACATATATTAGCCACTTTACATCCTCGTTACATTAGCTATAAGGAAAGTTAACTTAAAAGTACAGTACCAGTCAAAACTTTAAACACCTTCCCATACACTTAAATGAGAAAGTGTCCAAAGTAACTTTTGACTGGTACTGTTGATCTGAATGACAAAAGGCCATCACTTTAACAGCTTGATGAAGTTGACAATATCATGTACTCCATGTCTGAAAGGGACCAAAGTAACTGAAGTGAGTGATATCCTGCTCTTTCATTGATGTGGAACTGTTACATATGGTCTGACGCTGTATTCTGAGGTGGAAGGAAACCAAACAACAGGACAGGACGTACAGGAACAACCGCTACACAACAGACACGTGTTGATGTTAAAAACCTTACCTGTCCAATAAGCAGGCCTGTGACTGGACCTGCTTGTTGTTCACAGAGTTTGGAAAGATATCCCTCCACAGCATCTTCCACTATATAGCCACGACCCATACTGCCTAAAGGAGGGAGATAGATAGATAGATAGATAGATAGATAGATAGATAGATACTTTATTGTCATTGCGTGCTCAACACAACGAAACTTGGCAGCATGTATGAATATATTTTGAAAATATTAATAATAATGTAACTATAGTCATAATCATATATAGGCAATGTAAAATAAAATACTAAACGTGGGTCAGCTATTGCACTTATCATTTAGAGTTAACCAAGTTACAAAGATGCAGCTGTTGACTGAATTAAAAGCAAGAAGTTTACACTTCGTAAAACTTAAACTCAACGTTGACTAGTATAGATATATAACGTTTTACGTCTATGGTTAACCAGTATAGTTAAGGGCTGTCTGCCTCTCTAACTGTAGCTGTCCGGTAATAACTTACTACATTTAGCTAATGTAAGATGGTCAAAGTTGCAATTCAAATTCGTTTCTGCGTCTTGAACTTCAACCTATCCACATACCGTGAGAGAAATACCCGAGAGAAGCAAGACAGAGGCTAAGATATGCACCTAAAGGCTGATAGCTTGCTTTAACGTTGACAGCTGGCAGTGGTTCGTCAGCAGAGCAAAAATACTCTTTTTACCATGATGCTTTGCGCAGTGACGTACATCCGTCGCATGTATATGTCGCTCTGGGTTAATCTAGGTCAAAATAGTAAAGTTAGACAACAAAAGACAGACAATAAACAGAATATTTCTCCTCACGATAAAACTTGTGGGAACCGCTGAAAGTAAGTTTATTTCAGGCATTACTATTTTAGTACTGTATGATGACGACCACAGTTAACTAAAGAATAAAATAGTTGTTCACTTCACATGTCTACAAATCAATGAAAACTAGAATATTTGTGCTTCTTTCGGTTGTGGAGCTACACTGCTGCAGTCAACTGATTTGTGTTTTTTATCAAGGCTGCTGTCATGCAAACTAATGGCTGCCCACATAATTATGTTTTACAACAAAAACAGCAATTTGCAGGTCAGTCAGTGTAAATCCATTCATGACATACATGCTACAATAGGCTATATTGTTTTTCTCCTGGCTGTAAATTTAAAGTCCCCCCTCCATTCAAATGTGTTTTTCTTTTTGTTCCTCCAGTTGTATGTTTGAGCTTCACTGAGCTTCACTTCACATAGAATGATGTGTGTGCAGATGTTGTTCTCGCTGAAATCCAATTTCAAGTAGTGGGCCCCCAAGCATGATTTGTGACATCACAGCTAGTTTTGAAATCAACCCTTTTTTGTGGTAAAAACACATCCGACACACAATATTAACCAAAGCGGAGTATTTATATACACCTTAAAACATGTCTGAGATCTTTAAACTTGCGTCAATTATGGCTTTATTTTGAAAGTTTGCAGTAGACATCCTGCCGTGTACGAGTGACACTTGACACTTTCTTGGTTAGTTCTCAGCGGTTTTGTGACGGGATATAGAGTGAGTACATTATTTTACCCTGACTTTGGTGTCCATTTACTGTTATTTTTCCGGGGTGATAGTTGGAGATGGCGGCCGTCCTGCTGCAGGCTCTGGAGCGGACGGAGTTGAACAAACTCCCGAAAGGCGCCCAAAACAAGCTGGAGAAGTTTGTGACGGAGCTGCAGGGCGCTAACGAGGCGCTGCGGACGCAGCACGAGCGGTACAAAGCAGACAGCGGTAAGTAGCTACACTAAGCCCAAATAACTCCGTTAGTGTGTAATCTATGATAGAAACGCAACAGTTGAGTAAGAAACTGTCTTCTGGTCAATTCGGCTGAGAAATCAGTGGTGTGTGAGGTTCATAAGTCTGACAACAATCCGCTAAACGTTAGCTACGATGTTAAGTTCAGGCTAACGGTGGCGGAAGAGAGTGATGCCAACAGTTTTTAAACATGACATTTTGATTTAAGGAATTGCTTTGTGGAGTGTCGCCGAAATAAAGAACAAAGTCTCAAGTATTTTTTAAGGTACCATAAAGGTCTGTGTTCTGTTTTATATGCTTGCTATAAAGCGAGGAACATTAAATTACTAGAAATTCAAGCGAAGTTTGGCATGAGGTCTATGAATTCTGAATGAAAGAAAACATTGCTTCACCTAAATGTGTCCTTCACTTTAAACCACACCACGCTCCCAGTGAGAATTGCCAACTTTTGTTGGCTGAGAAGAATAAAGTATTAATTAGTATACGGAATAAATATTAAATATTTACTAGTGACGCACATTAAAACAAGCTGCATATGTCCTTTTGCACACTGTGACACCAATTTATAGACATGAGTAGCTACTGCTAATAAAATCTGATGCTGTTTCTAATGGTTGTCTTTCAACACACAGCAGGGAAAAATGAGTAAAACTACATTTGCCTGTGTTTATATAGTCATCAATTATACACATGTTGTATGACATGTGCGTTGTGTACTCAAGTATTGTTGAATGTTCTCTGCCCCTACAGAACAGCAGTACTTCGACATTGAGAAGAGATTTTTGGAGAGTCAGGAACAGTTCCTGTCCACCACCAAAGACCTGCAGACACTCAAGGAGGAAAACAAAAAGCTCAGTGAGTATTTACACACATCTCACCTCTGGGTATTGATGAATCTGTGCTTCAGGACAGTTGCCACCTTCATTCATTTACAATGAACATCATCATTTTTTATGTTTGCTTAAATGATAGAAAACACCCATTCTGCTATAAACTGTGATGTCGGCTTGAAATGGGCACAGGGCCCTCATGAGTATACACAGTCTTTTGAAACCATAGCAGTCTTATTAATTCAAATTCAAAGAATTAAAGCAGTTAAGTAATTGTTCTATATACGTTGCTAAATACAGTTCAACAGCTGCAGCATCCACGTGTCAAGAAGCACACTGTTAACTGAATGGCAAGGCCTCTTTAGCTTAAAATGTGGACAGAATACCCCGGAAATGTTTAAGAGTTTCAGAAAGATGAATGAAAAAGACAATAGATATGAAAACACATGGTGTTTTGGATTTCAGAGGACACAGCTCCTACAGTGTTAACCCAGTCTGGATGAAAAGAACATCGTAGCATTTTAGTTTTATAGTTTCATTTCAGTGTCGTATGACTTTGAACACATAAAGAATGACAGGATTATTGGTTTAAAGCACATGGATCTCTCCACATTAGTCAACAAACTACTGAACCTTGTGTTTTTTTTCTCTCTGTGCAGATGAAGAGCTGAGCACTCTAAAGGGAATAGAGGGAGACACAGCTGAAGATAAACCATCACAGCAGGTAAACACATCTGTACATGTAGATGTAGGTTTAGCTCTGACAAATTACACCACAGGACTGTTAGAAGTGAGGTCAATTAAGTTTAGTGAGCAGTTTATTTAGAGCAGATATTTTAATTTGTCTAAAAACTTTGGGCAGATTATAGTTCAAGTATATTGTGTGTGTGTGTGTGTGTGCGAGCAGCAGACCAAGTCCAAGTATGAGATTGAGGCAGAGAAGAGAGAGCTGGCGAGGCTGCTGGAGAAGAGAACGCATGAGGTGGAAAACCTGACTGGTAAGACATCACTGTTACACACAGAAACATCTCCACTGCTTGTAGGCACAAACCTGCATATGTAATGCAGGTTGATGTTGCATGTTACGTTTCCATGAACATATATTTTTTCTCCCCAGGCATTTGGTAATATGTCAACAGTTTTTCAGATTGTCAGGTTTACGTTTGTGAATTTTGCAGAGGATGTGAAGCGTCTGAATGAGAAGCTGACAGAGACCAACAAAGTCAAGATGGAGCTGCTGTTAAAACTGGATGATATCCAATCAACCGAGACTTCTGTACAGGTACATCATACTTAATTTAGAAACCACTACAGCTCAATGCTGAAGCCGATGTGGAACTGCCTTAATGTGCAGTTCCTTCAAGGGCCACTAGAGGCTGGACTGCATGGAAGTCACTCCAAACTACCCTAAAAATACAAAGACAGACAAAGACAGTTTAATTCTAGTGTGCTCGACCAGATGAGGGAGGACAGTTTAATTAGCGTCTGCTTGCAAAACAAAACCATGGTGAAAGTGAGTGCATGCATGACGGTGTACCCACTTCTGTGGACAGGAAAGCGGTTTTGTACTGTTGAGAGTTATGTCTTCTAAACACTGGTCACAATTATTAGAACCAGATCATTATAGATTAAATATCGTCTACAAGCTGTAAAGATAAGTCAATAAACCAATAAGTGGATCTAAAGAAACTGAGTCGGCAGCTGGTTTGGTAATTGTCTAAATGACTGTTCAAGCAAACATGTCAAACATTAGATGCTTCCGAGTTTTCAAATGTGAGAATTTTCTGCTTTTCTTGGTCTTACATCATAGTATTTGAATATTTTTGAGTTTGAGTTTGAATATTTTTGAGTTAATTAGCATATCATTTTTTATGTTTGATTGGGACTGATTATATTATTGATGATCCATGTCACATTTCTTGTATGGATTTAATTGCAGTCTGATGTCACTTCAGCTTCAATGCTGTGTTTACATTAAGAACCACAATGGAAATATTGGATTTTATTATGTCATTGAACTTAAACTAAGATTGTCGGTCCTGGCTTTGCATGTTGTAGCACCGGGAGAAGCGTATGGAGCAGGAGAAAGAGTTGCTGGAGAAGAAAATCGAGTGGTTAACTGCAGAACTGAAGACCAAGACTGAAGAACTGCTGAACACCAACAGAGAGAAAGGCAAAGAGATACTGGAGCTACAGGGTAGCCTGAAGAACAGCAAGGAGCAGGTAACATGCAAACAACATACACAAGAGCAGATTATGTAATATATACGTAAATAAACCACTGGTAGCTTCATGTGTGCCGCTCTCCACCGTGTAAACGAAGCCTGCAAGCTGCAACTTTATTTATCTATTTATCATTTCCCTCTTGCAAAGGATAAAACCTTCTTGCAAAGGATAAAACCTCTGCAAGAAGGTTTTATCCCTTTTTCTCCTCTGCCCTGTGTTGTCAGGTTTCATTGAAATGTCTGTGCAAAAACAAATAGATCATGAGACATGTCATCCTGTCCACAGTGCTGATATCTTTTCTTCAACAGGTGAACAGACTGGAGAGTCAGCTCAGCTCTCTGAAGGAAACCAGTGAAAGCCAGAGTAAAAGAGCCGAAGACCTCAACAACAAACTGAAACAGGTAATGGAAACACAGCAGCGTCGTCAGCTGAGAATTTCACAGACAGACGAGGTTCAAGATTTAGGCGTTTGTTTCTTCTTCAGTGTATGTTTGCTGCCCCGAGACCCCGAGCAGCCAGAGCGCTTTTTGCAGGTTGCAAAATGTGAGGTGCATCCCAATGCCTTTTTTATTCAAGCCTACTATTTTGTTTTTTTTAAAAAGTGCAGCTTGCGTCATCTTTTTTCTTTATTGTTGCTAGGCAACTGCCAAATCACATGTCCTCTCAATCCAACAGATTGGACAAAGGGGTTCCACTTTTCCGCTCTGAGTTTAAGTTTTTTCGACTCGAGGCATTCAGGGTGCTCCGAGAAAAACATGAGGCTTTCAGCAACGTCCAAGCAGAAACCAAAAAGCTTCACTCTCATTGAAAACAATTACAAAAAGCCACCCCAGACTGATCAGGGCCTTACAGTAGTCACAGACTTTAGAAAAATCTTCTTCAGTCTCATGGACAGCTTAGCAGGTGCTACAAAAATTAACTTTGCCCTTTTTGATTTTATTTTATTTTATGTATTTGTTGGTGCAAAGAATAGTAATTATTTAAATAATAAATAGTAATTATGTACAAGACAAAAATCAGTCAGGCTGTATCACCTTAAAAGACATGCAGGTGTGTATCCATACAGTATGTAGTGTTATCCATTGTTCATATGAGCCGTATGTCTCTCCAGGCTAATGATGAGCGGGCTGCCATGGAGGAGAAATACCGCAATGAGCTCAACGCTCATGTCAAGTTGTCTTCACTCTACAAGGTGAGAAATGCTGCAGGACTCCTGGAATAAATGTTTGGCTTAAAAACGTAACAAAACTTGAGTACGAGACCTAATCTCTACACCAGGTATCTTCCACTAGTTTTATTTGATCATCTGAATTCTGATTAAACACAATAGACCGATAGATCTCCCTCATCATCACAGTCATGTGTAATCAGTATTCGATGTCTTTGTTCTCCCTGCAGGGGGCAGCAGCAGACATGGAGACTAAGAACCAAGAACTGAGCAGAGCAGTGGAAGAGCTCAGCAAGCTGGTTAAAACCACCGGGGAAGGTATGACTCCAGTTTGACAGCATGCAGTGTACTAAGTAACTCATCTTAATGTTAAAAATCTAAAAAGCATAAAAAAAACCCTATGTGTGTCACAAAAATGCCACTAAATATTATGCATGACCTGTGTAATTAATGTCACCTTGACGTCCTTGCAGCCAACAAGGTGCTGGAAAAGAAGGTGTCAGAAGGAGAAGAACTAAAAAAGCGCATTGAGGCAGAGCTTAGAGAGAAGATCAAGAAAATGGAGAAAGAGCTGGAAAACTCTGCAATGAAAGCTTCTGGCAAACAATGCTGTAAGAACACACACACACACACACATGCACTAAATGTGTATGTTTGCATTATGTGTGCTTTTTTCCAGTAGTTTTAAGTGTGTTTGCAAGTATGTCTGTACACACCATGACCAGCTTTATTTCCATGTGTGTCCTGCTGCAGGTGTGCCTTCTCTCACTGAGGAGCAGCTGGACTCCATGTGTCCCTCAGCAGCTGCCATCGCTGCCATTGTCAAGCCTGGCATGAAGTTCTTTGATGTGAGTTGATTGGAACATACCAGAGCACATTTTTCTGATATTAATACACATCATGTTATGGTATGTCAAGTCAGCAATAATATAAGATAAATGCAGTTTGTAGTTATGGGGATGAAATTGTGAAATGTTTTTCTGCATTCTTGTAGACATGCTTTTCATAACGAAAGTGAAGTAACTGTAGCATACCTGACGACACAATTCCTCTCCTGCCTTTTGTGTTTTAGATGTATAACGCATATGCAGAGTGTCAGACGCAGCTTCAGCTGGAGAAGCAGGAGACCAGGAGAGTCAGCAGAGTGCTGGATGAGATCGTGCAGGAGGTGGAGTCCAAAGCTCCCGTCCTCAAACGTCAGAGAGAGGAGTACGAGAGCATGCAGAGATCCATGGCTTCTCTCTGCAACAAACTGGAACAGGCTCGAATGGTCTGAGACGTACTCCTGTTGTCTTTTTGTGTTTGTCAAAGTGTACATTTCACTGTTCTGTCAAATAATACATGACATCACTGTTTGACTCCAAATAACAACATATTTACTGATGTAAAAACTTCCATGCTGTTTACTTTTTTTTTTTTGTCATTAGGAGATCTACAGTTTGCAGAAAGAGAAAGAGGAGACCAAGCAGCGCTGTGATACCCTGGAGAGAGACAAGCTGAGGACAGAGAGACAGCTGGAGGATACATCTACACAGGTACACACACACACACACACACACACACACACACACACAAGCCAAGTGATACATGCTTTCAAAGGAATCTAAAGGCAATAGACATAGAATGCAGACACCCTTTTTTTTAAAAAATAAAATTGTTTCCCTTTTCCAGGTGTGTGCTCTCCTGGTGGAGCTGGAGGAAGCCAGAGGTAATCAGGTAACCAAGGACGACGGCAGCTCCACTGACATTTCCAGCACCACTGAGGTCATCAGCTCACGCCAGCTGTCCTTCCGCAGCGTGGAGGAGCTCCAGAGGCAGAACCAAAGCCTGCTGGGAAGGCTGAGGGAGGTGGAGGAGGAGAACGACAGACGGCAGAGCCAAGTGACATCAGCACGGTAAGAGAGTGATATTTCAGTGAATTATCCTGACAACTATTGGATGGATTGCAGTGAAAATTGGTTCAGACATTCATGGTGTCCGGAAGATTAATCCTAATAACCTTTATGATCATCTGAATCTTCCTTTAAAGCTCCTAGCAGGATTTCACTCGCTCTGTGAAATAAGTCAGGGTAATTGGTTCAACCTGTGGTTCAGACTGTCTCTCTGCCTTCTTCCAGTGTATCAGAGTTGGAGGCCAGCGTGGATAAACTTCAGAAGGAGGTGGAGCAGCTGAGAGAGCACAGGAACCAGCAGAAGCAGCTGGCTGACTCCAACGCCAGACAGAGAGACATGTTCAAGGCTCTGCTGACTCAGAGCACCGGCTTCAACCTGCCTCCTCAAGGTGACAAATAAATCCAAACACCTCGTGTCATATATATATATACGCTAATGGCCTTTTAAATAATGAGGTCAAATTTTTCATGTGTGTCTACAGGTCCAGATTCTTCCTCTCAGCCAGCACAGGTTCGGCCCTCAGTCCCAGCTACTCGCTCTACTCCTCAGAGAGCCGCTGCTGCTGAATCTGCACAGACTGCTCAGACTAAAGCTGCTCTAAAACAGGTACACACAAAAACATCTGCACACACACTTAATATGGGGGAACGATATCTTTTAAATTCAATGCCTGTTCTGAGTGGATGTGTCTCTGTGTGCATTTCCAGCTGAATGACGCCTTCACTCTGTACAAGAAGGAGAAGGCAGAGAATGACAGAATGTTGAACGACACAAACGACAGGCTGCAGAGGCAGCTGACAGAGCTTCGCTCCAGCCACGCCAAGCTGACCTCTCAGCTGGAGTTCAGCAACAAGAGGTGTGGTTAAAAAAAAATAACTCAAATAACTGGTCTTGTGATAGATGAGAAATGTTTGAACTCTCTGCTGTGGTCTTTTTACTCTTGAGATCACTCGTCTGCTAGCGTGTCCATCGTTTTGTTCTGTGTGCCTCTGATGATGTCAGGTATGAGATGCTGCAGGAGACTGTAACAGCCTACCGTAGAGAGATCTCTGCACTACAGGACAGGAACCAAAAAATGGCTGCAACGGCCCAACGGCATGAGCACATCATCCACACGATGAGCCAAGACCTGCGACAAGCTAGTGAAAAACTGGCACTGGAAGAGGTGAGGAGGTCAGGATAGATTAGCAGATAGCAGAGGGATATGTATAGTGTCAGACAAAGGTACACGTTGACATTTTTACTGTATGAATGCATGAATGCTTTGAATATTGCTAACAATTTGCAAGGGAGTATAGTTTCACTGCATAGCTTGTGGTAGATGTCTGCACGTATTTCTTTTAGTGGAAACACACCACCCCTAACTGCTTATGTATAAAAACCTCTATCATATACATCATTTTGAAAGGTTTCTCTCTGTGTCTGCAGGTGCGCGTGGAGAACTTGACTAAAGAGAGAGATATCTTAAGACAAGCAGAGAGTCGACTCAATCGAGATAAAGAAGCCATGCTGGCTGAGCAACGCAACCAGAACCTACTTCTCACCAACTTCAAGTCAATACAGGTACAGTATCATATCATACAGCAGGCTTTTTATTCTCAGGTGAACCTTTGAAACATCTCACTTTTTTCCTTTTATTTCTTTCATTAAGCTAAAATGTTGTAGCATATAAGGATCGATATCAGCTAAAATAAACCCGATCCAAAGCCTTTCATTACCGTACACTGCCATGTTTATTTCACCTGCTACAACAGCCTCTGACATGATTGTGGCCACAAAAACCTGATCAGGACATCCCTAATCAAAGATGAAATGTATTTCCTCTGTCTTCAATCGTCTTTAATTTGTCTCCTCTCTGATGTCGGACCAGTTGACTATGGAACGTACAGAGACAGACACTCGCCAGCGACTGAACAACAAGATAGAACATCTGGAGGCAGAGCTGGCTTCAATGAAGACCAGACTGGAGCAGGAAGTGGCGCAGAGGCACGCCCTCGGACGCACTATGGACGTACGTAGAGTATATGTTTTTAATGCTTATATTCATTTACTTAAATAAGTGTTATTGGATACAACATGTATGATTTTTAGATATGGAGTCAGTATTGGCCTGCATGCCTGAATTGAACCTTGCAGTGTCAGTAGTTTCAGTAATCTCAGTAATCAGTACTTTTTTTGCCTCCCACCTCCTTTGCAGGCTCAACTGTTAGAAGCCAAGAAACAGCTGGAGACCCAGAACACCTTGCAGCAGAAGACCAGGGAGTTGTTGCGTAGTTCTGAACAGCAGGTAGCCGCGCTGAGAACTCAGCTGGCTTCTGCTTCGTCCTCTGAGGCCGTCACCTCCAGCAACACCACCACCACCCCAGCAACCAGAGCGTCAGGCCTCAGAGCACCACTCAGAGGTAAACGGCAGTCCTACGGTGTTGACTGTCGGCACTGATCGCCACACGTTTCGCAGCGTAACGTTTCTGCACAGAGATCGTCTATATGTGAAAAATTGTCGTTCATTAGTAACACGAATACTGACTGCAAGCGTTCTTGTTCGACTGTTTCCCTCGTCTCTGTACAGCCGCAGTACGTTCTCCAGCACCGCAGGCCTCCCAGCAGCCCAGCCAATCAGAGCAGGAAATCGCAGAGGTGAAAGGTCTTCTGCGTACCGCTGAGGAACAGAACAGCGAACTAACAGAGCAGCTTAAGAGTGCTAATGCTACTGTAGAGCAGTACAGAGCTGTGGTACTGACTCTGGAGGACAGTCTGAAGAAAGAGAAAGAGGTACAACTCATGTGTGCCTATTCCATCTTCTGCATCCCCTGCATGACATATATACCTACACACACACACACACACACACACACACACACGTATACTAACCCCTCATCTCGGTGTCCTCCCTCAGGCCCGCTCCCCTCTGGAGATCCGACTGAAGGAGTCAGAGGAGGTGCAGAAGCAGCTGGAGAAGAGGATCTTAGAGGTTGAGAAAACTAAGCAGCAAGAGCAAGAAGAGAGGAGGAAGGCTGTGGACGCAGTGGAGAAACAGGTAGGCCTTTTTAACACACAGCAGGACAAATGAACATCTGCTGCTTTGCGTGCCTGTATTTTGTTTGTAAAATAATCACATCACAACCTTCCAGAGACATTATGCCTGTGGTTTCTGTGGTGTCTTGTCCAGGTGTCTGAGCTGCAGCGCAGTCTGAAGGCCAGCCAAGCAGAGCAGCAGGAGGCGCTGGAGAGAGCTGCTGCTGCTGTTACACTGGAGCAGAAGGCCATACAGGACAGCCTGCTGCAGGTTCATTCATACACACTCACACACACACACACTCACACTCTCTTGGTCCTTAACAGACTGAATCATCTACATTCAGAGCATCACAGATGAATGTGTAAATCTAAAAGCTGTGTTAAACCGGTGTGGGCTTTTTACAGATACATCTTTACCCGCTTTTGTTTCGTTGTATGTTATTTCGCCTCACTTTGACTCTCATTCACTCACTGCCACATCCACTGTTTTCCCCCTCCATCCTCCTCTCAGACTAAGTTAGCTGGAGAGGCTCAGGCTAAGTACGAGCGGGAGCTAATGCTGCACGCTGCTGATGTGGAGGCCCTGCAAGAGCTGAAGAAAAGATCCCAACAGGAAGCAGCTAGGAAGAGAGAACTGGAGGAGCAACTGAGCAAGACCACCTCCCTCATGCTGGAGAAAACTGCTTCCTCGAACACAGTGGAGAGACGGCTGAAGGTAAAAGGACTTAAACCATCCCAGAGTCCTTTTGAAATAGCTTTGACATCAATTAGAAGATTTTGTTTCTGATATTTTGACTCTTCCTTCAGGAGGAATTGTCCAGTCAGACTCGTCGCTGCGAGGAACTGGGGAAGCAGAACACTCTCCTGCACCTGCAGATGGATGAAATGGCATCGAAGAGTCGTCAACAACAGCAGCAGCAGCAGCAGCTTGATCTGTCATTCAGCGAGGAAGGAAAGACCACTGAGCAGATACTAGAAATCCTCAGGTAGATACTAGAACATGCAGGCTGGCTGTGTGTTTGCATTAATGCTTGTTAGCAGGGTTTCATTACGAGTGTTTGCGCATATGATGCAGGTTTGTGCGGAGAGAGAAGGAGATCGCCGTGGCTCGATCTGAGGCGTCCGAGGGAGAAGCTCTCCGCTACAAACAGCGAGTGGAGCACCAAGACAGGGAACTGAAGGATCTGCAGGAAGCTGTGAACGCTGAGAGGGAGAAGATGCAGGTAAGGAACTGAAAGGATGGAGGGATTAAGTAATGAAGGCAATTTTAAAACTTGACTTTTTCATTCAAGTTTCTCACCTCGTGTGTTGAATTTTTTGAAGCCACTATTTGGCTGTGGGACAACAGAGAATCTGTACCTGCTTGAGGCTGTCTTAAGCAGCAAACTACAACCAAGAAAACAAATAATAATGCTAACATGTGGCTAAAAAGAGCAAAACTTGCACGAGAGAATTCTGTTTATTATATTGTGACCGTCTGTCTGTTCGCCCTCTCCTCTTCTTCCAGGTCACAGCCAAGACTCTGGCTCAGCAGGAGGAACAGCTGAAGAAGATGGAGAGTATCGGTGCTCTCCAAGAAACCAACAAAATGCTGAAAATGGACAGAGACAAACTGGAGCAGGAGCTGCAGCAAGCTCAGGCTAAAGTAAGAGTCAAGTCTTGTTTGTCTTGTCGAGTTTCTGCTCGATTGCTAGTTGCGGCTAGTTTTTGTTTTCACTACTTTTTCAGAGAATTGAAACACTTTTCAGTTTAATATGGTCCCTGGACTTAGTGAAGCACTGACTGAAGCACTAGTCCTACTTGTCCTATTGAGATAAAAGTCTGTAATAGTGTCAAAAGAAATCTGAGTGCTTCTCTACTTCATACTCTACGCTCTACACCACACTACACCTGCCACTGAGTAGAACTGCAGCACCTCCTCTGTAAAGCTCACATCTCTCCTCTCTCTCTCTCTCTCTCTGTCTCCCTCCATCAGCTGACCAAGCTCCAGTCAGACATCAGCCCCTTGCATCACTCTTTGTCTCAGCTGTCAGAGAAGAATGGCTCCCTGCAGGCTGATAAGAGGATACTGGAGGAGGACCTCAAACGCTGTAGAACCAGAATACAGGTAGGTGCACTGACTGTCCTCGTCTACTACAGGTAGACTACAGTACTTCTCATGATCTGTGACATGATTTGAACGTGTGTGTGTGTGTGTGTGTGTGTGTGTGTGTCTCTCCTACAGCAACTGGTTAGCCAGCAGAAAGACGGTGATGTTGAAGAGAGACAGAAAGTCACCACTGAGAGAGAAGCTCAGCAGAGACGCATCGCACAGCTAGCTGAGGAGACAGCCAAGCTAAAGACTGAACTGGCCAGGTAGGAAACCCACTAAACACACACACACACTAACCAAGGAGCCACACACCTGGATCCAACAAAATAACAGAAAATAAAAAATAAACATTTTCTGTCATTGAACAGTTAAAATGATCAGAGCAGAGCATCCAGCAGCCAGTTACACTCAGTAGCAGATTGATCAACGTGTCCTTTTTGGAATAACATCTGACCCTGAGATGATTGTTATGTGTTCTTCAGATCCAGTGCCAGCAGTAACTCGGCCCAGTCTCAGCTGCAAGCCCTCAGAGACTCTGTGGCCCGTCTGACGTCAGAGAGAGACTCCCAGAAGAAAGAGGTGGAAACAAAAACCAGCGAAATTCTCGAGAAGAACAAGACCATCACCCAGGTGAAGAAGATCGGACGGCGCTACAAGACCCAGTACGAGGAGCTCAAAGCCCAGCATGACAAGGTGGGACAGCGGTTGTGGAATCAGTTGACATTAAAGGCTCCAGGAAACAAGCAGTTTTAGTATAGATACAAAAGTGCAATATCGATCCTTTTGCGTGTCTGTGTGTTCAAGCTGGTGGAGGAAACGGCAGCTAAAGCTGGCAGCGAAGCGGGTTCGAGCCAGGAAGTGCAGCAGGAGCTGACTAAAGCCCAGGAAGAGCTCAACAAGGCCAGAGAGGAGCTGAGCACACTGAAGGAGGAGGTGCAGAAAAAACAAGAGGAGGTGAGCAGGAAGATATTTATTAGACTAACATACCACAACCACCACAATTTTTTTAATACCTTGCTTTATTAACAAATACATAAAGTTCTACATGTTAAGTCTGTGGTTTACCACACTTTCCACTAAATATGCTTTCATCACAGTTGCCAGATGGAACTATTTTACAGTACGGACCACTCATAAAATATTTGGCATCACAGTTTGTTCTTGACGTTAGAGTAGAAAAGCAACAACACAGCTGCAACGTGTTTATTTATGAGAAATATATAAAAGATAAATTCTAGATTTATGTATTTTGTGGTGTTGTAAACTTGTCACATGAGGTAATGATATAAAACGGGCTTTTACTTGTGAAAACAGTTGGGAGACAGTTACACTAAAAAAAAGGATTGGACTTGATTGCAGAGTACAGTTTGGAGGGATGATGGAGGCATGGACAGTTTTTGTTTTTTTTGTTTTTTTTTAAGAACCACCAAAAAAACAAAACAACCAAGAACAACCTAAGAATACATAACGCAGGAGTCTATAGGTCAAGAATACTCCCAGTGCTAATTTATCATACTCATTCCTCATACATACATGGCTCCGGTCTTTTTAAGTTTAAACCAAACTTGGGAAAGTCTCCTTTAAATTGATTTGTTTCATCAGGCCCAGAAGTCCCGGCAGGAGTTGGAGGAGGCCCAGAAGGAAAACCAGCAGAACAAGGACAAGTTCCAGGAGGTCCAAAACCAGCTGACACAGAACCAGAACCAGCTGACACAGGTACTGTAGCACATTCAAGTTCACCTAAACTACCAGCTGATCTGATCCGGATGTGACGTTTAGAAGGTAATAACACCAGTGTAGAACAAGAGAAATGAAGTCTATTCTAACGCTCACTCAGGACTTTTAGGTTAGCTCACTTATTGTAATGAGGAATAACTGGTTCCATGTCAACTTTTTTTGCCTCCATAGGTCCAGTCCCAGCTGTCCCAGACACAGGCTCAACTTCAACAGAATCAGAACCAGCTGACACAGAGCCAGAAAGAGCTTCAGCAGGCCAAGACCCACACCCAGCAGGTAAGCAGCGCTGCCAGGACCAGAGCAACACCTGACAGTCATTTTGTGATCACATCCCTCCAAAATATACACACCTATTTTCTGAATTCAATTCAACCCCCTCCTCCTTCTTCTCTAAATCCCAGTCACAGAACCAGTTAAAATCAGCTCAGTCTCAAGCCCAGGCCCGTCAGAACCAGATCCAGCAGATCCAGAGGGAGCTCCAGCAGGCCAAAGACTCCCTCCAGCAGAACCTGGCTAATCAGAAGGAGCTACAGCAGACACAACAAACCAGTCAACAGAGCCACAACCAGGAGGTCACCAACCTCAAGACTGCCCTGAGCCAAGCAGAGAGCAAGGTGAGGAGGTCTTAAAAAAAAACCAACCAGCCTATGTTTATATAAAGACAGGTGACAAATAAAAGGAAACACTGGTACAGGTCTGAATTCCTGACTAACTACTACTAAATACGCATCTCTATCTGCACTTTCCTCCTATCAGGTGACTGAAGTCCAAGGCCAACTGGACAGCCTGCAGAAGGTTTGGGGAAAAGCTTTATCTAGAATTTTCTTGAATAAGAAGCAGCATTACATGCACAGCTTTTTTATTCTTCCATCCTTGCATTATATTCATATCACTGCTTCATACTTTAGCTCTTTCTTTTCAAATGTCTTAATTCACACACAATGTTTTCCTCTTGGTTAAGACGGTTGGCGAGCGTGAAGCAGACATCAAGCGTCTGCAGGAGCAGCTGAACGAAGCGAACCAGGCCAACGAAGCGAGCCGAGCCACACAGGCCAACCAGAACCAGAGTTCCCAGGCTGGTGATGCTAACACCGCTAGTGACGCTAACCAGGCGCTACAAGAGGAGATGTCCAAACTCAGACAGGAGGTACTTTGTATAGAATGTTGCTTTTTTTTTTTTTTTATTGACACAGACATTAATGTGATTTTGGCTTTTACCCACTGACATGAATCATTGTATTTCCTCTGCAGTTGAGGTAAATAAAGACCCTGGCCATTTAGAGGAAATATGATTTATCCCATAACGGAAGCAAAGCGTTCTGTTGGGTTATGATGTTTATTCAGACTCAATGTAAAGTGGCAGTGAAGAATAAAAACGATGAGGAGTTTCTTCAACACGATCCTGAAATGAAACAGTCTTGTTGAGTAATGATGTATTTTCTACAGCTGTCTGAATGCAAGAACAGAGAAGAGCAGCTCAGACAGCAGATGGCTGACAAAGAGGAAAAAACGAAGAAGGCTTTCATGGGAGCCAAGACCAAAATCAACCAACTAAATGGTAAGTTACACAAGCACTTACATAAACACACGCTGAATTGAAAACATGCTGACGATTTTTAAAAACAAAGAAGTTTAGTTGTCACATTGGTTTAGTTTTGTTCCGTTAGATGAAGAGTAACTTGAGTTTCGTTGCCTGCATCATTCGCTTGTAGCTGCCAAGGAGCAGCTCAGTCACGAGGTTGAAGAACTGAAACAGAATAAGGAGGACCTGGAGATGAGGATGAGCGCCCTCAAGTCTCAGTATGAAGGACGACTTCTTCGGCTGGACAGGGAACTCAGGGAACTGAGAGAGACGCAGACGCACTCTGACCCCAGAGAGGAACCGCAGGACCAGAGTGGATCTAAGGTAAACGCATCATGAAGTCTCCATCTCACCAAAACAAATCAATATATTTGATTTATTTTCTTAGCAATTCTGTGTTCCATGCTATCATATGTACGCCTAAATGTTAAGATTGGAATCTTACAAAGCTGTATCTGTACTTAGGCGGTTGATCCGGCCAGATCTGCAGACCAGAGGCAGATATCTTTGAAGAGTCCAGCCCAAGACAGGGGAAGGTAACTAATGACAACACACACCAGTTCTGAATGGTTGTAAAGAGGCATTTTACAGGCTTCCATGTTTTCACTCAGTGGATGTAATCAGACAGTTCTTGCTCTGAATGGATCTGGTAGGAGTTACCAAAGCTTAAGCATAGTTGTTTACAGTAGTATAGATATATAAACACATGAAAAGAAATAACTGTCATATTAACTCCTGTCCTTTTTTTCTCCATCAGCTCCAGCCTGTCTGAGCCTCCCACTGCCAACATCCGCCCCACCCCAAGTACTCCATCTCCTAGCAACAAGCCAAGCCCCTCCCCTGGCAGCAAGACCACGCCCCGTGCCAGCATCCGGCCTATGGTTACCCCGGCAACCATGCCCGTGCCGACACCCACTGCCACCGTCATGCCGACCACACAGACTGACAGCCAAGAGGGTAAGAGCGAGAGATGAAAGGAGATTTCAGAGCAGAAGTTTAGTAGTAGTAGCAGCAGAGTTTCTATCATCACAAGAAAAATGTCGGAGAAACAATTATTCCTTCTAGTTTGTTAAACATGAGTAAAGTAAGGTTTCAAGTGTCAGTGTGACATAAATGGGTCCAGAAGCTCGGTGGCTCGCAGGCTAGTTGGTGAAGTGCTATAGCTGGAGAGCTGGCCGCTAACTGTGCTAGTCAGTGAGAACAGTTCCTGCACTTTCTTTCTATTTTCTCCTTATTCTTTGGTTTACTTCTTTCTCACTACTTTGTTTTGTTTACTTCCCTCAGCATTTTTTCACCGTTACACCATTTTCTTCAATTTTAAAAAATACTGAGGCGAGAAGATAAAGCTCTCTGAGCTAACAATCGTGCTAACGGCTTGGTTAGCTTGGTTGCTAACAGGATAATAAATACACACAGTTTATTCAAAAACATATTTTTACCATCGACTCCTGTCTCACAACTGTCTGCAAATCATTGCTCTTTGAACAGAACAGTTTTATTCTTTACAACAGAGCAGATTTAATGAAAGTGGATGATGCTAATCTACTAATAAGCTACGATAGCTCCATTTTGGACTCTCTGGCTTTCTGTTCCTACAAAGGTCAGCACTGTCTATTTGTTTTGTCCCTCCCAGCAGTTTCATTGGAGTTAATTGAATTAGCCATGACACTTTCAGTTTTAAATGCTGGTGTGAGCGGGTCTTCAGTTGAATATATATGTTGACTGGGCAGTAGTTTTAGCTGATGGTTAAATCTTATGTGTTCAGTGTAAGAGCATGGTATAATGTCTCTCTCTGCAGGAGCCTCTGTACACTCTACCAGCACCAGTCTGGTGAACACACCCACATCAATAACTCAGCCAACCAGCACCCAGACCACAGCATTTGTCCAGCCCACACAGCAGCAGGCAGCCAATCAGGACGCCAGCTCCAGCGTGGAGGCGGAGCGACCATCTACGTCGTCCTCTCTGACACCTGGAACAGGTAAGCAGGACTTTGTCTCAAACGCCCACGAAGAAGAAAAAGACTTTTGACTTAATACCAGAATGAAGTGACTTTGGCTCATCCAGTGGTAGTATCAGAAGAAGACATTGTATGTGTGTGTTTCTGTGTGTGTTACTCAAAGCAGGTTCAAAGAGAAGCAGAGAGGAGGAGGAGGAGGAAGAGGAGAGCAGACCAGAGAGTTCACACACCCCTCCAACTAGCAAAAAACTACGACTGAGACCAGCGATGGCACCGCAGGTAAACAGAAACAACCCAGAAGACAGACAGGCTGTTCTGCTTTCATGGCCTCTGTTACTCATTGTGTCATGTCTGTATTTATCCCTTTTTTCATTGCTACCACATAGCATAGCTGTAGCCCCTATAGTTGTTACTATGCACTCTCTTAATGTGCACTTTATACTTATTTAGCATTCTAATATTTATTATTTTATCATATGTGTTTTATTGAGATATGAGTGTTTGTGCATGTGTTTCTGCTGAATGATGAATGAAGGGCACTGAATTGAATATACAGTAGGAACTAAAATTCAATAAGACAACATAGACAGTTGGACATGTATGTGATTTAAACAGCTGCCTATCAAGATTGCACTTAACTTGATGCACTAGAGAAATGAATAGACTTTGAGCAGCTGTACCAAACCTTTTTTTTTTTTTTTTAACTTCTGATTTTTCTTTTATTCATGTGTGTCATTTAATTCATTATTAACCGTAACTACAGCTGTGCACTGTTGTGTGTTTCAGATGGAAGGTGATGAGGAGATGGAAGGAGAGCTAGGGGATGAAGGAGAAAGACAAGATTCTCCAGATGACAGTCAGGTAAAAAAAAAAAAAGAAGAAGAAGAAGATAGCATTGTTGAAAGAATGACTTACCTTTAAATGAATGTAGGGTTTGACCAGTGTGGATATTTCAGTTAATACTTCTACTATTTGTGAAATGACCATTTGCTGTACTTAAAAAAATGACAAGTTAAATTTAAGTTAAAAGAAGGTAAATATAATATTGCATGTAGGACAGCAGCTTAAATAGCTCAAGACCCCTTCCACTAGCAGGAATATGTTATCTGAAATTGGATTATAGAGTAATTCTGTTTACGTTCATATTTGTGTTGTAGGAGCTCCCTGAGGAAAGTTTCCCCGTCTTAGCTGGAGATGACGAGGACATCGAGGAAGAAGACGTGTCCCAGTCTGTCCCCTCCGATCAGATCTCCTTCCAGGGCTCCGGTCTGGTCCGGGACGTCATCGTGATTGACACGGACAGCGAGAGCCGTGAGAGCAAAGAGGGGGAGGAGAAGCAGCAACAGCAGCAGGAGGAGGATGGTGAAGAAGAGGAGGAGGAAGAAGAAGAAGAAGAGGAGGAAGAGGAGGAGGTGCTTGCTCCGTTCATTTAACTGAGTCTAAATGTCTCATTGCTTTGATCTGTTGTCTGGAGATAACCCCCCTCCCCCCCCCCCCCCCCCCCCTTCCTTTCTGTGTCTCTCTCTCAGTATAAGGAGGAAGAGGACGATGATGAAGACGAGGACGAGGCTGGTGACGGCGGGATGAGGGGAGGAGAGGAGAGCAACGAGGAGAGCAGGGAGGCTGATGGGGAGGAAGAGGAGCCATCAGAAGGCACCAACGCCGAGGAGAACGTGAATGAATCTCGCCGTCCCTCCGAGCCGTCACACAGTGAGCACAGCTGCAGTCTGACATCTATTATGATATCTATTCTTTTTTTTTAAAAAATCCCATTTTGAAACAACTAATATGAGTCCCTGATCTCTTCCAGGTGAAGGCAGCAGCAGCGCCACATCAGAGTCTGACCCCCCCAGAGACCCTGTACACCTCGCCCCCACCTCCTCCCCTTCCTCTTCCTCACTCACACCCCGCCTCCCCCAACCCCGTAGGCCCCCACACCCCCTCCCTCCACGGCTCTACATCCAACCTCCAGCTCCGGAGCTGGGACCCCCACACACACAGGTACACACACAGATTAGCAGATTAGCCTGAACCCTGGACTACACAATCCAACAACTTTGAACATTCCGACGGGAAAAAAATGTATATAAATGAAATGTGTGTGTGTGTGTGTGTGTGTTATCCAGAGACAGTCCTCTCAGCTACGCCGACCATCAACAGGACTTCAACGTGGTGGACTTCAACTAACACCTGGAATAGGCAGTAATGTAAGACAGATTTTGTGTGTGTGTGTGTGCAATATATTTCTGTTATGTCAGATGTTATGATGTCATGATACGAGATCAACGTTTTAACTGATAAACTGTGTTTGTGTGTTGCAGCAACATTTCTTCGATGATGATGACAGGATGGTTCCCAGTACTCCCACTCTGGTAGTCCCACACCGGACTGATGGCTTCGCTGAGGCTATACAGTAAGACACACACACACACACACACACCTATAATTTGCAGGAATCCAACAAATTGAGCTGCTTTAATCCCTCAGAGTGTGAGTGTAATTGCCTCATGCAGGTAAAAAAGACACAGTTTTATTTTGAATAAAAACTGAATATAATGATCCCAAGATAGAAACATTTTAGGATTTATTTGCAAGCCTTCTTGCAAAGTTATATTTTGTGCGCACGAGACAAGTGCAGAAAAACCTTCCTTTGCACCGTACAGCCTTCACTTGGATAAGAGTGGGAATATTGATCAATTCCTAAATTCTGTCTTTCATCTCCTCAGTTCTCCTCAGGTGGCAGGTCTGTCCACCAGGTTCAGGTTTGGACCTCCAGAAGATCTGCTGCCTCAGACATCAGCCTCACACTCTGACCTGGGACAGCTGGCCTCTCAAGGAGGTACTACACACACACACACATACTGTACATCCTAACACGTCATCATGCCTGATGTAAAACAGTCCTGTTCACATTTTAACACTTACCCTGTCTATGTGTGAAGGTCTGGGTATGTACGAGTCTCCTCTGTTCCTGGCTGCTCACGACGAGGACGGAGGAGGAAGGAGTGTCCCCACCACTCCTCTGCAGGTGGCTGCACCAGGTAAGACACACACACACACACACATTCATATTAATACTGTACATTACAAAGCCTGCTGAATCAAAGAACAGTGGCAGCACTACTAAAGTGCAACATGTATCAGTATCATTGGAACATTCATAATAGATTGATGGTGTTCCCTGACTCTCCATCTCTGTCAGTGACAGTCTTCACAGAATCTCTGCCCTCAGACAGCGCTGACAACATGGCATCCCAGTCTGTTCCCATGGTAACTGCCTCTACCGGGATGGCCTCAGCTGCAGATGATGGAGATGAGGTCTTCATGGAGCAGGAAGGAGACGGGTGAGCAACTTTTGACCAGTCAGGCCTGAAGTGTCTTTAAATAAATCGATGTGAAGATCGGGTAAAGCTGCAGGAGGAAGTGAAATCTGTGGGTGTGATGATCAAGGGGCTGATCATGTGACAGATAACTTCCAGTTCACTGACAAACTAAAGTGACTGGAAAACACACTCTCAGTAATGGTCAATTGAGTTTCTGGACTATTTCACTGACAATGAGATAAGACTGCAAAGAAAATCATAGTAGTTGTATTTTTTTTTTTTGACTTTGGAGTATTTTTTTAAGCCTGGTGATAAGATGGAGCTTCTTCTAACTGTGTGTGTGTGTTTTGTTTTGTTTTGTTGTTTTTGTAGCCCTGGGATTGAGTCTTCTTTGGACAGCCAGGCAGACATGGAGTCAGCAGGACAGCAGAGTGATGATGCATCACTTCCATCCACCAGCCAAGTCCCTGGTAATTTATTGTATTTCCTAACTGGAATTCACATTTAATGACACGATTCTCATTACGATCCCCAACCAGCTGTTTCTTGTATTGTAGTCACTGCAAGAACAGCACTATGTTGCTTTTTCACATTCTAACATTTAACTTTCATTCCCATCCACATATTCTTCCTCGTTTAATAATCTGGTGATGTGCTCCTTCAATGTGCAGACATGCAGACACATGTTTATGCAGGCAGCGTAAACTGTAAATATCTCACATGTTGGACCTGAGGTCTGAACTCAGGTCTTTATGGTCCCGATGGTAAACAGCCTGTGGAAAACCTTCCCTAACCCAACCAGACTTTTAGCTATGCAGCAGCATGGCTGTGCAGATGTGATGACAGTATCCCATAATACCTCTCTAACTTCTCAGTGTGAAAGGGTTGTATACAGTATTAGCAACCTAGTGATTCATCAGTGATTTAAAAACAGTCATTAGTTGCAGTTCCACGGTAGATGTGGTCAAAATCACATAAGTGATCAATAAGCTGCCGTCCCCTCACTGAATGTTTGACTCATCTCTGGCTTTATTCATAGACACCAGTAGTCAGCGGCGCACTCAACCTATGATCAGCAGTCTGTCAGGCAGAGGAACCAGAGGAGGGAGGGGAGAGGCCAGGACGTTACTGAGCCGCAGAGGTAAGACACTGAAACCGGACTTGGGGGACTGAACAGGAGGGATCATGCAGAACCCTGCTGGACCTTTTAACCTCTGCTTAATCTGTAGATTTAAATAATAGACCAAAGACACTCCACATGTGATGATAAAGCTTGTTTATTGATGTGCATGAAGCAGAGAGCAGCATTAGACAATGGACAAATAGACCTTACAAACATCATGGGGATAATATAATTAACAGTCACCACTATTATAAACTTCTTTCTTCTAACATTTGTTTTCAGGAACTTTTGCACGGGGAAGAGGAGGAGCCATGGGCAGAGGGAGCCTCCTCTAGTCATCCTGTCACCAGCACCAACTCTATCATCTCATCAATAATGAAACAAAAAGACAACGTTCTGTTCTCAATTTTTTTTTTTTTTTTGTTGTTGCATTTGAAGACACTCATATCCATAGATTTACTGTCTAATTAGAATCAATAATCCTACTTCTACAGGATAGATATGAGAGCTTTGTATGTGTGTGTGATCTTGACTCTGAAATGTGTTCAGTCACTTTGTTTTTGTGTGATTTGGCCTCAGATCCAGTGAGTTTTTAGTTGTGTTTTTATAATTTTTTGTTTCCCATTTATTCATGAGAGCAGTACTGGTTTTTGTTGGTGTCTTTATTGCTCTGTCATTGGGCTGTTAATACACTTGTTTTAATAATAAAGTTGAATAATGAGTAGCAGTGGTGTCATGTTGTTTTATACACACAGGGGACCGCCATTCAGTGGTGACTTATCACCATACAAAAGCACTTTTGAGCTGTAAAGACACCGAATTTTCATTCTGTCTTGTGTTCTTATTTGAACCTAATTGAAGGTCAAACAGAGTGTGAGGTTGGGACATGATGACATTTCTAAAATTGATGAGTTGAGCCTGACTGACATTAATGATATGAATGTAAGAGAAAAAAAAAACTGTCACAAATGATCTAGCTTAAAAGTTTAAGTAGAGTTGCTTGTGCTGAAGCAGGAAACGTTAGGACCAAAGCCTCTTATCTCTTCTTCGGGGGTTTCTTCTAGGGGCATCGCAGCCACACTCTGATGGAGTTGGCCGGCTGTGGAGGGTTAGCGTTCTGAGCGGCGGTGTTAGCGGGGTTGGTCGCCGCAGCAGCGGGGCTGAGGACGGGTAGGGGCGCGAAGACTGCAGATGGGTCAGGTTTGGCCAGCGTTGGCAGGTCACCTAATATCTGGATTCTGAAGAACAGAGCTGCAGAGAGGACAGAGTATATGATTTAATCTGTTTGTTTTTAACCACTTCAGTGATAAAAGATGGTAGGTCTGCATCTGATTGGGGAAAAAACCTCCATGAGACACTAAAGTGTGGCACTGGAAAACAGGAGAGGTGTAATATAGGTGTATCTTACGTCCAGAGAAGACATAGTGGTGATATCTGTCACTCCTCTGGGGGCTGGGCATGGACAGAGCAGATGTGAGCGGGGTGGGGAATCCCTTCAGAGACAATTTGAGGTTGATCTCTGCACCAAGAAGACCCACATCTGGGGGTGAGAAATAAATAAAAAAACAGTAACAGTAAGTAAATTTAAGAATCAAAAAACAGTACCCAGTAATCTACTTGTTCAGTAGATTGGTCCCTCTGTTTCAGTTTAGCTGAAAGTTTTAGCTCATTAAGTTTTCCAGGATTTTAAATGAACAGTCTGACATTTTGAGAATCCTGTTCTGTTGCTGTCAAACCCACACTCAGATGAAAAGATGAATATTATCACTTTCATCTGTTTGTCTAAATCAGAAATGGTTATGCAAGATGATTTGCCTAGCTTAGCACAAAGACTGGAAGCAGGGGGGAAATTATTCACCCACTTCTATCAAACATCATCCAAACACACTTCCCCAAATGTCAGACTGTTGTTCTTGCTTGCTAAGTTGGTCATACTACTAACCAGCCTGGCCAGCACGGCGACTCTTCTGTGAGCTCTTAGCTTTGGCGTTGCAGGGAGGAGTGCTGCCTGGTGGGAAGGTGAACTTCTGCATGACGTCTCCTAGAGGAAGGACAGAGACAGATACAGTTTGTCATGTCCATGAGATCTGTCAAAAAGAAACGTAGTATGTCCGTCTATCTGTGAATTTATCATTCTTAGTTCATACAGGAGACCAGTATAAAATCCCAGTTACAACTTGTGCTTGAAGCTCGTCAGGTTAAGAGTCCCTGTCAGCTCTTTCTGTCTGTCTGTCTGTCTTCCTCACCATTCTTAAAGAAGTAAATAGTCTCTGGTCTGTTCTTGGTGGCTGGTACTGCCAGTGCAGCAGTGATGGGCCCCGTCAGACCTGGGAATTCTGAGGCCAGAGGTTTGGGGAAGCCCGGCTCCATCACCAGGTTCCTGTCTAGACGCCAGTACTGGTCTCCCTGGTGGAGTAGATGAGGATTAGAGATATATATCATATAATTATTGTCATTGTTTTTTTATTAACTTATTATTTGTTGTGGTGGTAAGAGAAGTAGATATGCTGTAGTCAGAGTAAAAGTGGTAACAAGTAGTGATGGCACTAGTAGTGGCAGCAGTCAAAGCAGCAGCTGTGATACCACACGTCTGGACTGACCTACAGTAGTGTCAGGAGCGACACAGTGGTTATAGTGACGGTTACAATACCTTGATGATGTAGGTTTGTCCGTGGCAGTTGCTGCGTGTGAACACAGTATCGATGGGGGAGGGGATACCCAGAGTGTCTGTGATGCTCTGCGGTGGACCAGCTGAGCGACTGACGGGGTCAACTGACCAGAACCGTTCACCTGAAACACACAATGTAACTGATACAGCTTCCACAGGACACTCAGAGACTCACTACTGCAGCATGCACAGATCACACAAACATCAGACAGACTCAACATATGTGAACACCATATCGATATTATATGCTTATAATTTGTATTTTTCTTCTCTACTGCATGTGGTGAATATCTTTTTTTTTAATCACTGAGTCAACACACACTTACACATACTGAATGTAGAAATAATACAGACTAATATGATACAACATTTAACTATAAGAGCAAGTAGAGCGACATCACAACACACACTGACCTTTAAATATCAGGATGGTCCCATTGATGAGAGCTGTCAGTCCATTAATGAGAGAGTCACTGCAAAGGTCAACATCAACAAACAGCCCTGCACACACACACACATACATGTCTCTGTTAGAAATCACTGTTCAGGTGCCTTTTATTTGATCTTCAAACTTTTGCAATGAAAAAAACAAAGGGTCTTTTTGGTAGACATCTGAATCTGTTGAATCTGAAAAAGATCATTATTCGAAACTATTTATTTGGTTAAATTGAGAAACACACACACATCCTACCTGCTCCTGTTCCTGCAGAGCCTCCTTCGACCACAGAGGACCCCAAGGCCTGGGCCACATCCTGCAGGGTGCTGGTTCTGGGCATGGAGCCTGCAGGATCACTGAGATCTGCCAACAAACACATTAAAACACATTTTTGCATTCAACACACAAATATTAAAGTCAAACCAAAATTGAAATAATCTGTGTTTGAATCACCTTGACTTGTCCCTAACGGAGCAACTTCTCCATGTGGCATCACTAGGTGGACATTAACAGCTCCGAGACCAGAGGGGTTCACAGGAACACCGAGGCCCCGAGACAGAGCACTGCGGCTGGGCAAAGAGGAGCCAAACACAGGGGCGTCTGGAGCCCCGTTGTAAGAGGAGGGGAAGGACGTCGGCAGCTGATCAACAGGGAAATTATTCATACCTGCAGGAGGAGTGAAGGAGAAAGAAGGAAATAGCTTACGTTCAAGTTGCTTTTATAAAGAAAACAACCTTTGGAGTAAAAATTAAATATATAAAATAAGGAAGGAAACAAAGAAAGAAATGTTCTAAACCATATTGAAGTGGATTGGTGAGTATGGTGGGAGGGGCGGGGCCAGAGGAGGCAGTCAGGGGGTTGATGGGTCCTATTCCACCTTGACGAAACAAATTCAACAGCATTAATCATCATGATGAATTATAGATAAGTGGACTGACACATTCAGTTATATCTTTTGAGTTTGGTACAATCCATCAGGAGTAGAACAACGTACCTGTGGACCATTCCTCGCTCTCACTGGACTTTTTCTTGTTCTTCTGTGACTTCCGATTTCCTGAGGAAGAAAAAAATCATCAATAAAAATAATGAAATTAAAAAAAAGGAAGCTGGTGAGCCAGTTTGGTATTGAAAAAGGAAACTTTTGTGTTCCTTTTGCCTCTGCATTTGTGCACACATTATACAGGCTTAAATATTAGCAAGTGATGACATGGCATTGCAGGGTTTGAATGCCCACAAGGACTAAAGCATGTTGTATTCAGTGAACAACAGAAGCAACAGTTATGTTTTAACGTTGATTTCTGGTACAAAAGCTAAATTGGCAGTGAAAGTGAAGCTCTGCTGGTGGTTTGTCAGTCATTAGTGTCAGCTGCTAACCTGCAGCTGTGGTCTTCAGGGGCTGCACGCCCCGGAGCTGAGAGGCTGACACGCTGGCGTCTGTGGACAGAGTGAAAATGTGGTAGAAAGCAGTGCGAGTCACCAAGTGATAGCAGTTAAAGAAGAAAACCATGTCAGCTACTCAAATCTTTATCTGTCAGTTATAAACATCAGAGACCGTTTTGTCCTCTTAACACCAACACCTTCACACATCTTCATTCAGATGTCTTTACTCTCCACTACTAGTTCAGGTTTGCTGCTAAGGTACGGTGAGGCATTGTGTGTACTTGAGTGGTCATGGCTGATGGCCCCTACCGCAATGCATCTGGTAGTCATGGCAACAGGTGTTGTAGCGGATGCACTGAGGATCACACTCACACATCCGACCGCGCCTGAACGTCTCACCACAACGACCCTGACAGGACAGAACTGAGAACAGACAGACCAAAAGAACATTGTATCAACACAGCAGAGCACATGCTGCCTTCAACTGGTCCAAACTGTCTGAATTTCAAAGCTGAATGAGTCAAATGTGCCACTAGGGGGCATTAAAACTCACAGATTAAGCTCACAGACACACAGTCCTGAAAAATGATCGCCTCATAAAGTTGTCATGGCTAACATGTTAGGAAAAAAGTTGCCTATTCACGCATCCAGCAGACACAAAGAAACATTAGCATTCGTTTGGAGTTGTGTTTCTGGGCACTTGAATTTTCTCCTTTAAGCAAAACAAGCTAAAAGGCTAAAAAAAAAAAAGACCAAAACAATGATGCTACAAGTTCTATAGGGATGTAAAGTCGGCTGATCCCATCACCAAATGTGAAAGTACATTTGAATCAATTGATCTGATGAAAATAAAAACATTTTTATTAATGCCATGAGGAATCAACCTGGAATGTCTAATACGACTTTGGACTGGTCTTCTTACATACTGTTTCTTTACTGCTTTATTACTTTTTGCTGCTTCCACATCAGTTTGTCCCAGATGAATCAATCAAACACGTTGTTATCTATCTAATCGTATTAAATGTCTTACCAGGGGTGCAAGTAGCCTGAAAGTCTTGGCAGCATTCGTTATATTGCAGGCAGTTCAAGTCACAGGTACACTGCTTGCCTCTGGTGAAAATCTCACCACAGCGACCCACACAGCTGCCTGAAGGGGAGGCAATTTATGTCATGCTTTGATTTACATTCATATGATATTAAAGCTTTATCAGGCATACTATGTACAATACTGAATATTATCAGGAGTCATATGTTCATTACATCATATAGGTGAATTATTAGGCATCATATAGCATTAAAAGTATTACGAAACATGGGATATCTATCATCTTGGTACCATAAATGAAGACTTTCAATGATTAATAAGGTTTGATAATATGTGTCATATATGTACCTGGTCCAGCTGCAGCAGTGAAGGTCACAACCAAACCAAGCAACAGAAGCCACGGTGACATCTTCATCATCATCTTTATCCAAGACTCTGTAGGAAGTGTGAATATCAGGATCAGAATAGTGACTTTCTCCTCTTCTTCTTCTTCTTCTTCTCTCAGTCTGTCAGTCTGTTGGTCTTATATATGCGACAAAAGCAGTGAGACAGGACACTTTTAATTAGCATCACACACACACACTCACAATACACCCACAGACTAATTAAAAAACAGCCGAGACGTATTTAAACGTCTTACACTGGCTGTAAATTGACTCCTACACACAGTAATCCCTTTCCAGACCAGAGATGGAGTGTAACTCACTACTAGTTACTCCTCTTTCTTTAATAGCTTTTATTCATTGGCACAGATCCTGGTTTCATCTACTTTTTTTTAATTATTTATAATATTTCATTTTTTACTTGTTTAGTGTCATATAGCACCTTTAAAACTAACAAAGACTTAAATAGTTTTAAGTTGTTAAATTATAGATAAAAGCACTTAAGTATAATATTGAAGTATGGACTTTTTCTCTTGTGAGGTCTGTGGTTTTATCCACATGTGATATTACTCCTACCTGTTACCCTATGACCACTTTATTCCCTGCTAAACCAGCTTGAGGAATGAGGTGCTTGAGCCAGCCAGAACTGATGTCATGTGGTTTCAGCACTTTTGTGGTGGCGTTTCAATTGTTTTTGCTCAGTCCCTGTGTCATAAAAAGTGTCTACATGTGGATGATTTTCACAAAGAGAGGAAACGAACGAGAGAGGTCAATCGGGCATTTAGTACGATGTGGACGTTCTGCTTCATGTTGGATTTATTTATCTCTTTCTAACATTGAGACAAGCAAAGATAAGAAATATAAACACAAGCTGGCTAATTCGTGAAATATATTTTACTTACTTAATGATAAAAAAGTGCTGAAACAAAATAGATCAACGACCATCTGTTCTTTGTGAACACAGGAGCAACACCAGGCAACAATCATGACCAATCAGAACACCAGAACACCTCCAACTATACAGAAACAAGCTCTAACAATGCAGAATGTGCTGTAATCTCTATTATCAAGTCACACTAAACTTTGGCAGAATTGTTTTTTTTTTTTTTTAACTTACATGATGAAGCACATTAAATTGAAATGAAATGCAACTATATTTTCTTAGTAAACAGACATTCTCAATTGTGTGTGTGTGTTTGTCATCTTTTGTTTCTTTTTCATCAAGCACGTACCAATTATACATATTTTTGCATCAGTTGATCATGGAATTATTGACTTTTTATTGCACAAGCCTTTGATCCTCTAATACCCTTATTAAATAGCTGAGAATAGAGAGATGTTAGGAAATGAGAGGTGACATGCAACAAAGGTCTCCTGTCTGATATGAACTGGTGAGGTTCATTCTCAGTGCTTTAACTCATAGGCACAAAGGCACCCCGTCCCCAACTAATAACCATTGATAGAAAAATAAATGTATATAATGCTTTTGTCTCGAAGCTCTTTACAGATTTTTTTTCTTCTTCTTTTTTTGCCACTCACTTATGCACACACTCACACACCAGAGGCAGCAAAGCTACCATGCAAGGTGCTAATCCGACCATCAGGAGCAACGTGGGGTTCAGTGTCTTGCCCAAAGACACTGAACCCCACATTGAACCACCTCATGATTAGTGGACAACCTGCTCTACCGCCAGTCGCCCCAGTTCTTCACACAAAACAGTGAAGTAGCATTAAAAATTGTATTGGTTTGATATAAATTCTACAAACAAATCCCAGTGAAATTATAGAATGAGAACTGAGAAGTGAAGCCCTTCTGTGACAATGACATTAGACTGACAGCTGTCTGTCTTCCTGCTTGGACTAAAAACTTAATAAGTATAGTAGCAATATTCATGCAGTCTGATTTGTGATCAGACAAACTAAATGTCAGTCATATTAGTGGTGGATGAAACTAACTGGACAATATTATATTTGAATGAATGTCAGGACAACACATAGACAGCATCAGTTTGCACTCAGATAGTCTTTCTTTCTAAAGAAAAAAACAAACAAAACATGTATCATCATAAATAGAAAGATAGATATAACTAAGTTTCAATCACATTCATATTCTACACATAGTAGATGTCAGAAAATTAGATGTTTGATATAAAACATTTCAAAAAGCAGGAGAAGTCTGTTACAAATTAGCTTGTTGACACTCTTGCAGTCCATCTGGTAGAGAGATAATACAAAGTGAATGAGTCAGTGCAGCAGACCAAACACACAACTCCCACTCTGTTCCGCCGATCACCTGCTGCTCTCACTGACTGCGTGTCATATGTTTCATTTTTAACAGTTATTAGGAGTGTGATGGGCAGCCCTCAAACGAGCCCTCAGGGAGGGGTGTGGTCACAGCGAAGTGCTGTGATTGGCCGTACGGTCAGATTAAAGCTGCTCATGAAACTTTATTATCACCTCACATTGTGACCATGTACAGACTGTGGGATGCATGTTGGCGGGCAGTTCAGAGTACCACACACACACACACACACACACACACACATCCACACACACTCAGTAGGTGCTGAGAAACAGGAGGCCAGACAGACATTATGAAATGTGTATTTAAAGAGTGTCTAGCGAACAAAAGCCAACAGAAAGAAGAAAAGACATTTATTCAACCTGACCATGTAAAAACCTCAATTGAGTCCTTTAATACGTAAAGCCAGACAGCACATGTGAGAAATGTGTCTGCTGCTCTGTGCCGCCGCTGCCGTGGGAGTGGACAGGATGTTCAGAGATCCACATTGACTTAATAGAGTTTTACTTCTGCTTCTTTCTGGTAACGACTCTCTGATGCTGCTGTGGGTTGCTGACCAGTGTCTGCTTGCATGACCTCATCCCTCTGGTATCTTCCCCCTCAGTGTCCTTCACTAGTTGCTCCTGCTCGTTTCAGCTTTATAGCTGGAGCCAATTTCATGGTTTAGTGTATTTTGCCAGAATGTAAATGTCCTCTTTTTGTTCACTCTGTTTGTGCTCACGTCACCTCAATGTGTTGTTTAGTTCATTCAAAATTTAAATGTCATCATCGTATTCAATGTGCTACTGTTCTGTCACTTAGAGATGAAATGATTAGTCGATTCATTGTTTCATCAGTCTCGTCACAAATGAGGACAGGACAGACAGGTGGTGGACCTAAATGCAGACTCTCGAGCAAAGGAAAGTGAAATGAGAAGGAAATTTAATGGAAAAAAAAGTCAAAACACAGGTGGTCCACAACAGGTAACCAGTTTAAAGGGGCAAGGCAAACAGACAGGTGATAAACAGGCAAAAAAACCAGAGGAACAGCAGGCTCAGGTAAAGTCTAGGAGCAGGATGGCTGGAGACCATAGAAGCAACACTGACAAACTATCCACTAGAGCAGCTGATGAGGGGAAAGGGCAGCTGGTGTGTGGATGTGGAAAGGAGGGAAGGTCTGAGTGTATCTGGTGTACAGCCTGAGAATGGAAGGTCATGCAGAGAACTGAGGATGAGAGTGTGGCTGCTGAGAGGGACATGGAGACTGATGCTATTTATACCATATTTATTTATTTACTATTTTGATCATCAATTAATCATTTTTGTCACATTTTTAAAAGAGAAATTGCTTCTCAGATGTGAAGATTTGAAACTTTTCAGTGTCACACATAATAGTTAACTAAATATATTTGGGTTTTGCACTGTTGATCAGATAAATGAAGACATTCACTATATTCTGACGTTTTACAGACAAAATGATTCTTTGATAAAATGCTCAGCAAATGAACCCATGATCAAAGTTAATAAGAAGTTACATCATTTACATCGCTTCTCTTCCTCATCATCTGGTCCTGAGGAAACATACCGCACCCGGAACCAAAGACCGCTCCTCTATTCTGTTTCCCACCGGACGGTTTAAAACAACGAAACATTCAGTTGATCACACGCCTTCACATGTTTCGTTGTAGTCAATTAAATGATAAGCGGTGTGTGACGTCTTAGCAGCGGACAGTGAGAGAAACTGTGAAGAACAAAGCTTTCCACACACACACAGGTGAGTTACTGTCGGACATCATGGACACAGAAACACAGTGACAGTCAGTGAACGTGTCACTGTCTGCTCTGTGCTGTTCAAACACACAGTCACGGAAGCTCCATTTAAACACTATTACATCTTATGGGTTCCTTTTAACATGCCGCTTTATTAAAGGATAAGTCGATAGTGTTTCAAGTCTGTCTTAAAACAACAGTCAGGGACACTGAACCATGTTTTTCTTGTTGTAATCATTCATTCATGTGTAAAAATGTATTTAAAAGTTGTTCTGAAGCTAATATGAAGCTTCAGCGTCCGAATGAGTCAAAGCAAGTAGATATCTTTCAACGTTACAGTCTTCACTTCCACTGTAAGAGCATTATGAAGGGATATTCTAATGGTCAGTATGAAAACATATTTCACTGTTCACATGGACACGTGACTGTCAAGACACACTTGGGAAAACTGTGAGCCTGTTCTTTAAGATGCTAAAATATTCCATTAATGGTTTTAATGAGTTCACATAGGATCTTCCTCACCCTGACTACTCCATTGGTATACTGCTGGTTGCCATAGTGATAATAAAAAACCCAACAACAACATATTTCTGTATTTGCAAATAGCCATATATTTTCTCTAAAATAGATTTATTCCCACATTTTTAAAAACCAAATTATCAACCAATATAATACAAAAGTAATATAAAGAATCAGAAAGTGATAGATAAGGTCTGTTTATTTCAGTAAGAACACTTGTGGAGGAAGAAAGATCAAAGCTTTATAATAGAGACATTGTATGTGTTTCAATTATAGGATCAGTCTCACAATCTATTGCATTGATTCCCAAAGCGTGGTGTGAAACGTCAAGCGGAGCAGGTGTAACTAATCACATCACTGACACGTGTCCTGCTGTCTCTGCAGTCATGCTGCTGGTGGATCCCGGTCTGTACATCGGAACGGCGGCTGACCTTAACGACAGCCAGGCATTGGTCGACGCGGCCGTCACTCACGTCCTGTCTGTGGACTCGGTGGACCCCGCCCCTCTGCTTCCTGCCGATCGCGGCCTTCGCGGGAAGTGGGTCAATGTTTTGGATGAGGTGACCTCTGACCTCCTGAGTCACATGGATGACTGTTTCCTGTTCATCCGGGAGGCGGTGGACGCAGGCCGGGCTGCACTTGTCCACTGGTAAGGGGTCAGAGGTCAAGCAGGACGCCTCGACCATTCTCACCTTACTGCTGCGTTTCTTTTTTTTATGGCCACGTTATGTGTTTCCAGCTGGTGTTTTACATTTCTGATGATTTCCATGAAATGAAATAAATTGTATGTAATTAATGGAAAGTGTGTGTGTGTGTGTGTGTGTGTGTGTGCCAGTCAGGCTGGTCGCAGTCGCAGTGCTACTATTGTAACTGCTTATCTGATGAAGAGATACCAGCTGGACTTCACTGAGGCTTACCACAGACTGAAGAGTGTCAAGCAGGATGTGCAGTAAGTGTGTGTGTGTGTGTGTGTGTGTGTGTGCTGTTTTTCCAGTATTTTGCAGTCTCTCCTTGGACAACCCCATTTTGTGTTTTGTATTGTCAGATATGAAAGATGAGTCGTGATCAGATGAAGGACAGACAGATAACTTCTGTATGTTTCAGGGTCAACAGTGGATTTGAGGAGCAGTTGAGTCTGTATGAGGCCATGAAGTGTGAAGTGGACACCTCTGGACCTCTGTACAAACAGTACAGACTGACCAAGATCACTGAGAAATACCCTGGTAACCACACACACACACACACACACACACACACACACACACACACACGTTCCTTACATTGATTATTATTATTGCAGTGTTTTCTCATGTTCCTTATTTGTCTATGCTGTGTTCGTGCGTGTGTGTGTGCGCAGAGTTGCAACACGTACCCAGGGAGCTGTTTGCCGCCGACCCCGCCCACTGCAGCTCCTCTGAAGTGTCCTATCGCTGCAGGAAGTGCAGGTGAAAGGTGGAAAAGTTCATACAGCGGCTGAACGTTTAAAAGCTGATGTTTTAAAAAGTTAAAATAAAAAAAAAAAAACGTCTCAGTGTTCCTGAATATTTCCTTGTTGTTGTCTTCAGCTGAACCTGTTCTCATGATTTATGTTCTCACCATGAGTTGAATTCATTATTAACCTCCACTCTCTCTCTCTCTCTCTCTCTCTCTCTCTCTCTCTCTCTCTCTCTCTCTCTCTCTCTCTCTCTCTCCTCTGCAGACGAACTCTGTTCCGTAGCTCCAGTGTTCTCAGTCACCCAGTAGGAGAAGGAGCATCAGCCTTTGGTCACAAGAAGTCCAGTAACCTCACTGGTGAGAAGGACCGCTTCATCAAACCCTCACACTCACACTCACACTCACTGCATAAAGTCAGCTATTGTCAGATATTACAGATAAAACATACAAAACAACAGGTCCATTTAGCAGCTATGTTTGGAGCTTTTCATCGTGTCACATGACCTTCAGGCTCTTCCAGTGAAGACGCTCTGATAAAGCCGCTGTACTTCTACCTGCTAGGCACTCAACACACACAGTCAGCAGCTTTTAATGACCTCTTGTCAGGTGATTTCAGGTGTCTATATGTCACTGTAAATCTGTAGTAACCGTGTGTCAATATAATAGAGGAAAAAATAACAATTTGCAGATATGTTTACTGTGATCGTTCCAGCAAAATAATTGTTTACCGCGGTTGCAAAGTCAGCATGAATCCTGCTGTGACTGTCTTGTCAAACACAGCTGTGACTAATCACATTAATCATGGCTGCATTCTGTCACCAGGCAAGTTTCCATTCAAGGCTGTGTTCACATTACAAGCCTTAATGCCCAATTTTTTTTTTATTTTTTTTTTTTTTAGTCAGATCCTATCTTTTTGTGTTGATGGTTCACATTCATGTCTGTAAGTGACATGTGTCCGGCTCATGTCCAGGATCATTATTTGTGGAGGCTGTGAGGCGACACTGAATGACAGCAACATATGCAAGTGGCCCACTTCTGATATTTAAAAAAAAAATCTGATTTGGCTTGTTCACATTTCTTTGAAAAATCAGATATGAGTCACTTGGAGGCAAAAAAAACAGATTTGGGTCCCTTCAGCATTTCATGTGAACGTAGTCTAAATGTAGCACAGGTTTTACCCACATTGCTGGAAAATCTGCATAAGAAAATGCAAATGAATGTGCGTTTCCATCCTCTACTGGTACCTGAATGTTAGGGCTTGGTTCATCAAGATTAAACAGTTGGTGGCGCTAGTTCTCCAGTTGGTGCCATTAAAACACCGCAGAAGAAGAAAGACACAACGAGATGATGTCATTAAAAGAGCGGCAGTCGAAGCTCAAACGATGGAAAACATGATGGAAACATGACATTTCTGTTTGATTCATGATTCTATTGCTATTTCAAAGTGAAAAGTCCACAGATTCAGCATTTATCATTAAATCCATTCAAGTGTGACCGATCATTATTGCACACATATAAATCCACACAGAGGTGATTTAAATCATTTACCTTCATTCACCTGTTAGGACACCTTTATCCTTCTAAGTTTATGAGGTTTATGGTGACGTCATGTAATTTGCATCACAGCTCCGCTCAGCTTCACCCTGAGTAGAGATCTGAGCAGACAGAATAGGTCAGAACACGTGTGTGTGTGTGTGTGTGTGTGGGGGTGTGTGGAGGGCCTTTAACACATAAAACATTAGAAATAAACAACATTATCTGTTGTAATAATGACACACACACACACACACACACACAAACACTGAGGGTGTAGCTTCATCATAAGCAATGATGTGAAATGTGTTGTCTCCTAGGAGAAGTTCAGTGTACGTCATACTTCATAGAACCAGTGCAGTGGATGGAACAAGCGTTACTTGGAGTGATGGATGGACAGGTAACACACACACAGTGTACAGATGTGCTTTGAAAATCCTGCTTTATGTTACTAATGCTCCACTTTTTGTGTGTAAAAGTTCTTGAATTCCGCACAAGTCCAAATGTTAGTTCTGATCATCTTCACCATCACTGTGGTTGTCTGCACATACTTTAAACACAATGGTCTTTTTCTCTGTGCACTTAAAGTACTTCCCTTCTCTCTCTTCTTTTTTGTTTTGTGTGTGTGTGTGTGTGTGTGTGTGTGTGTGTGTGTGTGTGTGTGTGTGTGTGTGTGTGTGTGTGTGTGTGTGTGTGTGTGTGTGTGTGTGTGTGTGTGTGTGTGTGTGTGTGTGTGTGTGTAGCTGCTGTGTCCCAAGTGCAGCTCTAAGCTGGGCTCATTCAGCTGGTGTGGGGATCAGTGTTCATGCGGTCGATGGGTCACTCCCGCCTTCCAACTGCACAGAAACAGAGTGGACGAGATCCGGCAGCTGAACATACAGAAATAACACACACACACACACACACACACACACACACACACACACATAAATGAACACAGACTCTGCAGGCGGAAAAAGAAATACCCCAGAGCTCATCAACACACAGTCAAACAAGTGATATGTGACACAGAATTTTTTTTATCTTATGCTACATTTTCATATTACAGCATTTTTTCCAGTGCAAGAGTTCCCTTTAACTCATACAATGTAAGCACTCTGTAATACTCACATATCATTGTAAATAAAAAACATACCTGTAAATATGAGAAGAAGTTGTTTGCACTGATCTGTTCCTGACAGAGTAAATAAATCTGTAATGTTTCGTAACATTACTTTTGTTTCATTTGTCTGTTTATAACAACAAGAGTTGTTGCACATTCTTCATGCTTAAGATGGATCACTAATGTCAAAACTCTTTCTCCCCCGTGTCTTTATTTAAACCCTCGTCCAGCATGAAGTCAGATTCAGACTGATGGATCCAATGCAAAGCTCGCATGTGAGTGATTTGTTTGTTCTGAACACAGAACGCATTCCTCAGTCATAACTCAAATGACATAATTCTTTCTGCAACTGCAGCCCAGATAAACTCACTGGGGTCTGTCAATCAGAATAATCAATGGAGAACAAGAATTTCCACTGACTGATTTCATGAATATATTGTTGTTTTTTTTTTAGAGTCTAAATGGCTTTGGTGGGTACAAACTAGATTTAGATCTGTTTTAAATGGAGCACAGTACACAGGCCCCGCAGCCCGTGTGATGTTAGTCTGATAACAAATAATAGCAGGAATGGAATTTTTGATCCTAAAAGGCTTTAAACTCTTTTATTAGAGAACATTTTGTCATTTTTAAACCACGCTCGTTCCCACACTTCAGGCTTCAACTGTTGTCACATTTATAGACGGGGGACATAAAACAAGAAGCAGAGGAATAAAATGTTGGAATTTTCCAAAAATAAAGGTGGGTTGGATATCACTACGCTACATATTATACAATGTAAGACCGTCATGAACGTCTGTAGGCAGGAAAATGCTAAATGCACGATTGTAATGACTTTTGCACACAAGTTTTTAAACTTTTGGATTAGTTTAAAATGAGTCAGTGGGAACAGAAAAAAGGATCATTTCCAGTATTTGCAGTTTATAGATTGAGGTTGGCCTTTAGTTAGTTTTGATCAAACATGTAGCGGACCATTAATGAGTCAGCTCGAGTTTCTGTTGGCTGACTTGGCGCCAGAAGTGACCCAGCCTGACAGCCCAATCTGGGCAAACGAGTACCAACAACGTCCTCTGTAAACCAGATGTGGGCTGAGTGTAAATGTTGAGTTTCCTATGTTAGTATTTTATATACAGTCACTATGTTATTGTTATTCTATAATTTAAACAGCACATGAATAGTATATTTTGGGAAAAAAAGTCATTCACAGTCACAACCGCTGCTTATAAATTGCAGTTTCCCGCTTTGAGGCCCAGCGTGACATCATTTATAGTTACACATGGGTGCCACAAGATGGCAGATCAGCACTTGTAAAAACATCGAGCCTTCTTCGCTTCTTCTTAGCTTTTTTTTTTAACTATCAGAGCCTGTTCTGCCCCGAAGGACTTCTAATGTGAAACAGATGCAGGAGGTGTTCAAACAGCAGCATCAACAGATAAACGGATGAGAAAACGTAAAGTGCGATAGAATAAAAAATGGAAGTATTAGAAATGATTAGACCTCTTCAGTTGAGGCTTGAGCAACTCTTAGATTTTACACAAATAGATTTTCTTTATTGTTCTCAACTGACACTTGATTTTAATGTGTTGTCTTAATATTAAGCAATTATTACATACTTGGATACTCCTTTTTAAAATTAGGATGTTAATCAAATGTGAATCATGAAATTGTTGGAGAGATAAATTATAAATAATGATATAGAGTATGAACTGTGCTGATCCACCACTCCAAATCTTTTCATAAGATCTTCAACATGTGTGATCTATGTATTAAAGGAAGTGAGCGTGCCGTTTCTGATTTCAGTGTGATAATGTCACTGAGTCCGGATGTCAGCGCCAAAAGGATGTGTGTAAGTACAGTGTGTGAATTGTCACAGTGAGCGTTAGTGAGGTTGTTCCACCAGCGCTGGACTGTAACTCTGCTGTCCCGTCCAACAGACGCCTGGAAAACTGGAGCAGACGCTCTGGAAATATGGTGCAGAGAGCAGGAGAGGGAGCATGAACATTGACCGCCAACGAAAAGAGAAAGGTTATGTAAAAGACGTGGAAAACGGTTTAAATAAGGTGAGGTGAAAATGTGTGAAAATGAAAGAGAGAGAGAGAAAGAGAGAGAGAGAGAGAGAGAGGGAAATGGAGAGGGAGAGGGAGAGGGAGAAGGAGAGGGGATGTGGTCAGAGTTTTCCATGCCCTCATGAGCACTGGAATTAGGAATCAATCAAGGGGAGCTTCCCCTTCTCTGTGTGTATGTGTGTGTGTGCGTGTGTGCGTAAGACACACACACACACACACACAGTTTTTAGAAATACTGTAAATGCTCACATTTATTCTGCAGCTCCAGACCAAAAATAAACTTCATGAAATCAGCAACAATCTTATAGTAGGAGAAAAAAAAATCTGTGCTCAGAGTCCAGTGGGATTCTTTAAGTCCACTTCCACAGTCCTTCAGTGGTTTTGCATAAAATGTAACACACTGTATTCATCTCTGGCATGATGTCAAGCTGCTACAGTATTTCATTTTCCACTTATAATAACTAACAAATGATAAAACCCTTTATGCACAAATGATTACATGTTATATACTGTATTTTCCAACTGGCTAATATTTGGAAGCATTAGCATAAAGCCACCATAAAACAGTAACAACCTTTATTGTCTTTTCTGTATTTGGTGCATTTTGTCAAAGTGGTCAAGATGTTTTCTTCATTTAGCTTTTGTTTGGTCTATTTGCATATGTTTTCTAAGTTGGGATATGTTGAGCTCTCAGGTTTGCATATGTTTTTGTTTGTTGATAACATGACTGGGAGGCACCAGAGTCAGAAAGTTTTAAATCTAACACATAAGGTCAACAAAGATATAAATGTGCTGCTTTGCAGGCTGTGCAGCTTGACATAAAACATCTACTTATGACATCTTATAACATTACATGCCTGTCTTATTATCACATATGTGAAAACAATGATACATATTGGCCTTTGGGAACCCATTAGACCCCCCACCCACCACACACACACACACACACACACACACACACACAGCTGCTGATGGAACACACCAAGGCTCCCTTTTGGTTCATCCATTCTTTTGTCCAACTGTCCATAAAAGTATCATCCCCCTTTCTCCTTAGACGGTCTCTTTAACTTTACGACCTGTGAGAGCAAAATAAATAGTTTCAGAATGTTTAGTGAAGTGCTTTAAACAGGACATATGGTTAAAATTTCATTAATGTAAGTCAATGATTGTTTGCAGCCACTGATCTGGTGAGCAGAGACATGTCTGTGGATTCTCAGGACAGGCCAGTGTTCTCAGTTTAATGCTCTTGAATGTCTGTAGCGGAGTGTCTGCTAATAAAGTTGACGTTGAATAATGACTTTAATAAAAGCAAAGAGCCTAAAATGATTTGCAGTGGTGCAGATACCAGATGTTGCTAGAAACAGAGAAAAATGTTTGGGTGATTCTCTTTTGTCACAAACATCACAATGCTGGATTGTTTCCTTTCATGGCCATATTGAGTGTTCTTCGTCATTCAGCAATGTCAAGATGGTTTTAAAAAAGCCAATGAATGTAGTGACAAGGTGCCAAGCTGGTAATGTCCTTTTTTTTTTTTTTTATTTCTTTCCATCTCCTGTTCCAGTATGCAGACCTCATGGACGCAAAACTGAAGTGGAATTTCCAGCTTGAAGAATTTGAGTTAAAATATTAAACTTTCCTCAAATACAGAGCAGAATTGACATTTTTTAGTGACGGTTTCAAAACAATGTTGCCATTTTACTTACTTGAATTGTTCTCAATTGTTGCAACACTGCGTGCTGTTGCTGGGTTATTCCAATCACTCAGAATCTTACAGCCTTACAGCTTAGTAACACTTACATTTTGTATGTGTTGTTTACTGTTAGCCATGAAGAAATGAGTTTTTCTTTCAGTTCAGCTTTAAATCAATAAAACCACTTTATATTTTTTCCATTTCTCACACTTTCAAGCTGCAGTAATGAGTGTTTTTATATGAATACATGGATTAAATGACTATGTGTAATATGAAACAAATGACTGTCACCCAACTCTGCAGCTCCTTCCAGCTCTACAGAGCTTCTTCATTAGCTCATTGTTTTGGTTTTACAGCCTGCAACTTTTAAAAGGGAAATATTATGAACATTTTCCAGGTCTATATTTTTAATCTGGGGCTCTACTAGAATTTCTCTACATGATTTACACTTTATACCGGCCCTTTGTGCAGCTCCTCAGTTCAGCCTCTGTCTGAAATAGGCCGTTTTAGCTCCTGTCTCTTTAAGGCTCCCCTCTCATTGAATCCACTCTGTTCTGATTGGCCAGCTCTAGCAAGGTGCCCTCTGGGAGACTTCCACTGGCTCTGGAGGCTACGTCAACAAACCATGAAACCAGCCATAGTAGTAGGATTAGCACTACTTTTTCTTGTTCTTTACTCTAATGTCAATTTCTCAAATACATCCGTACATGTTTGAGCCAAAATTTGAATCAAATATGAGAGTGGACAACATGAACAGCATATGGAAAAACCTTAGTGACGTCCTTAGCAACAAAGGCCGTGGAACAGATGGCCGTTTATGAGCAGGCATGACAAGCCAATAGGCCTTTCTCAATCTGGTCCACATCCAGCCTAGTAAAGTCCAAATGCCTGGATGTGTACCTGCTCCTCCCGTTTCATCGAGGATACCTCGACAGCTGGCTTGTGTGGACTTGGGACAGCCAAGTATCCCAGAATGCATTGCGCACCAACCGGCAGCGATGGTGGAGATTTGGAGCCAGGCTAAAAGCTGTTGTAATTTTCACTGTAGGACTGTTAAGTCACTTTAAGTTTTATTATTTTTTCAGGCAATAAAAAGTAACCATTTATTTTCCCAATATGTGGCCAGTTTATCCAAATAATGCTTATCGGAGAAATGAGGAGCTGCTGGCCGGGTGAGACCAGCATCATCTCAGCTGCCGGCAACCCGACTCTGTACTCTGACTCTGTCACTGTAGCATTTTGATATATAATTCCTTTTCTATGATAAATGTTGGTGTCATGTATGAAATCTAACACTTGTAGCTGCCACATTCATTTGTCTGAATGTTAAGTGAAGCTTCATGTTTTTACTGGACTGCCTCTGGGTCTCCATATGTACAGATATCACCACATTTGAATGCATATAAATGCATTAAAAGGAACATATCAGTCTGTATTAAATTGCTTTTATTGTATTAACCTACATACGTTTGGGTTTTTTTTATTATGGCTACATTACAGACTGAATACCATCATTTACTGCATTTCTCTGTCAATGAGGTCATTTTTTATGAGAAAAGTGTTAGTGGAGCTTTGAGTTGAGATGATTTTTTTTTCAAAGTACAGTCAGGTAGTTGTGTTGAAGATCAGCTGCTGCTGTCATCAAGTACGCCGCTGTTCCAATTGCAGAATGATCGTACTGTGTCCTCCCGTCTTCAGAAGTTTATAGTCCTGAGGCGAACTTGCCAAGTCCAAACTTGGAGTACTTGGTATTGAGAAAGGGCCAATGTCAGCTTGTCAGCAAGGTGAAAAGAAGAAAAAAAACAACCTCACAGTGTTCAGAGCAAGTTGAAGCCCTGACTTTTGACTTGCAGGGACCATTTTTTACATACGTTAACATAGATATCTGACACCATAACAGTAAAGAAATAATAGAAAGCCAGAAAAAAAGCTGAATATGTCCCCTTTAACGTTTTGGTCCGGTCTCAGCACTCTCATACTCTGGTTTCCTTTTCAGTTGAAGAGCTCTGACAAACCCACTGTACACTACCTCCCCCTGCACCAAACAGCAGACAGACACAGTGACTATGGCAGAACATTTAGCAGTTGGTGGGGACCAAAACAGAGCTAAATGGAGAGTGAATATAACTCCAAATGAGTGCTGACATTGCAGAGTGTCTGCTGGATGTGTGAATAAACAACTTGTTTGCTCACACATTCACCGCAAGAACTTTATAAAGTGATAACATGTCAAAACTTGTGCTGCTTTAATTTCATTTTTCACTTTTTTTTGTTGAGAAAATGGTGCAGAACCAGACTACAGCTTGACTTTCATTTAGACAAGAATGCACTTGATGAAACGGAGTCTTCCACACAGTCACACATTCCTAAGCTGATTGCAAATAAGTAAAATAATGCATAATCTCTCTCTTTTTTTATTTTTTAATCAACAAACTAATCAAATCAATCCCTGAAGTGGAGTTCACTCTGCAGAGGAATGTGACGACTTTGCTCTTTTCAGTAATCACACAGTGTCTACCACTGAGCAGTGCCTCCGGCTGCTCCTGTTATTCATACCAATGCAGTGTAAATAAATCATTGTGTAATTTTTTACAGTCTGGACTAGTTATTAGAGTCATGAATCAACAGCTGTGTGGATGTCTCACACTCTCGCTTTGTTCATCACCTGCACCAGACGACAAGATGACTTTCATTAACCTGCTTCCTGTAACCTGATACAAAGAAGACTTACAGGAATGATAGCGGGAGAGCAGAGGAGTGACACGATGGAGGATGTGAGTCACATTCAAACCCCCGACCCTGTGACTCTGCGGTTTTCTGCAGTCTGGGCTCATGGGAGAATGAGACAGGATTTCTACTTAAAAAAAAAGCACTCTGCAGAGATCTGCTGCTCTGATTGGACTTGCAGGAAAGGTGATTTTCACCAGTTGTGGTTTCAAGCTATTATTCAAAAGAATGTAAGAGGCTGTTGGCAGTAAACTGTGGGAGTCTGTCGAAAGTGCAATATTTGCAGATTCATGCAAGAACTCTTTTTCAACTTTCTACAATGAGCTATTTCTGACTTTTTATTTCCTATAGCATTCTCAGTTTCTGGCTGCAGACAGAGAGGCATGGCAAACAAAGTGAGTTTCCATTGGAGAAGGTTTTTTAACAGTCCTCTAGACTCCAACTATTTAATACTTTTTATCCAATTATTCACAACCTTAAATCTCTTAAACTACCTAAGTTGCTCATTTCTTGTGTTGCCTCCATTATTTTGTATCAACCGCCTCTAAACATCTGTCAGTGCTTCAGTTGTATTTCTCTCTCTGTCTGTCTCAGAAGCGCAGAGTAACAAACCAGATGTTCAAATCGAACGTCTGGGGGACACATTAGCTCTCTCTTCAGACTCCTTTCTCGTCTTCTTCTCATCTCTCATCTTTACTTCTCTGTTTCCTCTCCCCGCGATTATTTTCCACCACTTTCCTCCTCTCTTCACCTCTCCCCGCTCGGTTCTCATCGCTCATTTCTCCTCTGCTCTCTAGTGTTTCCTCTCTACCAGCACAGCAAGGTTCAACTGGGAGCTAAAGTCACTATACTTCATATCATATGCAACCAAAACATTCAAACCTCCATAACATCCTGACGTCTGCAGTTTTCCCTTCAATTTCCCACCAAGATTCTTTAAATGTAGAAAAAAAAAAGCTTCTCCATGAAAGTAACACAAACACTACGGTACGTTCTGTATCTGCTTGTTCCAGCACCTGAATGAAGCTACATAAAGTTTACACTAAAAACAATTCAAACCCATGATGGCATGTTTTTTTTTGTTATAACACCAGCGTCACATCAAATGGAAATATTCTAGATGTCTCATGCGTCATTTGGTGTTTCAAGCTTTAGGTTTTACTTCAAAACAGTGAGCACCGCAAAAATGATCACTGGCGCCAACGTGCCCACCCTCCAGGACTGGTAGGCTACACATCGTGGATCAGACAACAACCTGGACATAAGCGGTCCCAACTTCACCCCTGTGGTAGGCACTACAGAGCACCGCACACCACAACACCCACACACTGGACAGCCTCTCTCCACTCACCATCAAACTCATGAACAGTTATATCTGCCATGTGATGTTGTGCAATAATCCTGCCACCAGACTATCTCACTGTACATACATAAATATATATATATATTTTAATGTAATATACACATGTGCAATAACAATCTGTCATCATAAGTATTTTATAAGCCATAAAAATATTTATTCTAGTGTTCTTTGCATTAAACATTCTTCCACTGCTTGCACTGCTCACTACCAACCAGACTGTAACCCTGTATATACAATGTCAGTAACATTTTAATCTATATGTAGGTATTGTATGGCTGTTGTTTATGAATGTGATATTTGCTTATAGTTTTTTTGTCTTTGTTTTGTTCTAGATCTGCACACATTTTCACCATTCATATCAGGAAAATCACTTTTTTTTGTGTTACTAATAGCATTAATGATGACTCTGTTCTATGTAAGTGTCCCAGTAAGTCATGACAGTGTGACAGTGAGCCAGTATGAACAACACCAGCACCCTGAAACTGAAGCAGCTGAATGCAATTCAGCCGTCATTCATTTGATTATTTAGACCTGTGATTCTCCTGCTGTCACATCAAAATGTCTTGTGTTTTATGATGCTGGATTCATAATGATGGATGTCTGAGTGTGTGAGCAGCGTTTTATTGACGTAGCTGTGGGGAGTTTAATCTAACATGTCAGTCAAATAGTCATGTTTTGTTTCTTGATCCTGTTTTATGCTTGTCAGAGTTGAGGGTATCTGCAGGTTTAGAAAGGTCTTGCAAAGCACTAAATTCAGTTCATGCTTCCAGAGGTATTAAAAAGCCTTAAAATACATTTACAAAAATCTTGATTGCCTGCTGTTGACAGTTATAACTTCATAACTTGCTGTACTGGGTGTGTTTGCGGGCTGTCAGTAGACATTATACATCTATGAACAATGAGACTGGTGAAGCAGGAAGCTTTGGAATTGTTAATCCATTTTTTATAGAGTAACTAAGTAAAGCTCTCAAGTAAATGCCATGTGGTTAAGGTATAAATTACCATTAAACAGAAATAAGTAAAGTATACAAGGGGCTCAAAATGATGCTCAATCACCATTGGTTAATATATACCAGCTGTGCCATTGGTTGGCTAATCCCCTATGCAGATATGTATGCTGATAATGTTTGCTGACTCCTTTACTGCACCTCCTCATAATGATGGGTGTCCTCTGCTTCTTACATATCAGTGAAAGTTCTGTTTTTTTGTGGATTGGTGACTCTTTTAAATCATTGGTTTATCACCTTTGTCAATTAACATATAATGATAAAAAGCTGAAGGTCAAATTGGGACTCACTTATATATATATATATATATATATATGTATTAGCAGTGTGTCGATCTTTTCTCCGTTGCTGTTCCACTCATATTGCATCATCCTGCCTGCCACTGCCAAAAATATCAAGATGTTCCAAAAAAGTGCACTAAAATGTTCCTATCCAAGATCTGTTTCCTCTTTGTGTACCTGCAGAGTGCACACATGACCGCTTCTCCCCACGGGTCCGAGGAAAAACTACAGTACACGTGCTGTTCAGAAGGACGGAACAACGTCCGTTAAGGTTGCAGAATGTCTTTTGCTGTTATCAGTGGAGTTTGGGAAACGACCGGGAGCCTTGGAATGGAAAAGCTTTACTCACTCCAAGTGTTTGGTCTTCACTGAAAAATCTTGGCCTCGTGTTTGACCACCAAACGAAAACACTTGGGGGAATTGTCCGTGATTCGATTCCATCATGCCTCAACTATTACATCACCTTGTTCTCACTCGGCCACCTGCACCAGCTCAACCTCAGCTACACAAAAAAAAAAAAATCTGCAGCAAGGTTCAAAAAGATTTCGCACCAGTTCCCTTTCAACTTCATGAATGTTTTAGCTAGAGGAATTACACAGAGTCAGAGCAATCAGACTGGTTCAGATGCATTTAAATCCCACTTGTTTCAATTAAAAGTTTACCTGAAAGTTTTCATGCTGTGTGAGCAAAATAAAAATGACAATGGTAACTTTGTTTAACCTTTAAAACACAAGCTTTTTTATATAAATAATCATATATAACACTAAACAAAAGGTAGCGTGTGAGCTGCTCACAGTGAATGGAGGGAACGATTTGTATAGCTGTCATATTCTTTAACTCTTACCAGCTGGGCACTGTTGTTTTATATCCAAATAAGTAAGAATAACCAGTGTGAAGCGTCCCTGGCTATTATGGACATCAGTTTCTGCTCACACATGTAGGAAAAGCTGATCACAGCCCTCTGGCTGGGACATACAGCAGACTCTGCTCGTGTTTTGCTGCATCTGTGCTCTTTAAACACAGCGTTCCAGCACTAAGACTTTTTTAAAAAGCTTTCCAGATATAAGGACTGACATTTTCTATAGAATTTGGTCATCACTCCTAATGTATGGTATTTGATTTTGACTCAGTCCCACACAAGCCATCCTGCTGCCAGAAATACTCACTAGAAAAACAAATGTGGAGTAATCTGCAGCTGTAAATAGTCTCCGACAACTGCACTATTTAATCCTGTTTGACTAATGTTTTCTAAAAACTGCAGTGACTCGCTGTTTTTTTTTTGTTTTTTTTTTTACTGAGCATTTTTTTTAGAGATAAAATTATATATTTGTGACCCTTATTAAATATTTCTGTCTTCAGTGGGAACCAGTGAGTCTGGGGCCACAGACAGGGCTGGGAAGTCAGAAAGTAACATATCAACCTTTAATATATCCACTTGGGAAGAAAGTAGACCACAGAGTTCGTGCTGCAGTGTGAACTACATGAAGGTGTTTGGGTGGCAGGTTGTGGCTGTATATCATCTAAACATCAGACTAACAAATTGGTCAAATAGAAGTTGTTTTCATGTTCAGTTCATCTCCCTGGTGTCTGTAAAAAGCCCCCCAAGGTCTCTCTGGCCTCACTTTGAATTCTGAAGTTTTATGATCTTGTTTGTTCTTCGGTCCTCTGACATTTGACCTCTACATACATCCCTCTCATTCTCTGCCTCACCTTGCTATTCTTCCCTTCCTCTACTCCTCCCTCCCTTTCTCTTTTTTCCACTCCTCCATTTCCACAGGCTGCTCCAGTGGATTTTCTGTCACCTCCTCTCATTCTTTCCATATCTTCTACTACAGTAAAAAAGAAATGACCTCCCAGTGTATTTTTTTGAACCAAAGGTGACGATCACCATGATACCCTCTCCCTCTCTTTTTCCTCTATTTCTCTTCCTTTCTTTTTCTTTTTTTGGGTGCAGATTTTCAGCTCAGTGGCAGTCAGGAATGTTTATGCCGATACCGCTGCTATCTTTAAACCAGACATTATGCAGTGTGTGTGTGTGTGTGTGTGAGTGTGCTATGTGAACTTGGACAGATAGCATCCTTTGTGTGTGTTTTTTTTCTGGAGCATGTGTGCGTGTGTGCGCGTGTGTGTGGTCCTCATGCTCTCAGACATTTTAGACCAAGTGGTTTAAAGACTGACAGTTGTACAGAACACACACACACACACACACACACACACACACGTACATTCATACTGCTTTCTGAGTGTGCAGTAGATCTGAATGGGCGTCTTTCTTCTGGAACTTTGCTAGGTGGTCACTTACCACACACGCACACACACACACGCACACGCACACACCACCACATAGACATGATGGTTTTGTAACTTTTGATGTCATCTCCAGAGGACCCAATCAGCTTTAATGGAACATTTCATGCATTTGTAATCAATATGTCGTTGAAACCTTCTCTTTTCTTGGGTCTAATTTCTGCCCTGTTTTATGTGGGCTGCAACCAACCATGAAGATAAAGATGCAGAAGTTGTTCGTAATTAATATTTCCCTGGAGATTGTCTGCATGAACGTATGTGTGTGTGTTAGGTTTTCTGGAGAGTCCATTAGCAACCATGTGTCAGAAGCTGCAGGAGTGGAACAAAGGTCCCATAAAGCAGTCCATGAAGCAGACATATGAACTCCCAGTGTGCCTTCCTGCTTTGAAAATGTGTTATTCTTACAAATGTGTTGATTACTTTATTGCAATTCAATCCTGTTTTGAGTTGGATCCAATCTAAAGAGAAGCGGGGCTGAGCTGAACCAAACCAGACTGAAATGACACACGGAGTCTTACAGAACACTATTCACTGACCTTATTTGAATCTATGTGAGGCTCTTTAACATGTAGAAGCTCTGGTCTGTGTCCTGGGCATTCCCACTCGGAGGTTCACCAGTATCTGGCTGGGGCTTATTTTCCACCCTGGGAACGTTCCAGTGACTCAGCTGCTTCCAGGAAAACTAAATCAACCCCAGAAATAATGTCCACAGCAGGCAAGGACAAGCACAGGACAGACTGAGGAGGATGAAATAACAAGACATGGAGAAAGACCGGAGGGAGCGTTTTCGCTTTCATCTTTTTTGAAATGTTTTATTATAAATTACAGCATAAACAAAACAGAAAGGCAGACTTGTAGTGAAGCAGTTGAACTCAACCTTGTCTTGGGATTTTTTTTTATAAAAAAAAACAAGCAAAGCAGCGTGCAGCATGTGCTAGTTTGACAATGGTTTTAAATAAATGAACTTCAATGGTAGATGAAAGCACCAACTCAGGGCTAAAGCTTCTGTTCCCACTGATGAGTGTATGAGAGGAATATTATTGGACAGCGGTGAGGTTGAGTATGCAACACGCTAAGCACACACACACAGTATACAAAACACACACTTACAGCTTTGATCAAATAGGACAAAAGCATGATACTGCAGATAGGTGCAACACTTGAAGTATAAAGTATCTGTATCTTCAGTTATGACCAGAATCAGTTCATACCTGAACACACGTATATATCAGACACAGGTCTGGATTTACCTGACATTATATTTCTGACTTGGCACCATCACAGTAGCTTATTGACCAGAGGTTTTGGAAAGCTGCTGATTTTTTTTAGTGGCATAAGCCTTTACAGGCGGATCTGATTTGACATTGTAAATAAATGTCTGAGGTCTTTGTCAATGAATTTACACAACAACAAAATAAGAACAACAACAAAAAAAAGAGTTTTCCATGATCCTCTTACAGGGGAAATCCAGCGACTCCGCACTTAAGTATTGCACTTCCATGGTAGGGGACTCACAAGTGACAGATTAGAGAAAAAAAAGCTAAATTGATGCATCAGAGGGTGAGATATCCTGAATCACCAAAAAACACTGGATCCTACAATTCCCATGATGCAACCATTAACATCGTTTTAATACAACCAATGTTCAACACCCACGACCATGGAGATTATAAAAAAACCTAGTGAGCGGATGTTTGAGTTGAAATGATTTTTTTACACCCTCAGTTTACAACACAAAGCCAAAGCTAAGAGAATAACCCTGATGACATCATCAGGGTTATTGGTTCATACAATACTACTGTTTTTACCGCTGAATAGTGAGTGAACTATGTAAAATCTGTGATTTGTGAAGATCCCCCTTTACTGAGATTAATCCCACTGCACAAGATCAACAAAAGGAGGCTCATAATAACAGAAACCAACCCGTTCTATGATGAGTCTCAGATGAGCACCGTGTTTTTTTGATGTAAGATGAAAGCATGTACTGTACATATGAAGAACTGTCCTCCACAGTAGTGATCATTACTCGTGAAAAAATAAACGTGATGTGAGAAAGTGTATCTACATTGGATGTGGACGACCACATTTCTTGATTGTCTGACTGAATGGGATTAATATGTCAATTATGTTATGTAACCATTTATTGCTAAATGTGGGTTCCACGGTGATGTCACCAGCACAGTCTGAATTATGGAGGAAATGCACTTTTCTCCACATGAAGAAACAGAGTAAGATGTGTATGCATCTATTTACATTCATACATATGGTCCATGGGGGTTTTGTCCTTTTCCCAATGTGAATGCATTTCCACTCTGACTGGTTAACACTGACTTTGCTGCGTGTGGCAGAGCAGCAGCCGAGGTCGATATAAAAAAACACGTTCAGTTCGACTGATCCACAGTCATTTAGAAACACATCATTAACAAAATATCTGTTCACTTATTTCACTCTTTCTATCCTCATCCTGTCCATCCGTCATTGCTAATAAGCAAAGATGACATCATACAACATCTGATGTCCGTTGTCCCATGCGTACAGTTTCTTGTCCAGCGGGCAATAAGCCACCTGCGAGGTGTGCGTGTGCATGTTCGTGAACGGCAGGCTTGGCACGGTGTGCGTGAGCGTGTGCGTGTCGAAGGCGTACGTCACGTTGGCGTAGCGGTGCTCCATGCTGTCCACCGCGTAGAGCACGCCACAAACCAGGAAGCTGTTGCCGTAACGGCCGTGCCGAAGGCCCGTGCGGAAGCTCCGCATTGGTTGCAGGTCTCGGGAGCGGAGGTGAGTGAGAAGCATCACTTCCTGGTGGAAGCCCTCTGTGTCCAGAGCCGGGTAGAGCAGCCACAGGCCCGACTCATCCACAGCAAACTCCACCTGGAAAATAAAAGGCACACTAATGTACGGCAGACAATTCATCTGAAACTCTAACACACTTTCAAACTGACATTTTTATTTTTCTTCAAGTGGATATTTGTCAAGAAATAGTAACTCCACAAGGTGAGGTTTTTACATTACTGTTGATGTACGGATTAAACAGGAGATACAACATATTAATGAGCTTCAGAGGTGTTCCAGTCTTTATGTGAAGCTAGGCTAGTCGTCTCCTAACTGCAACTCTGTACTTAACAACCCTTTTTCACTTATGTAACCAGCAAGCCTTTCTGTTCTAAATGTGAACTGAACTGAACAAATCTACAAAAACATCTCCAGCAGTTGTCTCTGCCCCTCACTATTTGCCCTTTTGAACTCTTTAGTGATTTGTAGTGTTTTTGTTCCCCTCGCTGACCTCCGATGACCCTTTAAAGAGTCCCGAGTGTACATTCCCCTGGTAAATCATCGCCCAGTGTTTCTGGTACAGTTCAATCACAGTGGCTCTTACTTCAGTCTGTGTCCTGTGAATTTGCTCGTCCAGTATAGCGTCATGCAGCGTGGTCCAGGCGGCTACGTATCTGTGTCTCAGGTCGTATCTGATGATGTCCCTGCTGAAGGCGCGGTTGTAGTAGAAAGCTCCGTTAAACACGACGTGGCCCGTTCCAGTGTAACTGTACGGCAGCTTGTATGTATTACTGACCTGACCTGAGCGGGAAAGAACACACAGAAGCAGCTGTTCAGGCTCACATCTACTTTTCTGTACTTGTGTACTTGGTGTGTTTAATTTCTAAAATCCAAGTGAACACTGGTGCAGTGGTTAAAGACCCTCAGACTTGGATGAATGTCTGATCTAGGGATGGTATTATGTTTGTTAGACAGCTAAGCAACCAATTATGTAACTAGCATTAGCCAAATAAGCTAATGTTGGTTGTCAGTTTATCACAGCAAGTCTTGTTTCACTAGCTGTTTGTTAGCTTATGTAGGATTTAAACATAGAGAGGAAACTCTAAATTTGAAGTAAGTGCTAACTTTAGCCGCTAGCTAACACTTGCGATAATGAAACTAAATCATCTGCCTGATGAAATCAAACAGGTGGTTGCTTTGCTTTTTCTTCTAACAATTTAGATGCTTTTATCTTATGAATAATAATAAGCCTAATGGAAATCTAACAATGCATATTATTTTGTCATGGAGAAACTGACCAGATGCCAGTAGCCAGTAGCCAGGAAAAAGTCGAATTGGAATGAAACGAAGCACACAAGTTTACTTCTGGATTCTTACTAGGGTATGTGTCAGCCATGTAGATCTCATAAAATGTTTTTTAACAGCCAAGAAATATTTCAAAGGCAAATCACTGTGAAAAGTTTAAAGTAAACCTGAAAAGAAACTGGCTTGTCCTTGATGGAAAGAGATTATGGCCTCATTTTCGTGTGAGTCGCACACACACATACACTAACTCAAGTCTTATACCTGCTTTGAAGGAGTCCATGTCTCTGAACTCTTGGAGGTTGTCGCCATAGTGACCGTTGGTAAGGTAGATGACGTTGCCATGGCCACGAGCATCTCTCATCCAGGTTCCATCACTGAGGCCGTAAGAGTTCTGCTGGACGGGCTCCGAGATGCTGGCCACCGTGTCCTTACACACTGCTTCAAGAAAACACATGAAAGGTGACACTGTGCTTCAAACGGACAAGACCGTCTATCATGTGATTATCATTTATGTATATGTATGTACTGTACCAGGCTTTTTTGTGGTCTTTGGCTGGTCAGCAGGGCTCTCCGTCCAGCTGAGTCGAGATTTGGATGCTTGCTGAGGTGCTGTTGTTGGAGACGCATCAATGGGTGGACTGATATTGGTATCTGAGGATGAGTTTTTATGCTGAGTGACGGGACTGGGGGGCTGTGTAGTGGTTGTAGTCGTGGTAGTTTGCTGGGAAGTAGTTGCTAGTTTGGTTGTCGTCGTTGTCGTCGTTGTCGTTGTTGTCGTCGTTGGCGGTGGTGTTGTTGTTGTCGTTGTCGTGGTCGTTGTTGTCGTCGTTGTCGGTGTCGGCGGCGTTGTCGGTGTTATGCTAGTAGTAGACTGAATGGTGGTTTGGACAGTAGTGGGAGTTGGTTTGGTTGTAGGTGTGGTTTGCTGGATGGTAGTAGTCGGGGGAGCTGTTGGTTTCTGGGTGGGTGTGGCCACTCTCGGTGTCGTGTCCTTGATGTCATGTTTGGTGGGAACAGTCACTGAAGGTCCTGGACTCCGGGTGGAGATAATCCTGGTACGTGGGAGCTGGTCAGATATCAGCAAGTCCACTGAAGCGCTTGCTGCAGAGAAGAAACACGTATTCATTTTTCCTACCTCAGAGTATGACATTAAATGCAGCATATCAGTCATAAAGCGGACTTTACTTTTAGTGTACTTACTATTCTTTCCTCTCCCTCTCTCCTCCTCCTCCTCCTCCTTGAAGCTCCCCTCCTCTGCCTTGTAAAAGGTCACGCCCCTGATGACCACGCTGTTCTTGTCTTTGATCGACTGCTTCGGCTCCGTCTTATCTTTGATTGCCTTTTGAGTCCCCGTCTTGTTTTTGGCGGGTTGTTGTTGCTCTACACCATCTTGCAGTTGGCTCCTCTTTAGTTGACTTCCTGCGTAAGTCTCATCATAATTATTCTGTGATAGGAAAAGAGACATTCTGTTAACTTTATATAGAGAATGGACTTTTCAGTTAAGATAATAATGTTAATAGATATGATGCTGGTTTATGCATTAGCTTCTGATCCTGCCAGGTGCTTTAATTCATACAGGCAGAAACTCTTGAGAGTGTAATATTTATCACTTTTTTTTATAAACTGTGTGCTAAAAGTAGTTTTAGTCACAAGACAAATGTTCGAAACTGAATGTTATTTTTGGATTGAGGCTGTGAAACACAGCGTGTGTCTCAGTACTGAAGATATTGATCATTTCAGGAGTAATATGTCATGACATTTTCAAAACCGGTTTAAAGCGGAACGAGGACTTTATTATGAATCAACAAAGAGTCAAACCGACTTGATTTGCGGACAGATCGTACCTGCTTGTTGCCGTAGGCGCCCGCTCCGCTTTTCGGTCCAGAGCGCTCCAAATTGTTTGTCTTCTTTTTTTTCTGCTGCTGAGCCTTCTTCTCTCTCTCCTTTTCTTTCGCTCTCTCCTTCACACGTTCTTTCTCTCTCACACGCTCCGTTAAATTATGGGTGAAAGTCTGGAGCGCACAGATAGGAGGACAACACATAAACACTCCATAATAACTAACATTCACAAAGGCTCACTCAGGAAGGATAACAGCTGCAGATGTTTCCATACAGTTCAGACGGCTCACTTGAACTGTTTGAGTATGAAAATGATGTGAATCACAGCCACGGCATCTCAACAAAACTGAACGCATATTGCCGATTTTGACGCGTCGTGAATCTAATGTTTAAGATTCCAAAAAATCTTTATCCGTTCTATAAGTGTGTGGAAGAAGGAAACTATAAAATAGAAAAGTTTTAAACTGCCCTCAAACTGTTAAACATCCCCTGCAGACATGTTTTCATAAATACATTGAATAAAAAGAGTCTTCTTTGAATCATAACTTTTTACATGAAGCAATCATTAAAATACAGAATCTATGCATATTCAAGTATCATTCATTTCAAAAGTGTGGCTGCTGTAGACCACTTCACTGTACCTAAGTGTACCTAAGAGGATGATTTGTAACATCACAACTAGTTTGGAGCCAATCAGGGTCCAGCATGCAGCTTACATAAGTGTGGAAACTTGAAGCTTTCAGTGCACAAACTCGAAGATTTTTTGGTAAACACAGAGAAAACTTTCCACCTTCAGCAAAACGGATATGAAAACAAACTCTGCACATAAATCATTCTGCACAGAGACGCTCAAACATCACGGTGAAGAAGGGCCACCACTGTTATTACCAGTTATCATTGGTTATTTATTCATTATTGATGAACTACACCGACATATGTAACATGTTACTTGTAAAGCATTTGACAGGGCTGTTATGACTCAACTTTGTGGTTTAAAATGTCATCATCTTCCTCCTCCTGAAACTGCCACTCGAATTGAAAAGGGATCATATCTGCACACAGTTTGTGTCTCTCCATCTCACAGCAAACAAAAAAAGTCAACTTTGATACTCCGGCTACCAGCCTGTGGCAATTTCTGTTATTGGAAGCAGATTCTAGTTTGGAATGACATTCTCTCCACTGCAAGACAATACTAATGGACCGTCTTGACTACCGTATCTCTGTGTGAAAACCAAGAGTGACACTATAACGCAGAGCAGAATGCTAAACTGTGTGCTGACCTTTTCCATGTTGTCCACCCTGGACAGCAGCTTGTTGGTGACAGACTGGATCTTTAACAAGTCGATCCCGTACAGAGAGCCTTCCAACAAATCAATGATAGTCGCCAGCTGAAACGATAAAAACACAGACAGGAAAATACGGACGATGTATTTCAAAAAGTGCTACAGTCCTAAAAGTAATACTTCATATGTGTGTGTGTGTGTGTGTGTGTGTGTGTCCACCTTAATGTCATCCTTGCTGGCCTCCTGTAGTTTTTTAAGCCTGTACTCTCCCTCACAGGGGTTGACAGCTGAAGGTGGAGCCATGCACACACACTTCTTGCAGTCCGTTCCCCTGGTAACCGTCTCCACCGTGTAGGAATCCTGGGAGGGTGAGTCGCCGTCGCTGAAGCGGCTGCAGTCAGAGCGCTTGATCGGCCGAACAATACAGCGGCAGACACAGTCAGACCCTGACGACACAGTCTTCACTTTGTCATAATCTCCCAGCAACTGAAAGAGAAGGGACAGAAGATTTGAGTTTCTCAGCATCTTTCTTTTCAATGTGTGCTCAGATGAAAGGAAACTTTAAATAAATGATACACTTAGACTATTTATGTTTTATTGCTGTGTGCACACAAATACAGGAACAAAAACAAAAGTTGCAGCATGTGGGATGGCTGGCAGCTGCAGCAGTGGTGAGCCGCCTGGGAAAAAGATAGCAACACACATTTACAAACTGGCACTTTTTGGTTATGGAGCACTAACAGTTGGAAGGATATTATATAACCAACCACCAGTAGGATGCAAAATGTCACTAGGGTGCACACACACACACACACACACACACACACACACACACACACACACACAGCTAGCTCTGGGTCTGGTTTACCACGTCATTTGAGTTGAATTGACAAACTGTGGGGTTTGGATTGTGTTTAAAGGGGAAAAGAAAGTAGACCTAAAAACTGCTGCCTTATGCAATCACATAATCACATTTTCACGAAATGATACATCTATGTTTTACAGTTTCAAAAAAGTAATATGTGTCCAAAAAAAAAAAAAAGAAAGAACACGTGCTTTGAATTTCTCCCTGCGGTTTTTCTCTCTCGATGAGGTGGATGGAAAATTTTGCTGAGTTCACCGAGTAACAACTGAGATGCGATCTGACACACAAGTCTGCTGGCAAATGAGATCAAATGAGAGATCTCATGGAAAGAGGAAGATCAAGCTGGGTTTTTGGTTTAATCTCTGGCAATTTAATATTTCCCATCATTATCGGGATTATCTTTTTTTTTCTGTTTAATGCAGCATGGCCCACACAGAACTAACTATGATTAAACCAGCTTTTACCACTGAGAGCTGAGAAAACTAATATCTAAACAGTTGATTTTGCAGTGAGGAGTGTAGTTTAGTTTGTTGGTTGATGCCGAATTAAAGAGTGTCACTTTTTAATTTAACAAAATGTGTGAAAACGTTCTTCTCGTCATTTCTGCCTTTGCTGTTATGCAATTTCTCATGAAATGACATGACTGTAAATGCAGTTTGGCGTCAAAGGAGCTACATGGGGCTGGTGTTCCTTACCTGGCTGATGATGTTCTCCTGGTTGTCCACCTCATCCTCCAGAGGCTCAGCGGTGGGCCGCTGCTGAGCTTTCCCATCCGCGGCGCCTCTCTGCGGGGGGAGCTGCTCCCCTCCCCGCACACTCAGCTCCAGTTTAGCCGCGGAGGGAGAACCTTTAGCCGGCTTCCAGGGCTCCGCCGCCTCCGTCAGCAGCATCTTCTTCTCCGGCGCGGCATCCGAGCTTCTGTCCGCCTCCAGAGCATCAAGTCCGCTCACAGCGCACCATAAAACCAGCAGGGAGAATCTGCGCCACATCTCTCCACAGAAGCAGGAGACAGTGAAAACAGCACTTTGTGAATAAACTGGAGTCACAGGGAATGATCAGGTAGATGAAGCCAGGAATGGCAGAGCAGGTCCAGTCTGACAGCGCTGGATAATTAAACGCCCACGTATCCCACAGTCCACCGGTTTCTACATCAAACTTCTCCACAAAGTGACCTTCAACACTTCAACGGGACGGATAGTTCCTTAAAGCTTCTTAATATCTCCAACGTACTGAATGAACGCTGCTCCAAGTTTAGCCTGAAGAGCAAGGCAGAATGAAGAAGAAATGAAGATATAATAGAAGTTTCACTTATTTTAAAAAAAAAAAAAAAAAAAAAAAGAGCTCTTAATTCTCCTCCATGTGACGTGTCGCCGGTGAGCTGGTGGCACCGTCAGTGGAGACAGACCTCTATACAACACCGGCCCCGGTCCAGACTGATCCAGACTGACTGAGCCTGCAGAGAGAGAGAGAGAGAGAGAGAGAGAGAGAATGGGGGGAGTGGAGGGAGAGGGAGGCGGGGGTGGAGGGAGAGAAATAAAGAGAGGGAGGGGGGAGGGTGATGGAGACTTTTGTGGGACATAATTAACCCTCAATTTACCCCTGAAAACCTTCCAAACACCTCCAAATAATCAAGGTGTTTGCTATGGGAGTGTGAGATTTGCCTATTCATTTGAAGTAGTATATAACTTTCCCCTTAAGGCTTTCATTCTTTATCAATTAAAGGTGTTATTAAGGTTGGGAAATGGGTTTATGTTAAGAGTTTGAAATGTTTACAGAAAGGGTTTTTAATTACATTTCTACATTTTTAATTACTCAACGGACCATGACGTTGTTTTTACTGAGGCACACTTGAACTGGCACAGAACAGACTAGTATGACAGCCTCGCCTGCCCAGATGTTTGAGAAAGTTGCAACACCTGCTGCAGTGAATCAGTGACTATGAACCTGAAGCCTCAGAATGTGGACCAACTCGGACATTTCCCCCCCAAAAGCCAGCTGTCTATATGAGCTCCTAAATGCGGAGCCAGATGATGTTCCTGACAACAACAGAAAACCAAAAGGTTAAAGGTTAAAGAACTTCATCCGTGTTGTGTCCTCAAACAGGCCAATCACGTAGACTGTCGGACAGCTGATTGACTGTCTGCTCCACCCTCCACCAGTGTTAGGTTTCCCTGAAGCCACCAGCCGTTTATTATATACACTGATACATCACACCAAGGCTCGGTAGAAGTGCTGTACCGAAAACAAGATTGGCAGCGTTCAGACTGACATTAGTACTGCATGACAAAACCCAGTCCTCTCATTCATTTGAATGAGGGCAGTGCGTTGCAGTCGGGGCTGAGCTGAGAGCATTTAGTCCTCAGAGAACGGGACAAACTGACAATAGACAATGATGACATTTTGTACAGAACTTCCACTGCCTATACGCAACTGGTCTGGCCAGAAAGATACAAAGGAAAGGTGTTGGAGGAGACTGCACAATAGGATACCAAGGCGCTGACTGCACAGTATCTCTAGTATGTGACCACTTCTTCTGGCAGCTGCAGATTTACAGAAGCCACATAATGACACAAAAACACCCTGTGAAAGATGGCAGTAGTATTCCTACATATGACACTTCATCACTTTTTAATTAGGTAGTTAATTAGGTTTCTTTTTTTTTTTTGATGTAATACTGTTGCATATAGCTACAGATATTGTTCTGCTGTATCTAAAGCGTCCGCCAGCAGATGGCCCTATGGGGGAGGTTGTGACACTTGTGTACAATGTACAAGTTGGTGAGATTGCTGTGGCAGATTACACCTAGTTCTAACAGTCCCGCCCAGCTCACCACACACTGACTCTCAGAGCACAGAGGAAATGAGCTGAGCAAGAAGCCCTTCACACATTTGAACAGCTCATTTAGTTGTATTGCGCATAGATTTCCTGCAGATTTAACTGCGTTAAAGCTTCTCCAGAGACACTTGACAATAAGAGAAACAGAGTCAAATTATGGGAGCGTCTTCTTCTGGCTTGTTGGATGAGGCCAAGATCAGCCATATCAAAGGTAAAACTAAAATCATGTCTTTTTAAGCATTGTTTGGTATGATGTGCAGTTTTGCACGCTTCTTGTTTTAGTCTTTGGTGGCTTGTGTATGTCATATCTCAGCTCTATTTAAACTTGAGGTTTCTACAGAGAGTAAGGTGGATAGAAAGGATAAAAAGAAAAGTTGCAGCAGTGGTAGCAAAGGGTTTAGTAGTTGCAGTTACAGTAATGTGGTTTTCCTCCTTTAAACCTGATGCTCTACCTTCCCTCATGCCTCATGCTCATGTAACTTACTTTAGTTTCATCACGTATGTAACGTGTGTGCTTTTAATTTCTATCATGACAGAAATGTCAGTGTTTAAATGTTGATGACCACAGTTAAAGGTAGTTTAGCCTCCACTGTGTATATGCTCTAGATCGTAATATCGAGTTATAAAAACCCCTGTATGATCTGCATTCTGTTGGAAGGTGTGGCTACATGCATGAGGTTGACACACAGAAAAACCAACATATGGTTAAGTGTCCTGGCAAGATGTTAAGCCACCATGTGCCACCAGAACAGCTTCAATGCATATTATTATTGATATTGGTATTGATTCTACAAGTCTCTGGAACTCTATGGGAGAGATGAACACCATTCTTCCAGGAGATATTGGCTCATTTGGTGTTTTGATGACGGTGGTGGAGAGCGCTGTCTAACACGTTGGTGACGGTGAAGGCCATAGCATATGATTCACATCATTTTCATACTCATCAAACCATTTAGTGACTCCTCGTGCCCTGTGGATGGGGGCATTGTCATCCTGGAAGAGACCACTCCCATCAGGATAGAAATGTTTCATCATAGGATCTTAGGATGTGTTGATTTGCAGTGACTCTTCCCTCTAAGGGGACAAGTGGACCCAAACCATGTCAGCAAAATGCCCCCAAAAGCATAACAGAGCCACCAGATCCCCTCACTGCAGGGGTCAATTATTCAGATCTTTACCATTCTCTTAGCGTACATTAGACATGCACCCACCCTCTTGCTGAGTATATGTTGAAGGATGACTCATCTGACCACATCACTTTTTTCGACGTGTCTGTAGACCAGTTGCACCATTGAACTCTCAAATGTGCATTCTTCTTTTTTAATGATGGGTTTATGGACAGCAAACCCTACTGTAATATCTCTCTTTCTGTATGTAATCGTGGATGGACTGCTCTTGTTGACACCGTCACACACTGACATTCTCAGTCTGTTTTAACTTATATATCACACTAATGCACAAGCATCACAGTCATCAACTGTGCGCTGTTGACCACAATTTCCGACCCTATTTTATTTATTTCAGAATTCAAATAGAGGATAAGCCCCTTCAGACACACCATCCTGTTCTCAAGAGGCACATCAAATAAAAGTCACAGAATTTAAACAAAACAAAATATATTAGATAAGAAATTAAACAATCAATATAATAACATCAGCATGAACATATACATAAGGGCTCTCCCATCATCCCCCAAACCCCACCTGCTACATCTGTTCCATGAGTCATCTGTACAAAGGATGAACAAGAAAAAAAAGAAATGAATAGATCAAATAACATTATGTCAAAGTATAAAGTCTACTTATGAACATAAATGAAGGTACATGCAACCAAAAACAGGAACAAGTAGATTTAAGATTTACTGATGTCTTTCCCATAGATATAAATGCAGATGTCACTTAGCACCCGGAGAGCAAAATTGCTGTGGTCCAGATCCAGCCCGCACCCGACACTTTCATCCAGCGTTAATACCACGTGGAATGACGGCACTTAGGCTGTCCGTTCCTGTTTCCGAGATCTGGGCCACAAGAAAGCCATATGTTAACCAAGAACAAACCAGGTAAACCAGAAGGGGAACCAAAAGAAAAAGGCATTTGATTTGGAATATTTGGTTGTGGTATCATGGGCGCAGTGGCCCACTTTCCGTATGCTGTGTGGCTAGTCAACTGTTCCTATTGAAACAGTAGCCAGTTGAGCAGTCTCAGGAGACTGAACCTCCTGCCATCTGTGCCCCCAACAATAAACCCTGGGAGCAGTACTGTACCACTTACATCTTTATCTTACCATCTCGATACAAAAATCGGAATCAACTGGGCTTGCTCAGCATTTTTATACATGCCACAGAGCATTAATTGCTTAATTGTACCATGCAGTGCACCTGTGCGGAAGCATCTGCATTCATTATGTTTCTCCACTCACTTATTCAGGTTTTCCTTTCCTCAATTTCTCTTGAATTAGATGGTTTTCTGTTGTAACATAGACAGGAAACATGGTGGGAGGGCGCTATTACATGCAACAAATGTCGCCAGCTGGAATCGACGTTGTGGTTTCATGCTATGCATTCTAAACATCGGGCCACCAGGATGTCCGACATATTAGCTTCCTTAAAACATTTTTGTTTTGAATGGGATGGCGACATGACAAAAGAAAATCAGAATTAAAAGTGTGATGACAAACGTGTTGGTTTACTGATAATGTCACAAATTTTATAATAACTTTGGCTTTAAAACAAAAGTGATGTGCTGTGTGAGTGTTTTTGCTTATTCCTCATGTGTGCATTCCTATACATGTTATCAGCACAGTCACATCCTGTCACTAATCTCCACTGCAAACTAGAATGTAATTACAGCCATTTCCAACTATTACATTATTATGGCTTGTCTAGTCTGCCTGTTTCCCACTCTGTGTGTTTGTTTGCATGGAAGATGAAAGCCAGGCAGCAGAATAACCTTAATAATATGAGATAATGCTTACACAGTCTAAACAAATACACAGATAGACAGATCATGACAGAGACATATCTAAACACATCAAAAGACATCAGTTTTTGAAAGTAAAGCAATCTATCTCTCTATCCTGCAGATGGACACACGTTTGTCGTAGCACATACACACCACCCCCTAACTTGACCACAATGACCATGATATGGAAACCATAACAGCCATTTCCCAACATGTATTTACACTTCGCTCTGACTTCTTTATAATGAGATTTGAAAAGCAAGTTCTTGTTTGACACACTCAGACGAATGAAATGACATTATACCCTGTGGGTGTATATGGTGTGGGTTTTCTGAATGTTAGTGTGTGGTTACGTATTTGCTTTTCATATAACTTGTCATGCACATGTCATTGACTGTTGTTCAGAGATAGGAAAGTGTGTGTCTGTGTTTGTGTGTCAGCGTGTGAGGTAACTGTTCTCACCCCGTTCTCCATACTCATTACTGGTGGGATGAGCTGAAAATAGAACACTGATAGACTATTTCTGTAAATGTGTTGTCTAATAACAGAGCAACATTAGCATTTAATCGGCTCTTCAGCTGCTAAATGCACTACAAGCTAGCTAGCATACAGTTAATCAGGGTTTATCAGAGCTTTTTTAATGAATTAAGCTGCCTGCTACTTCTAGGAGTGAGGGAATGGTGAGAGTCTGTAGGATGGAAAACCAAAACATTAAGCTAAAAGAGGCTAAAATGCTCTGTAGAGCTGAGCGGTGCTGTAAAGTTTGGTGCTGATCCTCTGTGGGTTTGTCACCAAGAATGGAGAGTCATTTCATTCATTGTTAATCAAGTAAAAATATTGATTAGAACAGTACAAGTTGACAATTTTTCAAATCAGTCGCATGTCCATATGGACAGTGAAAGAGGTTTTCCTCGCTGTAATCATTCCTCCTGTTCATACTAACTATTAAAAGATCTTCTTCAAATGTGCTTTCAATGGAAGTGAAATCCACAGTGTGTCTACGCAGTCATTTAAAAGTAGATGTGAAGCTTCTATTCAGCTTCAGCAGTCTGAGTTAGTCATATCAAGTGGATGTCTGACACTTTTACAGTCTGTTGTTTTCCTGTTGAGCTATAATGGAAGTATATCAACAAAAAGAGGAACTTTGGTGCTAAAAAGACTGTAATGTTGAAAGATATCTACTTAATTTGACTCATTTGGACGCTGAAGCTTCAACTTTTAAATACATTTTTGCACGGTTTCACTGTTCATTCGGGCTCCTGACTGTTGTTTTAAGACACACTTGAAAAATGAATGTGAACCTATACTTTAAGACTAAATCCACCAGCAACTGTTATCATGCACCAGTGGTTTCATGCAGAAAATGACATCCATAAGTCTATGATTTAAGCCTGGAGTTAAGATAAAAAGAGATACATATGACATCATTTACAAATTGTGTGTGTTTGCTTGTTTCCAGGACTTGTCGACAACACGTTCCAGAGTTTCAGTGAGTTTTACCGTCAGCAGTACTCTGCAGCCCACTTCGGCCACCTACACCAGGAGGTGGAGCCTAAGAAAGAGGGGAGGGGGCTATTGCTCACACACAGGGTAGGAGCTGCACCTGTCAATCAATCAACCCTGTTTTACTCCCTCTAAATACATATTCATGCTGGATGCAACTGTAAAAACCTGTGCTAATTGCTTAATATGTAAAAGTTAAATCTAAGTGTGTGTGTGTGTGTGTGTATGTGTGTAGCCTCAGTATGCTCCAGAGGAGGTGCTGTACCAAGGGAGTGTAAAGTTCTCCGGCTGGGATGAACAGGGAAAGAAATGCAGAGAGAGATACATCATTCTGAGAAGAGACTACAAAGTGGAGATATATGAAAACACGGAGGTAACACTTTCATACACAAAACATGACATTCAGAATGAAAGTATACGTATGCTGGACACATATTGTCTCCATTTTTTTCCACCTGTAGAATTTTAAACGTGGATCTGCAGCTAAGTTGGTCCTCCAGCCAGCAGGGGGCCAAGTGCTGAGCACAGAGAAGGAGTCCAGAGCTCTACTGGAGCAAACATGTGCTGGAATACTCAATGGTAGTAATAATTTATTATTATCTTATTATAGAACAATACACCTACAGTATTGAACATAATTTGATTTAAGATGTTATATGATATCTGATAAAGTGTGGTCTATCGCACTCATTCTGTGAATTACTGGTGTTGATAATAGAGACAGGAAATGTGAAAAGTTCACACAAACACATTCATTTTACACTAAATCTTTCATGTCTTACATCACTTTGGTTTGAAGTTCCACACACTAAGTAGTTGCTGAAGTGCCTACTGTGTGCAGTTCAAAAGTGTAACTTCACAGGATTTATTACTGACAAACCGCTGTCGCCAAGTGCTGCTCATGGGGGGAACTGTTGGGTCTCTCTGTAAATTAAAGAGCGTGGTCTAGACCTGCTCCATGTAAAAGTGCCCTGAGATGACTTTGTGTTGTGATTTGGTGCTATATATAAAATAATTTGAATTGGATTGAATTGATGAAACATATTTTCCAAGCTTTTACTTCTTGTCGTAAACATGCAAAGTTTCCAATTACAGCTTCATGGCTATAATTACAGCTTGGTCTGATTGCAAAAGTTCAAACTGACAAGTGAAGCAGCTTAAGAAAACCTGAATTAGGTTAGTAATGATAAGCTGGTGCTAATAATACTGGCTAATACTGAGTATTGAGCCAGTATTAGCAGAATCTTAGAGTTCTGCACTGTCCTAAAATTGAGACCTGCGCCCAGCCGATACTCATGTCTTTAAGACCCAACTGAACCTGACTGGAACTGCCAAATTTCCAACCCAACCAAGACTCAAGACCTGAAGCTACCTTTGTGCTTTATTCAATCAATTACTGAGAGTTAGCTTCCCAGGCTAATACAACAGATTGGCCAAACTCTTGTTTCCCACTAGGGAATACTGAAATATATATACTAAATGTTTAAATCAGTATGCCTGAACTTGACTCTGGGCCAAAGCTTCATGCAATAAAATGGCAGTTGTGCTTCCCATTAGGTCTTCACAAAATAACAGAGTTTGGGTGAGGCTTGGGTTTTGTTGCATCATCTCAAAACCACCATGATGACCATCTTTCCCCAACCATAACCAAATACTGATCCTAAACTTGATAAATATACTTTTATCATGTTGAAGAAAATGCTCAGATGGATTGTTTTGGAAGGAAAAACTTCTTTTTTTTTTCATTTGTCACGACTTGTTAGAATATTATTCTATCTAAAGTAGCTTATGAGCTATGAGGTGCTCTAATGCTGAAACTAAACCTCTATAGGCTGCTATCATTGTTGAACATGTCCTACCCTTCTGTGGAACATCTATAATGCTGTCCTCTCTGTGTTCAGGAGTGAAGGAGGATTCTTCTTCGGTGGTGTCGTCTCCAGATGCGTTTGCGGTGTATTTGCACCTGCCTTACAAGGGTCACACCTGCTTCCTGTTCCAACAGGAAGGGGAACGAGATCACTTTCTATCTGCTCTCAAGACCTGCATTAGACACTGCAACCTTGGTAAAAACGCTCACATGCACATTTTTTCTGTGGTCAAGTTTTTTTTACTCTTAAAGCTATCTCTACTTTGAAAGCATCCTGTATATTTACACAGAAAATGACAAAATACAATGACTTTAAAGTGCCAACATGTCAAATGTCCTGCAGTGCTCAGTGTAGCCGAGATAGCTGAGAAGTTATTCACATGTGGAAAAAACAACCCATATCCACTGTGTGTTAAGAGCTGGAACCAGCACATATTTCACTTAACATAAAGACTGCAGTCAGCGAGAGACAGCCAGCCCAACAAAATACAGATTTTCGTCATAGTGAGCTTGACAACTTTAATTTCCATTGCCTGTACAAACAAAGATACAATGTTTGCATATATTTTCATCAGTGAGCTTGAACTGAGCCAGGCCAGCTGTTTCCCCCCAACTTCCAGGCTTTATGCTAAGCTAGGCTAACCACGTCTTTATTCCAGCGCCATAGTTAACAAACATACAAGAGATTAACAGGTCTTCCCATATCACTCTCATAAAGAAAGCCTATGAGTGCATTTCCCACAATATGTTACTTTAAATTTCAATGAAGAAAAGTTAATTAAAAAAAACAAAAAAAAACAAAACAAAAACTAATAAATCCTTGGGAAACTTGAATTATATTAAATAAATAAATAAATAAATAATTGTCCTACACTCATTTTTAGCTTCTTAAACCATGGGACTGTCAAACCCATGTGTTGACAGTTATTAGCTACCGTCCCACGACTAAGAGGGTGTGAAATGTTTAATGTCCAGCACACTTCTGCATTTTTTGTAATGTCAAATAATGTTCTTAGTGCTGCGGTTCTTTTTCAGTTTGTCACTAATGTGGTAGCAGTTGCCCGGGTGATAAAAATATTAATGCTGTCAGCTTCCTGTGTGGTAAGCAAGGATACAGGCCAAAAACAGCTCTTCTACTTTTTGTCATAAGGTTGCGAAAACACTGCATGTCATATCTGTGCTACCAGCAGCAGCGGCAGCAGATGTCCTCAGCAGTAACAGGAAACAACATATGCAGCTGCCACGCAAGTGACTGGTTTACTTGACTTTAATCTTAATCCCACAGTAATAATCTCAGTTATTCTTTTTTTTTTTTCAAATATTTTTCTCACTATCTTTTTTATTATTTTCCACTTTGGCTCCCTTTGTCACTCACCAAAATTACTGCCAGTGTTTCTATTTCAGTTATCTGAATAAAATTGAACATAAGGGGGGAAACTTCCACAAAAAAAAGCCTAATTCAAGCTACTTTATACTTTCACCCAAAGAAAGTTGGGCTTTCTGCAAATTCTTAAAGCTGCACTCAATATTTTCATATGAACAATGTCTCAAATGACTACGTGTACTGTAATGGTAAAGCTGTTGCTCGTAGTGAAAAACCCACAAACAATCATCAGTCTTTTTCTGTCGGCTCTATTTGGAGCATCGTATCATCTTTCAGCTCATTGCTTTGATTTTTAAAGGTCCATAATGTTTTGGTGCAGTCTCACTGCTCTCATCAGTGCTGGTTCCAACACTAACAGGCAGCTGTTCTCAGGAAACCAAAAAAACCCTCTGATAAACCCTGCTGTATACCACCTACTCAGCACAAAATGGCTGACAGAGAAAGTTTACACCAACTTGTAAACACAATGGATCATTTAGCTGCTAGCCATATATTTCTCTCAAGAGTTGTTTGAAGCGAAACACATGACTCCAAATGGATAATAATGATGCTCCTTGTCTGTTGGATGTGTAAAGAGGCAATTGCTTGCTAACATGTTAGCCACTGCAACTTTATAAGGTGACTGGATATAGAAACAACAAACAAACATAGATTTCACCCCCCACCTAAAAACCAAAACACTAAAACCAAAAGAAATGTGAATGTATTTCCTTTCTGTATGTTGTCAGTGTATATTTTTAAAAGGTGTGTTTATTAGCTGCACCCATTAGTTTAACAGTGACTATATGCTCACATATACACATATGTCATCTTCAAATTGCAAAGGAAATGATGTCACCACCACATTGGTTGAGTGTGTTTGTGTATGCGTGCGTGCAATCAAGCCCCACTGTGAAGACTATGTGAGGTAGAGGTGAGACGTGTGATTACTGCTTATTAAGAGTCTTCTGTTACAAACAGTGTTTCTGGTGCTGTAACACTTGAACCAGTGGAGCACATCATGTTAGTGACATCAGCGGGGAAATGATTTCATGCTGCACGCCAGACAGTGTTTAGTTGCACTAGTATGATTCATACTGAGTGTTAATGATAAAGTGAAAAGTGCTCACGTCTCAGCATTAGTGGAGCTTTCTGTTCCTCTAAAACTTTCTATCAATTGCATAAGAAATGATGACTCAAAAGCTTGGTGGGGAACTGGATCACAAAGGAATTAATAAAAAAAAAAAGAAAAGAAAAAAATGAAAAACAGAACAAAAGGATGTTAAAAATTAGGGATGTCAACACCAATACAACACAACACAGCAGCACTAAAAGCAACATCATCATCATCATACTTGATATGGAAAACTAGAACAAACTAGGACTGTTTAAGAGATAGGAAATACAAGATAGTTACTATAATTACAATTATATAACCACATTTTCATTTGATTTTCCCTTGAGAGAATTTTAAGATGAAAAACTTCTCTCAATATTCTCTGACTTCCCTCACTGTCTGAAGCCTCACATTCCTACTGCAGATGTAAATCTTTTTTCTTTTTCTTTTTTTAAACAGCTCACAAATATACTGCATTTTTAAAAGAAAGTGATTGGTTATAATAATAGTGAATAATTGTTTAATTGTTTTTAAGAATGTTTCTTAGACAGCTGGTCACTGTAGTTTTGATCAAACATTACTCTGACAGTGGAAATTTATTGAGGAATATTTACAGTCATGGATTCATTCATAATTGGTGCTATAGTGAGTTTTTTGTGGCAGCAGGATGGTGTGTGTCTGTAGTCAAAATAAACTATGGTGTGTCTGTTGATGGAGGAACATGTCATCCAGTTTTGATTTGTTTTTAGTAGTTTAAGGACAACAGTGGAGCTCTATGGCTCAGAGGAATAAGCTTTGGATAGACAGACTATATATGGTAGTAGATCAATTCAATGTTTTCATGTTGACTATAAGAAAACAGAAGTGGTCAGCCTTTTCCTTCCAAGCTACATACACCAACTGATGCAATGACTGCTTGAAAGAAGCAAAAGAAAACAGTAACAGGAGCACCTGCACAGTTTAATACATTGATTGATTGACATTAGACATATTTCATATCAACCAACAGGAAACCCAGCAGAAGTTGACATTTAGAATACACCTAGTTTCATTTTTCACTAGTGTCATTACCAACTGTTTATGAATATGGGTTGGGGGGTTCAACTGCAACCTTTGCTGCATCTCTCACTCATTTCCTGTTTACTCTCTACTGCTGTCTGTGGTAAAGGTTCAAAATGCACAAAAAGTCTTTATATCAATATGACTATTATATCTCCTGTTATGAAATAGCAGAAATGTTCACATTTGGTTCCCTAGAAGTAAATCTTGACAAATGTCGTCTCATGAGCGCTGATGAGAAAGTTCCACAGGACGATCAGGAGAATGGAAGAAAAAGGCTGAACATGATTTTAATCACACACCTCCAGAATCTTAACTAAGTCCTCTTCCTGCAGACCCCTGGTGTGACTCATCATTCGAGAGCCAGGCGTACATCCGAGCCCTCCGACTCTACCGCCAGGACAAAGGATGTTTTGAATCCTGGGAAATACTGCTGGGCACTGAAGAACAAGTTAGGAAGCGAATGCAAACACACACACACACGCACGCACACTTCCTCTTTGTTTTATGTGTCTCTTTTTTCGTCCACTTGCTTAATAAATGTATGTGTCTAGGTGCTGGCCTCTCAGGTGATGGAGGAAGTGTTGCCATGGTTACAGAGTCAGCTTCAGTCTAAACTGAAGGGCAAGAAGGCAGAGAGGATACGACAGTGGTTGGCGGTGAGTAACCTAGTAAAACACAAATGACTTCAACTGTGTGTTGAAACTGTGACACTGATGTTCACCACAGAACATTACTATTATAGACATGTTACACGTGTTCAGTATGTTGTCTTGACTTGTTTGCTCAGTTATTTCTGATAGTTCTTAGTGGTTTCATGTAATGTAGCTGTTGATGTGTTCATCAGTGTTAAAAGGGTCCGTTCACCCAAATTACAAAAAAAAAAACATTTTCTCAAATTTTGTGGTATCTAGCCATGTGGATAGTTTGGGTTTTATTTGAGATATTTTTGACGTTTCACGTGTTCGCAAGGTTTAAAATTTACATTTGAAAAAAAAAAGCTCAACAGTAACATGTCTCTCTAGAGGCGGTTCTTGGATTATTTACTGACCTCACTATCAAGGGTTTTAATGTCTTTAATATAAAAAATAGTTCAGATTGATGCTTCATAATAATGTCTGTGGGAGCTCTGATTCAATGCTACTCGCATCTAGTCTCGTTTTTTGTATCGAGCATCTACCTCACTGAGGTTTTGTGGACGTGCACATGACTACTTTGTTTTTACTTTGTTTGGAAACACATATTTCCCATGAACGCTTCCTCGCTTGTCAGAATTTGATATTAATTTCAGAACACATTTTTTCCCCCCATGCAGAACTAATTCTCTCCTGTACACAAGTCTATTGAAAAGAACTGTGACACATTTAGTGCAACATTTGTCTTTATGGTATTCTGTTATTATGTGTACAGACGGTGCAGGCAACCTACATGTTGGTGTTGGAGCAGCTGACTGCAGGTCTGGAGACTCTGAAGGGGGAGTGTCGTCAGAAAGCATCGGCCAATCAGGCTATCATCAGATCGGATCTGGATCAGATTATGACCTCTCACCGCTTCCTGGAGGAGAAAGTGCGAGGTATCACATGAGGAGCCTTAACATCTATGGTTTAAACATACCAAGAAAAGCTTTGGCTGTTTTTGGAGCACAAACATAATACTGTTGAACTAATATCTGGACCTCTGAATCTATCTGAGCTTCCTGTCTGATAAGAGTCAGCTAGTAAGTTAAAAATAAATGTTGAACATTTTGCATGTGTGTTTGTTCCAGCCTGTATATGTGAAGAAGCAGAGAAGGTGTGCAATGAGTCAGTAGCACCCTACATGTCTTCCATCCTGGAAGCACTGACAGAGAACATAAGTGCAGGGATCCAGGGGATGCGAACCACGCTGCACACACAGATGGACGCTGCCCTCACACACACAAAAGGAGGGACGGAGGAGACCAAGAAGGTGAGAGACCTTGTGTTGTCTGTGTGTGCACAGCTATCAATTGAGAAATACTTAGTGATTAAAAAAATGATTTATCTTAAAGTTCTGCAACTGATTCAAGATTGTGGTTTTGTGTGTGTGTGTATATGTGTGTGTGTTCTCCAGGCCCTGTCCACCCTGCGCTCCACCAGTCTGGATCACTGTTACCGACAGGTGGAGAATCTGACTGGGAAACTTAAGGACTTAAAGCAGAGGTTTGGACTGAGCAGCGCTCAGCGACTGGTTCACTCTACAAATCTGGAGATGGAGAAGGTATAGACCAGTGTTGGACATTCAGTCATAGCCTCCACCTTGCCTGTCAAGTTTGTATCATGGTGTGTGTGGTGTTTGTCTTCCAGCTGTTGGACAGTGCTGTCTACACTTTCGAGATGTTCCTCCAGTCATCAGCCAGACTGCAGCCCTCTCAGGTTCCTGTCAAGATGGATCGAGCTAAAGAAAGAGTCCTGAAGGTAAGACAAGGCACAACATGGGACATCAAATCTTCCCCTGTGAATTTCATGGCAAGAAATGTTGTTTTTTTTGGCATAAAAATCATTTTAAAAAGAAATTAAATTGACTTCAGTCAAAATTCAAATAAAATAAGATTTTAATATATATATATATATATATATATATATATATATATATATATATATATATACTGTACAGGAAACTGTACACACACACACACACACACACACACACACACACACACACACACATCATGTATGTGCTGTGGCAGTGTATGTTTACATATTCTGTCAGGCTAAAGTAATAATTCTGAGTTTCAGGTTCCAAAACAGGCAAAATGATATATTATTATTAATCAATTATATTATATTACATTATATTATTCAAAGAAAAACAAATGACTTCTCCATTAACACTATCACTATCACAATGTTGTTTAAAAAGTACAATAAAATCATTACAATGTTCAAAACTAAAAGTTTGTATTGATGGACTGTGTGAAATGTGTGTGTGTGAGCAGCAGTTGGACTATGACAGCAGAGTTGTCCAAAGGAGGATCTATGAGGAAGCTCTACTGGAAATCACTCGGCCTGCTCTTACCAAGGGGATGGACAGGAAGTGGAAAAGTGTAGGTCAAATACACCGCTGCAGTCTGTCCCACTCTGTCTCTTACACATCACAGTGTATCCATGTATAGTCTGTCATTTTAGTGTACAAAGTATTAAATATGTTCTCTATCTCCAGGAGTTCCAGCAGTTCGAGCAGTACATTTTCTCAGACTACAGCAGTTTTATCCTGGTTCATAATGTCTATGATGATGTTCTGAGAAACATCCTCAGTAAAGAGATAGAGTCAGGTAAAACACACACACACACACACATAATAATTCCAATACACTCTTTTTTTCTTATTTTCTATATCACCGTATTTTTACCTCTGCATTTTAAGAGTTTTGACATTTTCTCAATGTCAAAGATTTTATCAGCTAAATCTTGCGAGGATGAGGTACAAACTGGTTACAATGGAATCATTTTATAGGCTAAGTATGTTGTCCATCAAGCCTTTCTGTGCACTGTGTCAGCATATCTAACAAGCTTCAAATCACTGTTTCCTGTTCAATTCTGGAGGAAAGTCTATCTGTAATTGTGGTGTGTATGTCCACTGTTGACGGACATGCCAGGCGTTGTTGTTTGTTTTGTTTTTTTGAAAAATGTTCAGATAACGGTCACACACACACACACACACACACACACACACACACACAAACATTTAAAGACAAAAAAAGGAATGTAAATATGTCTTGCAATTTTACTTTTTTAGATTAGAGTGTTGTAAGTGAGTGTTGTAAGACTGTGAACTTAGAATTCTTTGCGTTTCGTAGAACTTTGTGAAGCTAATACATTTCAGTACATGTTGAGACTGTGTCACAATTTTTCCTCCTATTTTGTTCTGTTTTGTCCTGTAGCCGAGAGTCACCTTACAAATTGTTCAGAGCAGTCTGAGGCTGGTGCTTTTTGCTCACACGGATTACTTCTACATTCGTTTACCTCATTATTTGATCCTTAGGCCATGTTTAACATGAACATGTGACACTGTAACATTATATATATAACTGAAAATAAGAAAAAGCATAATCTGTCCCCTTTGATGGTAACTACAGCCCTGTTGGTAATCGATACACAGTAAAATGTCTAAAACTGGTGACTGTTCCTATGGGAGTCCAATGTTCATGTTGCATGATGTTTTGACCTATCAAGAGGCCCTATAGTTGTAGGTATCTGGCTGTTTTGTCCCAAATCTATTATCCCATAACCATAACCCATGCTATTCTATACCTCTGACCTAACCTACCTTACAGCTGGTGTGATCTGGCCTCATATCTACATTGTATCTGCTGAGGCCAAAATGCTGTGGCTGGCTGCATTGACTTGATAGGCAGTTTCGTCTTAATGCGATTGCCTGCTCAGCTATATCAGAAAAGTTTTCACTTTTCACCATTAAGTGTCCTTGCATCATACCCCAGCTACCCAAGGAAAGTGTAGATACTCAGCGGCATGAGCCGGCCTTATATCTACATTGTATCTGCTCAGGCTGAAGTACAGTGGCTTGCCCAACTGGCTTGAAAAGCAACTCTACCAATAATCTTACCAATAGCCACTAATTACCAACCCCTGTGGTATGAGAAACTTTTCTTGAGTTATGTCTCTTGAGCTTGTCTTACCAAATAAAGGAACACGGTTTCAATATGAATGTAATACAGGCAAGTCTACACAGTCATCAGGTGGGAACCCTATAAATTACTGGTGTGTCATTGAGTTGGACCCCAAACATTGAGAAGGCATCTTTTAAATAAGAAATGTAAAGTAGGACATACCTTGTCTAAAGTTGATTTGTAACTTTTCCCCTTCCCCTCTCAGTGGTCCAGGACGCTGCCAGCAAGAAGACCAACAACCTCCTGTTGAACACTTCAGATCTGGCCATTAGTCAGTACAGTCTCCTTGGACATACACCTCCTCTGTCTGCACCAGGAAGCCCAGCCTTTAATACTCGAAATTCCTCCTCAGTGGTGCCCAGTGGAGATAAAGAATCCACTCCCCTGGCGGAGAAGGGAGGTAGAGAATCTGCTCCCCTGATAGAGGAGGGAGATAAAGAATCCACTCCCCTGGCAGAGAAGGGAGGTAAAGAATCTGCTCCCCTGATAGAGGAGGGAAATAAAGAATCAACTCCCCTGGTGGAGGGGGGAAGTAAAGAATCTGCTCCCCTGATAGAGGAGGGAAATAAAGAATCAACTCCCCTGGTGGAGAAGGGAGGTAAAGAATCTGCTCCCCTGATAGAGGAGGGAAACAAAGAATCAACTCCCATGGTGGAGGGGGGAAGTAAAGAATCTGCTCCCCTGATAGAGAATGGAAGTAAAGAATCTGCTCCACTGGCGGAGAACGGAGGTAAAGAGTCTGCTCCTGTTGTGGAGGAGGGAGGTCAGTCAGTCCCAGCTGCAGTTGGCCCTCAGAGTGACCCTGACCTTAATGTTGACATCAGTACCACTCAAAGCTCAGACCAGAGCAGAGTGTTTCAGTCTCCTGTGATTATTGTGACGCAACAGTTTGATGAACCCACGACCGAAGAGGCTTCTTGCTTTGAGATGACTCATGAAGATGTCCAACCCGTGACTGACACACCAACAGCAGTGGAATCTTCCAACTCAGCCATACCTGACTCTGATGCAGCTGTTACACCTGAACCTACAACTGCCCCAGAACCCAGTACTCCCATTCCAGTCTTTCCCGACCCCACGGAGTCCCCTCAATCCCCGCTGCAGCTCACAGATGTCCCAGCTGAATGTGCTCAAAGTGAGAAATCTGCAGCACCTGAAAATTCTGCTGTACCTGACCTCACAGCCACTGATCAAGTATCACAGGATGCTTCCTCCATGGAGCCATCCTCTCCCTCACCTCCACTCACCCCTTCTACAGATAGTCAGATGAAAATAAGCCTTGGCTCACTAAGCGAGGCGATTGGTTGTGACACCACAGCACCTTCTGTCACACAGACGGTGGTGAAGCGGACCACTGACAGAGCGGTCTACCTGACGGGAGAAATCAAGGACAATTGGGAGGTGGAGAGGTTAAAAGAGGAGAAAAAGAAAGAAGCAACAGAGGAGGAAGATGACAGAGTCAAAGAGCAGAAAGAGGAGTTAGAGACAGGAGAAGGAAAAGCAGAAGAGATAGAGAAGGGAGGAGATGAAGGGCAAACAGGTGAACATGTCGACGAGTGCTGCAGATCCTCAGAAACACCAGCAGAGAGCGCCACCCACTTCACTGAGACCCCAAAGCAGAGCGAGAGTGAAGAGAAGGTAGATGAGGGAAAGAACAATGATGATGAGACAGGGACTGAAAAGAAAGGAGAAGAGGAGGAGGAGAAGGAAGAGGAAGAGCAGAAACAAGATCATACAGAAAAAGCAGAGAAAGAAGAGGTTCTCGAAACTTCTAAGCCAATGGAATCACAGGCAGAAAGTGATGATGATGATGATGAGCCGCCATTGGGCAGTGTGGCCATCATCAGAGACCTTGTGACTGAGATCACTGAAGTGGAGACAATAGTCAGCCCCTCTCCTACCAGCAGCTGACAGACACGTTACCAAGACAACCGTAGATCCTGAGATCTACTCGACTATTTAGAGTTTGTTATTAAATGGTACGGAGAACAGAGGTGAAAAAGGAGAGGAAGTAAGAAAGTCCAGGAAGAACATCAACTCATTTTAATATTACTGCATCATATTTTTATACTACTGCATTTGAGGAGGCTAGATTGTGTTTTTTTACATTCTGTAATGAGCAATTTCTTCTTGATAAACATTTTTTTTTATCTGACTTTTGCTGTTTTTTTCTGTTAACACTGAAATGGATTGACCCAATAAATATATTAACAATAAAAAATTGTCAACTTTTTAAAGCCGCATTAATTGATTTATTGCTGTAATAATGTTGATATCATGAGCATGTTAGCAAGAAAAACATCCAGCTCTTTAGCTGTTAAATTCTTCACTGTGTTAGCTGTGTGTGTGCCTGCTGTTCAGTGCTGGGCAGGTGGGTTTATCCGAGCGTTTTCAGCAATAACAGCTGCCTACTGCTGCTGCTGCTGCTGCTGCTGCTGGAAATGACTTTAATGGGAACACTGAGAATCAAAACAGTTAGGTTACAGGCTGTTAAACCAAGACAATGAGCTGGAAGATGCAAACATTTCTGTAGCACTAAGGGGAACTATAGCGTTGGCTGATAATCCTCTGTGGGTTCACCTGTACAACATCACATAGTTGTTTAACTCGGTGCTCATATATAAATACTTTTACCACTTTAAAAAGGTATAGAACCTTATGGAGTTTTTGACCACTAGCATCACTGTGGAGCACTGTTTTTATAAGTGGGCCCCTCATGCTCAAGGACACAGGTAATGCAATACACATTTCTGCCATGATTTCATGCTATTCCAGCAGCAACATGTAATGAGATATTTATTGCCGTGTCCCTTTAATGATGTAATTTTTCTGAAGGGAGTTTGATCAATTTTTCCCTGTCTGCTTCCTGGAAAAAAAAGTTTTATATGATGAATGTCAGCTAGCTTATTCAAGAAAGCAAACCAAGCCCAAAGGAAATGCATTCATGACATCTGACAGGCCCGACAGGTACAGGTTTTGGTGTGAAAGAGTGAGCGTAAACCGAATTTCGCTTATTTACAAGAAAAATCCACAGGTGGCCAATAATGTCCAAGATATAACTGTGAACACAGTATGATAGTAAAACAGTCATGTGTCATATGAAATGTTTTTATTAAAGAACCTGAGGATGAAAGACAGTGAGAGAGATGGAGTGTATCTATAGTCCAGTACTCGTTTCTGTTTACAGTGTCTTGTTAAGAAGCAATAAACTCAAATATTATATAAAAAACACAACAATGTACATAGATTAACAATAACTTATGATAAAAAACATAATCATGCATCAAAATTTTACTATGTGTGCAAATATGCCTAAAATTAATACAGTATTTAGGTAATTGTCAGTGTCCTGCAAATACAGCATGTGTGTCCTCTTCTCTTCATTTAAGATGACTGTAGTTTGGTCAATGGCACAATACATTTCTGTTTTGAAGAGTGTCTTCATACTGTTCTGATTCACATTCATATATACAGACAAGTGAGCTACCATGTTGTTGTACTAGCAGTCAGTGACTTGCTCAAAGGAACTTTATTTGTAGGCAAGACAGAGCATTTTTATTGTCACTGCCCACATTGACAAACTAGTCCTGGTTTTTAAATTTTTGAGTATGTAGTCACAGTCCGTGGTGCATTTTTAAATGTTACTTGTTGTCAATTAGTGTACTAATGTTCTCGTGATAACCCTCCACGGCTCAAAGAACACACAGTAAACAATGTCAAAGTAATAGTAACAGTAAATTCTGCAGGACACTGGCAAGACTCAAGACAGCCATAAACATGAAATCACACCAGTTAATGTCGACACAACATAAACATTCGCTCCCCATGGCACAAGTCTTCTGATCTCACTGCTGTTCAAACAGGGAGAACCCAAAAGCATTATGGGCAATGTAGTGCTTAATATACAGTATGCTTTGTAAATGTACGAGATGACACTCATGATGTCAGAACAGGTTCTGGCCTCTCCTCCGACGCGCATGCACAGACAACAGGTACGTCCCAGCTGGTTAAATGTCATGAACATTAATCCAACATATAGGACGGTTAAAAGGGGTTCTTATAATAAAACGTGCATACTAATTTGTATGCAGTATGAAAAATGTAGATGCCGTCAAACTAGAGCTGGGTCACTGTGGATTGTGGATATTTTTTACAAATTGAGCCAGAATGAAAACCCAGAGGTTCCTCTCTTCATATTTTATAGACTAAAGCCAGTTCATTCAAGGAAGTTGGTTTTCCCTGATCTCATCCTATTAATCAGTACAAACAAAGAGTAATACTAAGTAGACCAGAAAAGTAGAGACATGTGTCCAGAACTGCATGTGTAAATATCACTAATATTTTTCACTTCAGTGAAAATGTCACTGCTGACGTCATGGAGACATGCATTTCTTCCTGTGGTAACAAAGATTGCACTCAGATTGTTCCAAAGTCTATCTGAAACCAATCTCAGACCACCCTGACACGGATCCTGACCCTGGTACAGTTTCATGGTCTGCATGCAGGAGTGGACTAACCTGCCAGTGTGAAAACAATCTAAATTGTAAGAAAGATCAACTACAATGTGCCGTTTTTAGTAGTGACGCAGATAAAAGAAAGCTATGTACATTGTAGTGCATTGTTCATAAAATGACTATAACTTGAACTAAGGTTAGCATGGTGACAGGGTGTCAAACTGGTGGATCTCAAACCCTTCAACAGTGGAATGTGACTAAGATGACATGATGTCCTGAAGATTTTTAACAAACCAGGCGTGTGTGTGTATGTGTGTGTGTCTATGAGTACTGATAGAAGGGTTGCTCATCAGGTCTGAAGCCGTAAGCGGTGGCTGGTCGTCCAGGTGATGAGCTGGTCTGGTCGAAGACGTCGTTGCCATCTCTGGAAAAACAAAGACAGTTTTTTTTTTAACGCAGACTTTAATCATGTTGGAACCCAAACTGAATGTTTCATCAGACAGAAATTTTTTATGAGTTATGAGTTAGAGTTTTTTTTAAAACATTAAACACTGATTTGTATTTCCTATTTGGCCTCGCTTCACTGGGTACCAGTAAAATAAAGAAATGATTTTGAGATTCTTTTATTTGTTTTTACTGCATGGACTTGCACACAGTTATATAACTCCACATCCTTTATTCCACCAGCAGAGCCTTCACATCAGGCATTTTCCATCGTTAGCCCTAAACTGTGGAATAGTTTGCCTCACTCTATTACATCTGCCCTCTCCTCCATTGATTTGAAGCCTTCCTCTCTTCTCTCTTCCTCTCTACACTTTTATTCATTTACTTGTTGATCTTAAATATTATGTCTGTATTTGATTGTATGTTTAATGTGATAATCTGTGAAGCACTTTGGTCGACACTTGTTTTTAAATGTGCTCTATAAGTAAATAAATCCACTTGACTATTTTGAATTATTGCTGCAACAGTTATTGATAAGGTGGGTGTATTTTCCAATCAAATATTTAGTAGCTGTGTTACTTTCCTCACACCCGACCCAGCTGAAGCTGCTGGAAGACAGCTTGTGTTTCTGGTGTTATTTTTTACTCACCCTGTATGGTGCAAGTCTCCGTTCTGAGGCTGAAGATCACTGAAGAAATCTGGACTGACTGAACCGTCTCCTGGAGTTATTCCATCTAAACACACACACACACACATTTCACAATTGAAATATAATTTCTACATAAATGATGTGGTATTTTGTTGTAAGTAATCATCTCTCTCCTGTCTTTACTTTCCACAATCCAAGTAAATGCTGGAAATGAGTGCTGGAAATAGTGAGAGTATGTTTCAACACATCAGTATGAGTCAGTGGCTTCTCTGCTACACTTGTGGGCCTTGTGAGAAGTAAACAGACTTGTCATTTTTTGTCATGTTTCTTAACAAGTATGCGTGTGTATGCGCGCGCGTGTGTGTGTGTACCCGCGCTGTAGAATAGATCAGTCCTGTCGTTGTCGTTATCATAGAGATAAGGTTCAGACTCATCAGCTTGGCGACTCTCAACCATCTCCAACCACTGGTTGTTATGGAAACGGAACTTCTCTGACTGAATCTTCCTCCCCCACTCCTCATCATACTCCTGGAAGGTTAATAAAAGGGAAACATTTAGGGAAGAAGAAGATGATGTCACTGTCCTGATGTGTTACTTTTGTCACTTACTGCTTCAGCAATGTGTGCGTTTCACTTACAGCTATAATATCAAGGGTGTTGTCACACACTTTTCTGATCTCTGCATTCTTGTCATGCATCAGATCTATCAGGTAGGCTGGAGCTTCTGGAGGGAGGCGGTTAAGGAAAAAGCAGAAACCACAGAAATCCTTTAAAAAAGGGAGAAGATTTGACAGTCTGTCTCACCTCACCTTGAGGACTCGCTAACTTCATTCATCTTTAAAAAGGGCACTGTGAGAAGGATACGGGTGTCTTTGATGATGACATCTCGTGTTGCTTGGTGAAACACCATCTGATAGAAGACGTAGACAATCTGACACACAAACTCATCGTCTTCCTGTTGGGCTACATTGAAACAAACACAGAATAGAAAGTAAGTGGTAACACTGTACAAAAGTCTAAAACAAATGTTGTACAAAAGCAAAAAGGTGTGTGTGCTACCATTCAAAAGCTCAATAAGGGCAGGAATTATGCCGGATTTGGCCAACATGGCAGCACAGGCATCATCCATGGAAACTGTTCCGATCATTATTACCACCTCTAGGATGAGGTCATCCTCTGCTGAGCCTGAAACATGCACATACACACACATGCAGAGAGATTAAAAAAGACATAACTCAGTAAGATACATTTGTGGGTTTCTATAGAAGCTAATAAGATCTTGCAAAGAAAAATCAAATATAAACTTAGGCTCAGTTGTAAACTATTTGTAGAGCACCTTTCCTACATACACAGTATAGTAGTAGAGGCTCCAGTAGGTGCAGCAGTCTAAGCGTTCTCACCTGGTTTGAGTCTGTCTTTGAGGTAGGGTACCAGGTTGTACTCCTTCAGCACCAACTCCCAGTCCAGGTCAGGGATGGTGAGGTTGGCCAGAGTACCCAGACACTCAAGAACCCACTCCTCCTCTTCCTCTGCTCGGATCTCAGCTGCCAGGTCACCAACATAGTCCTAACAGAGATACATACATTCACATCACCGGACAATAAAAGCCTCCAGTGAAACAAAAGACTGATTGCTGCTGCTGCTAACACTGTTATCACTACCAGTAAGACTTATACTAATAACAACGACAACACTTGTGCAAAACCTCATCACAGTCATTTGATGAGGTTTGATTTGATCATTTTTATGGCCATATTTTGGTGCAGCAGCTTCCACATTTCAGGCGCTGTTGGAAAACAGCTGCCTCTGTGTCTCTCTGCAGCTCTCTGGCCAGCATCATGTTGTGTTGCAGCTGACAGTGTAACATCACCTACAGTAGGTGAGAATATTCTCTCCTCTAGTATCTCTGTGACTGTCACATGACCGCCTCCCATCACAGAGTGCTTTGCTATAGAAGGTGTTTTTTTTTAGCATCTACCTTCAGGTCAAACCATCCTCTCTGTATTTGTCACAGTGCAGCTTCTCTGATTACGTGTCATATTTTCTGATTGTTTTGGATCTCCTCCTACTGACACTCCTAAATTTCTGTGTCTTTGTCTTCTGATTTCTAAAAGCAGGACGTGAAGCTGTGTCGTGCTTTTACTCTTTGGGAGCTTTTTGTGAATGAAACTTGCCCACAAACAGAGCAGAACATGCAGCCTTATATGGCAGTTTTAGGTGTGTGGATTATTGTAAGGATCACATCATTCATGAATATAAACACCTCCTCATGAACAGGTGACATTCATCAGACAGAAACAAGCATTTATGACAATGTTCTTGCATAAGATAACTGTTTCTTTCTTTTATATTTGTAACTCACTATGAAGAGGGGCTTGATTGGTCCGTCATGTTGTGAGATGTTTCTGATCATTTTCATGAGAAGGCAATCTTTCATCTTCAGAGCTCTCTTCATGAGCATCTTCAGTCCATTTCCTACAGACAGAGACAGACAGACTCTTGTAAAACAGAAATATAAATTTTAAATTTATTTATCATGGATCAGTTAAATAGGGCTGTATACTCAAGTCAAGACTTAACTCAATAGTACAACATCACCTATGACAGAGAACAGAAGATCTACTAATAAAAAAAAGTGACAGTGGTCTGGAAGACTTTACAGAGAGAGCAGATACTGAGCCTTATGTAAGAACCAATCATGTAAACAGATTCATTCTAAGTAGCACATGTGACTACATTCTCTTAGGTATGAACAAAACTTACATGTGATCCAGACGTGTTGTACAAATCATTCTCCACAAATGAGATATATAACTTAATGCAAAAATCTATTTTCATCACGGTTCGATCATTTATTGAGGTTGTTTATAATTGATGATTTTTAATTGTCATATTTCAGCACAGCTACTTCCTACATTTCAATAGTTATTGGAAGTGTCTCTCTGCAGCTCTCTGTCCACTATCATGCAATAGAGAACAATATTCTCTCCTCTCATCTCTCTGTCACCGTCACATGACCGCCTCTAGTCACATTTGACCTCTAACTTCGTGATTCAATAGTTTCAGCTCCTCTAATACTACTACTGATGCTGATCACTGATACATCTGTTTGCTCATTTCTGACAGCAGGACTTTTGGTAACATTTTTTGTGAATGAAATTTGCCCTAAAATGGATTGAATGGAAATTTTAGGGGTACTGGTTATACTAATGATGACATCTCATGAGTGTTCACCTCCTCGTGAACTGGTGACATTTCAAAAAAAGTTCTTTTGCACGAGGACCAGTATCTGATTGATTAGTGGTACTGTCATAATAATATACCTTCACACATCTGTTGTGCATTCTTCTTGTTAGCAGCCAGGTTGATGCAGATGGAGATGAGCTCAGCTTCAATTTCCTCCTCACCGTGATGATACAGCATTTGCATAAGCTAGACACACACACACACACACACACACACAATTTTTACCACTGTAGAAATATCGAAGTCATTATACAAGTGAAAATCAACAGTTTATATTCCTTTAGTTAGTTTATTTTAAGTTTAGTTAGTTAGTTTAAATGAACTTGACAGGACATTTTTGTACCTGAGGTATGCAATCAGTGTAAACAAACATGCCCTTGAAACGGTCGTCAATGCTGATGTGATACAGGATGCGCATGACTACCTGACGATTGTTCTCATCACCTGCATGACGACAAACACACACAAACATCAGGCAAGATATTCATACTCATCAGTGAAAGACCAAAACCATCTTATAATATTATGTAAATCTACACCTTACTAACACAACACAAACTGAACGTAATGAGCTCCATAAAGGCAGACAGTATGTAGATTATATGTTTGTGTTGTATCGTTACCCAACAAGCCAGTCAATTTAGGCAACAGTCCGACTTCCACCATCTTAGCTCGGAGTCCGGAGTCGAAGGAGAGGTTGAGCAGCAGACGCAGAGTCAGGTTGAGCAGATCTTCGTGGTCACAGGGAACCAGGCGAGCCAGTTGTTCTACAGTATCCACCTCAGCCTGCACATCACACACAAACACATCACATCAAACTCATGACTGAAACTCAGCCAACACAGCAGAAAGGATCAGAATAATATGGCTAGAACGAGAACCAATATTCGGGGTAATGCGATAAATAATTAAGAGAAGAAGAAGAAGACGTTAGACAAGGCAGGATTCCAAAGCAAATACACAACTGGGACTGACATTTATTTCTTTTCACTGATTGGATCGTTCGTTATTTTCTGTCACTGGTAATGTGATTGTTCAGTCGTAACATCTCTCACCATGTCGTTCTTGTTCTCCAAGAAGATGGAGAGTTTTTTGAGGAATGAAACCACCAGGACCAGCAGCTCCTCGTCATCCCGTTCAAGGACTTTGACCAGCAGACCGACGATGTTTTTATTCCTCATCTTTAGCTCTGTCCTCGTGTCCTCAGCAAGGTTCAACAAGAGGTAAAGAGACACTGGGAGATGGTGGAAGAGACAGAGAGGAAGAGATGATGATGATAATGATGTTTATGATGATAATGGTGTTATTGCTACTGTATTAACAAAAAAAAAATGTTTGAGACTAAAAGGCTAGCCTACCTCTGAGCAGCTGCTCCTGTTTAGCCAGAAGGGCCTGGTATTTCCTCAGAGCCTTGTCCTGGTCTCTTCTTAGAGAGCCATTCTCTGGTGCTGACTCATGTACACAAAACAGTGTTAAGGAACATATATTGCACACAGATGGACAACATAAGCGGGCAAATTATGCAGATTAAGGGTAGAAATATAATGGGAAACTAAAAAGTAGAGGGGAAAATGGTGGCAGATGAAAGGATATAAGCCTTGTTCTTCTTGCGTAGCTCCTCACGCCACACATCATGTCTCTTCAGCTCATGTTCCACTACACTCATACACAACGCACCTATTTTATAATGGCTCACCACTCCATGAAACTGGGAGAAACTGGAGAAAAAGGAGAGGAGACGTACTCTGTAAGAGGCTGAAATAGAACAGCAAGAAATTGGAGTGTGTGTGTGTGTTTGTGTTACCTGGAGAAGCAGAAGAAGATGTAAATGATGATGGTAGCCAGCTCCACACTCTGTTTCCAGTCCTCCCTTAAAACTCTGGCTAAAGCACCCAGAGCTGCCTCTACACACACACACACAAAAAACACACACAGTTTTCATATGAGGTGACACGACCTGATGCACCAGGAATTACACAACAAAAAAAAAAGAGAAGAGATCATAGACATACACACACTCCATAAGGACAAACTGCAGCTTCATTTGTTCTCAAGTTATTTAAGAGAGGTTAGGAAATGTTGCTAAATATCAGTGTTAGAAGGTAAAGTGAAACTCTACCGTTGTGGAGCAGCTCCTCCAGGTTATCGGGGTTGCGAGCGAGTTGCAGAATGAGAGCAGAGCCTCTGATCTTCTCTGGGATGCCTTCATAGAGCAACTCGATATACTCATCCACTCTGGTTATACTGGCCTCCTCATTCAGCTACACAGACAAACACACACACACATACACTGTTACAGACTGATGATTGGACATGACACTATTCCACTGAAATGAAATAAACATGAGATTTGAAGCTTTTCTGGTTTAGTCTTTCACCAGCCATATTGTATTTAGGTTAAATAGAAACAATAACAAGATGCTGAGGCCTTGAACTCAAATCTGAGGGTCACAGTCACAATAACATAACTGCACAATTAGGAATTGTGCTTACGACCCAACTCAGATGTCACTGTGCAACTTTGGTGCACATTTTGGCATGAAATCTAGCATGAAATCAGACTAGCACATGTCAGAAATGCATCAGTGTTCTCGCTTTAGTTGTTACGGTTCATTTAGAAAATTGTGGGAAAAAAGCTAAAACATATGCTTGTGTCCAGAGTTTAGAGAGCTAAAAAGAAATACAGTCATGTGAATGCAGAACAAAAATGTAGTAAATGGTGTTGTACTTTTGAGTGTGAACTGTGATAAAGGAACAAAGTACATGAACAATGAGGCCAGGTCAGCCAGTGCTGTAAGATGTATGTTACCTCCATTCCTTCAAACGGTGTCAGCTCTCTGGGTTTCACAGTTCTTTTCTCTTTCTTCTCCACTGGTGACACAAAAACACAAACCAACAATATAAACATTCCTACATTTCCCTCGAAACTTCAAGCTATGATTCATTTATTATACGGTTTATAATTCTATTCAGGTTCTGGTTGGATAATCAGTGAGTGTGTTTACATGCAATTACAATATTAGTGTTTTTGAAATGTTTGCAGGCTGGTGACTTAAAGTTTGCCCAAAGTCAGTTTGAAAGTCAGTGATGAGCAATACACATTCTCAATTTTGTACCTTCAATACTGTGATGTTTTGTGTGGGCTGTAAAAAGATTAGCATTGGATGATGAATCAGCTGATAAGGATTCCAGTGATGAGTAAAATCATATAATCAACTAAACAATATTTATACAGCCTTCACGTAAAGTTTTATGTGTACAAGGTGCATTCGAGCATTGTGATCAAATTGGCGAAACTGTGATGAAGGACGTAATAATGGCGATATAACTGACCTTTGCCCTCCACTGGGGATGATTTCCTGTTCTGCAGGTAGTAGAGGAGCTGCTCCACTTGGGGCAGACGGGAAGGAGGGATGAGTTTACACTCCTCCACCACTTTCTTGGCCAAAGCTCCCACATCTGTACTAGGAGAAAGACTTTTCACACGAATACTGGCGAGAGAAAGAGAGGACAAAGAGAAGGCTGATAAATAACAGTCCACTTCATCCACTATGAACAGGTTTGCATACCTGAAACAAGAATTAATAAATAGCTTGTTAGTGATTAAACACAGCTTAAAGTTCTAACAGCACATTTTTTTCATCCTTATTTCACCCAAATTAGGATGAAAAAAAATTGAAAAGTGGTAGAGAACAAAAGAAAAACAGAGAGAGAAAGAATATAATATAAAGAGAAAATAAACAGTGAGCATAAAAAAAGGCCAAGACCACAAAGGTCAATGACAGAATTTCATCACTCCATTTCAATTCAAGTGGAGGAAGAGGAAGGTGTAACAATAGACTGAGAGGACATGAGAGAGAATGGAAGTTCTGCGTAGAAAAATCACACTTACATTTTTTGTCCCTCCTTGCGTTCCCCCAGCATATGACCTCCACTCTCTCCCAGTATAGATGCTTCCACCTCATAGTGGACCACAAGGGCCTTCTCTGTGGGATGGACATCCAAACTGCCCGCAGTCACTTTGCTTTGGGTAGTAATGGACAAACAGTTTAGTTAACACTAACTCAAAAACATAATATTGGTTCCATAACTTTATAGATACACATTGAATAACCCTTGCATTATGCTGGATGAGTGGCTTCCACAATAAATACATAAGGGGATGTCAATCATGTCTTTCTCAAGATTAGAATATGACTGTAGCTAGGGCTGGGCAATCTATTGATATTATAATGATATCATGACATGAGACTAGATATCATCTTAGATTTTGGATATGGTAATATCATATATTATGTTCATTGATCTAATAAGAAAACAAGTGATACACAAAGAGGTTTGTGTTTGATGTATACAATTGTTTTAGCTGCAATGCCCGTAAAACTGAACGCATTTGAATGAATTATTTAATTATATTGTTATTATATATTACTAAATTATTGTTGACATACTAAATGCATCCACCAACACAATACCGTTGGAGCTGGGCAGACACGCCCAGTCAGATACATAATGCTACATAAAACTGAACGGGTTAGCTAGCAAATGACACCAAAGAGGTTCTGGATAATTGGAAAGATGGACTTTAATCCACAGAGTAAACAGCTAAACAGTGAGCAAGATCCACATAAATTAGTTAAAGCTAATTAGCAAGGCAATTTGCCACCGTTATACAGTAGCTTCCCGGCTACTGTAATCCAGACCCGTGCAATAACGCCAAACCCCGTTTAACAATCTGTCGGTTAAAGGTCGCTGAGGTAACCGGAGAAAATATACGTCAATTGGAAAATGAACTAAATATTTAAATGGTTTTCTTATGGTCTTATATTGGATTCGGCACTATAGATATTCGCCACGTAACGTTACTGGTTCACACAGATATGATCCCTACTTTCCATTAGTTAGCGTTATCTTCCGTTTTGGGAAGAGATGATTGCGGAGGCAAGCAAATGTGAGTTTATTCAAAGCATGTGTATTATTAGAGGATTATAAATATGCCGAATTGAATGGTAGATTTTACTGTTTTACAAATGGACTGAAATGATTTTCCATCAGTACGCGTGTTTCCTAACGGGCACGATTCATAAAATTCCCACAAGTTTGACTAGTGACTGGTGTGAGCTTCTCTCTATGCAAGTGAACCACACGCACCGGAGCTAACGGTATATACAACAGAACGCCAATAGAAAACACTGCTCGCTCTCATTTATGTGTCTGTTAAAGTCTCTGTATGGATACTAGCTGTATCTTCACCGTAGTGTATGTTAAGGATAACGCTAACGTTAGCTGACAACGTTACGTTACCCTTCCTCCAAAACATTGAGCTAACAGCTTAGGTAAGTCTCACCGTTTGAGGTAGCGCGCATCATCCTGCATCTTCCACGAAGTGTATGTTTCCGATTTTAATTAATTTGTAATACTGGTCGCATTCAACGAATCCCTGAAATCACGACCACTAAAATCCGTGTGCTGTAATTGCTAGCACCGTTCTCAAAACAGCACAGATGGACTACAAACATGGATTCCGCTCCGCCCCGGAAAGCTTCTCCCTGAGTCAGACTCATGGATGGATAACACATCCATGGTCACAATGACAGGCAGCATTTGTTCTCATGCTGCACAGACATCCCGCCTCAGTTAAAGGGAATGACAGTACATCATTGTTATGATTGTTTAAATGACATGACAGACAGAAGTGAGAACTGCTTGACACGCTGTGATCGATACTTTCTGTTAATTTGCTTTGTCTGAATACATGCACCGACTCTATAATAATGGGCTTCTTGCCTTGGCGCAGAATTTAAAGGGATGGGGTGAGAAAATAAGTAGTTTCTTATATTTGATTACAAATTTTTGTCGGGGTGAAATGAAATATAAAGAGGTCAGTAATTCAGAATCTATCTTCACCCTCTTGAAGTATGTTCAGACTGTGTCATCTTGATCTGACAGCAAGTCCATTGTGTCTCTTTACAACATAAACAGGAAACTTTATGTATTTGAACTGTTTTTGTTTTAATCTTAGATTTGTATTCTTGATCAAGGGGCAAACTATTGGAAATATGGAAATAGGCTTTGGCTATATACATTGCTATAGCAACTGTTAATGTTATCTGTGCTCAACAACAACAACAAAAAACCTAATAAATAAAAAAAAGTAATATTTTAGTTTTTAGAGTAGCTTAACAAAAACTAATGGTACACCTGATGAGCAATGTTGTCAGTGCCAATTCTTCTTTTAACCCCACAGGTTTTTAGTTATGTGAATGAGTAGAAGATGACTGCTCTCATAAACTTTTCAGCAAATTTCATGCCAGGTTCACATTATGAAGGATGGGTAGTGATAGTAATCAGCAATGTTTTCATCACTGACTGATTGGAAGGATTTATTTGTGGTTTTAATGATCATGATTGATGGACTTGGCCAGATGTGATGCTTGTTCTGCTTCAGGCACTTTAATATTAATTATATTCATATTGTTTTGCAACATGTATCACAGATTTCAAACAAACACAATATACCCACTTGCACTTGGATGTTGAAGTAAATTGTATTTAAACCTCCAATTTAGTGCAAAATTTCAAAGACAAGATACAGACAGAGAGCACTTTTTAAGACACCTTTTATTATTCTGATTTCCAAGCAGTATTTGAGCACAGACTTTATCACACCATGTGGCTTACATCTAACTGCTTCTAAATACAATAAGTATTCAATGTGTGCGGGTGGATCTTTACTATTGTGTTATTTTGCACATGCTATGTATATACTTCCTTAACTCTTGTTTGTGTCATGATTGGAATACTGTATGATGGACATCAACTAATCAAGTTCTTCATTCCCTTTTTATTTTGATCCCACTATCTTTCTCTCCTTTATTACTTGACACCATTTCTCTTTCTTCAGCTCTTGTCTCCATAACCCGTGTTCTGTCATCTCCCCTCCCGCTGCTATTCTCATGTCACCTTGTTTCCCACTCTCTTGTATCCATTCTCATTCATTCTCTCTCCTTATCTCAACTCTCATTTTTTCCGCTTTCCTCCATCCTCTATTCTACCTCAGCTCCCTCGTCGTCATCATCTACACATGCTGCGAAATCCTTCTCAGGTAGGAGACCATATTGGTTGAGAAATGCCTCCACATCCGTTGCAAAGAACTCTTCACTGAAGTGTTTGGTAACAGCCAGGAAATTGCCCAGTATCTCACCAGCCTTGTACACCAGCAGGGCAGGAAGGACCTGGAGGGTTTTTTTTTTAAACATGAGTCAAAAATGACTTGTAGGTTGTCTCTGAGGATGATATACACATAAAAGCACAAACATTCCCATGATTCTTTGTTGAAACACATTATCTGAGGTTTTGCCCATAACACATCAATAGAATGTTACCAACATATATTCAGAACATAATAATGATCACATCTTGATCATAATTCAATAGTTTTACTATAGTCAGTGCTCAACATCTTGCTACAATAATTTTTGTGTTTCAATAATAACAATATTGAAATTATATATTTTTTTAATAAAAAGGATTTTTTTAAGTCAGTGCTAATCTAATTTCAGTAAAGCTATAACAACTGTCAACCAACAATTCATTTGTCATCAAAGCCTCTAAGTATAAGAGTATAACTGAAAATTCAGCATCATTTTATAGATGTAAACTTTTTGAGGGATTTTAGTGAATAAGATGCATTTAGTTATTGTTGCTAAGCCTGTCTAGCTTTCCATTCTAGCATGATGTGGTTTACAATGACAACAATGGCATATTTATCACTCAATAATCATTATATTTTTTAAATTTATTTATGGTTTATTTGATATGGACAGATAGAGTGTACATAGACAAACAGCTTTCTGATGCAGGTATTGTTTATAGTGGATGCTAATTGTGCAACACCCGTCCCTAGAAGGGCTTTTGTGATTTTTTTTTTTTTTTTTTATAAACAATGGGTGCTTGATCTCAGACTGAAAAGGACAAAAGCAGACTTTCATTTTAGAAGTTAGATAATTACTGTTAACTTAGTGGGAAGGTGGGAATCAAAGTCTTTGACTGACTTTTTATTTTTTCCAGCTGATTCTTTAAAATGAGAACATTGCAAAAGTGTCTTAAATATACATTTCATGGCTACACACAGGGCATTTCCACCACAGAAACACAGGGATAGGTAAAAGGGACTTCCTCTGGCACAATAGTTCCTGAGTAATACATGTTATCATGCTCAGCACTGTGTAATGATGCAAACACATACACATGCTCCATTGCTTCTGGTTTTTAAAAGGGAAAAAAACCTCTCTGGATATCAAGTATCAGTCTTTCTGGTGCTCTATCCTCACTGTTTAGACAATTGCTGTTAACAGGGTTCAATAATCAACTCTCACAACCTAGCAGTTATTCAAAGCACTGCTGCTACAATAATGTCCACACAGTGATTATTTAATTGAATCGATTATTATTATTATAGCCTATTATTAATAATATTGCCTTAATCATTTTCTCTGCTGTTTTAGTTTTGAAACAGTTTACTAACCTCAGATGAGAAGCGCTCAGCTGCGCCTGTCGCCACAGCATCAATACGACAAAATTTAACGCTGGAGTACTCCGTAGCCAGACAGTCCAGACATGAGTTCAACTGTTCACAGCCTGACAAAGAACAAATAATGTATGTTTAAATATCAGCACAAAGCAATGGAGTGAACCATCCCAAAATTGTACCATGAGTCAATATGACTGAAAGACTCGATAAAAACATGTACAAAACGTAATCATACCTTTGACACCGTTCTCATAAATGTGGACTACCACTAGGGTCAAACGATGTTCCTTCTCTATGACTTCCAGAAAAGCCTCTCCACTGTCAAGCTCGTGGACGGCGTCAAACTTAGGACCGAAGCTCAGGCGCTCGTGCATTTCCTGCATGCACTGTTTTCTGTAACGTTTCAGGCAACGCTCATCCTCGTCTTGGATCAGTTCATACTCCTGAACGCTCATCTAGAGGAGACGATACATATGTTACGGCTTCAGATTTTTTTTTGTTGTTGAGTGCACTGTACATCTGTGTATCTATCTGTCAAGTCAATTCGATGTGTTTGTTTGTCTCTATCCACCTTTCTGTTGAGTCTCTCCTTATCATCCTCTCGCGGTGTGGACATTTGTCTGATCAGCTCTCTCTTACTTTGAGGGGCGCTATGATCCACACTGTCCAACTTAAACCTTCGCCAGTCATTAATGACACCTTTTGGGCCTGGGAACAAACAACACACCATAAAGAATCAGTTAGTCTAGATTAGGACAAGACATGTTAGCAATTCATGTCTACCGCATCTTTCTGACTTATGCCTCTGACCTGTCTGAATGGCAGGTAACTCCTCTTCTTCCTGGACGGACATCCTGCGAGCAGCCTGTAATACAGAGAACAAATAAACTGGATAGCCTGAACAGAGTTTTCAGGTCCAGAGTTTTCAGGTGAGGTGATGTGCCTTTTAAAAGCCAAGTTACAAACTGATCTAAACTCCAACTCTTAATGCAGAAGTTATGCTCATTTAGTAAAATCATTGCTGTAGGTTCACATCTTTCTTACTTGATCTAATTGTCCTACACACTGGTATTACAGGTGTGCATTGATTTTTTTGTAAATATTAATTCCATGTTGTATGTTGCTTTCTTAAAAAAGTATGTTGCAGAGTTACATTGATTTCTCTTGTTTTGACATCACATTCTCTACATATTTTTAAAAAATCCCCTTCAAAAAACAAAATATTTATTATAGAATTATTTTTATGGATGACAAAAATTCTGTCTTTGTGTAGTTTAAATGCCAAAATGAGGAGGAAAAGACTAATTCTAATTTAACCAATTTAGTGTGGACATAGCCATTACTGCAATATTCTACACAAAAACCTGACTGTGTGTGTGTGTGTGTATACATGTGCATCAGTCCATACTGTTAGACACACTGTTGTCACAACCACTTACTGTGAGCCAGGCTGAAGTTTACTTATCAGATTACACTGGGATTACCAGAAGTTTGGCATGTACAGTTGCTTAGGACAGCTTATTGTGTATGCGTGTGTGATATGACATAATTTGCTAGCTAAGGCTGTCCTACTGTTTGCTTTTTTTGTAGCCAAAATAAGTTTTATTCTATTGTTGTGATCCTGAATATGCACAATTAAAACCACATCTCCCCAGGATACATGGGTAAAGGCCACATTGAAAGCTGTTGTGCTGAGGCAGCTGAGCTGTAAATAACAACAGTTTGCTGATCAACACTGCGTCAGTCATAACACTGATGATGCTCATTAGTCTGAGGTGACTAATTCCTTCATGTTAGCAAAGCAATACATGAAGGTTGGTTTTAATTAGCTCAAATGCAGTTCAGGAAGTGGACTTAAAGGCATACTATGCAGGATTTGTCAGTTGCTATCTGTAAACACAACATTCAAAATTGGCCCCTCCTTCTACTAGCTCAATATGTCTCTCCTCTGCTCTTGCCTGTATGCATGATGGAGGGGGGCAGACTTTAGGTCATTCTTTACTCAAGTCGACTATGACTGCATGCTGTTGAACAAGCAGAACATCGGCTCTGTGTCCGCCATGTTCATAGCTTCCTCTTGTCTACGTGTCTGGCCAGTATTAAAAAAACAAACAAAAAAAAAACAAGAACTACTTGTGTGGCATAAGTACACTCCTACGCCACACACCAACTGTCCAAGGCTTGTATGAGTCTATGCATTGTTTTTTATGAAAGTCCTGCATAGTATCCATTTCAGCTCTGAAGTGCAATGATTTTATATACGTATATACGTAAAGTAATAATAATTAAGTATATACAAATGGTTTCACAAAGATAATAATTATGTAAACACATATAAATGTGAATATAAGCATATATGTCACCATGTGCTGCTTAGGACAAAATACACATTTCTGGGCAATGGGATAATAATGTGGTGCTGCAACAATAATACACAGACTGGCAGAATATTAAATTGAGAAGTTTTTGCAAACAAAGTGACCACGACTGCCAAATAGTGATGAATATAAAATGAACTCAGTCCCTTATAGAAGCATTTTAGTGTGGAGGAACTATGCATGTAGGTCAAGAACTCACTATTGTGAACAGAGAAAAAAACAGTAATTAAGACACAGATGAAATAGAACTGAAGATACTGGACTAATATCTAAATGGTACCTCACTCAAACAGCCATATATTCTTACCTTTGAGTCTTGAGTTGAAGTGGTATTTGTGAATTTTAAGGCTGGTCAGTTTTTTTATAGTGTATTTGTTTGTTCAATCTTTGCTTCTTTGTCTGTTCTATCTATTGGTGATCTTCTGTCAATCGAGCCTTTAGTAGTAAGCAGCGTGTCCACATAGAGAGGAGCTGACAGGAAGACGGGAACATACATTTAGAAAAGGGTGGGGGGAGAGAGATGACAATAAGCTTTATCTTCACTGTCATCTTCATCATCACTCAGTGTAATATGTTCTCTAAGATGATTAGGTGTAATACCATGCTCAGTGTTATGGATTAATGATGGCATAGTAGGCACACAAGTAGCAATTGTTTTTTTACATTTACAATGATAAATTGACAGCTAAAATAAAACAAGCCCAAATATATTGGTCTAATAATGATGGAGTGTAACTTTTAACTATAATTTCAGTGAATTAACATGAACTCTTATAACAATAGCCAATACATTTAACATAACTTTTGTAGGAATGTTTGGCTTTTAACAACAGACATAATACTCCTGTCCATTACTAGTAGTTGCTGGAATAGATGTGAATAGGTTTATGGTGACTGGCTCCATGTTGCTCTCAGTCAGTTTCAATGCTGCATGGATGGACGCTTCTGTTGGTCTTTCAACGAAAAGGTCGAAAAGCCTGAAAGTCTCTGGAACTCTTCTGGAGGGATGAACACCATTCTTCATAAAGAAAACATAGGTGTTCAATTAGGTTGAGATCTGGTGAATGTGAAGGCCATAACATATAATTCACATCTTTTTCATACTCATCTAACTCTGCTGCTCATCCCACAAATGCATCTTCCTTACAAATGTGGTATCATTATAAAGGGAAATAAACAGGCTTTAAGATTTATTGCCAAGAAGCATTGATACAACAAAGAAGTAATCTACCAAACACAAATTTCCTTACTTTTTGTGCCAAGTTTTTACATTAAAACAAGGTAAGTTTAACCAACCATCTCAAGTAAAGTTGCAATGATTAGTAGATCAATAAATTAGCTGCCAACTATTAAATTTACACCCAACTATTTTGATAGTCAATCAATTGTTTTGTGACAAAGTCCAAATTTCTTCAGGTTTCTTTAGTCCTCTATGACAGCAAACTGATTCTCTTTGTGAACTCTTGGTCAGGACAAAACATTTGAAGATGTCACCTTGGGGGTGGGTGATATGGCTAAAACATAGCACAATTTTTTTCAGACGGTATCACATTTCACAATCTTATCATGATTCTTTTTCAGTAATGCTACAATTTCATTGGATGTCACAGTGATCCACCTATATGCTACTGGCTTCAGCATGACAGGTGTGGATACTCACCACTATACTAACAAGAAGTGGTATCCCAATACAATGATCACTACTTATGAATGTAATACAGTGGTCAAATACCTTTGATATGCTACATGTGAGCCCTTTTCAAAGCCTGGGAAAAAGTGTTGTTGCATTGGCCGGGAATCGAACCCGGGCCTCCCGCGTGGCAGGCGAGAATTCTACCACTGAACCACCAATGCTTACTTATTACATTTTTTTAACTTTAGTGCAATGTCAGCGCTTTCTGCATTATGACTTGCCTTTACAAGAAGGCTTTTGTTGTAAAGTAGCTGAAGAAATACAGACAGTGGACTTTGGGATTATGAGTTACAGCTAATGCTAAAGGACAGGGAAGAAGAACACTGTTAGTAAGTATACTACGCCAGTTTTAAAATATTCCCAAACAATCTGCTTTGTGAATGTTTTATGAAGGAAATATATTCAACACATTTTTTAGTTTCAAGTTTCAGATCGAATTTCCTCAGATATTAAACTTACATACTAATTTGATTAAAGACAGGATGAATGAACAACCTCATTTACTTATGTCTACGCTGTGAAAAAAGACTTTACAAATCACTGTGGGTGGGGGGAGAAAAAAAGAACCTCCCCATCAGGGAATCAAACTGAATATACCCTAGATAGGATTGAAACAAACCTACTGTGATATTTCTTCCAACAGAAGTAGTCAATGAACAGTTGCTTCAAAAACAAGACAATCACCACAACTCATACAGCCATGTGGAAACTCAACATAATCCCAAAGACAAGCCATCAAAAGTAATTTACAGACATCCATTGTGACTGATTTTATGCAAAACTAATGCAGCTCTTAGTTTTGAGTGCAGATGGCCACACAAACGTTTCTCTCACAGAAAAAAAGAAAAGGAACCTCCCCGTCGGGGAATCGAACCCCGGTCTCCCGCGTGACAGGCGGGGATAACTTACCACTATACTAACGAGGAATGGCTGATTTTTTGACTGCCAGCAGTGTTTATGAATGTGAGTGCCATGAACATGGCTACTGTTTGAAATCTCCCAACAGAAGCAAGATTTCAGACTTCACGGTCAATTCAATTAACAAATCTCCAAAATGTTATTTGTCAAGGTCTTGCATACAACTGTAGTTAACACACAGAGCCACCTAAAAGCGATACTGAATCTAAACTCCCATCACACGCTGAGACCAAACATGAGCAGTGTGCGTGTTGTTGAATGGCAGTGGTGTGGCAAACAAGAAGGGGTTCCATAATTTAATAAAAAAGCCACTGATCTATCTAGAAAAAGTGTTGTTGCATTGGCCGGGAATCGAACCCGGGCCTCCCGCGTGGCAGGCGAGAATTCTACCACTGAACCACCAATGCTTACAGAACCCTAAAAAATTGAAGACTCATCATTTCCTACAAATATTCCACATTATAAGCATTTAAACTGGTCAATGAACTTAACTTCAAGGAGGCTTTGGGCAAATTTTGTTTTAGGCAAGATGGCTGTGTTAAACCTCTTTAAAAATCTCATCAGAAGCCTACATATCTATGTGTTTAACAAACCAGGCTGAGAAGAAAATAGCTCTCTCCCCGTCGGGGAATCGAACCCCGGTCTCCCGCGTGACAGGCGGGGATACTCACCACTATACTAACGAGGAGTGGTTGCCCATGACAACCATCACTACTTTTGAATGTGATGCAGTGGTGAAACATAAGGAAATGCTACATGTCACCCCTTTTCAAAGCCTGGGGAAAAAGAAAAAACTGTTGTTGCATTGGCCGGGAATCGAACCCGGGCCTCCCGCGTGGCAGGCGAGAATTCTACCACTGAACCACCAATGCTTGTGAAACCCTAAAAATGAGAGATTCATCATTTTCCCCACCAATGCTCACTTCTTGAACTGCTTTACCTTTAGTGCAATGTCAGCACTTCCTGCATTAGATTGCTCGGGAAGCATCATAGCCCCTTTCACACATGCAGTCTATCTGTGGAATGTTCAGGAACTTTCCTTCATAGGGCCATGTGTGAATGGGAGCACAGATAGATATTTAGGAAAATCTGTACTGCCAATTTCCCACCTCAAGACCAAGACCTAACATTTCCTAGAAAATGCTGGTATGACTGCCGCCATATTCCATCATAGGCTACTGCTTATTACTACATTATTAACTGTTGGTGTTAGTCTAGCAAGAGACTTAGAGCCCTTTTGTGGTGGTGGTACTAGGCGCCTTTGGTTGGCAGAGCATAGTGGGCTGGAGGGAGTGTATACCTGAATGAGGGAGTTCAGGTAGGCAGGAGCTGTTTTGGTTGCTGTTTTGTAAGCAAGTGTCAGGGTTTTGAATTTGATGCAGGCAGCATCTGGGAGCCAGTGGAGGGATATGAACAGCGGGGTGACATGTGCTGTTTTGGGCTGATTGAAGATTCAAGCTGGATGCTGATGTTTTGATTTATAGAGGGACAGGCTGGGATGACAAGGAGCTTGGTTTTAGAGAGATTAAGCCGGAGGTGGCGTTCTTATATCCATGCTGATATATCAGCAAGACGTGAAGAGATCCTAGCAGAGATTGTGTGGTCTTCCGGTGGGAATGACAGGAAGAGCTGGGTGTCGTCAGCATAGCAATGGTATGAGAAACCATGGGAGTGGATGATTGCACCAAGAGAGGTGGTGTATAATGATAAAAGAAGGGGACCAAGCACTGACCTTGAGGAACCCCTGTGGACAAGTTGTGCAGTTTGGACACTTCTCCCCTCCAAGATACTCTGAAATATCTCCCTGACAGGTAGGACATGAACCAGCGGAGGGCGGATCCTGAGATACCAAGCTTAGTGAGTGTGGAGAGGAGGAGTTGGTGGTTAACTGTATCAAAGGCAGCTAACAGGTCCAGCAGCAGTAGAGCTTAGACTGACCAGCAGCTCAAGCTGAGCGCAGTGATTCCCTAACCGACTGTGGAGCAGTCTCGGTAGAGTGACCCTGTTTAAAGCTGGACTGATTTGGGTCGTATAGGTTGTTGGCGGAGAGGAATTCGGACACTTGTTTAAAGACTGTGCATTCAAGTATTTTTGACAGGAAAGGCAGGAGTGAAACTGGTCTGTAGTTTTCAACCTGAGCTGGGTTGAGTGTAGGTTTTTTTGAGCAGAGGGGTGACTCGTGCTTGCTTAAAGGCGGTGGGAAAAACACCAGTAGTAAGTGAGGAGTTGATGATGTGTGTGACCGCAGAGTTAGGTGCGGGGCAAATATTCTGCAAAAGGTTGGCTGGTATTGGGTCCAGTGGACAGGTAGTGGGACGAGAGTTTAGAAGAAGTTTGGAGACTTCCTCCTTGTCATCAAGCTCAGGAAACATGTCAACACTCCCCCCTTCCACTCTCACAGCCCACTGCTCCAGCTTTCTCTTAAATGCTGTGACCTTATCAGAGAGTATAAGGACATTTGTGTTTGGGCCTTGTAGGGACAGGTTTAGGCTGTTTAGTTCGTCAAAAATGCTGGCTAAATATGCCAAGCTTGCGACCCACTTCTGGTCGGTCAGATAGTTGGCAAGAGGGGAACCACAGTCCGATAAAAATATGCGGACCTCTTCATGCAGTTCAAATAGCCTCGTTAAAACGTTGCCATGAGAGAGCCATTTCACCTCTGTGTGAAAGAGAAGTGCTTCGTGGTCTGATCCCATTTCGTGGCAGAGTGTGGCAAAGAGTCTGCTTTGGAGCGGCCATGATTTGATGAAATTGACCATCTTTACTGATGTTTGTAGAACATTGCAAAGCTCTGGCTCGAGGCATCTGCCAGCGTGTGCTTCCCTGTGGATCATACAGGGCAGAAATTTTATGTGGGGAGCTAACTCCAACACACAAACCCTTTCTTGCCCCCTGCATGGCTCCAGCTCCATCTGTGCACACAGACACACAACTCTCCCATTTCAGTCCCTCTTTTTGTATGTTACAGTCAAGTTTGTTGAAAATGTCCTGTCCAGTGCATGTTCCCTCCATTGATGAGCAAAATAACAGATCCTCTTGCATTTTCCCTTCGTAGCTGTACCTCACAAATGCCAGCAGCTGCGCATCTCCGGACATATCTGAACATTCATCAATTTGAAGGGAAAACCTTCATCCATTGTCACTGATCGTATGCAATACTAATGCAGGTCTTAGTCTTGAGTGCAGATGTGCACACAGAGTTACTCAGACATTTTTTCCTTAAAAAAGAAAAAGAAAAAAAGAACCTCCCCGTCGGGGAATCGAACCCCGGTCTCCCGCGTGACAGGCGGGGATACTCACCACTATACTAACGAGGACTGGCTGCCTTTCAGACCGCCAGCAGTGTTTATGAAAGGGTCAAAAGAAGCGTGTCAGGGCCAAAAGAAGTGTGTCAGGGCCAAAAGAAGCACGTCATTCTCAGACTTCACAGTCTGAGAGTGACTATGTTGCCGAGTGGTGGGTGTGGTTAACAAGAAATACTATTAAGGGGTGTCATAGACATTCTCAGTGAAAATTCAACCATTGAACCACCAATGCTTACAGAAGCACAAAATTAAAGACTCGTCATTCCCTAAAATAATTCCAGGAAGGCATTCCAACAGTTCAATGACTTCACTTTTTAAGTACGCTTTGGGCAAAATTTATTTTTGGCAGGATGGCTGTAAAGACTAAACCCACCTTAAAAATCTAATCAGAAACCCATGTATATATGTGTCCAACAAACCAGGATGGGGAGAAAAAGGATTATCTCCCCGTCGGGGAATCGAACCCCGGTCTCCCGCGTGACAGGCGGGGATACTTACCACTATACTAACGAGGAGTGGCTATTTTTCACCCCGCAAGCAGACTTTATCAATGTCCCAAAAGAAGCATGACTTCACACTTCAGTCTCACACTCAATAAAGGAGTCAGTATTGTGTAGCACTGCAAGTAGCTGTTGTGTAACACTGATCCCCCTCAGGTTCATATAGATATACTCCTCAACACAAGACACCGAAGGTGATGTTGGCAACAAAGCACATGTTGAAATGGGTATAGCTGTATAACTGTTGGTCAAAACCAAGCTCATGCTAACAATACAGCATAGCCAATGCACAGAGCCACCTAAAATAAATATTATATCTATGCTTCCTATTTAAGTGTGTGGTTGACAACAAACACCATAATGGGTGCGTTTTTTTTAAATGAAGCTCCTAAACTTGATTTAAAATAAAGCCTGTCAAAAGGAGTCGTTGCATTGGCCGGGAATCGAACCCGGGCCTCCCGCGTGGCAGGCGAGAATTCTACCACTGAACCACCAATGCTTACTGATCTTTCCTGTTGATGTAGCCTTTAAATACAGGACACACAATAGATGGCTGCACGACCATATTCAAGATTGACAGAGATTAACCTATGGATTTCATTGGACACTACCTGGTAAAGTTAATTTAAATTTACTGTGGCAAGTGTGATGCATATTGACCTTAACAAGTTTGTTAAATTCTACTGAAATAGAAACTTACTAAATAGCAACTAATGGAATCTATGCAATTCATTTCTGTTTATTGGGACAATAAGAAAAAGCATTTGAGAAGTATTATCTCGTCTCTCTTCATACACCATTCCAACAATAGAGTTGCGACAAGCAGCCTTTTGTGAATGGAGCCTTCAAATAGCACCCTGGCCCCAGCGCATCAATTCAAGACTAAAAGATCTCCCAGAATTGAGTATGCAAATTATGTGCTCACACTAAATAGACACACAAACTTAAGGCTTGTGAAAGGCAAGAGAGAACTCAGTACTTTGAGTCCACACATTGCCTCAAAGTCCCTGGGCCCATGGCATCAAACTCCGGTACTCATTGTAATTCCCGAACAAATCATTAGCATTACAATGTATCCTTTTGTTCATATTTTATATGCCATCAGTGCACCATCCTAGTAAATTGCCCAGTCCCTGAAAATTACATGCAGCTGTTATACTCCTTCAGAAGTGAGCTGTCATACTCCTTCAGAAGTGCCTGTTGCATGGTCCAAACCACCTCCCCCCACACCTTTCCAATGGCAGACTGGGAGAGTTGTGCAAAGCCATTTCTGTAACCTAAAGGCTGGGATGTTACACCTTTATTCCCCCTTGCCGTTCTGTATAAAGGTTACAAACATGGAATTCCATTAAGCTGGCAGCAGAGGTAGTCACATTGCCAGATCCATGTCTGTAAAAGTTACATGGCATGGCAGGACAGTCAACACTAGATGCCAACGCTGTTGTGTTACACGTCATGCCCCTGATTCCAGATCTCTATATAACAGGGGTGAATGACAAGCTGACGTTAACATCCACTTCACAAATTCATTGGCCAGCTGTGTACGACTGAACTTCTCTCTCTAGCTCTCCTTTTTCATTCATGGCACAACAATTTTTGTAACTTTTTAGGTGAACAACCAAGTACAACACTAAACTTGCTTTCCAAGGGAGTCTGATAATATGCACTGTTATCCCTGTATCTAAACATCTCCCCCGCTCCCCTCTCCTCTCTGTGACAGTCAGCTTTCCACGCCTGTGACGGTTCAGAACAACTATAAACACATTTTATTTTCAATGTTGTCAGACAACATGTCATAAGAACCAGTTCTGATCAACCATCAATTGACTTTTATTCTGCAGGTCAACCAATATTGTACAAAGAAATTGTAATCAATTAAGAGATTTGAGTAAATTAACAGACTTAAGGAATTAATCATGTGAATGCTGACCAACAGCCACCCTGCCCAGTTGCAGAGAAAAATCACAAAGGATGCTTCCTGAATTTGGAGGCACACTATTAATAATTGTGGCACAGGCCACATTGACAAGCAATTGCAATTAAACATAGAACACAATGGATAGCTACTACCTAACCTGCAACCTAACCAAATAATGAAACCTAGTAAATGAATGATGCCCTCCTTGACCTTAGAGTAACACTGGGACACTACAGTAAGTAGTATACTGGTAAACCCAACATAATAACAAGAGCAGATAAATACACTCCTTCATCCATTCCTTACTTAGAAATTTGCTTACATGTTGTGTAGAGGCATGGTTTTTCGCAGGTGACAACTTGGACAACTTCTCCACTTACATGCACGTTACCTAGGATCTTCCCCTGGCACATGCAAAAAGCAGATTGTTTTTGGCATTCTCCAAGAATTCGACTTATTAGAATCCACTTACTGGAGAAAGCTAATTGTAACTTGGTAACTTCAGTGCCAGAAAACAGTGATCGTAAGAGTGGGATTCCAGTGGTGTTTATACAGGTGTCCCCTGGCTTATGTTGCCACTTGGTAGTGGCAACATAAGCCAGTGTGCATACAATAACTACATAGTCTGGAAATGAAAAAGCAAATGATTTGAAAATCATTCCTGTAACAGTAGTATTACCAACCCAGTGGTAGTTTGACAATGACAGTGTTGTGTTAAGAACATAGACTACTTATCAGAAATAACTTGCAAGGTTTCTACCAGTGTATTGCAAGTTAACCCTACTGCCAGGCCTAAGCATCAGGGGAATTTAAAAAAAAAAAAAAAAAAAACAACTTAGTACGGTTACTTGTTCTAACAATGCTTCTCGGCAAGAAAACATACTTTAGGAAAGCCAGTTTATTTCATTTGTAAGGAACATGCATTTGTGGGATGAGCAGCAGAGCTGAGTATGCGGGTTGCGCCCATGAAAAATTTACCAAGTCTTCTCTGTCAATGCCAAACAGCTTATTTTGCTGTTGCTGTTGACTCTTATTTTGTCCTTCTGGGTGCCCCAGCTGCTGTCAATCAGGTGCCTGTGGGCATGGGCCCTGCTACAGTGGTCAGTAGGTGTCTGCTCCAAGAATCAACATGCCACATTTGACTGATCTGGATAGGGCCCGTGTGATAGGCAGAGAAGATTAGGCAAATTTTTCATGGGCACAACCCACATACTCAGCTCTGCTGCTCATCCCACAAATGCATGTTCCTTACAAACATGGCATCATTTAAAAGGGAAATAAACAGGCTTTCCAACAGTATAAGATTTATTGCCAAGAAGCATTGATACAACAAAGAAATAATCTACCAAACACAAATTTCCTTATTTTTTAAATATATTTTCTAAACTAAATGTTTTAGTAGTCTAGCCACTTTAAGGAATAACTTAGTGTGCAGTTGAGAGTGCAGTGTGTGGTTGTGCTGACGCTGGTCTGTAGTGCACGCAGGGATGAGTGAGAGGATGGTCGCCGCTTAGAGCAAACTGTCTCTCAATCTGATGTTACTTTTGTTTTCTAGTGTCTTAATGTGTTAGCTAGTTATTTTTGCTGTTGGTATTTTTCCCTATTCCTACCAATAACATACAAATAAACAGAAACACGGTGGTGTCCATTTTGTTGTTATTTCCCTAGCAAGAGTGCTTGTGTAATGTACAACATTTGAAAGCACACTCCCATCATAACTGGAAACATTGCCCCACGTATGGCCATAACTTTGCTCTTATCAACACTTCATGACTGGCAGGGCTTTATTTACACTCCCTATTCTCTCTGAAAAATATTCAGCCGTCCCTGGGTGGGCTCGAACCACCAACCTTTCGGTTAACAGCCGAACGCGCTAACCGATTGCGCCACAGAGACAGATACCTTGTCTTGCTCACAAGAAAAAGATGTGCCTATATTATACCTCATGCCACATCCATCTTTCTGTCAGTCTCATTCTCTACCTTAACCTCACTTTTAACCAAAACCCTTTGATATTTTAACATTGTCACTCTCCCAACCAGAAGGGAACTATTCACCATTTTAAAGCAGGGCACCATGGCCTCTGACAGGGACCTGCCGACTCTCAAACTTCCATCCACATACACCACAGCACAGTGAAAATCACGGATTGATGAAACCAGCAGAACCACATTATCTACAAAAAGCAGAGATGCAGTCCTGTGGCAAACATACTGGACAATGTCCAGATTCCTTTAATGAATATCAAAAGTTGCTGACTAAGGCACAACCCTGACAGAGCCCAACACCCTGGCTCAACTTTTGTCAGCCCCCAACAAGGCACTGCATAGTAATGTGAATGCCATATTACCACTGTTTACCTGGTTATTGGCACAACAAAATATAAAAAAAATTGCTGCTGTGATAACAGTCCACAGTTGTAAATCTTGCCTCAGAGTATTATAAACTGCTGTGCAGTGCAGTATAGTACGAGGAAAACACTATCTGTAGACTCAGACTGTTCATGATAAAGTCATTACTGCTAAAACTGTTGGGCTCACATATCATTCCATGGTCCAGCTTGAGCATAAATCTGTCGTGGCCTCAAAATGATGCATTTTTTACATTTTTACTTCAACTGCTGCTTGAAAAGTTAGTGTAAACAGCTGTGAGAAGACATTGAGTAGCATTTGTTTAGCAAAGCATTAATACCTTATTTTACAGTGATGAACAGATTCATTTCTTTGACTTATTTTAGGAAACAAATCACAGCCTCCATAGTCTTTTTCATAGTTCTGCTGGATGTTTGAGTGGTCAGGAAATGGGGATTTTTTTATTTAAGTTTCGTCATGTTTCAGGTGGTTGTTTAAGTCTCAGTCTCTTGACATATGTTAGATTTAGTGCCCCCTCTTCTTGTCCAAGATTTTTCTCATACAGTTGTCATTTGATGATGATGTTTAGTGAGAAATTGGGAGTGTTTGTTTTGATGCAGTAAAGCCAGGATTGTTGTAAAAAATACAATCCTGGCAATTCTGGCCTCACAATGCCTATTTTCTGCTTTAAGACTTTGGATTCGATGTCCCAAACCTCCACCCTCCAGGGATTAAGGGTGAACTTGAATTCTGTACCTTTTTGGTAGACACCAATGGACTTCCAAACAATCATGATTTTTTTTTTTTAAAAAGTAGACTATCATGAACTAGGGATGCCACAGTGAGAACATTTTCCCACCAATTAATAAACTCGTGACAACACCAGTGTTACCACTTACACTGGACATTTTACAAAATACGATATTCATCAATGACACAAGTCATGTAATCGGTGTATGTCCCAACACCGGTAACATCAACCACCACTGCAAGCCTATCATTAATACCACATATAATCAAGTAGGTAGTCTCATCAGCATCAAGAAAGGATACCCCCCCAACACACAAAAAAATTGGTTGTGAATGTTGGACCAGTTCTAACTAAGTAAAGGGTAAAGTAATAAAAGCGGAAGAGCAGAATGGATAAGATTCTGGTATAAATTACAGTTGAGAGCTGTGTTACCATTTTTTTTCCTCTCCTTTCTTCTCTCTTTCTCCGTCAGGCTGTGTTTGCACAAGGGTGTGTCACAGCTCTACCCCCCCTACCCCCACCCCAAACACACACTGTGCAACTCCAGAGTACAGGATATAGCAGAGACAATAAAAGGATGTTAAGTGTGGTTACAAAGGATGGACAACACAGTAATCAATGGGAATGGATAAGCTGCACTGATTACATACCATACTGGTAAGCAGTATCAATTAGAGTAAAACCGTCATTATTGTCATTCCTCCTGGTATATAGAAAATACTGCTCCACAGATTTGACTACTAATAATTAATGACCGGCGAGGATTCATATACGAATTACTGATATTAAACTCCATGTTCTCTCAGAAAAACAATCTCCCGTCCCTGGGTGGGCTCGAACCACCAACCTTTCGGTTAACAGCCGAACGCGCTAACCGATTGCGCCACAGAGACAGACACCCGCATGAGCTGACAAGATGAAGATATCTGTGAAAGCTAAAAAATTATGTAGCAGGCATGTCTGGGGACTGGATTTTTCTTCAATAAGTGTAGATTTGTTTGGCCTGTGTAATATCTCAGTGTGGTGTAGGGGATCATGCAATATTGTTGGTCTGTATGTTCCAGTGTATATGGATCTGTGTGTGATTCTGCATATTAATGGCAGTTTGATGGTATGTGTATGTAGATAGATTGTGTGTACATGGAGAGGCTGGGTGCTGCTATGTGACATGTGTTCTCCCAAATGCCCAAGACAGATTTCTCCTAAGAGAGACAATAAAGGCTAATCTTATCTCTTATCATATTTTGCTGTACTTTACCTTCTGATAGAAGTCATAGCTGGTCTATTTCCTCAACCAGAAGCACAAACCACAGAACTTGGCGAAGCCCTCAGCCTCACCATACCTCCATCACCCATGGCCTTGTGCCTCTTAGGTTTAGTGCTCATCTAAAGACAACATGGAAACAATAACAATGGTTACTATGTATCACAGCATAAACACGGTGTACTGCACAAGTGCGTACTTATTGGTACAGTAGCATAATACTTTTAGTTAGGCAAACTCCATTGATAACATGTTTTTTTTACATTCAGTTACAGTAATGACATAGATATACCTCCAACCATTAACAGCTGTCATTCTTACTAGGGATGCGATATCAGTATCAGCCGATATAGGCTCTAAAATGAAATATCGGCATCGGCATTTTCTGCAGATTATGAGCAGCAGATATGTTTCCATATCCTCCCCCGCCTGACTGTGTTTCCTTCAACAGACTGTTTCTACCTGAAGCTAGCTGGCTGTGCTTCTATTCTGGACATAGTGTTGCTAACGCTCCGCTAGCCTCTCAGCTAATGTTAACCCGGGCACTCTGTGTGTATCCAATTTGAGCACCGAGCCCCGGTTTTTATTCAGGTTAAAGTGGGAAGAAGCAGCAGGTCTGACAGGCAGCTGAGAGAAGAGGAGCCCGCGGAGGAAGCACCGCAGCAGTTACGGTGAAACAGTCCGCAGAGGAGCTGCAGTGTTCGGTTGCAAAGGTAGGACACACTTTGGCTGACAGGATGTACCCCTCTGTTTGGGGAAAAAAAGCTTCTTCTTTTTGGTTTATAACGACAGTTGACAACTAGCGTTTTAGGTGCATTACTGCCACCTTCTGCTCCGGAGTGAGGACCAGAGATTAAATCCTACACATTAATAATGTCTAATAAATTCAATGAAAACTCTACTGCTCCAGTTGTTAAAAGTTTTAATGCTGAGCTCCTGAACTCCAGTCTTCCTGAATTCTTCCTTCATATATTGTCTTTCTTGATCATACTTAGCACAATATATGCTTGCATGCATAATAGTCTCCTCAGCCAGCTGGAAAAAAAATATGTGCATATATTGGTATCGGCATTGGCTACGATGAGTTGGAAAAATCAGCTTATCGCATATCTGCAAAAAATCCAATATCGTGCAACACTAATTCTTACCTAGGCTTAGCTAATGTTATTAGCTAAGTATCTCTATAACTAGTTAATAATTATAGTAAAATTGTAAGTACAGTAAGCAATCCCATAATAGCTCTTGTACAAAAGACAGAATGTGAACTTAGTTTGAGGAGTTGTCTTGCGCTACTGGCAGATGAAAGCAGAAAAAATTGCTCAGCCCTAGTGGAAAGAAGCACCATCATTGGTGATGTCCAATGTCATCCTGCAGCCTGATTTGCCTACATCCAGTCTCACACTAGACAGTGAATACCATGACTGATGATGAGATTGAAGTTTAAACAAATGGTCTTGACCCAAGTAGTGCCACAAAGACAACTGCCAAGTTTCTATGGGATAAAGTTTTTTTTACACACTATTCAAAGCCAACAATATACTATTTTCTTTTAGATATCAAACAAATTAACCTCAAATAAAGGTGAAGTCACAGTCCAAGCCTGGTGACATCAACATTCCCCGGTTTCAGTGTTACTCATCTACATTGTATATTTTCACTGGTAGAAACAAATTTGTCTCAAATTCCTTTCAATTCCAATATGAATTGAATTGCCAAGAATATACACTAACTCCCAACAGTCTATGTATAAAAACAGTTACATGATAGATATAAGAATAAAAAAACTCATATTTTCTGAGGTACACATGGCCCGGCTAGCTCAGTCGGTAGAGCATGAGACTCTTAATCTCAGGGTCGTGGGTTCGAGCCCCACGTTGGGCGTTGCCTTTTCCAAATTTTCATTTGTGGTTTTCAATATTCTATCAATATCCTGCTGCTACTGAATCAATATTCTGAAGTGAACAGAATACACTACAGATGGGATCAAAATCTTACATTAAGAGAAACACAGCTGGTAGTGTGCTGCAGTCACAACAACCTGGAGCTGAATACACTCAGCGGTGGAATCCTTCAGGTCTCTGGGACCTACAATTTCCCAAGATCTGAAGTAGAATTCTTTAGTCATGAAAAGCGATAACCGATAACAGTATTGATCAAGAACCGAACACATAAGGAGTATCAATAAGAGTAGTACTAACAATAAAACGATACACACATTTTTTCCCTCCTATTTCTTCTTTTTCCACCTACTTGCCTGTACACAATAGCTATAAGTTTCTGTCAGCTTATCTCTTAGTTATCTTGCTGTACTTGTTTAGCTGTATGTCTTCTGAATGTGTCTCTTTCGGTACATTGCATGGGAGTACATTTAGAGCCATTGGAAACTGGAGTCAAAGTCCTTGTGTGTTCAAAGATACTTGGCCAGTAAAATTGATTCTGATTATTAAATACGGTCAACAACAGCATGTTTGTGCCTGTCAGATGTAGCACTTCTTTCAATTAAAAACATCACACTCTAAAAAGCTGTTTCCGCCCGGTTTCGAACCGGGGACCTTTCGCGTGTTAGGCGAACGTGATAACCACTACACTACGGAAACTCCGATACCTCCCATGTCTGGTGAGCAACACTAAATATGGTATGTTGTCTGCAGCACAACACATCTGTGTCTTACTCCATTTAAAAAACACTGTTTGAGGTAAACAAAATGTCTTGAGCTTGCAATGTCATGAACTGAAACACCAACAGCTGCGCCATATGGTTGCATCATTTAAGGGCTTATGCAATTCCTGAGACTCAAGCGTTGGTGGTATAGTGGTTAGCATAGCTGCCTTCCAAGCAGTTGACCCGGGTTCGATTCCCGGCCAACGCATCACATTTTTCATTTAACACTATAAACACAAATTATGATTATACTAACATTGTGGGTAATACTGACAGTAGCAGTACTGGCACTATATAAAAGCACTAAGGAGCGCTAGCAGTGCCTCCCCCTCAATGCTTTCAAAAATAGCACAGAGCTGGTGCATCATTTCTGCTAAGGCGTGTCTTTGACAAAATGTGCAGGGCATAGCCTTGTCAGTGGCCGTTCTCACCACTGTTCAAGAAACTACCTTGCATTTAGAAATCCCCACACAATCAGTGGGCAGGGAGCTCTCTGATTGTCTGGTATCACAAGACTACAGTATGCTGTCTGTCAGTACCTGTTTGCATGGACGCAGGAGGCAGTATCTATGTGTGTGAGCTCTACACACAGAAACACACAGAGCAGACAACAGAGCAGAGACGCCACAGTGGAGTGAAGGAAACAGACTTTAGGTTTTACTTTACCCGAGTGGACAGTCACTCTTTGCTGCCACAAGTACAACTAAATCAGAGAGCTAAATGATAGGGGCAATTTATCAAACAATGGTTGAACCACCAGAACATAAATTTGCAAACATTTGACTGACGCTACATTTTACAGCCATATGGAGCTCATTATGCTAAAAGCAAACTGTTCTGAACAAGTTCAAAACAATCACAATTACATGTAGACTGAATCTGAAAATGGGTTGAATTCTTATAGACTTTATGCTGAGAGGAGCAGCCCTTCCTCTCTACCAGCAGCAGCAGAGGGAGGAGACACCGGGCTGTTAACCAGTTTACACTAGAAGATCAGCAGCCTGTCTGAAGGGTCTGAGAGCTTTAGGTAACCATCAATCAGTTCAACAGTATGTATCACTCCTATTAGTGATTCAACAACTGCTCCTGTTATTGCTACTACAGTAACAGTAGAGCAGTGATGGTAATACCACTAACATTAACACTAACAACTGTAGTAGGAGTCACAGTAGTGACAGTACTAGAGATAATAGCAGCTTTTGCAGCTACAGGAACAGTAGTAACTGGTAATACCATATCACTACTACTACTATAGTTAGCACTACTTTAGTAGTATCAGCATCACTAACTGTAGCAGTAATGACAGTAGCAGTGATGGTAGAAGCAGTAATAGCAGCATCTTAAGTTGAGGCTAACCCATTGTTGCTAACCCCCCTCACTTTTCCAGCAGTTGGGAAACAACAGACGTGACTTTTCTTGGTCTTGAGGAGCTGCAGCATTTATTAACTGACACACTGTAGTCTGTACAGTACATTTACTGCCAGACTGACAACTTACTGCTAAGCTTTTCCTCTGCTCCGCTCGCATTCACTGTCACTTTTCTGATGCTTGCTCTCTCGCTTAACCACTTGCTCACTTAAAAGGAGCAATGCAACCTGCAGTTTCCATGGCAACAACACAGACCTTAACTCGTGTTTCGGAACAGCGCTGCTAAGAGGCTCCCAAACACTACTGATTTCTGAATGAGTGGATATCTGGCATTATTTCAGGGGGTTCCTGTTGGCCTGGCACCCACCAGGCCTGTACTAATATAGGGGAAACAGTGCAGTAACAGTCGAGCACTAACAGTACTAATAACAGTAAAACTAGCGATAGCAGCAACAAAAGTAGTAACACTCAGTAGTAGCAGTAACATTAGATACACTAAAAGTGTCAGTAATGGTAGTAGCACCAACAACAGCAGTAATGGTTGAAGTGATGACAGCAGCAGCGCCAACAATAGCATCAATAGTGATACTATAGATAGTAGCACTAATTATAGTAGTACCAAAACTAGTCCCAACATTATGGAGCTAGATTTGTTTCATAATGATTTGTGTGAACAGATCGACAATCTGTGTGTTAATGTGTAATCTGTAAACATAAATACTTTCCACAAATACAAAAAAAAAGATTTGTGAACTCACAAATATATCTTGTGCTATCCAAAAATTCCCGAGTGATACGTGTGGAAAATTTGTTTCAAAACTGTGTGTGTAAAAAGAAAATCTACACACGTAGAACTGAGATCCGCAAATGTTTTTTCGATTCACAAATAAAAACTAAGTTCACAAATGTCTGTTGGAAAGTTGAAAATGTCAGGAAGATATTCACAAATGCTTTTCATTTATTTGCAAATTATTTTAATGTATTCACAGATATTTTTTTTATTTGAGGAATTTGTTTGTGTATTTGCAGATCCATTTTATATTTGCAAAATATCTTTGTGAGTTCACAAATCTTTTTTTGTATTTGTGGAAAGTATTTATGTTTACAGATTCACATTAACACAGATTGTCTGTTCACACAAATCATTATGAAACAAATCTAGCTCCATACAACATTAAAAGTGATGACAGTACTAATGTCAGTACTAGTGGCAACAGCAGCAACAGAGTAACACTCACAGTAGTGCAAAAGCAAACAATTTTTGTTCTCTTTGTCTGCCATGTTTGTGAAATGCAGTGCTTCACCAGTTACCATAGAAACTCCAGAAACAAGCAGAGCCAATTTCTCAGTTTGTGCCTCTGTACGTTTGTTTGTTATGCCAGTGCGAAGGAATAACTTGATGTACAATGAGCTTAAACATGTCATGGAATAACAACAATGAAAATATTGCCATTTTTTACTGATCAATAAAGAACAAAATTCTCTGTCTGTTTGCCTGTGTGTGATGTTGCACTAGACCAGTTTAACAACACGTCCTCCTTTTAATACTGTTCCAACATTGTTTAATGTTGGAGAAATTATTAAACTATAAAAACTTGACAAGAGAGGAATTACTCACCCATTAGATGTTCACTTGCAGTTGAATGGACTAGTCTTGTATCTTTCTTCCTTCTCTGAGTTCAGCCAAAAAATGCTATTTGGAAAAAAAAAATACGTTCATGTTCGTGTCCAGGTTTTACCCAACATCCACAATCAATCACAAACATAGCTCTGTCACTAATAGTTTTCATTAATGGACTGTGGTCCCATCAGCAAAATTTTAATGTTTAACCTCTTATCAGGCACCACTATTTTTTGTGCACAAGCCTGAAAATAATGTTCCCAAAATCAGAAGGTCGCTTTTGATTCAAGTCATAACCCTGGTCTCATTTAAAAGATAAACATTTAAATTTTACAACCAAAAAGTCAGAATAAATGTAAGTAATGTTGAAAATAATGTCACCAGGCTTAAGTGTCGTTCAACAGCTTAATTTTTTAAAATTTAATAATAACAGTGACCTAATTTTTGTGTCAAGGTCATTTTAAGACAGGATGCTATCACCGTTTTTACTTTAAGCGCAACTTAGCTAGTTAAGACATCGCCAATTGTTAGCTATGTTAAAATGAACATTTAATACGAATTCTTGCAAGACGAAAACTCACAAAACAAACTAGAAATCACCATAAATCGACATCATGAAACGGCTTAATTGAAAGAAATCCACTGCATTGGCTAATTATGTTAGCTGAGGTTTGCCAGGTGCTAGCATAAAGTGAGCGTCAACCAACCTCAGTTTTCTTCGTTCCCAATTTCGACAAAATGTTCCAATAAACTCAAACGAAGTGGCGAGAGGAGTTCGTAACATAGTTTCTTGGTGTTAAATACTAAACGGCGTCGTCTAAAGCCAGTTTAGACAGGTATAATCACTTATTTCAAGGATAGCTTCGTGTGATTTCATCGACAAGCCGAAATGGCCGCTCGTCCACTCCCAGAATTACTTTCACCAACACGTGACCGAGAATGCGCCTTCACCACCTTGGCCTTCACGTACTGGAGATGTTACACAGCTGCAGTTTTGTTTAACTAAATACGGTTACAGACAAGTAAAAGTTACAATCATACACTGAATATAAATATGGACGACGCGTCTCTATTTCCTACCGCTATGCAAAAGCTGTCAAAAGTCGCCATGTTGTTTGTGTGCCGTTGTTGTGCCGTATTAAGCACCCCTGCCGTGAAAAGCACCCCCTCGTCGCGGGAACGCGCATGTGAAGACAGACGCTATAAACGACTACCACACGGACATATATTACCCACAGACCTTTTATTCACGAATAAATGTCAAAAGATGAATTGCTCATGTTTTTAATTTACTACGAATGACAACGTACACACAATGACGCGAATTAATATTCTCATTCCATGTCACGTTCTGTTTAGCGTCCAGTTTTGTGTCAATGATTCATGTTTGAATGGATTCCACAATAGTCATACCTGTATTTTAATTTTCCAGCATCTTCATCCTTCCCCAGTCAAAGATAACAAAAAACGGGTAAATGGTCATTGATGCCTGCTTACTGTGTTGTTGTCTTCCATAATATTTGTAAATATATTCTCCATTGAAGTGTTCTATTTTTCTTGGTCTACTGATCATTGAATATGAACTCCTAAATATGTGTGTGTATATATATATATATATATATATATATATATATATATATATATATATATATATATATATATATATATATATACACACACACACACACACACACATCCATGAAACTTACTCACTCCACTTATCAGCACCTGTCCAATAACTATACTCTCAAAAGTATTTGATGCTGGGACCACCAGAAAGGGCTTTTTTGGGGGGGTGCTTTTCACGGCAGGTCAGTCTGCCAGGAAATGCACCCCCTGCTATCTCCCACCAGGAAAGTGTCACATCCATGAAACTTACTCCACTTATCAGCACCTGTCCTATAACTATACTCTCAAAAGTATTTGATGCTGGGACCACCAGAAAGGGCTTTTTTGGGGGGGTGCTTTTCACGGCAGGTCAGTCTGCCAGGTATGACTATTGTGGAATCCATTTAAACATGAATCATTAACACAAAACTGGACGCTAAACAGAACGTGACATGGGATGAGAATATTAATTCGTGTCATTGTGTGAACGTTGTCATTCGTAGTAAATTAAAAACATGAGCAATTCATCTTTTGACATTTATTCGTGAATAAAAGGTCTGTGGGTAATATACGTCCGTGTGGTAGTCGTTTATAGCGTCTGTCTTCACATGCGCGTTCCCGCGACGAGGGGGTGCTTTTCACGGCAGGGGTGCTTAATACGGCACAACACCGTCATTTGGAGCCAGAATCTGTGTTTTTTAGAGTCGGGCAGCGGGATGACGGCCTGCGGAACACGCCCCCTCAGCCGTTCCGCGGCCAGACGGATGTCTGAGCCATGGGTTTGAGACGGTTTGAGAGCGGTTGTCACCGCTGTCAATCATGATGTCAGACCCGTCCTTATCCTCAAATAACTAATTAAAAACAAACTTATAAGAAAAATGAACACTTGGCCAAATATCAGTGTGATGGGTTCTACTCTCTGTAGGAGTACTGTAAACAAATTATCAATAACTGTTTAAATTGAGTCATAGCAGGCATTCCCTTTATAAATTATTGTTTAAATTATTGTCACTTTGGTAGAAAGCACCAGTTGTCTTAGGTAGGTTGAAAACATGAAGATTATGCAAACCTTACACATTTTAGAATGATTACACTGAGATATCACTCACTGACATTACAAAAAGTTAAAAGTTATCATATAATATATAAATATTATTTTCTTGTCAAAGCGATTCTAAAAAAAAAAATCAATGATTTGAAATGAGAGATATATAGAGAAATATATAAATAAGAACATAATAGTGGTTGTAATATCTTTAATGTGGAGAAATCTTATACTGTATACTTATAGGTTGACAGAGAGATTGTTAACTAAAATATAATAAATCTGTGTTCCTTGACTATTTCAATTGATTTTTTTTTATTTTATTTTGTTGTATAGAGTTTAGAGTGGGTTCACTGAAGTTTATGATGAAGACAGTAACACCACAAGGCGGTGCAGTTACCCCACTTTTGTTCTTATATGGGAACTTTTTTTTTTCTCGTGGAAAGTGATCGCAAATAAACTAAAACTGGGAACAAGAGAGAGAGAGAGAGAGAGAGAGAGAGAGAGAGAGAGAGAGAGAGAGAGAGAGAGAGATCTATATTAAGTGGAAGGCACAAAGCAGGTTTGGGCAGATGACAGACAGATGTATTTCTCTAACCTTATACAATGTTTGTTTAGCTAACGATATAATGTTGTAATTATTGATAAAATGTTGTTTGCATGCTGGTAGCTATACCAGGTTGCATCCTCAGTTCACACTGGGACTACTGATCATGTTAGTGCATTATACTGTAGTCAAGTTATCACGTGACACAGGCGCAACATGGTTGTCATGGAAACGAGCTCCTCTTCTAGCAGCGTCCGGGCTTTGCAACTGCAGCGAGCGTCCCCAGTCAGAAAAATCGAGGGGGTACTCGACGTTATTTCATCTGCGGTGAGTATAATTCTTTCACAGAGCTCCTGGACTGAGTCACAGTGTAACAGAGGGCTATCCTGAAGAGGGAAAAAAAACAGACCCATGAGAAATAACGGGCAGTAGAGTTGGTGGCGGAGTCAGTGCCAGTCGCCGCCTGTGTCACAGTGAACAAACTGTGACAAGACTTCCGTTCAGGACCTCCAAACTAAACCCGTTACCTACAAGCTTCACCTCGCTTACAGGATAAACTAAGACAGTTTTGGAGCAGGGGTGGAAATTAGAAACATAAAATCACCGCAAACCACATCAGAAGTGATAATAACGAATGCGTTAAATGATGAACGTGTATTTGCTTGCAATTTTGTCAGTCTGCTTTCATTTTGAAGGCAGATCTGGCCTTGTAGTGGATGACTTGATGCTGCAGCCACATCCTGAAAGACCGCGCTCAATGTCCTCACCAGTGTGTCCAACGCTCACACAATTAAATATTATATGGATGTATTCAGTGTTGTACACGAGCAACCAGCTGTGCCTGTCTGTCACACACACTGTAACATACTGTATGTAGCTCTACTGAAGCTAAATGTTGGGATGAATCAGAATTTGGTAGCTTATACATCCATCTACATTTTGTGTTTGGTTAAGAGAACATGTGACCTTTGTAAAAAAAAAAAAAAATGCAGAGACATGTTGAAGGAGCGCTTGTTTCTTTGACTGAATTAGATCAACTGAGCCAACTGCTGTTACACATTCTCTCACAGGTCATCATGCAGGATAACAGGAATGGGATGATGGCATTCCCACCACCCATCAGCAAAGACAGGGTCATCTGGGATTTGCCGAAGGTAAATCAGTGTCAGATAGCTTCTGTTTTTACTGATAAAATGTACAGTATGTACCGTAGAGTTTAATATAGGCCCAAAACAACTGCGAGAGCACTGGAAGCGCTAGTTTAGAGGACCTTAAGTTTATTGGAAATGTGTGACATTCTACTTTCTCAGATGGCTAAATCACTGTCAGTTCAGGGTAATTATGGGCTGTTACAGTCAGCTATCAAAGCCTCTGCCAATAAACGGTATCTTTCTGCCTCCTGGGTCGTCTCCAAATAATACATTAAGGCACTTTACATTTATAGGAATCTTCGATTTTTGGCAACTTTGGCTTCTTAAAGGGTCAACTCACAGGTTCTCAGTGCAGCAACAAGTGGTTCTACATAGAATACATGCAAGTACAAATCTGAAATTATGTTAAAAAAGTTTAAATATCTCAAATAGTCCTAAATCCACATATAGAATTATACATCATACATTCAGTTTTTTCCATTTAAACCAGCCTGAAGTCTTACATCAAGAAATGATCAAGGATTGTCATCTTGGGCTTTCAGAAACAGTGACCAACATTTCTCGCCATTCTCTGAAATTTTATGGACAGACAACTAATCGATTAATCAAGAAAATTATCAGCTGATAAATCAACAATGAAAATAATTGTTAATTGTGGCTCTAAACACACCCAGATTGTTCATATGAGTATTGTACATACGAGTTTGAGAAGCAAAAATGAAAGTATTTACTACAGAACCCAGTTTGTTTCTAGTAATGCAGGCCTCTTAAGTGTGTTTCTTGTTATCAGAGGTTGACTCAGCCCAGCCCAGTATTGTTACCCATTTCCATGAAATATTTACCTGTGCAGCAGAGCAGAAGTTAGTAAGGAACAAACTTTGCATGGCAACATAGAGTACCCTGCAGGTACTTGTTGACTAGCTGTCCGTTAATACTGCAGAAGTACATTATGGTATGAATTAAGACGTATAATATATGTTTTTATAACAGGTATTCGGTGGCTTTGTGCAGAATGAATATCAGTAGTATATGTTGTTGTTCTTTTCAGTGTTACACATCTTCAGCTTGTCTGCAGCTGAAGGGAGACTGGGACATTCAGGCTAAAGCAGCTTGTAAAGACAGAGCCTCCAGGCATCAGCCGTGAGTATTATCCCTTAGGTTGATGTGTCATTCTTAGCTGTATCTTGAACATCACATTCAAAGCATGTCTCTCACTGAATAATACCTCGTCTCCTTTAAAGGTGGGACCGACAGAAAATGTCAAAAGTGGTTGTTGTTGGAGACCTTAACGTGGGAAAGACGTGTCTTATAAACAGGTACTTCATCGATAAGTATCCAATCTTGACTTAAGCCAGTGACTTTAAGCGCAAGTTGAGTTCTGAACACAATAGGTGAAAGGAAAAGACTTGTTTTGCTTTTTGCTGTTTTTCAGGTTTTGTAAAGATGTATTTGACAGAGACTACAAGGCCACCATAGGAGTGGACTTTGAGATTGAGAGGTTTGAGATATCTGGAGTACCTTTCTCTCTTCAGATGTGAGTGGTTTGATTGAAAAAAATGCAGCCATACATACATGTTGCTTGAGAATACTTTGGTTTTTGCTCTCCGTTCTTAATTGCTTCCTTTTTTATTATATAGCTGGGATACTGCTGGACAGGAAAAATTCAAATGCATCGCTTCAGCATACTACAGAGGCGCTCAGGGTAAGACGTAAAAACTGACTTTGACTAAGTAGCTGTGACACCAGTTTTATTGAGTAAATGAACAATGCTGAAACTCCTTCCCCTTCTTTTACAGTCATTATCACAGTCTTTGACATGGCAGACATCAAGTCCCTGGATCATACACGGTAGGTCTGGTTATTACATTAAAATTGGGCTCTGCTTAACTAAATACGGTTACAGACAAGTAATGTTCAGATTTGATGTACTGCACCAGAGCTAATTTTCATCTGCAGTCCCTCAGGCAGTTAAATTAAATTAAAACATATAACAACACAATAACATACAGTACAAAGGACACACTGGACACATAATATAAAATACAAAGCTACACACAATAGCACATCATATACACCCACAATGTTAACTAGAAATTACTAATGTATGTTTGTCAGATTAAAAAATCAAGATTATTTACATTCATGATAAGATAAAAATGTAAAGTCAGTGGTTACGGAGCTGAGTGACTTTTTCATTTGGTTGGAAACATACTGATGGAGCTGCAGTTCTTCATATCATCAAGTAGGACATTCCACTGAGTTGTAGTTTAAACAGAAACTTATAAATTATGCACAAATTTGAGAATAATCTAAAATTCTCCAAGCTCAGTAAATTGTATTGCTCCAGTACCCTACAGTGATGGAAATGCATTGGCTTTTTGTCCAGAGCTTTTAGAGTTTGTTTGTATAAGGACTCTAGAGGTTTTATGGCTGTTTCTCCAGGCTGCCCCCAACATGTGATGCAATAATACATATGGGAAAAAATCTTTGCATGCATAAATATCCAAAGAGAGACAGTTTCTAATATGTCTAAAATTTGCTTAGTTTTACGTGATGGTTTTAACCATTTTTTAAACATGTTTCTTAAAGTTCAAGTTTGCATCCAGTGTCACACCAAGATATTTAAAATCCGTGACTATGTCAATCCTTTCACCTTTGATAAGAATATCAGTGTTAGGAGGTTGTACCGTAGTAAACAAACATATCTTTTGTCTTGTTTACATTTAGACTCAGACATGATTGATGAAGCCAATGTGTGACGCTTTCCAATGCAATTGTTAGCTTAGCAGCAGCTAGCTTGGCTGTTTTGCATGCGTATATACAACAGTGTTATCTGTGCTACATCATGACACTGTTGAGGGAGATTATTAACATATAGGCTAAATAACAGGGGACCTAACACTGCACCTTGTGGAACACCCACTGTGCACTTCATGTTACTGGACACTGCTTCACAAACTTTAACACATTGGATCCTATTAGATAAATATGAAGACATCCATACCAATGCCAGTGAGAAGTTACATTTAGAGAGTTTCTATATTAAAACATTATGGTTGACTGTGACACAGTTAAAAAATACAGCAGCAACTACTCCTCCTTCATCAAGTAGTGATGAAGAAATTTCTGAGCAGTTGGTATTGAACACTAACCCTGACTAACCCTTGAACCACTGATATCGCATCTATCATTTAAAATAAATAATATTATGAGTCATTTTGATTTTTTGTTTTCCTACTCCAGCCAATGGTTGGAGGAGGCCACGAGAGAAAACGAGCCTGGCTCCTGTTTCATCTTCTTGGTTGGCACTAAGAGCGACCTGCTGGTGAGTGCCGAGACAAGCTTTCTGTTGAATTTCCTGAACTGTTTTCTCCTCACTGTCTTCTTTTTAAGCCCTTAGAAGAAAAACAGAGGACAGAAAGAGATGCCATAAGAATAGCAACAGAAATGCATGCAGAGTTTTGGGCTGTTTCAGCCAAAACAGGTAAGACAGAGAGTGTAACCTCTTCACTTTTGTAAGGGGTTTAAAGGCACAAGCAACTTAAATACAATGCAACGGAGAAATGCTGAACGCTATTGTAAAAACTGGATATTTTTATTTGTCCTTAGGGGAAAATGTGCAGGGGTTTTTCTTCAGGGTGGCAGCCTTGGCTTTTGAGAACTGCATCCTGAAGGACATGGAGAACGGCGTTCCTGCTAGCATCGGACGAGGAGATAGTATCAGTAAGTAACGACTCCACAAGCGGAGATGTTGATAAAGGAAGTCTTGAGAGCATGAAAATATAGAAATATGTTTGTGTTGTCAGAATCAGATCGTGCCAACTTGGAGGAGGCCGCACCCCAAGACATGAAGAGAAGCTGCTGCTGATGAAAATAAACGAGAGAAGAGAAACTCTCGCGGAGAAATGTGGAGGAGAGCAGAACCAGACCATCTATTCTGAGCTTCACTTGTAGAAATCAAAGTGGCTCGCCATCTCCCATTAGACTGAAATGTGCCTTAGGACACGTTCCATTAGGTTTGTGAATTCATCAGAACTCCCATGTGTTCTAGTTGTTTGCAAAAGGTTTGACCAATGTGTGTTTCTGAAACCTGATAAGGATTGTTATCAGATTGAATAGTGGATTGTTTTTGCAGATACCAAATCTCTCACAGATACCAAATGCAACAATTGTCATGGCACAGCAGTCCAAAACATCACAAGTAATCAGTGTTTCATCCAGGATGTGATTGTTGTCGAGGTGGAACTCTCAGAAACATTTAGACCATGGGAAGCCCTATATAAAATACTATACTATGGCAATAACTAATGTTATATGCGTATGTGGACTCTGATCAGTGTCTCATTACAATCAGTTCAGTGTATGGTCTTCTCATGTAGTTTTGGTCTGCTCTGCAATATCTGTAAAATAGAAAACTCCATTATGCCCATCATTTCAGAGGTGGATAGTAGTACCCGGACGAGATTTCATTTGGGAGCTGACATGGCCCCTTATGAAAGCCCTGTAAGAATGCTTTAGATATCATTTACTACAGCCAAAGTGTTCGTTTCCTCATACAGTATTGTTGTGGAATATCGTCTCACCCATTTTTGTGGGTTGTACTCTGATAAAGGTGTAACAAAAGTTTATAGGCTGCAATTTGGTAGCAGGAAAACCAAATGTCAAGTAACATACGGCAAGTGCAAATAAGTCTACATGCACAGTGAACTCAATGTATACATAACATTATGATGTAATTTCTTAAAGTAAATGTAATGTAAAGTAATGGAGCAATAGCTGATAATATCCGTGCATTCATGACACCAGTATTTTGTCAAACCCTATTATTATTCAATAAAGTAGTTTATCAGCTGTCTGAATGGTTCTGTCTGTTTAATGTTCAAGATGATAAGGTATGGCTATGCAAGATACACTCAAAATAATAAAATCTAATGTATCCATTATTAATGAGGAGTTTCTTATCTACTGAAAAACACTAAATGTGTATTGAGTATTGGCTTTACCTGACGTAGTGTTCCAGATATCTAAACAAACATGAATACAAATTTAGTAACCTAAATGCCTTGTACGTTCATACCAGTATTTTCTCTGATGCACAAATATCTAATTAAAAGAAATGATAAAATATGAATGGAACTTACGTGTTATAATCTTCCAAAAGAACCGAAAGCGGAAATAAGCGGAGTGAGTCCTCTTGCTTAGTACGACACTCTCTGAACAGCTGCGAACCAATCACATCATACTTCTCCATGTTTTGGAGGAAGTACAATCCAACCAGTGTTAGCTACATGGATGCATTATAGCAGTTTACTGCTCGCTAGCTAACGCGAGCAGTAAACTGCTGTTTTTTCATTTTAACAAAAACAGTGGTTCTGCCGTGCTCAAGCTGTATGGATGAATTTTAAATGCAAGTCTTTATTGTTACACAGAGGCTAGTGTTAGTTAGCAAACTTGACTAGCGAGCCGTAAGTTAGCAAATGTCAACATCCCAGTGCAGTTAGAGTTAACGTTAGCCGTTGGAGTTTGAGCCTGTTCAGGTACTGCTGGATGTATTTTTCACGTGTCATTCGCTTATACTTAAGTTACCTAGGATTTCCCTTAACTACTTTTCTTAATAATTACTAAAAATAATCAAGTATATTCTTTATATGTCGTTAAATACATGAAGTTCAATGGTGTAGAGAACATTCATAACTTACGGTACTCTGTTCAGAAAGTCTGGCAGACAGGTCATGCGTCTGCAGGAGAATTCAGTGTCAGCTTTAACAACCTTATTTATTCGTTTCCAATTGGGTTCATTAGCTCACCACCTTTCATATATACATGTAGTTGACCTTGCTTAAAATAACTGTGTAAAAGACTGGTAAAATAAATCGACAACGACTCGAGGATTGAATTTGGGACTGTCTCCTCTCTGTAACGGGACAGTGTCCATATATGAAAAACTATGAATACAAGGCTCTTGTGTTTGCATCTAACTCGTATAAGTCTCAAATGAACTAACGATCGTTGTTCCTCAGCTGGTTCATCATGAAGACCAATAAGTCCTATAAGCTTGTGCTGCACAAGAAAGGCTTTGCTGGGAGTGGTAAGCAGACACTTGCAGCCTCAATTCATGTTTCTTTTCGAAACATTTGATTTTTATGAGGTTATCTTTTTAAACAAACTCTTCCTTTAAACAGATGACGAGTTGGTTGTCAACTCAAAGGTTTTCCCTCAAGTCAGTCTTGGGGATATAATCGAGATTGCACACCCCACAGATGAGTACAGGCAAGTTTGCACAATGGTCACAGTTACACCCTTAAACTGATGTTTTACTATTTACATGGTGCTCCACTACACAGCCCATCATCTCATGTTGTCTATTTTGAAATCTCCAGTCCTCTCCTGCTGCAGGTGAAGAGCCTAAAAGAGGATCTTCAGAAAGGTAAATGAACTATGATGTACATTAACCCTGTATGTAGCAGCGGGTTTGTTTATGGTATTAGATTCAGGTTGGATCTTATTAACCTTGAATGATCTCTGTGTCCTCAGTACAGTACAGTATAATACAATACAGTGTAACACTTATATTTTTCTTCTCATTCAGAGACAATCAGTGTGGACCAGACTGTCGCACAAGCTTTCAAACTGCGCGCATACCAGGATGTCATTGTTAACATTGTCGACCCAAAGGTATGTCACTGCGGCTCCTCTGGATCGCCACCGTTTGTCAGCTGAACAGAATCTCTCATAGTTTTTTATGTCTCTCAGGACGTCACGCTGGACCTGGTGGAGCTGACTTTCAAGGACCAGTACATCGGCAGAGGGGACATGTGGAGACTGAAGAAGAGTCTGGTGGGGCATGTGAAGGTCTACATATCTTGTTATATAATGTGTAATAGCTCATTCATACGTGCGTTCAACTTCTGCATCCTTCATTTCAGGTGAGCACGTGTGCTTATGTGACGCAGAAGGTGGAGTTTGCTGGAATCAGGTAGATTACCGAGCCATACATATCGTTCTCCACCTTCCATTTGCATCAAGGCGAAATAAACCAACAATTATTCACACTTTTCTGTGATTGGTCAGCATGTCATTTTAACTCAGTTGTTTCCTTTTTGCCTTGGTGTCACAGCGTACAGTAGTGATGTTTCCTACTTTGTTCCTACTTCTTTATATAGAGTTTCTAGTCTCTACATGCACGCTCATGATCTTTTTGGTTCTCTAGAGCCCAGGCCAGTGAACTCTGGGTGAAGGGAGAGAAAGTGACTTGTGGTTACATCAGTGAAGACACCAGGGTAAGACGTAGAGTGTATCATATGGAATTTTGGCAGATGCTGATATTTTTTTACTTTACCATCACAGACTGTTAATATTATATGTCAATATTCAAAATCTATGAGTTTGGGCTTTTTAAAGTAATCAAAAATTGAAGGTTAGTCAGTATTTGCCACAGGAATGTACTCTTATTGTGTGTAGATAATTATATTGACCAAAATATTTGAAGTGTTGCAGCTTTAAATGGTGTACCACTGAGCCTCTGAAGTCTGGAAATATATATATATTGTCCGAACAAGATAATATAATGTGCCCACAAGTTATTATCTCGTTATAACATTATAATCTTGTGCATACATTATATTATCTCATGTGCAGAAGTTAGATAATAACTTGTATGCACACGATAAAAAAAAAAAAAAATCTATTGGGACTTTGACGTAGTACATAACTCAACTATGATGATATGTAAGGATGAAATTTACAGTTCGTTACTTTTTAAATGTAGTGAAAAAGGTCATTTAAGAAATACACCAATCAGTAAAGCTTTCTCACCTATGTAGATGTAGGTAAGGAAGAACCTCCATCATTTTAAATATGGATGGCACTGACAAGTCTGCATCTGGAATAAAGCAGTAGTAAAAAATAATAATAGAAAAATGTAATGTAATGTCAAAGAATAGTCACCTGGATATTGGGCAAGCTCAGGCAGTAGTGGTGAAACAGCGTTTGGGTGGTGATGTTTGTAAGGAATGCATATTATTTACAATAACGTCATGTGATCTGGTGGAACAGGTGGTGTTCAGATCCACGTCTGCAATGGTGTACATCTTTATCCAAATGAGCTGTGAGATGTGGGACTTTGACATCTATGGTGAGTTGGACGTGTCTATTCAGTCACTCACTTTATTTTTGTTTTTCATATTGTTCCGTTCCTCTAGAGGAGAATGTCTCATTTCAATGTTTCGCTCTCAGGTGACCTCTACTTTGAAAAAGCTGTAAACGGTTTCCTGTCAGACCTTTTTGCCAAATGGAAGGTTTGTGATTTCCTTTAGTCTGATTTTGTCCTAACTCTTAATCCTCATTTTGAATTTGGAATATAATTTCCTTTGGGATTATTAAAGTACTGTGTCTACTATTCTCAAAAAAGGAGAAGAACTGCAGTCATGAAGTGACAGTCGTACTCTTCTCGCGTACCTTCTACAGTGCTAAAACATTAGGTGAGTGTCTTCGTCACATTAAGCTTTGACACATATGCAGAAAATGTTAACAATGGATTTGTCATTTTCCTCAGATGAATTTCCCGAGATTCTCAGAGCTTCCATCAGACAAGATCACGAAGGACGTTTTTATGAAGACTTCTACAGGTATCACCGTCTACCTTACAGCCAGCTCATCAGAATGAAAGAGTAGAGATAAGAGAGAGAGTTTGATGGCTCTTTTAACTGCTTTGTGATCAGGGTCGTGGCTCAGAACGAGAGACGGGACGAGTGGACGTCATTACTGGTCACTATCAAGAAGCTCTTCATTCAGTATCCTGTCCTGGTGCGGCTGAAAGAAGCAGGTAGTGTGAATGAGTCGAACATTTGGTTGAGAATAGATCTTTTGGATCAGGTGCCCTTTGTGACCATTTATTTTCATGCCAGATGGTTTTCCTGTCGGTTACAACTCCACCTCTGCCCAAGGAAACTACCTGGAGGCCATTAACCTTTCTTTCAATGGTGAGTACTCTAAATCCCAGAGTAGAATTACCCCCCAGTAAAAGAAGAAATGTAGTTATCACATTGATGCATTATGCAACTATACTTAGTTACTCAACAGTAACATTGATATAGAAGTTGATGTGTGTCGACATCTGTGAGACTCCTTTTTATTTCCAGCGGTGTCGACAAGTGGCAACAAGTGGTTTCTGACTAGACTGTAGGTGTTCATTAGCCTGATAATCAGACTACATGCCATTCCACTTCACTGAAATAGTTTCATCTATTAATCTAGCTAATGAGTCTTTTTGAATTTACGGGGCAGATATTCAGACATCTGGAAGAAGTCTGGGACCAAGCTAGGTGTTCATGTTGAGTGTTGGTTGGTTGTTATTCTTATCGAATTTTAAGAGTATATTAGTAATGAACTATTTGTGCTTTTTAAATGTAAATCCTGTTAAATCCAGTTCATGTTCACTGCAAAATTTTGTTTCTCAATCCTCAGGTGCTCAGACTTCCTTTTTAAATGTATTTGAAACATTTATGATCCTGCGGGACAATTTTTACACACATGCGGATGTACACATACAGTAACAGTGTTAGTATTATATCAAGGCAGCGCAGGGCTGAGCCTCAGACTTTAATACTATATTGCCTCCTTGGGCCAATGAATGCCTTCCTTTGTGTCAAAGTCACGAGTCATACAATGTGCTCAAACAAAAAAAAAATCTTTTGACATATTTTTTTTTTAAATTTCAAGAGCTTTTTTTGTGACAATATCACAAACTGAGGCTCCAGTTTCTAATCAAGTCATTACCGACAAGCAGCTTTAATGAGTTCCTGACCAATCGTGCAAATAAATGTCCTGAATATGATGAAATGTGATGAACGACAAAAAAAAAAAAGAGAAGCTGAAAGCCACCATGTCTCCCACAGTGTTTGACAAGCACTACATCAACCGTAACTTTGACCGCACTGGCCAGATGTCAGTGGTCATCACACCCGGGGTAGGAGTGTTTGAAGTCGACCGTCTACTTATGATTCTCACCAAACAGCGTATGATTGATAACGGTGAGTGTGCTGATACAAATGCACATTGACAGTGATGAGCTGATGAAACCTTATGAAGCTTTGGGAGGTTTTTTTTTGTGTGTGTGTGTTTTTGCTGAAAAAAAAGAGCCCACAGTGACATCTGGTGGTTTGCGTAGGTTATAGCAGCCCTTTAAGATACTAAGTTTAAACATCTGTGTGCAATAAAGGTGCAAGAAATAGTTTTTTTTTATTAAATCTGTAAATATAAATGTAATATAAATGCATTGTCCAAAAAGTCTACATATAACTACACATAACATAACACTGTGGGATCATGTGTTATGTTATGGTTGGTATTTATGTGACATTTCATGAGTGACAACATAACGTGACTGCAGATTAATATTTAAGAGTGAAGTGCATGCTTCAGTATCACCCGCTCACCACTGCTAGACATTAACATTAAATGACGGTGGTAACGGTGGTTAATCGTGTGACTGGCGTTTCCTCTGCAGGTATCGGCGTAGACTTGGTGTGTATGGGGGAGCAGCCGTTGCATGCGGTACCGTTGTTCAAGGTAACGCATCCACATCCTGTATGAGTTACTTGAGGTGCATCAGGCCCGTATGTGTGTGTGTGTTTGTCACTGACAGTCTCTAACTCCTTACTCTGTAGCTGCACAACAGGACGACACCTGGAGATTCTCGCGTGGGAGACGACTATAACCTCCCTCACTGGATCAACCACAGGCAAGACGACACACTTGAAGCGTGAGGATTAAAGATGCATTCGGTTTAAGGTTAAATATGGTGTTGATTGATCGTCTCTTCTGTTCGATCCTGCAGCTTCTACACTTCCAAAAGCCAGAACTCTTGCAGTTCCTTCACCCCTAGAATCAAACTCGCTGGCCGCAAGGTACAATCGCACATTTGTTAAATGATTGAATTGTTCTGAAAGGCATCTCATACAGTTTAACATCTCCTCATCTCCTTTTCTTTAGCTTCATGCTGAAAAATTCAAGAGCAGCAAAGACCACAGTAAGCTATGATAATATATCTCTATGGACTCTTTTTAACCTCTTAAAGCATGAATCAGATAGTGGCTTCTTATTGTGCTTCAACCCTCCTCTCAATGGCTTCTTCCAGCTCTCTGCGCACCAAAAGACTCAGACAACAGCCTGCCAATACAGGTGGACTACGATGCCTACGATGCTCAGGTGTTCAGACTTCCCGGTCCTTCACGAATTCAGAGAAGCACCCACTTCAGGTATCTGACTGTTTGCACAACATATTACATGAGGCATGAGTAGACAGAGGTTTAATCTCTATGAAGCACCGTTCAACGGAGTGTGTTTTTCAGGATGGGTCGAGACAAAGAGACGAGTGGGAGGAAGAGCTGGGGTTCGGTGGACGTCAGCACAGGCATAGCTGCGTCCCCTCCCGTTCGCTCCGGAGGTCCTGATGAGCAGCGTAGCCTGGCCTCTGATGACAGTCTGGGCCCTGTGTCCAACATGCTGCTGATACCCCGCATGCCCCCCGCCCAGTATGAAGTCAGCAGTTCTCTGGGATACACAAGCACCAGAGGTAACTTCAAAACACAACACCCTACATGTGGATGTGATAAAGTGCGGCCCACATCTCTTTCTTTTCTCCATCTCATTCCTCTTGTCTTATTTCGTTCTGTCGTTCAGAGCTGTTGGAGAAGATGATGGACTCTCAGCGGGACTCCAGCGCACCGGGAAGGTTCACAGTGGGAAGCGCTGAGTCCACCCTGCACATCCGCCCGGGAGGTTACACTCCTCAGAGAGCCCTTATAAACCCCTTCACTCCATCCAGGATGCCCATGAAGCTCACCTCCAACCGCCGGCGCTGGATGCACACCTTCCCTGTCGGTAAGGTGACGCACAGTCACGCACAAAACACTTCATGCACTCAGGGACTTTTGGGAACTAGTGAAGGTGTGAGTTGTTCACCTTAGTTGAAAAACATTGCCTAATTATCGATCATATTACTTTTACTGTACATCTATTATAATTATTTCCCAGTAAACACATTTTGTGGGGAAAGTTTGTACTTAAATTAATAATTTAATGAGGTGATAGAAAAGTCAGATTGGTTTGTTTTTTTTGTGCCACTGTTGTTCAGGTCCGTCTGGAGAAGCTATTCAAATCCATCACCAGACCAGACAGAACATGGCTGAACTGCAGGGCAGCCAGCAGAGAGACCCTGCCCACACCTCCGCCGAGCTGCTGGAGCTGGCCTATCACGAGGCTACCGGAAGGTTAGACACTCCTACCACAAGGGACAAACATTTTGCTTTGCAATGAATGTAAGCTTGAAGCTCAGACAGTGAGATAAATAATTTATCTTTTCATTTTAAGGCGAACAACCTCACGGCAAACGGGAGAGAATGGCCTTTACATCGGCGGAGGGATGGAAGAGTTCACTGGAAGTCCAAGGAGCAACAATAGTGGTGAAATCAGACTTATTTTATATACTGTATCTATTTTCTTACTGTCAACAAGTCCCATGAAAAGACCAAAACTAACAATGGTCCCACCAACATCAGTGAGCACATCAGTGAGTCGCACTGTTGCGCTGGCTGACATGCTCCTTCATTACCATGAACACACACTCTAGTTTTGACTCAGTCTCACACACACAGCCCTGCTGACAGAAATAAGAGCATCAAACATGTTGCTGCTGCTGTAAATAGTTCTCATGCACTATGTTGCTAAAACTATGTCTGTTTCAGGAAGTTATTCAGCCTTAAAGAAAAATAAAACTGCATATTTGTGAGCCATCTTTAAAGATTTACATATTCCAACCAAGTGGGGGTTGGGGTTGAGTGCCTCACATAGTTTGGAAGTCTATATTGTGTCATAATTACCTTTTTTTCAAATTGTGTCTCTAGCATATTTTAATCAGCTAAAATATCTAACCAACCAGAAAGAAATATGCCAATCTGTGCTGCCATTTCTTTGTTTTTAACTGTGATCCCTGTGTAGGAGCTCTGACCAACCGCGGCTCCTCATTTGAAGACTTCTCCCTCAGCGGTGCCGATCCAAGTGAGTCCATCTTGCCCCTACGAAAAAAAAAACAAAACAAAGACCTACACTTGTCATTGATACGTTCGCAAACATTGTCACGTAGCCCATTCCTCAGGAACGGGATGATGATGATGATAAAGCTTCTTAATCACCAAACTATTGATGGCAATAAACCTTCAGAGGTGTCTTTTAACCTGTGAGGGTTTATTCGGCTTTTAGCAGGCAGGGTTCTCCACTGGGCGTCCTGTCTCCAGGGGTCACAGGTATAAAAAACGCCTCCTACAGGTCATGTGGTTTTGGGGGTTACCCTCTCCTCCTCCTCTCCTCTGTATCCTCTCTTTCACTGTCTTGACTCTTCTGCTATCTCTTTCTCTGGGCCTCCTCTTTGTCTTTATAATTGAAATATAACAAGGTCTTATATTTAATTAGCCCTCCCATAATTGTTGCATTCAAACAAGCCTCATGTAGATCTCATTGCTGCATGGCGGTGTAGACGGTGTATTTCTCTTGACTGATTGTAAATCTCACTCTCTCTCTCTCTCTCTCTCTCTCTCTTTCTTGCACACAATATTTTGTAGAGTTCGCTCACCATCTGTATGTTTGCATGATGTGATTTCTCTGCCTACATTCACTGAGTCACTTTACCGTTCACACCTCTGCTGAGCTCAGGACACATGTTTCGCTTGCTTGTGAGCGACGCTGATCACAGACTGACTGTCACAGAGCCACAATCTGCATGTTTGATCACTGCTCCACAACCACAGCCCCCTCAGGAATCACCAGCAGGGGCTACGAGGCCAGTAAAAGTAACACTTTCCTCTTCTTTTTTTTTTTCTTTCCCTCTTTCTCTCTTCTTCCTACTCTTTTTGTACTATTTCCGTTTGTGTCTACATTCTGTCTTTCCCATCTTTATGTATTCACTCTCCTCTTTACTCCTTTCTTCTGTTATCACCCCACTGTGCTTTCTTGTCCCTTCTATATCCATCCCCGCCCCCCCCTCCCTCCCTCCCACCCCCACCCCCACCCCCTCCCCACACACATGTACCGCTCCACTCTGGGTACATGCATTTGTCTTTGCTGTGGGGATTTTGTGTGTGTGTGTGTGTATGTTTGCGTGCGTGTGTGTGTGGGGGTGCTCCTGAAGCCCTGCTGCTGTCTGCACCCCCAACAGTGCCCAGCTTCTGCTGCACGGTGGGGGTAGACTGGAAGTCTCTGACCACACCGGCCTGCCTGCCCCTCACCACCGACTACTTCCCTGACCGCCAGACGCTACAGAACGACTACACCGAAGGCTGCTACGACCTGCTGCCGCACAGCGACCTGGAGAGGTGCCTTATTTCTACCATAAATCAACAAAAATACTGATGTTTAACTCTTAAAACCAGTTTCTGCATGTGGGATTTTTTCAAAGTGAAAGGTGGAAGGGGAAAAATGGCAACTGGAACATAGAATAAAATCACAAACTGGAAATATGTTTGTTTGTTTTTTTCCATTTTTCCATAGTGCTCACTCTTTCTATCTCTTTCTCAGGCGGGAAGATGAAGCTCCAGTGATGAGCGCCACTCAGGTGTTTGAGGAGTTTATCTGTCAGAGGTTGATGCAGGGCTACCAGATCATCGTCCAACCAAATAACAGGAAACCACAGCCTGCTACGGCCACACCCCTTGGCAGCAGCCCTCTTTACTCCAGAGGTGACTCAATGTTTCATACGCTTTGTGTGTGTGTGTGTGTGTGTGTGTGTGAAACCTCATCAGACCCGTGGTGACTGCATGCGTCCTCTCTCTCTCTCTCTCGTGTTGTGTTCCAGGTCTGGTGTCTCTGCGTCGAGCGGAGGAGGAGGAGACGGTTTACTGGCTCAGCATGGGCCGGACCTTCCATAAAGTTTGCCTCAAAGACAAGATCATCACCGTCACTCGCTACCTGCCAAAGTGAGTACGCGTGGAAACCTCTGACATAGATGAGACATGTTCTTGCATCTATGCCATGTTGAACTTGAAATCTTCAGAGAGCAGATAGAAGTGTGAAGTGTGAGATTGAAGTGTGAAGTTTTTTTTTTTTGCTGGCCTCTAAGACCAGTGTGACAACACAAGTGGAAACACTACTAATGCAACTCTACTCTGTCTACTGTGATGATCTAATAAAAAGGCAAAAATGCAAAAAAAAAACAAAAAACCTTGAGATACTTACAGAAAAAGGAATTCCTGTTTTCTAATGACATCAGCAGGCTAAAAGTGTGTGTGTGTGTGTGTGTGTGTGTGTGTTTTAGGTACCCATATGAGTCTGCTCAGATCCAGTACAGCTACAGCCTGTGTCCTCCACATTCTGACGCTCAGTTCGTCTCCTGCTGGGTGGAGTTTGGCCATGAGAGACTGGAGGAATACAAGTGGAACTACCTGGACCAGTACATCTGCTCTGCTGGCTCTGAGGACTTCAGGTACACACACACACACACACACACACACACTTTCTGAAATCAAACTACAATAGATGGAGCATCATTATCAAACCTCATGCTCTGCCTTTATATTCTGCCTCTACAGTTTAATAGACTCTCTGAAGTTCTGGAGGACTCGCTTCCTCTTGCTGCCGGCCGGAGGGGCTCGGCGGGTGGCGGACGGGGAGGGGCACTGGGACGTTTACGGGGACGGAGCAAGCGCCGGAATGGGTGGCAGCGGAGAGTGGGTCCTTCTGGACGGTTTCATCCGCTTCCTGGAGGGCCTCAACCGCATCCGACGGCGGCATCGCTCCGACAGGATCATCAGAGTGAGGCTCTCCTCAGTTTGATTTGTAAAAGTGAACTGGTACTGGCTGTACTGGTGCTAAAGTAGACGCTTGACTCTCTCTCTCTTCTTCACATAGCAGAAGGGAACACCAATGAAGGGACTGCAGGTTACCAGTCCTCTCCCTCCATATCCTACCGAACCCGTGGCGCCCCCACAAGGCAAGAAAGGCACGTCAGCGTTATCAGCCCTGCTAGAGATGGATCAGAACCAGAAGTGAGTGTTCTCCGGGACTGCAGGACAAACACGTTGTTTACATTGCACACATGGATCTCTAGTCTTCAGCGCATTCTCTCTGCTTCCCGTCAGGACGCTGGAGGAGCAGCAGCAGCAGCAGCAGGCGAAGCCCTCAGCAGCCGTCAGCGACCCCACAAGTGTTGCCACAGCTCTCTCATACGTAGACAGTCCACGCAAGGTGAGCCTCTCCGCTGTGTGTGTGTGTGTGTGGATCAGAATAAGTTGTTTTGCTTCAGGCGTTCAGCTTTTGCATATACATCTGATTTTTTTTTTTTTTTTTTTTTAATCAGCAACAAATACTTTGATGAAATGGTTATTCTTTGCTGGTGCTTTGGTGAGGGGCTTTTGCTCTTGTTTTTCTCCTTCCATCTGCATTTTTCTCCATGCCTCTCTGTTCTGTTCCCGTGCTGGGCTTTGGGTGTTTGATCCTGGGTCATGTTCTCCCTGTATGCTGACAGGACGCTGCCTTTATTTTGGATTTTATTCGTAGCCCTCGCTCCTCCTACATCTATCACTCTCAGGTCAGTAACCAGGTCCCGGGGCATCGCTCGCTGAAGCTCTGTCTGTGTGTGTCTGTGTGTGTGTGTGTGTGTGCATGTGTGTGCTGTAGTTCCTATAACTCACTCTGCATTACTGAGCATGAGCATGCTGTGCAGAAACACCGTGTGTCACATGACTTTTTCCACTCGCAGTGCTCCTTCAGACTCTCTGGTTTGTCACTGTTATTGAGTTTGTACTTTGTGCCCTGTACTGTACGTAGTGCCTGCTGGTAGGTAGTGACACTGTCGATTCTCACAAACAGGGATCACATTTCATTTAAAAAAAAAAAAAAAATTCTACAAATGTTAAAAAATGTTCAAATCAAAAAACTTTCTGGCTGTTTTTTGAAGAAAAGTTTCAGCAGTATTCACATCCAGACAGAATCATTCTAAAGCTGTGTTTATCCAAGGTGGGTGAGAAAGCATGTCTTTATTAGTTTAGTCAACAGAATAGAGGAAGCATTTTCAGTCTAAAAAGCTAAATCAGATGTGTGATCCCGATGTAACTAACATGTACTGTATCACAGTTGGACTCTAAACCTTTGAGGCCTGTGTCTGTCTCCATGCATGACATCAGGACTGCGTCGGTAATTACAACAAAAGCCACATTTTCTCACTTCCCTCTACTGGTATGTGTCCACGCAGATCCTTTTGCTTTCGTCGGTCCAGGTTTTGAGATATATGTATCTGAGATTTCTGCCAACACCCCAATACAATTTGTTTAAAACAGTCGTCCCAGTGAAGACAGCGAGGTCTGTGGATGTAACAGAGACTTTTCTGGAAAAAGGTGTTGATGATGACTTAAAATTCACCACCACCACTGTACTGGTGTGTCAACAGAAATCTCAAATAAACCCTTCTGCATGGTTGGATACCACTAGATGTCAGTCAGAAAATGTACTGTTTTTTTTTTGTTATCTTGGAAAACCCTTGAAAACATACCGGCTGAAACGGCTCATTTAACTGTTTAGTTGCCCGCTGAAGCCACCGAGGCTGCTGATAAAGGAGTCCAGCCAGGAGTGACAGCTGGAGCAGCTGCACTGCAGCCTGCAGGAGACACTGTAGCCAGCAGCAGCACAGACACCAGGTACAGTAAACCCTCACTTTATGGATGCAAAACACATTTAGCATGTCAAAAGATTAATACTTCAAAAATGGTTGTTCACAGTGGGCAGTGTGCAGCGGGAGCCCTTTCTCTGTCCTCTTCCTCCACACTCCTGGAGATCCTAGAGGCCATCAAACATCCCACGTGAGATTTGTTTAGTTTTCATTTCATATATATATATATATATATATATAATCAAATTGAGAAACATTTTAAGACAGTTAGAAATTTGCTCTTGGGTTTTTCTTTTCTAGTCTTCAGGCAGAGAGTAATGTTGTGCACAGTTTTGTCTTCTTCCTTTTCCCTCTTTGTTCCTAGTTGAAGGAAGAAGTTGTAGTGGATACAGAGTGTGGTGACGTGGCTCTTTTTTTTTTTTTTTTATCAAATAGCATTGTTTGTGTGCTCTGTGATATTACAGGACAGGTGTACAGCTGCTGCCAGAGCAGAAGGGTCTGCCCCTCAACTGCTTCATCAGCGCCGAGGTCGTTCACTGGCTGGTCAACAACGTGGAAGGCGTGGCCACACAGGGCATGGCTGTGGATGTCATGCAGGTAAGAGTTGCCTGTCTGCCTGTGTTGCACTCTTTCCTCCTTACTGTCAAGTTTTCTTGCCCGGAAATATCCCACTGCGCTAAATGCCATCAACAGTTCTCTCAATGATCTCATCAAACATTCATGACACAAAAATCTGTTTTTTTGGGGGTTTTTTTTGGTTCCCTGCATCAGCAAGAAAGCAAGTTTTATCAAATGGTGTATTACACAGTCATGTGTTCACCAGCTTTGCTTTGTGTCAGTGTAAACGTTGCTTGTATGCATCTCTCTGCTGTTTGTCTGTGTTTGTCTGTGTAGAAGATGCTGGATGAAGGTTTGGTGGCTCACGCTTCTGGGGACGCCATGCGCACCTTCGTCTACGGTTTCTACTTCTACAGGATAGTAGGAGAGAAGGACGGTGAATGGACTTAATATGGGTCACTGCTTTCTTCTCAGTTACTCACTGCACTCACTCACAATAAACGTCATAATACATCTACTCACTCTCCCTGCAGGTCCCTCCTCCCAGCTCACTCCCTCGGCAGCAGGCGTCTGGTCGGCCGCAGCTCTGGAGGACTTCGCCCTGTTCCAGAGGAAGTGGTTCGAGGTGGCCTTCGTGTTGGAGGAGCGGAGACCCTGCGACCTCCCGGCCTTCCTCCTGCCGTGGCTGCCCAGTCGACCGGCTTCCTACGCAAGTAGGCACAGTTCCTTCAGCCGCAGCTTTGGAGGACGCAGCCAGGCCGCCGCACTGCTAGGTACACCCAGCCCCGACCCTCCCTCCCAGCCCACACTGCAGAGGAGCCATCACCTCCTCCCTCATCCAGTCTGATGCAGATCATACTTATGTCTACTTTAGGTGATTGTCTGAGTCCAGTGTTGAAGCGTCACACAGAGCAGGGCGTGCATTTGTTTTCGGGGCTCTGGGTTTAGTGCTGTAGAAACCAAAAATACAAAGAAATTCTAATTGGACTGCTGCTGATTCTTCATGTGTACATTATGATAGTAAGGTTTGTCCAGTATCCACCCATCACATGACCCAGGAAGCACCCTCAAGTGAGCCCTTGAGCTTCCATACCAACATTCATCCACATTTACCTCAGGCTCATTGTTTTTGGTTTGTACCAATTTTCACCATTAAAAAAAAAAAGATTTTATTAAAATTGATAAAAATTGGAGATCTGAGCTGCTTGAGTCCCAATTTTGCATTTTAGATATTCAAAATAAACACCGACAATTTCACACATTAAAAGAAAGTGAAAAGAAACCAAAACTAATGAGCTCTAGAACCACCAGACAAACCGCTCACTCGTCCAGCGTTCACTCATTTTCCATCTCGCTCACACACAGCGGGTTTCTCACCAACAACCACACACCCGCCTCCATGTAACATCTCATGACATCATCTCTTTACCGTGTGACACTGAGATACTAGACTCAGCTCCCCCTCACAGTGGACTGCACAGTAGATCTGCATCGAGTAGAGCCGCTGGTGTGTAGAGCATGCAGAGTGTGTGTAGTTGTATTCATCAGTCCACAGTGGCGTTGGCCTCTGTCTGATGTCATCAAATTTTCACTTCCACCCTCCGATCAGTGCATGCTGGTGTGGTTAAGTGTGATCCAGTAGCGGTGTCGTGTCAGTGCATGCTGTGGTGTTTTAGTGGCTGTGGTTCAGCAGTGCTGTGGTGTGCGATGTCCTCACCTGTCGCTCTCCCGCTGGCTTTTCAACATCAAGCACTGTCACTACACACGGCAGGTCAGTGACAGTGCGCAATGCTTCATCTGGATTCTTGCTTCATGCGACCTTTGACCTCATCTTATCTGAAAGATTCTTGCATCTCGCAGGAAAACAACTCCGCTACATTAAGGCTTTCCCAGTTTGCCATGCGACACCTCGACTGGTTTCCTGGATTAGTCTTAATGTGATGCTGGAACCATTCATGTCTTAACCTGACTTTGAACTGGGATAATGCTGCTTCAACTTTATGTGGGATTAAATGTAGTGATGAGAAAGATTGCCATGGTTACGCCTGTAAGTATTCATATCAGATAAATGGAGTCAGAACTCACTCACTGGACGGTCATGAAGGAAAGAAAAGTGCTAACGATGAGATGACATGAATAAGACATAAAAGCAAGAAATGCATAAATCAGAGCGGAACAAAATCTATACAAATAATAATAAATAATTAAATGCATTTGTTCTTTTAAATATTAAAAGAAGAAGAGAGTAAACACAGGATGAATTCAATTAGGGTTTAATCATCCTGATAGATGGATTTAGTTGATATGAGGCAAAATCTGAAGCTTTCTGAAAAAAAAAGATAAATTGTCACATTTAATGATATTTATATGTAACAATAAGTATGATATGTTATGAATGTATACGTTTGTATACATTTCCCTTGTTGTACAGTCTTCTTACATGTCTCTCTAGACATTTATCTTTTTTGTCATATCTGATAAACTGAAGATCTTTGGGTTTTGGACTGTTGATCAACAACAGCAAGCAATCTGAATGAATCACCTTGAGCTGTGGGGAAATAATAATAGATATTTTTCACTATTATCTTACACTTTATTGAAAAAACAATTGATTTATTAGTAAATAATCTGCCAATTCATCAATAATGAAAAGAATTGCTAGTTGCAGCCTTATTAGGATGTCCTTAAAGATTTGAACAAAGATATGGAGGGAGTCTCACAGTTGAAAAATAAAGTTATCAAAAACATGGAATAATAACAGTAAATTATAAAAGTAAATGTACATCAATAACATATCAATAACACCCATGACATGTATCATAGTCCACCGTTCTTCAGATCAGATTTGAAGACCTTCAGAGGGTCAACACATATCTCAACATCTCCATCCACGCTCAGCACCTCTTGCTCTCACTCCGCCGTCTGCCTGCCCATCATGCCATCCATCTTCTTCTTCTTTTTGCTTCCTCGCCTCCTGTCTGTCTGTCTGTCTCTCCACCTCCTTCCCTCCCTCCCTCCCTCCCTCCGTCTGTCCTCCAGCCGCTACAGTCCCGGAGCAGAAGACGGTCACCGTGGACGTGGACGTCAACAACCGCAGCGACCGAACGGAATGGTGCAGCTGTTATTACCACGGCAACTTCTCCCTCAACGCTGCCTTCGAGATCAAGCTGCACTGGATGGCTGTCACCGCTGCGGTGCTCTTTGAGATGGTGACTACAAGCTGTTTCTTCCATGTTTTTTTCACTCTGGAGCAGATCCGTCCACGTCTTTTACTGGTTAATGAAATCTGAATGCAGCACAGGAAACACTTTCTGTAAAACTGAAACATTTGAACTGGTTTTTTTTTTGGCACAATCTGCCAACATGTGGTTGGAGGAACAGAGAGAGAAGCATCAGAGCATCTTGCCAAATGACACACAGGAGGTGGATCTATGATGACACAAAATTGAGGAAATAAAGAACCGCTTTCTTAGAATTATCTGCAAATTCTTGAAGTCAGTGCAGAAACTTAAGCTGAAAACGTTGAACAGACAATGATCCAAAACACACTTTCACACACTGTAAAATCAACCGGTGTCTCTACATTTGAAAAACTGTGACAGACTAACAATACAGAACATAGAGGGACACTTGATAATAGAAAGATTCTCTACAGGTCAGATAAAGTTTAAAGTTTTAGGGAAGACTCACATAAATAGATTGCGGAAGTCTGCTTGTCACCTTGTGAACTTGGTAAGAGGAAGGGACAGATGTACAGTTCAGAGAGGTTTCACTATGAGCCGCCAGCTTTTTTAACCCGTTTTTTATCCCTCAAGGTTCAAGGGTGGCACAGGAAAGCGGCATCCTGCGGCTTCCTGTTGGTTCCCGTGCTGGAGGTTCCTTTCGCGCTGACGTCTTACCTGTACGGAGATCCGCTGAGGGCCCAACTCTTCATCCCTCTGAACATCCACTGTCTGCTGAAGAACGGCAGCGACAACCTGTTTGAAGGTGTGGAAGCTTTTCTCACTGACTGGCTCTGGTTACGTGTGACGTGCGGTTCGGTTACAACTTCAGTCTGTTTCCTTTCATCAAACAGGTTTTGAACCCGAGACGTACTGGGACAGGATGCAGCTCTTTCAGGAGGCCATACTCTACAGGTTGGTTATGTTTTGTGGTTTCATTTGAATGTAAAGAGTTGCAGCGGTTGACAAAGTTTGGCGTCATGACATTTGGGTTCTTTCCATCAGATTTGGCTTCGTGCACGACAAGTTCTCCGCTTCTTCTTTTAATTTCCCTTCTGAGAACAAGCCTCAATACATCCACGTCACAGGTTTGTCACATCACAACATCCAAAAAAAAAAAAAAAAAAAAAAAAAAAAACCCCCACAGAGACGTCTTTGTCTTCTGGGCGCTTCATCCTGCTTCTCTTCCTGTCAGGCACCGTCTTCCTGCAGCTGCCGTACTCCAAGAGGAAGTACCCGAGCGGGCAGCAGCGCAGACGCAGAAACTCCACCACCTCCAACAGCCAGGGGCCTTTCGGCGGCGAGGAACGCGCCGGCTACTACTGGGCGTACAACACCATGCTGACCAAAGCCTGGAGGACGGGCGTGCTGGGCGACGAGAGGCTCGCAGACCGCCTGCTCAGAGACTTCAGCGACTTCTGCGCCAACAAGGACAACAGACTGCTGAACTTCTGGGACAGCTGCCAGGAGAAGATGAACGCCAGCGCCCCCTGACCGCAGGACGACCACGACTGGAACACAAAATGAAGGACTGTGAAAATATCATGAAAATTGTTTTAAATTTTTTTTATTTATGTTGTAAAATTGTTACATACTGTTGCGTTGCTGCTGCTCAGGAGGCAAACAGGTGACTGACAGGCCTCCTGCTCCAGACTGACCCCTCTAACAACCACTCACCTGTTTCTGTGCTTGAATCTCTGCTTTGGATGATTGAACATGAAGTTTTAATTATCAAAAACTGCCTTAAGAACTGAGATTCTGTGTCCATGTTGTGTTCTTCATTTTTAGAGCTGCAATGATTAGTTGATTAATCAATTAGTTGATCAATAGAAAATTAATCCGCAGCTTGTTTCAGTCATTTTTTATGCACAAAGCCAAATATTCAAGTTTTCAGCTTGATAAATGTTGACTGTTAGTCAGACAAACGATATTAAGACATAATTATAACAGACACTTTTCACTATTATCTAACATTTTCTTGGCTAAATAAGTGAAAATGAAAACAATTGTTAAGTGAAGCTCTACTTAACTTATACAATATGATTATTCTATTTATTTTTGTCATAGAAGGCAAAGCAGACAAACCAGGAAGTCTGTCTGTCTCCAGACAGGTTTAGATTTCTACATGTTCTTCTTTCACATCCACCTAACACCCTCCAAATATTGATTTTTGTGTTGTGTACTTCCTGCCAGTCACAGGCTGTCAGCAGCTTAACATAACAGATCTGTAGCTGAATCATGTGATTAGACAAGACAGACCGGACTAAGACTCCTGTTTGTTTTTCACGTGTCACTCATTATTTATACAAGTCATTCCAAATGAAAGCACGTGAGAGAGAGATAATGTTACAGCATGTTTTAACAACGGCACTACAGGAAATCCATCTATAGAGAATCATAGAAAATGTAATGAATAGACTTAACAAGATGAATGAAATGAAACAACGTCAGCAGGGAAAAAAAATAACACTCACCTCTTGAACATGAACCCCAACCTGAAGTCTGATGAGCCACTGAGGTGTGAATATTCTGTATATGATAATATGACAGGACATTAAAATCAAACAGCAGTAAAGTTTATCTTAAACAACAAAATCAAAAAGAATAAACTTAAATTTCAAAGATATGTTGGAGCTCATCACATAGTTTGTCTACCAGAGAGCTCTGATAAGTTCATTTTTCAGCTGAAAATGTCCCAGATCAAGATAGTTTATTTTGTTTGTGTAAAGATTAGATCACTATTAGATGATATATTGTCAGATTTTTAAACTCCAAATGTCAATAACAGTTCGGGTCAGACTATACAATAGATACTGATGAAAACTGATGGTGTAGAAACTATTTTTAGTGGTGTGTTAGTGGAACTTTAAAGGGGCCCCATGCACAGTTATAAACAAACAAAAGTTATGTTTCCACTGTGTTACTCCGTCCCCATGAAACATTCTCAAAGCAGATTTTCAAAATATTAAAGTGCACAATGAAGATAAAACCAGGATTTACATCCATGCTAACTAGCTTGCGGTCTTCTTCTTCTCTGCCTTTTGTTGGTGCATGTTCATGTGGATCAAGTAAACAGTAAAAATCTGTTTTAAAGTCTTACAACAAGCTGCTTACAGTTCCACCTGAAACATGAGCTGCATTTGAAAACCAACATTACAATAATCATCTTTAACATTCATATCCTTTAAGCTTTTTTTTTTTTTAACAATGCTGCAAACATTTTCTTCTTGCGTCTTCATGAATTCAGTGGTCACAGTTTGTCTACACGATGAAGCAGAGTAATGCTCGTCTCTCAGAGTGATGAATCGATTTTATTAGTTTGAAGATGTGAAGTTGTAAATCTCTCCAAGCATTACAGTCAAGATTTGAGAAAAGAAAGACAAACGTATTTGTTGAGACTGACAGTCAGTTCATTCTTGAACTTGGAAACAGAAAAAGACAGACAGTCACATCACACGGTCCATTGAGTAGCTGCTCCGGAGCTTTTGATTGTATCACATCTTATTATGGAAATGAAGTTTGTCAAACACAGACACGGTTCCACTTGCACCTTATTAAACGTGTCTACTTTAGAGTCCCTTTATAAAACATTCAATCATGGGTAAGACATACAACAGTAACATCAGTTCTAACTGAGATGAGGGATTATTACTGCTGCTCTGATCAATTCTTTATGTTTCCCTTTTTCTTATACACAATATAATACATTTGATCCCTTTAAACTCTTTTAATAGCAAATACAATTCTGCTAGTCAAGTTTCTTTTGATAAAAAATAAAAATATTTAATAAAAATATTTCTTGTCCCAATATTCCTTTTGGTTTTTGATTATAAAGAAGTAAAAACAATGTACAAAGAAGAATGTTTAAAATAGAAATATCTCATAATAATAATAATAATCTGTTCAATGACTAAAAGAAAAAAAAAAACAAAACAATTAGAGTGCTTCATCAAAATGATCCACACAAATTAAAATGAGCCTCAGCAGCATGTTCAACACAGTCAACTGGGAATCCTCAACACCAAGCGCGTGATGTCAGCTGACATGACCGCCACAGAAGTAAGACTCTGTCACTCAGCCGAGGACAAACGTTCCCAGTGGTTTGTGCCGCTGCACTGATGACTGAAGTGCTGTGTGTGCGTAGTAGCGAGGCCTCGATGTGTGGATTCCAGTCAAGTCAGTCAGTCAGTCTGACTGTGAATGTAGTGGTTGATTAATCTATCAAAGTGTTGAACATCTTTATATCTTGTTCATGTCTATAATCTTCTTCCATGATAACTAACCAGCTGATGCAGAGCGGGCTTCTTCTTTGGCTTCTCCGAGCTGCACCACAGGAATACCTAGTTCCCTTCGTCATCCTTTTCTTTTGGCTCTTGATGTCCCTTAGTAAAAATCCCGCAGCGGCAGGAAGCTTCATCAGTAATTCACACTATAAATGTGAGGTAAGAACTCTACATATCTGTTTGTTCACAATCTTTCCTCTCATGCTCTGCACTGTCTAACACAGCAGACATGAGATAAATGTAGTTTGACTAGTTTGACCTGGACCTTGTTTTGTCATCATTTTCCAAAGTTCAGTGTATTTTTTCCAAATCGACATTCCCTTTAACTGCTTCACTGCACCACAGAGCTCCTTCTGTCTTATTTGCCAAACTGAGGTTTAAAAAAAAGTGCTTTGCATCACACTCAGCATCCTGGTGCCTACATTACCCACAACGCAACCAGGGCATGTACCGTTTGGTCAGAGCTTTGGGTGTGTGTTTTCTTTTCAGGAAGTGAAACTGGCCGTGTCTGTGCTCTTGCCCATTGTTGAAGCCTGGCGCCAGGACACGCCATGCCGGACGAATTATCTATCATTACACTGAAACGAAAAGAAGCTGAGGACTACTGATTGTTAACAGTTATCATTCAAATCAGAAGATTCTAAACGTGCATCCCGAGTCACTGGGGGATGATGAGAAAGCAAGGTCTAGGTTGGGAATGACTGCGATTGTCAGTGAAGTGTAAAAATAATAGAAAATCTCCCTCCTGAGCTCATTTAGTTCCCTGTTCACACCTGCAGCAGCGTCACCTGCTCTATGAAGTGCACAGGTTCAGTTGTGCAGCCAGTCGGGAATTCCCCTGGAGCTGTTCCCTGAAAACACGAACGACGAATCTTAAAAAAGAAACAAAAGTGAAAGCTACTCCCTTCCAGAGTTTGTGTTTTTGCTGCTGCTGCTGGGGTGTCCGTTGTAGGGAAGTTGATGGAGGAGGTTGTTAGTTGATTCTGGCTACATCATCAGGAACCACAGACAGACCACCTACACATACAGAGAGAGAGAGAGAGACAGAGAGAGAGAGAGAAAGTAGTTAAAGCAGTGACATAAAGGGAAATAATCACTGTTAAGTTACACCCGGTGTAAACACTTCACATGCATCCATACAGTACAGCATGTGTGCAAGTAGGAATGAAATGAGTAGCAGCTGAACTTCCTGTCCCGTCATGTTAAATGACATTTTAATACACATTTTTACATTTGTTAGACAAATAGACTCACGTGGTCTGATCCTGATGGGCCAGATGAGAATGGAGCAGAGCGCCAGGACCGCAACGACGGCCACGCCTCCCGTCACTATGACCATGACGTAATGATAAAACCACACACAGGCCGGACAACACAGCACAGTGCTGAGAGAGAGAGAGGGAGAGAGAGAGAGAGAGAGAGCGATAGATTAAAAATCTCATTAAAAATCTTCCTATTTTCGATCTCATCTCTTTACTTCCTACATTTAAATGTCACATTATATCAGCTCATCATGTCTTACAAGTATTAGTGAGTGTCAAAGACTGATATCAGATGCCTCTGTGTCATACAGCTTGCTGTCCAAAAACTATTTAACTAAACTACTAAAGCTAAAAAAAAACCAAACTTGAACTATTAAGAACACATCACTGAGTCAACAGCTGTATCTTGGTGGGGACAAACAGTACTCTGACTGTTTGGTATTTTCCTGACCTAGAAACTTGTTTTGCGTGTCTGTGTGGTATTTCAAAGACGAGCACAGAGCGCAGGGTACACAGGTGGGAGGAGAGGCGCAGACAGGTGGGAGGTTCATTCAAACGAAGCAGCACAAAGACAGTTATCAGGTTGACATTTGGTCTCAGACGTCGCACTGAACACAGACGTCTCAGAAACGACGTCTGTTCGTGGCGCAGCATCGATCCGCTGCTGCTGCCGCTTTGGTGATTTTTATCAACCAATCTAAATGCTTGCTGCAGACGTGCTGCAACAACGGATTCATGCTTAAAATATAAATAATTGATCTCAAGTAAACACTCCACACACACACCAAAATCAGCACAGAAAATAATGTTCAATGTGGTTAAAGCAGGAAAGTCAGTCTATAAATGAATGTAGGTGATTCCACAGCTGCTTTATACTGTATGAAAAGCTTCTCCTTCACTTCACTATGAACGTCTGAAGGCAGCAGGACTGACATGTTGATACATCTGCAGCCTCAGACTGATGATGACCCTGCTGCAGTATAAACCACACACACCTCTACACACATCACACTGGTTGGTTATAACTCCATATTCTGCTTTTTTTTATGAAGTCAGTTTAGCAGTTCATCAGCCTCTTTTCCAACTTTCTCATGTTTTGATCCTTGAAACACAAAGCAATGCAAACGCTGTTGTGCAACATTAATTACGAAACTATGTCACCATGCATGTGTACTTTATTTTTTTTATTTCAATTGTTGTCATAGTAACTAAGTGATGACTCCATCTGTCTTTGGCTGCAGATTTGTGTCGATGTGTGTTGGTGTGTGACGCTCTGAACCATCCACACATTTCCTGAAGAAAAACTTTCCGTCGGTTGAGCTGCCAGTTATCATGTATAACTGCCGTCGGCACAACTGTTTCAGAGCTATGAGAGAAGTGACGTGACTGGCTGAGAGAGTATTTAATAATTACCACACCTGCTGATCTGTTATTACCTTCACTCAGCTCTTTTGCACACTACAACAACCGAAGTAGCAGGGGTGCATGGGGACACTGACCTCGCACGTGCACGGTTGAAACAGGACAAACAGTGCTGCACTGTGTGACATGCTCCTTTATCATTATGAACACTCCCCACTGTAGTTCATTTTATCTCAGCCCCGCATATGCTGTCCTGCTGCCACAAATACTCAGTAGAGCATCAAATGTAGATTCATCCGCTGCTGAAAATAGTCCCCAAAAAATGCATTATTTCCCCTTGTTTGAGTTATGTTTGCTACATTTGGCAGCTGGAGGTTACTGAACCATAAGGTTTGGTCCTTTCATAAGATTTGTTGAAAATAAGAATATTATGGTTTCCATCAGCCTTATGTTTTAAAAATGAATGGTCAAAATGAACATCACATCTATATCTTATATCCTACATTTCCCATTATGCAACTCAACAGCGTCATTTACAAGATCCTTCCTGTCTGCTAAATGAATGAAGAATCATTGACCTGAATCATTCTACTTAACCACAAAAGAAGTGTGTGTGTGTGTGTGTGTGTGTGTGTGTGTGTGTGTGTGTGTGTGTGTTTGTGTGTACTAACTGGCAAGGATGCAGGCCCTGAATGATCATCACAGCCGCTCCATTCGCCACTTTATCAGTGAAACTCATGGCGCCGTAGACAAACGCTCCACTTTGCTGTAAGAGAGAAGAAGACAAAAGGACGCCATCAGCGAGGTTACATCACACCTCCCCTCTCTCCGTTCCACAGACACCCACTCATCTTACCGTCTCGTTGGCGATGAGCTCAGCAGTCATGGCGAGCGATATGACCAGGATAGTGGCGGACCCCGCCCCAAGCAGGACAGCCGCCCCGTACACCCGCTGGCCCATAACGTCGTCCACCAGCACCCAGTAAGAGAAGGCTATGATCAGCAGCAGGCCCATGAAGTAGGTGAGCTGGACCAATCAGAGGAGAGCACAGGGTGAGTGGGACGTTGGTTCGAACGAAATGAAGTGGAGGACGTTAATACTTCCTCTTCTTATCAGTGCAGATACACGGTCACATCAAGGTCACATCAGATCCTGATGTTCAACACACCAAAGTATTGATTATTCCGCGTTTAGAGGAACGCTAGAATCTGACAAGAACACGATGAGCTGCTGTACCGACAAGCAGTCAGCACTCCTCTGAGGTTGAGGTTAGCGATAGTGTCGAACTAAACCGCATAATATTTTGTACGGTGACGTTTCTGAATGAGTGGACCAAATATTAGATACGACTAAAGCCGTCTTACACTTTGAACATTTGGTTGTTTTCGCTTGCCTGAGTGAGGCTAAGTGAGGCTTTTCACAAATGCCACCAGTTCAGATGTGAGTGGAATGATGGTATACTTGTTCTTAAGTTTCAAAATGTATTTAAAGCATCAAAAGTAAAAGTAGGAAACTCATAATTCAGATAAATGTGAGTGTTATACTATTATATATTAGATTATTGGATTATTATTACTGATCATTTAAGGGGGGTGCAGCATTTTACTGTGGAGCCAACTGCTGTACACTGGCTAACTTTATCTGTCACATTGCATCATATGTCAGGAATTGAACATATAGTGTATTTTTGTCAGTGACGTTTTTTTTTACTATTTTTCTTTAATTACTGCTAATGTTTTTCTGTAATTATTTTCTCACTCATTTCCATTTGGAATGAACATGTTTAGACTTTGGATGACAAAGCATGATGGGTTGCAAAAAAATTGACATTTTGGTGACTGTACAACATGGAAGTGGATTACCAGCAGTTCCTGTTTGTGCTGTAACAACAATGTACAAACAACTTTCACTGGACAACTTTGATACAATAGAGAAGATTTGAACATGATGATCTGAGACTTTCAGGACCCTTTTTTTCTGTGATTTCTAAGCAGAATTACAGACGTTTATATTCAATGGACATCAGAGGTGCTTGCGCTGAATCCTGCATTATGTGTATGACGTCTATGTGATCTGGTTTGCTGGGTTATCATTTGAAATACGCTGCTTTAACCACATCTACATGTTAGGCAGGGATGATAAGATAAGAGACTACTGGTCAACTTAATCATTCAGAGTTAAAGGTCAAAGCAGCGTCATGATCAGACTGACATTTCGCTGACAAAAACAGATGCGGATGTGAGCAGAGATGCAGTTTGTTTGGCGCCGGACCGAAGTTAGAGATGCTACTTACAGATTTTCCGATGCGTTTACTGACAGGCTTCATGATGAAGGAGGACAGGAAGCCGCTCACGTACATCACTAGTGGGATAGTCGCTATGTACTTCTGTTGGAGGGAGAACGAGAGACAGAATGACGAATATGACATCAATAAATAAAGACTGTGATGAAGTTTTGTGTTACCTTAGGCAGCCCCAGAGTGTTGATGAGATACATTGCGATGTAGGTCTGGGACAGGTTGACTATTAACCTGGTGGACATGTAGAGTAAGGCCACCTAGCAGACACACAGTGACACAGAGATCCGTCAGCAGGCAGCGAAAACTTTAATCCACATCTTTGCTTCATTCATGTCTGACGGCAACACACAATGTGGCAACTGTTCAAGCTGTTGAAATAGGAAATATTTCTAAGAGAGAAAGATCTGCTCGAACCTGGTAGAAAGAGGGCTGCTGCAGCCAACACTTCCACTGCAGAGGGGACGAGGAGGCGTTGGGACGAGGGAGCAGGGGCCTCCGCTCCCCATCCTCCTCCTCTTCCTCCTCCGTCCTGCTCCTCCTGCTACTCCCCTCCTCTCCTCCAGTCTCCTCTCCCGCTCCGCGCCTCGTCTCTTTGGTGCCCAGGTGGAAGACGAGGGAGAAGAGAGCGCCGATGCCCAGCACGATCAACGCCAGATTCTGTGATCACACACACAACAATACAAAGTGAGAGAAGCTCTTCAAACAAATTACTTTTTTTTTTTATTTAAAATTGACCATCATTGATCATACTCATATGATCCAAGTCTGAATCACACTGGACACTTAAAAGTAAATTATTTCTATATATTTTATTTTCTATCATTTCTATTTCTATAATATTAATTATTACACAGATTCTTCTTCTTGTTAAGACCTGCTGCCTACATTACCCACAATGCAACTATAATCCATTGACAGTTTGGAGGGAGATTCCACAACCACAGATTGTTTTCATTTTCAAACTTGTAGATTTCGGACCCGACTGACGCTGACTCAAGTGATGTCACTTGACGTCACGTGTTCCTCGTGTATTAGTTTAATAAAGCAATTGAGCGGGTTGTGTTCAGCTGGTCATATTATAGGTATGTTTCTATGCATACTAATGACTGTAATAATGCTGTTCCCGTATGTCATTAAACATGTGAGTGACTATGCAGAGGAAATTGTGTTTCTGGAGTTTTGCTGTAAGGAAAAATGTCTTGATGATGTCAGAGCGTTGCAGACACATGCTTCCTGCTTCCTGAAGGAACTTCAACTTTCTACAAGCAGCTGTGGATAAGAATCTATTTCAGCACAGAGACCGCTATAATTGATTAAATCATATTAAATTGAAATAATTCAATCATTTAAAAAACACATTTTTTATTTCCATATAAATGTGTACTAGCTAAAAGGTATTGATATGAAACAAGGCTAGTAAGGGGTGTGGTCAGAGGTTTGGGATCGTGTCTCCAGGGGGAGCTGTGCCAAATCTGACGAACTGCCTCAAGTGATGTCACTTGTCACTAGGAAGAATAATGTGTGTAATAAAGAGGACTGTGGAGTACTCTTTTAAAATGTTCATTCATTCAGATAAAAGGTTCATCATTCTCAAGTCCAGACAGTTTTTTTTGCCCCTTTCGTGTCGATGACTCGTAACATTTCAAGAGTAAAGATTATTCAGCTAAATCCCACCTGCAATGCAAACACACAACGTTTAAACATTTGAAAAAGTTTTAAACTATAGGTCTAGTGTGTTTAGCGTTCCTGTTCACCATATGATATATCATTAATATCATGAAGTGTCATGTGTCAGCTGATATGAGATCCTCCTCCTCCTCACCCTGAAGACAGGAATATCTACTGGTCCCAGTGCATCGCCTAACGGGTCGCTGTCCTCTCCCGCCTGCGCGTGGAACAGCAGGTAAGCTATTGCATACACTGTGATGTTGGCTATCACTGTGAACGCATACCTACACACACACACACACACAGAGGAGAGACAACATGTTCAGGATCCATTGATTACCTTGCTCTGTGTGTGTGTGTGTGTGTGTGTGGATGTAAAACGTACCTGTATGCTGTGAGCTCTACTTTATCGTGCTCACAGCTGACCAGCTCTGGAATGAGGGACAGGTGGGAGATCTGAGTGGCCGCCCAGCCGAACTGAAAGATGACGATGAAGGGGATGAAGTAGGTTAAACTGGCCCACTGGGGGGTGAGGGAGTCACAGCCCAGACACTGGTTGAAGATGAAGGCGAAGGACAGCACCACGCTTAGTGTCCCTGGATAACACAAACACACACACACACACACAAACAGAAAGCACAGACAGATATAACGTCTACTATCAGTAACAGAATAATCCAATAATCAATAATCCAAACACAGGAAAGTGAAAACTGAAACAGAGGAGACAGTTTATGAGTTCATGAGAGAATCCTCAAACTTGCAAAACACTGCCTTTCAAAGTAAAATTCCCCTGTGCGAAGCTTTCCATGCATGCAGTGTTTTATAGAACAAAACCTTTCAAACTTCCTGCTGTTTATTCACGTAGACTTTGCAAAGCAACTGAAGCCATCGTTTCACATTTTTTAATACTCTCAGAGATGAAAAAAATGATCTTTTAGGATTATTTATGGAGCCGTTTTGTTTATATTTAACAGTAAAATAAAGGTCATCTGTGGCAACTTTTGTAACTAAATGTGTTAGATTACACGTATTCATCATTTTATGGCTTCAGTGCATTAAGTTTGAGTTGTTCCCTTGCTCTCCATGGCTCTGTTTGGTCTCTTGGTTCATGGTTATGAAATTTCAAACAGACATTCGTGTTCCTCAGAGGACCAATCCCCTAGCATCATCAGCAGGAACAACTACTTGAAGGGATTGCCATCATTTTAACCATAGATATTCAAGCTTTTCCTGTAACGCCACCATGAGGTTAACTTTTTAGTTCTCGTTGCTCACACTCATGGTCCCCAGAGGATGAAATATAATAACTCTTATCCCCTGATTTTCCATCTAGCGTCATCGTCTGGTCAACATTTCCTTTTTTCCAACACTGATTAAAGAGCAAATACTTGCAAAGCTATTGACATTCTCATCAGTCTCAGCGGTGCTTTGTGTTCAGTGCTTATTGGCAAATGGCTCACGCTTAGTCAACACAGTAAAGGTGGTAAACATTAGACCTGTTAAACATCAATATACTAGCATCATCAATATGAGCGTGTTAGCATGCTGATGTCAGCATTTAGCTGGAGCGTAGCCTCACAGAGCTGCTAGCAGGGCTGTTAAAGGCTTGCTGAAAGTGTTTGACCAACCCGACACGAGCTTGTGGACAGTTTATAATCAACTCTGTGTGCATGTGACACCTTCGCATATGTGTCAAGTCATTCCACTACGAAGCACTGACGATCATGTTGAATGTCTCATTGGCTGTCTTGTAAAACATGACCTCGACTTAACTGGATCAATAAAATAAATGCCAAGTGTCCAGCATGAGACCATAGTCCACACAAGAGTTACATAAAGTTACATGAACTGTCTTTATGAGAGGACGTACTGACAGAGAGAACCAGGACCAGAACCAGCTTCATCAGTCCAGCTACTTTCCATTCAGTGTTAGTTTTGTGTTGCCTCACAATCATGTGAGTCCTCTTCTAGAAAACTTATGAGTAACATGTATTAATAGTTCGGACTCTCACGATCTTTTTGGTCACTGTGATGACATCAGAGAATAGGCCTGCAACTAACAATGATTTTCATTATTGATTCATCTATCATCTCAATGAATCAATTAGTTGTTTTTGTCAATAAAATGTCAGAACACGGTGAAAAATGTTTATCGGTGTTTCTCAAAGCCCAAGATGACTTCTTCAAATGTTTTGTTTTGTCAGTTTATTGACATAAAGGACTGAAAATATTCACATCTGAGAAGCTGGAATCAGAGAATTTGGCCTTTTTTTTAATCTCAAAAAATGACGAGATTAAGCCATTATCAAATAGCTGTTGATTAATTCAATAATTGGCAACTAATCAATGAACCCATTCATCGTTGCAGCTCTAACAGAGAATACACTGGAACTGTAAGAATACGGTGTGTCTCTGCCTTCATGGTAGTCTAGTAGTCCAGTCTTCAACACTTTATGTCCAAAATTAATCATAAGTGTAAAACAACAATTCACGTGTCTAGCAACTTCCGCACATCTATTTATAAAATAAAGTACATTTGACTTGTTTGAGCTGTGTAAACTTCCTGCTCGGGAACTGACAGTTCATCATTGACTATGTGTGATCCAGCTGCATGTGGATGAGAGATGCTCTGGGTTGACATTGTGTGGTGAACTTCAAGAACAATTTACATGTGTGGACACACACGATCAGTGATGTCAGACCCACATGTGTTGAGGTTAATCACACCAACTGACTGACTGACTCACCCACTAAATGCCAGGTCTTCCTCTTGCCGTAGTTGCCACAGCCAGGGGCTCGGTCAGACTCGTAGCCAATAAGAGGCGTACAGATACCATCAGCTATCTGCCCGACCAGCAGCAGCACACCTACAGTACAGGTAGACAGTCACAGTTGTCACTCATTGTATGAATTCATTATAGAAAACACAACATCCCTCTGACAACAAGAAAAGCTGAACATTAAAAACTTTATTACAAAGATGTATCACAGTTATTGAATAGGGCTGCATGTATTGTTACAAAGACAGACAGACAGACAGGTAGATAGATAGATAGATAGATAGATAGATAGATAGATAGATAGATAGATAGATAGATAGATAGATAGATAGATAGATAGATAGATAGACTAACCTGCATTTGTGTTTTCGAAGCCCAGCACTGAGTGGTAGAACACCAGCAGGTATGTAAACCACATTGAGGCACACAGGTCGTTGAGAAAGTGTCCCACCGCATAGCTGAGCTTCTGGAGGGCCGGTAGAGACCTCTGACTGTCCGACATTCTGACGACAAAACGCTTTAAACGACGATCTTAACACGCGCTTTCATCAGCTATGTTCACGCGCGGATCAGTCGCCTGAATGACTTCGAACTTTGTCGACTTTAGTAGGAGTTGACTGGCGGAATGACTGCTGTTTCGGTTCCTTTTTTCCCCCCTCTCACATGCTGCTTTCTCTATCTGTATGTGTTTGTCTGTTCAGCAAATTATATTATCCGCCGCAGCAACGACACAGAGAGGCATTCCCTTCAATCTCAGTCAGTTTCCTCTTGTAATCAGGTGACAGTGTGGAGAAGCCAGGAGGAGCGTATGAACAGGAATGAAAACCGAAAGAAAGCCGCAGCGGTGGTTAAAAACCGGCTTCTCCTCACCCTTATCTAGCATCACATCTTAACACCTGCTTATCTGCTCAACCGATGAAACGTGAAATGTTCGACCTCAGCTTCCCGTCGGGTGTAATCATTTAATAAGCTCCGTTGTTGGAAAACGATGAAAAACGATCAAAATGCCATTAAAAAAAATGACCTCAAAATGAGAGAAAAACGCCCGAAGAGTCTGTTGTTCTTCTTCGTGTCACTCAACGGCGGCTGTGCGGGAGGTCAAACCCACAGAGGAGTAGAAAACACCGGGCGGCGGCATCGTCACCAACACTCACAGACAAACATAGCCCACATCTGGCGATAAAAATACAAACAGATGTTCAAAACAACAGAGACCGGCGATGATGACGTATGTGTAAAAAAAAAAAAACCTGGAGCAGTGAACCAATAGGAATCCCTTCTTGCTCCTCTCAGCGAATAGCGTGAGCCGCGACGGCAGACTGACAGCCAAAGAGTGACTATGTGGCAAAGAGAAGAGACAAGAGAGATATATCCCCAACTCACTTCCGCTGTCGTACAAATAAAACAAAGATGTCATGTATCATTTTAAATCTAGAAGCACGACAACAAACCACGGTGGCTACTAGAGGACATTTTTGTGCATATTTTGCCATTTAGGTGAACTATAATAATAGTCAATGTTTTTTGTTTTTTTAAAAAAAAGGTCATGTGAGAGCATGTAGGGCTCTGACGTCACAATCACACTCACTGCCTTGCTTCAGAGTACTGCAGCAGTCCAGGCAGGAGCTGAATGGCTGGATTATGTTCCAGTTCTGTAAATAACTGTTGCAGGTATGCAATAAAGAGCATCATGTTTAGAATTTGAAGTACTAAAACACAACTTCTGACTTCACCTCTACACCCTGGAGACCAGCAGCCTACATACAACCTCAACATACTTACCTGGGTATGAAATACAATTGTCTGGAATTACAACACTTTGGGATTTTTTAAAAGTTGAAATGTTGCTGTATTTGACACCATCTCTGTTGAGAAAAGCAAAGCCTCACCTTCTTTGGTTATTAATCATGTGATGTTTCCAAAGTCCAAGTCAATAAAATAAAAACAACAACACACGCACATCAAACTTTGGACACCTGACAACAAATCTAATAATCTCATATTGTTCCTTGTGAACCACAAATTTCTCTCCTAGCTGGTGCTTGGATATCAAGATTCATATTAACAGTCAGTAACTGTAAAATGTGGCTGCTGGGTTTCACATTAGTCTACGTATCACACTACTCCTGATTTATCCTCCTTTGATTGGTTCCCCATCGATAATCATGTGTAACGGGCCAATTCTGCATCAATCTTTCCAAATAATTAACACCTCTACGTTCCAAGTGTGCCAGTGCATACAGCGACATTGTCAGGATTGAGTTTTGGGGATTATTTTAAGAAAAGTAGAAACCCGGGGTGAGGAGATGACATCAGGAACACCAGCAAATAAAAATAGAAAATAGTGAAATTATTTACAAGTGTACTTTTTTTTTTCCATCTTAAACCATATTTGCATTTGTAGAGCTTCTATGCGTACACACATCATTATTTGTGAGAATGTTAGAATAACAACCACTAACATTTTTTTTACCTTTTCCACAACTATTGTAGCTTGATAAGCAGATTGAGCAGCCACTTCATTTCACTTCATTCACTGGATTGTGACAAATTGAATACATGTGCAGTATTCAGAGGTCTAAAACCAGGCTGTGATTGCTGAGGATCAAAAAAAAAAAATCTTTTCATCTCAACTGTTACAAAGTCAAACACAGGCTAAAAACATCCCTCCTTAACACACACATGTAAAAATACTGTTCACAGTCCCCTTAAATAAAGATAAGTTTTTATTTTGTTTGGTTGTTTTTAATGGAGTTATCCGACTTTCCATCCTCCAATCCAGAGAGAAAGAGGAAAATTAAAAATACAAGTTATTTAAAAAATTACATTTTTGAGGAACACACTAGAAGCTACAAAACACAAACTTTTAGAACAACTCAAAAAGACAGAAAAAAAACACAGGTTCCAAATCGTAGACAGTCTTTTTTTTTTTTTTTTTTTTAGTTACAAATTAAAACAGAAAAAAAAAGCATAGTTTTTACATAAACATCTTTTTTTAAACTTTTGATTCTGGTGGTTGTGAGGTTTTTTCCTCTGAGGGTGAATGTGTCTGAGAAGTACTCTGAGCCCGAGATCCATTGCAGGAAATAGACACAGCCGCTCACTGTGTACTTCCTTTGACCCGAGGGAATAAAAACTTTATAGACTATATGTGAGAGCTGCATCTTTTCGTCCATGAAGTGTCTTTGCGATGAGCTCGAGTGAGTGGTACAACGTGTTTGTACGTGCATGTGTGTGTGTGTGTGTGTGTGTTTTGTGTGCACGTGTGGTCCGACAGTCTCGTTGCTGTATCTCCTCAGAAATACACGTCTCTCCTCTGAACCAGTCAGTAAGGAAGGAAAAAAAAAAAAAAAAAAATCAAAAATCAAAAAATAGAGAACTAACCAGTCTGCCAGTTAACCAGCTGAATCCAGTCTCACCTTTTACAGTCTAACAACTGTTCATTTGTGGTCACTTTTCCCCGCCCACAGCAGTTTGTGTTGATCCAGTTTCTGTTCAGTTTGTGACCATAAATACATGAAGAGTCCACCGCTGGTGCAGCTAGTCCACATTTAAAGCTCAGAGGTGGAACGGCGAACACGTGTTACTCTGTCTGCTCGGTCCAGAGCAGCAGAAACCAGTAGATCAGCTTAGCAACACACATTCTGCTGCCTGGTGGTCCAGCCAGTCCAGCCAACCCAAGGTAGACTACAGGACCTCCAACAGCAGAGGAGGAGGAGGGGAGGGGGGGGGACTAAGAGAGGGGAGAGAGAGAGAGGTTAAATGAAGAGGGCTAGAGAGAGAGAGGGAGGAAAAGGAAGAAAAGAGATGGTGAAAAAGAGAGCAGGAGTTTCTCTCTTGTTGCTCGTTTTCATTTGTGTCTCTGGAGAGCTTTCCTCTTCCTCCTCTTGAAGAAACAGCAGCACCTGCAACACACACACACACACACACACACACACCAGCATTAACAGACTGCATATAAAGCTATTGTACATATGCAAACCAAGCTGAAAAAGTTACAACAGTTTTGCTTTTTTCCACATGACAGAATTCTGTCAGTTAATGTCTGTGCTGCTTTCACTGGATTGAAGTGACCGATCTTATTCAGCAATGTTGGAATCAGAAATGAATAGTTTGGGGGTTTCAACACCACAAATCAAACCACACACGCACACTGTCCTGATGAAGCAGATTAGCTGGGCTTTCACGTGTTAAACTCTAAATAAATATTAACAGAAGACTTTTTATTCCAGACTTTAACTTTGATTATTAGAATATTTAACGTTATAAGATCTGAACCCAAGTTTCACTCCTAACATTACTGTTCTGTCATATCTGCTGACTGTATGAGGATGACTGGTGGATTAAACATTAGCAGAGGAGTGGACGTGCATGAAGAACGTAGTTTAGGAAGGATTATGGGATGTATTCACAAAGGAAAAAGAAAGAATAATAATTCCCTGATATAAAAAACCTTCCACTGTATCTGGTGATGGTTTGCTACATGGGTTTGTTGTGTTCATCTGTAGCAACGTCACACTTGCTTTTTTTTTTTTTTTTTTTTACACGATTAACAAAGCAATTAGTAAGAGACAATCACCTTATTATGATGCTTTCATTGATCAAAACAGAAACTGACTGGCAGGAGGAAGAGCTAAAGATACATGACCTTATATTCATATGTCAGAAGTTTTGTGTACTTCCCTACAGTTAATAGAAAATGGCCCATGTGATTTTTTTGGTCAAGCATAAAAAAACAACAACAAAAAAAAACAGAATGGAAAATAATCATAAACATACCAAAAAAACCAAAGAGTGTGTGTGTGAGCGAGAGAGAGAGCAGACTTTTGACTTGTCAGCATGCTTTTACTGCTAAGTCAACACTTCCTGAAGCACTGCTTTTCAGAGTAAAAGCCATGCAGAGAAAAAGAATGACAAAGCCGCAGGAAGTGTTGGAGACAGTCACAGTGAGCAGCTTAGCACAGGTTTGTTCATATGCTGCTTTACATATATTATTGCTGTTAGTTTGTTGATGAATCGACAGTGAAAAGAGCAGCAGCAGGTGCTGAAATACTCTACATATAGTTTGTGTGTGTGTGTGTGTGTGTGCGTGTCCTTACTTGGTATCATCAGCCACTTCCACCTCTGCGTTGGCTGTGATTGGTGCGTTGGAGTGTCCTGCAGTGGGGTCGTCTGTATTCAGCTCTCCATTGGTTGAACTCATAACCTGGAGGTGAGAAAATGAAGATGAGCACAGATGTACCAACGTCCTATCTCCATGGGACCAAATTAAAAAAGACTTAGCGTTACGTCCACACTAAGGCAGGTAAATCTGAAAACGCTGTGGTGTGTGAAAACAACAGGCCCACACTAGTGTTTCCAGGTCATTTCTGAGAAGTTATTTTTTCTTCACTCAAACATGAAAACAACAGAAAAACCATCTTCCTTCCACATGGCAAAAATGTGCATTACAAACAAACAGAGGCTGCTAACTCTGCTGCTCTGTGTGTGTCCTGCTGTGCATCATCATAAAAGATTGTTTTCAAATGTAGCCGGCTTAATGTGGACGTACTCTTTACTGTCCGTACGAGCTGTGACATCCAGGAAGCTTCACACCTCCAGAGATACAGGCATCGCCAACATTCATTTTTGTTGCCATGCAAAATAGCTGCTCAGTGGCTGACAGTGTTTGTGGTGCTTTGTTGATTGAAGCAGACAGAATTTAGAGCAAAAAAAAAAAGCAATGTTTAATGTGTTTCTTGGTGGAAAATGAAAAAAAAATAAAGTTCCATTAAAAATGAACTGTGAGTGTTAAAAATAAGTAAAGTCACATTTTCATGTATTATATCAACTAAAGCGTTACATCACTATCGCTGAAACTCACAATGCCGCAATGCTATGGAGTATCATTGTAGGCAACAGAACAAATGATTTTTTTGATATAGGTGATCTGTGAATGGTCACATGATTAGAAGGTGTGTGTGTGTGTGTGTGTGTGTTAATGTTTTATTCCCCTGTGCACTGCATTTATGTGAACCAGTGCTGTGCAGTACAAACAAAACAACAGAAGCTGCTGTCCTTACCATAAAAAAAAAAAAAAAAAAAAAAAAAAAAAAAATCACACAAAGAAGACAAAGCTTTGCTGAAATCAACTTTACACCAGCACATTTACCTCTGCACTGTGGTTTGATCCTATCAGCGAGTCACTACAGGTTGCTATAGTGACCACTAGTTGCTGTCTAAGCAATGAAAGATGATGAAAAGCATAGAATTTGCCTGATATCAGACAAGACAGCTGTCAGCTCGTTACGCTCCGATCAGTAAGCTCGACTGGGTGGAGTTCAAAAGGCCTAGACTGAAACAGGACATGTACTGAACTACATCTGCAGGTGACATACTGGATTTACAGATGGACACTAGTCGAAGATGAAAAGCCAAAATCCCAGTTGAATTTTCTTCACCGAGCCTCAGTATCACACACGTGAAACCACACCAACTCTTATGATCCCAGTAACGACCACCAGCTTACAGTAAACCTCTGCTACTTTTCTATTGGCTATTCTAGTTTCTGCTACATATACAGTATGAAACACAGCCTCTTCTATCTCGTCACTCATCAACTCACAACACTGCATCGTCTATAGAGAAACCAGGCGACCACCTTCTGTCCCCTTGCAAACACTTGCTTATTTTAATGTTAATAAGGCTGTGGTGGTTACAGTTAAACAGTTAAAGTGTTAAAATTGCTGAATGTAAACATGACTCAGAGCTGGAGAAAAAAAAAACCATTTGCTGCACAAACGTAACATGGATTGATAAAGGTTTTAACCTCTATTACAATATTCCCATATGAAGGAATTCCTGAGGTTGTGAGCAGGAGGTCAGCCCTGCTGCAGAGACAAAGAGGGTCATGCAGGCAGACAGAAAGACAGGTAGGCAGACAGACAGGAAGCCAGCAGAGCTAACCCTTCCTCTCAGTACCTGGACAGACCCGCCCAGTCTATCAGCAGTGAGATGGGAGCCCAGCAGCTCTCGATTGGTGACTGGAGTGGGCTGGGACTCACTGCCTTTCCCCTCTGGAGACTAGAGGAGACGGGGAAGCCGATTGCAGGAGAAACAAGAAGGGAGGAGGGGAAAAAGGAGGAGGTGGTGGTGGTGGCGGTGAGAAGGGAGATAAGGTGAGCGGGGGCAGGTGAGAGGGTCGCCGTGGGAAAGGGGGAAGAAACAGGACGGAACAGAGTGAGAGAGAGGAGGTGAAGCAGTGAAGCGAAGGCAAAGTGGGAAGACAAGCGGATGGAGGAGAGGAGTGAGCGGGCGAGGAGCGGTACGGCGAGGAGAGAAAAGAATGGGGATAGAGTGCAAAAGGAAACAGAAAAGAAACAGTGAGTTCAGAGTCAGTATTTGGTGGAGGAGCAACAGGAGGGTGAGCACTCCAGTGTGCAGTACAGTTAAGAGTGTGTGAGAGCCCCATGCAGAAGGGGAAGGTGGTATTTTCAACCTTACTACTCAAATCTGCTTTTTAGGATGAGGACACAAACAGGCCTGTAGTGCAACCTAACTACTGGTGCTAGATCTAGACTGCTGTGCATCTGTGTTTATAGGGGTGGGCGGTATAACCAGCACAAACAGTACTGGCACTGATTGAGATACACTATTTGTTCACATTAAGTATGTTAAAAACAACATAAGGCAAGAAATGACCACAGACGGAGAGGTTCTAAGGCACAAAGTATGAGGACATTGTTGGGAAAAAGGAAAGGTGCTTATCCAAAGTTTGCTTGTTGAGTAGAATATAGTCTCCTGCAGACTGTGCAGGGTGTCACATGTTGTCACGCTGCAAATAATTCACCCTAAACAAAATGCAGAAGTTGTACAAAAGCTGTGCTTTGGAGCAATTTGAACACACACACACACACAGGCCAGAATTAACCTGGCGTCAGGACAGAGTGTTCAAATTTTAACTACCAACTCAGTGTAGTGTAAAAATTGTTAGCAGTGAATAACTTTAACTCCAAGTAATTAACAATTAGTATCCCTGCATTTCAATCCTTCTGTACTGAAATTAGAAGGGAAAGATATAGACTGTGATAAACATTTATATGAATTTTAGATTATACCACCCAGCCCTTGTGAGTGTGTTGTTTGTGCGAAGGTGTAAATGGACAAGTGTTGACATGATTCTACAATATCTGATTGTGGTAAACATAATTAAAACTATTGACATTTAACACCATTTTTTTTAAAAGCACCCAACAACTGGATTGCTATCAGTGCACTAACACACAGCATCTACAGCAAAGTATTTTCCCACCTTATTACTTGTTCCATGTTTTAAGTAATAATATTATATGAGAGACACAATAATGAGGTTTTCTGACACTGATCAATTGAAACACAGGAAGAGAGAGAGAAGGGGTAGACCATGCCACAACGGCCCCACAGCCTGGAGTCCTATGTGCCGTAACCATCAGGCCACCGGAGCGCCTCTCTATACTAGTGTTTTAACAGAGATGTACGGCGTATACACACCTCTACATCTGTCTACAATGTGCACACTGATGCTTATGAAAGCTGTGGAAATGGAATCCAATATAACTGCTGTGGATCTCATCTGACTCCAGCTGCCATCCTCCATGAGGAAGCAAGCAATAAATATTTCACAGCCTACAGGGGGTGACTGATACTCAGTGTGTTGGGGCTTTCCTGTTGATCAGTGTCAAAGAACATCTTCTGTGATTCCATTTTGTAAGCAGCAAAAACATGAAAAAGTCCAACGGGGGGGGGGGGTAACACTTTACACAGTTGCGATAACTATAATCTTTAAGTGAACTATCTTGGTATTGAGGTAGTACAAGAAAAATTAAATGTCACAATGAGGTTTTTGTTCTAGTCCGTTAACTTCTGGTGTTAATAGCATTAATTCACTGCAGCACTGCTTGTATATTTGCTGTTATCTTTAGTTTTGATTGACAAAGAAACCAAGCAAGTTAGCCCCGCAACAAGGCCAGTTAACTGTTGACAAGTGGAGCAAACGAGAATATGACGAGAGCTGAAGGAGCAGCACTGTGAGAGAAGAGCCAGACCTGCTTCTTCTGTGTGTTTTATGTTTTCTTGACGCTTTTGACTAGGCTGACACATAGACTGGTTTTTAAGTGTCTCTTTTTAATTGGACACAGCATGGCTAGTGTTGGCAAATAATGTTTGGCAAATAAAAGTTCCATATACCGGGAAAAGTCTAAAAAAAAAAATGATGAGCATGGTGCATATTTGTTGAGAATGAGTATACATACCTGGTTTTTGGTCTGCGGTGCTTTATCTCGGTTGCTCGTCTGTAGTGGAGTCTCACTGGCCACTGGACCAATAGGAGTTGGCTAAACACACAAGAAATGAGGTCAACATGGGATCAGAAGAAGGAAATACACATGTTGGTTACTTGACATCATATCAGTGATCTTACAGACGGCACTGTTGGACTATGGAGGGGCTACACTCGAGGCAACTGGGCAACTCATTAAAATCTAATTACAACAAATGTAGACGCTGAGTGATGCCGCTGAATGTTTGTGTAGCACTCAAATTACAAACCTCAACACTGAACTCAAAGCTCATATTATTTCAACTTTGACACTGTTTTCTGCTGATTTCACTCAAAATTAGTCTATTCAGACAACAGTTCACAACGAAACTTTGTAAAGGAGAAAGAAGTGTCTCTGATTTTCTGGAAATATGAGTCTATCAGTTCCTCTTTAAAAAGAATGCAAGTCATTATGTCTCTGCTACTCTGACCGCTCAGGGTTCACCCTGACCTAAACCACCAGCTTACTGTGTGTGTGTGTAGCACAATACACCCATTCCACACTAACCAGTGGCTTTCCAGTCCAGTCATACTGGTAATCAAAGATGTATCCGTTTCTGTCAAAGAGGTCCGTAAAGAGTTTCCTTAGATAGTCGTAGTCCGGCTTCTCGAAGAAGTCCAGTCGACGCACGTACCGCAGGTAGGTGGCCATCTCTTCTGTTACATACATACATATACACACACACACAGGCATACAAACACAATTCACACACGGGCACCAAACACACACATGCACAGATTCACACACACACAAAATTTGATCAACATATGCTAGTCTGAGTGTATATGCAACAACTGCGAAGAAATACTGCTTCTTTGTAAAAGTGTGTGTGTGTGTGTGTGTGTGTACAAACCTGGGAAGTTCTCACAGAGGACCTCTATTGGTGTGTCTCTCTTTGTGTCTCCTATCTTTTGATAACGTTCTTTCAGAGTGTCAGCCTGATGAAGAGAGAGACAGGGAGACATTTATTCCAAACACATAATGGATGGATGCTAGGTGACAGAGAGAAGACAGAGGTCCATGCATAGAAGGAAGGATGAAAACAAAGACGACTGGACTGATGAACACACTGGATGACTGGTCAGCTGTCTCCTCACCTTGAGTCCTTGCCAGGGTAGGCTGCCCCGCAGGAAGTACATGAACATGTGACCTAGAGCTTCCAGATCGTCCCGCCTGCTTTGCTCTGAAATAACAGAACAACAACAAAGGCTTAAATGGCTGGACTGCATCAGTGGTGTTAAATTCAACACCTCTGATGCCAAGAACACAAACGCTACACTTCAACACCCAGCCTGGTACTCACAATACCACTGATGTAAGAATGAGGCTGGTTATGTTCACCATGGTCTCATTCTTTTATGACTAGAGATGCCAACGGTTAACTGGTTACGCATGTTGGGTTATAGGTTAATTTGCATACACACTCCACTAATGGCTAGACAATTACATCTTCACAACATCAGGTATTCTTTTTGACTGGAGAAAGTACCAGTTCAAAACCGACTTCTACATGGAGCGTTGCATTATGGGTTGTTTGTAGCATTAATGTTGCTAGGCTAGTGAGTGTCTTAAAGTCTGTTTGTAGTGAGTGCTTCGTTAGTCCAGTTTAACCTGCAGGAGTTTCTGAACGCTTGTGCAGCATGTTTTTCTGCCACGGAGGAAATAAATTCATGACAAGTGAAAGCCAGTCCAAAGCATCTTCTGACATCGCTACTGCAGAAATGGAAAATGTCAAGCTGCCAGATACCACTGTCACAGATGATAAGGAGCTCAAAAAGACAAACAGGCAGTCGTTTTAATGCTAACTGCCGGAGAAAATAATTTTGACCACTTCCAAGAGCCTGGTAGGACAGTGTGTGAGTGTAACTATACTATGATGTAAGTTATGCAAGTCTGTCAAAAGCAAAATGAACAAAAACTGACATTTGTGTTTATGACACACATCATCACTAATGATTTGCAAGTTACATAATGATATTTCAAAATGGTAAACATTAAGTGTTGTCACCTTGCTGCAGACAACCTTCAGCTCGCTACTTTACATATCTGGCTGGTTCAGGAACTTCCTCAGTGTGTTGCTTACAATCCACTGGCTCTGTTCATGACAGATGCAAGCTCTCAAACTCAAACCTAACAATTTGTCAAGCCAGATGACACTGTTGCAGTATCTCTCTTCTTTTTATTACTACTTTAGCTTAAATGCCATATGTGACTGTGTGATACGTCCACTGCTTCTTCTGCATTGTCTCTCTCTCTATGAAACTCTTCCACACATATTCTTTGGCAGATTTTGCTGGGGTTTTATGTCTATGTTCACACATACACGCAGCTCTTCCTCGGCCTTAAAAATCTATAGCTGATATGGTGTGGATATATGGTTTGGTTTAGAATGGTACATGAGGGAGCAGCTCACCTTTGCCCAGATGTGTATTGATGCTCATATATCTAGCAGTTCCAGTCAGACTCTTATGTTCTCTGTATGGGATGTGTTTCTTGGTCTCTGGGTCGATGTATTCTTTCGCCAGGCCAAAGTCTATGATGTGGATGGTGTGTTGCCGTTTTGAGCCAGGTCGGCCCACCAGGAAGTTCTCAGGCTTCACATCTCGATAGATCAGGCTTCTGGTGTGGACAAACTCCATACGAGTTATCTAAAAGGAGAGGACAGAGAAAAAACAAAGCAATGCTAAGAAACCAAACATGCACTACAAGTGTTTTAAGGTCTAAACATTAACATGAAGTAAAAAAAAGAAGAAGAAAAGAAGCGTGTTTGTCTCACCAGTTGTATGGCTATCATGAGTACGGTCTTTAAAGAGAAGGTCCTGTCACAGAGGTCAAACAGATCTTCTAGACTGGGTCCCAGGAGCTCCAGAACCATAGCATTGTATTTACCACAAGGTCCAAAGTAGAACACCTGGGGTACACCCTCTGGATCACAGATAGAGAAAGAACATTTATATGTGTGACACCATACATTGATCAAACATTAATCATCACTGCATCTATTATAAGTCATGACTGTACTCACCACAGACAGCAGCTCTCTATGCTGCACTCTTTTACAGACTGAGATGATACACTCAGCCCACAACACAATATGTACTGTATCTCCACATCAAGATCATCATAGTTATTTTATACCACAGATGGGACAAAGTTGTTGAAGTCCTCAACACTGTGTTTCAAATCTAAAACAAGTCATGATGCTCTCTACACCAAATTTAACACCATCATAATATTTTAGCACTTACATTTGAAAATATATTTTTTAATATGCAATTCAAACAAATTGTATAGTTTATATATGGTTGAAAGCTCCATAAAAGTATAAAAATGAAAAAATATAAAACACATATTTCCAGTGTCAAGGATGAATATCCACGTTTGAATGTGAAAATCCCAGCTATCTACCTTTGATTCTCTGTCGATCATGTGCTATCAAATGCACCTTTTTCCTGCTCTTGCAACATGAATGACTGACAGTATATCTGTTCTGAGTCATGGTTGTTCAGACATCTCTGTCCACAGGACCAGCTGTCCATCAGCAGCAGCTCCTGATGAGCTAAGAGGACAGCGGCCAGACAAACTGCCTTCACCAGGCTGACTGACAGCAGAAATTTACTGAATCAAAATAGTTTTCATGTCGGCTCCAGAAGAAGAAATCAACAGTGTTTGTATTTACTGGCGACTGGGGAATCTGCCTGTAGTAAAACAGGCAAGCTCATAGGCAAACTGGCAACCTTGATCAATCAATATAGATACCATTAATAAGCTCAGAACATGTAAACAGTGGGAGATTTGTGTGATTTAAACAACTGTCTGTAGAGATTACACATCATTAAACAAGCCAGGAGAAAAAAAAATAGACTGAGCATTAAAAAAAACTTAGGGGATCCCGGAGTGATGCACATGAAGCGTATCTGTGAGAAGTTACAGACATCGAAAACACAGGTGGTCCAAGTCATATCCACACTGCTGTTCTGTAATATGTGATTTTATGTGGCATAAATACTTCTGGCTTCCAATAAACATAATGTATTAGGTGGGTAAGTCATCATGTGTTCTTGTCCTTGCTGCTACACTAACATCTGGTACTGGTTGGTCAGTGGAAGGATAGCATGAACCTCGCACATGTTAGAGTGGAAAGAAAGTGAGAAGATAAGTCAAGCATATGATACACAGCTAAGTTCTTTATAAATGTTGGCCACATACAAACCGTTCCATTAAAACCTGACTGTTTCTCATAGTAGAAAACCAACTAAACAGACGGTGGTTCTCACCTGAACTTCCCAGCTGTTTATAGAAGCGATATTCTAGGTGGAGCTGTGGTGCCCGTGACTTGATTGGCTCCTACAGAGAAAGATAATGAGATGAATTCTTTGTCATACAATAGAGGTATTAAAACTCAGAAGAGATCATCAGGGCAATATTGATATGCTTTTTTCTGACTGTAATACTGTAATATTCAGGGTAATCAAACCTTAATTTGAAAAATGTTCTTGGGATATAATGGTGCAATTCATTTTCTCAATTCACAATTTACAGATTATTGATCAAGTCAAATTAATTGAGTTACCCAACAATTCTATAAACTAGTTGAAGAGAAAGGATTTTTACCAGTTTGATAGCAACGTATTCGTTGGTGTACAGATTCTTTCCCAGTCGCAGCTCTCCAAAGTTCCCGCAGCCAATCTTCTTTCCAACCCGGAAGTTCGGTCCAACCATCAGGACTCCAGAGTTGGAGCCGGCACCCCGGCCACCGTGCCCTGATCGACTCCCCGTCTTTCCAGACATCCTCTTTCCCTCCTCTGTCTCCCCCTTCCCTCCACCTCCTCCACCACCACCACCTCCTCCACCGCCCCCTCCTCCCCCTACTCCTCGCTTGTCAAAGTCCATCAGTTTGTGGTAGCCTGGCCTCTCCACGGTTAAGCCGATTCCATGCACCCAAAACAACCACCAAAACAACTGCCTAGCGGCTTGACTGTCAGGCGTTAAGGTGGTCTACTCTGGGCCAAACTGGGTTGCACTGGGCTTGGGGTTTGAAGGACTTCAAAGATGACGGGGACTGTCAAACTGTGGCAATGCACACCGAGTTGACACAGATAAGAGATGAATCCAAAAAGAAAGAAAGTGATCTCATGAAAACACCGGAGCCTGGGTACAATACAAAGTTGATGAGGGTTGATGAAAGTGAAAGATGGAGAAAAATCAAAACGCTGCTGATTGTTGGGGTGGGTGGATAGATGATTAAATGAAAGAGAAATGAAAAGATGATGGGGTAAGGGGGGCACCACTACCAACTAGTTAATACCCCCTTGTAGGGGCCAGAGATGGTGATGGAGGGGAGGAAGGATAATGGCCTGATCTGTCACCATACGCAGTTAGCCATATGCTAACATGCTATATGAAACTGGGAAGCTAAGTTAGCTTCAGGCTCAGACATACCAGTCCACCATGACAATAAACTGCTGTCAGCACAACACCCATGCACCCAACCCCAGTGCAGACTTTGACAGAAATGTGTTGAGTAGATCAAAAACTGATCGACTTCAGAGGTCCCCCTTCCTCACATCTGATAATCTGGTAAGACTAAACTCTTCAGTTGTTTGATTTATTGTCATAGGTCTTGGTTAGTTGATTTGAGCATGTGTTACTGTAAATGTCGGACCTCTGTATTGTACAGCTGTCACACAGAGGCTCTGCTTGGTGAGGTGAAGGTGAAGCTGTGGCCCTTGGGTGCTAGGAATGCTGTGCGCTGAGGTTTCAATGCACCACCTAAAAGACGGAACAAAACACAAAAATTAGATTTAGCACATTGCTGCTTGAAGGGAAATCTTTTAATAGATTCAAACATATGCATTAGTATCACATTTTATTAGTTTTCCTGTGAGTGCTGATCTCAAATTATGTAGAAAGAGCTATGTCTACATCAGATAATGTGTAGCAACCACAATAATCTGACCCTGACAATTATGGTCCACTAATTGAAGGATATTAGAGGTGAAAGAGCAGGCCAAAAAGTTGTCTGCCCTGATTTAGAGACTCAACGAAAATAGTTTTGTGCATACAGTAAAGGAACATTTGGCATGTTTAAATGTTCCATTTTTAACATTCAAAACAGCAGAAAACTGACAGCATTTGGCCTTTCTAACCAAAAACCAGGCCAGATCTTCCTCCAGGAGGAAAAGGACATGTTCTCTTGTGTTTCTGATTTCCTCTTCTAATAATAACACTCATCCTGGCTACTCCAATTCCTTCCTTCTCTCCTCTCAGTTTTCCTCTGCACTCCATTCTTTCCTTTTTACATCCAATCTATCCTCTTCACCTCTCCTATTTTCACATCCTCTACTCAAAGACCTCCCCTTTCTTTCTCTTCCTGCTCTCCATACTAATACAAGATGTAATGTTACAATGTGTTCGCTTGTGTTTGTTTATCCGGATGTAACTGGACAGGTAGAAGGTACAGCATGCAAAGCCCCTTTCTTTAAAACAATAATAACTTTGTTGCTGGCCTGGAGGCATCCTCCCACTGAGCTGTCATTACTGATTTCTTATAACTGCAAGGCAACTGCAGACACTTTAACTGCTGCAGATCTAATAAGTTAAGTCAAATGAATTCATTATCCACATAGAATTTGAGCTCCAATTTGTTCTGTTTTCAGAATGAAGTTAAGAAGACATTACTGCATGTGGTTACAGATACAGCATTACCTCTGTTTATAAAATAGATATGGCTTTGTCATTTTTCGTTCAGCCTCAGAATAATTTGTTGTAAGACAATTTGTAGGCATGAAATTAAAAACAATACATGATCAAATTTAAGAAAATCTGTTCTAAATTCAACTGGTAAATATTTTGTTGGCTGACAGCTCCACAGTTGAGTTTTATAACTCAAACGATCTGCAGAACAACAACAAATTTAAGTCAGTTTACATGAATAAATAGTGACTTCTTCTACTCTTTCACCAAACACACTGTTAATGGGAATTTGTATGGGGAAAGATTATAGTGATTTGGGTAGAGGTGTGACAAAGGTCACAGACTACACTGACGTACATAAGTACAGGTTTTTCCTGGCATTGTCTGTGTCAGTCTGCTTCAGAATAATAGTTCACTGCCCAAGAGGTTCATGACCACTTCTTTGCTCAGGATAATGACATGGATGACTGAGAGATGAGGTGCATACAATTGCCCTTACACGGATAAATAAAGTTGAATTGATAACAGTGAAGCAGGGGAGGAAATGTCTGAGATAGTGGACAATACTGAGTATGTCTGCACATCTCCTCTGATGTCATTAGCAGAAAAAATGTGAGGCAGGACGACATGTGAACTATGAACATCAGCAGAATGACCCAATTTTTACATGTGGCTTGTTATTGTGTTTGCTGAATTTCTCTGAAGACTACATTAAAAAAAAAAACAACATCTCTAGTCAACAAATCTTATTTACTCTGATCTCTATGGAGAGGTCTAGAAAAGAAATGCCATCATGTACCACTGTGGTCACACAAACAACTATGCAAGTTACAGTCTGGTCTAGTTATCGATGTTCTGATTTCATCAAACCAATATAACTCGAAGCACCCCATACAGGGTACACACGTAGCCAATCACAGTTGCTGAATGACCGTCAAAAACGGCTTGATGGTGATACCAATCTATGAACACAGTGGGACTGAGAAGGACTTGTGAGCTATGTGCGACAGCTGCGTCAACTCTTTGACTGAGAACTTGAATTTTGTTGTTTATGTGGGAACTGTGCTCAGCTGAGTTTCAAATGAAAGGAATTAGGTTGCTTCAAACTTAAACAGGGTTGCACGACTTGCTAAAATTGCCTAATAAGATTAAATAGCATTCTGGCCTCCGACTGATGTTAGATGTATGCCTTTAATTACATCCCCTTTTGCAGGTGCTGTTTTTTTTCCCTCCCACAGAGGCCTCTGTCAAATTGAGCCACTCACAGCAAAAAAAAAAAATCAATGCTGCTGTATAGGCCATATACGAGAGAGAGGGTCAGGCCTGTGCTAAGCGGAAGGCACAATCACTCCCACACACTCACTATCTTTGGCCTGGGCTAAAGAAAGAGTTTCAAACTCTTGTATGCATACATTCTCACAAGAATGAAGCCCTTGCTTGCACACAAGTTTCACATGCTGGCTTCTACAAAAAAAAAAAAACTTTCACCTGTGTCTGATGTCTTTTAACAAATTCAAGGTTATTATTCTCTACCACACACTCCTCTAGAGCCATGTACTTCACTGGGAGATATATCTCCAAATAAAACGATTTATCTGATGGTGTGTGAACATGTGCTTTACTTTACACTGTACCGGCACATTAACAATGCAGGTATAAGTATTATTTGTTACAGAGTGAACATTTAAGGCATCAGTCGTGATAATCAAAACTGGGTGCTAATCGACTGTGTTTTGTGCTTTCTGATCCTCCCTTCTCTGACAACTTTAAGCAGGACAGTGAAAGTTTAGTAGTTTCTACACCCACTGAACTGCATACAGCCCCAACTGTATCCACTACACAGCACGCCACAGGCTACAAACCTGACCTCAATTACAAGGCAACTGGTGCAACAGATTCTACAGTTTCTCCACAAGAGGAGAAATCTGACGCACTGGAATGGTTTTCTTGAATATGCCAACTTAGACATGACTAACCTAAAATTAAAAAATCAGCCTGGAGCCTCTGTATTGGCACCTACTGTAAAACAACACAAGCTGGGTGTATAAATTGTGTTTTTTATAGATGAAGCTTGAGTGTGACAATACATGAAACAGGGAAAAAAATGCCTAATCCTTTAATGTGAATGTTTTTACACACCACTGTTCATTCTATTTCAGTGCGCATGTCATTTTCTGTCCTGATGCTCCATAACCACATATATTTATGAATTGTACAGCGAATTGAAAATCATTTTCCAATTCACTTTTGGTTTAGCTACACGTCAGGTACCCTGTGTGAGGCCTGATGACACATAGAACATCCACCTCAGCCAGCTGATGACAATATGTAACCACTGCTTACTAATAAGAACTTCCTCTGAACATTTCCTGGGACATATACTAAATACAACTATAAACAATAGGCCTTGGTTTCACAATGGTTATGATCACGTTCTCAGCCTACACCAGGTGTCCTTAACATTGCTGGCCCAAACCAAAGAACTGTATAACTGCTTTTCAGTAAATTTATGACCATTCACAATTTAATGTTTACTCTATTTGATGGTAATGTTTACTCTGTTTAATTACAACATGACCACTGCCACTACTGTTCTTTATATGCAAGTCCAGTGTGTCCTGTACTGATTGTTGTTGACAGTGTTAGGCATGGTATACAACATTTTAAATGTGTCTCCCTATGCCATTCGAGTATCAATGGCACCTTACAGTACAACTAGTGCACTGCAGTAGTGGTGGCCCCCATGAGAAGGATGATAAATCTGTTCATTTCTATCTCTTCTCAGCAGGCAGTACCATTTTCTTGATAGGATTTTTATGGAAAATAACGCATATCTATCAGTATCAATATGGCCTTGTCTCACCACCCACACTGCAATGAATAACTTAGCTGCACCACTTCATACTCATCTCTCAATATAAGTGAGGACATTCGTGAATACTTAAAAACCAGCCCAAGATATTGTAATATTGAAGATCTTCGCATGCTGTCAACATTTCACATTTCGGAACAGAAAGCTGTTGTATGACCAAAAGGCAGTGAGTTTGCTCACGGAGCTAAAGCTAGCTGATACGCCTGCAGCATATTTCAACATTCAGTGAGCAGTCGCGGTTCAATTTGATTAATACACGCCTTTAATCGCTATCTATAGTCCATGTTGGACGATTCTAACGAAGTGGAGTTATTGCACGTTAAACTATGATTCGAGCTGGGTAACGCAGGAAGTTGGGTTTAGGCCACAGTAGTTTGTGTGTGACAGTGTTTGGCCTCAGTGTAGCTTCACAACGTTAGCTTCATTGAAACAATTCGGAAGTAACTTGGCGAGCTGGAGAAAATGCAGTTGCAAAAGAATAAAAGTAATGTCTGAGAATACAATGGCAATATGAGCAGAAAGTAGTGAAAAAGATAGCTAATAAACAGCTGGCTACCCACTTGCCAGCAGCTGTGGTCGTAGCCAGACGTAGCCTAGCACGTTAGCCAGCCAGCTAACTAGCCACTGTTGGCTAACGATGAATTTCTGCCCCTACAGACAGTCATTCATAAACATAGCTCGCTAATTAAACAAAACTAATTCGTGCAAAGTTCGAAAAAGAGCTTACGTACCCAAACAGATTTCCGTTATGTCGCTATTTTTCTAGCGTGTAATAAATGTGTTCTTATGTTCTTCGTCTCGTTTTCCTGCTCATCTCTTTTTTTTTCTGTGGATGTTTGGCTAACCAGCTGAAAAGCCTCGCCAGAGACCGTTACGCTACTGGCGTAGATGGAGATAAATACGGCGCACTAAACGGAAGGAGCGAGCGTAAACTCCTTTTAAGAATATCCACAGAAAATCTGTGAATGCGTACGTGTGCCTGTGCGCGTGTGCGTGAGAGGGGGTCCCGCACACTTTGATTTGTAGAGAAAAGTTGTTTTTACTGTTACCACCACTTGCTGAAATAACTACGAGTGTGTGTACGTTTTCATACGTTGTGTGTTTCTAATCCAGTCTGTATTTGGATATTGTTGTGTGGCTCCAGCACATTTTAATGTAAAATTTAAACAAAAAAGACTCTATTTGGTGAATGGTGTAGGAAGCCTTTTATATCTCTCTCCATTTTTTAAGACAACAAAGTCAAGTCATTACATCCAGTTATTTACATAATTAAATATAATCTTCATGTATAATATTCTGGCTTGTTTCAGGGACTTTTCGCCCCAAGTTTTGTCTTTAGCAAGTGAAGCACATGCTCATTTGGACAGAGGTGTGATAAAGACCTGCACAAGATGGATGTAAACCATGTCTGGATGAATTTGTACCAACAGTATAAACTGAAGCTCTGAAGTGAAGTTCCTCATTACCCTTATCTTGTGGCCTTTTCTTGGAGAGGGGACCTGTGTCAAAATCTACTGTACTTTAGTTCACATGGTCCATATTCTTAAACAAAGTAATAGTTAATCAGTTTGCTCTTTGGCACACAAAAACATGTAGTGTTCCAGCAGGGGAGTACTGAATTGGTCTCTTCTTTCTCTGAGTTAAGGGTTCTGGGAGGAAGATGGGCAACAGGGGTTCAACAACAAAACTAATATCTGGTGGTCCCGTAATAAATGAATCTGGCTATGTTGTAAACAACCATATTTAAACTTCAAGCCGTTAAAACAGTTTAATGTTTAATTTCAAATCTAAGTGCTGTGGTACAGAGCAAACACAATCATACGGTGTCAGTTTATAGACTGCAGTATAAAAGTCAAATGGGCTACATCAGAATATGTATTTTGACCAGGTACAGTACAGTGGTGGTGTCATGTAGAATCTATTGATTTTGAACTCATCATTTTTTTTTTTGCTTTAGTGTTTCTGATGCATTTTTAACTAAAACCTTCATGAGAGAAGTTGTAACACCCTCTAATGTTATAGGAGTAGTATGAGGCTGGATTTACCGTGCACATTAAAAACACTATAAAGTACAATAAAGCTACTATAAATTAGAAAAAATGTTCGCACCACTTGTTTGATATATATCATTTTGGAATGTCATCAGCTAACAGGCTGTTATTTGTTCATCAAAGTGAAGATTCATTCATCTCTGAGACTGCTTACCTTGTGACAAAGTATCATTTGTCTTTTTGATTTGACAGATAACACCAAACGTCATACGTGGCTAACAGTGACATTATGGTCAGTGTTATCAGCGGAGAACTTTTCTGAGAACGGTTATCATAGCCTTCATCTGCTCAAAATGCAGAGAAGTGCATCCTGTCTGGCCCCCAGGTCAGCAGCTTCTGTCACTCTGGCAGTTTGTCAGTACTTCTGTGAACACCTTCCATCAAAACCACATGAGACACAGGAGTGTGACAGTGACAGGCAGAAGGCAGATACATAGGTAGAAGGAACAAGAAAAAAAAATCAGACATGTTGTTTCTGGTGGTGAATTTGCTGTGCTGGACTCAAACTGAAGGTGAGATTTTTAACAATGGAGAATTAAAAATATGAATATTATTACTTAATATTAATATATATTAAGATGTACTGATTATTGTATATTTGATATAACGGTTAATAAAATGATGACAGCAGCTATAGTAATAAAAATCATAGTCTATTATTTAGTTGTTCCTATGTATTTTGTTATCGCTGTTTGTCTTATTATTTGCTGAACTAGGACATAAACAGTAATGGAAAAACTAAACATGAATGTTTTATTCTCTTTTTTATTATTGCTCTGCATACTTATAAATGTTCTTGATAATTTTGTAATTTTAAAACTTATATTCTTTTTTAAGGTGACTTTGTAACATCTGTCAAGGGACTACAGATGAAAAATAGCCTCTTTGGTTAACTCTAGTGCATTTACAGTAATGTTAATTAATGAGCACAGTCTCTGTTAACACTGGAAATCTCTCTATTATCAGAGTAGCAATGTTTCTGATTTCTCTCTTTTTATTTCCCTGCTTTCTATCATATCATTACTCATTATACGAACATTAAATGAACTTTTAGCTTCTCATATATTGAAGTAACTGATCGTATTTGTACTTTATTAATATTTTTGATTATATTAAACACCCTTCTGTTACCATGTTGTAGTCAGACCATACAATACCATGACAGTTGCTGTTTCATTCGACAGGATGGATAATCCTACTAAACCTAACATCGTGAGAAAAACAGCACTGCCATTAAATTCATGCATGCAACATTTCATGCCTACATTGCTCCTCAGCACTCAAACTGTAACTGTCATCACTCAGTCCTACTAACCTTTAAAAAAAAAAGTCAGCATAAGAAACCACAAAAAATTCTAAATTGCTGTCGAAACTTAAGATACTGTAATTGTGGTGTGAATTTTTTTTTTTTTTTGACTGAGCAGTTTTATCTTTTTATAGCTTCCTTCACTACAGCTACCTACAGAAGATGCACTGAAACTTCTATGACTATTTATGGAGATAATGTGGTGCTTCATGCCGGAGAGAGCCTCCAACTGAGCTGTGAGTTCAAATGTTTGGAAGCCCAAAATATCGCCCAGCTGTGGAAGAACGGAGGATATGAGGTAGTTCAAAAAAATATTTTTAAGGGTTTTATGACATTTATAATTCATTATGGTATGAATTAAGATATTATGCTCTTACCTGTTAAGCAAGTAAATTGGTTCCCTTGGTTTTTATTATGAAAAACTGATTCAGTGAATTATGATTCAGTCAGTTGCATGGTTTGCACCTTGAGCATTAAGCACTTCAAGAATGTGCTATTATTATACTGTAACAATAAAAAAAAACAGTGATATCAAAGTGTCAAAAAAAAAATCAATGAAATATGACTTTATTTAGATATGACCTGTGGCATCCCATCCAATATGACTCATTTTCACCTTATCAGATTCGCTCCCTGCTCATCACAATATCATTAACACTTGTTCAAAGTAAAATGACCTGCTTGTATTTTTCTGCTTTTTGGAATTGGGATCATGATGTGATATGATATGATGTCAGAGTTTTTGTTGCTGTTGTTGTGTGTATTATTTGTTTGGGTTCTGATTTGGCTAAAGCATTTTGGAGCTATGACTCAGGATACAAAGGATATTTCATTTTATGTATTTTTTTTAATGCTTGAAATTTAATAAAAACTTTTGAAATACAATATCAATACAATTCAATGCGCTTCTGCAATAAATAATGCTTATAATATTCAGTTTTCTATGGGAGCTTGTCATGCTGTCGACCCTTCTAAAAGAGCAACTTAAACAGCAGCTGCAAATCTTTCTACTGACCTACAAGTGCTTTTGTTTCTCAGTGTGATTTAGTGATGTAGAAATGTACTCCGAGGTGTGTCTGTACACAGTGACATCACTGTGGTGTTATAGGTGCAATCATGGACTCTTTACACTTGAAACTTTCAGTCAGGGAAAGCAGTGAATTATTGCATTTTGGCTTTGTAATAGGTTACCAGCCAATGTTGGTGCCAGAGTGTATTTTTTCAACAACAACTATTTTCCTCTCCTAGGGTGGTGTGTGCCTGGTCAATGTTAGCTCCATCCAGCCCAATGTGACCCTTTCCCTGCATATCAGCTCTGTTACAAAGGCAGACACTGGTTATTACTCCTGCACGGTCAATCCGCTCGATACAATCAGCCAAATCTTCATTGACATAGTTGGTAAGATGCTGAAGAACTCTGCACATGTGACATCTGGCGATTAATGTAATAGTGATGCTGATACTTTTCCTCTAGCGTCACCATGAGGTTCACATTTGTAACCTCATCAGTTCAACTTCTACAAATTGTACTGTAATATTGTCTAATATTGTGGTTTATGACTAAATACTTGCAAAGCTAATGCTGACATTTGCATTTAGCTCAAAACATCACTGTACCTAAGTACAGTCTCACAACACAGCAAGCTGCTAACACGGCTGTACACGATATTTTGGTATATCACATACGGGAATATTACATAACTAACTTTCCTCTGTTGTTCTTCTGTTTAGAAGACACCAGGCTTAACAGCTCTGCTAACGCCCCTGATCCAGGTAACTTCACAACATCTGCCCTGACCACACCTGGCATGCCGGTGTATCACAACACCCAACAGCACAACAGTGCAGCAGGTGAGAGCTGCCAGCTCAGAGGGGGTTTTGGTTCTCTTAGTTTTGGTAGGATGTTACAGCCACAGTAACTACTAATTTGATCACGTAGTCAGTAAAAATGATTTATGAAGACCTCCGGAAAAAGAATAGTACGTGCAAGAAATATGGGACTACTGATCCTCTTATTCTCACATACACTATCATTCTGCTGCCACCAAATATCAATCCAATAGTATGTAATATGAAATGTACCTTTATCACATATAAATGAATGATACTTTCATTTGATGTCTATGTCTTTCACTCTTTGCTCTGACTCTGCCTCCTTTCATCTCCTTCTCCAGCTTTGCTACAGAAAGATTTTATGTAAACTCAATCTGCATTCATTTGTGCCCATGTAGGTCTGCAGGGTCAGATATGGTACTGGATGCTTCTGGGGAAAACTGCCGTCTTCCTCCTCTGTTTGGCCTCCCTGGCTATAAAATACAAGAGATTATAAGAGAAGAGAAGAGAAGAGAAGAGAAGAGAAGAGAAGAGAAGAGAAGAGAAGAGAAGAGAAGAGAAGAGAAGAGAAGAGAAGAGTTTTTGAATTCTTTAAACCTCAAATTAAGTGACTGTTTAATGTTAATAAAGCAGTTTCAGGATTCATCTACTCTGGATTCTACAAATGAGTGTTTATGTTCTTGTGTCCTTGCTAAGTTTTAATGTTCATGATATATTTTAATTTGTGTTTCACCACAGACATCTCTCATGTAAATCATATGTTAGCATATTTTACTCCCTAATGTCATTTTTACTTTTAGTGTGGTTTGTGTGAACAGATTTTGTAAGATATGAAAACTATATGTACGTTGTTCTAAGAGTATAATAATAGTCATAAACAGTGTAGTGATAGCCATAAAAATATTTTTGTTTTGTTTTTTTACAACAGGCAAAAATCTCCTGTAAGGTTCATTGAAATGAAATGTCGACCCAAACCAGGTGTAAAGACATCATAATATGTACCATTTGGCGGTTTATGCATCATTACAATACAATTAATAAAACAACAAGCTGTACAGAATAATACATGGAGATAAACTCACCTTTACCCCCTTTATATCCTTTTTTGGAAGAAAAAATTCAATAAATAAAATGTGATAATTTAATTTAATGTTTGTGTTTTTCCACCATAATTAGATTGCTGGCATTCCACAGTGTGTCCATACAGTCATTTTATGCAAAATGCATTTAAAAGTTGATGTGAAGCTTCTATGATAGTCTGGATAGTCTGCTCATATCAAGCTTCATATTGGCTACAGATAAACATTTATATAATTTTTTTGCACAGAAGGAGAACTGTGGGTTTTGTCCCTCATCACTTATCCTGTATGTGCATTATATATTAGTGAAACCCTGGCTATGGTCCTGAATACAATGCTATAACAACTGTATGTACTGTCTGTCGTCACCTGTCGGGGGCGCTCTCTACTTCCATAAGTCTGCTTTACTGGCAAAAAAAAAGTCCCCGAAGAAGTCAGAGGATCCAATATGTCGGCGCCCTACAGCAGCGTTTACTTTGACAGGCAATGACTTTAGCCAGAGTGACGGCTTTCATCTCGAATATTCGATAAGAAGCAGACCAGGAGGAGACATGTTTCCAGAAGCGGCGGCTCCGCTGTTCTCTCAAGCCGTCCTGATGAAGGGTTTGAGGCGGCTGTCCGCACATGGAGGAGCCGGCAGGCTGCAGGCCCGCAGACACTTCACTACCAGCCGCTGTCTGACAGCCAAGGTTCCTCCTGCACGGCAGCCCAGGGAGAGAGTGGACATCCCCGGACTGGAGAGGGTCACCTATGGGGAGAGGATGCATTTTGTGCCAGGACTGGCTAAGCCCGTCAGTCCACAGTGGGAACGGGACTACAAGGACCCGAGGTTTTATAGAGCTCCGCCGACTCAGGAGATGCCGCTGTACAAAGAGAAGCCGTGTTATGTGTTCAACCAGAGGACCAACGCGCTGGAAGGTAAAGAGTCACTACTGTGTTCACTACGAGCACGTCCACGTTGTGTGGAATGTATAACATGAGAGACACGAACAGGGGGTGTCAATTTATTCACAGCAAAGTACAGAGAAGAAGTAGATCCTGAGATTATTAGTTCACGAGCTGTTTATTGGATTATTGTTAGGAATTTATCAGAAGATCCCACTGAGTCTTAAAAAGTCATGTTTTAAGAGAGGTGCAGCTTTGATGATGATCAAGAATTCATTGAAGGTTGTTATATTTTTAACAGAACAAGAGTGGTAGTCAGAATTAATAAAACTACTTATTTAAAAAAAAAAAAAGATATTGTCAAATGTCCACATAACAGCAGAACACACAAATAAAGAATATACAACGAGCGTGTGAGGCTGAAAATACAGAAGCAAACCAGTGTTTCATCTACATCCACATTCACAATGACAAAGCAGTGGAACATGGTGTTTAAACCGCATATTGAAATGTTTGATCTGTATCAACAGTGTAAGGATAGAAGGTGTCAGACTGAGTGAAGAAATTCATCCTGAAAAGTCTGTATCATTGCTTTCCTTTGCTTTCCCACTCTGTCACAGTCCTGTTCTAGCAGGACAGGACACTGTTTAGCTTTGCTGGTAAAAAAAAAACAGTCACCCGTAGGTCCAGCCGGTATGTTACTCCTGTCGATAATGTGTCCAAAACTTGTTGCATCTCTCATCTCTCCCTCTCTCTCTCTCTCTCTGTCTCCTAGGTGTCCTTCAGGCTCTGTGGTTGACCAAAACTAAGCTGATCTCCGGCCTGCCCCCTCATCTCCTCTCATTGGCGGAGAACCCTGTCAATCAGATACCGGATCAAGACGAGCGCGTGCAGAACGCCATCAAACACGCCCGCTTCTGGGACACGACGGAGGACCGACCAAACAAAGAGAAATACAGGTGGGATGTAAAGTCACAGCAGCGTCCTTTTTTAAAATGTGTACAGTAGTAATAGATTCATAAACATGAAAACATGACAGAAGCATGACGTTTTACGCTTCTCGCTCGAGAAATAAATCGCTCTCCTCTCGCTCACTGTTGGTTTGTTCTCTCCCCGCAGCAACACGCTCCTCTTGAACCTGCTCCATCTGTGTGCTACTCTACAGCCCAGTCACCCAGCGCTTGGAAGGAGGATCTTCGCTGAGAAATATTCACTGGCAGCTTCATGGCAAAGAGGTATGATTGGATTAAAGGCACCCTGTGGAGTTTTTGACCGCTAGTAGCGAGTGGGTGCCTGTTTTTATTTGTATCGTGCACACTAGTGGGCAGGCAGGATGATGGTTCCTCACTATTCCACTGACTCATTCTAATAGACTTCTCTGTCTGTTTCATGTTTGTGTTCCAGGTGAGGACCTGTTACAGATCAGGGGTCAGAACGGTTTACTGCATAACAGCATGGATCCTCTCCCGGAGGTTTCCGGGAAACAGGAAGTGGCGGCCACGGCAGATCACGTCCTGGAAACCTTCTACCCAGTCTCCCCCACCATCGACCTGCAGAAAGTAAACGTGTACAAGGAGCTGAACTCGTCAGGTGAGGGGACACACCCAGCCCTGTCCCGTGTTACGGGAATTAACGGTCTCACACTTGTCTGCAGTCTCCGGGTTTTCCTCAGACTGAGTACGGCATATGGAGTGTAACATCTTTCTCATCCAATCAGGTTTCAGGGATGGCTACCCTTACCCTCATGCCCACACTCTTTACTTCCTGGAGGGAGCTGATGCTCGCTGTAAGCTCCGCCCAGAACAGTTCAGAGCCAAGATGATCATGTTCACCTTTGGAAACGCTCTGGCCCGCGCACACACACTGTATGGGGTAAGGACATACACATAATAACACACACACACATTTAACAGGGTGGGGTCATCTGGGTCAGTGACTAGCATGTCTTAAATACAGTAGTATGTTCTCAATCTGTCTAACTTTATTTTATATAAATCATAATCATCTTTCTCTCTTTCTACCTCCTACACTGTATGTGTGTGTGTGTCTGTCTGTCTGTCTGTGTGTGTGTGTGTGTGTGTGTGTGTGTGTCAGACCCAGCCCCAGCGTGTATTAGATCGTCCTATAACAGTACAGGCAGTGGGGACCAACGGTAGAATCTTCCAGTTTCTGGTTTTCCAGCTCAACACCACAGATCTCTCAGGAGACGACGGCATAAAGAACCAGGTGCCTCATCTTTGTTCTATTAGCTGAATGTGCTCTGCAGATGCATGACAGACAATTAATACTACATGTTATTGGCTATAAGGGAAGTGTTAGTTAGCTACAGTACTGCCAGACATGCAGCTATGAAAGCACTAATGCTTAAATGAGAGGTAGACCGAATAAACACCAAATACAAATACGCAAGTCATAACACTAATCAGCAGCGTGTGTGTGAGCTGTTTCATTATTTGTGTGCTGATCCTTTAGATTCATCTATTAATCATTTTATCTATAAAATGTCAGCCAGTAGTGAAAATTTCTCCCCCTGACCCAAGATCACATATTCAAATGTCAAACAGTCTAAAAGCCAAATATGTTCAGTTTACTATCATGTATGACAAAAAAAAACATCAAATCCTCAAAATTATTAAAACAATAATTCAAATGTTATCAAAATAGTTGCCGATTAATTTTCTGTCCATCAATTAATCAACTAAATGTTTCAGCTCTACAAAACTGAAAATCTGCTTTATTCGTAGTGATGCTTTTTTGAGCACTGTGTGTAGTCACATCATTTTTTTTTTTTAAAGGATTCAAAATATTCCAGTAATTACCCACAATCACAGCAAAAAGTCAAAATGCTTTCAAACATCCATAGAAGTTTCTGAAACCGTTCCTGCTGCGTAATCATGTGATCCAAACCCGTCCTCACTTCACTTCAACATATAACTGAATACAAACGGTGTATGCAGCAATGTTGTGGAGAAACTATGATGATGGAACATGCAAGAACAACAGAGGACAGGATTATGCTGCTGGACGGTTGGAGAAGGTTCTATGGATGTTTTTGTTTCGCTCTGACTCTGGGTGCGGTGCAACTTTTTGGGAATCCTAGCTAACTACAGCTGTTTTGTCCATGTGAAGTAGACGAGGCTGGTAATTGTCACACTTGGCATCAACATACTGTCTGGATCTGGATAAGTGAAATTACATGTGAATACAGATGTGCTGGCACTCAGGATGTATTGTGATAGGAATATGATCTGATTGGCTACAGACCCCTTCTGGAATTGGTTCAGCTCGCATTGCTATTGGATCCTCAGCAGGTGTAAATGGAATCTGTACAGTGTGACCAGAAAATCTAGCAAGCAAGTTGGAAAGGTCACTTAGCTCCGCCTCTTCCTGCCCAGGACTCATCCATGGCATTGCTTCACATGACCAGGGAAATGCTATGTTTGTTGACCGCCAGCTCCGCCTGTCTAATTTGCATATCAGGATCTGATCACAGCGGAGAAAATGACATGTTTTAATAGCGGGTGTAAATACAAAGACCCATAGAGTAAATGCAGATACAAATCACATTTTCCACTTGCAGGGCTACATGTAGCTGTGAACTCTAGTCAGTCACAGTAGTTTCCGTTTTTTCTCTCTATGTTTCTGTTTACTTTCTCCTGGCATTAGTAAATGGGAATGATGCAAGACAGTTTAAAAAAAAAAAACAATGATAGCTTCCTCTATTTTGGACTCTCAGGCTCTTCGTCCTCTCGGATGTCGGCACTGTCAAGACTGCTTGCTGTAGACCTTCTTCACAGCTGTAGACTCGCAGATACAAATGTTATGCAAAGAATCTTGTCCCGAGGACTCTAGCTGTCATCAACAGTTGTCTGTCAAAAAAAAAATCCATGATGTCATAGCAGGTTTGCTGCTTCTCTTTCTCATTCCTTTTTTTTTTAATCACTCGCAGTTGTGGCTGGAAGAAGACGTTGAACTCTATGATTTTGCAAAAGTCCGACCACTCATCAAGAAGAAGCAAGTAAAGGTATGACAAACCTGGTGTTCTTTTTTTTTTTTTTTTCAGCCATGTGTTCTTTCAACAAGACTGATTATGTCAGTTTGTGGCTTTTAAACACACGATCTTGTCAGTGCTGACCGTTCAGGACATGAAGCAACACCAACATTTCTCTTTCAGTACATTTTTGCATGAGATTATGTTCTTACAATATTGTCTAGTTGCACGGCATCGGAAGAGATGCAGAGGTGAACAGTTAAATGATTGTGATTGGCTGCTGTGTGTCTCCCTGCAGGTGCCAGCTGGTCTGACAGGATACAAACCTGAGACATTCAGCAGGTTCCTGGCCCTGTACCTACATGGAGCTGTGTAGGACTACATACCTCTGTCTGTCTATGTGTGTGTGTGTGTATGTCTGTGTGTGTGGGCACACTCTGAGCAGTGAGTCACTAGACTGTGTGTTTTGTATGTGTGTGTGTCTGGGATCTAAACCAATATCTCTGTAACATGTTAGAGTGTGTAATTTAAACACACTGAAACTTTAAAATTCATTTTGACACACTGGCTCCATCTGTCTGTTTGTTCTTGCTACTATGAGAACTCAATAAAAAAAAAGTGTCATTCTGAATATGAACAGTGTGTTTTGATTTTTTTTTTTTTTTTTTTTTTTTTTTTTTTTTTTTTTTTTACAACATGCTAGTGAAAATTATTTACTTTGAAAATGAACATGGAATCATGTTTGTATTAGTATTTGTATTATTAGATGAAAGCTATTATAACGCACCCGTGCTCATGTGAAGAGACAGCAGCAATGGGCCCCATTTAGGGTGCTGTCATGCAAATATAGATGATGATGATGATGATGATGATCAGGATAAAATGTCTAAAAGTGATGGAAAGATCAGCATGTCTAGAAATCATTCTCATTCTACTTAATAATGTTAATAATAGCTGCATTCTTTTTATGTGTACATGTCCCTGGTCTTTAAATGAAATGCAGTCATTATGAATGTTAGTAGTTACATCTGTGCCTTTTCTGCTGCAACAGCAAAATGTCTATGTGGTGAAAAAAGGCCTATTGAATGTTTGGCATACCAATTATCTTCAGATCTGAGTGGCTGTCTTAACGATCATATAACAACCACCAATAATCAGGCCCCAGTTAACTAAATGCATCAATGATGGCTGCTTTCCAGCTAAGTGAGCTTGTTCTTGGTAGTTCCCTGTAATGAATAATTGTGACACTTGATGCAACTGTTCCGTCATTAATATTATCTTTTGATTACACCGTGATTAGACAGTGAGAGTGGAGATAAGAGCACCTCTACTGCTAGGCTGCCATATTGCTCCATCATAAGCATTATTAATTAATACTGTGCAACCAGTAATTCTTATATTTATAGTTACTTTTTAATGTGTAGTATTTTTATGTCACCATAATTATTTTAATGTCATGCTTTTTTTTGTAAAACAAACAAAAACAAAAACGACAAAAAAACTAATCACAATGGAAATTGGTGCAGGTGATGGTGTACATTGCTATTCGTGATAGTACCACCAGGAGTCGCCAGATTAGGATTTTTAAAAAATTCTACCTAGTGCTTTAATCAGCAAGTGTCATTATGATCAAAAGGCCTTTTTAAGAGACACTACAAGAATACATGCGTAGATATATCATTAGAGAAAAAATGTGTATGATATTTTAAACTTGTGTCAAGTGTCAAAAATAACCAGTTGAGTGATTCTACTCTTTTCTATAACTTAGTTTTCAAAGTTGCAGGGTGGCTGACCCCTCCCATTTACATTTACTGACCATAAAACCAGAAATAACATCATAAGTGACACAGGATTACAACTGTCCACATGAGAGTAATGTGTTTCTTACATATTTATTTTAAGAGAATGCGATGTTAACTGACAAGACTTTGTATGTCAGCATATTTTTCCTTGAAAGGTGGAGCTCAGCAGTGAGTCGGTCTACGCCCTCAAATCAAAGGAGCGGTAGCAAGACGCTGGGAAACACACTGAACTGTCCACAGAGACCGAGACAGAGAGAGGGAAGCCTGCCTGAAGAGCTCCACAGCGCACACACAGCTGCAGAGAGGTAAGTCCAAACATTACCGGAGTTATGGTTCTTTGTTTTCCAGTCCAAACTGCATTTTTACCTTATATTGAGCTGTGTCAAGTTAGCCAAAGGATTCACAGAATCACACCGGAAGTCAGGTGCCGAAAGCACCGAAAACAATTAGTGCCATGCATCACAAAACGCCGATATTGTTGATGTAGGTTCTGAGTCAAGTCTGGTCTGTTCAGGTCGATCATTGTCTGTTAGTTGGTCGTGTATGTACGTATTCTCATTTCAAGTGATACACTAAAATACTTCAGTTTCCATATAATCATATGGTATATATGGTAAGTCTTCAACAGACAAGACTTATCATATTTCTCTACATGGAAACACACAGGTAAACATGGAGACACGCATACGTAAACAGGTAAACACACACAGGTAAACACACTTAGGTAAACAGAAATAAAAAAAATAAAATACCAGATGTTTTCGCTGACTAAAAACATTACATTTGAAAGGTAAGACCGGAACACCCGTCGTTAATACATCTTATTAATGGGTAGCTTGACACTGTTATTTTTTTCTCTGCCAGGTCAGTACGCCAACATGTCTGTTTACCCGTCACAGTTACATTTTATTCCGCATTTACTCAAGAAGTTATTAGCATTAGTTTTCATTTCAGTCAACCAGCTTTGCGTCTGCGTCACAGATTTGTAGTCACAGTTCTAAGCTAACTTCTGAACAGTGAACTGTTCGCTTTTAATGTTCTAGATAAATAATGAATGATTGAGTAGGATATGACTTGCAAAGTTCTACTTCTGCTGTCGGTATTTGCTGTGTCATATATTTAGGTTGAAATAGTCTTTCATGTCTGTAACTTTGTGCGGTGTGAGTTTGTTCTGAGGGCATGAACGGTCAGCTATAGGTTTTCCTTGTATTTCACATCTGTTCTAAAGTTAAATACTTAAATATGCTAATGAGACTGCAGGTATTTAGCCTACTAATGACTTAGTTCCTACATTGTTGTATTTTATCTGTGTGGCTGATGTATTCATGACGGACAGTGGGGACATGTTAGGCTTTCTGCGGTGTGTTTGGCAGAGCTCCAACCCCACCATGCACTTCTCTGTTTCAGCCAAATGTTCAAAGCACTAAGCCGGCCAACCAAAGCTGCCTCAACACAATGTCAACACAATGATGTGGGTTTGAGGGTGAGACAGCAGGTCAACAGTATATGTCACATAGAAGTGATATACATCATCTGAAAGCTGGGAGCCCGAAGATTCATTTGAGATGCAGCTCAGCACTGTGTGTCAAGTTTTTCTAGTCATAAATCTATAATAAATACTGTCTTTTGGTTAGGTGCCTGTTCAAATTTTGAAAGTTGAGAGTGTATATATGTTTAAAACATTTATGATGAAGGTCATTCTCATGCTCAATTATGTCTCATAAGTTGTTGCAACAATTTTTGGGTTGATGCCATTTGTTACATAGATTTGGTGCAAAATATAACAATTTTTGACCTCTAGAGAATTGATCAAAATGGTTGGAAATCCCTCCAAAATACCACATTAAGAAACCAAAACCTTGAGGAACACCATAGAAAAATTCATGCTGTGATGATGTGGTATCAGAAACCTTTGACGTTTGGAGATCGCTGTAAGAATTCCACACTTCTCTTCCTTCGCTCAGAAACGCTTATTGTTAATTTATCTATCTGTCAAAGTCTGTGAAGTGGGGAATTATGGGTAACCATAGAGTCAGTTTTCATTCTGATATCTTGGGGTGAGAGGTCAAGGGACCTCTTTGTAAATGGTCATGCCAGTTTTTTAGCATGTCATGGTTAGTACCAACAGATGCCTTAAGTCATCTAGTTTCATATGATACCAGTATCTGAAGCTTTAAAACTGAGACCACTAAAGCTTCACAGACAGTAACGTCTGTTTGTGGAATGTGGAAGAGCTTAGACACTCTTAGTCTGAAATGAATCATGATACAGGAAACTGTTGCAGTAAACTATGTCACCATCACTGGCTGTGTGAATGCAACCCTCATGACTTAATGAGACATTTATGACATTTAGGACATGACTTTTCAAAGTTTATGTCACATAGAGAATAATGTAGTACAGTAGTTCAGAGTAAATTACAATAAACATGGGTGTCGTGCATCTACTACATGTTCACTAGTGTTCACATTACATATCCTGAGCAGCTGTAACTATTCTGGGAAATGGATCCAGATGTTTATGGTAAAAAGAGTAATCAGTGAACTTTAACACCACTCCGATCCAATCTGATTGAAACCTAGACATGCTTTCATTTATTCAGCCAGCACATAAAACATGGAGCTGCTAAAGAACAAAAAAAAAGTCCCAATTCTGTTGGGCCAAATACAGTAAGTGCATCTGAAGCCCTGAACAGGGCCTCTTCTTGATCCTTTTTGTTCTTTTTACCAGGCAGACCAGTAACAGTCCGGCCTCCTGCTAAATGAGATTTGGCAGCGGGTCAACTCCAGAGCTTCTGCTTGAACAGATTTTTTTTATTTTTCAACAGTTCTTGTTGGAAAGTCAAAGGTTAATATGGTTACCAATCAAGTTTTTTTGGTCCACACCCTGATCAGAGTTCTCTAATAAATATATATCTTATATCTTATCGTGCTTAAAATGTCTCTTAGTGCATCCAATTAAAATACTTTGATACTGTTGAATTTTGATTGTAATTTAATATGTTTGATTATCAGATTAACTTTCATGAATAAGTTTCCTTTGACTGGTTTCTTTCAGATTTTCTATGTTGGCCTCATGTCTGTGGAGAGGAGCAGATATATATCGGCATTGTTGTATATATCAGTACAGAAATGCCAAAAGATATGTTGTGAAACAGTGTCACCACTTTATAGTTTGTCCACCAGATAATAGTTACGCAATTATCTGGACTGTAGAATGTCGTATGTATATATTGTAATTGGATTTTTAAACTCTCAGATATCAGTAGTGATACTAGCCTCAAAAGTCCTGCATTTATTTTATAAATATATTTGAATCCTGACATTTACAGTGAAAAAAATATAAATGATGGCACTTCAAAATGCATTATCAAAAATGTTTTATGCCCTCAATATCCTACTTTTTAGTTTGCTAGCTTTACATGTATCTTTCATGATGCAAAAACCCTTCTCTGCAGGAAAACACCTGGAAACATGTAGAACAGTCAGAGATTTGGTTGTGATGTTTTAGCTTCTCATAGATGACTTTAGTGTCTGTTTTAATCTCCCTAAAACTGACTAATGAAACCTACAACTGACCATCATCTCAGTCTACATAACTCTTCTTCTTCCTTCAGCATCCAAGATGAGTTCCAGACTGTCAGGTGATCTGGGGGAAGAGGAGGAGGAGGAGGAGGAAGAAGAAGAGAGCGTCAACCCATCGGAGGTGAAAATGAGTCAGATAGTGATGCCCTGTCACAGTAACCATCGGCACGAGCTGAGTGTGGGACAGCTGCTCAAATGGATGGACTCCACCGCCTGTCTCTCTGGTGAGGTGTGTGTGTTTGTGTGTGTGTGTGAGGTTCAGTCCAGTTGGTGTGATGACATTCTTATTTTTTCTGTGTGTATGTGTAGTAGTGAGGATAGGTTTGAGTGTGTGAGTGTCCAGTGTGTGTTGTAACCGCTGACGACTAGCCAGACAGGAAATGACAAATCTGTGTTTCATACGGTCAGCTGAACGGCATGCTGGGTCTCCCTGCGTCACTGCCTCCATGGATGACATCTACTTTGAGCACACCATCAGGTAAGAGGAAGTGTGTGTGTGCGGAGGAGTCGGTCACTCCGATTTGCTGTCGTGTGTGTGTACTCATTCTTCTTCAACGTCTCTCTCTCTCTCTTACTCAGTGTGGGTCAAGTGGTGAATATCAAGGCAAAGGTCAACAGAGCCTTTAACACCAGTATGGAGGTCAGAAAAGTTCCTACAAACTACACACACCCACCCACACACAAAAACAAATATGCACTCTGTCTTTGTTTACAAGGTTACCGTTAAACCTCTTTCTTTTACTTTGCAATAAACTTGTTAGGCAAGAACTCACTTGAATTTGTAACTAAAATAAAGTTGCAAAGTGGGAGGAGCTGCTCTGTGATTTTAACAACATCCTTCATGTTCAGCATAGAAACACAGGAATCTCCTGGATGATGTAACTGTAGGTTTATGATGAATCCTTCAGTTTAAAATAGTTCTCATTTGTTTAGTCAGTTTGGTTAGGGGTTTAAAGGTGGGAAATGCGGTCATTTGCACACTACATGTTACTTTAATGACATTATTTCAAGTATAACTCCACACTAACACTAACTAACACCAGCCTTAGTTTGGGAGAACTGCCGGTCATGTTAGCAAGACTGATAAGAGATGGCAGAGATGTGACGTTGCGCTAGTCAGTGAACCGTAGTTATACAAATAACCCAAAGATTTATTCCTGTTCTGTGGCAGTAAACACAACACATGGGCCTGCTGATAACTAACTGCGTTATATTCGGGGTTGATGATGGTAGGGTTAACCATGATAAACAACGGGGCTATGGCTATGTATCAAACAGACTCTAAATGTCCAACGTCTCGTCCAGCTGCCTGTCCTGTCAAAAAATTTGTGAGCTACTTCTTTCTTTCTTTCTTTTTTAAACTAAAACCTCACAGCTGCAGGTTCATAAAGTTGTAATTTATTCCAAGATTGAGAAAGTTATTTTTTTTAAAGAGGATAGCATCCCAAAATATGAATAAACCATAAATATGTGTTGACCATAGATTATCTCTTATCTCATCCTAGGTGGGCATACAGGTGAGCTGTGAGGACCTGTTCTCTGATCGTCACTGGAGGGTCTGCCATGCCTACGCCACCTTTGTCACCCAGCGCACCAACACCGGAAAGAAGGTAATGGGTCGTATGGAGCGCAAATGATTTTGGTGTGATTGTGACCCTTTTTCGTGTGTGATGTGATAGATGAAAAATGCCTTTAATACCGGCTGCGCTACTAGCATACTCACTGGCATGTCACCTCACAGGTCATCTTGAAGCCCATCGTACCTCACACTCAGAAAGAGCAGGTTGAATACAGCGTGGCCGCTGAGAGACGGAGGGTCAGGATGGTACACGATGACATCATCAGGGATCTGCTCTCCCATGGGTCTATCCAGCAAGGTAAGCGCACTGCCGCATCACAGCATACAACAGTCCACATCAAATGTAGCTGTTTCCTGCTGATTAAGAAGACACTGTGAGTTGCTACGAGCTGTACTTGATGTCCCTTTCTGGAAACGCTGGGCTGAACTGAAACTATTAAAAACACATCAGTGAGCCTCATTGTTGCAACTGGATGACATGTTCCCTCATTACCATGAACACACACTGATTATTTTGACCAGAAATACTAGAGTAGAGATTAATCCGTAGCTGAAAATAGTCCCTGAACAAATACACTATTTCCTGCTGTTTGTGTAACTTTTACTAAAAAACTACAGTGGTCAGCTGTTTTAGGAAATTACTGTGGCTTTTGTAAAAAATAAAACTACATACTGTGTATGTTTGACCCAGTTTTAGATATTAACATCAGTAGGAACCAATGTGCTTAGGACTATGTGCCATAGACAAGCTGGGAAGTATTGAGAGATGGACTGACACACTTTGGATTTAGTCCTTTTGATGGATTTATTGACATTTAGAAAACTATAGGATAATGCCAGCGTTATCCTTTTTTTTAAAAGCTTTCATTCACTTCCAAATCTTTGTGTGTGTTTGTCAGCTGACAACTCTGCAGTAAGCAATGCGGTGGCAGCAGAGAGGACCAGGGTGGAGAGTGTTGAACTGGTCCTACCTCCACATGCTAACCATCAGGTTATTTATTCATGTATCTCTTTCGTCTTCCTTTCTTTATATCCCTTTGTCTTTATAGCCCAGTGTTAAAGGATAGTTTCACCATTTTCCTGCCTTAAAACAATATTTGTGTGCTGAAATGAACATTGAAAATATTGAAATAGGTTTTTCCTCCTGTTCATACTAACCATTAGAAGATCCCTGTGTGCTTACAATGTAAATGACGGGGGACAAAATCCACAATACTCAGTTTGTTAAAAAATGTGTTTTAAATATGAAGCATCAGACATCCAAATGAACCAATTCAATATAAACATTTTGATATGATGCCAAAATACACCATAGTATGGATATCCATTTAAAATGATGTTTTTTGTGAATTTAAGCATGATGTATTATGTGAAGTTAAAGGCTGGTTGGTATTGGTACTCTTCCAATGACTCTTTTATTGACTGTCATGTTAACACTGTGTTATTATCACGTTAAAGGATTTAATTTCTGCTTGTCCAAACACCAGGTGAACACATTTGGAGGACAGATCATGGCCTGGATGGTGAATGTTGCTACGATTGCTGCCAGGTACAATCACACACAGACACACACACACACACTTAAATATGTAGCCAATATGAGGGTTTTGTCTCTGAACACTTCCTCTGTGACTGTAGCTAATGTATATGTTTGTATATGTATTTTTACTGTGCATCAGATGTTCGGTCAAATCATAACTTAAAGTGGGGAACAGCTTATAACCAAGCTGTTCACCCACCTAAAAGATGTTCTTGATTCTGGCTTTCACTGATTCAGAGGTTTTGTGTCCTGTGATGAACAGCAGAGATTTTGTTGATGTGGAGTAAACACCTATCCAACAATCAGCAGCTGAAAACATTGATCTAAAAACATTGGTATTGGTATCAACTTTCAAAAACACTTGACTTGCAACAGTTTGATGATAAAACATATATAATTAAATACATTAATTTGTGCAACTACATGACACAGATACACAGTATTTCCAGAAATGTCTCTTCTCATCTTCTTCTTCTTTATTTTTTGTATACTCTCTCTCTCTGTAGCCGTCTGTGTCAGGCTCACCCGACTCTCCGCACCATCGACATGTTTACCTTCAGAGGACCCTCTCAAGTCGGAGACAGGCTTCTTCTGAGGGCTATAGTCAACAACGCCTTCAAAAACAGGTATCATTGTGTCCTGAAATTGTTATAAAGATACAGAAGATAACATCAGATAAGATAAAATATGAGTAATCCATCTGGAGACAACAGACCATGACAACAGCTCAATATTTAAGGGTGTATATATAGCAAAGAAAAATAATTTGTTGTAAGAATGGAACATATTAGCAATTTTATGTGTCCTGCAGCATAGAGGTCGGAGTGCGAGCAGAGGCCTACCAGGAGGAAGGGCCCAACCGGCACGTAAACTCTGCCTTCATGACCTTTGAGGTGCTCGATGACCATGGGAAGCCATGTACGTTACCACGGATACGACCTGAACCAGTGGTGAGTCAGAATTAGAGTTGCTGATGAAAAACAAACAAAGATGTTCTGATTGAGAAAGGCAGTGTGGAAATAACAAGTCCCCACTTACTATTCTCTGCATTGTAAAAAAAACTCTTTTGAGGTGAAACATGGCTGCTTGGTACTTTTTATTCATTACATTATTGCAAGGACACTTTTGGTTTGTATGAAATATGAGAAATTTCAATCGACACAAAGTTAACTGTAATGCACGAATATGGGAAAATAACAGGTGAGATGGAGTCCTTTTATTTTCTATATCAGGACTTGATGAAAGGTATTATTGTGATTATGTCATGACCAGTTACCAAAGGACAACAAGGTAGGTATTCATAACATCATAATCCATGTGTCAAGTTTGTTTGTGGTCATTTTAACTTGTAGTTAAGCATCAAGCTAGTAATGTTGCTATGGTTATGGACTGATTCAGTACGGTGGTCAAAATGCTGACCAGATCTTTATTTAAGGTGTCCTGTTATGAAGTTTTATCTGAATCTTGCCAGCCAATCAGAAGCCAAAACAACCAGTATCCTGGCTAAGATAGCAGTGTGCTTTTGGCAGGATATACACTCCAAACACACAAACAAGTGTCAATTAAAAACCTCACCGTGGGTCAGGTCGGGTCAGTCTTTTATAACTTTCAGAAACTCACAAACCTTTACTACTGCTGTTACAACTACTGATAACAGATTAGATTTATTAATCACCACCACCTTTTCAAAAACTGCAGTACACATAGCTGTTCATTTCCCAGCTGTGAGAAGTGCAGTCATATGAATGTGCATTGAAGTTGCCTCCATATTAACTCTCTCTGTAAGTTTTCCAGAGCTGGCACTGGAGACGTGTGAAAGCTCGACTTAACAAAGACCAGAGCTATAAACTTGACACGACCTGACAAGTGGAAAGCATACTGGATGAAAAAAAATGTCACCACTCATGAAGCCTTTGAAGGGCCGGCATAATGTTCAGTGAAGCAGCTCTTATCTGTATTGTACTCCTACATTTATGAGTCACACAGTGAATGGTTGAGTTGCAGGGTGAAAGGTATTATGGTTTTTGGCATTACATATTCATTCCTTGACAGTAGTGCTATCAACATAAACAAACAGCACTAGCCTAGACAGCAGCTTTCACGGGCCTCTACACCCAGGTAGTTTGAAAGTGGTTGACAGTCAGGGAGTGTCAAGTGAAAGATGTTATCAAGTTAAGTGCATTATGGGAAACGATCCAGTATTCTTGGAGCTAGTCAGGATAGCTCGGCCTCTGCTTTCCCACATGAGTGGGAGTCCAACAATGCTATGGAAGTGCAAAACCTAATTGCTCAAGTATGCCTTTACAATGTTACAATAACACAGCGATATCTAAAAAATGCTACATGTTTTGTCTTTAATTGAAATAACACTATTTCATGCTTAAACGAACCCTTTCTCCATCTCTGCCTTTCATTTACAGGAAGGGGAGAGGAGGTTCCAAGAGGCCATAGCCAGGAAGAAGATCAGACTGGACAGGTGACCTATATGTCCACTCCTGTAAAGAGCACATTCTTTCTCAGCTTTTAGATGTCCACCCCCCTGTACCAGACGTCATACAGTTTGTATGATATTTTCAGTTTCCTTGAGATAAAACTAAGAGAGATTTAATTTTTACATTGGTCTACAGTGCCATTAGTGGAAACTCCATTGGCTGTCAGCAAACCGTATCACATTTTGAACCAATGGTTGACAGTGATTCAGTAGATTTATTAAACAATGATAAAGGTAAATACAGGACTACAATCTCCCATTCTTGACATTACATAAAGATAAATGGCTATTTCTTTTGACAGGAGTAGTTTTGTTTCTAAATGACAGTCATGTTTTTTCAAATTCATGCAGCAGGAGTTTTGAAAAGGTTTCATCTGCTTGACAATAAGAGACCTCAGTTTTTAAAGTACAATAATTGTGTTGTGTTGTACACTTGAAAGCATCAAAAACTCACCTAATTGCTCTCCTGCTGCTGTTTCAGGAAATACATCATTTCCCGGAAACAGGGCGAGGTTCCTCTGTCTGTACCATGGGACCTCACAAACCAGGTGAGGGATGTTTAGGACTCAGTGTGTGATCGCTATGATCAATAACACATCAGAACAGATGCAAAACTGAACTGAATCTGTCGCGTCCTCACTGACTGAACTCTGTGATCTTTGGCATAGCATTGACACCGACTGGTTAGCAATGTCACTAGTGATGGGTATTGAAATGTGACCAATGACTACTGGCCAAACTGCAGCACACATTTCAATGCTTTCTTTGAGGACCTGAGCTGCCTGTTACGTGATATTCAGACAATTAAAGCAGCAACTGATACTGAAACATCTGACAAACACAAGACCTGTATTGTGTGTTTGGTTATATTGTCCGACAAAAAAATGGAGCAGAGAGCAGAAGGTGACAGAAAGTCGGTTTCTTAATGGTGCTAGTATGTGGAAGTGCCCAACTGGCATTTTAAAATTTACAAGCAGCATTGATGTAGATATAGCATCCTAACACTGTCATTTTACTTGTTATTTTATCAGGTAAGCTGTATTTTAGTGTTCAGCAGTAGATAAAGACTCACACACAAACACACACACGGCAAGTTTGTTTTTTTTATCTTTAACCTGTAAATGATGATCTGTTTGAAATAAAAAATGACCTTTACATAGGCCATCTTTCCAAGGACCATTAAATTCACTATCTGAGATCACACAATAAGATACTGTTTCACCAGGACCTGCTCTATCAACATCTACATAGATAAACAGGGAAATCACCGCAGATAACAAGGTCAGATAGGATCTTGTGGCTCTGTAAAACAACTCACTCAGTAAAGTCACTATAAACTACTATTAGTTACCACCACGGTCAAAGGTCTGTGTAGTTACTCATTCACTGAAATCATCATTCAAATTTGAGAGAGGAGTATACATTTAAATTGGTAGACTATATTACTACTTGACATTTTCCAACTGAAATTAAACTGCCCTTTTTGTCTACTCCAGCAACATAACTGCTCTGTAAATCACTTGTCCTGACTTTTATCCAATCAAATCTTGGATAAAACAGTAACATGTCATCATAGGCAGAGCAGAAGGTCACACCGAGCCTGATTGCATCCTGCTACACAACACAAGAGCCACAGACTCTCAACAACAACCAACATCAGCTTTCCTGCTTAAGTCTCCTTCTTATCCAATTCATAAACATGAACACACATCCTCCTTCAGCTTAGCTTGTTGAACACCAAACAAACATTCACCAAGGAAAGGTCAGTTACAGGGTAGATAGTTAATTAGCTGCTCAGCTGCAGCGCACTAAACATGTTAACTTACCTGCAAATGTCACTTTGGTATGTTTTGATGCTGGTTTGGTTCTTACTCTTCAGTACTCCTGCTAACACACTGTCTGCCCATGATTTACAGTTCAGCAGTTAGTTTACTTTGTCTCCTTTCTGTATGTTAGCAACAATGTTAGCCTGCCACCTAATGTCAGTCAAACAAGCCTCTGACATGCTCCCCTGCTAAGACAAAAAGCTACATTTCTGATATTTCCCCAAATATTCCCTTTTTTCAATCTAATAATACAGAACCATTAATGATACACTTAAAAAAAACATGTTATTAAAATAAGTTAAATATGACTCTCAGTCAACCTTGAAATTTTATCTGACTTATTTGAAATGTGTGCCACTGTTCTGTGTGTATATTTATTTATGTGTGTTTTTCCAGGTGTATCTGAGCTACAATAATGTTTCAGCTCTGAAGATGTTGGCTGCTAGAAACAACTGGCGCCTGAGCACTGAGAAAGACAAGGTATCTGTTGTTCTCTACTTGAAAGAGAGTTTTTTTGTTCCCCATGATGAATTGGATGATTAATATCATTCTTTGCTCCTAGGTCCGTCTTTACACGCTGGAGCAGAAGTCCATGTTGAGTTTCAGGGTGGAAGCGGAGTTGGATGTCCCTCCTCAAAGAGCCTTTTATCTGCTGGCTGACTTAAGCGACCGGACAAGCTGGGACACACATTATCAGTAATGCTTTCATACGAATACACACACACTTGATTAAGATTAGTTTAAGCTTAACAAACTTAAAGTCAGGGTTATATTTGACCAATCCTGCTCAGGTTAGGATTTTAGAGGAAACAGATCATACAAAACCATGTTACTGATCATTTTTAGTCCCGGAGTTTCTTGAAATCCATCGCTTCATGCCATTTAATGACTGTGATATAATGTTATATCACTGTTTATCACTGTAACTGTTATGCATGTTCTGTGAGAGAAACATGGTTAAATCTTTGGTGATCGATAGAAAACAGTGTCCTAGATCTCACTGTAATACACGTCCACTCATGGTGGAACAAAGACCACCTGAGGCAAACTTCTGACAGTGTCTGAAATTTAAGACCAAATCCTCACCATGTGACTGCTGCCAACCACCACACACTCAGAATACAATATGAAATGACACTGACATTTTCTTAGTGCATTTTTTAAAATGAAGTTTAGGGGGGGAACATACTTGTTCTCTTTAATACATCCATTTAATACACACAAAAACAAGAACAATGTAGGTGAAACAGGAAAGAAGTTTGTGTGACTTTGCTGCATTTTAAAACATATGAGCACACCTTTGTTTTCATATGCTGCCCTCTATTTACATCATAGCACTATGACTCAGCATGCATTCAGCACCCTATCTAACAGCCTCAAATTGATATCACACCCCAGTGTGACATCAAGCGTTGGTTGGTTTCCTTATTTCCATATTGAACAGAGTTTTGATATTTTTAATTTTGTTACTTGGTGGTTGGTAATTCTTAATTATTAACATTTTTTGTTAGTAGTCTAACTTTTGTTATTTTGATGAGCAGTTAGCACTGCAACATAAAAGGTGGAATAAATTAACATGCTACATCTCACAAATAGACTTCTTTTTCCTTTGGAGTGAAGAATCCAGCTAGTGTAGTTTGGTTTAGGCTCATAATCAGAAGGGACGAACATTGCATACAACACAAAGTTGACATTTTGCAGAAACCAAATCGCCTTATTTGTTTAGTTTGGTTTGGACTCTGCTGGTTTCTGGCAGGCAGCTATGTAACTGTGGCCAAGAAACACAGGCCTCACTTTATGTGGATAGTCCAATCAGGGCAGGGCAATATATCAGTATTATATCTGTATCATGATACAGCATAAGTATTGTGTTTTCCTGGTTTTACAGTAAAGTGATATAATTTTCTGAACTTACCAGACTGGTCTAGATGTTCTATTATTTTCTTTTACCCACTTAGTCATTATATCCACATTACTGGTGATTATTTATCAAAAATCTCATTGCATTAATGTTTTGTGAAAGCACCAATAGTCATCAATACAATATTACCGCAATATCAATATCGAGGTATCTGGTCAAAAATACTGTGATATTTTATTCTGTCCATATCGTCCAGACTAAGCTCCAATGAGACGTGTCAATATAAGGTCTTTAAAGTTTCAGGTGATGAACAATCTACACATATTCAGTGTCTGGGCTGAGTATGTAGCTCTGGGACTGAACCACTTGTAAAACCATAACTTGTTTTTTTCACTTTTTGTATGGATTAACAAACAAGATATAGCATGTTTACTACTGAGCTTCCCTACTGCTGTAGAGGTGCTGGCAGATTTTGGGCAAAGCCAAACAGTTTCCTTATTTTCAGTCTTTATGCTAAGCTAAGCCAACAGCCTGCTGGTAGCTTAATGTTTACTTTACAGACATGACAGTGTTATGAATGTTCTCGTCTTAACTCTTGGAAAGAAAGTGAATAAGTGCGTTTCCCAAAACAAGGAACTATTTCTTTAACAGTATCATCAATATTTCTTCACTTTTATTTCAAATAAACTACATATCATTGTCTGTGTCCTGTATGTCCTAAACTAGGAAATGTGAGCTGATTCACCGGGTGGATGATGATGACTTCTTGTACCGTGTGGTGACCCCATCAGTGGGTCATGGTGGGTTGGGATCCCCCGCTTTGGCCAATCGGGGAGATGGGATCCTCCAGGACTTCATTCTGTTGGCATCCAAGAGGAAACCATGTGGCAGTGGGTCAGTAGAATGATTGGCTGGAAGTCAAAGGTCAAAGGTCACACACCTCTGACCAGCAGGATTTACTGTTGGTTCTTGTTTTTTTACCTCCTCAGAGATCCATATGTCATCGCTCTGCGTTCAGTGTCGCTGCCCACTCATCCCACTACTGAGGGATACAACAGAGGAGAGGTGCTATGTGCTGGATTTACCATATTAGAGACCAAAAACAACATGTCACTGGTAAGATAAACAACAGTTTTAGCTGATTGTATTTTTACATATAATCTTAACTTGACCATTATTATTCTTGTACTTTTTCAGATCAGTTATTATAACCAGGCGTCTCCAGAGGTTCTTCCCTACATCTCAACAGATATTGCCGGCCTCTCGTCCTCTTTCTACAACACCTTCTGCTCCTGCAGACAGTACCTGACCAAGAACAGACTGCCGTCAGAGTCCGAGGAGCAAACCGGCCAAAACCAGACCACGAATACGGAGAGCCCCACCACCGATAATGAAGTAGACGGACTGTCAGTGGTCCTCTCCAGCACTCTCCTGTAGACCTGTAGTCAGGCCAGTTTACATCACAGAAGTGTAGTTAGTCTACTGTTTACACAGGATGGTACGATGGACTGTTTTCATTTTTCACAGTGAGAAGGAATGATATTTTTCACATATTTCTTTATATTAGAAGTTTTCTTAATTAAAAAAAGAATAGAAAATCTAATAAATGGGTCAAAGTTTAAAGATCAGAATAAAGTTGGGAAAGAAGAAAACATGCCTTCCACGCTTAACGCACAGCTTAATAATAAACCAGAATAAGATATAAGACAAACAGTAGACCTGATTTCAAAATAAAGATTGATTTAATGTTATGTATTCAGCTTGGACAGCACAGATTCAATATTTTTTTTAAATCTGTGGTGAATGTTAAAGTCCTCCTCCACTCAAAATGTATTCTGCTTTATTTTACGTGCAGAGTTTGACACCAGAAGACTGTTTTCACATTCATCTGCTAAAGAGGGAAAGTTTCTGTGTGCTCAGCTTATATCTGAGTATAAGGCATGTAGTACTTCTGAGTAGGATTTGTGACATCACAAATAGTTATTAAACTAATTGTGGTCCTGAATGCAATTTATGCAAGTTTTGCTAGTTTTGTGTAAAAACTATACCAGGTACATGTTCTTATTCAAAGCACAGCAAAGCAGTATTTTTTATATATCGTAGAACATACCTGGGTGGGGGGGGGGGGGTCTTTAATCTAACCAAGAGTGAGTTGTACAGGGAATGTGGGGGATCTTTTTGAAAAACACTAATAGCATGAAGTGGTGCAAGACTTGTCTCTATTTGTTCACTGCAGTTTGTACAAGGTAACATCTTTCTTTTGATAAGAACACTGATGTTTCATTGAATGCTTTGTTTGGACTAAACTAAAACGTTTTGAACAGAAAATGTTTGCTCTGTGTCCTTCCAGTCATAATTCTATGGCCAGCTACACAACTGAATATGATTAAACAACTGCATTATAGCATCTAACAACTGAGACAGTAATATATTACCTTCTAAAAACTGCCATGATGAAGAAGTGAGAATTAAGTCAGGGGATCACCATGGTCATTAGGATATATTGTGTGGGAAGAGTTAATACCTGTATCACATTTTGTGCCGATCAATCAAGTAGATGTCAAGATATTTTACTCTGGACCAACCAACCAATTGATAGTCACACTATTGGCTAAAACAATTTATAGGCTAATATATTTAGCAAGGCGTCTTCTAATTTGGCAGTCAAAGAGTCATGACATGTACCGGAAGAAGGGTATTTTACAGTTGAACATAGTCTGCAGCATTGTTTTTTTTCTCCGACAGAGTCAGTAAACAGTAGACTTACAGGTGTGGATAAACCCCCCAGTTCATTAGCATTCAGAGAAACAGGTTTATTAATGTTAATAAATGTTACCCTGTCTTTTATGTCATTTAACCAACCAACACTATAGAAGTCACTCAGAAGTATAGTAGTGCAATGCAAGTCAGGCACTCTTTATTTCATTGTTTACAGTACATTTTCCTCCATATCAGCTGATAATAGTAGCCCTCCAGTTTATCTGTCAGGCTGTAAATGATGAATAATGTGCAATGATACTGCAGTGTCACTGATATATTTCTGTTCATATTAACTAAATAGAAATTTAACTGTTTGACACTTTTTCAGCATTTTAAGTCTACGCTGCTCATATCCATCCTCAGTTATGATTTGTTATCACATACAGGTTTGTGTTTACTCTTTCTCTTTGCTGCATCATAAGAGCTGTCAAAGTTGACAAAGCTTCAGCGCTGCTCCTTATGTCCTCCTCCACTATGATGTCATATCTGTCCATCAATCCAATCAGAGAGTGAAGCTCCTCCTGCCTTTTTGGCAGCACCGCTGTGTTCAGATGTAGAGCCACCCTCTGAGACAAGCCTGACACTGTGGCTGGGACCGGAGGAGGCCAGCTCTGCTCTGTCAGGACGAGGGTGACGTAAGGGAAAAACTCCTCCACTTTGGACACAAAGCTCTGAAAGAGAGAGAGAGAGGAGGAGGAGGTTACAACGGAGGATTTACATTATGGAGATGACAGCATATAAAGAGACAAATTCTTCTCTGAACTGTATCGGGGATTACAGCTCTATGAAGATAATAGTTCTATATTCATCAGTAAAATGGGAATCAGACCTAAATGTTGACCTATCAGAGGTTGATTGGCATTCTACAGTATGTGTGTAACTCCACACCCAACAGCAGTGTTGGCGATGGTGTGGGCACAAAAATGCTGATCATTCTCACATTTTCTGGTCATGTGAGAAGGTTTCTATATTTTGGGAGAGCACATAATGAATTAACCTCACACACTCCGCCTCAGTATGTATAGATGGGTGCTGCTGAATCCTCAAAGGAAGGGTTAGGGTTTAACATTTTGACATAAAATCAGTAGAAAATGAATCCCAGTTATTGTATGAGAAGCCATACTGGTGGAAGCAAGTCTGTCAGGCAGGGAGGTGCTGTACATACGTTTGTGTTGTTACCGCTCTGTAAGCCCTCCATGCTGATCCAGACCGGCCTGTAGAGCTTCTCTCTGCTGTACTCTGAGTCCAGCAGTTGGAGAGAAGCTTCCAGAAGCTGCTGAGTCTGGACCCGCAGGTAAAGACCCCAGGGGGCGTCAGCTGTCTGCCCAAGCAGCTGCAGGACATCCTGCGCACACATAACCATACATAAAGCCTTATTATCATATACATTCATATTTAGTGATGAAGTCAGAAGCCTCTTAAGAGATCAACACAAAAACATAAGAGCTGTACAAAACTACTATATGAAGCCAGACACTAGCTAAGTTTCTGATTTGATATTCAAACATTCACTGTGATTCAATTGTGTTCAAACAGACGTGGATCAATCGTTGTATTTCAGGGAGTGCTTAGATGATGATGTCATATACTGCCTCTAAAATCTCCCAAACCTCATGAATCAATATTTAAACAGTGAGGTGTAGATATAAAACAGAGTATTATTACAGTAGCTTTGAGGCCTGTTTCTTGCCTCAGATGGATTCAGAAACAGATTTGCAGTTTGACATTTCCAGAGCAGCCACCATATTTTAAATCTAAAGCACAGACTAGTGACAGCTCAGAGTGGTGAGCTCCTACGATCAGCTGTAGGAAGGGTCATTTTTAAAAGAAAGAAACAGAAAAAAAGTGTTCGCTCTGCCAGTAACAACCTTCTTTGATATACTGTATGTACTGATATACCTGCAGTGCGAGGAGCTCTGAGCCCTTCCCTGAACCTTCCACCAGAGGGACTCCAGGTCGCTGAGTGTCAGATCCCACCCGAATCACTAACATACCACCAGTACCACCTGCACAGACATGGTGGTTATGAACATGAAAGTAAATATGAACAGGATTAATGCTTTGTAGCTGTCACAGTGATGAATTGTGTTCAAAACACCAACAGTGTCCACAGGTTTACACTCTTTGGACACATCAAAGCAGTGAAGACCTGAGTGCATGCTATACTATACACTTCAGTAAGTGTCAGTCACATTATAAAACATAGCTGTGCCATGACCATAGTATAGCTCATGGGATTTTTTTTCTTTTTAAATCCAAGGAAATCTTATTTGTTATTTACTATGATCATAATCACTAAAAAATCTGTTTCTTTTTAGTGACTGCCAGCAAAAAAAGAAAAGAAAAGAAAAGAAAAGAAAAGAAAACTGGTTTGACTTATATTTTGCATTTTTAAAGCCACTGTGTGGATTTTTTTGTTCAGTGCTGTGTGTCACAGTGTCATTCTACATTCTGCCACCAGATGGCACCAAAGTGAAAATTTGTAAAATCCTACACACAGTGGCTTTGATGTGTAGAGCTACTGCTGATGTGAGATAATGCTTTTCAGCTTTGCAAGACAGCATAATTTCAATAATTCAATAACAATTGAGTGCAGACAACAATTAAACCGAATGACTATCTGTCTGTATATCTGAAGAAAAGCTATTAGTGACAGCTTTGTGGTGTATAAACAAGGAGTTCCAGGAAATGTGTGGAGAAGCTGTTTCTTATATCTTAATACCTGAAAGTTGAGCCCGTAGAGAGGCCTGATCGGTGACAGTAAACCAGTTGACTTCCAGGCTGTTGTGTTGTGTGACTGCGGACGGGAAGTTAGTGTCTGAGTGGTGGGTGTGATAGAGGAAGTCCATCAGGTCTCCTCCAGGATAGAATCTCCTCAGACGGCCCTGCTGTCCTGCAAACATGATCAATACATAAATAAATGGACATACAGTACACAGTAACCAGGCATCTGTAACCTTTGTCATCTGTATGAAAATATGAAAATTGCTTTTTCACTTTTGACTACTGTATCAACAACATGGCAGCTGATGGTGATGTTGCAGATGATACATAATACTTTATGAATTAAAAGTGTACTTCTTTATGAACAATGACGTGTAGTAAAATCTTGAAACTGTAAATCTCTATAATATTATTCAGCATTCAGCAATTACATTTCCTGTGAGTCTAGCCAGTGATACCCTGTCAAGAGCTGTAGTTGTTCAAGAAAATAAAATATTTAGTCGTTTATCGTTGTTAAAATTTCCCCTTTTATAAAATTTCCCACAATTTTCATTAATAATTTGACTATCACTATCATTCAGTGGCGCCTTTTCTCAATTATTTTTACTACATTTTTTAGAGTCAATCATGTCCTTCATTTTTTTTCTTGGCTCAAATGTTGTTTAAATATTTTTCATGCACCTTTTTGCAGCATTTATTTAGTAATACCAATACTATACAAGATACATTTTAAATCTTGGTTTGCAGAATGTTTTTAGTTTCTTAGGTGCTGCTCTACACATTAAACTCCATTTCTTTCTAAACTGGGTGTCTGCATGATGTTTGCATGTTATGTGCAGTTCTTCCTTACTTGCAAGTTGTTTAAATTCTGAAAGTGTCGGTTCATATATATCATAGTAGACTCTAGCAGGGTGGGTGTTGTCACGGATGAACAGCAGGTCGCTGATGGCTGGATGATCTGAACCCTGCCACAACGTCAGACTGAATCTGGAAACAAAATCATGACACCAAAACAGTCTCAGCGTCACAAAGTGATGTATCCAGTGGATTATTGCCAGAACTGAACACAAAAATATGAACAAAATCACAGTCACATACTGCAAATGAATTGAGTTTTCTATGGTTTAAGACCAGCTGATGCTCTTTTCTGAGATTGGTCAGCAACTTGTGAGATTCTTTCCCTGGAAAAAACTATACCTATAACTAGACTGTATGTTTAGTGTTTAGAACATTAAAGATGAGAGCTTTAATGAGCTGATATGTACTTTAATCAGAGCAAATCGCAAACAGCAAATTGCTTGAAAATGCTGTGAAAGAGTTAGGAGTGGATCATTTTCATTAATAAATGATTGTATTTTCAGTCGTTGCCATAATACAGATGGAAACTGTGTTACCGTGGTGACTGGCTGAGGAGCCAGCTGATGTGCTGCCAGCCCCTGCGAACCAGCAGGGCGTGGACTGGGAATGTCACCTGAAGAGACAAATCAATGTTAATGGAATATATTAATGGAACCGCACCACACAATAAAAACTGAAATAAAGATGGCCTTCAAGGCAAGGTAATACACATTGCAATTTGGCCCCTATCATTTCAGTTTGTATTGTGATTTAGTGGTACAAAACAGTCATTAATCAAACTGCTACAAACTAATTGCCACATGGTGCCTCCCCTGAGGGTCTGGGCTTCTAAGGTAGCTGCTCGGTTGATAATCCAGCCTTGTCCCATGCAGAGGATTGCCAGGGAAATTTAAAAACTACTTCATGACACATACAGAAATATGAGTAGCACCAGCCAGTGTCTACAAAGTAAATTCATGATTTTTTTTTAAAGTTTCCTGGTTAAAAATAAGTTTTTAGCAAGAGGGGCTGTATATAAGTAGGCAGAGAACAGAGTTCTTCTTCCAGTGATATGAAAGGTGATTTCTGCCTGTATCACACTACCTGTTTAACACACCTGAAGAGGATAATGATTGCATTTTTTCTTAAGACATTCATCCCTTTAAGTATCTGTCACGTTAGAAATAGCACGCTCTTTCTGTTTCATGTTGTAAACTCATTCATCAGATTATCTGCTACAGTGGATATGGTAGATCATGAGACAAAATACAGCACAGATATCATTAGAGGTTTTCAGTCTTGGTGTTGATAGTCTTATTCGTTCATGGTAATATATCAAACTTCACTTCAAAGTTCTTCAATATATCAAACTTCTGTCATTCGAGTTGTGACGCTTTAGTCGGTTTTACAAATGACCCCGCTGTGCTGCACTATAACTTCCCCACAGTAGGGATCTGATTATGCAGATATTGCAGTTACTTGTGAGATAGCAGTTTAAACAAATACTTGAATGAACTGTGTTAACAAATTGTTAGTGATAGAGCTAGTAGCCACTACATCACCAAGCTTCCAGCAGCTCCTCTTTTGTGAGGACAGTGTGAGTGAATGAATCTGACAGGCATCATTTTCAAGCTGTTTGATAGTTAATAATAATACTGGATTATCTTACTACTGATGTTTTGTTATGTTTCTTGACGCTTACCTTTTGGGGGACATCTTTGATCATGTCATACATGTCCTGCATCATGGACCTGGTGTAGGTTGCAGTTAAAAGTGGAGGAACATAGGCTACCTGTCAGAAATGTGTAACATAAGCTGGACATTACAATCACTAAGATGGTTATCATGGCAAACATTGTACCTGCTAAACATCAGCATGTTAGAATGTTAGCATTGTCATTGTGAGAATATTAGCATGCTCATTTGAGCCTTTCAATTCAGACATAAAACACTTCTTATCCAAAGTAGATGCATGTAGCACTTAGGACCTCACTATTTCTAAATACTAGCTACATATCTGTCTTTGGCCTTAGCTCTGGGCCAAGGTGTTGCATCCACATATCAACTGACCAGCTGACTGACACTACACCCTGTTATACAAATACTACACTGTGATTCCTAATCAGGTTGTTAACATGTTATACCATCCATCCAGGAGACAAAGTCACATCTGGAAACTTCTCCTGAATCAACTGCAGAAATCTGGAAAAGGAAGAAGGAGGGAAAGAGAATAGAGGAATGTACTGTCTGTTATTATGGAACCGTGCGTAAATGAAACCATGATTACATTACGTACATTACAATTCACTAACATAATTTCTTTAAATTCTACCTTTTCTTATATCCTATTATTTGCTGCTGCATTTCCCAGATCTCTTGATGTAAATTATCAGTGTATCTCCTGACTGCAAACTAACATAAATTAGTCTTTGTTGAGGGAGTGTTTCTGATTTAGCAGTGTATCAATAATACATACATAATGCAAGGTTGAGAAGGCACTGATGGACAAACAAATACATAAATATCAGGCTTTCTTACCTGGTTCCATTGACTGTAGGTATTATGTTTGGTACGTTGGGTCCTCGCAGGATGTCTGAATTAAGCCAGACAGGCCTGTTTATTCCTCTGCTACTGTTCTTTTGACTAAGCAGATCCAATGACAAACCCACTGATGCCAGAGACTTAAAATCCAACTTAATGCCTGCAGAAAGATGTAGAGATGTATTTATTCTAATCTGTGAATCTAAAGTCAAATTAAATGGTCAGTTCTGTTCTACTACAGTTCGGTAAAATCCCAGAACCTTTTCTAGAGGCCAGCACTGCATCCAACCATTGGTCCAGAGTGTTGTCACTGTAAATATGAGGAGGGTGGGCCATGATAGGGATTGGCTTCTCATTGGGTGTTCCATAACCTTCCAGAGTGACATCAGCCTCCAAGATCATGACATCACCTGAAGGGTCGGGAGAAGGGTATGTTGTCATATTAACGCCAAGTTCATCCTCAGCACATATGAACTCCAAGGACAAACAACACCGTCAGTGAAGGATCATATTTTGTTTGTGCGTGTGTTTACTTGCGAGAGCTTCGTTCATTTCCTCCTTGCCGTTGGCTCTGTGAAACCAGGTAGCCAACAGACCATCAGGCTTGCTGATGTCACCCGACTGCACCAGGAAGTCCAGCATGTCATCACCAGTAGAAAATGAAGGGAGAGGAGTTGAAGAATCTGAATCTGATTGGACAGCAAGACAAACACAGGCACACATGAGTCTATACACAAACTGTTAGAACATTCAGCGCAGGACCTCAGGTCATTCCCACACTTGAAGTGACATATTCCCAAAACTCAACAGTAGAATCCAGGATCAACAGCATCCTTCTCTCTGTCTCCACAGCCATGTTAAAGATACACTTCTTGATGTTGTCAAGGTGCCCAACAGCGCCCAGAATCCCTAGATTTTCTCTCATTGGACCACTGATGTGTTGACACTTGACTGTGAACAGTGAGCTGGTATAATGTTTTTCACTGAGCACAGACAATGGTAGATATGATGGATGCCAGGCTTGTGGAAAAAGTGATTTAACATACTTTAGCAACATTTGAATCAAAATGTGATGATAGTTTTGGAGTTGTTGCTTATGCAGCCAGCCCACTGTCAATCAAATCTGATGAAGCCACACGCACACACACACACACACACACACACACACACACACACACACACACACACACACACACACACAGTCCAGATGAAGCAGATCAGCTGAATTCTCTGTGTTAAACTCATAATTAATAACACCTAAGGATATTTTTTCCCTGAACTTTCCTAACTTTAATTGTTCATGATCTAGTCATGAACATTTAATGTTATAGAGAAATACTAAACTAAGTTTTTCAGGGGCTTTAATGGTACTGTGGCAGTCCTGCTGTGCACTATAGCAGGACTGTTACCTAGTGATGGATATATGAAAATATGATACATCATCACATTAAGATAAACAGTGTGTGTTATTGCGAGAACTTTGACCAGCCCTACTCAAACACAGCTTTGGATAAAAGCATCATAATGATCTTAAGTGATGTAAGACAGCAGCAGGTTTAGCATGTGTCCACTATGTTTCAATGCACTTTCTAAAGCTGCAGAACCTTCTTTCACTCTTAGCGCAGCAGCTACATGTCAAAGAAATCTCACAAATTAGACTTAATGCTGGGTTTATTCCATCATTTGCCAAACTCAGACACAAATACAGGCTGAACAACCTTTTTTTTTTTTTTTTTTTACCTTTTTCCCTCATAGAAAAGAATATAATAGTTATTATTCTGAGACAGACAGGAAAGTTTTTGGTCATCTCAGATAAGGGAGCTGTTTCAGGTTTCTACAGACTGTTAATCCGTTCTCCTGCTGTGACTCAGCTCCAATGAGAACAAAGACACAGATTCATCTCTGCACAGCGGGACAGAAAATGGAGCGAGTCAAAGCCATACGACTTAAAACTGCCATGACTGTAACCAATAATAGCGGCTTTAGCCTTTTTTGCTGTTTAGACAATGATAGGACTTTTTCCACACAATATGTTTGGACATGTGACAGTAGGAAACGCAAAGAGACAAATAACAAAAAAATAATGGACTCATGACTGAATTCCATTTAGCTGTTTCAGTTTCAGGGTCCTGCTGTGTCGTTAACATTATTTGCAACACCTGAGCTTCTCCTGCTATGAAAAGTTAAAATATCTGCTGTAAAAAGTAGATAGTTAAACTCATTTTTAAATATTTATGGAACTTTTCACTTTTCTCTTCTTTTACTACTCCTGCTGGTCAGTATTGTTACCTGTATTCTATATCACATTTTAAAATAAGCTTTGGAAATGCTTTAGTAGTGACATCTAGAAAATGTTTATACTGTTTTTACGTTTATAATGTTACATTAATATGAGGTACCTGGCTTTTTGGTGAGCAATATGGCGGTGACTGTAATGATTATCAGCAGTCCGACAGCCACAGATATCCTTATCACGTGTTTCTTTGTTAAACAGCCAAGATAAAGGTCCTGCTGTCTCTTCCTGCCTGAGTCCAAACCTTCAGGGTCAGGCTGCTGCTTGATCCTGTAGGTACACAGTTGAACATATAGTAGAACGACTGATCACTCATCAGTCTGTGTAATTATATGAACAGCAGGTATCATTTAAAAAGAAACATATTGTGGTATTTGCTCAAGGACACAACTCACACCACCTCTCATGAAAGGAATGTGAGGAGCTCGCCCCTCTCTTGCTTTTGTATGTGCAGCTCAGCAGATATTTCCATTCATGTATCTATCACTGACCTATGTTGGCCTTCTTCTGTGCCTTTGCCGATCTCTTCCTCTCTCTGGCTGTCCTCTCTTTCCCCCATCCTCTTCCAGCTGGTCTTTAAACCGTCCGTTGAGTTAAAAAAAACGTAGTCTTTGCAAAGAGCTTGACACACAGAGACTGAGAGACGGATATGGATGTATCTCTCCATTTATATGAGCCATATCTAAAGAGCAGAGATTAGAGTGATTTCACTGATAAGGTGCACATGCTCTCTTGATACTCCACTCTTCCCTCTCAGCTCTGTTTTATGGTTCAAGGTGAACTAGGAGGAAACACTGTGAGCAGTGTCCTTGTGTCCTTTAATAAACAAACCTGTTTAGTGGAGGGACAGTGAGTATGCTTTTTTGCTTATGGATCACGTTAGAAGTCAGCAGTTGGGGCTCATCTAGGGTCAAAAGACATTGGTTCTACGACACAAGTAATAAATGCATGAGGTAAACAGGATGGGAAGCATTGATATAAGATATTACACTCACACAAGTATCAAAGAGTATCAAACTTCAGTGTTTGTCGATATACATTCTTGAGTTTTCCTCATGAAGGGCCCTGTGCCAGTTTTACTTCTTTGGTTTGTTTTAGGACTAAATCAACACCAAAAAATAACAGACATAATATCATCATCATCAATCCTCCAAAAGCAATCATCAGCATAGAATAGATACATAGATCATGCAACATAGAGACAACTCCCTTGCTTAACATCAACAATAGAGTCAAACTGTTGAAAAGTTGAAAATTGTGAATTTTTGCCATGAGAACATGAAATCTTTCAGATTACTTTTGGAACTACTTTGTACAGTTCAATTTTAGTTTCCACAGTCATCAGTCCATCATTTATTTGCTGCAGCTGAGACTCACATTAACTTCTCCAACTGAAATTATTTATAGCAAGCCAAACACCAATTATCAGGATATCAAAGACTAATGTCACATTATGTCCAGTTTATATTCCTACAGCTGATCACAGTTAATACCTGAGGCCATCATAAAATGATTAGTAAGTCTATCAATCTTCGATCAGGTCACATGAGGACTATATAAGTGTCACTTTGATTCAAGATATGCTACAGAAGTTTATTACACATTATATTACGTCACTTCTGTCCACACATACAACCAATGGTTGCACTGTACTGTTTGAATGCATGGTGCTGGTGCTGAAGTTAACTAACCTACCAAAAATAACATTTCAATATATGAATTCTAACACTGTTTTAATCCCTCAACTTTAGCCTCTCTGACCAACACATTTTTTTCACAAACTAAAATATGTGGCAGTCTAACAGAAATGGTCGTCAATGCCATTTCCCTCGCTTTTTTTCTTAAACGAATTCAAAGACTGGGTAATAATAATAGAGAAGGTGGGTATTGATTAGTGATTTGAACATGGACAGATGGGAGCAGTCTAGGATGTGTTTCGGGGGAGAGATCCAGAGGGAGGGGGCAGCTCTGTCACCCCAGGTCCAGATGGGCAAATAGATGATGTTTGCTGTTACAGTAGTCCACTTTGGATGTGATGAAGGCATGAGTCAGAGTTCAGCAGCAGAGAAGAAGAGTGATGGGACGAGCTGTGTTTTTTTTTTTTTTTTTTTTTTAGGTGGAAAAGGCAGTTCTGGTGATTAGATTCATGTAGTGTTCAAAAGAGAAGCTGCTGTCAAAAATGACTTGTGGATGTGTGCGGAGGAGACATACTGGAGTTATGGATGGTGAGGCAGAAGTTGTGAGTGGTTTTGGTTGGAGATTTAGGACTGCTGATCATATCAGAGGTATCACAGTTTGAAGTTGGCTTGTATTCATGATTTAATTTCAATGAGGCAGTTGATCAGCAGTAGAAAAAACAAAAAACAAAATCAGTCCCCCAATGAAAAATCCTGCAAGAACGGACCCATGGTTCATCCTTGCTGACACCTGATCTACAGTACTATAGTTACACATCAGTCCGACAGGGGCGCGCGGGGCGTCACGTTGCTATGGCAACAATACTACAAAGATGTCTACCGCGGTGCCAAAAGAAGAAAAACAGAAGAGACGTACTCTGCTGCTGAAGCCGTAAGTTGACATTTTCACAGCTAGTTTTTTTTTTTTTTTTTTGTCAACATGCTAACTCTAATTAATGTGCTAATTAGTTATTTCGCTGTGTCCCAGTTCTTCTCGAGCAATAAATATTTCAGTGTCGGCCATACATGGAGTCACACACAGTACCAGACTGTCGGCCAGCGCCGTCGCTTCCCCGAGCAGGAGAAGTTTCAGCCTGGGAGGAAGCAAAGTCCTGGAGAAGAGCAGCGTTCAGACCCCGAGACAAGCTGTTCGGGTAACTTCTAGCAGGCTTAACAAGCATTTGTATAACCTTATATATTTATATTAGTAAGTTACTGTTCGCACTGCGCCTTTAGCTGTGGTGGAAGAAGGATTCAGATCCTTTACTGAAGTGAAAGTACCAGTATAGCATTGATGTAGTTCAAGTATTGCAGTAAAAGTAGTGGTTTGCTCCCTCTGACTGATATATTATTATATATGACGTCATTAGATTATTAATAGTGAAGCATCAGTGTTAGAGCAGCATGTTACTGTTGTAGCTGCTGGAGGTGGAGCTAGTTTACACTACTTTATATACAGTTAGCTAGTTTAGTCCACTGGTTCCCAACCTAGGGGTCGGGGCCCCTCCAAAGGGTCAGCAGATAAATCTGAGGGGTCATGAGATGATTAATGGGAGAGGAAAGAAGAAAAAACAAAGTTCTGATACACAAATCTGTTTTCAGTTTTTGGACTTTTTCTTCTAATCTTTGATTTTTGCTGAAATATTGGATCATTTGAACATTTATTGAAATGAAAGCATGTGAGAAGTTTAGAGGGAAAAATCACTATTTGGTGGAGCTGTTAACAACTCATAGACATGTGAAATGTGACCCCGACTACACACTGCTTTATGTAAGACGTCAAAAGACAAAAAGGTTGGAAACCACTGGTTTCATCTTTAACAATGTGTTGTATTTTAAAAGCTTGTTATATTATCCATTGTGTCAAATCTGCATCTGAAAAGTAACTAAAACTGTCAAATAAATGTAGAGGAGTAGAAAGTACAATATTTCTGAATTGTTTCTGAAATATAGCAGAGAGGAAGTATAAAGTGGCATCAAATCGAAAAACTCAAGCAAAGTACCTCAAAACTATACTTAAGTAAATGTACTTAGTTACTTTCCACCACTAGCCTTTAGCAGCAGTAAGCTCGCAGCTAGCTAGTGTCAGCTAATTGTTCTTGCTGCAGGTGTTCGATGAAGAGGACAATGACGTCACTCCTCAGCCGCTGTACCAGGCAGAGGCAGGAGCCCTGCAGGCCAAAGCCAGCAGGTTCTTTCTAGATGAGATCTCTGCTGGATCAGCGTCAGAGCAGACAACAACCAGCGGGAGCTTCACTATGCCGTTCTCCAGGTACCTGAGCACATGCTGACACTCAGACTATATCAGTTCACAACTACATATAGTGTGTTATTAACCATTCACATGCATTCATATGATTTGTAGATGTTTTGTAAGGTATTATATCATTTATAATAACTGTGTTTTTATGCCTTGTATAGGCTATTTGTGACACTGTGCTCCACCTTTTCACCTTTTCACTGTGTATAAATGCACTCCTGACATTGTTTTCCAGGTCAGTATTAGGTAGCAGCAGAATATCCAGCCAGTCTACCATAGAGTCAGTAAATGAAGAGATTGAAGATACATTTTCCAAACGGGACATACCCATCAACTTCCCAGGTTCATTACAATACTATAAATAAATGTGGAATCATTGGTGTGTCTGTTCTACTGTTTATTCATTTGTATCACTATATTTATCATTGTTCATTGTTCGTCATTGTTTTCATGGATATACATGGCCACAAGTGAAAGTAAACTAAATGCAGCTAAATACAGTTACAAACAAATTTTTATTATGATTTATTCACAGTTCTCTCTAACACACAGCTGTAATATATCTGTTGTGGTAAAGTGGTGAAAGTTTATTTTTGTGTCATGTTTGTCCCCTGCCAGATTTACATCGGAAAAGAAACAGTGAGAAAGAGCAGGTGACGGACGACATGTTAAAAGTGGTCATAGACGTCTACATCTCTGAGACAGACAGCATTTCATTGCTGGACATACCCAGCACCTTTGTGTCGGTGGATGCTCATGACGCAGAAGCTGTCATGTGAGTGAAGTCCTCTACTTCCTGGTTTTCTTAACTGTTTGACAAGATCTGAAATCTGTAGCAAGTCGTCTCTGAGCAGGGATCACCCAAGACTGACCCTGAGAAAGACACACTACTCTGACATATCTTGCTCTATGGAACTGTCCTGGGACACACATGCTGTAAAACAGAGGTGAATTGATTTATCAATAATTAGCTGTATTCATCTTCTTGTTTTTACAGAGAGCGAAACAATCAGTATGCCAAGGTTTGCAGGAACAGAATGGCCGACGATAAGTATACCGAGCGATCAATGCAGACATTGAATGGAGCAGTTAAAAACAAACAAGTCCAGAGTGACAGCGCGGTCATGGTGGATGCAGGTTAGGCTGAAATGCTCTCTTTGTTTAGTTTTACTTTAAGTGATGATTTATACAAATCCATTCAAGTGGATGACAGGTAGATCATCCAGCAAGCACAGAGCAAGGTTTGGACTTTTAGCCACCTGATGAATTTAAGGGACAGGTTCACAGTTTTTCAAGTTCAAAAAACTTAAATATCTAAATTGACAAAACTTGCTATCCAAATTAAACCAATCCTGTTCACTGTTCAGTTTTTTTTTCCATGTCCACAGCCACCACGGTTACCACCTGGGACATGTATGACACTTCATGCAGCTCTGAGCAGGATGAAACAGTGTGTAGCCCTGAACCAGAGAAGACTGAGTATCCAGAGGCTGTGGTGGACACTAGCAGAGGTGCAGAGGGGAGCGTGTCAGTGGGCAGCACAGCCAGCACAGGTAACACACTGAAACACACTGAGGGTGCTCTGCTTCAGTCAGAGAGAAGGGTTTAATGTCATTCAGATATCATTGGAAAACATTAGGATAGATTTTCAAGAATATCATTGATTAATGTGTATGTATTATTTTCTCATATTTGTCTTCAGGCAGTGCTGCCAGCTCACTGAAAGAGGTGGAAGTGTTTGGGAACAGTTTAAATGCCGAGACAGACCTGCAGATCATCATGCAGTCAGAGAAATTTCAGCATAGTCTATTAGTTATGGAGAGGAGCATCCTGGGAAACACCTTCCAACCCAAGCTGGCGGCTTACAGGCAGCTGCCCGTATTAGAAGGTAAAGTCAGTTCTCACCGTGCATTGTTGCCGTGCACAAGTGATGATGCAGTTGAATCCAGATCCTGACTGGCCAGTCCTCTATATGCATAAATATTACCTCCAAGGTCAGATCATTTGTCATAGTCTTATAAATTGCTACCTTTTGATTAAATCAGTATGTATGAATGTAATGATTATGTCAGATCCTGACAGTCTGGTGAAGCCTGGGACTGAGAGGTGTAGACCGGAGGATACAGAGAGTTCTCCAACTCCTGCGCTGGAGCATCTCTGGACTTTCACCTGTGAGCTTAGCAGAGGATGCAGCGTCAACAGCATGGCCTGGAACACAAAGAACCCGGTAACCCAGACACAGCTGCTGCTGTCTGCTCAATTACTCTACTTTTTAAATTAGGCTTTGTTTATTCAGGAAGTCTCACAGAGATCAGGAGGTAGAGCGGGTCGTCCTCTAATCGGAAGTATAGTTTAAAAGTTACAAACACAAAATGAATGATAGCTTATAAATGAAACGCGTACACCTCACTGACATGTCCCTTCTGTGCTAGGACCTCCTGGCTGTGGGCTATGGTGAGTTCAACTCACAGAAACCAGGACTGGTCTGCTGCTGGTCCCTCAAAAACCCCACGGTATGACCTTCATTCACTTTCCCAAGCTTTCGGATGCCCCAGTGCCCCCTGCGACCTCATGCCAAATATCAAGCTTTTTTTTTATTGTTGCCATGTGTCCCCTCTGCAGTGGCCTGAGCGTGTCATCCACTGTGACAGTGCTGTGACTTCTCTGGATTTCTCAGCCAACAACCCCAGTCAGCTGGCCGTTGGGATGGAAGATGGCAGCATTGCTATCTACAGCGTGCAGAGTCAAGACAAGAACACACGTGTCATCAGCAGCCGGTGAGGATTCTGTGTGTGTGTGTGTGTGTGTGTGTGTGTGTGTGGACAGAGAGGCTCCTACTGTGTATCACTTACTGACAGTCTAACAGTTACTGGTGCTACTCATGTTGTTGCTGTTTCTTTATGTTTGTCTCTACACAGTGAGTGTCCCAACAGACACTTGGGTCCAGTATGGCAGCTCAGGTGGTCTCAACAAGAACTGAACTTAACAGGAGATGAAAAGGTAGAAGCTCTCTTCTCTGTGGCTGCGGACGGCAGGATTAGCAAATGGTTTGTCTGCAACAACGGCCTCGAATGCACAGGTACTGTGGTCAACATCAGGCAGTGGTTTTAACCACGACATTTCTGTTTGAGACACGTGCTGATTGAGAAGTAGATGAAGATATAAGCGGAATTTCCAACAATTTGAGCATCTTTTGCCATAGATCTGATGAAGCTCAAGAGGATTCATAACACTAAGAAGAAGGCTGGAGGGACCAAAACAGAGAAGAATACAGAAAGTGTCCTGTCAGCACTGACTCCTGGTCTGTGTTTTGACTTTCATCCAACAGTAAGTTGACGACATGAATGAGCCGAGCATGTGCTGGTTTTAGCTGAGCTTGATTCCTCATCCATTACTGTGGAAATATATGTTGGAGGGCTTGTTCATTTTTTTCCCCTCTTACCTGTGTTTGTCTGTATTTAACTTCATAAATAATTGTATTATTGCTATCAAGCGTCACACTTCTACATTTCTGTGTTTCTCCAGGACTCCAGTATCTACCTGGCTGGTACATGGGAAGGTCTCATCCACAAGTGCTCCTGTTACAACAGCCAGCAGTTTCTGGAGACTTACAGGAAACACTTTGTAAGTCCTTTGGTATCAAAGCTTCAACCATGATGAATGACTGGATATTCTATCATATTAATCATATTAATATTCAGCTGCTTTAAAACACAGAAACCTGAGGTGTATTATTCCATGTAGACTGCAGAAGCTCATATCTCATTTCATCAAGCAAGTGAATCAATTAAAGCTACATTGCTTATTGGCCTTCAGCTGTTTCTGCTCAGTATTTAAACTGATGCTGCCACCTAGGTGATAAGATCTGATTAACAGGTAAATAAGTGTTTTTGACTAGTGGTGCTGTAAAGCAGTGTCTTCATTAGCAGGTCCATGTGACGTTTCTATCACGTTTTATTAGCACATGCACAGAGATGCCACAAGAACATGATGTTATAATATACTGTTCTTTATTTCTGTTGACAGCAGAACTGTGCTTCACAGGTGTGTGTACAGGGCAAACAGGAGGAGGAAATGCAGACACCGAGGCAGACAGGTTAACTGAGAAGGGACTTTAATAATCAGAATCCATAATACAGACTTACAGGTCAGTCACAAGAAGGCAGTCCAAAGAAGCAAACAAGTCCAAAAGGGCAGAGCAGGCAGGCAGGTCACAAACCACAGGCCAGGCCACGAACAGGTAATAGATACAGCAACAGTACACTCAAGCAACATTGACAATTTGGTAGGGAGTGAATGACAGAGGACTGTTATATATAGTGCTGATGGAGTAATGAGCAGCAGGTGAAGATGATTGGGGATTAGCAACAAGTGAGCAGGTGGGTGTGGGATAATGTGCTGATAATTTATTCAGATATTCCTTGTATTTGGATAGATCTGAGAGACCAAAGTGTCCACTGTTGCCTACCCAGCACCAAATAACAGACGGGCCAAGTTAGCAACTAGCTGGGCAATGTAGTGACAAACTTAGCAGATAAAGAACCAGATATTTTTCTCAGGAGTTGATGGAGAGGGAATCAGTGATTATTGGGGTTATGTTCATTATGTGACCACTAACACAACTCCAAATGAATTTTAATTTCGCTGTGTCTGTTGTGTAAATAAGTGAGTCTTTGCTAACATGCTAGCCACAACAACTTGATGAAACCATGCTATGTCAGGGTTGTGTTTTCAGCTTGTTCTGCTGCCCCCAAGTGGCCAAAAACAAGTTGCTGAAGCTTTAAGGATGAAGTGATGAGCTTTAATAAGTAGAAATAAGGGTAGAAGTCAGTTGAGAGCTTAGTCATTCCATATTTTCTATTGTAGATTGAAAATTCATCTCTTCACCAGTACTTAATCCATCCATATCTTCTCCAGGAATCAAAATGCTTGTGTTGTGAAGTTTTTAAAATGTATATATGTATATTAATTTATGGCCTTAAAACAGGAACTTACTCCACTGTTGAACTCACTGTATGTTCTGCTGCTTTCAGTTTTTTACTCTTTCAATCTGCATGTAATTGTGTGACTTGTTACTAATCTTGTTTTTTTTTTAAAGCTTAAGCACACAGACAACCCCAGAAGTAACATTCACTGATCTCGCTCCCTCTCAGTGTCCTGTCAACTGTCTCGCATGGTGTCCGCTCAGTCCTGATGTGTTCCTGAGCTGCTCCTCTGACTGGACCATTCAGCTGTGGAAGCAGGACCACTTTAGCCCCGTGTTAGGTCTCGCCTCTGCCCAGAGAGCCGTGTGTGACATCAAGTGGTCCCCAAAGTGGGCCACAGTATTCGGAGCTGTTAATGAAGGACAGCTGGAGATCTGGGATCTAAATTCGAGCATGTGAGTCAGACTGAGGAGAGAGACTTTTGTACTCACTGAGCTTCACCCTGTTTGTCTCTCTGATGCATCCTGTATGTCTCTCATTCAGCCTAGACCCAATTATTGTGCAGCCTGCTAGCCCTGGTGTGAAGATGAACTCCCTGCTGTTTGCCACACAGACAGACTGTGTCCTGGTAGGGGACAGTGATGGACAAGTGACTGTCTACCAGCTCAAGAACCTTGGATTGGGAGAGAGCAGCCAGGTAAAACTGAGGAACAGGTGGTGTCTTGGACGATAATGCACCCGATGAGCTTCTATTAAACTTGCTCCAATATCATCTCATGTAATATCTGCCTTTTATTAACAGAATATCATACTGTTGTGAGGCATTTAAATAAGCAGTTTAGAAGCTTCTTTCATCACCTGAAGACTGACTCAGTGTTTTTCTGGCTCTTTTCTTTCAGGTGGATATTCTGGAAAGCATCATTTGCTCTGCAATATCCAGATTAACCTGATGCGCCAGATGGTTTGTTACACAAAAGCATTTGAGAAGTCGTCCTTGGAAACCTTTTGGAAAAGGGCAGGCATTTTCCAAAAAAAAATACTTGGCAGGGGATTGGATGAACCATCTGTGAGGCCGCTGTATTCGCGAGATCACAAGATCACGCGAGAATCCTCATAGGATGCTGATTGTGTCTGAAACACCAGTGGTTCGGACACTTGAAAACTGACAGGATGGATTCCCATGTGAACTTATAATGTTGTGATCTTGCAAATCCAGCTGCCTCACAAAGTAATATCCAGGTCATTTTAACACAAACATATACATAAACAGATATAGCACTGTGCAAAACTTTTAGGCTAGATGTTTAGATTCTTATCCATCATGTCTGTGATGATATATCCTAACCTCCTCTGCTTGTTCACATGGGAGCCACAGCAGCACATACATATAATAATGTTGTTGAGATTGCATAGAGGAACAGAACCTCTTACTGTCTAACTTAAAAACACCCTTAAATGTGTCTTGTGAGATTAAAATTGTAGGGAATGATGGGGAAAGGAGGATCTAAATTTGATCCTTGACAGAGCAAAATCAAGCAAGAACATTGTAATTATGTGCCTCAGTCTGCACCTACGTTCATGAATACGGCATTTTAGGGTCTCTTCAGGGAATGTTTACCTATGTTTATTTGACATTTAGTCTCACATACCAATTCAGTGTCTTTGTTGTTATGTTGACACCAAAAAGGTTCTGTTGTACAATACAACAATACATACATATACAACAATAATTTAATGGGAAGTCAAAAAGATGCCAGTCACTTTTTTTTAAAGTTTTTTAATGACTTAACCACCTCCTGGACATTCATGTTCTTTCTTTTGTATGAGAAATGATTATAAGACCTCGAGTATGAAAGCAGAAACTGACAGCTATCACATATGTCAATTCTACTGATATGTGTGCTTAATAAAAGGTAATCATTTAGAATCATTTAGCTTCACCAGCAGCCTTTATTCATCTTAAAAACAATAATCTCTGCAGCAACACTAAAGACAACCAACCGTCAAATTGTACATCACAAATGATTTTTTTTTTTTTCAATCAGTGATCAGACAGTACATTGCCAAAACAAACACCAGCAATGATGGTGACAAATGATCCAAGAGCAGATTATTATATTTCATAACAGCAACAGCACATCGTTTTGCATAGCGAGATTAGCATTCACGTTGCAAGAAACAAAAACAAAGTTAAACAAATATTAATATAATAGCATTTTGCTCAGAAAACAGAAGAATGCTCAACACAGCTACACACACAAGCGTAGCTCCTGTGGCCCACCAGTGAAAAAGTTCCCTTCATGAAGACAGTTTTTGTTGTTGGTAACTGAAAATATCTCTGTGATTCAAGTTTCTGTGCTGTGTTTTCTTTGATAAATCTGATTTTAACTGACCTACATGTACGTATAGAATCTGTCGTGCTCCTTACTTGACTCAAAACAAATATTTAGTAATAGTTTATGAAGTTAAGTTTTTTTTCTTTTCAAAAACATGTATCTGAAAGTTCTAAAAAATAATAAAGTGCAGTTGCAGTTGAGAGTCACATGGCTTTGTTTTCACTCCTCCACTGATTTCTACATGGTTTGAATATGCTGTTACACCAAAAGAAGGATGCAGATTAAAAAGCAAACACTGGCAACCTTCTTTTTATGATCTGTGCTTACTTCTGGATTTTAAATCCTAGTAACTTTGCCATATGGAGACCCACATGGCAAAGCCTTGAATTCAGTATTGCGTTACACTGCCACTGCCTCCAGTGATGAACAGTGTACATCCAGGTATACCTAATACAAAATATACTTAATATGTTTGGGATTTGTGCTTTAATCCCCTCCATTCTTTACATTATATTCTCCAGTTTGCTGCTACTTGTTGTGAGATGATTTAAACTCAAAGTTATTCAGGATGATAAAGGTACTAAAAACTTTTGAACACCTATTTAAGCTTAAGGTTTATTTGTTACTTTAACCGATATGTGATCTGACCGACACCAAAATCATCTCTGTGTCTCTGTCACACACATGCTGACACAAGTGTGTGTGTGTGATAATTAGTAAGAAATGGCTACAGCAGCAGCATCCAGCACATGCGGAAGTTCACTTGCTTTTATCCTATTTCATTTTTGCCAGAGTGAATATACTCAGATGACCAAACACAACAAAAATGCTGCAATTTATGCTCATTTCAACTGTGGATGAAACCTTGTAACAACTGCTGAAGAAACTCTGGGTGACTGCAATAAAAGCCCAAGTTGTACAAGGAGTCAACAACATTATAGATTTCCAATGCACTCCAAAACTGGCACTTCAGTGTGCTCTAAAACCTGTGAAACTGTTCTAATGAATGTTTTTCATTGATGATCCCGTTCATGAAGTACAAAGAATTCTGCTGGGAGGAAACGGTGTCATATGATGTTGATGAATGATTGTTAAGCATGAATGAAGCAGCTGATGCCAATCAACTCATGCATTGTGATTTCTCACAAGCTCAGTTTTCGTTTTTTTTTTCCTCTCAAATCTTGTTGAATCTTGTCTAGTTTAGATATCATCAACAGCTGCTACAATATTTCATTCTCCCATGTTAAAGATCATGTTACTTGCGTATAACAACATAGCACCGTCTGATTTTATAACGTACTGGAGACACGGAAATGAGTTTTGGTGCCAGTCCTTTTTTTTAGCTTGTATCGGTTAAAGTGACCAATTATCCACAAAGCCCTTTAACTGTATGTATAAGTGTTTTTTTTACAAAGCTCCTGTTTCTGTGAATCCCTGCATTAAAAGTGAAGTCACAGTGTCAGACAGATAATTAAAACATTTGTCAAGGTTGATAAAATGTTTAAGGCCTAGACAACCACACGTTGACTCAGCTTGTCAGCAGATCGGAGGCCGTGAAGTCAGTGAATGACAGCATGCCTGTTGCTGAACAAACTGAGGCTGAAGGGACTGGGAGAGAGACATAGACAAGAGAGAGAGAGAGAGAGAGAGAGGAATTTGTTTAATGACTCCGGTATTTTATCGATTCATGCCATGGATGCTCCTTCCTATGGATATAGGAAGAAGCATCCATCCATCCATCTATATATGAAAAGTGGTTAAAAGGAGGAGAAACGTGGAGACTCACCTCCTGATCTGCACGGCTGAGGAAGAGGAGCTTCGTACCAGCTTCTTAGAAGAGGAGGAGGATGAAGAGAAGGAGAGGGGGACTTTAGAGGACTTATGCGGTGGGAGGATGGAGCAGTGAGAGGACTTGGACAAGTTCAACCTGATTGAGAAACACAAAGGCATTGACAGATAATCACATAACGAGGGTATAAAACTAGTAAAAGATCAAGTCATTATGAGTTTATGTGATTAGTTAACACAGACCTACTTACACAGACACACACACACACCTACTTCCACACACACACACACAGACACACACAGTGCAGTGTACCTTGAAGAGGATGAGGCAGATCTTGGTGGTCGTTTTCCCTTCAGTGCTCTCAGTTGGTCTCCCTGAGTTAAACTGCTTTCCTTGCAGTTATTCTAATGTGTGCACAGAGTGATGTCAGTGTGTTAAGACAGTGAGTTCCTGAATCACAGCAGTTCTTTTTATATTATACAAAACAAAATGAAACAAAAGGAAAAAAGCTTTTCAAACTGAACTTCAATAAAATGTGAAGTAGGATTGAACTGTAAATACATAGTCAATGTCTAATAATGTAATCTTCACTTTAAAAGGGGCAAATAATAAAGATAGCCAGAAAGCCCCGCCCCTCACCTCATCCAGACTGTATGATTTGTAGAGGGTGGTGTTGATCGACAGGTCATCCATGCTGGACAGCAGGCAGGACATAGCTTCTTGTTTGTCCCCCGCAGAGTCCGAGCTGTGAGGCTGCTGCAGATGCTGCTGCCGCCGACTCTGTCTCTGCTGGATCAGTTTCTGTTTGGAGCGGTGGACGTCGCCCTGGACCCACAAGCTGTGTTGTTTCCTACACACACACACACACACACACACACACACACACACACACACACACACACACACACATACAAGGAAGAAATAAAAATGACTCCATACATTAGTACCAACATTTTTTCCATAAGCTTTTTCATCACTCCATCCACCAAAAATATATATATTAGTTGAAACCTTTTACAACATATGGCATTATTTTATTTGATTATAACATATAAAAACATTCCTCTCAACCGGATTTACTGTGTCTCTGTGTAAATCTAAATGTCATCATGTAATTATCTTCTATCACGCCATGATATAATAGGTCAAATTCTCCTTCAACAGCAGTACCTCTCAACTGTTGCACTCATAATGTCATCTGAATGTCTATTTCTATTCTAATTTGAATTTGAACTAGTGTGGTCTCTCTTTTCCTTTCTCATTGCGTCAGTTGTTCTATATCTCTTTATGTATTATGGCTTTACATTTAAATGTTCAATTATAAAAAAAAACAAAATGAAAAAAAAACAGTGTGTGATAAGAATACTGGAACAACTGATGACAGAAGTTATATGTAAAACAGATCCCTACTCAGAACTGAGAAACATTTTACCATCACTTTAGTAGCGTGAAGACAAATCACCTATCATTCTTTTCTTATTAGATAAACAAGCTTTAAGACTTAAAACACTACAGGTCATCATACATTAAAAACAGCTCACAAATCTATATTTTCATTTTTAAAAAAAGGCTCAGAAATGCCCTAAAGCAGTTGGTTACTATAGTTCTTAGCAAACTTCACTCAGACTGGAGGAAATAGTACATTTGTTGGGGACTATTTTCAGCGGTGGATTAATTGACATTTGGTGATTAAGTATTTATAGCTGCAGGATGGTGTGTGTGTGGGATTGAGTCAAAACGAACTACAGTGTTTAAGAACAACAGTGGAGATCTATGGCACAGAGGAATAAGATATATCACACACAGTACATATTAGTGGATCAATTCATTGTTGGTTTTGGTCTTTTTGTTGGTTTTGTTGATAATAAGAAAAATATTTTATAAAATCCAACCAGTCACATCTTCTAATCTCAAACTATAACTGAGGCTGACGGGAGTTTTTGTCATTAGTTTTTGATGTATGCCGTCATGAACTGATGTTAGGAAAATGTGGAAAATGAAAAAAGCACCTGTTGGTGCCACTGTAAATAGAAAAACTAATACATTCATGTCATGGCAATCCATCAAACAGCTGAAATGACTGAACGACCGGAAGATTGAAAAAAACATCGCCATCTGCAGAGTCATTGTAAATTCATAAATGAGACTCACTCCTCTAAGAAGTTCTGCTGGGGGCCGATGATGGATCCGGGCCGGCAGATTCTGATCCAAGCGATGGCCTCAGCTGCAGTGAACCGGTAATGCTTCATCAGGTAGCATCCAATCAGAGTGCCCGTACGGCCCAGGCCAGCTATGATTGGATGGAGTGTTTAAAGGGAGAAGTTTCAGAAAAGGTTTACTCTCTGTTATATTATATGACTTTCTGCTGTCCTGATAGATGCATTTTATTTTATTTGACTGTGAAAAACACACACACAAATACACACAAATCCACTCTCACCTTTACAGTGCACAGCCACAGCTCCTTCTGTGCTCTCACACACATGCAGGAAGCGCCTGACGATGAGGTCGGAAGGCGTGGTCCCGTCCAGGAAGAAGAGGTCGTGGTGCTCAATTCCTACATCCTCGAACCGCCTGCCTTCATACAACTTCCTGTTTAGACGAACCACGGCTGTGATGTCATTTTGGTGAAAGAATGGAAAGTACGCCTCTGGTGCATGGAGAGGATAACCTGGAAAAACAATCAGTTTGATGATCATATGATTTCTTAGCATTCAGACGAGTAGTTTCTATTCAAGAGTAATTATTTGTACTCCTAAGTGATAAACTTCAAATGAGCATATTCAATAAATACTCAGATACATACTGAAGCCTCACTAGAACTCATGTCAGGCCCTTTGGACATCATTTTGACACTTGACTCACCGTTCTCTATTTTACTGCGGTGATGAGGGCTGCTGAATGCCAAAATCTTCCCTGGAATGATCCAGTTCATATCCCCATTTTCTACTCGCTAAAAACACAGAGAAGAAGAAGAAGGAGATGCAGTGTCAGGTAATCAGACTGCGTGTAACAATTTGAAACATCAGAATATAAGTGTACTATTGATAGTTCTGATTACACTCACTTGTGGGGTTCCCCAGGGATCAGTGTTGGGGCCATCACTTTTTAATGTTTATAGACTGTGTTGTCATGTGGGGTATGTCATCAATTCTGCTTTTTATCATCTCAAAAATATAAACAAATGCAACAGCTCAACCATAAAATTTAAAAATATATATATATATATATATATATTAATTGTTTGTTGTGTAAACAGGAGTGCACATTGTGTTATTTTAAAAGACAAACAAAAACTATACAGAACACCAAGAATAAGTCATTTCATATATCATTAATTCCTAAAAAGAAATGATTATTTCATCTGACAGTGCTTTTCTATGGAGGATGATTAGGGTCAGTTTGACAAAAACAAAACCTGAGATTTCAAGAATAAAGTCATAATATTATGAGAATAAATTCATAATATTTCTAAAAAACAGTCAAGAATCAAGAAGATATGTCACCAAATTTAAGAACATAGACTGCTCCTCTCATATTTCCCACTTAATATTATTTTTTCTCATAAAATTAGGTGTTTATTGTCATAGTGAAATGAACTTGTTTTTTTCTTTTTCTTTAATGGTATTATTTCCTATTATATTATCAAAAGGTTTGTTTCCTCTCATTGCGTCCCTTATACTCTTTTATCCCTTATACATATTATCGTACAGAATGCCATGTTGGGCTGCAGTTGTGTTTTGTGTGCTTTTATTTTTTTAAATAGAAAGCATTCAGTCTGTACTTTATGATGAAAGGTTTAATAATGTGCTTACACCCACAGTTTTTATAGCTCCTAGCAGCCTCGTAGTACAGACCTGCCATTTTTGTTCCATTCTTATTCTCTTATTTTTATGTGTTGTTAGGGAGTTAGGTTTACAACTGCAACCTTTTTCAGGTAGTTTATTTAGTATTTTGGTTTTATTTCTACTCAGGGCTGTTTGGTTTGTTATTTCGGAAAAGACTCTCACTCAAATTAAATTCAAGCAATAAAAGATCAAAAACTTCCATAAACTGACTCTTATTTATGTTACTTCCCCTCCCATAGACCAACTTGGGGTTGCAACATAAATATTTCCACTTCATGCTACTTGTACTTCCAATCCACTACATTTCAGAGGGAAATACTGGACTTTTTACTCCATCATGCTTGTTTGACAGCTATAGTTACTAGTTACTCTTCAGATTAAGATTTTATATACAAATCATCAGTTTATAAAATATGAGACACTGTTATAGATTAAACCAGCAAATCATATATGAAGTAGTTCAAACCAACCACAACAACAAAGTACCAGTGTACCACTTACAAATGAATCAGTCAGTAATAATGATCTGGAGCCATTCTGCATGAAATGGTGATTTCAAAAAAAAGGTGGCACCACAATTACAAGATACAATATGTAAAAGTGTGTAAAGGGGAAAGTGTGATAAGTGACTGATGTAAATTAGAAGAGTGATTGTACACATGAAGATCAATTTACTCCTCTGAAGAGTGAAGAGTATTGTTTAGCCTATAGAAACAGCTGTATGTGTTCTTCAGCTGTGGAGGAGCTTTCTGCAGCAGGAGAAAATAAGCCTGATGATGTCATCATATCATCATGTCATCATATATCTGCTTTGGCTGGAAATTCATCACAGAAAGTCTGCGTTACGAATGACAAACTCAGTGTGTGAACTTGTGAGTGTTTATCAGGCAGGGAATGAAGCTGATACTGTTGATTGCATCATGGGAAATGTAGGATCCAGTGTTTTTTTCTGCCATTTTCTTGTGTAAAAGTCAGGATGTTTTGGCCTTTGTTGCTTCAATTCAGTCATAATTTTTTTATACATATAGTATAGAAACACAGGACCACATGTGGTACATTGAAGCACCAAAATAACATCGTTAATCATTATAAGATGATTAACAAGGACAGAAAGAGACAAAAAAGAAGAACAAAGACTCCAGAATCAGATCATCTCTACTTAGTTTACAATAGGGATCATAAAAAATTAAAAAATGTAATCCTTCTTTATCTTTTCATGCAGTGACTTGGATGTTTTTCATTCACTCTGTTGAGTTATTTTATCATCGTCCTTGCTTGTGTCTTTTAATTCCAAGGCAGGTGGAGCTGTGTGTGAGTTGATGATGAGTGTCTTTGTGCCCTCACCTCATAATGTTCATACTCCTCTACATCAAAGCTTTCAAAGTCCAGAAAACCATACTGCAGCGCCTGGAGGACAGAAGAGAGAGAGAGGACAGTTGACCCAGGGTGACTTTTTTTTTTTTTTTTTTTAATAAAGTCTGATACTGTGATGCAACGTCTCTCCTCATGACCTCGCTAAAAGATTAAGAATAAAGTGGTGAAAAACTCTGACCTCCATGCAGCTGTTGTTTTTTTTGTCTCTTTACCAGACGCTATTCAAATCTTACATCACTTCGATATGATGTAACAAAAGTTTGCGTCATCTTATAAAGGTGGGTTAGGTTTCTCTCTTCGCTAACTAAACTAAACCTGCGTGGTTCACCTTGCGTACTCCTTGTAGACAGTCGAGTATGGTGAGGTTGAAGGAGCTCTCTCCTGCTGCTGCATCCCTATGACACACACACACACACACACACACACACACATCAATTTGGATATGTTAATTTAGTTCTAATTAAGAGCCATCTACTGTGATCAGCATCCAAACGTTGGCATCAGATGCATCAAAGACAAGAAACACTGGGCTAAAGATTTTCAGATTCTTTCTAAAAGCTCTGATATATCCAAGGGAGTCTGAATTTGGGACATCTCACATAAGGTGAGTCTGTTGTTCAAAGAGATTAAACCTGCATCAGTTTCCACCATTCTTCATTTGAATCTGTCTCTCACACTAGCTTTATGCAACGGCAACTCTAAATCCCTCAAGTGCTGCTTTATGTTTTCATAAATTATTATTTTTTTTTATTTTCAAATTGCTGTTAGCTTGGACAAAGATGAATCACATCTATACCCAAGACGCACAAGAGTGAACTTGCACTTTTACCCAATCCATCAAAGATTAAGTGTACTTTTTGTCCAAACCACTTAGAGAAGTGATGTGAATGAAAATATATTATTGACCGCAAATCCAGCAGACACACCGATGGAGAGAGTTTTGTTTTTAACCCCATAGCTAAGTGAGATAAATAGAAACTGAATTTCAGCTGTTTCATAATGAAAAATGTAGTTGTTGAAGCAAAGTTGCACTAGAGTTCATGTTCAGTCACTGTATAAATAACCAATAATCAATCAGATCATCAGATCATCAGCAGCAGGAACTCTACCTGAAAGGCAGGTAGCCCATGTTGTTTCCTGAAATCAGAGTCCTGTAGGCTTCTTCTGGACTTCTTTTCAAATATATAACCTACAGGAAAGAGATCAGTCTGTATTATTCATAACAGACAGATGGTCAGACACATAGATGGATGAATAGAGGAATAGACGGACAAATCAAGGGATATTTACAGCGTAGGCACCGATGAGGACAGCAGCGTTGGCTCTATTCTTCTGGTCGTAACTGGTGTAGTGAATCAGTTTCTTTCTAGACATTGTGAAGGACTGAGGAGATGAGATTCAGTCAGTAACAGCAGCACTAGTTTAAAGGATGCACACTGTGGACTGAATGAATGTGCTGCATGTGAACAGTTTGTGTTACCTTAAGCTTCTTGTTGAGCTTGCAGCAGTATCTGTACAGCATGGCCAGGTTGAGAGGCCCGAAGTCAGCATAGAAACTGCAACACAGAGTCGGAATCAGCAGAATCATGTCATATACATCCATAATACCTTCCACTCTATTCTTGGAACTCATGATTTTTTCATGAAATTTCATACATAAGAGCCCTTGCACGCTGAATTAGTTTGACACGTATAGACCTTTCTCACACACTTCCACCATATCCAAGCCTTTAAAAGAAAGTGGCCGGTTGGTTGTTGGTGCGGTTTTGTCAATGCAAAAGTGACGCAAATGTTGAAATCTAGTGAAGTGTGTATAATTGTGTGGTCATAATGAACTCAGCATGTCCAGAATATGGATGAAAACAGATGTTGTCTCGTTTCGTCTTCAAAAATGGCAAATGATTTAGCCTCGGAGTCAACAGGACACTGGTGTGTTCTGATAATCTGCTCCGCTTAAGATTGTTAAAACAGGCTTTGAGTTTGACGCAAGATAAGAGCGCAGTGACCTTTTAAACTTATCGAGATCCTGGATTTCCTTTCTGTTAAGGCCAAACTGTTCTACAAACACCACAGCCTCCACCCTTATTGAAAAAAAATACATGAGTGTAAATGCACACTATGTTCTGGGCTCATGATGAAAGGTGCACCTCCTGCTCTCACGTGGTAGGTGCTCATGTTTGCCATAAGGTCACACCTAAGCTCCAATTGACAGGCTATTGGCCTGAACCACAGGGTGCTTTGGTAAAAAAAAAAAAAAATAGCACTCAGGATGACTGGGCGGGATTCAGTGGAATCCTTGCTGTACTTGTGTTAGACTTAAATCTATAAGTTTGCTACACCGGCTCTGGCCTTGACTATGGACTTCCCCCACATTCTTAAAATAGTTGCAAAGTAGCTGGGAGCACTTCCATTTAAAATCCCTTAATATCTGTTTTCATTAGCCAAAGGACAAACATTGATGGGAGGAGGTGGCTTGATTGCCTCCAAATCCATAATCAGGTTACGTTCTTGAGAATTCCTGCAAAACATGGACATGTTATTTGATCCAGACTTCTGTGACAAAGTCCTGCTTTTTTAAAATGACTTCTTTTTTTTTATTGTTTGATGACCAGCAGAAATAATCCATGTTTTGATCTCCTCTCATTTGGATCATTATAATTCCATTTTCTGCTGCCTGAGCCAGAGAGCTTGGTCTCAGTTGGAACTTTTCCAAAACACAGAAGCACGGCTTTTCCCCCCACAGAGACATGTTCTTATCCATCTTTACTCTGGCTTCCCTTCACTGGCTGCTGAGCTGCTGATATTATAAATGTTATGGATGGACATACCATGATTGTGGTTGCATTGATGATGTGAGGTAAGCTGATTTTGTACAACAGCTGGTATCCGACATGTTATGATGTCTCAGAGAGCACCGTTAAACATCTGCTGCCCGCTGCTCACATTCAACAACGCCTTTTCCTGAATCCACGAAGTTCCACACAAGTCTAAAACTAGTCTTTCTTAAGCCTCGTAATCTTTGCAAAGGCGAATGTATTTTTATTTCTTTTCAGAGCTCGTTGATCTCAGATGAATTCCACCACTGAGCTGCACCTTTTAAGCTCTCCTTCAGACATGATTGCATAATAAGCTTCTGCTTAAATCAGCGCGCATACTTTGTGAGCGTAAACAATGAGCTGCACTGTGCTTTCACATTGGGTGAAATCGTCCCATAATATTCCGTATTGTGCTTATGGTTTACTTATGTAAGATGTTCATGTAAGACGTGTGTATTAAGTGCAGTGAATTATTATACCATACCCTGGAAGAACATGTGGGATTTTGCAAACCTTTTTTTTTTTTCTCAAATATAGCAACAGTATTTTTCAGACTGTCAACCAGTAGCTGCTGTGTACATGTGAGGTCCCATCCAATGGTAGACTGGAATGATCCAGCCTGACCGCCGTCATCCATAGATTGTCCTAAATCCCTTCCATCATGAGGGCAAAGCCACTGATCTCATCTTGACCTGCGTCTTATAGTAGGATCATAACCACAAGCTCTGTTTACAGCCGTCAGTGTGTCTCACCTACAGGCTGGAATTCACAGGAGCAGATGAAATTCAAGAATGACTAAACGAGGGATGAGAGCAGTGGGATTAACCATGACTGGGCTATTTCCTTGACCGACTGTACTTATATGTGTCTGGGGTGACACACACACTCTACATCACACAGAGAGCCTAATGTCTAACATCCCCCATAGGTGATCAGCCGGGATGAGATCATTCACCTCTCCACTCGTTTAGTCATCTAGTCTAACCTCTAGTCACCTGTCTGTATGATGTGTTTAATAACTTATTTGCTCGCATGTACTCATGTGAAAACCTCCACAATTATTTAATTTAGCAAGAAAGGGTAGTCTAGCCTTTTTGCTAGAATTAACATACATATAATAATTATAATATAATTAATAAAATAAATCTGTCATAGTAGAGAGTCTAATTACCAGTGGTGTGGACACTAGAGTGATGACATGAGCCATTATGAATATGTTTGATTATGTTCAGTCATTGGCAGGTTGGCTCTACATGCAGTCTGAGGTCATCAGGCAGGAACTTGTTTGTTTGTCTCATGTCCAGGTGGAAGACCAAAGAGCTTCTGCTGCTCTGGAACAACTCTCAACTGAGACTTGCAATCTCAGTATCTTCTTTTAAATTCCTTTTGAAAACGTCTTCATCAAAAGGTTTTTTATAACCTCTTTTATTTCCTGTTACTTATTCAAAATAAATGTGTATATGCAGGCTGGTTTACTCTCGGTGTCAAAATCCATATGTGACATGTTGTATGTTGCATGTTTTTCTTTCTTTTCTCATTCTGTCCTTGTCAAACACTTTGCAATCTCTGAGTTTGATAAGTGCTATATAAATAAACTTTATTATTGCTGCAATGACCTAATTTGGCAGATGGTCAACTCCTCTGACTGATGCAGAATGCAGCAGCCTGTGCGTGCTTCCACCTCCCCAGATGTAAGGGTGCGATATGTAAGACCCTGTTGCTAGTAATAATACAGCTCTGAGCTGTATTAAAGACGCGGCATCGACTTGATATGCGTGATGATCTGTTGGGTTATGTACTCAGATGAATTTGCACATGGTTCAACAGAACAGAAAGTCTTTGTTCTGTCGCATACTGGTATGAAAATGTTGGAACATTGTGTTGTTAAGTAATTCCATGTCTGTGCTGACAGAACTGTGTTGTATATAAAGTTTGGGCTTTTTATTTGATCAGCTACTGATTTACTCATGACTGCTCTGTGATGTTCACCAGACTGAAGACCCAGCTCTCCACACAGGATCTGGACTGACATGTTGCTAAATGCTCTGATGAGGAATACCTGTTCTTTCTGTATGTCGGGTTACTAATGTACATACTTCTAATGGTCACTTAATGATAATGCTTAATGGATAGTTTTTGTTTAAATTTCTCCAGGTTTTGAAATATTGAATCAGAGACGTCTGACAACTATGGCTCATTTAACTCTGGATAATCTATGGAAGTCAGTGCGAATGGTTTTCATTTCAGTTACTTTGTACTGAAGAAGTCCCCATGACAACTGTTGACAGCGGCATCTGTGGATTATCCACAGCAGTGGGAAACATTTCTCAGCATCTTGAACAGTACAATCAAAATCTCTTTAACTTCTAACTGCACACAGCACAAACACAACACAACACAAATATTTTCTCTCTATAATTCGGGTAACTGATCCCTCAGCACTGGGTCCTCAGTTTTCTACAAGGAAAATATCCTTTTTACATAAAGTGTGAGTGTCTCTGGGCCGTCATCTGAAGTGAAATGTGTGAGCTGAATCAAGTTCCTTCCTTCTGGCAGGTTTTAAAGGTTCATGCAGGCACACGGTGATACTATATACATTCATGTCAATCACTTCACACTATTCCACTGATCTACAGGTGGCTGTAATGACGTCTGCAAGCTCGTAAACATGGATTTAAATGATACAGGATTTAAAATACTTTAAAAAATCATCTCTGCAACTGTTTCATGTAGAAAGAAATATGTCAGATTTAAGATGCCAACTATTAAATTAATTGCCAACTATTTTGAAAATGGATTAATTATTTTGAGTCATTTTTTAAGTGGAAAATGTCCAAATTCTCTGATTCATATGGAATGTAATCATAGCAAATATAAAACATGGTGCAGCATAAAGAACTGGTTCATGTATGTGCATTTAACTAGCGGCACATTGTCATTATTTCAGTCTGTTTACATCACAGACACTGAAGGTGACTACAGACCACACAACATGATTTGATGGACAAAATCTTCAGTGAGCAGACTTAATGTACTGATGTATTATACATGTTCCTCGTGCACTGTTCTGTCACCAGCTGTGGATTAAGAACATCTGTCAAAAGATTCTGTGGCAGCGACTCCAGCAGTGACCAAACCATGTTAATATGATCCAGCTGCTGATCACAGGAAGGTACCTGTCATATATGAACTCCTCATCCGTGCTGAAGTAGTGTGTGTTGGCTGTATTCTTTGGTTTGACGCGCAGAGTGGTAAAGTACAGCCGGTCTGTAGCAGACAACACACACACACACACACACATAGAGGGACAAGCAGACAGATAACATTGCATTATTGATGGGTGTTGTGAGTTCAGCTGGAGTAGTTGCATCATGGACAGTTTTGGTTTTCAGTTTTTGGTTGAGGACACATCAACCCAGAAGACCAGAGCTTCTGGTTTAGAGCTCAAAGCTCTTCATCTCAAAACACACAAAACACTTCTGCTTCTTACTGTTTAATACCTCAAACTGAATCCAGCACTACTGACACCTTTTTCATTCAATTACTTCAAAACTTAATACTTAATTACATAACATAACAAATAATCAGAAAACTGTAGCGGCAGTATTGCATTATAAAATACTCACTACATTACAAGTTGAAGTCCAGTAGTGAATATCAAATAAATAAGTCAAATATATTTCAGTATTATTAGAAAATGTACAAGAGGTACAAAAGGTGAAAATACTCATAATTCAGAAAAATAACCCCTGTGAGTGTGATACTATTATATGTTATATTAGTGAAATATTATTAGTGATGTATGATTGTGTAAGTAGCATTTTACTGTTGTTGGTTGAGGTGGAGATCATTTCATTATTTTATATACTGCTGGATATATAGAATATAAAGTAGCAGGAAGTACAAACACTGTTTAAAGTAAAAGTCCCTCAAATGTGTACTTGAGTATAGTACTAGTGTAAATGTACTATTACACCACTGTTCACTTTGTGAGCACTTTCTAATGAGAAGTTGTGATTAAGTGCTTTACAAATGTCAATAAATGCTTTAGGTCGTTTATATGCCTTTAATAAGAACAACTTTTGGTTTACCAAAACCTTTATTTTCTGTAAACTTTATTAACCATGAATAAAGTCATTAGTTACAATGTATGAAGCTTTTATAAAGGCTGACTTCTCAGAAATGCAATTATTTTGTAGGATTAACAAACCAAAATCAATAAGTACTTCAGTGGTAAGACTTTACTAAGTCCCCCCAGCATTCATAAGCAGTATACAAACATTTAATAAATGGTTTATAACACTCACCTTTGCCAATAACTACATTTTATTACATGTTGCATGCTGCTCTAAAAGTTAAAGAGGGGAATTTGAAGTGTTATTGTATAGTGCTTGTATGATTTTTAACATGTTTATGGAAACTTCATTTGCATTTTTCTCACTTATATCAGTTTAATATTCCTATAATATCATCATAAACACCCATTGTGTGGCACTCAACAGGTTATAGAGACATTGACTTTTTGTTCTCAGTATTATAGACTATTTCTATGTTATTTATAATGTCTCAGTGTTCAAGGCCAATTTACTATATTCATGTCCAGCCAAATACACTTAATAGCATATGTACCTCTCAGGGATCAGGACTGACAGTGCTGGAAAGTAACTAAGTACTTTTACTCAAGCACTGAGTTCCATGTGATGTTACTTTATACTTCCTCTCTGCTACATCTCAGAGGGAAATATTGTACTTTCTACTCCACTACATTTATTTAACAGCTTTAGTTACTTTTCAGATGCAGATTTGACACAATGAATAATATAACAAGCTTTTAAAATTAGAGATTAGAGAAAAAGTCCAAAAACTGAAAACAGATTTGTGTATCAGAACTTTGTTTTTTCTTCTTTCCTCTCCCATTAATCATCTCACGACCCCTCAGATTTATCTGCTGACCCTTTGGAGGGGCCCCGACCCCTAGGTTGGGAACCAGTGGACTAAACCAGCTAACTGTATATAAAGTAGTGTAAACTAGCTCCACCTCCAGCAGCTACAACAGTAACATGCTGCTCTAACACTGATGCTTCACTATTAATAATCTAATGATGTCATATATAATAATATATCAGTCAGAGGGACCAAACCACTACTTTTACTGCAATACTTGAACTACATCAAGCTCATAATACTGATGTACTTTTACTTGTAATGGATTACTTTACACAGTTGCGTTGGTACTTCAGTAAAGGATCTGAATATTTCTTCAACCACTGATTATTAAATATCATAAAAGAACGTGTAACTTACCTTTGATAAATTCTGACGCACAGGATTGTTCATATTCATCTGCCATTTGACCAGCGACGTGATTCCTGTAAGAATCTTTGTTTTATATGACTTGAAATATGAATATTCTTCAGCTCCGCTCTATATAGCAAATTGAAGGTTTGTTTATTCTGGATTATCTGTTATGATGCCCCTTGAAATATCTCCAGAATATCACGACTCCTGTATAAAATATCATGATAAGATCCAGTAAATTTTTTTTATCCAACTTCCGAGTTAAAAACGTCCAACTCTAAATAAATAAAGTCCCAAGAACTCTTTTTAACTGGCAAATTGTTGCGGCTCCAGCTCCACGTCCACCATCCACACACAAGTCAAAAGTCTCTTAAGGCCAATAAAAAACCCCCAATTCATTCAGGTTATCTCTCCCAGAAACCTGCTGCCTCAGCTGGAACAGAATAGTTTCCCGCAAATGATTCAACATCTAAATTAAAAACGTTTCCTGGAATATTCCAGCGAGCGTTGAGGACACGAACCACAAGCCGCCCAGAGAGTCAGAGAGAGCGCTAATCTGCTAGTCTGCTCTGCACATGCTCGGTCAGTGGCTGCACACTAACACACACACACACACACACACACACACACACAAAGGTTGGCATGTTGCTAAAGCCTGGTAGAGACACACACACACTGATGGATAAAACAGTACCTGTAGTATATGACTGTAATCCCTGATTTCCTGTAATGTACATTTACATAATGCTTTTTAATACTGTTATAAAAAGAAAGATTCAGTTTCATATTATAAAGAATGATTTCCATATTTGTAACTCTATCTCTTCTAACAGTGACTTCCTGTGTGTCTGTATGATGCTCTTAAATGTGACAGCATATTCTAACACATACAGTGTTATCCAAAGAGTGACTCCTCTGGTCTGAGGAATGTCAGTGTGCTCCTGTCACCCAAGGGTGCCGAGCTGACGGCCTGGGTGCCAAATGTCTGAGCTCCCCGACCGGCTGGCTGAGCGCTGAGGGCTTTCACATGAGCCAACTAAATCTGCACTTACATCACACCAGTGTTTCAGATGGTGATTATACGCGGGCTGTTTGGTTGCTTTTTTAAACAAAAAGTCACTTATTTGTAGGATCACTAATAGTCTTAGAACTTTTCCTGTGCAGATGGAGTGCTGCTCTGACATAGTGTCATTGTGCACTGACTTTACAGCAGTGCTGGTGTAGACACTGTGATAAAGCCACTGCTTTTCCAACAGTGTATTATAAAGTCGACTTCACCTTTGCAGTGAAAATGTTGTTTTTTTTCTTTCTGTTTTTTTTTTTAATCTAACACCTGATTAATTAGCATACTGTGGCCTGCTGAGTCACAGCACAGTGCCAACAGACAATAGAGAGACTCCTTCAAAACATCCTCAGATGCAGCGTCATTCATTTCATTTTGGCTCATGAGAAATGATTTCTTATCCTGGTGCTGCCTTTCATCGAGAACCTGTGAAATTCCTGCAGTCTCAAGTTGAGTCACACAGCAAGTTGATTGCTGAGACTCCAAATAACACTCATAAAGCAAAAACGTGTCAGTGTCCAAGTTGCTTTAATGCAATTTTTATCACATGTACACTGTTTAAAGTCTTAATTTCAAACTGTTTTTCTGTTAAATTGAAGCAAAAAATGTGAGTAAAATATGGATCTCTCCTTTCTGGGATAGATGAATCCATCATGTAATATAATATTTCCTTTATTTCTTTATCTCAGTAATGTTACACACACACACACTCATATATACACACACACAGACACACACAGATATCTTTGTGTACGGGATGTAGTCCTATTCCTGGTCTTAGCTTCAGCTGCTCCAGTTAGCCAATTAGACATCAGATTACCAGAAGGAAGAGAATGAGCGGGGTCACAGCTGAGGACGCCTGCGCCATGAACATGAAATAATGAAATAGAACTCCGACAAATAAAACCTTTCAAACCGAGAAACACCAACTGCAGTATGGAGGCTGCATAATATACACACACAATGAAATAGTTAATGGAAAAAATAAAACTGATCTATTTATCACCAGGGTCATATTTGAAAACTGAATAACTAACTAACTAAACACCATTGATGGCCATTCTTCTCATATATATATATATATATATATATATTTATATTTTCATAATTAGAGGACAAACATATAATGATCATATGAGGTATGGTGTCTGTCATTCCTTTAATAACACACTGCCCCCTAATGTTCAGTCATATTATGACATCAGCTGTAGCTGCTAGATGCTGATGAGTCCAGGACTTTTTATATGTCAGTCATGAAGTAGTGTAATATTTCCTGTTTCTGCTGTGTCACAATAAATCATCTCTGAATTTAATTCTGTCAAATAATAGCCTGGGTTTCATTTTAATTTGAAATTCGGACATATTGAAGGTTTCATTTTAAACTTTTATGCTTTACAGAAATATGTTAGATATTTGTATAATTTAAACACTGCTGTAACTAACTGTATGTCATGATGTGTTCTGCACCTGTTCACTGAGAGCAATTCTCTACATCACCTGACCCCCTGACAGACTGCTGGCAAATTCTACAAAAATGCTGTTAAATTGTGAAAACAATGTGTGTTCACAATTATTTTTTCAGTGCACTTTTTGTGAAGCTCTCTCTCCAGACTGAAACGTTTAAAGGATAGTCGCTTTGCTTTCTGTTGCTTTGGTAATCACAAACCTGCGGACACCTGGTAAGGAGTGAGAAAGACACAACCTGGTTACTCTGCTGACTCTCAGCTGCTTTAAACCTCCGTTCTGTCCCCTCTTGTCCCCTTGTATTGTACTAAACTGTGTGTTGACACAGACTAACCCATGATATAACTCTTCTTATTTATGTCTTTTTCTGTTTGTCCTTTGACAGCTGTACAAGAACGGCACCATATGATTAGTGACTCTTGCTCTGCTGCCCTGACACATAGGTTAAATTATTATCTTATGATTGAAAAATCCTCACACCTGTCTTGTGTGAACAGCTGTATAGAGTGATCACAGAGAGTTAGAGGTGACAGACGTTTGTCTTCTTCACGTCACTGCCACACAGCCCCGGGAGTCAGATCATCTGTGTCGTCTAACTCTTCTCCCGTTATCTGCATAAATCTGATAAACCACTGATAGTTGACGCTCTACCTGCCTCGTGGTCATCACTCTTGCATGTATCTTAACTACCCAGAAACTTGCTGACCCGCTGAGTAAAGTGCCTTTTAGAGGATAGGTTCATATTTTTTTTTTTTTACCAAACACATCCATCAGATGAGGGCTGCAGCAGCGAGTTTTGATGCTATGCTGCATCTTTCTCTCTTTCTCTGCCTTTTCATCTCTCTCCACCTTGTCTGATCATCCCCACCCTCTCCTCCTCTCCCATCCAGAGAGGATTTTCTACTGTGCCTCTGTATTTATTCGTTAACTTGAGATTGTCAGGTAAACTAACAATTCTGCTGATGTCCTGTGAAACGGATTACTCTATTGACAGGTCTAGTTAAAGGATGGATTCACATTTTTTAAAAACAGCTCAGGTGACCATATGAACATTGAACAAGGTTTTGCTTGCTGTAATTCCTCTTCACACTTGACATTAACTGCTCATCCCACAGAGAAACCATGCAGGGAAGCACAAGATGGAATTTTGTACTAAATTTAATTAGGTGATACCCACCTGATTCATCTAACTCACACTCCTGAAGCTTTTGCATATTATCTTTAAACATCACTTACATTGGAAGGGGAAAAGCAGTAGGTGACATTTCAGGAAGTGCCCCAAAACCACATGTATTTATGATGAAACAACAGAAGCCCTCTAGTGGCCCTGGTGGTTATGACGAGAGCAAAGGTGACGTTATTGGAGAACCACAAAGTCTGTGTAGAGCAGCAAAGCATCGATTTTTAACACAGCAGATAGCTGTAGGAGTCGACATTGTTTTCTAAAACAACAACCCCAATCATCCCTTATCTTAACCACATGGTCATCGCTGTAACCACGACGACAAAAGATCTCATGACCTTAAGGAAGTAGTCATTTGAACCCTAGTCCGCAATGTTTGTTTCACCATGATGTCCTGCTGATAAGGGCGTTAGGTTCATGGAGCAACCATGTGTTTTGTCATGTCATGTGGAGGACTTGTTGATCTCTTCAGGGCCAGTATGAACAGCAGGTATGATTACAGCAAGTAAAACCTGTTCAAATGTTCTTATGGGCACCTTCTTGTTGTTTTAAGACAAACTTGGAAAAATTGTGAACTTATCCTTTAAGCCGAGCCGTTCAAAGAGTTGTTAACGAGAGGAAGAAAGAGGGCAAGAGAGAGAAAAGACAGCAGCATGCAGTCAAAACGGCTTCTCCGGCCCTCATCAGATGAATGTGTTCGGTGATGTAACACGTCAGCGAGTGATGGCACATTAAAGTGTCATTGAACTTTCCGATCCGCTCCTCTCCGTCCACGCTGCCAAAAACTTGTTATTGATTCCATTTAGGAAGCATGACGTCAAAAAAACAAGTTTCAGCTTGACCAGAAAGTTAAAACCATCTACCTGATTGTGTTTTTGTCGAGATGAAAAGAAGCATGTGTTTAAATTATAGGTCTATTACTGTGACACAGTCTTCAATCAAAGAAGCCACTCCAACCTTTTTTCAGCCCTGGACTCACTCCCAGCCCTGCCCAGCAGCTCATTTCATTTTATGAAGCATCAGAGCTCTGAAAGACTGCTTTCACCCTCGGAGAGTCTGAATAGATCAATTCCCAAAGCAGTTCCTGTTGAAATGTCCTCTCACAGGAAATCAGTTTCATTCAAAAGCTCTGGCAACACTCCTTCAAATGCGGAGGGGCAGCGGCAGAGTCACAGTGTAGAGAAAAGAAAGCAGCAAATGTGGAAGCAATTATGACCTCGCTGTCACTGGGAAGGTGCTGCCATGTCGAGCATGTCATGTCACAGTTTAAGTTATACTCTCCATTGTTCCTGATTTATCTCATTAATGTATTTTAAGCATGACAGTCACAGACGGACAGTAAGATTCCCCTTCACCAGGACAGCTGATGTTACTGCACATTAATACAACAAATGAATTGTATAAATATTAAGAGTGATAAAATCACACAAGTGTGTATGTGGGTGAGTTGATGTTCCAAAACCAACACCAAAAAATGACGTATTCCATGATTTATGCTGTTATAAATACACAGTAAAATGTGCCGAAACATTTTGATACTTGACTTGATTAGCAATGTGCTTGATTAAATATCAATAAGTATGTCTGAAGTACATTTTTATTATTTTTGGTGCTAATTTTCAGTGCCTGAAAAATGTTAGAATTGTGTTTCAATGTACTACTTTAAAGTTTGTCATTAATTTAGTCGTACTTCAAGTAAATATTACAATTTTTAATGTAATTTAAAAAAAAAAAAATTTTTTGGTTCTGTTTTTTTGAGAGGTTTGTAATTTAGCATTTTTCAATACAATCTGTTGTGCTTTCTTTTACATACTTGAAATAAAGCTTGAATTTATACGCAAACCACAAATTTCAGGTGTTATTGCTGTAAAATATTCTCAGTATGTAAATATATATATATATTTTAATGAATGCATTTTCAGTGTATTGTTTACATGTTTTAATTATATTATTGGTATATTTATTGTATATTAAATGTGTATGGGTAGTTATCCGAAAAGGACAAAAATATACATAATAAGTTCACACAAATGCATTTAAACAAAGTTCATGATCAGTACAGAAAGATGTAGCTACTTAAACACAACGACTTAATGATGAGATTTTACTCAGTGTTTAATTGCACTAAACATACAGTAACTACAGTCATTAGCATAACAAGTACTTAGTTAATATGTCATGAATAGCATGCATAACATTAATCATGAGTGGAAGTACACTAAATATACTTATATTAAGTGCTCTTTAGTGTATTCTTTTCTACCTGAGAAGTGCAGAACACAAACAGATAGATAGATAGATAGATAGATAGATAGATAGATAGATAGATAGATAGATAGATAGATAGATAGATAGATAGAATTCCCCCATTGCATGATAGTCTAAACGCTGTTTCAATAAGACTCTTATTCTATATTTTAACATATATTTTAATTCTATATATATTCTCAATCAAATTTAGTCTAAATATTTACTCTAAAAAAAGAACAAAACCAGCCATCACATCCCACCACGTGTCATTTATGTAATTACACATTGTGAACTGCTCCCCATGTTGTTGAAAATCCATAAATTCCCAGAAACAAAAAGAAAAGAGGACCTTGCTGTACTGGATGGCAGCCACACGGTGCCTGATCAGAATCATTCCACTAACACACTGTCATACACTGCAAATTCTGTGCATTGCAAATACATTGTATGCCCATCTAAAAAATATCACATCCAGTTATTGTAGCCCTCGCTTTATTGTAAAGATATGATGTCATCATCATATGCCACTTATAATTGTTTATTGTTGATTGTAGGCTAATTGTTTGAAGATGTAAAACGTGATTATTGCGTATTGCATTCTGTAGTGTATGAGACCGTTTTTTTTTTCCTTCTATCACATGATAACTGCTGCTGCATGGAGCTCTGCGCTTTAAATGGACTGCTGAATAATGGAGAAACAGAGCAAAGTGACGGGACCCAAACGGCAGCATCAGCTGTACAGGCCTATCCCGGTCTCAAGGGCAAAGAGGGGGGAGGGGTGGGGATGCTAGTGTTGTTGTTGGGGGTGGCGCGGGGTGTGGTGGAGGGCTGAGAGAGAGAGAGAGAGAGAGAGAGAGAGAGAGAGAGAGAGAGCATCTGTCTGCATGGTGACGTCACCCCGCCCCAGCAGCTCGAAGCCTTCTCCTGCGCGTATTCGACCGCCCGCCCTCCCGCCCGTCCGCACTGTCCGGGAGGATGAATCCCAAACTCTTTGATTTCATTTAACAAACCCGCCTCGAATATTAAACCAATTAACCGAGATCGGTTTTCATCATCTTGGGGGCAGAGTGGGAAGAAGAGACTGCGGCTCAGCGGAAGAAAATTAGATTCTTTTTTTTTTTTTTTTCCATCTGAAACATTTTTTTTTTTTTTTTTTTTGTCCTGCATGAAAGGATTTGGAGGAGAGGAGAGGAGAGGAGAGGAGAGGAGAGGAGAGGAGAGGGAGGATGTGGAGGCGCCGGGATGAATCCTGGAGGAGATAATGCGACAAGAAGAGGAGCAGCTCCGCGTTTCACTGCAGATATCGACGCTCTTCATATTTCGGCAACTCGCTCCTGTTATTCTTCAATCGATGTGCGTTTAGAGGAGGCTGCCTTTGTGCGTGAATGGAGGAGGAGGAGGATGCGGGCTGCATCCAGCCTGCTATTCCAGATGAATACAGATATATTTACATCTATTTTCTAACACGGTTAATTTGATTTCTCTTAAATTAAATGTTTGTTTTTTTTAAATTATTATTTGTATTGAATATTGACTTATTGTTTAGCAGGATGTTAGGCCTTGTTGGAGTATATAGGCTAATGCTGCATGGCCCGGCCTACATACTGTAATAATCTGCTCCATTTAGTGTCGGGAGGGGTGTAAAGCCTGATGAAAATCACTCTTATATAACATTCCAAGAAGGGACATTTTGTGAGTGTGTGCTTGTCAATATCCAGCATGATGTAACCTTATGATTTATATGTTTTTTTTTTATTTATTATTATCTCTACAATATTCAGCAGGGACATTGTGTCTGTTGCGCTGTGCTGTGTTTATAGTAGTTACTGCGGTGCGTGTTTGATGCTCCTATGCTTTCATTATGATCCTCCTTCACTCGGGCAAATTGTAATGATTTTTTTTAATATCATCATTTTTGATTAGCTCATAAGACTCCAGATGCTATTTGTTCACGAGGGAATTGACACTGTGTCACCATTTGGCACAAGAAGAGAAGAAGGGAGACTCTTATGGGGAAAAAAAACGCCCTTTTTCCACACTTTGGTGCGTCAAAGTCATCTTTAACACCAAGATAAAAAAAAAAAAAAACTGATTCAGATGCTCCGGTTTCCATCTGTTTACATTCTGATAAGCTTCCCTCATCAAATCTAGTCTTAGCCTCATTTAGATCCCCCATGCAGCCTGGGCTCCACTCTGTAATGGCTGCCTGCTTGATGTGTCCTTGACATGTCATGAGAAAGAAAGACTGAACATGATCTGTTTTTTTTTTTTTGTTTTGTTTTTTTTTTGTGCATGATGATTTTTGATTTCTGAATGCAGTCCATTAAAAGGCAGGCAGGTGTAAAACAGCTGATTGCTGCTTTCCAAAATTTTAGAGCAAAAGGAGAGATGATCCGCTGGAATGTGTGTGACCTTTATTGTCAGCAAGGGGAGTGTGTTTTAAAGGAGGATTCAAAGCAGAGAGTGCTCATTTTGACTCGGGTTTTTTTCTTCAAAATATGATGTTAATCATTTTTGGGGATATTCCTCATAGATGATACTGGCAGCTGTGACCGTGCTACAGGATTACAGAAAAAACATTGCCACTGCATGCTAGGAAGAGAAAAATGGAACAATTGATGCTACACACACAGTTGAGCTGACAAGAGATGAAGAGATAGATAGAGATGGGTTTTTAGATGTACAGGCTCAGCAGCCTCTTTAACCTCAAGGTTATCCTCCCTCCCTCTTCTCTCTTGTCTTTCTATGAATCTGGACTTCCTCTCTCAGTGTTCACAGTGGACCTTGATTTAAAATCAGTCAATTAAGGCACGCGGTGAATGCCAAGAGAGAAGCCTCGCTGCTCCACCACTGTTGGAATTTGGAGGGGAATGTGAGCAGCTGTATAGATACAAGTATGTGCTCTATGTATTTACTGCATGCTACATGTGTGCTCCGCCGTCTGGCTTTTTTTTTTTTTTTTTTATCACAAGTAATGACTCGTCTGTACTCAGGAAACAAGGAGAAGAATTTTCAGGTTACATGTTATTGTTTAGAAAAGAAGATTATTTTCCTTTTTTTTGGTGATCTCTTTCACAGTGAATGACAGGATTCTAAGAATGAGATTCAAGTAAGTATAAGAGTAAGTGTGATTTTTTAAGGAATCTAAAAATGTACTGTATGTAATTTCCCCTTCATTTGGATGTTTATCCATGTTTATATATATATATAATCTCCTCTCTGCAAAGAATTTAAAAAGAGGGTTTAGGAAATTGTAATTAAAATTTTTGGATAATTGTTCTAAAACATTTAGTATCCACCTCAAAAAGGAAACTATGTCTAATTTGAAATGTGAAAACATGAGCAGCATTTCCAGTCCCCACATTTCATAAAAAAAATAAAGAGGACAATAGTAGCTTCAGTCCTGATCGGTCAAGGTTTGCCTGAAAAAAAAAATACAAAAAATCTTAAGAGATATAACAGATATAACTTATGCAGATGTTCCCAAACTCTTGAGAAGGTTACAGCGATGCGTTTATTTTAGATTGAGCCGCAGGTCGCTAGCAGGTGTTCTGATGAGGCGCTGGAGTCAGAGGTTGAAATGAACTGATCACTGCAGCAGGAGACTCAAGGTGACATACCGTAGGAGGACAACAGATTCCACCATGATGTGATCAGCCTTGCCCTCTTCTTTCTATTCCCTTGTGAAACACTGTATGTACACATACTGTATGAAGCACTTCTACCTCTTTCTATACCCAGAAAGACAGAGAGAGAGAGAGAGAGAGCAGCTGAGCCTGGCTCATAATCTACTCAACAGGCTATTCTCCTCATTTATAGATCAATCATGAAGCCTCTTACAGGAAGCCTTTCACCATGTTTGGCTGTACGTGCTCTAAAGTCACTGGTGTCGTTCAGTGAATCAGACATTCACTGCCTTTGAGTAACTGTCTGACGTACTCTATGACCAGCTCTTTACATGCTCAGTAATGCCACCTTCCTGCAACAAAGTCCTGAACTGCTAGAAATCCATCCAGAGACTCTGTCAGCCCTAAGAAGCCTTTCTTGCAGCTGATCTTCTCAAAAGTGGTTGTCCCTGGGTCCAATAAAGAGCAGTTGGCAAGATCCTGTTTACTTAATATGTCAGTTTGGATGTAGTGGAGGTTTTTGGTGGCGCTATTTCATCCTCATTTAATGTGTCAAGCTGCCAGTTTATCTTGGTAACTGATTGTCAACCCTCAGCGAGTGAAGATCTTCTTTTCCACACCGCATTTTCTCTAGAAATGTGATGAAAGGCATTTTTTTTGCAATAAAGGCAAAAACTGTGCCATCAATCCTACTTTGTGTTTGAATAGCTGTGAGTTTTTTTACTTTAGCCTGTAAAAATGAGTCATTCATAACACTGACAAGCTGACGTGTTTCTATTATTCAATATTGTGTTTTTCAAGGAATATTTGCACAGAACTGATGTTACCATGCACTGTACATAGAGATCTATACATGTTTCTTAATATTTACTCCGTTTGATCAATAAAGTGAATCAGATTCAATTTGCAAGGCTGTTTTTTTCTTTACTGCAGTTACATATTCACTCTTTTTTTTAGAAATAATTATAATCAATATAAGGTTTCCTACACTGAACTGGAACGGGATTCATGTAGCTGATGAAGAAGAACCACAGCTGAATAAACAAGATACATGAAGATATTAAAAAATAAATCACAGATTAATAAATGCAGGAATCACATCATGTTTTTTGAGGATCATGATCTGCTGATGAATAAATAACCACAGTTGTGATGTCTTAGTGCCCAACATTAACACTGGCACTCACTTTCAATATGAAGAGACACGGTGGTGCTGTTATTGAAGGCAGCATATGGTTTGAACAGTGAAACATCACATGACCTATCATTTATTTTTCAACTGGCTGTTTCACATATGATGTATGTTGATAAAAAACTGAGGCGTTCGCTACTTACGGCAGTTCTTTGAGTTTGAAACACTTGAGGTGGAGATTACAAGTGAGAAACAAAGGATGAGTGGGGACTGTCACATGCAGCAGAAATAATGCTAATGAGGCAGGTTTGCAACGACCACAGTTTGCAAGTGTTTCTGGGATTCCTGAAAATACATCATTATTTCATGAAATAAAGACATGATTAAAAAAAAAAAAAAAGAAATAGCACAGCAACATCCTGGCACAGAAACACAGAACACAGAAAATAAGCACGAATAAACACTGTCACAGCCAATAACGGAGAAAACAAGTGTGAATATACAGACAGATAATAGTAAAGAAAATATATGAAGCGACACTATAACACAGCTAATAAGGGAAATACCATATAAGAATAAAAACTATGTCACAGATAATAAAGAAAACCTATCCACAATGACACAGCTGATAGTAGTAAAGACATTTATATTGATAGTAAATACCAGATTAAAAAAAAAAGCAGTAAATAAATGATTTTTGTTAAACAAAGAACAAAACAGGAGAGGAGTATGTGTATTTCTATGAAGCAGTGTGACTTGACTTGAACTAAAGATGTATCTGTTTCAGAGTGTAGACACCAGCTTGTTGACAGCCTTGTTGTAAAAGGCGAGCCGGCCTAATCTGACCCTGCTGGCTGTTAATCCTCAGTAATGATTGCTCTACATTTAGTCCTGCTGCCTCTCTGGATGTTTCCACAGGCTGTAAGTCATGTCTGTCACGCTCACTATTTCACACATGTCATGGTTCTCTTACAAGATTCCGTTTAGAGCCGTGTTTAATGCACATTCACACACACACACACACACACACACACACACACACACACACTCAGCTCCATCTATACACTCACAAAAACACACATGCAGATTATGTAATCCGATATTGTTTTTCTCTCAATTGATCCAGTTACATGCTCAGATATAATTTTAAGTTGCATGTTTATGGGTTGCAGATGTCATTTTAATCCTTCAGAATCAGACAGAAAACATTTTGAATGACATATTATATAACAAAATGATGAGGCAGCTGCAGCCACTACAGTATATTTTTAAAGTGTGGAATGTGATTTCCTCTTCAGGAACCCTGTCATTACTGAGTCTACAATCACAACACGCAGTATGTTTATCCTCTAAAGCTACCATCAATCATATCAATTTGACATAAACTCAAATCAATAAACATCAACCAAGAGCACACAGAGGTGGGAATTCAAATTCTCCAGATAAATGTGATAATAGAGGTTAATGATGTTGTGATGGTTACATTTGTGGCTAAATATAGAATTAGTTTATGTAGAGATCTTGAAAATATATCTATAGATATTCATGTCATGTACTTTCCTAATCATTTGAAGATACTAAAAATGGTTTATTGATTGTTAAAAAATGAGTTTGGTCTGGCTTTTCTACTACAAGTCCAGACATCAGCGGCTGTTATATGCAAATAGAATTAAGTTGTGCAAATAATGCAAAATGGCTTTGAAGCCTCAGTCAAAAACAAATGGCACATGGTTGTGGTTGCCAGGTAACAGTGGTTATCCTCAGGCAGCTGCACAGCTGTGCAGGTAGCAGAAGAATCCCACAGTGTGAACCAGAGGAGCAAAGCCTGAACAGGCAGACAACACTGACATATGAGCCATAAATGAAAAAAAAAAAGCAAACTATCAATAGACTATATGGAAATGTCTGATGTAGTCAGATTTGAACACATGCAGATTTCTTATCAGTCTTATCAGTAATAACTTGTCTCTTGTCTCTAGAGATATCAGCACTGAAGGAATCCACAATGTTTTGAAAGTGCATGAATGTATGTCAGGAATGAGCTCTACTTCAGTTTATGTGCGGTCAGTTCAATAAATGATAAGTGTGTGTGTGTGTGTGTGTGTGATAGAAGCAGAGACAGAAAGAGATAAATATCCCAAGTGCACCTAAAATAAAGACTGTTACAGTTAAATATATGTCGTATCCAGTGTTGGGAGGACACAGGTTTTCAGTTTGACTAATTCAAATTCCACCTTTTACTAAGTTACATTTATTCAGATTTTTGAAATACTATTTTTCAAAACAAAATCATGACTAATATTGAAGCTTAGCGGTCCTGAAGAGCTTGCTTAGACATCAGAATTTCAACAAAACAAAATGCTGATGAATCAGATTGCCTTCATTTTATACAGTTTAAGAAATAAAGAATTTTGGAGCTTCTTCTACAGGGCTCTACTGCACTCACATATCACACTAACAAGGTTTTGGTGTTCCATTATATGATAGATCCTTCATCATCCACAGTCTAACAGTCAACAGTCTAAAAAAATATTGCTTTAAGGACTTTTAAATCCCACACACATCAAACCGTATACACCAGTGTGAGAGCTGAATCATGGCTGAATGCAGTGACACTGTATGTGCTGACATGTAGGTGCTTGTTAGTTGACCTCTAGGTGGCACAAAAGGCTCACACGGTGACTGACCTCAAAGCAACTTTAACCTTTGAACACATATTTGAAGAAAAAAAAAAAGCTTTCTCAAAGGATGATTTCTCTAAAACATTGTGTAGAATTATGTATGAAATGTAAATATTTTGAGTCTTTATGGTTAAAATGCACTTTACTTTTAATACACCTTCATTAATGATTAAAAACATTTCAAACATTTCTGTGAAACATGTCTTCCATAAATTGAGGCATGACTCAGATAAGATGAATGTTACAGCTACTACTACTGTAACTACTAGTGCTGCTAATAATGCTATTGCTACATCTTTACTGCTACCACAAATACTGTACCTACAACTGCTACTATTATATCTATCTTTCTATCTATTATACATTTTGTTGCTCAAGAAACAATCAATGTAAATAAATATAAACAGCAAAGACTGGCTAGAATTAAACGCCAGAGAACTGGTGGGATGCAGTTCCTAAAAAATAACAGCAGAGGGCGCCGTACACCTGATTATAACAGCCACCCTGTCCATTGTTCTGAATCAGCCATGGATATGTCATGATAAGACTTATATGGTCAAAAAAGCCAGAGCAGGATCAGAACTGTTTACAGAAATGAAGTTCAGATGGTTATGTCATTAAACTCTCTCTGCCTGAGACCAAAATGCAGCCCTGAAAAAGTTCCAATGTTCTATTTAAACAAATTGAAGTGTTCTGTAATTTTTAAAGAAACTTCGCCTTTTAATAACATCATTTTTCAGTATCATTATTTGTATATTTATTTTCCGTGTAAAGACATCAGATGTCTGTTTTATGACGACAGTCTTATACAACATGACGACATTTGGTGACAAAAATGTATGGATGGCACAGTGTGGAAGATAAACACTGACGCTGAGAGGAATGTTAGTGATGCTTTCCATAAAAAGGGAAAGAGACAAAGACAGAGAAAGAGATTGGTGACTGTCATGGTCCAACACTAGTGACTACTTCCAATAAACTATATTTTAGACTCAACGTTGTTAAATTGGACTATGATTGTAGGAATATGTTATTGGTTGTACAGTATGGTTAATATTTAACTAATCATAACTTCACTAAAGGTGATTTAATTAAGGACCTGAGACAGAGGCTGATTTTTCTTTTCTGTCTGCATACATAACATTTTTAAGAATGTATTTGGATCATTTGCTTCAATAAAATTACCAATACAGCAATGTGAATCAGTATTATGAGCTTGATGTAGTTCAAGTGTTGCAGTAACAGTAGTGGTTTGGTCCCTCTGACTGATATATTATCATATATGACATCATTAGATTATTAATAGTGAAGCATCAGTGTTAGAGCAGCATGTTACTGTTGTAGCTGCTGGAGGTGGAGCTAGTTTACACTACTTTATATACAGTTAGCTAGTTTAGTCCACTGGTTCCCAACCTAGGGGTCGGGGCCCCTCCAAAGGGTCAGCAGATAAATCTGAGGGGTCATGAGATGATTAATGGGAGAGGAAAGAAGAAAAAATAAAGTTCTGATACACAAATCTGTTTTCAGTTTTTGGACTTTTTCCTCTAATCTTTGATTTTTGCTGAAATATTGGATCATTTGAACATTTATTGAAGTGAAAGCATGTGAGAAGTTTAGAGGGAAAAATCACTATTTGGTGGAGCTGTTAACAACTCATAGACATGTGAAATGTGACCCCGACTACACACTGCTTTTTGTAAGACGTCAAAAGACAAAAAAGGTTGGAAACCACTGGTTTCATCTTTAACAATGTGTTGTGTTTTAAAAGCTTGTTATATTATCCATTGTGTCAAATCTGCATCTGAAAAGTAACTAAAACTGTCAAATAAATGTAGTGGAGTAGAAAGGACAATATTTCCCTCTGAGATGTAGAAAGTAGCATCACATGGAAATATTCAAGTAAAGTACAAGAACCTCAAAATTATACTCGAGTAAATGTACTTAGTTACTTTCCAGCACTGTCAAAGGGTTCAAGTCTTATCCAAGCTCAGGTCAATAACAATCTATGTAGGCTACAAAACTGACTGATTGGAAGTACATGCTGCTCCTGCTCCATTCATCATTCTTTAGCAGTTTCCTTTATGTTTGTCATGTTTCTTCTCCGATGCTTTGAACCCATTCATCTATTGGCATCACAGTCATTTCCTGTCTACTTCCCCACTACAAAACGTCATATATGAATAGTTAAATAAATCAAGATGATTGTAGTTTTACATGTGTTTATATGGGTCTATTTTTGTCTCGTGACCGCATTCTCACAAAGTCAAGCACAAGAACACGGAGGATATGTGATGGAAACTTTCCACCTGAATTTCTCCCTCACAAAGACGATTTACAGTACATCTACGTCATCTTTTCCCAAAGGTGGCCGGCGACGTCACGAATGTGCCATTCAAGTGTCGTCGGAATACATAGACATGAAGCCACATCGGTCAACTGCTGTTGTTTTTAAATGTGCTTTATATATAATTTGAGTTGAGCTGAGTTGACAAGGGTTGTTCAATGAAACGCAAGCTATAAACACAGCTGAAGTTTAATACAATTTAAAAGAATTTACCACCAAAGACAAGAGGATGATTCTTTAAGTCTAATTCAGACATTTCCATGGCTTTTACATCGTTGAAGCACAAATAAAATCGGTAAAATAAAATATATAAATATAAAATAGGTTGAATCAGAAAGAAAAAAAAACATGAGTTGATGAATAAGAGATCAGTCATGTGTGAGTAAAACTAAGGGTTTAAATGACAGCAGGTCCTGGGTTAGCCTATATATAAACGTATATACCCCACCCTTTTCTATGACAGACAGCGTCATGCCCCACCATTATGTTTAAAACGACCAGTTTCGCTGTGCTGGTTGGTGGAACAACACTGTCTGACGATGCCACCCCTCGCCAAGATTGATTGGTTTTAATACTTCCGACGGCACGTGAAGGTAGCGGGAAGGTAGCGGCTGGACGACAGAGAGAGGAGGAGAAAGATAGCAAGAAGCAGCTAGCGACAGCCCTCTCAGCCTGTTTACCACAAAATAATCGCTATTTGGCGACATTGACGCTAAATATAAAACCAGATTGAAGTATCTGTCTTTAGCTGAGATGTGCCTCCACTATCACTTCGTCGAGTATGTCTAAAACGACAGAAATATGTGCCGGTAACGTGAGGACAAAAAAGGGCATCTCTCTGTCTTTGGTCGTAATCTTCGGATGAGAGTTTCTGTGTAACGTTTGAGAAGCAGCTCAGCTAAACCTCCAGCTGCTCAGCTGAGGTCCAGCTCTCAGTAAGCAGCCGGGGAATCGTCAAAATGAAATTCACAGAGCATCTGTCGGCTCACATCACCCCGGAGTGGAGAAAACAGTACATCCAGTATGAGGTGAGCCAGCTTCACATTAAACCTGCTCTCTGTTAGCCCATAGCTAGCTGACGGGATAGCTTAGATGTCTTTCCAGTTTAACACCGGTTATTTCTGTTTATAACCATTTGGACAGAGATGGAGATGGATTCATTTTCATTCTCTCGTCGTCGTCACGTCAACGTTACAACAGGAAGAGAGGAACTGCTTCGTTTGTTACGTCCGTAAACCAAACAGCAGCCCACCAGTGTTAGCTAGCAAACTAGACAAGCTAGGTTTGTTTTGTTGCTCTGCAGGTTCTCACATCAAGCTACAACAGAGCCCTGTACGTGTGTTTGTGTGTGTGCGTGCGTGTCTGTCTGTCTGTGTGTGTGTGTGTGTGTCCTCACAAGCTGCTTGGAATGTGTTTTGGAGACAAAAGGCATTTGGCTGAGTCATCATTTATTGAGCTAGTTAATCTTTGCGCCTGTTAACCCCTCTGTCTGTCCTCAAATGCTGGCCCAGCTCAGTCCTGCTGCTGTTTGAACATGAGGATGGAGAGACGCTGACAGCTCAACATGCAACCTTTGAACCTTTTTAAATCATGCTGTTCAGTTCTTATCTTTATGAACCTATAATTTGAGCAGACTATGTAAACAAATTATTTATAATTCAAATAAAGATTTTGCATTTGTGCAACAAAAAAAAAAAAAAAATCTCCAGGATACTCTTAGTATGTTTGCTAACATGTCTGCGTTGGAAGATAGGAATAGCAATGCAGTCTATCCATATGCAGCTGCAGCATGGTGCTGATCATGAGGTAATGACGGTTCCTACATAACTCTTAACTAAACCGTATGTGAAGACTGTGAAGTGACCTTCACAGCTGGAACGCAATTGGTCTGCTTGCTGGACAAATGACATTACCAGTAATCAATCTGTCGTCGGGTTCACAGTCGTTTGGGTAATGCAAAAGGCGCTCTGTTGGGACAAGGAGGGAATGTCATCTAGCACTCAACATTTGTAGCTAAAATAAAATTGAAAAAAAAACCCCAACTAACTGAAACCCTTAATTGTTATTTGCTGAGAAGAGAGTAAACATAGGTTTGATTGGCAGCCTGATGAATGTGCACAACCAGAATGCATCATGATTGACAGTGAAGTAAACAGCAGTAACCTTCTTACTTTGCAACTTTATTTTATCAGGAGCTCCTTACTCCAAATACTGCAGATCCCTATTTGGACTTAATGTTTCCTTATAAGTTGAAAACTCACCACTCTGCTCACAAAGCGTCAGGTCAAGTGATATTTTCCACTTCCGCACAGCTGTAAAATTTGTCATCCGTCCAACGTCTGCAGGGGGGCATGCGGACCCTCTTTGTACAGCCCAAAATTTAACTACCACGGCAGTATAAATAGAAGCACTTTTGTGTCCGCTGTCTGTGTCCATTTTGGAGTATATCCAGCCCTTCACAGAACGCTGTTTCTTTTTTCTTCCTAAACAATCTTTAGTCAAGTACAGGCGCTGGCTCGCAGACAGCGCATTAGTCAGATAACAGCCAAAAGTTTATTTTTTTGTCCTTTTTGGCAAAACCTTAACATATTCAATTTGGCATCACGCAGGACGCAGAAAAGCGGGAAATCTTTACAACCGAGAAAGTGAAATGAGGGAATGTTTGGCATTTATACAGACAAAAAAAAAAAAAAAAAAAAAAAGAGAAGAAGAGATTCACTTGCCTCGGAGCTCAGTGAACCTAAGGAACTCAAACCTACTTGAACCATAAAGTTTGCTGTAGCTTTAAAGTTACTTGTTATGTAGCCAAGCAGGAAGAAATACAACAATGCTATCTTTTTTTTTTTTTTTATTACAGTTATGACTGGAAAATATTCACTGACTCATCATTGGTTGTTACAGAGCCATGCCAATATGTATGTATATAAATAAGCTATAAAGTTGCACTGAGAGGTCTTCTACACAGTACTACAGTGTTTGTGTGCTGTGAGATCGGGTGTTGCAGGAATGCAGCTATTGTGTTTCTGCTTCCAGGGTCTCTCTCTCTCTCTCTCTCTCTCTCTGTACCTGTGAGCAGCATTATCTGCATTGTTTGGTTGCAGTATTCTCATAAGTCATCGTCTGTGCTGCATAGTCACATATCGGTAGCAGCTCAGTGTAACGGCAGCACATTCTTTCAGTCGGCGTCTCTTCAGTTCGTCACCAAAACCCTGAAATGTTATGACGTCGAGAAGATCTGGAGTTTATTTCAAACGACTTGTCTGTTGTTTGTCTCTTATTTACTTAGATTCTTCATCCATGACTTCATTCATACGTTTATCTGCTTTTGTTTTGTTTTTTTTCTCCCCTCTCAGAATGAACCAGAAGCTTATTTGCACTTAAGTTAAAAGCTATCAGTCATCTCCTCCTCGCTCCTGACACGTTGTTTTAGTTCTGTGTTCCTTTTTTGCGGCGCAGTCACATTGAAGCTTTGAGCCAAAGGTCTTTTCCTGCTGTTAGAAAATGCGGTCTGTTTAGCAGCTTCGGCAGCTCTGTTCAGTGTTATATCAGCCTGCCACCCCTTTTTTTAGAATTCACCCCAGATAAGCTCAGCTCTCAAAGATCCAAACAAGCAACCAACACCACTTCTGTAATTAACCAAACCAAACCGCCTCTGGTGATTTTTTTTTTTTTTTTTTTTTTTTACAGACTTGGTCCGTAGAGTCTGGCTGTCGGGAATCCTCTTTCCAAGTCTTTGTGTGCTGTAATGACCTTGGTCTTTGTTAGAAATTGAATACATTTCAAGGTAATCGGGCAGGGAAGAGAATGCAGGGACGTGGTTTGACACTCAGGTTGATGGGGAAAGTGTTTACAGAAACCTCTTTCACACGTACACCGCAACCCTGGAGTTACCCGGACATTACCTGGAGGAACGTAAATGTCCGAAGCAGTCAGACCAGACATCAAACAGACTTTACTCTGCCAGCTCCCCAACGATTGAGTCCATGCAGCAGCTCATTTTCCAGTCTTGTTTTGTCCCAAACATATTCAGAGGGTTCTGACTTTTTCCTTGTTGTGGATTGATTTTCTGTCAATTTTTTAAAAGTGATTTTTAAACAACCACCTCTACACTACGTAGCCTATCTTCATACGTTGCTTATTTCAGCAGCAGCTTCACACAGAGTCTGTTTCTTCCTGCTCTTGCAGGGGTTTTGGATGCAGACCAGATGTAGCTTGTTGTTCCACCCAGCTGTAAATCTGGCCTTGAGCCCAGTTAGTTTTAGTCCTGTGAAGATGTGGAAGGTTAGGCCTGTGAGGTTTGCGGACCCATGCTGACCAAGGATGTTTCATGCATGTCATGTTTTCTCATGACAGCTGTGGTTTGGGGGGGGGGGGTCAAACACTTAACAGGGACGGTTAGATAAACAAGAGGTGTAGCTAGCCTGCTCTGTTATGATGTGATGTGTGCTCACAACCGAACACCCTCAGCTTCTTTGTTTTAATGCTGGCCCAGGCTGTTTCAAAGCCGCCATGTTTTCATTACAGAGCCAGTAGTGGCACTATAACAGAGAGCAACTTTTTTTTTTCTGTTTTATCTGCAAAAATGTGTAAGAGATCCAGATTTTGTCTGGACAATAGAACAGACTCAGACTTTGTTGACCGACTGACTGGCTGCATTTCCCAATAAAAATATCTGATGGAAACAGCTTTATTTAGCCTGACAGATTCCTAGCGTGACTACTAGACAGGAACTGTGAGAATATAAATGCCCGATGGTCATCTGCATGACTCAACGGACTCATTGACTGGCTGAAATAAACCTGCTGGATGACTACACGGCTGTAGCACTCAGTCAGATGAAAAGTTGATGTTCAGGTGTTAGGTGTTTGTCTCAGGAAGGACACAACTCGTAGAGAAGCTGAGAAAGACGGACCAGACGCGAAACGAGACGGAAGCAGAGAGGAATGGTGTAAAGTGGAGTGATGGATCGAAGGAGCCGTGGGGTGCCAGCGTTACTGTACACCCGAAATGGATGGTGTCAGTGCCGCTATGCTAACCTTATTACAGCGACACTGTGTGCCATGTGTGCGTGTGTTCCCTGCTGAGATTAGACATCTCTGGCAACAGAGCTGCCACAATGAGATAAGAAACCCCCCAGTATGTTGTTGTAACGTTAACGTTCGTTTGTTCCCAGCGTGTTCTTCAAATCGAGGTCGGTAGTCATGAAACGTGTCAGTCCTGAGATGTAAATATAACATCTAGAAATGACAATCTGGTTAATTAAAGCGAGTCAATTAGAACTGAAGATTGATTCATTCGAATACTCACATTTATCTCTTTCTGCAGAATAGACTTACACATCAAATCCATTTTTCGAAACAGTTAATGTCTTTAGGGGGGACGGCAGTGGAGAGGTGACAGGAAGTGGGTGGAGACAAGGTCCTCAGCCAGATTTGAACTCTGGACATTGCAGTTCAGGGTCTTCACATTAAACTTCCAGGACAGTTTTTTTTTTTTAACTGTTCTTGTTACAATTAATTAATGTTTCCCTTTATATCAAGAAAGTGCTGTCATTACATTATTGATACTTCTCATTATGGCAAATCTGTGACAGTGACAGCGCTGCCTTTTTCATACAGCTACTGATTCCCATTTTCAAATTGTTGTTCAGAACCTTTAAATACAACATTGAAGTTGAACTAAATAAGCCTGAATTCTCATCTGCATCTGCGTTCAATGTGCTCTCAATACAAACGCTTGGAAGGATCTGATCCAAGAACAAGTAAACAAGTTTAAACATCTTCTTATGCAGTGTTTTCCATGCTCTTTATTTAAAATGTTGAAGGGCTTGATATCCAACCCTGTTTTAAAGGGATCTTATTATGCTTGTTGTGGTTTTCTGTTATTAATATACTGTTATGATGTTGGATATCTTTGCGGTTAACGTAGGTAGAAATGCTTCCTTCAAGTCAAAAGCCAGGGCTTCAACCTGCTCAGAACAATTCTACATTTGCAGTGTTTTTTTTTTCTAGCTGGCTACTGAGCTGATGTCAGTGTAAGATGTCACACATGCTCATAAACAGCTATATATGTTCTGTAGCCCTCCGTAGCTAAGGCTGTTGCTAACGTTCTTTCATGTTCTGTTTGTGGATGTCAGCTTGTACATGTAGGGATGTATTTGAGAAGATGAAGAAAAACTATAGTTTGTCTCCTGGTTGACGTTCACCTCTGAATGGCTGGAAGCTAACCAATCAGAACAGAGTTGTTTCATCAGGAGGGGGGACCCTGAAGAGACTAGGGTTAAAACAGCCTGTTTAAGACAGAGGCTGGACTGAGGAGCTGTGGAACTGTAAATCATAGATATTCCAGTAGAGCTCCAGAATATCAAATGTGCAGAGTGCGTCCTCTTTAAAGTGTTATCTGAACAATAAATCAACCTCAGTACTACTGTACAGTCTTGTTTTTATTTTGTTAGCCAGAAGCTTTTCACGAGTTCTTCAACTTCTATTTATACCGTTTACAGCTGCTGTCATTGCTCTCCACTGTGGTTTTTTAACGTGACACTGATTTTAATTAACTCAAGAAAACGACCCTTTAATTTCCATTTTTTTTTAAAATAAATTGTTAGTGTGTGTCACTGTGGTAATAGATGTACAGTGTATTCAGTGTAGGAGCAGAAGGGGTCCTCACTCTACTGTACCTTGTTTGTGACGTAACTTCCATATGCTATTGGCCTGAAGTGTTTGCTCTTTTTATATGAAAAAAAAAAAAAAAAAAAAAACAACTCATTTTTTTTCTTGTCAGCAGTCCACTGCTGTGGAGCTCTGTGCGCAGCTGCAGTGGTGGAAACTCCAAGCTTCAGCAGCCTTAGTTCATGGGAAGTTATTTTGCTGATGGCAGCAGGTTTCAGTCGGAGTGATGAATAAAGAAGTAGACAGAAAAATAAGGGTGAATCAACAAATCCTTTGTTTTTCCTTACACTCACTGTTGAAGTCAGCAGACATGTAGAGAAGAGCCTGTTGAGACAACACTGACCGACGTAATGAACCCATGCTACTAATCTAGTCAATTTCAACATTTAGTTGGGTGTGATTTATTTGTAGGCAATAAACTAGTCATTTAGAGTTACAGTGCATATAATACTGTCTAAAGCTAACATTTATTTTTTTACCAACTTAAAATGCTTTAAAAGATTATACTTCAAGGTACTGGGGCTGTCACTGCCCAATGTCCAACACAACCTATATACCATAATGTGTCAGAGATACAGTTTGCTGTGTCTTAACCATATATGTGGCCAGCGATGTCCATCCATCAGTGGTCAGAGAGAGTGTCTTACCATTCACTAAAGTCTGGTGTGGTGTCATACAGCTGCACTATGTGTCTGGACATGGTGTGTCAGACAAGGTGAGCTACTTCTAGCTGGTGAGTCCTCACATTTGTCGCTGTTGCAGAGTAAAGCAGCTGCTTACAAAAATACTTCCCCACACTGCTCCTCAGATGCTTCAGTATCATCATTATTTGATCAGCATGGTGTTATTTAATCTTTTAGTTTACTGATAGGTCAAAGATGCTGCTGGATCACACTTAGAGATTGTTGAATTTGAATTTGATTACGGTTTGAATATGAACTTTTTCTCCATTTTGAATAAAAAGTGACAGCCATACAAGGTACATAGTTACAGCGCATAATGAACCTGCTGCCATTTAATTGTTAATTCCCCACCTGAGGTCAGTGATGGAGAAGGCAGATGTTTCTCTCTCAGTTTGGTCTTTCATGTTTTGGGGCTTATATATGAATCTGATGTCAAAGTTATGATACATCCTGATAATAGCCCCACCATTAGTAGCTATACTAGCATACAGTGTTTAAGCAACCATGTAACCTAACTGAACTGAATATAGAAGTGAGCTATGAAGACTCAACAGTGTCAGCTAACTGGGCTAGGTCTAGCCTCACAGACACAAAAAAATGTTGCGTTCAGGCACCCTTACTCAATTTGTAAAGTCAATACCTCCCAAATTTACTACTAAAAAGTTGCCTTCAAAGACCTGACAGAGTAATAAAGATCTGTATGGAACGGGGCAGAGTTTTGAGCCTCAGTAATTGTTTGTTACTGAAGATGGTGAAACACTGAAAACTGTCATTAAAGTGTCTGGTTGGATTCAGTATTAGATTAGATGATGTCCTACTCTAGCGCTAAAACAGAGTCAGTTTCATGAAGCCTGGGTTTACAGTATGAACTTTCAACTCATGATGGATAACTTACAAATAGAAAAGTAGGCTAGTGGAAAATCTATCAGTGTGTGTGTGAGAGCCTGTGATGAACAGCCTGTCCAGGCTGCTAACAAGAACAAACAGCAGACTTCATGTCTGGCTTCCACTATTTACACCTGCCAGTGACTTTTCCTTTCATCCAGCTAATATGATATTACATATTCACAAGTGACTGATGAACACATGGTTACGTGATATGTACCTACTTAATAAACTTGACGATTGCAACGTGAAACAGTCGGCTGTTGACTGGCATGCGGTGGATTGTTGGATAGTCAGAGCCACAGAACTTGTTTCCTCCACATATATTTAACAGTCTTCAGAACAGGAGAGGCCTCAGTCATTATCATCCTGTCTTCGGTCTTCCAATGCAGACTCCAAAAGAAGAAGCCCTGTCTTTATCTGTGTGTTTTAGTCCAGTGGTTAGTTCCTGGTAGTGCTGCCTTCAGCAGAATATAGTCATGGAAGACAGCTGCTGATTCTGCTGGTCTTACTATCTGATTAGGATGGAAAACAAAAGGCTAGAACATAGTAGAGGAGGAGTGGGGGAAGAAGGGAGCGGGGGTTAGAGAGAGCAAAAAAAAGGGAAATATAGATGGAGAGATGTACACGGACACAAAGAGGTCAGTGTAGACAAGAGTGACGTGACTCACCTAGAATTCAATTCAAGAAAATGTCCATACAAGGAAATCTGGAGTCAGAGGAGAGGGATTTAAAAGAGCAGAGAATTGGATGTTTCTAAAAGGATCGATTGTCAAAAATCTTCCTACAAATGAATAATCTTTCCACAACCTGAGGGGAAACATACAGATTGGTACTGTATGGAGATTGAGAATAAGGAAAAAAATGTTAACCTGGTGAGATTGTGAAAGAGAGAGAGAAGGGAAGAAATGAGTAAAAAGGTCAGAGGGATGTGAAAGACCAAGAGTGAGTGCCGATAGCGTTGGCTACCACCTGACTGGTATTAGAGGGATCGCATACTTACACATACTCACTTTTCATACAAACTGACACACACGTGCATAGATCACATGCATAGGTCTCTTTTTGAATTCCCATCTCCACTCCTGTGAGCCGAGGCTTAACGAGACCATAGAAGTACTGGTGCTACATGGTATTGGGGGGGAAAAAACTGACTGTTACGTATTGTTATGGTGAGAGGGGCCTTAGGAGTCAATCCACCTTAAGTGAGCCTGGTCAGGTTCCAGTGAGCACCAGGTGGAGCTCATTTATGCTCCATCAGAGGCTAAATTCGCTCGCAACTTCAGGCCTAACTCCCTTCACTTTAATCAGCAGGTGGCAAATAAGACAAGGAAACTCGGCTTGGCTTGTCTGGAGGAGTTGTAGCATTTATTCACCGACAGATAGCCCGAACTGTTCACACTGCACCGCTTACGTTTACAGCTTTACTGCTAACGTTAGGGCACGGATCAGCCCCTGTGACAGCAACTGTTTAACTTCTGGTGCTTCTAATAACGAGAATACACACACTCAAAAGCCACCTCATGTAACTGAACTCCTGCTTCTAGCATCCAGGCGACATTGTCTGAGACAGTAGCTGCATCGCATGCATGTTTACAGGCAGGTCACATGCATGACTCTGCACCAGTTCACTATGTGCTCTGGTGAAGGGGTGCATTTGATCAATGTATCAAACACCTCAAACAGGTAGAGTTTAGTGGGGCCTGCTTTGGTTGTTTTATAAGTTGATGAAGTGCACCCCTTCATCTGAGCACATCAAAACTTGTAGCATGACGTGTTTGAGTTCATTTGCCTTAGTTGACATTGCGCGTCCTACAGTGTGAAACAATATATTGCGCAGCTCCAAAAAGTATTATTTCCCTGTGTTCACTGTGTCACCTTCTACTGCAGTCACTTATTTCATCACTATGCCCTTCAGCACCTCCTGGTGAATATTTATGTACATGTGGCTTCAAAGATCTGAGAATGTTTTCCTGTGATAGTCCTTAGATGCGACATGTCTTGAGACTGTATAGCAGTACAGACTATTGAGGTCACTCGGTGCTGAACTTATATCCCAAACTCTTTAGCTTGAGGTTTGCTGTCATAGCTGAGACGTGCTGTCTGGCTCATTAATGTTAACATATAATGTCATCATCTCAGTTGTGATCAGTCGTTGTTACCTGACCTGAATTCCAGCCTGGTGCAACGTGTCTAGCGGTCAGTGTAGTTTCTATGTGACAGAATATGTTGTGCGGAGAAGCCCCTCTGCTCTTTTTCTCTAAAAACCACCTCCACACGACTGAAGTTGTTCCATTTTTGAAACTAACTCCTCCACACTAGAGTCTGTAGCAACATTACATTCACTTCCAACCATGTGTGTTGCTGCTGTACGCAGTGATCATGTAAATACATCAACATGTCACAATACCATCATTTTTTTTATCATTAAGATTCTTACTTGTATTACCATGAACAATATTGCATAGTCCTAATCCCCATATGACTGTGTTAACAAAGGTTGAAGTAGATTTAAGTAGTGTATGGATTACTTTCATAGGTTTATTTACAGCAGTGATGTACAGCTAAGCTAGTTGCTTCAGATTAAACTAGTTTTAGTCACAAGGACACAAAGCAGTTGTCTTTCCACTTCACATTAGACCAATGATCTCATTAGGAAAGTAGGTTTTTTTTATTTTTATCTTCAGTTCATGAATGTGTCTATTTTGATGAATTATTGGTTAAATTAATTATCAAGCAAAAATACTACTACTGTTTTCTTTATCCTGTGCGATAGACAAATGAATGTCTTTGGGTTTTGAATTGTTGCGTTTTTCACTGTTTTGTGATGATTTACAGAAAAATGCAAATGATGAATCGATCAGTTGATAAAATATTTGCTGGGTAAATTGAAAATAATCACTGGTTGCAGCTCAGTTGTGATCCTGTGATCGCAAAAGTAGGTCTTTTTCCCAGCAGATGTTTTGACTTGGAAAAGCACAGGTGTCACTAATAACATTAATGATGGCTCTGTTCTATTCACGTGTCCTAGTAAGTCATGACAGTGTGACCGTTATCTGTCATTTATTTCATTATTTACACCTGTGATTCTCCTGCTGTGATGCACATTATGAAAAGAGCTTGTGAATGCATATTCAACCAGACTTCACTGATTTCACTGATTTCACTAATCCAATTTGTAACACTGTTACAGTTCAAACTTTAACCTCAACAAAAACAAAAAACAACAACACTGATTTCTGAAAAGCTTTTGCAAATTCACACACCCACAAACCAAGATCTCAAAACACAAATTGAGAGCTGGGTGAGATCTCGGTGGGCACAGGGTAAAGTATGCCCTGCATTTGACCTACTTGACTTGTAGGAGCAGTGTGAAGCCTGTATAGCAGGAGGGGCAGTATCACTACCAGGAGGATTCCTAGTAGCTAACATGTATGTGTTTTGGTGTGGGGGGGAAGATGGAGCATAGAAGATAAAAACCTCACACTGATGCTGAGAGAACCTGCAGACAGAAAAAAAAAAACCCCAGCAGGGCTTAGATTCAAGCTCAGCACATTGTAGCAACATCACTAAACTGTGAGCCACTGCACTGCAGCACAAAAAAAATGAAAATTCTAACTGAAAGAAGCAGAAATAGATTCAATATAGAATTCCCTAATTGCTCTATATTCACGCAATGCTACAGAACTTTCACACGATCATTAATAACGCTCACACACTGTAAGCAACCTTTTGCATAAACATAAGATGAATAGCAGTCTTTCTGATGTTTGTTTCTCACTTACTCATAGTTAAGAGAATTGCTCAATCAGATGTTAATGCTGAGTGAAGCCGCCGCTTTAGCTTTTATTTATGCATCATTAGTGCGTCACAAAGTGTGACATCACTGTCCTGCAACAAACAAAATCTCCAAAACCTTTTAGTCAGGAATTCTGGGAGCACCGTTTGCTCTTTTTTTTTTTTTTCTTCATATCAGACCCTCATAGATGTGACATTTAAGAAACACAGCCGGCTTCATGTCTGTTTTGCAGCACCTTAACAAGGAGCTACCAGTAAAACACAAAAATAAAAGAAAAATGTAGAGATCTGAGGGTTTTTTTTTTCACACAACACAAATGCAAGCTTAATCCAGTTATGACTCATATAATCCTCTTAACAGTTTGGTGTCAAGATTTAAAGTGTTTGTGTCCTCGTGGGTGGGGGGTTAGGGGAAACGGGAAAGGGGCTCTGAGAGAGAGAGAGAGAGAGGAAAAGGGGTGTATAAAAGATTAGGAGAAGGGACAGGAGAGTGAAAAAGAAGAGTGGGCACATAGAGAGAGAGATATGGTTAGTAGGTGTTATTATAATAAATTGTAAATATAAGCACAAAAGAGGGAAACGGAAGAAAATGGAGGGAATAGGAGATTGAGGAAAACGTGAGAAAGATGATGAAGTAAACCAAGAGAAAGGTTTCAAAGACACACACACACACACACAGATTTGTGGTCAGCTGTTGTGGCGCAACAGTCTGCCTGTGGTGATAGCCACAAGTTGTGTGTCTGGATCAAGGTAGAGGTATGTGTGGGAGAAGAGAAAATGCCCAGCAGGGAGAGAGGGAGAGAGAGGGAGTGTGTGTGTGTGTGTGTGTGTTTGTGTGAAGGTGGAGAAGGAGAGAGTGAAGGGGAAAAGGACAGAAGTAGGGTAATCTGTTAGGATAAGCAGAGCTGCCCTCCTTCCTGTTGAGCTGCGTGTGTTTTGTTTTGGAAACTTGCGCCTGAGCACATGCTGAGCCAGCCTATCGACCGCACGCGCACACACACACACACACACACACACATATATATACACGCACATCCTATGAGCCTGAGGAGAAGTGTGGGAAAGCGTGTAGTTTTGCAATAATTACCCAGATGTGTGTGTGTGTGTCTGTATGTGTATTTGTGTGCGTGGCATGACATTAGATTGGCAAATAAAGCGCTCTGTTACCATAAATTAGTGTCATATTAAAAGAAACCATGTTCTGTCTGGCTATGTTGTTGTTGTTGTTGTTGTTGTTGTTTAGACATCTGGCTCAGTTCAACTTACTTTAACTGGTGAACTCCACATTCAGATTGTCTGTCTGTGACTTCACTCTGACCATTTTTAAAAGCAAAATTAAAAAATATTCAGGATATTCAATGGAAGCAGACGCAGTATTAATAGTTCGATTCTTGCCTATCTATGTAAGTCCCAGTCTGACAGGTTGTCTATTTCCCACACAGCATGTTGGGAAATGTGGGCTGAACATGCGTCCCTTGTGGAAAAGTGGTATTAGAAAGAAACAGGAAGCCTGCCTTGGGATTTAGTTTCTACTCTGTTCGTGTGTGTGTGTGTGTGTGTGTGTGTGTGTGAGTGAGAGTGAAAAGAAGCTGTTTTTCTTGGTGGTGAAGGAAAATAGAGTGAGGCCAGTGGAGTTGATGGGAATGTTGGCAGATAAGACAGCGGTAGACTTTATTCCTTGCAACATTGGGAAAACTCCTTTTTTTTTCCCCCCTCTATCTCCTCTACCCACTGAGTACCTAATCTCTCAGGTTACAATGTCAAACAGGTTTGTATTGATCCTGAATTCTTCCCTCCAGATTATAGCTCTGTTTTTATAGTCAGTCAATGAAAACACAATCATCTGTTGTTACTACATGTCCATATTCTAACTCTGAATGTATGCAGGACTCTCTCTGGGCCTTGGTAAACACTTTTTACAGGCCTGGTTTATCTTGTTTATCACATAAATATTTATACATTTGTAAAGTCATTTTTGATGTTTAAAGAATTAATACATACTTGACTGTTTTGCAAATCAACAGTGGCAGACATGCTGGATGATGGGAATCTCCTTATCGATTTTTGTCTTTCTACATCTTTGCTGTTGTTTTGTCCTTGTCTGCTGTCGTCGTAGTCGTTGTTGTGGCTGCGCTGGTGAAACAGAGTATGGAGCTTGCTGAGTGGGGTTATATAGCATGACCTTGACTTGCTCTGCCTTTTTTTTGCTGCAGAAGCCAGTGTATCCCGCTCTGTTGGTTCGGGCTGGCTGGCACACAGAGGGAGGCATTGTGGTCTTGTGCTCTGCTGGCATTCTGAAACATTGACTGACTGACTGACCGCTCTACTGTCTAACCCCTTGAGCCAGAGTAGATGAAAGAGGGCGACTGTCCCCGCTGTCCTACTAGCATTTTACTGCTGCGACTGAATGACTGGCGTCTACTAACCCTCTCCACAGCAGAGACGAGCTGCAGCGTACACTGCAGATTTACTAACAGGGAGCTAGAGGGTGACTGGGTGACTGCAGCACTGCAATATTACAGGATGGAGGAAAAGAGCATGAGAGGCAAAATTACACAAATGCACCAATGTAGTTTCAACACATCAGTGATACTATTAACTACAATTAAATTAGCGGTTCTGGCACATTGCGTCGATCTGGACTGTGTTGTCCTGTTAACATCACCAGGTTATGAAATATCCATTTATATAAGAACATTAGATGCATTCAGCCAATAACAGGTCAAGTATGGCAAGTAATCTTTTGCAGCTTAAGTACATTTGAGCTCGCATTCGGCCCTGAAAAAAAGGACGTACGTGATGTCACATTTCCAACGAGAGCGATAAATAAACATTAATAAGACCGATCACAAACCATTAACAGTGCAGTGTAGCCGAGTAATGTGATAACGTACTAAAACATGGATGATTTAGAATATTAGCTCGTCTGTTTCCAAACACAGCACAGCAGTGTTTCTGTTGGCTTGATTGAGAACATCCTCCCCGGTCAAAGTCAAACAAAGGTGAACTCTGACAGGAGTTGGAGATCACAACAGAATAGGAAGTGCTATGCTTTGAGTTTGTCCATTGTGTAGGATTCAATGGAAGTGAATGAGAAATGGAGCTAATATTCACTTGATGGAAGTGTAAACGTGATCAGCTCTTAGGGCGGGTTTGTATGTAAAAATGGTTTCCACAGTGGAGTCCTCTATCACTGTAGATGTGAGCAGTAGATATCATATCATGGTGTATATATATATATATATATATTATTTTAAATTTATTTGAGAAACTGTCTGCAGAAAAGTCTGTTTCTCGCTTTTCCAACCAGGTTGATGTGTGTCGACCGTCCTCCTGTCTGCAGCAGTCTAATAAAGCCTGAGATAATAGAGGCATAGCTGCAGTGGTATAAACAGTAAAGCAAAACCTCTGATGGCTGCCAAATTTATATCCTCTCATGCTCTTTACACCACCCAACAATAGCATCTCCACTGTAAGTGGACTATGTTGTGGGTATAACAGACACTTCATTTTGCAGGCTATGCAGAGAATGTTTTTTTTTTTAAATCTATCCACAGCTTCAGATTTGGCCTTTTTGATTTGGTAATGTTTGGCTACCAGTGAAACTTTTAAAGAGGAAGCTGTTTGATTGGTTAACCCAGGCTCAGGTTATTTGTCTCACTGGTCCTCCTCCCTGTTTAACTGTCTATGAACAAGACACTACTGTTGCTTCCCTTGTCTTTCATCCATGTTAATACCTGAATTTCATCCATCTGAAATGTAGTGGTCTCTCAATACAAAATGTACTCTGTGAATCCCATTTTGTATGATCGAGATGTCATTTGTATATAATGAGGCATTTGACATTGTATAATATGCCTAACATTGATGGTGCATGAAATAGCACTGACCTTTTTAACCTTGTAGAGACATTTCAGAAAAAAAGAAAATGTAATGTAATAAATTGAAGGATTTAATAATTTCTCTTTCTTTGTATCTGCAGGCTTTCAAAGAGATGCTGTATGCTGCTCAGGACCAGGCCCCATCTATTGAAGGTATTGCTCACACACACACACACACACACACACACACACACACACACACACACACACACAATAGGGTCACATCCATCATTAGGTGGCTTATGGCCTTTGAGCACGTAATACGAGCTGCTTGGAGAGGCTGTTGATGGAAGTCACGTTAGATAATCAAATGATCAGGAACCTTGTGTGTGAGCCAAATTGCAGGACTCTTTGTTCTTCTTGGTGATGAAGATAGTTCTTTATGAGTGGCTGGATGCTTGGGGTCCTTGTCATGCTGCAGAATAGATTTGGGATTGATCAGATGCCTCTCTGATGGTGTCTAATGTTATAGTAATGTAGTAATAGTAATATGAGTCAATATTTGCCTGTAGATGTCTGCCTTGTGAAGTACAGCCCTTAACAAGACTCATAAGTTTGATTCCATTTAAATATCATTCAAAATGTGCGGCTCAGCATGAATTAAACTACAGGTTACCATAGCAACACGGGATGGGGTTGGATATCATTTTATCAAATTCAAATCCAGTATTGAATCCACTTATAGAATCTTTTTGAATCCCTCATCAATTCTAACTATGTTCAACATTTTCACCAGCTTAGCTGTGTGAACACTGAGGTGAACTTTTGGCCGCCAAACTGTTTGTTTCAGTTGTTCTATGATTTATATTCATTAACAACAGCCAAACTAATCCACTGTGCTGTTTCTTCTTTTAACCAGTGATGGCAACATTTCCCCTGTGCTGATTAAAAAAAATAAAGAGTGATGAGAGATAAAAGGTTCAATAAAACATTTGTTAGTGTCGGAGTTTAATGGATCAGAGTATTTTGTGGACCGCCAACCGGATCCAAAATGGAACCTGCTATCAGAAGCCATCCCTACTCGCTACCCCTCTCTGCTGTGATTGGCATATGTGGTTCTTTATCTCCATCTCCTTCATCCTGTATTATTGCTTAATTATGCGTCTTTGTAAAAATACACTAACAACAGCCACAGTGTGGCCAAAATTTAAAGCCTCAAAGAGTCTTAAAATGTCTTAAAAGCAGTTATCGGAGGCCTTATTTTTCATCATGTAATGACAGGCCTCTTTGTGCCACTGTACTGCACACTCTTTAAGTAATATCATGTCATTCCTTTCATCTTATTTTAACAAAATAGTTTTAAGGGCCTATATTCAGTCAGAAATAGGACTGAAGCGGTTAACAAACCTGCTTACAACGAATCACGATCAGCCACAAAACAAAGTGACATGATACAGTCTGCAAACAGCTTACCAACACACATATAGGTCGTGTAGCTTGTTGTACAGATTACTTTCACAGTACAGAAATTAGCTTCATTTGTCCGTCTGCCAGCTGCCTATCGATCTAGTGGCATGTGTTGTGCTGTGTGTGCTGTTAGTTTTCATGAGAGTCCTCAAAGTCTCTGACCCACTTAACACACGCAAACAAGAATAGACAGACAGCTGTTAGTCTACAGTTTTCCTGCTGAACTGGACAGCAGGTATTGTCCTGCCATAACGACGTTTATGAACAGAAGGTCATCATCATCAAAACCACTGAAACTTTTATATGATAGCAGAAACAATCTGACTAGTAGAAAATGTATTGATCTGTCTGTTAGGGAAGATGATCGTCAATTGATGATGAAGTCAGTGTGTGTCATCTACAGTCCGTCATGTAACCTGCCCTGTGGCTGCTGCTGCTGCTGCTGCTGCTGTTGCTTGTGTACATTTTTATCAACAATAATCCATATGTGGAAAAAGTTGTATAAAGCTTGTTGTGGCTCCAGAATTGCATTGTGGGTAACACAGGTGCCAGGTTTTGTCATAGAAGAAAAATAGCTGGAATAAAAAAAGCTGAGACATCTGAGTCTGCTGAGTTGATTGCGATACTTTTTCATTTTTAGTTGTCCATCAAGAGTCCAACATATTACATATTATAGGAGTGTAATGCTAAATAGATGGAGTGCTCTTACAACCATTTATCAAGTAGAGCAATTACACCACCAACCAGGCAAAGCTGGTAAATTTGGGTTGTAACCTTCTCCTCAACATTTCAATTCCACAACAAATTAGTCTTGGACAAAGCATCATAATCATCGTTATTGTTATAAATCACACTGTTTGTCCTGCAACTTATTGAGCATGGAATATAATGTGATGGGTTCGTGTGGGTTAGATTCTGAAGTATGGGTTGTATTTTTTTTGTGTGGCATTTTTATGCCTTTTATTACAGACAGTAGAGAGATGATAAGAAATGAGAGAGCAATAGATGCACTAAAGCTCCCAGGCCGGATTTTAACTGAGGATGTTGTGGTTTCATGATCGGTGTCTTAAAGGATATGTTCTGGCTTTTACAAGTGTTTCTTAAGACAATACTAACGTGACAATGTATATGTGTGGAAATACGTCTTTGTTGCTGCAACAACTCTTTCTCTGTTTACTGGTCTGAACATATTCTTCCCGGATATGTCTACACTGTAAGAAATAAGGCACCAAGATCCACAGCCTTCATTCTGCTAAATATGCATTTCAAAGTTCGGCTGAAGCTAAAATGAAGCTTCAGTATTCTGAATGGAGTTGATCTTCCAAAGTAAGTCTGTAGTAGGGCTGTAGTCTCCTGATTGATTAGTTGGTTGATATGCTCTCATCAGACCAAATTCTCATTTGTCAAATAATCACCATCATCCCTTCATATAAGGAGAAAAATGCTATATCAACAGCCTTCAAGGATCAATCCATTATTTCTTGGGGCAGGGGGGGGACAGATTAACAAATTACCTGGGGCTAGTCAAAACACCCCAATTGTTTTTACTTTGAACTCGCCCAATGGAGAGTGCTAGGACTAAGTGTGCTCAACGTTTACTGAGTGTTAACTGAACGTACTGAACGTTCACTGAATCAGTGTTTCTCCTGTAATTATAACAACGAGAACCCCTGCCAAGCCAAAAAAAATATTTTTTAATGCCAAATTATCCATTCATTTGGAAATGAATAGCATGCAAGCCTCATGCAGCGCTGTCCCAAAATGTGTGACAACCTCTGTGTTGTTGCCAGGGAAACTCTTGGTAGTGTAACTCCTTTTTAAAGAATAAGGCAGTGCGTAATATGTGTGCGACGTGAGCGAGCTGCAGAAAAGTGACAGTGAATGCGAGCGGAGCAGTAAGCTGGAAACTGCTGGAACAGTGAAAGGGGTTAGCTTCAAAGTTAGCAACACTGGGTTAGCCTAACCTGTAGACGCTAAACAGAGAAACAGAGAAATGTGTGGCTGCTGTCTTGTAGGGCAGCTCCTGTGATAAAGTCAATGTTTAGTTGCTTGTTGTTTTTCTCAAATGATCATATTGTTCATATGCAGCATTCAAATTAGTATAAGCCCTGTTTATTCAATTCTATTCATAGTATCTTTATGGTTGGTAGAACCTTTCCTCATGTTGTTTTCACTCAATTATACATGTCACAGAAAATACTTCACAGGTGAATTACAATCATCCATTACTTAAATGTGTGTTGTCAAGAGATACCTGCTCTCTGTTGGATTAGGATAGTTACATCATGCTGAGGTAGAATCTTATAGTGTGAATGGAGGTGTAGAGCACATATTTAAACTCACAAGAACTTCTGTTCAGAAAATTTTCAAGTTGTTTGAAAGCTCTGTGTCAACTGTGGCGTTGGGTTGCCTCACCCAATTAACCCAAGGAGATTATTTTACCCCCCCAAAAAGTCCCTACTCGAGTGATAGTACTTTCCAAAAGTGCAGGAACTTTTGGGGCCAGGGTTCGTAGGACTAACCGTCGCTGATTGGTCGAACACTGATACCACGGCTGCTTCAACTTGTGTACCACTTTATTTTTAAAAGAAGTACTCCTGTATCTATACTAGGACAGGGGGGAGGATATCCCTCATCGTTGTTAACATTAAAAGCAAAGTTAGGCTAGATCATTGGTGAGCTGAGAGAGTGGTGGTAGTCAGGCGAGCTAGAGAGTGAATGAAGAGAGAAAGTGGTGGTGAATGAGAGAAATAAAAGTGTATTTTCTTCTTGTTTCATGGCAGGGATGTTCTAAAAACAGAAATAAATCACTAATAAACACTCAACAGATGCACCTTGTCCATGTGTCAAACGCTGTTCCTTTATATGGTCTATGATATATATATATATATATAAAGTAGTATATCACATGTTGCCACCTACTGTGATCTTGTGATCCACACGCCGTTTCATTCCCATCTTCTGACTAATGAATAAATGCACCTGACTGTTCATGCTCACCCTGTCATCTTGTTTCATTTTTTCCCCTTTACTTCATTTTATTTTAAGAACCTCTCTGTGACTTGTCTTTGACTCAGAGGTACAACAGACAATAACATCTGGAAAATGATTAATGATATACACAGTAGTCTGTAAGTGCCCTGCAAACACTTGCTTTGCCCATAAAGTCTGCTTTTTTTTTAAACAAAAAAAGATTGACTTCCCCTTCAGTGCTGCTGTATTGGTGCAACTTTTTCAGCTTTATGACCTGATCCCAAAATTATGAAACCAGCTCTGTGCTTTGAGGAAACTAATTCTTCTTGCCGAGGTTCTTGAGTTTCCTGCTTGTTGTTGGCAAATACTCACTAGACGGTTTGTAAGTCGGAACATGATTATGTTAGAATGTGATTTAATATTGCACCAAAAACCTTTCAGGGTAAGCTCTCAGGCCATTCATCCATGTGTATTCAAACCCTTTCTAACACTGTTATATTTGTATTTTTACATTGTTAATGGCTTGAAGGATGAATAAAGTATTTGAATTAAATGTATTTAAGTATTTTTGTTGAAACAAAAGAGGCCTCGAGGCTTCTCTAAGGCTCTGTGTTTTCTGCTGCTCAGTCTCTTTGCATTAAAGCAATCTTTACTGTCTGTCTCTCAGTCTTTGTCTCATCTTCGTCATGTGACTGACAATCAGCAGCTCTTATTGACAGAATTGTGTAAGCAATCAGTGAGTACAATGGAAGATTGGCAGACCGCAAATATCCGTTGAAAAATTCTGCAGATGTAGTTCAAAAAACTCTTACAAGAGTAAGAAGGGTACGTTTTAACTTCAGACGAAATGAGCATGTAATGTCAGCGGTGTTTGTTTTGACATCAAGTAGCAGACTCTTAGTCTCACTTACTGGTTTGAAGATATTATTGAAAATATCATCTGACACTTTGTTAAAGAGAATCAGCAGTAATATGAGTAGTTGACTGAGACACAGTTTGGAAAGAACCAGTCCAATCACATCCCAAAGTGAGTGGTAATACATTGTTACTGAATGATGTTTGTGAAGATGCAGCCAAGTGTATAAATGGTCCTGTGATCGTGTCAATTAGAAGGAAATTCATTGACAAAGAGAGGGAGTGAACTCTGACTTTCCATTATCCCGTAACTGAACACTGTTTTATTAGCTATTTGCACTGGTTTAACCTGCATCGCTGTGTCAGTCTGAATGCTATTTTGAGTCTAAAAGGTGACCATGTCCATTTCAGATTTCCCAGATTCTGAGATGGCTCAGAGATTATGTCTCAAAATGTCTTTATTTGTCCTAAAACAACAATCCAAAAACCAAATAGATTCACTGTAATATTATATGAAACAGAAAAGCAGCAACCAGAGAATGTTTGGAGAGTTTGCATAAAAATGACTCTCAATTAATGATTTATCAAAATTGTTGATTGACTAATGGTTATATTTAAAGGGTTGGTTCACCCAAAATACAAAAAAAAAAACAAAAAATAGTTTTCTCATTTATATATTATTGTATGTAACCATGCAGATAGTTTCTTGGTTTTATATGGCCAGATTGTGAAATTTCTATCTCCACTTCATTGCTGATGTTTCCAACAGGATGAACCCTACTGACTTTAGTGACCCTTTGACCTTTCCTCTAGTGCCACTTTAAGGTTAACTTTTTGATTATTTATATATATATCTCCATAATTGTTTGATGGATTCCTGTGAAATTTGGTTTAAACATTAATGGTCCCCAGAGGATGAAGATGGTGATAATCACTTTTGACCATCATGTCCAGTATTTTTTAGTTTTGCGGGTTTAGTATCACATTCCCATCAGTGTCAGTTGTATTTTGTTTAGTGCTAATTAGCTGAGTTACCTGCTAACACACCAAACCAACATGGTGAACATATCCATTGTATTGAGATGGATTTAGAAATCTAATAGACAGATAAGTCAAAACCTGGACTAATAAAACCAAATCAATCTTCATGATTAGACACCATTAGCGGTAAGAGAGAACATGGTTTTGTTGTTGTTTAGTAACTTTGATGAAGTGGCCTGTAAATATCAGGTAAGGTTGTTCCCTCCTTGTCTACCTACAAGTTCAAGTGATGGCATGCCTCTGCGCTTGGTAGGATGTTTGTAACAGTATGAGAGTAAAGCAGGGTGTTACTGAAAAATAGAGTTAAAAACATCAATTGTCAGATGGAAAGTATAGCCTATTACTGAGAGAGAGACATGTCATAATGATAATAATGATAATAATCATGATGACATGAGTGGAGACACAGAGCGAAAAGAGCAGAATAAGGCCAAAAAGGGATAAGGAGATTACTGTAGTCTGACTGTGGTGGCTGTTTGTGTGTTTGTGCACTGGTGAGAGAGATAGAGGGATGGAGGGAGAGAGAGAGAGGGAGAGAGGGAGGGAGGGAGTGGTTGGGACACTCCAATTTAGTTAATTTGGTGTCTTGTCTAAAAGCAGCCAGTCTGAAACACAGTGAATCACTGAGTCTGCAGAATCTGACTCAAAACCACCTGCACTGTCTGTCGTTTAGCTGTTGTTGACGTGACAGCGGGTACAAGTCAGCGGTCGGACACACAGGTTCTCTATGTCAACTATTCAATTAAAGTCGACCAGAATCTCAACTAGCGTGAGATCTTAAATAGATGAGATCAAAAAAATGATGAAAATTACAGGACGCTGTTCTGGTAAAACTATAAAACAAAATGACTCAATGAGAGGAAGAGGAGGGAAACCTTTTTACTATGCTGTTTGGGATACAAGTAAACATGACATTGATACCGTTTCCACAGAACAAGTTAAGGAGGACAAGCCAGTTGCTCTCACATCACTTGTCATGACGGTTGTTGGTGAGGAAAAACAACAGCCATTGATGGAAAACTTCAGAGAGAAAAGATTAGTTCCTGATTTTGTAAGTTTTCTAGTAAATGGCTGTTTATGTGAAACTGCGGTAACATGCACTAGCTCACCTCAAGTGTGTGTGTGTGCAAGTCGTATTTCCTTTCTTACTTCTTATCACGTACACCTTCGGTTTCACAAGCTGTAACAAAGGCAGCATTCCTGTTCAATTTTCCGACAACAGCTAGATTAGTCATTTAGTCGATAAGTAGATCAACAGAAAATGAACCTCCAACTATTTCATGATTTATCAATCGTTTAAAGGATAGATTCTTACTTTTTAAAGCATATCTTCAAACAGAAGTGGCATCAGTAAATTGATTATCTTCTATCTTCAGCAATGTCAACATGTCACCTTGGGCTTATAGATGTTGTTGATGATGATTTTTTTTTTTTTTACAATTTTCTTAGACTTTATAGACCAAAAGATGAATCTACTTATCAATAAAATCAAACCCAACTTGATGTCTTGGCATCGCTTGTTTTGTCCAATTTAATGTCTACTGAAAATAATTGTCAGTTGCAGACACTGATGGCTGTGCTTTCATAAGTAGTGTGATGAAATCTTTTTGATGACTGTATCCAAAACGGATTAAGAACTGACTGTTGATTTCAGACCTATCAGAGATAACATGGCAGAGGGTATTACACACTCACCAAGCAGTTTTTTTTTTCTAGCAACACCATATTAACACTCCCTTTGCTCTCAAAACAGCCTCAGTTCTCCGTGGCATGAATTCAAGATGTTGGAAACATTCCTTTATAGATTCTGGTACATGTTGACATGATAACATCACATCATTTCTGCAGCTTTGTCAGGTGCGCATTCATGCTATGAATCTCCCATTGTACTGGATTCAATTCTGGTGACTGAGGAGGCCATTGAAGTACACTGAACCCATTGTCATATTCATGAAACCGGTTTGAGATGACTTGCTTTATGACGTGATGCATCATCATGCTGGAAGCAGCCATTAGGAAACTGTAAATTGTGGCCATAAAGGGATGCACATGATCAGCAATAATACTCGGATAAGCATTCAAACCATGATCGATTTGGTCCAAAGTGTGCCAACAAAACATTTCCCACACCATCACACCACCACCAGCGGACTGGACTGTTGACACAAGGCAGGTTGGTTCTGTGGATTCATGCGGTTGATGCCAAATTCTGACCCTACCATCTCAGCAGAAACGGAGCTTCATCAGACCAGGCTACATTTTTCTGGTCTTCAACTGTCCAGTTTTGGTGAGTGTGAGAGCCTTCTGTTGTTGGCTGACATGAGAGTGGCCTTCTGCTGTTGTTGCCCATCTGCGTCAAGGTCCCACATGTTGTGTATTCTGAGATGCTCTTTTTGCTCACCACAGTTGTAAAGAGTGGTTGTCTGACTTACAGTAGCCTTTCTGTCAGCCCCAGCCAGTCTGGCCGTTCTCCTCTGACCTCTCATCATCAACAAGGCGTTTCCATCCGCAGACCTGCCGCTCACTGGATGTTATTTGTTTTTCGCATCATTCTGAGTAAATTCTAGGGACTGTTATGTGTGCAAATCCCAGGAGACCAGCAGTTTCAGAAATACTCGAACCAACCCATCTGGCTCCAACAATCATGCCACAGAATTTGTTGTTTGATGTGAACATTAACTGCATGATTTTAAGCATTTCACTGCCCATTTGGCCAGTAGATCAGAGTTTTACTGGCCCCTTTTATATTTTCACTGGCCCAGCAGCCAAAAAAATGAAAATAATTATTTTATTATTTATTTTTTATTTTTTTGGTGATTTATTCATTGTATACATAACAGTGAGGTTTCTTTAGATTGTGTTGTTTTCCTTTAGTTATGGATATGTAATGTTGGTATATTACACAAATATATAAATTATAAAATTAGGCACCTATTGGACCTGGATCAGTAAATGAATGCTGTAGATTTTGTTTATATTTCATGTAAAGCCAGAGAGTATGGAGTACATAGGGAGAAGAGAACAGAATTTATGGTGATTAATATTTCAGCCGGTAAGGATGACCTTGATAATAAACTCTTGGGTCAAAAACTGAGACGATGCTGAGAGATCTGCAGAATGTACGTGTTAAGATGGAACAGTGAGAGAAAGAACATAATGCCGTTTGTTTGTGTGTGTGTGTGTTCACACCAAGCTCCTTCTGTCTGCTTCCTCGAGCCACCTGTCAGACATGGAGGTGAACTGTAATGAATGAATGGAAAGAAGAACTGCAGCAGGAAAATGAAACGGAAACTAAGAGCTTCTATCTATTCAGTGTTTGATTGTTATTTATTTTCTTTAGAATGTAACAGCTGTGAAACAATCCGAACATAACAATTTATTTCTCTCATTCACTGCTTTGTTTTCTATACCGCTGCTCCCTCTCCTCATTCGACCACCGCTGCACTCTCTCTGTCTTGCTCTCACTGGCTCGCACTCTCTCTTGTCTTTTTTTAAAATGAGTCAGCAAAGCCTCACGTTACTTTTGAATGTTGTCAAACAAAGAGACTCGTCCCAAACCGAACTGTATACCCATGACACTGATGGGCAGTGACTGGCCAATCAACTTGCACTGCATAAACCTTTACTGGCCCCGGGCCATCAGTGATGTTGGACACTAACATATAATTGCATGAATAAGCAGGTGTACAGGTGTTCCTAATGAAGTGCTCAATGAGTATAGATGAGAGCGTTGAAACTTGACAACCAACTGGATGTAAACAAAGAGAAGATTGATAAGTATGGCAAGGAAAGAGTGCAGCTTCTCTGAAAATGTCAGGCTACTAATTCATTTTTAGTTACTCTTTGCAGATATCAAATACTGCCTCAATGTTCTGTTCAAAACATTTGTATGCCAACTTTAGTCTTTTGCATTTTATAGTGAGCCATTTTCCGACTTAAAAACTTTTTGTCTTTCAATGAAGATAATTGGAGAAAATTTGATTTGAAAATATAAGCAAATAAATGACATTTCAGATATCAAATTTCTGTTTTTATGTACCTGTAGTCAGGGAGGAACCTTAATCATATTAGTGCTGGATAAAATGCTATAAAATAAACCTTATAAAAACTGAAAGGGCATTATGTCTGCCTGGTTACACTAATAAAAAAATATCAAATTTGAGGGTTAAAAAAATCCAGTTGTACACAGAAAACTCCAGAACTTCTGAAAATGAAGTGGATGCTCTGCTGCTGTCTCACTGCTCCATCTGCTGGTCAGAGCAGGACAGTCGAGGGCTTTGCAGCACAAAAACACAAAGATAGTTATTATACATACACACACTGAATCCTCCCTCCCCACTTCTCCTTGTTCTAACTTTTCTATCCTCTCTTTCCTTTACCTTTCTGCTCTCCTGTTCACTTCCCATCATGTCCATTAAGATGGATGAATCAGTGCTGTGACACATGTAGTCTTCACTCTGTTCTTTAAATGTTCACTAATCTAAAACTTTTCTCTTCCCACAGTCACAGATGAGGATACAGTTAAGAGGTACTATGCTAAGTTTGAAGAGAAGTTCTTCCAGACGTGTGAAAAAGAACTGGCCAAGATCAACACCTTCTACTCAGGTAATGACTACATCTAATACCACTACACTCTACACTCTACACCCACACACACACACACACACACAAACACACACACTTTAGAGCTAGAAAAACACTCATTTAGATATAGCTCAGCAGTGTGCATATTGTCACGCAGTGGCTTTCTATCTGTGAAATCGTCCTCCTCTCTTTCCTGCTCTTCCCCTGCAGAAAAGCTGGCTGAGGCTCAGCGGCGATTCGCCACGCTGCAGAATGAGCTGCAGTCATCGTTGGACGCCCAGAGGGAGAGCTCAGCTAACGGGCGGGGCCTGAGGAGGAGGAAGACGGTGTTCGCCCTGTCGCAGCAGGAGAGATGCAAACACAGAAACATAAAGGACCTGCAACTGGCCTTCTCCGAGTTCTACCTCAGCCTCATACTGCTGCAGAACTATCAGGTACACATTCACACACACACACACACACACCTCCTCTCAACAGTACACATGCAAACCAAAAAGCTCCAAGATGCTGTCACAGATTTTCTCAGTTTCCCAGTTGAGATCATTAAATCAAAAAAAAAAAAAGAACTTGCAGGAGCATTTTGACAGTTATGCAGTGCAGACTTTTTTTTTCCGTGAGCTGTCGTTTCAGCACAAACGTGCCTTCTGCAGAGCCGAACCACTAAACACATTGTATATATTAATCCTTTGCACCCAACGGATGGAATTAGCATCAAAATGTATACTCTTTAATCTCTAAATCATAACCCTGTCACACCAGAATGCACAGACATCATACACACACTGTAACAATCAGCAGAACCTTCCCTTTGCAAAGATGTATGTTTCTGATCTGTTCAGGATCAGCATCAGTAAATCCACATTCAAATCATAGAAACAAGATGCTCCTTTGTCATTGTAGATCTTGGTTCATCAAATTTCTGACTTTTTCTCCAGTAAAAGTGAGCCAGTTGATCTTTGTGCAGCTACATGCCTGTGTGTAAACCAGAAGTGTTCAGGAGCAAACTCTATGGAGCAGATTCACCATAATCACAACCACAATGATTTCAATCAGAATGATGTCACTAAACCCTCTATCAGTACATGTTGTTGACATTACTCTTCACCATAATGTCCCATCAACATGGTTCTTACAGTATATCCCAGGAACCCTGACATTCTGCTCTGTCCATTTATATATGGAAAACTTGTATACGTAAAATTATAAAATGCACATTTACATGTTCTCCTGGAGCCATGTATAGACATGTAAAACCAAGACTGAGCTAAAAGGAGAGTGAATACTGAGTTTATGTTCATCAGGTGACCAGAAACACGACTCCAAATCAGTGTGTCTGTGTCTGCAAAACTGTGTGTCACTGTTTCTAAATAGTAAACTGTTTGTGAACCAACTTAATGTTCACCAACTTTATAAGGTGCTAATATGTCAGATGTTGTGTTAATGGCTTTCCTGCTGCCCACAAGAGACATAACTAAATGAATGAATGCAGTTTTAAGTAATAAATGATGACGATGATGATAATGATGATAATGAACGTTTTTAACTGGATGTGGATATTTTTACATGTGTCAGTAAAGGCTACTGTCATGCAGAACAGGGTTACTGTTACTGTACTAAACACAGCTGGACCACATGTGGAGAAGCCTTTTCACAGCTTTCATCAGCTGCGTTTGACAGCTTTGTTTCTTTCATCCTTCCCTCATCCATCTCTCTCTCTCTCTCTCTCTCTCTCTCTCTCTCTCTCTCTCTCTCTCTCTCTCTCTCTCTCCCTCTCTCTCTCTCTCTTTCTCTCTCTTTCTCTCTCTTTCTCGCTCTGTGTCTCTGTAGAACCTGAACTTCACAGGTTTCAGGAAGATCCTGAAGAAGCATGATAAGATTTTGGAGACGTCGAGGGGGGCCGACTGGAGAGTGGCCCATGTTGAAGTGGCTCCTTTTTACACATGCAAGAAAATCACACAGCTCATCTCTGAGACCGAGGTACAGGCAGCTCTACCCAATTCAAACTTGTTTTATCAGCATGACTTTATTTAAGAACAGTATTGCTTTAAAAAAAAAAAGTTTTTCCATGGTCCACAATAAAGAACATGTCTCATCTCTTGTCTTTCAGGCGTTGGTCACAACAGAGTTGGAAGGAGGTGACAGGCAGAGGGCCATGAAGAGGCTGAGGGTACCTCCCCTGGGAGCGGCACAGGTCAGACACACACACACACACACACACACACGTATTTACTGACAGATACTGTTCATAAACTCACTACCCTCTGCTGCCACCTTAACTGCTCCTGATGAGCAGTTTCTGTTGTGCTTTTATAGCACAAAATCCAACTTTCAACCCAGAGACAGTTTACTCTCCTCAGTCTTCAAATGGCCCATTAAACAGGGGACAGCCATGATCTTTGTATATTTGATTCAGTGTTTAGTCACAGTGTAAATTTTGAATCTTTACATGTAATCTTTGTGAATTTTGCATCCTGACAAGATGAGCTGTGGACAAGTCCCTCTATCTTTGTTGTCTTTTGCTTTTCTTGAGTTTATAAAATGATTTCACACATAGACCTTACATTGTAACCCCAGTCTTTCATTTCAATAGAAAGTTTAGACTAGCAGGTTTTATTTCCAAATACAAAAGTGCTTAACAATGGTCCATGTACTTTTTGCTCTCTGAAATTTTTGTTTAGTCAATAAAATTTAAATATGAAAAAGAATTATTTTATTTTCAATTCAAAATCTCAGAACCAAAGACAGAAACACAAACCATTTTCCCTTTTCTGGTTTGTACATAAAATCACAACAACTGCAAAAAAAACTAAACAGGAAAACAGTCGTTATTTCATTTGTCTGAAACCAGAAGTCATAGATCAGAACAATCTGGCCAGCAACAACACCATCATAGTACCTAACAGCTTGTATTGTAATGGCCTTGGATATTCTGATGTGAATTACCTGACCGATCCTATTATTGATTCTAAATCATTAATGGGGTTGCTGCTGCTGTGTCTGGTGCATAAATTGTACTTCTCAATTTGGAGACGCAGATCAGATCAAAATGTAAAAAGACAATGAATTAATTAAAATGGAATATAATGAACCACACTAAAATACAAATATATCAAGTCTCTTTGATGAGACTCATATATACCCAATTAAAAAACTTAAGGATTTTGAAATAGAAATGATATTAGCATTAATAACTGAAATAAAGTATAATCATTCAAGTGAAGCTTGATTTCTGAACAATGAATGAAGGTTTTTACAGACTGTGTTTTTCTTACAGCCTGCTCCTGCTTGGACAACCTTTAGAGTCGGCCTTTACTGTGGAGTCTTCCTCGTCTTAATGGTCACTGTGGTCATTACAGGTAACACACACACACACGCACACATATGTATAATATAATTTAAATTTGTACATCTAAAAGCAATGTACGATTTTAATCATCTAGTGACTCAGTTCTTACTTCCTGGATTTTGACTGTCTGTGTGTCCGGACAAAAATATACCTACATAATATAAGAAGTACTTTTTACAAAACAAATGGAAGTTTCAAGAAGAAGAAAACAAATCTCTGGCTCAAACTTGGGAATGAGTGGTAACACTTCATTTTATGGGTCCTGTTTCCTCTTATTTATTTGAAATAAACTGATATATAATTGTAATTTCTTTGGGAGATCCCTGCAAAAATGTGAAACTGACACAAAGAAGCAAATATGGAACATGAAGTTTCCAATAATAAACAAATAGTTTCAAATTATTTTGAATTGGATCCATTTTCCAGTTCAGATTTTAGCAGTTCTCTCCTGTGGATCCTATTGAAATGAATCATGTTGTTACTGTTAGTACATTTAGTCTCTTTTAACCAGTGTGTCTCTCTATCACTCTCTCTCTCTCTCTGTCTCTAGGAGCTGTGGTGATTCGTGATAAAGATGTTTGGCCTATGGTCAGGATCTACAGAGGAGGCTTCCTGTTAATAGAATTCCTTTTCCTGTTAGGTATGCATAAACACACACACACACACACACACACACATGCTCAGTTGCTATTTTGGGAGTCCTCTTTTTCCGTTCATTCAGTTTTAGAAAAGGAAGTTCTGCAGTGCAGGGAAACAAACGTTGTCATTCCCCATATCCCCGACATATGTGCGCACACACACACACACATGAAGGAGGCTTTAACCATATCAGTCTCAGTCTGTCCTCTGACCCGCCTGCTTGTTCTTCATTTCTGTCTCCCAGGCATCAACACCTATGGCTGGAGACAAGCGGGAGTCAACCATGTCCTCATATTTGAACTCAACCCCAGAAACAATCTGTCCCACCAACATCTGTTTGAGGTACGTGCACACACACACACACACACATGCAAACACGCTGTCTAACAGACGCAACAAACGTTCCTCAGCTTACAGTGAGATATGGAAATAAAATGACTTTGTTTCAGTTGTCATCATGAACATTTCTCTGACTGATGTAGTCTTTGTGTGTGTGCAGATTGCAGGTCTGTTGGGCGTGCTGTGGTGCGTCAGCCTGCTGTCCTGTCTGTTCAGTGACAGCATCCTGGTACCGATGCAGGCCAACCCTCTGGCTCTTTACGGCTTCTTCCTGCTCTTCCTTATCAACCCCTTCAAGACCTGCTACTACAAGTCACGCTTCTGGCTGCTCAAACTCCTGGTAACTTCACTCCATAACAAATGACACAGGCTTCTTGTTTGTTTTTTTTCTGTTAAGTTTGTGTATCAAACTGTTCACCATTTGTACCACTGTACAGTATGTTTGTTCACTGATCTGAAGAGAGACTCATTAGCCTGTCTCCTCCTCCACAGTTTCGAGTGGTGACGGGTCCGTTTCATCGCGTAGGCTTCGCAGACTTCTGGCTGGCAGACCAGTTGAACTCTCTGGTGGTGGTTCTCATGGATCTGGAGTACATGATCTGCTTCTACAGTTTCGAACTGGACTGGAAAAAGCATGATGGACTCATCAGCAGTGAAGGTGAGACTTGTGAGATTGTGTATTTCTTCAAAGCTGTGAAGCCTGTGATCCAATGACACAAGACACACTGTTGAATGTCATCCCGCTCAGGTAAAGACGTCTGTAACTCCTACTCCTATGGCGTGCGTGCGGTCATCAAGTGTCTTCCTGCTTGGTTCCGATTCGTCCAGTGTCTGCGCCGTTACCGTGACACCAAGCGGGCCTTTCCTCATCTGGTTAATGCAGGGAAATACTCCACTTCCTTCTTTGTCGTCACCTTTGCTGCCCTCTACAGCACACATAAAGGTAGATACACCTTCATTTTAATATATAGTACATTATTTGCAAAGACACCGTGAAGCTGAAATATTGTGTTTATTATTTGACCTATAAATCACCGTAATTACAAGGTATTCATAAGAACGTTACTTTCTTTAAAAAGTAGGATTTGCATAGTGCAATATTTCTCCTTAACAATTAAGAAAGCGTTAGTATTAAAAATGAATATATCTCTCATCTCTTTTTTTTGGCTGAAATTCATATTGTTCTCAAGAAATTTAAGGTTTTGAGAACACAAACACAAAGGAAGTCTACAAAAGTGACTTTAAACGTAGTTCCTCATTCCAGCCCCTTTTAATGTGAAACACCTTCAGGAAGTGATGAGTTTAAAAGGAGAAGTTCTGGGAAATAATGAGTGAGCAGCAACAGTATTTCTTTCTTTGTTTGAAGATATGTTTCCTGGCATTTTTCTGCCTTTTTAATTGACAGTTGATAGTAGAAATACAGACAGGAAACGGTAGAGAGAATGGAGAAGTTGCAGTTACGTGGCATGTGCCATTCAGCTACCAGAGTGTTCCCAGGAACAGTATGTCTGTTAAAAAGAAACCCCTCCCAGAGCTGCACATTGCTGAGGAAATGTTGTGCTGAGGAAATACACATGCCGAATTAGGTAATAGACGTCTCCATTCTTGAACATATGAATCTGATTTTCTATCAGCTGTCTAATCTCACACACCCTCTCTCTCTCCCCGCTCTTCAGATGAATCCCCCGCTGATGCCCAGATCTTCTTCTACTTGTATATCAGCTGTTTAGTGGTCAGCTCATGTTACACACTGATCTGGGATCTGAAGATGGACTGGGGCCTGTTTGACCGCAATGCAGGAGAGAATACCTTTCTACGAGAGGAGATAGTCTACCCACATAAGGTATTTGGAACCTCCGTGTGTTGGAGGAGACTGGATGATACTAGTTTGAGCCTCAGTATGAGTCCCTGAGAATTTAAACTGCCGTGCTGATGTGTTGATGGCTGTTTTGTTCTTCCTGCTATCTTTAGGCCTATTACTACAGTGCCATAGTGGAGGATGTGCTGTTGCGTTTTTCATGGACTTTGACCGTCTGCCTCACTGCGTTCACCAATTACCCCGGCATCTCTGACATACTGGCGACTGTACTGGCCCCACTGGAGGTCTTTAGGTATACACAATTATTCTTAAACACATCATATTTAAACTTTTTTTTTCTCCCTTTTTCTCTTTCATCATTTCTTTCTACTCTACTCATGCTCTTGTGAAGATTTAGCGCAATAAACACCTACATCCCCTCTGACTTGGAAGAAAACACTGGTGGCTGCTGATAAAAATGTGTGATGGTGATTGGCTGACATGAGAACTGTTGAACCTGAAGTATAAAAATGTTTGATTCACAGAGTGTCACTAAGATTGGCCGTTTGACACTGAGTGTTTTTCTTTCTCCAGGCGTTTTGTGTGGAACTTCTTCCGACTGGAGAACGAACATCTGAATAACTGTGGTGAGTTCAGGGCCGTCAGAGACATCAGTGTGGCTCCGCTCAACGCTGACGACCAGACCCTGCTGGAGCAGATGATGGACCAGGAGGACGGAGTCAGGAACCGGCAGGGCAAGAAGAGCTGGAAGAGGAGCTACAGCATGAGTCTACGCAGACCACGACTCGCCTCACAGTGAGTCTTAACAACAGCTCCAACGTGATGGGGCAGTGAAGAATATAAGATCCTTTATCATATCACTCGCTATTGTTGTTATTCTTTGTGTTGGTTTGCTGCCAGTGTAAAATGATTAGTTTGCTATAAATGATCATTTTTTTCTCCAGAAAAGGGAGTGCTACAGTAAGATGGCCAAAACTAAAGTTACAGTTTTGATTGTCAAGCTTGATTGAAACTAATGAGATGGAAAAAAAGGGCCATCTCTAGTATAGGACAGTAAACATGTGTTTATAGTAAACAGATATTATGGGATTTAAGATGAAGTTTTAAAAAATGTTGTTCAGATACCCATACAGACACACATCAGTCTACCAACTAATCCATTTTATGTAATACATTAAGACCAAGCAAATGTAAGTTGAATATAAAATGTTCTACTTTCATTGTCTTTGTTCTACATTAAAACCAAACTGTGCTTTTGGGTTCCCTTTAATAATTACTGATGGTTACTTACTTACTAGTAAAATATACTTTTCTAAAGTTTGAAATGAACTTTTAACAGTGTGCAGTTGTGCTTAAAACAGACCCAAAGCACAGCAGCTTTTCTTATGTGATCTAATCCTACACACTATGTAACCACACCGTAAGCACATTCTCCCTTTTCCCCTCCAGGTCCAAGACCCGTGACACCAAGGTTTTGATAGACGACACTGATGATGACTCCTGACATCAGGCCACGCCCCTCGCCTGGGTCCAGAATCTGTTCAAAGGAGGAAACTCCGCCTCCTAACCGAGGAATTACCCAGCGAGTTGGGCGTTGAACTCTCAAAACCAAGAATGAGTTGAAACTCTCATGCCTACGTAATCTTTTCTCAACGCATGAGCCTTTGCATGGGTTCAGAACTATTTCAAGGGAGGAACTTTCACCTCTTGAACAAACAACCCAGCAAGATGGCCATCCAACACATAACCTGCCCCTACCTTCAATAATAACCAGGGGCGGGCATATCACTTAACTTACCTAAGCAGTGGGTGAAAAAACTAATCTTCCTGTCATTTGCAGCCACCCAGAGGTGGACTCTTTAACTACACCCACTCCTCAGCCATTGCTTGGGCTCTCCTCAAAGCCTCAGCCTAGCATGAACAACGCAGCGAAATGGAATGCAAGCCGATCACCCTGACAGGAAGTGCCCCTGCTCCCTCTCGGTGCCACAGAACTCCCGCACAGGGAGAGACCGACAACTTCAACCCTACTCCTGTTGAGGACCAAAAGGTTTTCTCACCGCCTTTAGCAATTAGCCTCCACTTAAACTCGCTTAGAGAAAGGCCTTTAATAAATGATGTACCATTCGCACCTCAAGAGATCTCAAGTCAGCCTGTAATTTGGACTTTGGAATGAACCTGACGTCCCTTTTTTCCAATAAGAGAATAAAAAGGGTTGAAAAGTGTCCTCCTCCTCCTCCTCCTCCTCCTCCCCGGCGATCTTTTAGGCCTTGTGACCTTTTCTCTGACCTATTACACAGGCCTTGGCAATTATGCTTGCCAACAGACTGTGCCGACGAACATTTGGTAACACCAGTCAGTTGCTGGCTTGACTCCCTCGCTCTTCAGCTTGCCCCATCAAATCATCACAGAGCTGCCTACTTGCACCTTACACGCTTTAGAAACACATACACACACATACATACACACAGAAATACGCACTTTGTAGGAAGAGTGAATCGGGACAGAATGCCTATCGTGTGTTCACACACACACACAGATACACACAAACAGTCATTTAACATGTTTTCTTGTTCATGGACGTGCAGCGGAGTGGCCTCCACTCAACCTTTTTGAGACCCTGGGAAGAGAACACACACACATACATAGACTAGCCATTATTTGTAAACGTGGTTGTAAATATGAAAAGGACCAAAATGGGAGGTGGTGTGAAAAATAATTATTCAGAACATATGAAATACTCCATTTAAAAAAAAAAAAAATAAATAAAAAGTGAAGTGCTGAGTTCAGACTGTAACGAACAGCAGCTGGAATGACTGTTCAGCCGCAGAGCTGAGAAGAAATTTTACTTTTGTTTCCAGAAAAAAAAGATAAAGATCATCTTAATAACCCTCCCAGTCAACCCATGTGGAAAAAATATCCTCCATCAGGAAATAGTTTTGCTGAATGTATGCCAACTTATTTATGTATGTATGAGTGGGAAAGAAGCCCTAAATACATTGGTCAGCCCATTTAGGCTGATCGGTTTCTGGAAAACTTCAAATAAGAGTGAAGATGAATCCCAAGGGTTTTTTTTTTTATTTTGTCCCCTGAAATCTTGATTGAAAAACTGAAGACTGTTGGATTGAAAAATGTTTGTTTCTGAAACAATAATTCTTGTGTGTGAAACTGGGGGGCAGTCACCTGTCTGTCACACACTCTTCAGCTGGATTGGTGTTTCTGGATCCATTTGAGAGTGAATCTTACACTCATGAGATACATGTTCAGATTTCACACCTGTTCTTAACAGTTGGTCAAAAAAAAAAGACACGTTAGCCTTGAGACAAAGTCATTTTGATGTATTTGTATGTTCAGCATGTAACTGTACTAATCAACACATTCTTCTTGAGGCTGGATGTGAGAGAACATAGGAGGCTTAGCGATGGTTTGTTCCAGTTTTGTCTCAATGAGTTCCAGGTTACACACAATCACCATCACATCATCTGCATATTGGCAAAACTCATTTCAGAAACTCTGTCATCATGTCAACACTACAGTCGCCACCATCAGTCTGCTTCATTGAATCATTAGAATCATATCATCCGCATGTTTTGGTTAAAGACAGGTAGTTTTGATTACACTGGAGAAAATGGTTTTCTTAATGTTTCTAACGAAGCGCTAAAGATGATAATTTCATTGCTTTTGTTCACATCCCGAAGTGGGACACTCTTACGCAGTGTGTTAGTCTAACATCACCTGGTGTTGTGGTCTTAAGTGTCACAATGACAATCAGAGTAGCTGACTCTTTTTCACTGTTCTGTTTTTATTCTCGTTGTAGCCGGTTCTGTTTTAATCTTTCTAGTCTTTTCTTTTATTGTGTAATTTATATTAGCCATTTAATGCAACCTATTCTGCAATAATCTCAATGATTTTTTTTTATTAGTTGTCCCAAAGTCATTCAGGAAGCTCATCAATGAGCAATAAGAGACACTTGAGAATTATGTGCACTTTAATGCCAAACGTGATTTTTGATGTACTATATAGAACATTCACACCTAGAATTCAGACACTCAAACCAAATGGCGTACAATAAAAATAGTGTTGTGAATAGGATCATCCTTATAACGAGCTTTTTTGAAGCTTGCCAAAATGTAGAACATTGATTTGAGGACTGAGATATGAGGTGTATGACATCAGGGTTTCCTAAACACTGTTTTGGTTCACAGTAATGTTTGGAGTCTGTTTTATTTTTGGTCTGCACTGTCTAACAGATGATCAACACTCTAGCTATTGTTGGTTGTTGTCAGTGTAGTAAGTCACACAGGGAAGTTGAAAGAACAAATCTTTCTCAATATTTCCAGTTGAACAACTTTAGAGTTGTGTCAAGTTTTGTTTTGGATCTTCCTGAAATGCGTGAGTTGAAAGCTCACTGTGAAGATGTGATTTTGTAATTTCACTTCAGTTTTCTTTTTCTCAAATCAGTTGAAATCAAAAAGTTTTCCTATTCTCTAAACCTCATCACTGCCTAGTGGATCAAAGCTTAGATCCCTGCTAGCACCTACAGGCCATGCTATCATTCCAAAATCATCTGTTTTTCTTATTTTTTTACATGTATTGGGATTTTGCTGTTTGTTATTAGCAGATACAGACAAATATGTTACATTCAAGATAACAAAGAACATAGTAGCCATCAGTCATATTGAATATATCATTCCACTCAGCAATATACAGTGTAATATGTATGGTCTACCTGTATAATAGATCTGAAAGCTCATACAGCCTGTGACATATTTTTGTGGAAGGCAAACCTTTTAAACCTTGTGACCAAAACTAATAAAACAAAGTAATAGTTTTTTTTTCTTAGTAATATTTTTGATTGTAATGTCCAGTGTGAGCTGTGACTTGTTGTTGTTGTTCGTCCACAAACTGACAATGTTCAGGTGAGCAGTTTTTCACAAACCCCAGGAAAGAATCATGGTGGATACTTGCTTTATTTACAGTTTCCACCAGTGTGCAAATAAATAACACATGGTTAGACGATAGTGCAGTCCTACACAGATCATGCAGGTTGCAGGTGTTGTCCACAGATTTTAACACAGCAGTTCTTTGGTGACTTTGAGAATTCACATACACACACACAGTGAGAAAAAGAGAGCAACACAGTTGCCCTCTTAACCTTTCTTACTTATTCATATATACAGTATATTTTTGAATCATTCCTACACTATCTCCGAAATGAGATATGTTGGGTTCACTTTTTTATTTTCTGAAATTTCCATGCAGCAGCAGACACAATCATTCCATCCAAAGAGAATAGTTAAGTTTCCTGCCTCTAAGAGCAGTGCATTTCTTCAAGAATCGGACTTTTCTTTTGTAATTCCTCAGGTTTTCATGTTGTGATGAGTGTTTTTTTTTTTTTGAAGAAATTTGTGTATTATGAAGCCATTCCTATGGTGACCCTGACCGCTCAACGTACTATGACTTAAGAGAACAGGTGCAAAAAGAAAAAAACACAAGCAAATAAAGAAAACACTTCACCAATTTGACAGCTCGTGTGCTGCGTTTAGACGTGAATGTCTGAGTGAGAAAACACAACCAAATACAAAAACTAATCAAATTGTGGAAGATGTTTTGCACATTTGTTTTTGCTTTTTCTGTTTTCATGCGTTATATAAGTTGTAGTGGGTTTGACGTCTCAGGGCGCCATGCAGTCCTGTGTATTGAACAGCATATTCCGTAATGACAGTTGGATGGATGTGAGAAGATACGAGCCCCATTTGAACTCAGGATATTGTGAGCATATTTGCACCTTGGCCTGCTCATTTACAGGCAGCACGTAAGCTTCCTCTTGCACCTTTTTTTGTGTTTTTCCTGACAGCCATCGTTTTACGAATTTACCGCATGAAACCTCACTGCACCAATGTATATGTCGCTCACAGTAAATACACCCAGAGATCTGCTGAAACTCTGCACAGGAAAGCTGTAAATGTCTACCCAAATGCAGGAAATGGACAAATAGATTTTAGTTTTTCAGCAACAATCATAATAACTGAGGAAGTCAGGTCAATTTTCAGTTTGTCTTTAACTTTTTTTTTACCAGTACAACACCAAACAGCATCAGCCTCAGTGTAACATCCCTATAAAGTCAATTCATTCCTTCAATACCACAACCAAGCCTAATGATGTTCCATATTCAACTTTTTTATGATACTGAACTTGTGACATTTCAGCTGCAGGCAGGCTGACTAGGCTCTGATAGATGATGTTTTAGGGTTAGAGATTGTGACTTATGTCTTTTCAGTTTCTACGTTTTTTCTGTATTCCGGGTGATGCCTCACAATCCCATTACACATGAACACCACACTGCTTTAATGTGAAGATGGTTGAGTGTGTGACAGACAGGTGACCTCCCCTCCAAACCTCTTTTTTTTATTATTTTTTCTCTCCAGCTGTCAAATTAAATCCACCGGTAGAGGGTAGGGCTGGGTATCAAAATGTGTCAGAGAGTACCAAAAGCTGACATTGAATGTCTGGTCAAATTTGTTTACTTTAAAAAAAATAAGTAAATAAAAAAAAAAAGTGAAATTAACTAATATTTTTTTGCCAGTTGGCAGTGGCTGTTTGTGTTCAGAAGATATTTCACATTTTATGTTAGATGAAAAAATGAGTTCTGTCTGTTTCATTCCTAAAAGGAAGCTTTAAAAAAAACAAACATACTTTTGCTACACTTTAAACATGGGTATCATCTCCACACCCACAATACCCAGCCCTGCCTGAGAGTGGTGGAGTCTGCTGAACTAACCTTGTAGGTCTCTCCAAATGTCTATCACAGTCTGCCAATCAGTTGTGACCAAAATCTCATCAGTTCCTTCACAGCAGTCACACAATGTCTCTTAACTTAATAGATGCACCAGAAACCAGAAAGACTGGTTTTTCAAACGTCCGTCGACTTGATAGTGCTGTATTAGAAAACATTAGATACAAATATGGAAGCTGTTCAGCTCGGCTGTGAAGCAGTTCTCAGATTTTGATCAGAATTGAGACGTATGATTGGATATGAAGTCCTAATGTTTAAACAGCTCCGAAGAATCTGAGTATCTTCTTCTTCTACTCCTCTGCAGAGGATGCAACACAGCTGGCAGCTCCAGGGTTTCTTGTCCTCAGATCTTGATGCATAAATAGTAAAACAGGGTTGTGGCTGAAGCCTAAGCTGAGCTCACATGAACTGTGTCCTTCAACCACCAGCTCGGTTTCCCATGGCAACACTGTCCACTCTGCAGGTCCAGGATGTCCCAGTTGTCTGTGTTGTTGCAAAACCTCTTAAAGGCTTTTTGTTTTCTCCCTCCAAGTGAAGGGTCGTGAATTTCAAAAGTCCAATCTTTAAAATGATTTGGTGTTTGGTGATGCCTGCCCTGACACTGTGTGTCCTCTGATCTGTTTGGAACACCTGTTGACCACAAGTTGTTGTTGTTGTCATCATCTGCCAGTACTGACTGGACCTCTGGGCCTGCAGCACTGATGGTATTTTAGACGCAGCCATGCTGTTGATTCCATTTCACGACATAAAATTGTTGCTTTTCTGAAAGAAGCTTGGTCTCATTGACTACTGAATACTTGATGATCTGAAATGTTTCATGCCCTCTGCCCCAAAGGCTTCTGGGTGTGTAACGTTGAAGGTTGTGAGAAACAAACAAAACCTGGACCTGGATCAAAATTCTCAGGCATCCATATACCAAAACCAATACGTTTTAATGATTAAAAACAGAGTGAGGGAGCATTTTGATCCATGTTCTGATCCCAATGTGGTGTAACCCAGAGCTGTCGATTATACAATACATTATATATATATTGATTAATATATTGATTAGAAGCATTGTATAATCAGTGACTGTGCTGTGGGTGTTGTATGTACAGTAGCAGCGTGATGCTACAGAGGTGCCTGGTTCACCAACCCCTGTTACAGTTTTTCAGTAAAAACAGCTAAAGCTCGAAAAGGTGATTGTGACTGAGACTCTTATTTCTTCTCTTGATCTTACAGTGTTCGTGTCTGTTTACTACACACTGAGCCTTCAACATTCAGGTGAAAACACCATGTCAGGATCCTCTTCTAAACTGAAACACACATAGATTAAAGCTATTAGGATTAAATTGGACCATTTTTGTGTAAATCATGACAAATATTCAAGGTTCTAACTGAATATCTTTTCAAGATATCTTTTCAAGATAGTCATGCCACCAGTGGATCTATAATAAAACGAAGAAGCAGTTTTAACAACATGGTGTAAATGACAATACTGTTTGCTTTCTTTAACATTAATATTAGCTTGCATTACACTTTACTCTTTTTTAGAGTTTATATTGATGATAAATATTAAAATACCTCGTTCCAAATACCATGTTCAAAATGTGGACAGAACAGAGTTGTCTGAACGCAAAAACATTTTATCCTCGAGATCTTATTTGCACAAAGGGATGAACAAAGTAACACCCATTTTATAAATATCCATATTGCTACAACACAGTGTCAACAAAAATGTGAGTCAGTATACATGCATGTGAGTCAGTATACATGCATGTGAGTCAGTATACATGCACATGGCTGCATAGTCATGACATTCATTTGAAATATATTTTTGACAGTGGAATCATATCTCATAGCCATTACATCACATATCTATAAATGCAACAAAATATATTTTGGCCAATGAAGACAGGCTGTAAGGCAGGTTCATGAATATCAAATATCCACATAATGTGCTACTGTAGCTGAGGCCTTGTGTGTGCAGTAGCTGCTGGTGACCAGCAGGGGGAGCTGTTGGAGCATTTTCTTGCTTCTAAACAAAGAGTTTATCCTCCAGAAATTACAATTATAATATTACTGTTGGTGAATATGTTTTTATTAAGTAAATACTACAAAATAATGAACAATGCATATTGATTCTGGGTCACTGTTCTATTTCTTACATACAGTATAGACTAATATTAATTAAAAAGATGTATAAAAGATGTATAAATGTTGTATAAATGTTGTTAGAAAAAATACTTTACCAATGTAAACACAGATACAGATGTTTACCTGTATGGAAGCAAATAATGGCCATAAAGATTTGAATCTTATAAGTAACTGGACATTTCAAAGACCACAAACAGAACATATAGTAAAGTAAATAATTCAGTGTTGTAAATTCAATGGTAGTGTTGTAAATTTCAACATGAATAATTTAGTGATCTTTTTGGCCATTTTATGCTTCCATACACTGGAGATCTTCTGCTTGTGCCTGGAATACCTTCACACGAAGCTGTGTCATATTTAAAATGATAGACCTTTCATTTTAAATACGTTTTCACTTTTCTTTAAAAGTCAGCAGTGAAGTCAAAAAAGGAGCGAGAGAGTAGCTGTTAGCTGAAGGTTCAAATCCCTGTAGGTCTGCCGGTAAACACTGGTACCCCCCCCCCCCCCCTTTCCCTCTCCCTCCCTCCCACACACACACACACACACACACACACACACACACAACCTCCCACTAGATACAGCCTCTATCTCCCTTCTCCCTAGCAGCCCGCCGACAGTGAAATGTAACCAGACCTGTGTGCGACATGAACGGGCCTCAGCTCAGTGAACTACCGGACGGCGCGGAGCAACTCGGGCCGCATGTGAGCAACCTGAGGCGGAGAGCCCTGCAGGCCAGCGAGCTGTCCGCTGTCCGCACTTTCTCCGACGGCTTTCTCATCAAGTTTCTGCGGGCCAGGGATTTCGACGTGGAGCTCGCTCTGAAGGTAGACCGCCATCCTTCCAGCGGAAAAAAAAAAAACAAGCCCTCCAACATACTAAACAGTACAGAAGCTTAGAGTTAGTTTCAAGTTGTCAGCAACGTAACACAGATTTTGTGGTAGTTTATGTGAAGTTTTTATTGGCGGAAGAGACTATGGTTTACCAGAAATCCCTTTCTTTTTTACATTTAAACTTCCGGGAGGATTTCTGTGCATTGTCGGTGATTTTAAAGATAGCACAGAGCCGTTAGAGCATTAAAGGACGTGTTGACAATTTTTCAAGTGTGTCTCAAAACAACAGTCAGTTGTCCATATGAACAGTGAAAGACTTTTTCCTCACTGTAATCATTCCTCCTGTCATTTAAAAGTAGATGTGAAGCTTCTGTTAAGCTTCAGCAGTCTGAGTGAGTCATATCAAGTGGATATCTGACACATTTGTGTTTCTCTGTTGAGCTGTGATGGGAGCATGTAACAAAAAGAGGAACTTAGGCACTAAAAAGACTCTAACGTTGAAAGATATCCACTTGATTTGACTCATCTGGATGCTGAAGCTTCAGATAAACTTTTAAATACATTTTTCCACAGAAGGAGGACTGTGGATTTAGTCCTCCATCACTTCCATTGTAAGGTCATTATGAAGGGATCTTCTAACAGTCAGTATGAACAGGAGGAATGATTGCATTTGGTCTCCTGACTGACTTGAAAAAATGTGAACCTGTTCTTTAAAGGTTGAGTGCGTGTGAATGTTTAATAGATAAGCTGCCTAGACGTGTCACAAACTGATGCCAAGGCCAAATGTGTTAAGAATAGCGCACAGTTTAACATGTTTCTACAGAATAGTTCACAGATTGACAGTGTGTTCCCCCTACCTCAATATTTGGAAGGGCTTATTTGTATTTTTTTTAGATTTACCAAGTAGCCTAACTACCAAAGATAGAACTAGTCTGTTTAGTTCAGCTGGGTGTATAATGCATTTGCTGTGTGCCACAATGTCTTCTTTAATGAGGGCACCGAAGTCAGAAATTAACAAATTGTACTCACAGTGGCTTTAAAGGGGCACTTATGTCACTTATACACTTATACTAAATGTCAGTTTATGAGTCACTGTGGATGTATGAAGACAGTTGGATAATGTTTCCCAAGATAGCACACACACTTACATACACAGTTTCTAATTTGTAGGGCTGTAGTCAACCAAAGAAAATCTTGGTCGACTAAAATTGTAAATAATCTGCGACTAATCGATTAGTCGCGGGGTGGGGTGGGGGGGGGTGAATTCTGCAATCTGTATTTCTCTGTTTAGCGTCTTCAGGCTAACTTTGGAGCTAACTCCCTTCACTTTTCCAGCACTTGGAGAAACAACAGACGTGACTTTTTAGCATTTAACTGACACACTGTAGTCTGTGCTGTACATTTACTGCCAGACTGACAATTTACCGCTAACCTTTTCCACTGCTCCACTTGTATCCACCATCACTAACAGTTACACTCGTTTCCCAGGCAACGACACAGATGTTCACTCACATCCTGAACAGCGCTGCACAGACTCCCAAATGCTAAATATTTCTGAATGAATGGATATTTGGCGTTAATTATGGCATTTTTTCTTTGCCTGGCAGTGGTTCTTGTTGATATAATTGTAGGAGAAACACTGATTCAGTAAACGTTCAGTATATTTAGTGAACGCTCAGTAAACGTTCAGTATATTTAGTGAACGCTCAGTAAACGTTCAGTACAGTTAGACCCAGAAGTCTCCGTTAGTTTGAGCGAGTTCAAAGTTGTGAAAACAGCGGGGGTGTTATCAATACACCCCCGTTTTCACAGGTAATTTGTTAGTTTGTCCCTCCAGCCGCAGGAAATAATGGATTAATCCTGGAAAGCTACTGATGTAGCACTTTTCTCCTTATGAAAGTAACACAGAGATTAGTCGACCAATGAGAATTTAGAACAGATCAACCAACTGATCGACTAGTCGACCAGCAGACTACAGCCTTAGTTGTTTTACAGCTGTTAATATCCTAATGAATGTGTGTGGGGAGTCTATATGGGTCCCAGAACATCACATGACCTGCAGTTCTGACAGTGTCCACTTGACTGTGGGGTTGGTCATCACAGAGAATAATACTCAGTATGTGAAGGCTAAGAATCATTCACTTGGACATTACAGATTGCTCACAATAGGCTGTAATATAATATGCTATCAAGTAGGATTCCTGTGGGAATAAAACTCGAGATGTCTCTGCTGCACAGATGCTGGCCTTTCTTCTTTTAACCAGTCTCTCATTAGTCATCCAACTTAATGAAAGAACAAAACAGAATCACTGGAGTACAATTTTTAAGGAATGTAATAAAAATTAAATTCATTTTATTTGAAGGGAGTTTTATGTCTTTTGTGTATAGCTCACTGGTGAAAAGGCCCAGCTTATTTTAAGAGCCATTAAGTCAACCTTGACTGATGATTTTAAATTGTTCTCAATTTGAAAATCACTACTACTCAATAACTGTTGTGAACAAAACTAAGTAATAACAGTTACTAAAACAATTTGACTGCAAAGATAACAAGCCTTTTAATATACTCTTAAACTGTAAAAAAAAAAAAAAAAAAAAAAAAAAAAACATCAAACATTGTTGTTTCTTACTTGTTATTGGCATATTCTGTATAATCTGCATATAATAAATAGAGATTCCTTGCTGGGATATATCAGTGTTGAGGCTGATATTGTACAAAGCTTTTAAAGTGGAGACACCTCATTATAAGCTCTTGCTTGAAGTGAGACTATAAGTTAATATGGTCGAATTAACTTTATTGAGATTTTAGATTCTAACTGCTCATCAATGAATTATTTAATTACTCCTTTAAAGGGTCGATTATTGATTCTAATGTATCATGAAGTTACATGTAGTCACATACTGAAAACTGTCTCCTTACACTCTCATCCTACCTTCACTCCAACTGGCAGTCATGCACCAAAACAAATGTTTGTGTTCAGTCATGTAGAAGCACACAGCTCAGACTGACCATCCAGTCGTTGCCCAGTAGACTTTAAACTAAAAATGTGTTCTTTGTAAACTTAATAAGCCAGTTGGTTGTTATTCTTATAGTAATATTGAAGACTGATTGTAAAATCTGTCTCGTTTTCAGTTTGAGCACATTGAATCTGTTGCTGTAGTCTGCACACAGCTGTTAGAGGAGTCTGAAATGACTGTCTGCATGTGTCATGTGAGACAGCAGAGTTCACAACAGGAAGACTGAGTTGCTTATTTATATGTGAAAGCAGCTGGAGCTCAGCCAAGTGGGACTAAGCTCATCTGAACTACTGGTACACTGACTGACTTTTACCACACACACACACACACACACACACACACTCATCTGAATCCAGTTTTTATTACTCCCTCACAGCTTGGCTTCTATTTTTTATTTCCTGTTTGATCTCCACTGCTGCATGAATATTTCCTCTGAGGGTTGGGCGCAGATAAGCGAGTAGAGTACAGGTCATAAAACCATTTGATCTGTGTCAACTCCTGGAAGTGTATAGCAAATATTATTTCATACACTGTTAAGGACCGAGCTGGCAGTCTCAGTCACAGGTAGTTTTTTTTTTTTTTTTTTAAAAAAGGGAAGGTTTATTTACCCAAAGAAGAATTTTGGGTAAATGTGTAACAAATGGGCCCATTAACGAGGTCAACTGAACACAAGTGAACACAATGGGGAACATACAGTCTATATAATGGCTGATCACACTATTTGGAAAGAAAAAAGGGTAACACACCAACCTAGTTGGTGTAGGTTGGTGTGTTACCCTTTTTTCTACTACAATTTATCTAGATGTTACATTATTTAAATTTTAACCAAAACGAAAGTAATGTAACCCAATATATTCTAAAGACAAAAAAAAACAGAATATGTGAACTAATAATTACATACATTACAGCTCTTACTGAACTACCAGCGGTGGCGGAGGGAGAGTCCTGAGATCAGCACCTGTCTGTCTCCCTCCTCGGTGCTCGGCCTCCTCAACACCTCGTACCATGCCGTCCTCCCACAGCGGGACCACACGGGCAGCAGGGTGCTCATCTACAGGATTGGTCAGTTTACACATTTGTGTGTGTGTGTGTGTGTGTGTGAATGATCATTGAAAACACGTGCAAAATCTGTGATCTTAACTTTTTCTACTCAAAAGCAGCAATGCTACATACAAAAGATGTGTTTTTGTATTGTTTGTAAGATTTATGGCTTCAACTAAAGTCCACTCCACCATAAGACACAATCACTTCATTTCATAATGTCCACATAAATTATGAGCATTAAATTTACACTTTCTGAAGCTCAAACCATGTAAAACAGCTTATCTCTTAATAATTCCTTATCATTTGTTGAGCTTTTCCTGGAAAGAACTAGATCCCAGATGTTGTAGTCAGTTGTGTTGAGTTTAGAAGCAGCTGTTGATTCTCTGAGGAATTTCCATGAAAGAACGGCTGCATTTAAACCCAAGTAAGAATGTATTCATTATTCATTTATCATTGGATGCTTTATTCTTAATATATGTTGAATTATTAAACACTCTCTAGGTTACAGTCACTTAACATTTAATGCAATATAATTGTTTGGAAATGTTCCAAGTGAACACAGTCTATATTTGACCTACTTAAAGTGCCAAAGTTCCAATGAAACTATAAGAAAATGATTATGAATTTACCGACCATTTAACAAAATGTTTTATGCATCATTTAGTAGTAATAAAAAAACAACATAACGAACATATGGCTTCATGCAGGTTTAAAGACTGATCGTAGTCCTTGGATGTCCAGTAACATCTGTCTGTCTGTTTCCAGGTCAGTGGAACCCAAAAGACTGGTCAGCCTTCCAGGTGTTCAGAGTCAGCCTGATGACGTCAGAGATCATCTCGACGGAGACAGAGACACAGAGGCGGGGTCTGAAGGCCATATTTGACCTGCAGGGATGGAGTCTAGGTCACGCTTGGCAGATTAATCGCTCCCTCGCCAGAAAGATATCCTCCGTCCTCTCGGTAGGCCAAAGAGAAGGCTTCTGATCATATTAGATGATGCCATGCTTCATATGGGTCTTCATCCACAGCAACATATTTTATCAGGCTCTATACAGGCTCTATAACTGAGGACAGTAATTGTAACTACACAGCAAGAAGTTTGGTTGTTATTGTATCTCTCCAGTCACATGTAAGGAACATAGCTAATACAATACTTGGCAGTGGCAGTGGGGAGTACTGTCAACTCAACTCATATAATAGGTGTTCAGGTGAGTTCAGATCTGGAGACTGCGAAGACCATATGGTTCATATCATTAAGGAAGAGATTCAGAGAGTCTACCTGTTGTGGTGAAACTAATCACCTCTATTAATTTGATAGATGAGTGAACTTCCTTTCTTATTGAACATAAGGTGAGGTTCTTACCTATGATCATGATTTGTCACATCATCATAAATAGTTTGTAGCCATAACCATATCAGATGCTAATTATTATTCAAAGCTGACTCTTTTTATCTGTCTTAAAACGTGTTTGGAGGGGATCTGTTGTGCAGGGTTTGATTTGGCATTATTTGCTGTTCCATGTTGTTTCATGGAGCTGATTGGCTGAATGTGTTTTTACACCTGTGTGTGTTTGTGTGTGTGTGCTTGTTCATCAGGACTCTTTTCCACTAAAAGTTAGAGGAATTCATCTGGTCAACGAGCCAATGTTCTTCCGGCCGGTCTTTGCCATGATCCGTCCCTTCCTGCCAGAAAAGATTAAACAGAGGGTGAGCACGCTGTTGATCAGTAAATACACTACACTGCACAAATATCCATCTGTGTTGTGTCTGTCCGTACGTACGTACGCTGTCTTTTACATGCAAATACATGCCTGTAAGCAGACTTTTAAAATCAAGTTCCCTCTCTCCCCTCTGCAGATCCACATGCACGGTGCTGATTTTCAGGATACTTTAACCGACTTCTTCTCACCACACGTCCTGCCTCCAGAATATGGAGGAGAGGGGCCTGGAATAGAGGAGGCTTGTCAAGACTGGACCAATCACCTTCTTCAATCAGAGAAGTTCCTGGAGCAGATTGCCACCCATCCAACGGGTGACATCGCTACAGCCTCCGAGGATTTGATCTCAGACGAAAATGAGACTGAAGAGCTGTCAGAGGGATGAAGTTTGGAATTCTGGATCAAAACAACCTAACACCATGGATGTATTGTAAGACCCGGATATGGCGGCGCTGCTCAGCCTTGCAGCTAGTTTTTCCCAGTGGTTACTCCAGTATTGCAGCGAAAAATCCCCCTGGCAGCCCGAAAAGTAGGCTGCCATTGTAAAAGAAACGTCTGTAAACCTGTTGACAAGACACCTCGAACTGTAAACAAGGTCAATTATGACTTTTTCTATTATGAATTTTTGATCCATAGAGGTTTTATATTTGTAAAACTTTCCTCAAACCAGGAAAAGCAATTTAAAAAATCAGTGACATCCTCACAATGTCAAGTGTGAATGTAGGAAAGAACACAAGAAAGCAGGAACTGTGGGCCGCACAATGTGGAAGCAAACCTGGAAACTTTTTTTGACATTTGCGCCAGCCAAGCAGTTCCTATTGGACTGAATGGGCACCATTTTTGGTCCAGTATCCAGCTCTTATAATACATCCATGCCTAACACACTGTCTGTCTGGTGGCCATTTTGAGGTCCTTAACTCTTGAGTACTAACTGTGAAAAGTTGTTAGAAGCATCAAAAGAGCTGAAAATACATAGTTACTGTCCCTGTCTGTGCTGCTTTTAAACCTTCAGTACTAAACCATCTGATTAACTTGGAGTTTACATGATGCTTGCCTGTTAGTTACATTGTTAACCGTCCTCCTGGTTACATGAATCATTGAAATCCGACCAATTAATCAAGTCGCATCTCCTGATGGTAATACGCTTGTTCACTTTCTTACTGAGAGTGAGGTTAGAACACTGATATAAATCTCTCAGCATTAAGTGTGGAGCTGGAGTCAGGACATGGTTAGTCTAGCTTAGTGTAAAGCATGAATGGAAAGGAAATGCTGGGTGCATGGCTCTGTAAGCCAGAAAAAAATATTATACTCCTAAAGCTCACTAATTTCATCATGTTTGCTTAACCAAAAAAAAACATCATTTGGAAATGTAGTGGAAGTTGCGAGACGCTGCACAGAAGTGCTAGGTGAATGGTGATAAACTGTTATTCGTCGCTAAATAGTTCCGGCATGTGAACAAGAATTGTTGCATTTTTACATTTATGTTAATCTACAGCTTAAACAAACAAGATACAAGGAAACTTTTATAGGTGTTAGTGGGCGTTTTTTAAGAAAGAGCCAAACTCGTTTCCCTCCAGTTTTAATGCTAAGCTAGGCTAACCACATCCTGACTCCAGTTCTGTACTTGACGCAGATGAATATCCATCTCACTTCCCACAATGTTAAAATCATTTTAAAGATTTTGATCGATTCATTTTTTTAAATGATTTTTTTTTAAAATTTTCCTTGTATCTGCTAGCCAGCTGCTCAGTGTCAACAGTTAGTTCAGGTTAACAGAGCCAACTCTTCTCAAGCTACTAAGTAATGTAGAGTTTATTTAAAAATGGGATAGTTTACTGTATCTTTGAAACAAACGTACCTTATTTCAGATATTTCACTTTTGCATGAATATTGCTGGATTTTACTGAGTGAATTTTACATCACTACGAGTGTTTTTCAGGGATCTCTAGAGTTGTTCTATAGTTAGACGTTAATGGCTAACAGCTAATTCTCCAGTGGAGAAGATTTTTTTATGTAGCAGCTTCAATGATTTTTTTAGGACAGTGTATGCTAGTTGGAACACCAACCTTCAGTCTGAGGACCAGGTTCAGTCGTCAAACAGTGGAAACCTTTGAACTCCGGTTAAGAACTTCGATGACAATTGGATGCTTTACAAAAGAACATGGATCCCAGACAGTTTTCCCAACAGTCCAGACAGCAAACACTGCAGATGAGTATGAACGCTGCCTTCCCTCTAACTCATCACTCCATCCAGACTTTCATCTTATCATCCAGTCAAACTAATCAGTCCTGTCTTCCATGTCTTTGTGTTTCATCTTTGGAACTGTGGTCTTCACATTTTAAAAATGAAGGTTTACCTTTTAAAACTTTTATGTCAATTATGAAATGAAATGATGGTGTGTGTATAACAACTGGATTATTTTAATGGAAGAGGTGTATTTTTATCAGTGGTAGTATGTTTGTAGATGGTGATTACTTGCACCTTTAACTATGTTTGGACCATGTATGCATGTTTCTGCAATTTCTGTAAAAAAAAAAAAATGTGAATTTGCTATACATAGAGTTCATGATTGTTTTTATTAATTCCTGTGAAACCTATTATCTCCAAAGAGAATAGGTTCATAATAAGATAAACATTTATTTATATCTTGTGCCTTTTTAATAACACTTTAAAGTGTATATTGACTTGCCTATTTTTTAACTGCAAAGATTTTATTAATATTTGAAGCAAATATTCCTGTACATCTTCTAAAGTAGACAGGTAGGATTTGTGCACATTAATGGGTCAATGAAATAAAATATTGTTAATAAATGGTGTGTAGGAACATGTCAGTGTGCAGGTTCTCATTCATTTTCCTGTGTGTTTCAAGTTAAGCACCGAGTGCATGGAGCGAACTATGAGACTGTTTTCTTACATTACTAGAGATTGATCCATGTTCACACACATGGATGAATGTCACTACAGTATGTATTGTACCTCAATATTTCCATTTGATGCTACTTTATAATTTCACTCCACTATTAAGTAGATGATTTGCACACATTAACCACTGGTTACAAGTCATTAAGACTAACAACAGTTAGTATGTGCAATATAAATATAATGCTCAATGTTACCCTCCACTCAAAAATATGTTTTTCTTCTTGTTCCCTCAGCTGGAGGTTTGAGCTTCACTGTGCAGGATGATAAATGTGCAGAGTTTAACACTAGAAGGCTGTTTTCACATGAGCAGGATTTTTTTTTCTGTGCTCATTCAAAATCTAATTTTTAGGGGTCGGCCTACAAGCATAATTTGTGTAATTACATCTAATTTGAAAGCCAAATCTAGTATACAGTATATGTCTTAATACATGTATATCTTTAATAGGCTCTTACTAGTAGTCATCCCAAACACAACAATCACAAAATCATCTATGACAAACATTTTCTCAAATTTCCTGTCTGTTAAACTTAAAGTTTTCCCCTTTAATTTGAAATGGAATTAAGAGCTTGTTAGCTAGTTGCTAACTTTATCTGTCTGCAGTTTGGTGCTGGTACATTGGCTTTATTACAGCTTTTTCACTCAAAACGATACTGTAAAACTGAATTAAAGTGCTGTAAAAACAAAAAAAGAGAGCATATAGTATAGTTATTTGATTCAATGTTAGTATGAACAAAAAATGATTAGTGCAACTTTAAAAAACTGCAAACTTTACTCTCATGACCCTGGTGTGTTGTTTTCTGTCTGTCTCGCTGACCTCCTTCTTCTCCCTGCTGCTCTCTCTGTGCACTGTTACTGTACAGACCTTTGGTCAGAGTGAGCTGGTCAGTAAACATGTCTATCAGCCCCTTTATCTGCTCTACAACTCTGCAAAAGCCAAACGCCTGGGCTCAGTCCATATCAGTTTATGATGTTTGTGAATGACACAACGAAGCATGACTTTAGCTTCTCTGCTGTTTACTCCTTTATTCATGATCATAGATCTCAAACCAGAGGCTAAAACTGTCCTTGCTTTGCACAGGATGCATGGCATGTACTTGAAGGACTGCAGGTTCACAACTGTGTTGAAAGTGGTCATGACCTGTGTCTGGCCGTTTTTGCAGACTGTAGTCTACTGGGCTCCCTCTAAACCCTGCTGTAAGTAATAATAGCAATAAGGATGTCAGCTTTTGTGCAGAAGATGCTGGTGGAAGAAATAATGGAATAGTTCTATAAAATAACTAATAATATACACATATCAAATATACTCAGCTCAACTTTTGTGTAACTGACAAATTCACTCAGCCTATCTTTTTTTTTTTCTTTTTTTTTTTTTTTTTTACAGACGTTCCAACCCTGCTTTTGGGAACCCGTTTGTTGTTGATTACATGTCAACAGTCTGAAACTGGTGTGTCCATCACTTCAACCACTACTTCCACCACTTCCCGCTACAGAGATACTGCAATAGTTTTAGGTCAGGATTACACAACCCACCATGTATACACAACTCCCTGAAATAGGTGAAATGCTACTTTTCTGTGTTTGAACAGTGTGGTGTGTGGTGCACACCCAGAGGAAAACAGTTAATCATTAGATGTAGTTAGAAACAGTTAGAAGACTTGCTGGAATTTCACATGGCTTTTTTTTCACATGTTTTATAGAATTTTTTTTTTTTTGCAGACATGCTTCTATGAAGAGATTTGATTTGTCAACACTATGTATTCATCATCACTTGCTGAAATCTACAGGTTAATCAACAGTTTCCTGGGTTCTTTCCACACTGTTCCTCTTCAAGACATGCAGCAGTGACCCACACACACACACACACACACACACACACACACACTGAGTTTCCTGATAGGGAGGTGTACACAAAATACTTCCTCTATCAAATATTCATCAGACTAATTTAGAGCTCTCACTTTCCTCTTTATCTTTTTTTAAACGCATGCAGTTGGAAAGCAATACATTTACAGTCTGTTATTCTTCATGTGTGAGATTTATAGCAGGACATTATCACATCTATCCCATCATATTCCTGCACTAGTATGGCATGAAGTGCGCTGTTAATTGGAAACAGTTTTAGATATGTATCAAAGGGTTCACAGAGATGAAATGGATCATTCGTCACTACAGTGTAGCTGGAGATACGTGGCATTCACTCACATTCACATTTCTCTTTTTCTCTCTCTTTCAAAAATAAACCCAGACTGGAACTCAGAAATGTTGTTTCATGGTGACATTCTCTGTTGAGCTGTGGAAAGACTGTGTTATTTTTCTGAAATATTCATTATTATAGCACCCACATCTGTTAAAGGGATCCTCTTGGTCTGCATTCACATGCATTCAACCACCACCACCAACTCACTGAATGCATAAAGGCCTTTAAAAAACAACTGTTCAAACACTGAATACAAAGTGTTTTTTTAAAGGAGTACTCCACTGACTCGGCATTGCACTCTTATATTGTCAAACTCACAGTGGACAGTATAAAAAAATAAAGAGCATCAAAATTATGTGGATTCATGAAAAAGACATCTAGAGCTGAGTTTTGTTTCTGTAAAACAGGATCATGTCATCATGAACAGTTTCCAAACAAATACAAAAGTCTTCTCCTACCATGGCTACTGTTTAGATTCAAATAGAACATTGAAAATAGTTGATATGACCAGGCAGATCTGCCATGAATTAGCTGGGGGACAATATCTTGTTGGGTCTCTTTGGCGTGGGGATCCATCCAGCTACACTGAGCCAGAACGATTTCACACTGTCTAAACAGCAAAGTCCTCTTAAGTGATGGAGAAATCTGTGTGGAGGCTGGCTGGAGAACAGCCATAGGTGACAGTTACCCCGCTGCTGGTGCTTTGTGTATCAGTGCAAATATTGTGTATGCATAAAGTGGGTCAGAGAAATCAGGCCATCCTGAAAGAGGAGATGTCTTATGTGCTCTGTCAGCAGATGGCGCCAGAGAGCTACAAGACAGTGTGTGAGAGCTTTGCAACAGACAGACTCTCTACACTCCATAGCCACATACAGCACATCCCATAATCAGAGAATTATCTTATACTATCTTACAAATTAATTTAACTAAAAATGAGTAATTCTCTATTTTAGTTATTTCAATAATTTGTCTCAGGCTGAGACAAATTATTGTATATATGTTATATATATGTTTTTAAAAATTGCTTCTAACTTGAGTTGTCTGTTCCTAACATCATCTCAGACATTGGTGAGAGGTGAAATCTTTATCTACAGTCTGGCGGCGGCAAATTGAGGCAACAGTTGTTTGAGTACATGCCAAATGAAAAGCATTAGACAGGCATTAAAACATGTGGAGCTGAATGTTTTACGTTTCAATCGAATAGGAGACTATTGAATGCCTCCACATGTGCATCAGGGATGAGAAACAGAGCCCCGGTGTGAAAGTCATTGATTTTTAGACCGCATGTGTGTACGTTTGTAAAGGGTAATGAATAAACAAAGTCTATTGGATCCAGAGCGTGGCTGGCAGACGTGCTGTACTGCTGCAGTGATTATCACACATGTTGTATTTGCATCATCTAATGGGCTTTTCCCTTCATTGCTGTCTTGTATTCAAGTATGTTCCAGTGTCAGGAAGGAACTCCAGAGCAGGAACCAGAAAGGTTCAGGTATTTCCAGTTTGAAGCTACTGTATGGATCTGCATTTGATGATAGCCTGCAGGACTCTCATCCTGAAAAAGCCGTTCCATGTGATAAGAAAGATGAATATAGTTGCTCTGTGTAACCTGGTTACTTAAATACATGTAAACACACTGATGTGATTCATACAGGGGAGACTATTCCTGCTAATTAAGCCTCCGGGGGAATCCCTATATGTTCTAAATGTCAGAGTTTAAAGGGACATTTCACCAATTTTACACATTTAAACCAATTCATCAATTCAATCATCATGAGGAGTGTTGTGTTTTGTTTTTTTTGTGTTTACTTCATTAACAAAAATATATCATATCGTAATAATTTTCAAAAAAGACACAATAAAGACAACCAAACTACCTCAAACACATCAAAAATAAAATGAATATAAAATAAACAAGATGCTTTAGAGACTTCATGTGATCTTTAGCAAAGTGTTTTTCCCATGTGCTTCAGACACTTTGACTGTTCTATGTGTCAAATGAAATTTGGGATAGATTTCTGAAAATGTTTACTTACTGTGAAATTTGCAGAATATAATCAAATGAATCATATCTTTAGGGAAGGAAGGAAGCAACAATGTTCCTTATTGTAACTTTTTCAAAGCATCAGGCTTCTGAGACAATAACCCTGATGATATCATGAGGGTTATCTCAAACAGTTTACACTTTTTCTTTTGTTTGTTCTTTCTTTTTCATGTTTGGAGCTTTATCCTACAGGGACTAAAAGTCAGGATGTCCCTGCCTCTGCTGCTTTGATTTGAACACTTTTTAAATAAATCTGCCTCTTGTGAGCATTCCAATACTGCAAAAATAAAAATACTCTATATAGAGAATTCATAAAGTCTAGAACTATAGAAGAAGAAAATGAATATAAAAATATAAAAATAAGTTAACTAATATTATGAGGATATGTAAGAAGGAATACTATAATAAAATATTAGAGAATAACAAAAACAGTATTAAAGGCATATGGAGTGTGTTAAACAGCATTATTAGAAATAGATCTAGAAACTCTAACATCTCAAACTCTAACATAACATGGATGATGTGGTTAATGGTTTCCATACATTTTTTGTTAGAGTTGGACCAAAATGACCCAGAAACAACAGAAGGGGGCAGTTGATCATTTCAAAGTCAAAAATCAAAGTTCATTTTTTCTTAGAGCAGTAAAAGAAAAGGAAGTCATTGATACTGTTAGCAAGTGTGAGATTAAAACATCTACTGACTGGAATGAAACTGATTTCATGTAGATTAAGATAGACGCCGCTTTACAAATTACAGGCGTGTTTCTTTACTTTCACAGTTCTCTAAGATGTTGAATCTCTTTATTGAATGGTTTGACAGTTTCATTGAAAAGCACAATATGCTGACTAACAGTCAGTATGGATTCAGAACAAACACATCGACAGCTTTGTTTTTAATTGAATTAACAGAAGAAATGAATAATTGTACAGACAAAAAATGCAGTGGGAGTATTTATAGATCTAAAAAGGCTTTTGATACCATTGGCCACAATATATTACTAGATACATTGGAACGGTATCAGAAGGGTTGTGCAGAATCGGTTGAGAAGTTTCTTAAGAAACAGGCAACAATTTATAAAGATAGGTGAGCATAAATCAACATGCATTGAAATTACTAATGGAGTACCTCTGGGTTCAGTATTAGACCTGAAACTGTTCATTTTGCACATAAATGATGTATGCAGAGTGTCCAAAATAATGACATTTGTTTTATTTCTTTTATTTATCTGTTTTGCTGGTGAGGAGTGTTGCATTTCTGAGAAAAACAAGGTACATTCTGGATCATGAAGCGTTGAGCACTGTGTGTTGTTCACATGTATTACTGTATCTGAATGACTGTGTGGAGGTGTGGGCTCACACGTACAAAAACATCTTACATTCATTATGCATAGCATAATAAGAGCTGTGGGGATAGTTAATAATGTAGGACATCATGAACACACTAACGGACTGTTTTAAAGTCACATGCTTTGATGGTCACGGATCAGGTAATATTTAAGACTGCATAAATAATGTATGTAAAGCAAGAAACAATTTACTTCTGGGTAACATACAAAAATGTTCTTAGACACTGTGGGGTTTTATCATTTAAGAGGAAAGTTTAATTTAAAAAAAAAAAAAAAAAACCCAAAACATTGTGTTCATACCACTCTGAAGTTAAATCTGATTGACACTGGGGGGATATTTGGGTTGTACATAATAGCATTAGGGTTGTTGGTTGTGAGTTTAATATATGATAAATATTGAGTTAATTGATTGAGTTATGAAGAAGGGGTTGGACCATATAAATATGCTTCTTCCTACTCCTTTCATACATGTAATATGTTGATATGTTGTTTGTTTACTTATTTGTGAGATGTTAAAAATAAACATAAACATATTAATTGCTTGAGTACCCTGAGGACTAGAACTTGTCCAGCCCCCCTGCTCACCTTTTCCTGGTGGATTGAGTTTTCCAGCTGTGCAACATTCTTCCTTTCACTGTGGAAAACTCTCACTCTGCTGTTGCCCTTTGCCCTACAGACCCCCCCCCCCCCCCCCCCCCCCCCCTTCTTCATCTAGCTAGCGTTACTGTCCTATGAAAACCATGTATCTTCAAAACCTTGCATGAGCTTAGAAAAACATCCCTGTTTTCAGCTTTGGGACATTGCCTTTGTCAGATAATCCAATGTGTTATTTGATTTTTATCATTTACTTAATCTTTTTAATTTTTAAAAAAATTAAAGTTATACTTCATGTAAAAATGTCAAAATCAACACAATTGGAGATACATGGTTTTCACAGCAATGAGCAACAAGGTCATGGTTCCTTGAGGTATTACGCCACTGTTCATAGGATCCTTGTACATTATCTGACCCCTCATAAAAGACCACTTTGCCTTGGGTCCCCCACCCCACATCCCGTCCCCTTCCCACCCCCCACCCCCCACCCCCCCTAGCAGCCTAGCCTACCAAAACAAACGCTCCCAGGGACACTGAGGTGCACTCCACCATGATAAAGTCGCAGTTCAAAGTGCGGGTGTGAACCAGCTGAATCCAGTTGGTCAAATAGCCACATGTACTATACTGAGGTGTGTCTATATGATCCAATTCTCTCTTATAATCAATATATTCATATAATTATTCAAAACTGATTTGCTTTGGTAAATGTTTTAGAGAAAACATAATTCTACCTGGATTTAATTTCTTATCAACAGAACAAAATGTTCTCATCAACATATCTGCTGTTCATTTACTGACAACGTTTTCTTTGTTGTTGTTGTTTTTTTTTTTTACAAAAGTATCAGGTGGCAACTAAAGCAAGGTTGTATTTATGCAAATACACTTGGCTAAGGTTAGAGAAAGATTATGGTCATGGTAAGTACAGTATGGTTGAAGTATGGTAAAGGTACAGGGCCAGATTAACCCACTGGGTGGCCAAGGGGCAAAAATGTGTTGTGGGCCCCTTCGCTGTGAGGAAAATTATTGTATGAATTTGTATAAATGCTTGTGTGAACTTGTGAAAGGTTAAAATGCTTAGTGATAATCATAGAAATCATGTTTGTGCATCTGAACAATATGCCCCTATGTGAAAGAGAAACAAAGAGCATCTGTTTATTCTGAAACAGATCCTAACATGTCTGGCTATACTCATGCATACAGTAGTCACAACAACTCCTAGAAGTTAGTGTGAAACAGATCAAAAATATTCACCCCATTCTTCGGGGATCACTCCTCTATAGCAGCTCGTATGTCTGCATTGAGTGTGTCATGCCCTGAGCATTTAAGTAAGTTTGACAATGATATAATAGTTATCGAGAGTTGTCTCTTTCTTCATTGGAGTCATGCACAAGAGGTAAAATGCCACAACAATTCGGGGCCAATCTCATCACTCCTTTGACTATTCTTCAAACAGGTCAAATCTGTGCAGCTAGTGAAGGAACTACAGGTTACCTAAGACCCAGGAAATCAAGATCTCCTGAGGAAGGCTTGTAAACAACTTTGAAATCAAATGAAGATACAGTACTGGAGAACACAAAAGAAAGAAAGGTTAAGACATTCCATTTGGGATCGTAACCTGCTAACAATGAATGAATGAATAATATGAATTGAATGTCTGATTGAGTGATGAAGAACCCAAACTACTATGATTCAGCATGAGAGCATTTTATCATGCACTACCCAAACGATCGTCTGGGTAGTGCATGATAAAATGGGTAAAGCTGAAAGTAAAGTTCCTAAATTCTCAAGATGTGTGAAAATAGTGAGTGATGAACATGGACCAGAGACTTATAGGCAGTTACAGTTGTGAAATAAATACTGTTGGTTCCCTGAAAAGGGCAGTTATGACTGAAATTTTTACCAGGCTTATAATCCAGTCATGTTAAGGTTAGGCAACTAAATTACTTGGTTAAAAATCTGTGGAAGAACATGGTCATTGTTAAACACTGAGGGGCTGAAATGATTAGTCAACCAGAATATTGGCAGAAAATTAATTTGCAACTATTTTAATTATGTGTTAATTGAAATCAATAAATTATTAAAGTGTTACTTTTCTAGAAACAATGTCAAACATTGTCTGGTTGTCTCAGTTTTATATCAGTGTAAATGAAATATCTTTTGGGTTTGGACTGTTTGTTGGATATAACAAGTCTGGATACATTACCTTACGCTTTGGGAAATCAAAATGACATCATCAATGAATCAATTAATTTCCATTAATGCATCAATTATTTGATTAATGGAAAATAATGAATAATGAAATGGTAATGAAAATAATCAGCAGCCCTAAACCAATGTTAAAGTCAGCTCTGAATTGAAGTGTGGAACTCTGGTCTTTGCTGTTTAGGTCAAGAGCTTGTCCTGTTTGTTTTCCTGGACATCCACAACGTCTCCTTTATAACAACTGTTCACTGTGGTAGAAGAACAGACCACACTGGAATAGAATGTTGCCAAAGCATTGAATTCCCTCTAAACCACATAAGCCAATGTAAATTGGGCCCTTGTCATATTAAAATGTGTCTTAGGTGATCCAATCACAGTGGGCAGCTTTAAGTACAGGTGTGAAAGCACACAAGACACATTGAGGATGCGTTGAGACCTGATTGCTCAGCCCACATTCACAAGTGGTCTGGGCTGCATATGGCCACATTCTTTTAGCAATGTGTGCACAATTGTATTTGAACAGAATTAATAAGAAGCAGCATTGCTATAATCATGGCATGTGTAAGTCCTTCAAATCAAACTCAGGAGGAGCAGCAAGAACCAAATTTTTAACAGTTACAGTTTTTTAGCGGGTGATACTAGTTTTTCAAGCACATATGAAACCAAATATACCCCTGCCCCCCTCCCACAAACACACACCTATCATGCAAATGACATTCCATTCAGTTGATTAGATCACTCCTCACAACCAGAATCACTACACACAGTGATTAGGTCAGTTCAAAGCTCTTTATGTCTCCTCAATCACTCAACCATACATACAGTATGTGAGAACAACTGTCCTTCTCAAAGCACCCACCCACCCACACACATTCACACATGAACACACCCGGGGGATGTGATGTCTGTGAGCTGACCAAATGTGAGATATGCCTGTAAGATAACCAAATGGTCAGTGCTCTGCAGGAGGTGTTGGGTGTGTGTGTGTGTGTGTGTGTGGATAGCAGGGCAGTTGTGATAGCTGTTAAAGGGTGGATGTGGGCAGAGATTTGAAGAGACTGAAAACCTGAACAGGTTTAATACAATTTGAAGCAAATACTTAGTCACTGAGTGCTGTAAAAGTACAAACTCATTTAGATGTTTATGATATATCATATATATATATATCTAATGTGGTCTTCAAGGCAAGGCAAGTTGTGCATATTTTCTGTATCCTCATTACAGACGGTTGGTAAAATATTTGGGGAAATGAATAATGTAAGAAATTATTAGGTTTGTCCTGGGGTGGTTAAGTTAAGACAAATATTTTATGTGGTTATGGTTAAGGGAAGCATTTGAGAAGCCAGTTAGCAACATTAAAGTTTCAGGGAGCCCACTCTGACATTAAGAGAGGCTAATTGCATAATTGCTTGCTTGCTTTAGCAAACATTTACTTTGTTTTACCTAGAGAATCTGGCAAAATGTCAATAAAAACATTTCTTTTTACTTCTTAAAAAAATGTGAAATAGAAATAGAGAGAAATGGGTGATTGGATGGATTAGAGTATGATCAACAGCAGTTGTTTAATTGGGACAGTAGGACAAACACAGATGTTTACCATAAAGGTAGCCACTACTTTCTGATAAGCTACGCCTTACAAGGCATATAAAAGCATTAATCAACAGCTTTATTAATGGAAATAAATCATATGTTTTACAGATTGTTTATGAGGCATTAATAAGAATAACTCTTAGGTTGCCAGATTGTGGAAAATCTTCCAACATCAAACTTACTTCGTCTTTTTAGCTCTTTAGTTCATCAGCAAGACCTGCAACCATACCATAATAAAATCAATAATCACATTTCCATTGACCTACTTTGGGCCCAGGGTCTTGGTTGTGCATGGACCCTACTATTACAGGTCAAAACTTCTGCTGGGACCACTGAATACATATTTTAATTTGTTTAGAGCAAAGCTGCAGACTTCTATGTTGTCTTATTAAAACTGATGGTAACCCCATGTATATTTAAAGTCCCTGACTTTCAGTAATACAGTCAGAAATAACATGGACACCACAAAATACTGTACATAGAAGAACATAGAAGAATAGGAAATACTTTAATCTTGAGGGGAATTTAAGTATTACAACAGCACCATCCAGCACACATCACACACAACAGTAGAACAAAATAAAATGAAATAGTAAAATAGATATAGTCACTATACGTTCTGCAGTAATTATATAAGTAGTATGTAATAAAAATGAGAGTAGTGAAATAGATTTTTAAAAAGTTATCTATTATGCAATGATTATATACATATAATGATATATGATCAAAAATAAATATATTCTAAGCCAATTCTGACTGGGCATATTTAGATGAAAGTTTGTGAATATAAAGCATATGCAAAGTTATTAGTGATGTATTATAATTCTCATTAAAATGTACTTTTGCCTGATTGACACCACAAATTAAGTGGATTTTAAACACTATCCACATTGCTGTTTTTAATTATTTTGACTGCACTGTCAGCCATAAATCCGTATACTGTTGTTGTGACGTGTTTCTGTGTTGATACGCTTGATATTTAAATGTTAAATGTGTGAAGGGAAAACGATCTTCCATCTTGCCACGTTCAAGAGGACCAGAGGAGGCGGGGCGAAGATAAGACTATCCACACGGTTGAATAAGCTCAACGCCTCTCGAATCCTATTGGCCGATAAATTCCAGAGCCCCGCCTTTTCATCGTAAAACAATTCTATCATTGGTTAAGACAGTTGTCAGTTTGACTAGGGACGGGGTTTCTATGGTGCTGAGTTTTATGAGGCAGCAGAACAGATTTTGATTTCTTTTTGCTGCTAGAAATTCAGCCTCCGGCTGCACCGCTCCTCTCCAGTCAAAGCTCACCTCGCACAGCTGCCAGAGAATCGCCATGGCTTCAAAGAAAAACGCCAAAGTGCACGTAAAATCCAAAGGTGGGTTGCTGCTTTTCTTTTCTTTTCTATCACGGACTGCAGTGGCGGGGATGATGCGTGTGAGCCTTCAGCTTTCACCGTCAGCCAGCTAATCTGCTGTCAGGCTGTTGTTTCATTCAGGGCCAGGGTCCTCAGCTAGCTGGCTAAAATGGTGTCGACGTGTTTGTTTAACGTTAGTCGTGCTTAAACTGGGTTTATTGACCATGTAAAAACTTTAAATTTAAGTATAGCCTTGCTTCTATTACTGCTTTAACACGTCGACACTGTTGTCCTTTTACGCACAGTAATTCCAGCGTCGCCACAACGATATAATCCGATATTATCTAACGTACGCAAAGTAAAGCTCATATGCCTTTTTGTGTGCAAATTAACACATGGCAGTTAATGTTCCAAAATACTACGGCAAAGTTATTATTGCCGTTTAGGAATACAGCAGCGGTTTCTCCGGTGTCCAGGCTGGTTGAGCCGAGGCTACTCCAGCTCCCGGGATTACAGTGGAGCACTGGTTAGTGTGTGTTTATAGCCTCTGCACAGTCTGTACTCTCTGTGTGGCTTAATGAAGGCCTAGTCATCGTCAGCGTTTGGGTTCGAGACGCCTAGTTGTACCAGCATTGCTGGTTTGTAAGCGGTGTACCCCCGGGCGCAGGCAGGGCTCAGGGCACCCCGCCCCCATTCCATCCAGTCACTTATGGAAATGCTCACGTGTCAATATGAGGAGCCGGGGGTGGGGTTGTACGTGGCTCTCGGGGGTCTCCACGGGTACCCGACTCCGCACAACAGATATTATATCCATATGTGTGCTCTGTGGGCTTTGTTGCAGAGAAAGCGTCGCGCGCTATTTAAATGTCTAACTAACTTATATGGCACGCGCTCAATGTGCGAAGTAACTCTAAAATCAATGAAACAAACTTTGCGTGTAAAAAATGAATTAAGTTCCGAAAATTCCTGGTGAAGTTAACTGAGAAAAAAAAAGTACTGTTTATAAAAAGTGGACGTCGACTTTACGTTATTATGTCTACCTGTGGTGTACCGTGGACTGGTCAGTGATAACTTTAACCCCCATGCTGACACGTGGCTGTGGGTAGATGAGTGGGAGCTCGTGTTGTGTATGTTGATACAAACTGTAAGAGGCAAGTGTGGTAGTCTACACTTGTGAGTACACTCTGTCCTTTACTGACTGCACAACACTCCCCCTTTATAGTAGTAGAGAATGATGCTGCCTGGACACCACAACAAAGTAAAGGAATCCACAGTTACTAAATGAAACCATAGAACACCATAATAAATGGATTTGTATGTGGTTTATAGAAACTATTTCAATACTTTTGATGTTTGTGAAATGCAGTAGGTTACACAACAGTTTTGAGATGAATGAATGGGCAGCTGAAGGTAAACAGTACTATATATATATATATATATAATGCAGCTTTATAACAAGTTTTTCCTTCATGTTTGTTATCATAGCTTGATCTGCAGGGTGTTCATAACCTCCTGTGTTGTGGCAGTTCAAAGGCTGGTGTGACTGTTAGAAAAGTGCTGAGAACAAAATGTTCAGTTTTTTTTGGGTCCGCCCACCACTGTGCCTATGTATGAACGTATGTTCAACAGTTGTCACAGTTTGTGCTGGTGATCACCATGAAACAAAGCAACAAATGCAATGGATCAGATATATGACAGAAGACAGAGTCTATGAATGGACAAATTCTCATTTTCCAGAACAGGATGGGATTTATTAATCTAATTGTCTTAAGTATATAATATAAATATAATATAATAAAGCAGTCATTTATCAAATTGATAAATGGCTTCAATAGCCTACTGTTTGTATTCTGTCAAAGAGTAAAATTATATTGTCGTGTTTTTTTAGGCACACTATTTTATGATAGTTAATTGCACACTCTGCATGGGAGTGCAGCCAGGTAGGTCATAAGTACAGTAACTCATAGATAGCAGTGCAACTTTGAAAGTTGCAGAGGAGATTGTGTGACACACTAGAATGACTGAATGGGAATCCTGCCAAGCCTGGACCCTTATCTCTATGCTGTAACACCTCCAGGGAAACGTGTCCTTTTAAATGCCAGGAGCTCATGACGTCTCCCTCAAGAAAATTAACATGTGAAACATGTGTGGGGATTTCTCAAACAGTGGTGGGTTGACTCATTGGGAATAGAAAGGCTTGTACACTCTGTATTTATTTGAGTTACATCACATGATTAAACACTGCTGGTGGCTTATCATATGTTGGTTTTGGCTCTTACAGTCAAGCTTGAAAGGAGAGTGTAAACAGTAAATTGTATATTTTGAGGCATTCAGTGTGAAACTTATTATCGCAAGATATGCTGATCATATGTTTGATTGGATCGGGTCTTTGAGAAGACATGAAAAGTCTTTATCTCTCTTTGGTTTTCTGTTGATTTATTTGTGTTCAACTTCAGCTTTTTTTTTTCTTCTTCAGTCTGTCATGTAGTGTTTATTTTTCTACATTATGTATCATTTAAATCCCTCAGGCTTCCTCATCTTCCCCTCTCCGGTTGAACAGTTGAGAGTTGCTGAAGTATGCAGAGCTGAAAGGGTAACAGCCTTGTCTGTTCCTCTGGGACTAATGTGTGATGCTGTGTAGTGTGCTTTTGCATTTGCAGAATGTGTTCCTTTTGCAAACTAAAACCCCTGTAGATGGAAACATCACCATGTAACCTTGCATGATGGTGTGTGTGTTTGTGTCAGGGACGTGAGTTTTGGCTTGATGTTGCATCATAACTGTTTGTTGTTAAATGAGACCTTACAGTGCAGTTCATATATAGCTTCATATATTAAATTATTAAGTATCGCAAGTCTCCACTGTTATGATAGACTCATCCTGGATGGGTTTACTTTATTATAACAAAGACATGTGTGGTTGCCTTCCCTCATTCACTGTGCCATACAGAGCCATACACATTTTACACACCAGACCATTTCTGAAGTGCCCTAGGGATGTTGATCGTTTTTTGTTTTTTTTTGATGTGTCACTTTGTGATGCAGCACAATATGCAGTTCTCTCCTGATCCATTTTCATATACAGAGTCAACTTAGGGACTGGTGTTTCTTTTTCTGAGTTATTATAATAATGCAAAGTTATGTATCATAGTAAGATGGGGTTTGGTTGCAGTCAGCAGCCCCACCGCTAAATGCCAAAAAATCTTACATACTGGCCCTTTAAACATTACTTTCCTAACTTTGTCAAACAAAATGTAACAAATAAATACATAGATAATATCTGTATATTTATTTATTTGTTTGAATTGATATAGTGTACACTTTGTACTGTCTGAGCCTTGTGCCTCACAGTGCTGCTCTAGTGGGTGTGTCTTCCCTCTTAGATAATAGATTGGCTGAGATCGAAACCCTTTTTCACCATTACCTGATTGAGCTATTTGAGTCAGTATCAGACCAATATCAGTATAGGATCAGTTCATCCTTATTTTCTGTTTCCATATTAAAGTATATTTAAATATAAGAAGTGGCATATATGATATTTGGAAGTCTAGTAGTCTGCTAAAATTTGTAATAAAGCTCAAAATCCATCTTCTCTGCTGTTGGAAACAGGTTTCAAGTTGTCAACTTGTAAAAAAAAAAAGCTGAAACTACAGCACTGTGTTTAACTAGCTTGTTTGCAGTCAGCCTGTGATATAATGTAATTAGCCCGACACTAGCTCAACAAACAACAGCTCCAGCTAATACTAGTGACTTTTTGGGGATTGCTCAGAACAAAGCCAGGCATGGGATTTGTTTCCTGCCTTTTTTGTCGTGGCTAGGTCATAGCCTCCATCACTGGAATGCACCGATCACAGAGCGCATACCCAGATCCTGACGCTGTGACATTGAATCAGCCAGGTCCACACTCAGTAAAGTGCTGCACTAAAGGAGTGGAAGTAGTTGGCTGGTGGGTGGATGTCATCCACGTGTATGGGTAACACATTTTTTTTCTGAGCTGTTTCTCTCATTTTCGAGGTGTACCTGCATGCTGCCAGGAGACACGTGTACACAGGGTTCCATCATCATGGTTTTGGAAGTCTATGTATGTATTTTGATGAAAGTTCTCCAAAATGAGACATCCTGCAGGTCCTCACTTCTCAAAAACAACAGCTTTTAAATTTGTATAAGGGTCAGAGGTCGGCATTTTGGTGAGCAGTGTCAAAGGTTAGAGAGTGGAATGTCTTCAAAGGTATACAAACCTCTGTGTGTGTGTGTGTGTGTGTGTACACGTATGAGCTTGCACGCACGTTAAAAGCCCACGGGAGGAGAAGTAGGTAAGTTTGAAGGCGGTGCACAGCAGCCCCTTACATAAGACTCAAGAGGAGCTGCTCAGAATGAACAATGTGTACTGAGCGTCACAGAAAAGAGACTGAGCAGAGAGAGTTTTCCATTTGTTTGGAAAAGAAGACTGCGCGTGTGTGTGTGTGTGTGTGTGTGTGTGTGTGTATGAATTAGCTACTGTGGTCATATGAGCATGGAGCGTACAGGAGAACCAAGTGGTATGTTATTGTGTGGTTTTTATGTTTCTGCAACAACACTTTTGCTGTGTGTGCATGTTTGTGGAGGTGTTTGATGGCAATATCTTTGTGTCAGTCTGTGCAAGTATAAGGTTGGTAGGTGTATTCTGAGCAGTAAAGTGATGTAATTAGTCTTCATGGCAGAAGGCTTGTTACTGGGTCCTTTTGAAAACAAGCAACATAATTCACATTATCTGATTTTTATGTATTTATGTGTTCTTTGCAGTTTGCTTGACTTGAGTGCAGTTGACTTTTAGGAGGAGAATGAAGAAGAAAGTGATCCGGCCCTTTTTCTTTACAGTGCTAATCATTATAACAATGAGCTGAATGTGTGAACCTGAATTTCTGGCTGTATCAGACATGTAACCATACAGGTATTGTCTTTTAGTTGCAATATCAGCCCCGTAGTTTACTTTGTAGCCAGGATAACACTGCTACAGCATAGAGACACAACAGTCAGATCATAACAAGATGATTGCAGTGCTGTACAGTTTGACCTGACAGTTGTATTTGCATATCTTATCATATCAAACTGAAATGAGACAGTGGCAGCAGTTTTTATTATATCTGTAATTCTGTTCTGCTGTATACTGTCCTTAACATCTATCTCAGGGGGTTCTCAGGAATTAGTTTTAATTTGAAATTGATTTTCCTTTTTAAGATTCGGTTTAACAATAGCTGACTCAGCATGTTGGATGTAGAAAAAGCTGTTTTTTGGGTCGCTGTGTCTGTGTGAATTTTTTTGTTGTTTGTCTGTTTGAGTATCTGCTGTAGAGCCCAAAAACAATCCCAACCCCCCACGGCCCCTCCTCTGCTATGTTAATGAGTGAAGCTTTGCAGGGTGCAGAGTGCCTCAGGCCACAGAAACGATCATATAAATTGCTGGCATAGCTGTGAGGCTGTTTTTTTTTTTTTTTAAAAGGTTTGCGTTATTTAAAGGCCCAGTTTTTATGCAACCATCAATGCGGATGGGTTTTCTCACTACTGAACTGTTTATTAAACCCATATCTACATCAGTACTTACTGATGTTACTGATAAGCAACATCAGTAATTATGTTAATAACAGGAACATGATTGGAAAGCATTTGAGTTGTTTTTACTGCTGACATGATGAAGAAAAATTCAGTTTACTATGATATACAGTTGCGGGGGAAAATGAGCATTTTTTTGATAAATGTTTGATTATCAAAAGTGTTGCCATTAGTTTTCTACTGATGGACTAATTGATTAATAAACTAATTATTTCAGCACTATTAAGCCATGGTTGCTATTACTGTGGATGCTAACTACACAACCATGTAAGAGTAGGAATCCTAGTGACTTCACTATAATCACCATACTGCTCTTGATAATGGTGCTAGAGTATAGACAATAGATGCAACATCCTGTCTGTGACAACAGAAAGAAATGTCATTGTGGTATTGCTTTAAAAGTTTGGGTATCAGAGGATTCACTAGAAGCATTTTGAAGTGATATCACCCATACTCAGTTCCTCCTGTTTTGTTCAGGTAAAAAACTAGATCCACTCCATACTTCCTGGGATGAAAGGAGGGAATCCCCTACATCACTTAGATCTGTTTTGGATTGTGCATTTGTTTTCATTTTTTTTACTGAATCAGATTCATATCAATGCAGCCTCAGCCTCCACCATCCTCCCTCAGCATACCCATTTCTGTGACCCAGTGCAACCCCCTGCACATAAACCCCCTGAGAATGACAACAGAATTCAACTCGAGTGCCCAGAACAGCAAACACAGATTGGAGGTTAAACCTCCTTTTTTTTTAAAATTTTAAACTCTTTCAGATCAGACAGAGGAATGGTGAGGCTAGTGCTTAAAAAGCTTGCGGTGCCTGGTCAGCCTGTCAGCAATGTTGATGGACGGCTGTGTTCTTCTCCCTCTCTCTATGTGTCAGGGCCAGCTGGTCTAACAGCGCTATAAATAACTCTCATTTGACCTCCAATGCCATATCAAGCTCCAGAGGAAGAAAAAAAAAGGGACAGAGAGAACAAGGATGACTGACAGATGAGCAAGAGAAAGGCAGACAATCAGTAGAGGAAGAGGGAGGGACAGAAAAGAGGAGGCAGACAGGCAGAAACTGCTTCTTACTAGTGGCTGGGACTGTGTGGTGTCTCTGTGGGCAGTCGACCCGTCACTCGGTCAGCCAGCAAGCCGGGGACAGCCATTTGGCAGGGATGGGTGATCCAGCAACTTTGGTCGAGTCCGCCACCCCTTCTGTCGTCACGGCTATCCCCACGGTGACAGCCGGGGAAATGCAGGGTGAGGAAAGCGTCTGTTCTCAAGGAACGCTGTCTAGAGAGCTGAGAAGGACAACGCAGTGTGGAGGTCAATGTGTGGGCCTGTAGATTTAATAGCTTAGTTAAACAAAAAGTTCACTTTTAGCAGGACCGGCAGAAGGTAGCTTCTTTAAAGTTTTTTAGTCATAGAGCCAAGATATCTACTTACTTACTGTTACCAGCATAATAAGTTTTCTCAGTCTTGTTATCTCAGTGATTGTTGTGTCAGTAGTGTATAAATGCATCCTAAATTATCACCATAAAATATTGGAATCAGTTATTACAGTATTATAAGTTTGATAACATTTAAGTGAGCCACGTTATTCAAGTAGTTCAACTTGGAATAGTACCAGTTGTAGATTACTTGTGGCTCCAGCTGTTCAGAGTATCCTTGACCTACATTCATGTCTACTTTTATATGAATCCATAAAAGGCTTAATTAAACGTGGCATAGTCGTCCTGCTTCCAGTCTGACCAGGATACTGATGTTGTCAGCTGGGCTATGGGTAAGATGAGGCTTGAAGAGGCAGAGAGTTTGAACTACTAAACTGGAGCATCACACTGGAAGTCACATTCTGTTTGTCAGTAGGTTCAGAAGGATTTTGAATTGGTTAACGATTTGAATTTAACCAAGCTTTGAGCTCATGACTGTTAGCATTAGGTCTGAAATGGCTTTGTTATTGTGGTGTGCTTAGCTGTATTTATATGTCTGTTCAGATTGACTGTTTGCAAGATACAAATCTACAGTTTATTTGAGTACTTTGAACTATGCTCTTTAAATGTGAGTGTCAAAAGTTTGACCTAGCTCCATGTAGCGGACTTCAACACCTGTTCGATTTCTCTGCCACTATTTTCTCCCACCGTGCATTGTGGGATGTCATCTGCACCCCCGGAATAGCCTCTCACACATTGCTCTTTTGAATGTGGTTTACTTCTCTGTTTCCATCGCCTCCGCTCCTCTCCCACAGCCAGTTCTGAAGGATTAGAGTATTTACAGTAGATGACACATGACTCCTCACTGGGTTTTATTATTTTTTTTTTTACAGAATCTGTTGTGAAAATGAAATGTCAAGCATATTAATATTCCTGAAAAGTTTATGTCAAGTCTGTCCTCCTGGAACTGAGTTTCTCCTGTTGTTGGAGTGCAGTTGGAGCGACCACAGTTTTTGTGTGTGTGTGTGTGTGTGTGGGCAAAAGGAAAACAATCCCGACTAAACCCAGTCAGATGAGATTGATTTTTTTATTTTTTATTTTTTTAAGCATGGTTTAGTGAGGGAGAAATGGAAGCACATATAATCTGGATAGATTTGGGTGATACAATTGCTAATGATTTAGCATGTTTGATTTGTGTGTGTGTGTGTGTGTGTGTGTGTGTGTTTCTGTGGGCTAACCTAACTAGCATGGTTTGGCTAACAACTACCCCACTGCCGAGGTTTCCAGGTACACTTCATACGTTAGAGTTCATGATCTCTCACACTTAGATGTAATTATAAGTATATTAGACTAATTTACAGTCACTATTTGGTTCACAGGGTGTACTAATGACCAAAGTTACATACAGAAGATATCGTACTGAAGGGTTCGAGATGAATACATATACAGTTAGGCTCTGGATCAAAGCCACTATCATGTGACAACAGCTTTGATTGTGAAGCACATTCATAGCAGTTTATTCAAAAGGTCCAAAGGTATTTGTAAGAGAGACCTGTTGGGTTTAAAATGTGTTTGGATTGGGTGGTTGGTGTTACTGTATGTGCCTCACAGAGCTTGTTAAGGAAACTTTACATTGGCTTCCTGTCCAGTTTTGAATAGCAGATGCATAAATAATACTTCAACTGAGATCAAATCTGCCAGCTTCCTCAAAATCTAACCAATTACTACAGTACATCTGATTATGTGACATACAATGGTTCACAATGTCTGATGCTCCATTCACATGGATCCTGGCAGACGGTAGATGAGAGCAGGATGGTAAAATTAGGCCAGTACAGAATACCAGTAATGGTAACAGTAGATGGTATTGCCATCAAAAGTTTTCCTGTCCTCCTCCTCCGTGATGGAATTTACAAATGGATATTACATAGCTCCGTCCTGCCATTCTATTGGACTGTTTCCTGTGCCGAAGAAAGTGTCAGTCTGCTGTCTGACTGAATCCATGTGAAGGCAGTATAAAGTACGAGTACCAGTGCTGATGCAGTTCCTGAGACTGATTCTTCCTAAACGTACAGCATGGTCTAATTTGAAGGAATGCCTTTTTAAAATAAGAAACATGTCAAATCCTCAAATGATGTCTTTGTGTTGCAGATGGTACTAAAACCCAAGCAGCCAGTAAGAATGGGAAGAAGTCAGACTCTGGGTCTAGTGGCGGCAGCAGCTTCTTCACCTGGTTCATTGTCCTGGCCCTGCTGGGTGTCTGGACGTCTGTAGCCGTGGTCTACTTCGACCTGGTCGACTATCAGGGAGTCCTCGGTGAGTACACGGTGCAACACACACACACACACACACCCATTTGACTGAAATTGTAGCTCAATGTGTTGTTTTATCTGCAGCCTTTCCCCTGCATGCACCATGCCAGAAAGGTGTGGTGGCAACTGTTATGGCTTTTTTTCCTTCATTGTGCTTATATACCATCTGCACTAAAACACATACACCTGCCATCTGTCCCTGAAGTGAACTCCAACCCTGATGAAGAACCAGTCTAACCATGATATTGACCATTGACAGAACACTACTGTCAGATCAGCACCTACCTGACTTGAGTTTATGCCTCACTCCCCAGTCCTTGTTTGCTTCATCCATCCTGTGTTCCCCGCTTTCTTTAAAACCGCATACTTTGGAAAATTCAATGCAAACCAGGCACTAGAAAAAGCTTGCAGCTAAGAGGCAGTCAAATGCAGTGAGTGCAAAAACCTGAGAGCAATAAGCATTAATGTACATGGTAAAGGACCATGTGTAGCTTGTGTACCAATCACTTTTTGTCAGCTTTGATTCTTAAGTTATGTCACTGGTCTGTAGCATGTGGACCATAACTCACACTGCAACTAAGCTAAACCCTGATCTGCTTTACATGTCTGTTATCTCTGATCACTAATCTGCATCCCTTTAATGATTCATGTTGAGCATTCCTGTCTGCATAGTATTCTTCTATTAATGTATGAATATGTTCTGTTTTTTTTCTAAATGGTGCTGTAAATTCAATATTTATGTTTTGTGTTTTGCATGCAGACAAAGCTAAGGGCTTACAAATTAACCTGTCTGAGGCCTTGCAAGGTAAAGATTCTAAGACATATACAGTATGTCTTTACACCCAATATAACATTTTATAGTTTTTGTCTTCTAAGTCTCCTGTTATGTTTCACCCCTTACACTCCTCTCAGAGCCCTGGATCTAAAAGAGTTAACACCATCGATTCTCCAGCAGTTTCATACTTGCGCCACACTACACATAAAAATGTGCTGTACACAGACCTATTGTTTCCTATTACAGCTGTGCCGGGTCCTTTTAGTTGAAAAGTCACCATGCACACATAAATCTAACCTACATGTAATGACTAAAAGTTATTAAAGAGATTTCAGCTGTAAGCAGCTGTAGGGTGAAATGACCCTGTCTATGCATTAACTTATTTCTTACAATCAAAGTGAAATATTCACAACATGTTAAAGTATTCATTTTAAAAAACAAAATCAGGCTTAGATTCACCGGTTCTACAAATGCAAATGTTTGTCACTGTATCACAAAATGACAAATGGAAAATTATATCTTAAACTTTTCATTTTCAAAAAAAATTCAGGCCAAAAAAATCGTCAAGAAATTGACAATTAAGTGATTGACAGATTTTTAGGATGTGATATTTCAAAGTGTCATGACATCATCCTTTTTTTAAATGAAGTAATCTTTCTTGTTCAGCTGTTAAGAAACATGTGAAGGCTGTACAGCACAGCTGGTTTAGATCCAGGGTTCTTGGCGTACCATCCTCCATCCTAAACCTAGAACACACGTTAGAGCTTCTCCAAGTGTTCTCTTATGCAACTAAAACAACTGTTTGGCCCAGCTTCCCATGAGTGCCATACTGGGATTTGTTTGTTACCAGACATTTCCATTATAAAGCCCCGGACTGTTGCCATTTCCTGTCTTCACCCACCTAGTCTCATTGTTTCTCATATTCCCTCCATAGTGGAATTCACCAAGCCTTTAGCCAACCTACCTGTTTGTTTGTTTTTTTTTAATAAGGAGAACACAAGACACAAATTATGTTATGTTTATATGAAGGTCATTTTTACTCAAGCTAACATTTAGCCACTCACCTTCCATCTCTCATCAAAGAGTGTGTTGTCTCCCACAAGCCCGGTGGCGTTTCTTTTTAAGTGTCTTGTCTGTGTTGAATGGTGCATGTAAATCTAAATCTTAAAGTGATCAATAATGTGTTTCCTGTGAGAACAAACAGTAAGTCTACGTGTGTGTTTGTCACTGCTGTAGGTAAACTGGTGGCATACGATACAGATGGCGATGGTGATTTTGATGTCGAGGATGCTAAAGTTCTGCTAGGCAAGTTGATTTATCTCCGACTCACAACTAATGTCAGTGTTTATCAGTGTCTTACAGAAATGGAAACAAAGGAAATCTATATGTGAAAGATCTGAAAATAAGGAACATAGTTTCTCACAGTCACACCAGATTCTGACCATTTCTGCAGGCCACTGATAATGTGTTGTTTTTATTGATTTACATTGAATGGCATTTTGGGTTTCTTTTGCATGACTGACAATCGTATAGCTGACTGTTAGCATAGAAAACAATTTCATCAATGAGCAGCAGAAAAGCGCTCTCCCAAACACTCACCACTTTAGACCCTCTGGGAAGTTTAGTGTGTTTTTCTAAACTGGTTTGTAATCTGAAAATAAACCACATACGCGTCTGTTTGAATGTCCCCACATTAAAAGAGTATTAAGAGTTTTAATTAGTCTAAGATCTCTAAAGCTCCCTGAAGCTTAGGCTTCTCCAACTAAGAAGGTAGGTGCTGTGTAGTAGGGCTATAATAAACCTCCCAGGTTTGTTAAACAAGTTGTTACTAAAGGATGGAATTAATGAGGTTCACCATTATCAGGGGTTGTTGTAATATTCCTTTTGAAATAATGGTAAATGAAGGCAAATGTGGAATTCAGTTGCCTGAACAGAAGGTTCACTATAAGCACATGTTTTACACACACACACACACACATACATACATGTATAACTGTACAGATTTTCTATGTAAATTTCTTTGAATTATTATATCTATCAGTAGTTTTTGGACCCTCTCTCTATGTTCAGGACAACAAACGAATGTTGTAGTTCCTGTTTGTCTTCAGTGTTATTCCTCCTGTGAAGTCTGCTGCATGTTGCATGGTTTTATACAGGATCAGCTTCTCTCTCTCTTTTTTTTTTTTTTTTTTTTAAAATCTTATTTTTATCACTCCCAACATATTGAATGGCTAGTTTTACACTTGTTTTGACATGTTTGACCACAGATTATGCAAATGGATGAGTTCCAACAGAGAGTCAATATTTTGAACTTGGCTGGACAAGGTGTTCTGTCTAGTGTCTCAGAGAAGCTTATTTTGCTTTCAGAGGCAGGGATAGGTAACTTTAACTTGTCACAGACCGCTAGTTGAATCACACGTTTGCCTTTGTTCACATGGTTGTAGCATAAAGACCCATGACGATCAAAAGCAGTTTGTTTTCATCTGAATCTTTGGATGGCACACTTGGTACTAAATGCGAATCAACAGGAAAATTTCCATGCTTTTTTTTTTTTTGTTTCCCACCCAGCGTTCAAAACACTCAGTTTTGCTCTTATGAGATTTATGAGCATTTATGAGAAGAACATATCATTACACTGGATGGTCTTTGCTCATATTTCCCTGTTCTGAAGTACTCTTTCTTACATGGCAATTCTTTCTTCAGTACTATCAGTTATTTTGATGAAGAGTTCATCACTCTTCAGAGAGGCCCAGCCCACCTTCAGCCTTTCTATCTGTCATGTCTCAGTCACCAACCCCTGCATTTACTCACATGACATCTAGTAACAAATAGTTAGTGGAACCCTGGAAGTACACTGCATGCTCCCATGCTCTTTATTGTGATCCTATTTTGCATCTCCTTCTCTGTCCTCTTCTTTTTTCCCCTACTCCTAGTGTATGTGTTTGAGTCTGTCACTATCTTTAATGACTTTGTATAGAACTATAGATGCTCAGCAAGACATGTAAACATGCATTTCCTATCGGTATAAAAAAAATAATGGCTTCAAATTTAGCTTAGATTTTGCTGCACACAGTATAAAATTTGTCATTGAAACATTTCCAGCACACTTCTAATAATTTCTCATCATCACGGTTTTGAAGGATCACCAGAATGCTCTTTTACATCTGCTGTCTTTCTGTCTCTGCTGCATAAATGTTGCTTTCTCCATGTTCCACCATGATGAATCTGTTTCCCAGCATGCTGCTGTGTCCACCCACAGTCCATATGACTTAAGGACACTCTCCCAGGTTCATTATGCATTATGTAATAATTATGAAAATAATAACTAAACTTTGTCTTTGTAAACAAAGATGTACTGTGTGTAGTTAAGTAGGATTTTGTCCCATCTCTAGCTGCATGCTTGGCATGGAGGATAAGAATTCATGTCATTACATTTGACCTCTTTTCTCTTTTATATTCAGTCATTCTTTCAGTTCATTGATCTCTTCATCTATCACCGTATCTATTTGATCACGTTATGAGCTTCAAATATCTTTGATTATCTGAAAAACATGTTTGTTTTTTTTTCACAAATCATTTTCTACAAAGAATATATTTCATGCAGTTTCAGTTGTTAATATATATATATACACACACACACACACACACACACTCATCCTTCAATCTTAAAACATGATCGAATGGAAATGTATTTTGCATTCCTTTAATGCACACATTTAGATAATCCAATAACACATGGTAAATCAGCCTCACTGGAGAACACTGCTGATATTTTGCTGAGCTTGCTCGAGGAAGATGTTTTTCACTGCAGTTTATCACCAAATATAAAACATGTGCAACTGTGTCAAATAATGCTGTTTGCAGCTTGCAAACATAGTTCAAACCCAGCTTTAGCCTTTCCTATTTGATATATTTCTGTGTCTAAGTCCAATGTCTGAGTCTAAGGCTGTCCACACATGATAAGCAGAGTGAGCTGAACCTGGTTTTTGGGGCAAAGAGTCGGTGCGGAGACATTTATGCACAGTCATTTATAAACAAGAACTCTGAAGTTCAGTTAATGCAAGTTTGAAAGCCATCACTCTCTCCATTTTGAAAATAATGGCTCAAATAAGGGCACGGAGTGATTTTAGATGTTGATCTTGTGTAGACAGCCTGACTCCAGCAGCTTATGATAGAGCCTCAGTAGATCCCTCGCTGCCTAACCTACGCTCAAAACTTATCTTACCTTCTCCTCTTGTTTCTTTTCCTCCCTCTCTTTCCCACTTTGCTCTTAACCCTTTTTCATTCTTTCATTACATATTTTTTTTTTCTGCATTTGATCCCACCTTCCTTTCCTCCTGCCCTTTTTTTTTAAATTATAAGTTATTCCACTTTCTTTCCCCACACTGTTCCGTCTCCCTCACTTCCACACGTTGTGCTCCCGAACCTCCCCTCCATCCACCCATGCCTCCACACCTCTTCCCTCCCTCCTCTTGTTTGCGTAGGCCTGACCAGTGAGGGCGATGGTCAGGGTGAATCCGAGGTTCTGGATTGGTTAGAAGAAGTGGAGGAGGGCGGCTCTGATTGGTTAAACGGTTTCTTCACTTTCCTGTACGGTCTGATAAATCCCCTGGAGCCACTGGAGGATGACGATGAGGAGCACGGTGCCTCGAGAAGAATCGTGGATGCACAGGAGGAGGAGGACGAAGACGAGGGAGCGGTCAGAAGAAGAGGAGCGAAAGATGACGGAAGTCAGGGGCAGAAGATCGTCATAGTCGGCCTCCATAACCAATAGCCTCAGGTCGATCATCCTTTTTAATGCACTTGTTCTCAGCCGAAGGGCCTCGACATCCAAAAGCCCCAGCTACGGCGCCGGGAAAACTGTCCTGCAGTATTTTCTCTGCTTACGTTTGCAGGTTTTGGTATCTTTAAACCAGCCAGCAGCTTTGGATATGAATATTTCCAGTCTAGCCTCTTGATGTGGGCTCTGTTCAGGTGTAAATGCACACAGAATGCATTGTAAAATAAGGACAACACTTAATACCAGGGTCCCGTGATCAGATGTCATTACCCTGACGATGTCTCCAGATAAAGACTGCATGTTATTACCAGGCATTGGATTTATGTAACTGGCACTGAAGGTGTGAAGAATTTTTTTTTTTTTTTGAATTCATGAGTATATATTGAGCCACATTCTTTGGGTTCTTGTGTATCCTGCAGGAACCAAGCTTCATATTGTTGTGTTTGTGGTTGTCTTGTGCCATTCCTCTGCTCAGCAGCAGCAGCAGCAGCAGCAGTGTGTATCTGTTCCATTCTCCTTCTTTTCCTTGAAACAGAATAAATACAAACGTCTTATATTCACAGTAGTTGAAGCCTAAAACATGTCCAAGTCCAAGTCCAAGGTTCAGGTTTGTAGAATCAGTCCGTGTTCAAATCGTGGTCGTTTCAGTTTGTGCTTTGGATCAAAAGGTGAGAAGAGTGCACTGCAGTGAAAGGGTGTGAGCGTTTAAGACTCAACAAGTGATGCAGAGCCGAGGCGAGTTTCTTTCATCCTGATTAAACCTGCTAATCGCTGCTATAAGCACAGACAGCTGCAGGTGTTTTGTGTAGCGTATATGACAGTGGGTGTGTGTGTGTTTCTGTTTCAATAGGTTTGGAGTGAACTTAGCGGCTGTAAAGAAAGAAAGCTTGGGATGACGACTGATATAGAAACAGGCTCGTCCAGCTCTGGGTGGAGTGAACTAATCTACGTGATGCAGCTCAAATATAAAAACTAACTGTGAACATCAGAAACAGCCTTTTAACATGTTTGGTTTTACATCATTTTAGAGCTGTTCTTGCAAATACACAGAAGTCATGTCACTCAACTGACTGCATTAAAAGTTGTTTTGAAGTGGAGGGAAAGTCATTGTGCAGTGTGGCAAAAGCTGCTTTGTAATGTTTGTCCTTTAAATCGTTGGATGAGCCGATGCATGTCAAATGTTGATTCTGAGGAAGCGATAGTAAATCAAATCTGACTTGCATGTGGTGTACAATGGCCTCTTTATTTAGCTCATATGATTACTTTTTTTTTTTTTTTTTTTCTCTCTATCACGTGTGTGTTTGTTTTTGTGTGTGTTTGTGTGTTGCCATAAACCCCAGCTGAGGAGAACGGAGTACATGAGAGGATAAGAAACAAACACAGAGGTACCACATGTCTGTGTAGATGAGTCCGCTGAGCTCACTGGGTTACTGGGGCAGAGCAGGGACATCCCGCCTCACTTTCCAGCTGCTTCATAGATTTAATTTGGTGTTCTCACTTCAAAAGCCTGCGGATGTTAGCGCTATGGCTATATAATTGTTCAGTGTCAGCCAGCATATTGAATTAATTGCTTCTCGACATAGGAGACGGGACTAACTCAGTGTTTTTTCCAATTTTCTTGCCTTTTTGTGGCCATATCACACTTAATGTCTCCTATGGCATAGCATGCAATAGATTACTGTTCCATTTCTTTAAGTTTCTTGGGAGGACTAATTCCATATGGTAGTAATTTACAGACATTTTTGGGCTTTTATTCTAGCAAATTACTGTCACAAATGCATCATTCCTGTGTGTTCCCAGTCCAACCAGAAGTCCAAGTGTCTAGGTTCAGGAGGAGAAAGAGGACTGAAGCAGGAACCAGAGGCACTAAGTATCTGGCAGGGATGAGAACAGCGTCTCTAGGCATAGGTGGGCTGCTGGCTTTGGCCTGTTAGTATGAACCAGTGGTTGCTTGTACAGTGTGATGTAGTGGTGAAATTAACAGTGGGTAATTTATGACTTCCAGATGGTGATCATCTGAAGTTTTTTTTTTTTTTTTTAAATTATACAAATGGTTAATTTGTTTCCTCTGGGAAAGATTTGTGAAAGGTCATAAAAGTAGGTTAAACTGTGCTGACATTGCTTTATTCCTCACTACATCTCTTGGTGTACCATTTTGCATAAAGTAGCCCTGCATGGTAGGTGTTGCGACCGTGGAGGCAAAAGCATTATTTGTCTGCAAGCTTTACTTCTGTGGTGGCACGAGTAAACATGCCGCTTTTCAAATGTGGTTCAGATTCTGGCTTTGAATCCAACAGGTCACCATTTAGTGCGTTTTTATCTTGTGCATAGCTGGATCTGAGTTTTGTCTAACTAGTTTGCTTGGTTGTCAACAACAGCAGTGCGCCTTCTGCCACAGAAAGCCAGTTTGGTTTGTTTGCTTTAGCTTCGGGCTGAGATGAGCTTGATGTGTTGGTTCAAGTAGAGCTAGCAGTATATAGAGCTGTTTAAGAGGGCTTTGTGCAAACACTGCAGCTGATGTTGGACTGTTGGAATGATGAAGCAGTAAATGAGCGGATTGCTTGATCGTGTGTATATAACCACACAGCCACGACATGTGAAACACTCCAGTGTTGTAACTCCTGTCTTGTTTTTTGTGCGACATCAGATGAAAAACCTGGAGATGCAGCGAGAGGCGCTAAGAAAGGTATCACCATGCAGCTATTTGCATGAAGCTGTGCTGTGCTACAGTGTGGGTTAGACTAACGGATGAAGTTTCAACTACTCACAACTCATTGTGGTCATGGATCCAACAGATTGTGTGTTTTTAATATAAACAAACTAAAACCCTCCAGATATATATTATAAATGAATTTACTGATTTTATAAATGAAGTAGTGAGTTATTAACCCATTTTAAAGGGTTGGTTTGTGGAAATGTAAAGATTTTTGGCCTAATTCTGTGCTTGTGCTTCATGAGAGAAACCCTTTGTTAAACCTTAGCAGTGAACCAGAAGCTACCAGAGTACCTCAATTTTAGAAATGACTGTGTTGTACCAGCTAATTCAAGTGAGTCAATCACTAGGTTTGTGTTTTTAGTCCTCTGAGCCACTACTAGCTAGCTTCACACTAGTCATTTACTAAATCAGGGTGGACCATTAAAACTTTGTATATGTCTTATCTAGAACATCACTTCAGTAATGTGTAAATTCATTGATGGGAAACTGCTGTGGCACCATCAATTTTTTTTAAACTGGAAGTGACTTTAGCGTCATAAGCTGTAACGTCATTTCCGAAAATAAGTTTTAGCAATCAAAAGTTCAAATAAAGTGAACTGCCAATCCTTTGTGAATGAGGTATCATTTTCTTTTATTTCTATCTTCACACCTGGAGAAACATGTGTGTTTTAGAGTTAGTAGTATTCATGCAGTTTACAGTAAATAACAGATTATGGTAACCAAACCAACCATATTCCATATGATCTCTTTTACTCTTCACTAAACGGGTCAGATATTATCAACTAATGATAACTGTCTGTTAGTTCATTCAGCTAGCTTACACTACTGTTCAACCTGGCAATTAGTAGATGTAAATATTTATTGACACCTCCAGTCTACGTAAGACCTAGTCTGTGTGGTGTAACCGGTTTTAATTTATGATTCTTCGTAATTCTTCTTAGTAAACACTTTCGTTAGAAGTTTGAATTATGACTCGCAGGTGAAACTGGCTGGAGGTGTAATTCCTGGTCTATGCTGGTTTACACCACTTGTAAATGAATTTGAACTCTCCAGTGTTGTCTACAAAGTCTACTCACTACTTTGAGGAGAAAGGAAGAGAGGTATGACAAAGACCTGGCCTCGAACTAGTTTTAATTGACGCACAAACATGCACCAGCCTGTCTGATGTGTGGTAATGTACAATAACAGAGTGCATTTCAGCATGGCCTTCTTCCTATAATAACTCATTTTACAAGTGGCGACACACAACAGTGTTACTGGTCATCTATCCCAGGAAAGGACCCAGGCTTGAAGCTTCGGGAGGCTCTAAAGCAGCAGCTGGCCATCATCCATGAACGCGTGGAGGCCAAGAAGCTTGCCAAGCTGGCTCTGGCTGAGGTCAGACACTTACTGGCTAAAGAGGAGGAGGAGAAGGAGCTGGAGCTGGGGAGAAAAGAAATAACAGCCAAAGTGAAGGAGAGGGTGGCCGCCAGGTTGAAAGAGGAAGAGGTGAAGATAGAGAAAGAAGAAATGGAGAAAGCTCTGGAGAAACTAAGGAAGGAAAAAGCAAAACATCCGGATGAGAACAAAGAGGAGAAGGAAGGGGAGAAGAAATCAAAGAAAGAGGGGGAAAAGGAGGAAAAGTCAGAGAGAGAGGGGAAGGGGAGGGGGAAAGAGTCTGCTAAAGAAAAAGGCAAGAAAAGCAAAGCTTAGAAATCTGACAGAGGAGGCAAGAAATGAAGTCCGAGAAATATATTAATCCCACAGGAAGCCAGCCTGGGGAATGGTCATCAAACCTCAGTATTTCCTGAGAAGTGCCTCTAGTGCCAACTATTGAAAGCTGACATCAGACGTCTGTCAGATTCAGTTACTTGTTTACTTATTCTTCAATCAGACAGTCCTTGATTTTTACACCACATTTGAGAAATTTGGCTTTGTTCTGAAACTGAGGTATTGGCATTGGTATCGAAAAATTTCAAACGATACCCAGCCTTCCATATAAATCAGTGACATAGATTTAAGTCATGGTGAGGATGTAGGATACTTTATCACCTATTCAATTTGTTTAAAAATAAATAAATAAAAGGTATACACATGAAAAAGCTTTAACAAATTTTATTTTAACAGTCCTATTAATAACAATTAAAGAGCTTTTCTGGTGCGGATAAAGAGAAATCACTTTCCAGCCTATGACTTAATTATACTGAACACATTGTCCGTGTTCTGGAGCTAGTTAGCTTTTCAACTAGCAAAAGTGAATTGAAGGACTGCAGTGACATACAGAACCATAATTGCGTAGTGAGCAGACACCATCACTCTACAACAAAAACACTGTGCTGGAAATTAGCTTGACTGTTGGGCTGTGAAGTAACCATTTGGGAATCACTGGATAAAGAGTTGTCAGCTGCCATATTTCTCTGTCAGTCTGTGTTTAATTACAGGATGAGGGGGAAAGATGGAATGGTAGGGATGAAGGGGAGCGATGGAAAATGTGCAGGAGTTAGAAGAAGCACTGCAAGAGGCTCTAAAGCAACAATATCAAGTGTGACGTACTTTAGTGTTCATGATTTTCATATTTAGATTTGACTAGATTAAAATCAACGGGTCCACCCAACCCTTCACTTTAGAGTTTATGAAAAGGTTTTTTTCTTAATTTAGGAAGTCTTGTGTATTTCATGAATGTGTTATATTCTTGTTTTGTCAATAAAGTTTGTGACTGCCTGTAGATGCCCCCTTTTTTTTATTTTATCTGTGAAGGCCTTTGTGTTTCCATCATGAGTGTGTGATAGCATGGTGAACAGGAATGGATATCACATTATGAATCTGTATGACCTCAGATCACCATCCAGTTTAAACTCTACACTTGAGATAACACAAATGACTTTCCAGCACACCACATGAATGACAGTGTCGTGTTGAAATGTAACACAAATGTTTTTCTCTCAGCTCAAGTCAAACCACAATGTGCCAATATTCCATTTATGACATATTCTATTAAACTTCAAAAGAGTCAGCAAAAGAATACCCATGCCTTTTCCAGCTGCTTTGATCACTGTGTTGGTTTATATGTATGAAGTTTATGTATATGAAGTTACCAATGTTACACAATGACATATATACATGTGCCACATTCCAGCAGTACCAGCTAGACTGCTTAGTTTTTTAATGAACTGCTTCTGCCACATACATTTGTGTATAACATCCATAAATCTAACGCACATTTAAATTCCTAGTCACTGAATATGGGCTGATATTTTTCATTATTCCCACACACACACACACACACACATACATATACACACACGTACATATCCTGTGACTATACTGTGCACATACATATGTCTCCTGCCAACAACGTGTGCGTCATCTCATGTAGGACTGAAAGAGAAAGCCGTTGTCGTCACTTCCCGTAGCGAAGAGGCTGCCGCCCCAGTGGAGACTGCTGCTCCTGAACCCACACCAGAAGGTACCACACATGTTCATTATGCACACATACTCATATACACACACACACACTTGCTCTCAACTGGTGTGACAGGAACATGTTAATGGTAGATAATAAGTGAAGTGACAGTATGGTGACAGATCTCCACAATAGGATTGAGCTCATCTGTTGGTGACATGGATATCAAAACCCTCACCTCGAGTCTCCAGTTTGATGGCTCTTTGTGCATCATAAGCATATCCTCAGTGTGTATATATAAAACTCAAAAAGGTGCAATGAAGATGTAATAAAACTAAAAAATAGGCTCTTACATTTAATTTAGTTTGAAAATGACACAGTCTCATAAAAACCCAGTTTCATCACAGCTGAACTAAACACTTAATCCACTTGATTAAACCTCTACTCATTACTGTGTGGGTGGGTTCATACTATGCTCCACTGACATCTCCCTGATTTTTTTTTCTGTTGGTTTTGTTGCATCTGCTATCTGGCTGCAACTACTTCTATTACTATTTTGGTTCACACTCAGCGCTCTAATAGGGGGGGTGGGTTGCTGTAGCACGCAGCAGTTTTCAGAGAAAAAGCTGTAAAAAGCCACCGTACACTATCTGCTCGGCATCAAACGGCAAACAGACACTAACTAACTGAACTAGCAGCTGAAGAGCCAGATATTTCTCTCAGGAGTTGGTAGAGAGCCAAAACAGAGCTAAAAGAGTGAGTACTGGACTAACATTCACCAAGTGAACAGAAACAACTCAAAAATTGAATGATAAGGCTGCTCTGTAACAGCTGGATGTGGAAATAAGCAGCTGTTTGCCAACAAGTTTAACATTTAAAAGCTGATATGTCAGTTTTGTGTTCACAACTTATTTCCATTGCCCCCAAGTGGCCAAAAAAAAAAAAATCTTCACAAATAGTCTGACGCCATGCTCTGTAACATACCGCTTATTGTAGAATCTGCTCAGCCAGAAAGAATTAAGAGCATTTTAGACTTCACATATCAACATTTTGCATCACCTAGACATGTCACTGCCCATTCGTATACACTCACTCTTCTCACCATCATGCCACTCTGTCCTCAGCTATTGTTGAGCCCGATCCAGTGCCTGTGGAAGATGTGATCGAAGCTGCTGTAGCAGAGGAAACTGCCGCTCCACCAGGTACACGAGTGTTTACGTCTCAGTGTGACTACAGTGTTAGAATACGGCATCCATCAGTGCAGGCAGACGAGTAATGGAGGCAGAGAAATGAGATTTGTTACATCCATATGTCTAGTTACACTGCAGTGTGTATAAAGGACTCTCTCTGAAGGGTCGGTGTGACCACCTGCAGGATGGAGCCTGATAAACATACTGACATATTGCCAAGCTGTGGGGTGAATCTGTACAACTGTCTGCTTCTCCTCTCCAGAGCCTGAACCTGAGGTAGCAGCTGAGCCTGAACCCGAACCAGAGGCCGAACCAGAGCCCGAACCAGAGCCTGAACCAGAACCAGAGCCAGTGGAGACTCCTGAGGTTTGTACAGACCAGGTTGAGTGTTAGAAAACCCTCAGCAGTCTTAATCCCTTTCCACATCTTCCCATCTCATGTTGAAAATGTACAAATATACACAAGAAGTTGAAGGAAGGCATTTAGTCCTTAAGGGAATCTGATATAAACTTGCACATTATGCAAGTGTGAACCTGTTGTTGACATGTGGGTGGTGTGTTCCTTTTTCAGGTGATTGAGGAGGATCCAGAGGTGCTGGAGGAGGAGCTTCCTGTTGTAGAGGAGGAGGCTCCTGTGGAGGAGGCTCCTGAGGTGGAGGTATGTAGTTTTGTGTTACTGTGTGTTGCATCATAGTTGCATACATGTTTCATACACACTTTGCTACGCTGGCAGGTGGAAACATCTTAATCTTAGTGTGTGGTGATATGGAGGTAGTAGAAAGGTCTCTTATCTTCCCTGCACGATAAAATTAGAAATTTGCACAAACTTTGCACTTAAGCATAACAAATACTAGTAAACAATCTGAATTTCCTTGTTAATCTACTATTTTTTGTCTTTTATAAGCAATCTCTGAAGCCTTTTACAGTTGTCTCTCTTTTGATCAGTTTTGAACTGTTCTACTAATTCTAACCAAGCATTCATAAGCAGTATATAAACAATTAATAGATGATTTATAACATATACATATATAAAGGACACATAAGGACATTTTTAGTGTTTATTCATTTACAGTATTTATATCAACAATTATAACTTCTCCTCCTCAGTTTTGTATAAACAGCCTAATCTCACAGTACAACACCCTCTATTCATAGACCCTCAAAACGGATAAGAAAAACCTCCCCAAGAATAAGACTTAGTGAGCAGAGTAAACTGTGTTTCACTATAATATATGCTTTACTATTGTAAAACTGTATTTCTGTTGTTTAACGCTTATATAGAGAAGTAAAGTAAATTCTGGTAGTCTTGCTGTACACTCTATAATTGTCTGAAATCAGTCAGCTGTAACGTGACTGTCCTCCAGTGTGGCTGCCAATCAGTCCTGTAGCTAATTAGCAGAGAAGCAGCCTGAACCAGAACGAGCCTGTTCACTCAAAGGCTAGAAAAGAGGCACTGTGCAGTCGACTCTGTTACAAGGAAACAAATGAATACATGACATGTAGAGCAAAGCACCATATAAAATATGTATATATTTTATATAGTGCTTTATCGTATATGACATGTATTCATTTGTTTGTGCAATGCAGTGAAAGACCTAGTATGGTTGACCCTAATATTTTAAAAATGATAATGACCCAAGAACAAAAAATCTTTTTTTTTTATAATCAAACTTTAGTTTTGATACACAGGCTTGTGCTTAAGGTCTTCTGACCCCATGAAAGTTGAACATTTATTGAATATATTCCTACTTGTTTCAACTGTAAATGGAAGAAAAGGTTAAAAGGCCCTATCTTTTCCTAACCTTTGATTGGTTTGATTGATTTCAGGATGCTCCAGTTGAGGAGGAGGCAGCAGCTGAGGAGGTGGAGGAACCAGCAGTAGAGCAGGCTGTGGAGGAGGAAGCTGTTGACGAGGTTGTGGAAGAACTAGCATCAGAGTTAGAGGCTGCAGTGGAGGAAGCTGCTGAGGAGCTGGCAGTAGAGGTAGAGAGCGAGGAGACCGCAGAGGAGGCAGCTCCTGTAGAAGAAGCTGTCGAGGAGCCCGTCGAAGAGGAGGCAGCTCCTGCAGAGGAGTACGTCGAGGAGCCCGTCGAGGAGGAGGCTGCTCCTGCAGAGGAAACCGCCGAGGAGCCCGCCGAAGAGGAGGCAGCTCCTGCAGAGGAGGTCGTCGACGAGCCCGCTGAAGAGGAGGCAGCACCTTCAGAAGAAGCTGTGGAGGAGGTAGCAGAAGAGGAAGAGCCAGCCGCTGAGGAGGAACCTGCTGAGGAGCCTGCCGCAGAGGAGGCAGCTCCTACAGAAGAAGTTGTTGAAGATGTAGCTGAAGAAGAAGAGGCAGCACCTTCAGAAGAGGCTGTGGAGGAGGTAGCAGCAGAAGAAGAGGAGCAGGCAGCACCTTCAGACGAACCTGCTGATGAGCCTGCTGAAGAGGAGGCAGCTCCTACAGACGAAGCTGTGGAGGAGGTAGCAGAAGAGGAGGAGGCAGCTCCTTCAGAAGAGGCAACAGAGGAGGCTGCAGAAGAAGTGGAGGAGCAAACAGCACCAGGTAGAGTCCCAATTTATTAGTTATTGACATAAAATTAATTGCCAACTATTTTTCATCAGTTAATCAATTTAAGTCATTTTCTTATGAAAAAATGACAGAATTCTCTGACCCCTGCTTCTCTAGTGTTATATTATAGTAGTAGCCCGAGTAGCAGGTAATGAGATATGAGAGAAAAGTTCTGCTATAACAGGGCTCTTTGGTGCTGTCAGGATACTCCGTTTTTACTAATGGTGAGCTTAAGATCCCCTCCAGACATTTCTGACACATGGAGACACTCTGCTTATAATAATAGTGTCCAATATGTTTTATTCATAAAGTTTAATTACACCATTAATAATTCTTTAAATGACATTACCCCCATCGTCCTCATTAAAAATCCACAATCTATGAATATGCAAACACATCATTTCAAAAGGTCAACTACCAGACACTAAATGTTTCCACAATATAGTTGTGCAAGTCTCATACTTGCACAACCGCAAGTGGCTCCAAATTTGTCAACAACTTATGGTGAACTGGCATTTTAAAAAAAAAAGCAGACAGCAGCCGTCCAGCGCTCAGAGGAAATAGATTAATTACCAAGAACCTCACTTTCTAAGCAACTTCACTCCTGCCTAATACTGAGCTTGTCTAACAGTAGATGAAGTAGCTTTATCAGCCAGTCACAACTTAATGATAACTGAACCTTCAGGACAGATTAAAGTTCAGGAGACTTAAGTATCAATAAAAGCATTTGACATGGCAGTACACACTATAGTAGGCCAGTGGCATTCAGAGAAATGAGACTTTTATTTTCTCCCACTGTTAGTGTAACAGGACATCTGCTATCACTTCACATGGTTTCTGCTGAGGTGTTAGCATGGAGTTCTGCAGCTGATGATAAGAAGATGATTTCTCGCTGTGGTGTTGTACAAGTGCTGAAGTAATTCTACTTCCTGGAGTGTACAATTGTTCAAACAATGGTTTCAATTTTTTCCCCCACAGTCACAGAGACAGATGAAGAGGAGGTAGCACAAGAGGTAGAAGAGGCAGTAGAAGAAGGTGGGTACACACACACACACACACACACACACAATTGAGATCTAAAGACCCACACCAACTAAAGTGTATAAAGGCACTGTACATTTAACTGAGGGTAAAAGCTTTGTGAGGGGATATCATCACAACATGTTTCAGATCTTTGGTCTCACTTCTGCATGTGTGTTTCTGTTTGCAGTAGCAGCAGAGTTTTTCGAGACAGAGGAACAGATTCAGGATGAGCCCACAGGTAAACTTCGCTTTCAACCAACTTCACTCTTGCTATGGTAGCTTACATATGACCTTTTTAGAGTTATGTCCACACTAAGGGTTGGTTTATGCTCCAAAAGGAATGAGTTCATACGACGTGTTGTCTGACCTCGTTGGAAATCAGATGTCTTTTTTTTTATAGTTGTTCCAGATAGCCACACTGGAGGATAATACAGGCATTCATAGTGTTGTACTCGGATAGATGTGTTAAGAATGAAAAAAGAGAGCTAGAGACAGGTGGCTGTGTATTCCTTCAGACATGCTTGTCGGAATGGTGGAAAAGCCCATTAAATCTACACCTTTCAAATAGCGGATGGGGCGCGGAGGCACTGAGCACAGCTATTTCTGAGCCGACCTTCACACCCACTTCACACAGCGATTGGCCAGCTGTGCACGATGTGAGAAAAGGAAGCGAGGGTTTGATCTTCTCTCTCCAGCTCTCCTTTTTCATTCATGAAACAACTACATATGTCACTTTTTCATGTGAACAGCCAAGTGTAACACTATACTTGCCTTCCAGGAGAGACTGCCTGAAAATATGCACCATTATCCCCCCCAACTGTTCCTGCTCTTATCCTGCTTAGAGATATAAAGTTATGACACATTATGTAATACACGAGTAATGACATAAGGCCGGAACAGCTGTTAGCTTGAGAATGTCTGCTATCTAATATCTGCTGTCAATGTGTAACCGATGGTCAGCTGCACTTTGGCTGCTTTTACAGACGAACACACGCATCTATTCTTTTTGTTATTAAAACGCTTGTGAAAGAACAATTCATGTATGTTTTTATCTCCACATGTTCCGTGAGAGGGCATCCTCCCCTCAGACAGAGTTATACAATACACTGCCATCAAATACAAGTGCAGGATCAGAGACTAATAGTCCACCCATGAGAAGACTAAGCATCATCCTGTTTGTGTTTCCTATAGAAACGTAGAGGCTGCCGCGGTCGCCGTGGTGACGGAGCAGGGACCCACTGACGTTGCATCAGCACCATCTGAGCGTGCTCAGAACGATGCATCTCTCCACCTCCAGAGAAACGATTGAGTTGTCATGACATCACTCGCCTCTCTCCTCCCCCCCCCCCATCTTTCTCACCCTCCCTTTTTTGTTTTCACCTTCCTGTTAAATTCCTTTCAGTGTAAATGAGTCGGATAATGGATGAATTGTTTACTAATATGGTACTCCCGTTTTTACCCTTCTTCTCCTTTTGTTCACCTTTTCTTTTCTTTTTTTTTTATCTTAAGCAGAGCACCCATTTCCATTTTTGTTCAGGGTGGTTTAGTTCTGTGTGTCTGTGACCAGATGTGAAGTCTTATGTGCTCTACTTGTACAACACGTCTACCCGAGTCTGTATCTGCAAGAGCTGAAAAAGTAAACCAGTCCGGAATTTTATTTTGAAGTGTCTCAGTGATGTAGTTTGGCTTCCTGGAGCCAAATTGTGTTGCCAAGCAAAAATAAGGCCAGAGCTCATAACTGAAAAGCCATCCTTCAGCAGTTTCAAGGACTCCTGTCCACCTAGTGAGGTCCCTCTTAGACTCTGAAACTTTCTCTCTCTGAGCCCCGCACAATGTCTCCACCCTCAGCTGATGTTTCCCTAAATCCCTCCTGCTAACGGAATCGGCTTTGTGGAGGCAATGAAACAACATTTCAACTTTTTAGAAATCAAATCAGAGTTAAAGTTCTGTCCCCTGTTTTTGCAGTGTAACTTCAGAATTTAGAACATCAGCTTTAAATTCAGCCGTTTTTGGTTCTGGTCTCAGTGTTGTAGATTCTATGCAAAACTGCCGTGATGTCCCTCACCCCCTCCTCACCCCTCCTCACCCAGCCAGTTTATTTACCACTCAGTATGTGTTGACTCCAGGATGAGCCATATGCTAGCACGTTCACAGAGAAAGCTGTGTGTGTGTTTGTGTGTGTGTGTGTGTGTGTGTTTTGAGTGAGTGAGCGTGTGTGTGTGTGTGTGTGGATGTATTCCTTATGTACCCCATGATGACAGATCTTTTACTAACCATCCCTTCTGTGAGCCGTAGATGCCGTGACGTAGTTTTGGAGACTGTGTTTTACTTTTTTTTTTTTTTCAGTTTTGTTCTGTAACTACCTGTACCTCTGTCCGCGTGTGTGTGTTCTGTAGATTTCTATCTTTTTTTTTTTCTTTCATATTTCCAGACAATAAGTTTTAACTGAAGTTGTAACTTTAAACTTTTACTCTTTGAGTTTTAAAACCTGTACTGTGATGAAAATGAGGACACCATGGATGGTGCAATGCTGTCAAACCAGTGATACATGGATCCTTTTAGCAGGCTGCCTGGTACTGATCACCCCTGTGTGATCCAGAACCCACTTCTCTCTCTCTCTCTCAACTGCTTCAGTGTGGGAGATCAGTAGTTTCTGGCTCACAGAGGGTTAAATAAACACACAGGTGTCATGTTCCTCTGGAAGTCCAGTCTAAAGCATAGCTGGACCCACTAGGAGGCCTCGGGGCAAAAAAAAAAAAAAAAGAGCAGTGATCCCCCTTTAACCCCTCTGTTTGTGGTAATGCTGTTAAACATAAATTCATTGAGGAACATGCACCATGTCATTTTTGACACAGGTAGACAAGATAGCTAACAATCCCAGGACCTGCCTAATTTGATAAGTGTACATATTCTGTAACAAAATTGCAGATTTCATGAAATGACCTCAAATCAACACATAATGAATCAGGGGCTTTTGGGATCTGGTTTGGTGATCCAACCTTGGTCATGAGGCTCAGTTATATCATCAGTGTCAAAACTTCACTGCCTCATTCTCTCTGCTCAAAAACAGAATAGCTGTGTGTTTTTATTTTCTTTCTTCGAGGGAATCTGTTGTTTCCTCTTCTTTTGTGACATCAGCATTTGTCTTGGTTTTTTTTTAAAAAAATCATTGATCCATGATAGCAGGGCGTCTGCAGGCCCAAACCACCACCACCACCACCACCACTACAGCAACATCTTAACACCTCATTCCACTGCAGAACTGCTGTGTGAGCATTTTTATATGTCAGTTAGAGGTGATGTCCACATTCCCTGTTCCTTGTAAGTGTGCATCACCTTGTGTGGATGAGAGATGTTGGTGACACTAATACAGCTTTGGAAAATTGGGTACACACCCTGAATAACACATTTCTGATGTGATACTGACAGTAAACAATATTTTTTAGATGTGATATAGGAATTAATTGCGGAACAACACTACTGTTTGTTGTAGGAGTGGAAGATTAGGAAAAAAAACATTTAAAAAAAAAAAAAGTTTGATTTGAAGTCTCAGTCCCACTTTGTGTCTCTAGTCCTCACATACTGTAACTACTAGTCTGTTTTTTAGGGATGCAACACATTCCAGTGGTGTGCAGTAGCTGTTTTTGTAGGATGTCTTTTTTTCCCTCTGTAACACTAGCTGGGTCTTTTCTATTTTCTAACACTTTGTAAGTCATTGTGAACTGTAAAACCTTTTTAACATTGAAGATTACAATCTTTACCAAGAGAGAGCTTCTAGATTTTTAAAATGAACATTTTTAAAAAGGACATGGAGAAATAAAAAAAATCTGAAAATGCTTTAAAAGCTTTTTTACAAAGCCATAAGCTGCTTGTGACAGGCAAGTTTAGGGAGCTGTGCTACTTCAGGACAAACTTTTATTCTCTTAAGAATACAAAACCACAAGCAATAAAATAAAATGGCAAAGAAGCCACACTGCAGCAGCCTGATGAAACCGATGTTTGTTTTTCATTACTAATCTTTGAATCAGAAGTCATGTAAATGCTGTAAAAGGTTGTGATGCGTGGGCAAAGGAAGTGGCGGTTATTAACTTACAGTATCTGCTGGAAACACTACAATAGGTGTGCAGCAGCCCGAGATCCAGTCAGTTATGGAGAAATATTACTGTTGGCTAAAAACTGCCCGTCCCTTTGCCTCACAGTGTCGTCTGTCAATCATAACCTTCAGTCTGCAGCTGTCCTGTAGACGCTGAAAATGGTGATTAAATTATTGTGAAGTAATGATGATAATAATGGATTGTGTGAAGGAGAGTTGAAGTGTCACAGTTTTCTGTAAATGATCTGTTCTGGGAGCAGCAATAAAAGGTTTGGGACAACACAGCGGTGACTGCAGACTTTTTATTAACACACTTTGTTACACATCACTCCTGCTGCCACTCATTTCTATCGTTCATGTTCCACAGATGTGTCAGTAAAATTAGTCTGTATTCTTTATGCCTGTGGCTAAAACAACAAAGTATGAATCACATTTGGACAAAGTTCTTCACAATATAAAAATGTAAATACCAGGTATTGTAAACTTACTGCCTGTGCAATTCATAGGCTGTGTGAAAGCAGTATGACTCAACTTTCTGTAGTAACACATTTGACCACAAAGTGTCACTATATTGCTATTTACTCACTCAGCACTCAATATCAGTGTTAGTGAGGCAGTGTGGCACCATCATGCATAGCAATCCATCATGATAGGAGAATTAAGACAGAAATATAATCAGAATTGATTTTTTTTATTTCAAAAGTAATATTGGCAATATAAGCTTTATCTGCAGACTGTGCACTGATTATTTTATGATAAGTAACTAGTTTCTTCTATGCATAATTAAGCATCACAATTGTAGGATCATATGTACAATTATGAACTGTAGTTCCAAAAGTCAAGTTTACAGCCGTGAGTGAAATCTTTTTTTCTTATTCTTACTTGGAAGTACTGTTCCAACCAAACAATGCTGCTGAATCCCTGAGTTGAATCTGGTTCACCTGCAATGAATCAGAGGTCTCGAGCTCATGGATGTATTATATCTATATATATATATATATGATTGTATTATACATCCATGCTCCAGCTGCGTCTCCCAGATCACTCTGCAATGTATTCCAACATTGAAAAATCCGGCATTCTGATTGGCCTACAGACTTCAAGTGACATGCAGACAAAATGGCAGACACAGAGGCAGACATCTTGAACCTCCACCTCTGCAGTTGACAGGAAATCACATGACCTTAACAGCGGAAGATGGTCTTCATGTTGTTTTTGTGTGAACATCTGCATTGCATATGTGCGTAGTCCACTTTTGGCAGAAAAGGCGAGAAGGCGGAAGGACTTTAAAGTGTAAAGATACAGAGTTCACTGAGTTTTGCTGAGCAAAACTCGGGAAAGACTCAAAAGCCATCAAGGGGGTAACTCTGGGACTGAAAAGTGAAGCCAATGCGGAAGTGCCTTAAAACTGCATTCTTTCTAATGGCCAGTAGGGGGCGACTCCACTGGCTCCAGAAAGAAGTCAGATTGTATTGAAGTCTATGAGAAAATTACCCAAAATACCCCCCCAAACAGTTTCTTAATGAATGTATGGTTTCAATTAGTTTCAATACAGCATGATGTTCATTTTGTGAATTATGGTCCCGTTTAATGTAAAATAGACAATAAAGCTGTGTATGCTTTAGGGCGTGGCTACCTTGTGATTGGCAAGTTGCTACCATAGCTACAACATTGATGACGTAACATAACTATAGTCTAACCCCAGATTCACAGAGTAGATGTAACAGCCACCATTTCACAGTGTGTTTCCTGTTCATGAAGGTTAACTGTAACATTTTGGTTGTTCAGCATTTTAGGCCTGTTTTTCACTAGCAAAAATTCGCAGTAGCACAGTTAAACATAGACTGTAAATTCACTGTGCTAACCAAGCTAGCAGCTAGTGCTGTGCTGAGCTCCACCCTCTCATCCAAATATGGCCACTGCTGGCTCCAAAAATCAAAAATGGTTATGGTCAAATCCAAGATGGCAAGGCTCAAATTGTTAAACTCAAGGCTTCAAAACAGCAATCCAAAAACCAATGGGTGATGTCACAGTTTAAGTGGCGATAAAAATTGAAGTGAAGCTAAATTACCCCAAGACAGTGATACCTAATATCACAAATCACTAACATAACACACATGTGTACAGATTATCAAGGTTTGTGGTTTTATTTAAGTTGTTTATGCGATGATGATTTTGTCACTTTCAATAGTGTGTCTCTCTTCTTTTCCTTCAGTTCTCTAGATTCAGACGATACAGCAGCACCCCTGAACGCCTCTACATAGTGGTCTGACAGTGACACCTAGCAGCATGTTGGTGCAACTGCAGCTGCATTTTTTATATAAAAACAAAGCCGACACAAAATAAAATCACAGTTCTTTTTGTTTTTATTACACACTAACTTTGGCAATGTAAACGCATGTTTCTCGTGCAAACAAAGCCAATAAAATCCCCTTGAACTGAACATTGAATCGATAGAGAGGGAATACAGGATTGTGAATAAATGTCTCTGTTTGGGTTTTTGTTTCCAGCATAGATTTCCTATCTTTTCCTCAAGAATACCTTGTAGGTTTAAATTGCTGGGGTGAGTTTGACTCCAAAAAAGATGTCTGTTTATTTTAATATCTGGATAGATTTTGACAACAGAGGATATAATAAAAGTGCTAAGGGTCACTGCCTTTCTACACTAGCTAACAGGGTCTTACAGTTAGGCATAGCCTATTGACATTGTTCAATAAATTGTTTATAAGAAATTGTTTAATAAATAAATTTGATTTAAACATTGAATATAACATGTAAAATAATTGGCTGCTTTTTCCTTATCCAATTAACTTTATATTTAGCCATTTTTAATCTGCACTAGTTGCAAACTTCTCAATTTAAATATTGTATGAAGCCTTTAAGAGTGTCAATTGGCTCAAAATATATTTCTAATGAACAATTGTTCATGTGAATTAAACACATTGTACATGTGTTTAATTCACATGCACAAGAACATCTTCCGCTGCTAAAGTCACGTAATTTCCTGTCAAGATGTCTGCTTTCAGTCCGCCATTTTGTCTGCAACCAACTCATTTTGGGCGGCTTTTGGGAAGGCGGGTCTGGACCGCCCACATTCACCACCTTCTCATATAAAGAGGCGCTCAGTCAGCCGTCTGTAACGCAGTTTGTTGCAGCACAGTCAGGAACCAACGCGTTACATCCAGGACAAGGTAAGCACACCGGGGACAGAAGCTCAAACACAGAAAGTTTGTTTGGCTGGTTGTGTATAGCTGCATTGAATTTCCCTTCAGGGATTAACAAAGTATCTATCTATCTATCTAGACTGTAAAAAATATGGACATAGGAACAGTCAGTAAATAATGACGTCACCCATTGATTTGTGAATGGTCGTTTTGAAGCCTTGTGCATACTCGAGTGTCGTGATTTGGCCACCGCCATCTTGGATGTGGTCATCGCCATAGCGCTATCCGATAGCGTGGTTAGCTCAGTGCATTTACAACATGGATGTATTAAGAGATTTACAATCTATTATTAACAGTGATAATGCTAATGCTAATTTTCGCTACTGTGAATCCATCACTATCACTTAGGAGGGGAGGAGGAGGACACTTGAACTCTATATGAACCTCCGCAGTGTATGTTCCTGTCCGGTGTGTCTTTACCTGCTTCATCTTTCCATCATGTGCCATGTATGAGAAGGGTTTCTGTTAGGAGTTATGGTGTTATTGTTGCTGTCTATTATCTGTGTTTGACAGGAAGAGACGAGTCCAGCTGAGGAGAAAAGAAACATCGGCCTCTTTTGTCCCAGTTCACCACACCTGTGTGGAAGATGAGTTCTTCACTAGAGGTGAGAAACAAACAACTTGTGTAATATTAAAGGTTCAGTTCATCCAAATCATTAAAATTATTATCACTTTTTAGATGAATCAATTAATCATTTAGTCTGTAAAATATATGGAAACATATGATTATGAAACGTATTCGTTTTTTTTTCACAATTTCCCAAATTTGAAGTGGCTTCAAATGGTTTTGTTTAATGGATTATTAAAATGGTTATTGATTTTCCTGTCGATCCACTAATTGTTTGGCACCTAAACCATTGTGACCATCTGTGCTGCTGTGCATGTGGCTCATGGTTCCACTATCATTTCCTAAAGACTTCCTGACTTCCTTTCCTCTTAACATCACCGTTGGGCCAGCGTTCTGCTGGTATGAAAGAAATAACATAATCTAAAAGCACAGTCATGCTCCCCAGGGCTGATCCATTGTCATTGTTAACACTTGTTCACTATCCTTACTTTATCACCGCCCTCAGGACAAATGAGATGAAATAATGAACATGGCAGTATCTAGAAATTGCTAGATGCATTTCAAGTTGCATTCAGGTTGAACCTATAACTAGCTAGCAACGTTTGCACCAGTCATGTGTTCGTGTAAAGTCTGTGTTGTCTGTATGACAGCACAGTCTTGTGAAACTCAAGCAGAGCTGCAATGATTAATCAACTAGTTGCCAACTATTTAAAAAAATTTTTTTAGCTTGTCGATGTAAATATTTTCTGGTTTCTTCAATCATCTATGACAGTATACTGAATATATTTTGGTTGTGTACAAAACGAGACGTTTTGAAGACGTCACATTGGGTTCTGGGAAACGGGGATAGACATTTTGAACCATTTTCTGACATTTTATGTATCAACAACTATCTGATCGATTACTCAAACAATCATCGACAGATTAATCAGAAATGAAAATAATTCAGCAGGACTAAACTGAAATCATATGCAACACCTACTAATCGTTCTGTTGTTGAGGTCTATGGAGAGCTTGAGCTTGATGGCTTGAGTTTTGTTCTGAGATGTACTCGTGTGTGTGTGTGTGTGTGTGTGTGTGTGGTGATAGTTTAAATTGTGTCCATTAAATAAAGAAGTGGACCAAGAATGTTACAGAGGCAGTGTGAATATTTTTAGACATAGGAAAGTATCCAAATATCTGTAAATGAGGTCTTTCAGTGTTTCTGTTTAAAAAAAAAAAAAAAAAACAAAAAACTTCCAACATTAATAACAAAAATGCAGGAGGTATGAAGTCATCTGAATAATCAACAAATTTATTGGATATATACACTTCTATCAAATAATTTGGGAGACTTTCCAAAACATTCATGCATCCCCACCCCCACCCCACCCCCTCGCAAGTCATTCATCTTGCTCTACCATTGCACCACATTTAACCTCCGTATCTGTCTCTGTTGCTGTAGAAACACTGTCCCAAAAACAAACCTAGACCTTACGACTGCCAGCAGTGTGACAGAGCGTTCGCGTCATCGCAACACCTGAAGGACCATCAGAAGATTCACAGTGGAGAGGGACTGTGCCACTGCCAGCAGTGTGGGGCAGTGTTCACTCAGATACACCCCTTCAAATCCCATCAACGCGTACACACCGGAGAGAAACCGTTCCAGTGTGAGCAGTGCGGGAAGGCTTTCAGTCAACAAGAGAACCTGAAAATCCACCAACGAAACCACACAGGGGAGCGACCCTATGAGTGCCAGCAGTGCAAGAAAACGTTCAAGTCGCCGGCAAACTTTGCGAAACACCAGCGGGTCCACACCGGAGATAAACCATACGGCTGTGATCACTGCGGGAAGACATTCAGTGATCCATCCGCTTACCGAGAACACAAGTATATCCACACTAAAGAGAAATTGTACCCTTGTGATAAATGCAAGAGCACATTTAGTTCTGCTGCTTCTTTTAGGCAACACAAACGTCTCCACACCGGGGAGAAACCATTCAAGTGCCAACACTGTGAGAAAAGCTTCATTTCTGCAGCTAAGTGCGCATTACATGAATGTATCCATACTGGGGAGAAACCGTACAGCTGTGACCACTGTGGGAAGACCTTCAGTGATCCGTCCTCGTGCAGGAGGCACAAGAACAGTCACACTTCTGTCAAACTCTGTGTCAAATAACGTGAGAAAACCACCGCCGGTTTAAGTAACTAGAAGAGACACCAGTGTGACTGACCTGCTTTGGAGAGCCTAACTCTAACCTCAGTCCCCTTTTTTTTCGTTTTAAGTTTGAGTTCCCAGTCAGGAGTATAGCAAACCCAGTTCTCCATGTGATGACTACACCTGACTACACGTAAAAGCACGGTTTGATTTTTAGAATGTCATGTTTTTAAGCATTTGGCATACACATAGAATGACATACTGGATGTATGTGAGGTTTGAATCAGGGCTGAGCATCTTTTTTTTTTTTTTTTTTTTCTCCCAAGCTTTAGGATAAATATAATTTAACAGCTGGTAGTTTTTTTTAAATATTTTTCTTATTGTCAACAAATCTCCTCAACAATGAACTGATCTAACATACACAGAAAAAGCTATTTTTACCTGCTGTATATTGCTGGAAAAATCACACGTATTATCATATGAAAACGTAAGCCTATGTGAACAGTGTAAAAAATAATGTTGTGTGTTACACTGGATGACATGTTCCTTCATTATAAAGAATATGGACACTGCAGGTTATTTAGAAAGAGCTCCACAGACTAATAACAGCACAGTTACACACAGCTGGTACTGACTGAAATGTGACTGCCAAATGCTGACAGCCACTTCTTAAACATAATGACTTAACTAATGGTGCAACATATGCATGTGATCAATTAGTCCCTATTTTACTTATTTAATACAGTTGATGTAATTGATTGAAATACAACATAGTTACATAAAGGAAGGCATGATGCAGCAGAGTTGTTATATTTATGGGTTTTATATTGTGTATCAGTTCTGCCATTTCATAATACAATGGAAAACATGACAGAGCGGTTGTGTCATTGACATCTGGTCACAAATGACAGTAATTGCAACACTACGTACAACATGCTGTCAATGTTATTGTTAATATTAGACATGAATATTTTAGGTTTTAATATCAACATTATTACTGACATCACACCTGATAATAGATAGGGATCCTATACATCATTTAACCATCTCAATATAGTTAAAATCTTTGATCTAAATGTAACCAATCATTTTTATTTATTTTTTTTAATGCTCCATTATTTCAGTTTTAAAGGTTTTACTGTGACATTGTGTTCTGAGTAAGACTAGATTGTGATTGAAGCAGGACTATAGATTTGCGGTGCTCCAGTCACAGTTGGACAAATATATATAAATAACTTACCAAAGTAAACTGAAGACAAGAATGATTCAGAGCTGGAGGAAACATGACTCAGCAACTCTGTTCACCTGTCAGTTTCACTGGGTCTTCACAGAGTGTTGTGAGAGGGATGTCCAGTTATCACCTTTTAAGTTATCAAATTTAAGAGGTCAAGTTTCACATTTTTGATTTGTGCAATGTAGCACGTTAGATGATAAACCAGATATACCAGTGTTAACAAATGTTCAAACCTAAGGATAGAGAAAGGACTGGTCTGTTTTATGTAACTATTTATTAGTTTTTTAATTGGTGAAAAAAAGGAATAGAATAAGCCCCTTTTTATAAAATCACCCAATGACAATTATGAGAGAAAGAAAACATTTGTATAAACCTACACAGAGAGCAGATATTCAAGCAATGCATTCATCAATATTCAAACCTAACTGCACTCCATCTAATAAAGGAAAAAGCCATAAATATAAGACATCCTAGCAGTGGTGGAAAGTAACGAAGTACAATTTTCAGCTACTTGTTTTCCAGACATGGGGAAAAAAGTATTTCCATGTGATGTTACTCTATACTGTGAGGCTTTACTTTGAGCTAAAGTCAGCATGCAAGCAGGTTTACCATCCTAGTTTAGCATGTTAGCATGTTACCATTTGCTAATTAGGTCTAAACACAAAGCACAGCTGAGGCTGAAGGGATCATCATTAGCTTTAGAGATATTTAGTCATAAACCAAATTATTGGACAAACTGAAATTTTGAGCCGATGATGATGCTTGATGGAAATACAGGGGATCGCCATCAAGTTATTTTATTACAGTTACATCAGTTACATCAATTTCACAGCCCATCTAATTGATATGTTTCAGTCTGGACTAAAGTGGTGGACAGAGAGAGTGTTGCTAGCATGGCTAAAAACAAAATCACAGGAGTGGATTTGTACTGTATGTTGTACCAGGACGAAACTGTAAAATGGACAATAACATAGCCAGTGATGCAGGAGGAAGAAATGAAACATATTTCAGAGGTCAACATCCACAGAAATCAGAGCAGCACTGACTGTGTCTGAAAGGCAGACAGACAGCTACACATGCTGAATATGACTGGTGCCCTCAGAAAACACTCTGAGCCTCCATACTGATGGCAGAGACAGAAACAGAGAGACACACAACAGCGGCAGCCTCCGCTGGGTCCTCGGTGTCCTCGGCAGCATGCATCAGCTGGCTTTCCTGTTGCTTCTGAACAACATGGTGTCGTGATGGTCTTACGGCAGGCACAACAGCTGCGTTTGTCAGTTTTGAAACTTTCCGCATAATTTGACTCACAAATTGCAGGAGGTTGTTTCTGTTGCAGAGACGGGTCACTTCTCTGATCCCATAGTGAAGAAGTCACCAGCATGCTGCATTTTGAGGACATGACAGGAAATATAATGTTGTAATGAATAAATATTGTGTTCTTTTATGAGAACTTACTTTTATGTCAGACCTTGAACTATGAATATGCTACGTTTTCTCCAGCCAGTGTCTGTAATATTATCCTTAGAGAACTGACTCTGACCTTTAGTGCACTTTTTTTCAATTATTTATTTAACCAGGATGTGTCTGTCCTAAGGTGTCACATCCATGCTTCATTTCTTCCTCCAGATGTCACCAAGGGGCCTTCTGGTTACCCTCCAGTCAGCTAAAGAGGCTCTTTGGTCAGTTCCTGCCCCCCTGTGATGTGATATGTGTGTGTGAGAGAGAGAGAGCGAGAGAGATTCAGCTTGCAGTATATACACTATTACTCAGCTGGAGGAGTTGAAAAATGTCACCGTAGTCTTGCATAGAAAGTTTGTGAACTATTTCTTGTTTGACAGTTTGAGCTGCAGCAGAGACTTCTGTAGGAGACTTTTCAGGAGACTTCTGGAGCCCACACACACTCAAACAACAAAACAACAGGCTAGCCAAGAAAACCCTGAATTCAGTTGTCTCAGTTCATAGAAAGAGAGACATCACTGCAGAGACTGAAGTTGGACGGTCACCTCTGAAAGTAACAATTTAAGCCCCATCACTAGATTGAGAAGGTAAAGGGAAAACATGGCTAGGCCTCAGTGGACAGGAAACAGGAATGGAGTCCAGCAAATATACAAAACTGGATCACCAACCAGGTGAGGCAGGCGACTGTCCAGTGACCCCTAAAGCCCCAGGCGTACTCCTCCATCCTGGTCCTGGTCTTGAAGAGGGACTTTGTGTCAAAATCCAGTTTGAAGACATTCATTTTTTTTAGTTATATATTTAGTAGTTATATTGTGTTCATTTGTTGTAAAGTTGTTTTTATCAAATTGCACACAGAAAACTGATAAGGACTGTTTTCATTATCAATTGATCTGACAGTTATTTTCATTAATAATTTACTGATTCTATAGTGAAAAATGACCATCTCTATTCCCTGAAGCCCAAGTTCACACAGTCAGGCTTGTTCTGTCTGATCAACAGTCTGATAGTACTGTATCATGGAAAACTGGGGAAGCTAATATTCACATTTCTGAAGCTGCTACCAGTGAATTATTATTTATTTTTGCTAAAAAATGACTTAAATAATTACTCAATTATCAAAATTGTTGGAAATTATTTCTCTGTTAATCAGTCAATCTACTAATTATTTCAGCTGTGCAATATATAGTGGGTGTCACCCCAAAAACAACCCTGTATCCTTTTGCCCTACAGGAGGTTAATCCGGTCATGCAAACATCCCAAACCAAACCAGCCGTCCTAAAAAATCAGCACAGCACTGAAAGTCGCTGTGCTGCCACTAACAGAATGACACTGATATGACCATATAACAGAGAGGGTCATTTCTTCAAATGCATCACAAAAATTTATGTAAATAATTGTGTAACAAATAATAAAAAAAAAGAGTTAAAAAAAAGAGAGTAAAGTTCAAGCTCTGCTTACTTTTCTCACCTTTACTCAGCTCACCAATCACAGTGTGAAGTGTGCATGAATGTCATCTCAACAGTTACAGAAATGGTCACACTCATCTCCCCCAGTTTCACTGTCAGAAAGGTGTGTGTGCTCCATATTGTGCTCAACTCACACTGAGCTCCCTGGCATAGTTGCCATGGTAAATTTCTGACCAGTCAATCAAAGCTTTGTCTCTAGTGTGTGTGTATGTGTGTGTATGTATGTATGTATGTGTGTGTGTGCAAACACATACCCTCAAAGTAACATGTAGCACATACTATATAAAGACAGACACACAAAACACACAGATATTGCATTTCTGCTTAGCGCTGTGTAATAAAGCACATCTCTCTCTGTGTCTACTATCCACCCCCAGTCTGTTCGTCTCACAGCTCTCATCGCGTTATTGCCATGGAAACTCAGCAGAGATTGCAGGGTTGCAGCAGCAGTGAGGGGAATAGGTATAGATTGAGGGTGAATGAGCGAGACATGAGCGAGGAAGTAAACTGGGACAGATAGTGAGAATATTATAAAGGGAATGTAATATCTTTTTATTTTTCAACAACAAACCAGACTTCTGTGTATTATCCCCACCTCCCCTCTGTTTATTGAGTCTCTGTAGGCATATTCAGGTCATCTGACTTTCTTGCTGATCACAGTCTCCTTCCCTCCCCGTCTACGTATAACCTATTTTTTAAATCTTGGTCCTCTCTCTCTCCCCCTCCATATCAAACCCCCTGATGTTACAAGCTCTGTTTCCACCCACAATGATGACAAAATGAGTTTAGCCTCAGTAAACATCCCTGTATTTGTCCCTCCTTCTAGTGATCAAGAGTGAACCTGATTTAAATGACCTTATAATGTTATAACTAGGCCTTATCACTGTCACTCAATATGCTATTAATAGTCTGAATTGCTCCTATTAACACATCCACTTCCTGTCCTCCCCCCCCTCCTCCTCCCCCTCCTCTGTAAGAGTCTTGCTGGTGATCATTTTCTGACGTAGCAACTCTGAAGTTGCACCACACCACTTCACACAGACTTTTATTTTATAATTAGCCATTAAGGGGAATAAACAGTATTTCAAATATGGAGGATGTTTACTGTCAGCCTGGTTCCAGACCTCTGAATCTCTGCCGACATCTCTAAGGTCTGGTGTTACGCTCATTGATGATTGGTGATTAAGAACAGTGACATCATCATCCTAACTTGGGATACTATCTGGCCCAAGTTAAGAGCATAGCATGTACCACTGAGGTTATCTCCTCTGTAATATAGCTGGGATTTAGGGATGATCATGACCCGAGGAGTTACTAATACATGTGTTGGGGTTCTGAAGATGATACTGATATTACTTTCAACTAGAGCAAGAAATTGCACTCTCAGCTACTCTGCACACAGAGTCAGCTGCAGTTAGCATCTCTGTTTGAGGTGAATAAAGGTGACTGTAAAAACATTCCAGCAGTCAAATTCATGCAAATAACACAAGGTGAAAGTTTGGTCTTTTAATAGCTCGGGGAAATTTCAACTCATAATTTCGGTTTCTAAAATCATGCCTTAGCTACCAAGCTGGATCCATTAAAAAAATATATATATACTGGCAGAAAAATGACCACAGAAGTGATACCGGTGTGGATGGGATGATTACAGCTGCAGTTTGTTGTAAGTCAACTTTACAAAAGTGACAACTCTTAAATCAGCAGATTCAGGGAAAATAAAATGTGCGTATGGCTCAATTTAATATCAGTTATACACGTGAGACACCTGCTTTCAAGCTCTCTCACTCTCATGCTGACAATATAACACCAGACAAAGCCCACACAAAACACAAAGCCACTCCTTAATAATAAAAAAAAATATAATGCCTGTATAAGTTAAAGATCCACTCCAGTCATGTGTTTAATTTTTTTTTATTATCTCATTCTATCTACCATATTTTCACTTTATTTTATATTATGTTTATTAACATTTTCCATCTAATGTGCATTTACATATTTACATCTTTTTTTTTTTAATGTAAGGCAAGAGTTTTCCTGCTGGACGTAAGATGTCTCCTATTTCACTGAAAATCCATTCTCAGTGTTTGTGCACTGGAGGCTTCAAGTTTCACATGTGTAAGTTGAGTACTGGAGCATGATTGGCTCCTTACTAGTTGTGATGTCACAAATCATACACATAGGCCTCCTCCTTAAACTCAGGAACTTTCCTCCTTCAGCAGATGAATGTAAAAACAAACTCTACACATACACGAGTCTGCAAAAGTGAAACTTAAACATCCAACTGTAGGAACAAAAGGAAAACCACATTTTTGAGTGCCTCCACTCACAGGAGGCAAATTGTGGCTTTTAAGTGCTCTGCAATGTTTATGGACAAACCTCATAACTGGAGTGTAGACAAAAAGCCTGATGTTCAGACAATGTCAAATCAGCTAGTATGAACATGAGGTCAGACTGAATGAAAGAAGTGAAATAAAATGGCTAAAGTGATTGCAGTTTAACATTTAAAATGTCCTTGTCCAACTGCAAGTTATTTAAACCCAGGAAAAATGGCTGGATGTGCGTACTTGTATTTAACTGCTACATGGCCCTGGGGAAGCTGTTCCTTTCACTCTTTGCTGTTCGACTACACTAGAATTCTACCCGGCTATTATTTCATGTGTGGTCATATGATTAAATACATTCATTTGGGAACAATCAAGCACAAACTCAGAACTATTTGCATCTCCTGGAGTTCTGGAAACATGCAGAAAGATACAGGCAGAAAACAGAGTAAAAACAACAAACACAACAGACTGAGACATTTTGATATCAAACCTTTATTTTGTTACAGAGACACCACTGGAAAACAGAGACTTGAGGATGTCTGTCATTATCAGTACACTGTCACGGTTGTATGTGTTCCAATCGCATATCTTACAGTTCAGTCTAATAGTCACAGTTCAGTCATCTACATTGCAGTTAATCAGCAACATAGTCCAGCAAGCCCAAATACAATGGGGCACTTATAGAACTCTAGTCCCAATGTAGGACCAGGTTTTAGAAAGATGTCCAAATCAACCAGTCCAGCTGAAACACTTCTGTTGTCCACACACTGTGCAGATGTGTGGAGAAAAAAAAAAGTGTGGACTGCATTTTATATGAAGTGTAGTGTTACAGTCACAGGTATGTCATGATTTGACATATTGACTTTGATCCCAGTTAGGATCTGGACATTGAGTGTGAGCTTTGACAGTAAATTGCATGACAATTAGCATTAGTTAGCTAATGTGAAATGAAATATGAGGTAATACTTTAAAAACTACAAAAATTAAAATGACAAATAACAAATAAGGTGATATTTATTATTCATTTACACATCATGCTGATAGGTACAGAGAACACCAACACACACCCAAGTTGACTCTTTTTTTGGGTCTCACAGCAAGCAAAGTAGATATTGGGTATAATGATGATGAAAGGCAGAAAGCCAACTTTTATCACTTTTTTTAATCAAACGCTGGCAAAATATGCTTTCAAACTGCAGTTTTTGTGTCAATGTTTCCTACAACTATCAGCATAGATTTGTAACTTTGACAGGTTTATAACTGAGGTCCTAAACTTCCAAAGTGAAAACCAAAAATAAAACTGGCTATAAAAAAGAAGAATAGACATTTTAAATGATTTCCTGGATTATGAATTAATGTGGAAAATTACACCTAAACTGGTGTTCTTAGAAATGTAATTACGGAAATGTTTCTGACAGTCTTCTCAGCCAACTAAACAGTGCAGAAAAATCTGAGGGCTTTAGACTAAACACTGGCTTTTGTTCAGATTATGAACGGATGGATTTAGAGGTGGACTGGCTGAAAATATCTTTTAGTCTATGCTAAACATTAGCATTACCACCGAGCTAACAACCCAAACCTGCAGTCTGGGTTCGCATACAGGATATACTGATGAGTATAAAGATACAAATGTCTATTTACAGCAATAGAAACAGCAAACTGTTACTGTTATTGATAATTATAAACAGCTAATAGCTCATGTCAATTGATTATAAATTTGATAGGAAAAAAAACTAACTTACACCAAGAATCCAATAAGACAACTTTACAGTATCAGTTCTTTATATTTTGTAAACAGAATAAAATGATAATAGTGTCACAGTCCAGTAACATGGTTATGGTCTCACTGGACAGTCCAATAGCACTCTCTTGATCATATTAAAGGAATAGTTGAACATTTTGGGAAATATATTAGTCATTTTTTTCCCAACAGAACTGTTCCATCACTTAACTCCCAAAAACAAGTTGGGTTTTTTTTTACATTTTTGTATGCATTTAACAAACAGGATATGTGTTAATTATTGAGCTTTAGAGGTGTAGATAGGCATATTTGTGAGAGAGCCAGGCAAGCTGTTTCCCCCTGCTTCCAGTCTTAATGCTAAGCTAGGCTAACCATGTCCATGACTCCAGCAGACACAGACAATATATCATTCTTCTCATTCTCAACTACACATAAGTGTATGTCACCAAATGTTGATCTATTGCTTATAGAACTATTTTCTACATATATCTTTTTCCAATAAGACTGAACAAGAAATAAGTCTGCTCTCTATTTCTGTGTAGTACTGGAATCATTTCTCTGAGGAGAAAAATGAACCGCTATCTGTTGTATCAGTGGGGTTGTAAGAACATGCAAGACCTACAGCAGTGCTGATCTGTACCTGGCTGCTGTGAGGCAACACCGGTGATTCACAGAAAGTCATAGAAAATGAACTAAATTCCAGCAGCTGGTTTCCTGATTGACTTGAAGCAGTAACACTGTCAGTCACATTTGACTGCCTTCAGAATCCTCAAGCAACAGTAGCAGTAGCAGAACACTACAACAGCAGTGTCATGTTAGTGTAAGATTTCTTTCTTGGCTCACTGTAGGACAAACTGTTAGGTATACTGTCCATGTGGCAACAAATTTGACAAACACATATAAAAGGTTCTCTTTCACTTACACTAAAATATCTACAGTATATATATCATATCAGTAGAGATTCAATTAAAGAAAAAGACAAAATAACTATTATAAATATGACATTATTCAATATTTTCTGTGGATCATTCACATTCAATCTATCTGATTTTTTATGATAAACTTTGACCAGCTGGTTAATCCTATGAACATACAGTATGAGTTGTAACCGGCAGGCCATTCATTGTATAACATTAGGTAGTATGATGGCTAGCTATGTAGTTGCTAGCATAATAAACATCAACCCTTACCCTTTAGTTTATCACAAGAACCACTCTTAAACTAAAACTCTCCTTTAAACTGCAACTTAAGCTAGTTTAACACATTTCAATACATCTAATAATATCAAGGGCTAAACTGAAATTTGCTTGTTAAGACTACAAACAGGTTTTACTTTGGTATTCCAGGGTTTTCAAGCTGAAGTTAATAATGTAGGTAACTAACAATGTTGAGCCACGTGCAATAACCACTCATGCAAACAGATTCATTCTTACATGGCACAGTAAGTAGTTTAAGAGAATCTGTGCATTCGCAAAATTTCTTGTACTAAAAGTTTTTTCTTAGATACAAATGACATTCTCAAGTGGTTCATACCAGGTGGTCAAGTGGAAAAAGGGTGGCTTGATTATCCATTATCTTTGCAAATGATGTGTCATTACTACACTGTCAAAAGTCAGAGTGGTCAAGTCAGGTTTAGCCCCTTATTTCAGTTATGTGGCAGTGAGAATCAGGCAAAGTGACACTCTGCTAGCAAATGCTAATTCTCGGGCTCACTATGAGATAAGCTGGGAACACATTAAAGGGGAGTGTCAGCGTAATCACTATACTTGAAACTTGGCATCCAGAAACTCTCTTGGACGCTATGATTACAACATGCCAATGCTTACTCAAACCATATTTTAGCACAGATGCAGACCTTATGTGATAAGTTTGTGGATTCTCACACAAGCCTCTGCTGAGCAGGTCATGCCTCCCATTATCAACACCTAGCTGTTGGCACAACCATGACCTTTTATTAATGACAATGTATTAGATAACTTATATTACCCCAGTGCAATAATAACGATGAAAAATGTTACCCTTTAATTGAAATTGAAAATTACCACATACCATACATCTGTTTAGAATTTAAATACTTTATCTCAGTCTCAATACTCAGTTTAAAGACGCCACAAAGACTCTCAATAATTAGACTTTTGACTGTGTGCCTTCTTAATATGCTATAATACAAAGGTTTTCTTTACAAATAACTGAAAACAGTAAAAAATAAATAAATAAATAACTGCACTGCATCTTACAAGGCTCAGGAAAGGCTCCTGTCAAATGTATCTTTTCCATCACAACACACTTCATTGTTGCTCTTGTTAAAAGCACATAAATGTATAATCCAGCCTTCACTTTCACTTAAAAATATATGAACTGAAATCATACTCCACTGACATGCCTTTTACAAACTAGATTACATTTCTTGCACTTGATTAAAAAAAACCCAATTCCACAACATCTATCATATCAAAATATACTTTTGTCTCCAAGACATACACTGGGATAAACACATTTATGTATATGGGTTATTTCTTTTTATAAAGACTGTTTCACTGTATCACAGTATTCATGTTAAACAGAGTCTCAGTGTAATTTATTAAATAAGTATGAACTCTGGAAATTAACAAATATACACAGACTTGTACACACAAATTATTAATTTTTATGGGAATACTGTATCCATTACATTCCTCCAGATTTTGTGACAATAAAAACACAACTGTATCCTGCCATTTACATGTCTTTATCATGTGAAAATATTTGCAAATGGTTAAGGAAAGTAAAGCAGCTTTGGTTAAGGTACGGGTTATGTGAAGACAAGTAAAACTGATAAATGGTTAAGACCTCCTGTATATAAAGTTCTTGGCAAGACTTGCAACTGTCCATGACACCTAGTCATCTTCGTGTTTCTGCGGTTAACTACTGCCTAGTTTTGCTTCCTTTACAAGTGACACTAGGATGCAAGAAAATATCTAACGGCAATATTCAGTGTTTCCCCTATAATTGCACAAACCTGGCAGGCCGCCAGGCCAAAAGACTATTCTATATAAGAACTTCATGCAGCACTGTTCCGAAATGTGAGTAAACCTCTGTGTTGTTGCCTGGGAAACTCTTGGTAGCATAGTTCCGTTAAGAAATAGAGCAGTATGTAATGTGTGCGCATAGCGAGTGAGTGGTTGAACAGCAGAAAAGTGACAGTGAATGTGAGCGGAGCAGAGGAAAAGGTTAGCAGTAAATTGTCAGTCTTGCAGTAAATGTACTGTGCAGACTACAGTGTGTTAGTTAATGCTGCAGCTTGTCACGACCAAGAAAATTCACATGTGTTGTTTCCCCAAGTGAAGAGGGTTAGCACCATAGTTAGCAACAATGGGTTAGACTACCCCCCACCTCACACCACCACCAAGCCAAAGTAGTCAACCTAGGGGAAACACTAATATTTCTCGTTGGGTGTGTTGTTGAGGCCCTCCAAAGGTTCTTCTTCATGTAAACTCTGTAAACTAGTTTTATAGAAAAGTTGAGCTTGTCAAGATGTTAAAATGTATTCTATAGCCTAATTAAATTGTGGCTCTTGATTTTTGATTAGAAAATTTAGAAAAATAACTGTTTAGACCCAGCTGCAGTGTTGCTACTTTCACCACTGAACCTTGTTACACTTTTACTTCCTATTTAGCCCAAGTATTTCTTCATCTGGACTGGTACAATAAGATTGCATTATAGACATTCATAAACCTTCTAAACATGAAAACCACAACATGTGGTCCATGAATGACCACTCTTTAGTGGCACAATCACAATGATTTTGGCACATTTTTCTCATTATGAAGGCCAAACAATGGAATGTAGACCCCAAATTTAAATAACCTACAAATATAATTTTATATTCATATCAAAATATTGACTTCATTATACAATATAGTGATTTTTCTCAGCCAGTTTTGTACAAAATGTTGACTGTCAGACCCAGATTCACTAGCCCCTCAGCTGCTAGCTAAGAGTGGACACTTAAAACCCTGCCTGTGCACTAAACTCATTACCAACTGCAAGTGTAAGTTACTTCCTCAATGGCTCCTGCTTGTCGTCAAACCGTTTAAAAAGTGGAACTTTCTTTAATTTTTCAAAGTTCATAGTTAATATCTCAATTGGAATTTTAATTTAGATTGGGAAAACTAACCAACAGTAAATAAATGACTCAATTTGCATATGGGGTGGAGCCAGAAGGAATGGGAGGCATGTCATTCCTTTAGCAGACTAAATAAAAATATGTTTATAGGTATAAAACCACTAGTGACAGTGAGGGAGGTGTAATAACACAGGGCATATTGATTGTATGTTTATTCTGTTTCATTAAATAATTTGTTTTACCGCTTTGTGAAAATAGTAAATACTACAATATTCTTTACAGTATATAGCTCCTGCCTGCTCTCTCCAAACTTCCTGCTAATAATAATGACAGCAACAACACCAAAAGGCACAGAACGTACCAAACTAGATCACTGGCTACCACAAGAATGGGCACAGAAACCTTCTTGAATCTGTTTCATCAAACAAACCAATCAGGGTACTTGCTTGAAAATAGTACCTGTGTCCATTCTTTATTGTTAGGTAGAAAAGAAAATGTGTCTAAACACACTAACACATGTAAATGAGTTAAGTAAGAATTAAAAAGCATCTGTCACATTCGACCATATACTCTTGCTGTACCAGCCTGTTTAACTAAACTCAATATAATCAATTTTGAAATATTAGAATATAAGTTCTCTTCACTCACCTATTGTGCATTCCATTAAAAACATCCAAACACTGATAGCTCCTTACAACGCCATTAGCAGCAGCATCATCATCTCCAGCACCATCATCACTTAATTATTCATCATGACCCCTATAGTACAAATGTAATAAGCAAAGACACATTTGACCAGAAGTGAAAGCTTACATAAATTATATCAATATGTACACAGGAATAGCTATAAATATCCACTGTATTCTGTCAGACTATCATTTTTACACTGTCATCAAACTGCAGTAACTGTGCTTGCTGTATTTCCTCAAATAAAAGACGGTAGCCAATTAAAAGCCGGGTTTCTGATGATGGCGAGGGGACGTGGTCAACACGAACAAACAAAGGTCAGCCCCAAAAACAGGCCAGTGAAAAAACAAGGGTGGATAAACTCCAGGTGCCTGTTATATAATGTTCATGCCAGTTAAACATAAATAGTAGTTGCCTGGATGTAACTCCAGTTCTATGAATATGTGTAGCCCTCTAGCTGACCATCACACAGTGGGGAGGGGGACAGAGGTGATATTGTTTAAATACAGGGATAACGGCATATATTTTAATAATAATGACAGCAGTGACACTACATGAGCAAGGGTAGCCAGGGTAACCAGGGTAACTTGGCTAAGCTGGAGAACGTACATCCATGAGCATGCTACAGCTAAGGGGTGCACTGCCAAAATGTACCAGGTAGAACTCAAGCACCAGAATTATTGTTCCGCATGTTGATGTAAGTGGATTACTGGTAATGCAGTAACAAAAATATAACAGAGAAAATGGAAGCAGATCAGAAAACAAGAAGGCTTCATACTGAAATATGAACAAATATACTTATCAAACAGAGAGGATTAGGAATAAAGGCCTATCTCTAATAAAAACCTGCCTTCCTGGCCAGGTACCCTCTGCAGTTGAGGTAAATAAAGGCTCCGGCCACTATTTGAGGAAATACAGTACATAATTTCTACATGATCCAAACATGAGGATCTCTGTGTTCCCAGGTAGGTTGCCATCAAAATTCTGACTGCTGACAGTCATTACATACAGTTCTGTACTTACACAGTATATCTATGTGACTAGCCCACAGCCACATGACTTTTCTTTTGATGGCACTTGGGCACTACATTAAACAAAGAATGTAAACACTGAAAAGTAGAAAATAATGTCTGTAATATTATCCTAAGGATGTGTTGTGTCTAGTAATCAGTAAACAAAACATTTAAAAAGGTAAAAATTTGATTTTTTTTCTCTAACACCCTCTGGGTAGAAATGTCAGAATGTTTTATACTTTACACTTTTGTCTTATACTTTATGAATTCAATCCCACATGCAAAATACTGATGCAATTTTGTGTGGAATTACACAAAGACAAACAGAGTATTGGGGCCACAGTTTCAGGGGCAAAAATAATACTTGTAATTTTATGAAAAAGTTGTTAGATGCAAATAAAGAAAAAGTAATGATTTTACAAGAATTAAGTCGTATTGTACAAGAAAAAAGTTGTAATATTATGAGATAAATACATAGTTTTACAAAAATGGTAAAATATTAGGGAAAAGGTCATACAAGACTGAGATGCTGTAGTTTAATGAATGACGATGAAGTTGTAATTTTATGAGAAAGTCATAATATTATGAAAATAAAATTTTGATTTTTTTTTAAAGAAAAAAATATTTTGACACTTATTTTTATTTTAAGATTCCCTTGGAGTAACCAGGTGAGAGCAGATTGTCAACTTGTGTATCACAATGAAGACGGTGGAGGATCTGCATTTATAGGTTTAAAAAATAAGCACCTCAATATCATAGACAAACACAAGACTTTTGCAAGGAAAGTTCGTAACCATATGGACAGTTATGCAATTGTAATACATGCATACATGATCTACTCTACCCAATCTAATCAATAAATATGTAATTTTGCTGTTTTCTGAATACAAACAACCTTTTTCTCTGTATACTATATTTTTATATCATGACTTTTCCCACCCTAAAATTATCACTTTATTCTTGTAATGCTATCACTTTTCAGATATTATTATTGTAAATACATGATTTTATTCTTATAAAGATTCGACTTTATATTATAAAATCAATGCATTATTCTTGTGATATTATGTAATTTTCTTGTAAAAGTATGATGTCATCTGGTAATGTTACATTTCATTGTAAAATTTTGACTTTATTCTTGCAATCTTACAACTTTCTATTGCAAAATTACAACTTATTTTGTCATTATGATAAATCATTGTACAATTATAACTTTATGTTTTATATTTGTTTCTTGTAAAATTATGCTTCATTATTTAAATTTTTTAAAATTGTAAATTCTTATAAAATTACTCTTTATTCTTGAAATATAATGACCTTTTCTCAAAAAAATCTCCCTGTAATGACTTTATTCTTGTTATAATGTATCTTGTTATAATGTATTTCTTGTAAAATTACACATTATTATATTATATTTTTTCCCATATGATTAAAACTTTCCTTTGTAATATTAAAATTAAGACTATTCTTGTATTACGATACAACCCTTTTCACAACAAAATTATCATTATAACATTGTGACTTTTTTCTCAAAATATTACAACTTAATTCAAGAAATCTCTGATTTTTTTCCCCCAGCAATAGCCTTAATACCTTGGATAAATTACACCCACAATGCTGGGGCATATGAGGAGTTGGTAAAATGAATTAAACTTGGAAAAAGAAATGGTTAACCAACATCAGTCTTGTGATATGAGTACAGTTTGCGTTTTTTTGGATGATTCACATGCTGCATGTGTCAGTGTACAGTACAGCTACTACAACAGTAAGGATAATTCATATACTGCACACCATTAAACCACAGCATGTAAAAAGCAAAGCGTTTGTTTTACTATATTTAAACACAATGTATGCCCCATGATATTGTTCTCATTCAACACAAACACAATACCACCATGAACAAAGTGATACTGTTATTGCCCAAAAGGGACCCCTTGTAGCCCAAACACCGGACACTATTAAGACCATGGGTTTCATTTTCACTGTGGCTCATATGTACAAATACAGCACAGTTATGGGCTTTAAATGCAAATCCCCATCTAATGGCATGTGGTTACACTGTAACGTTTATATATTACGTGACCTGTGTTTGACAACAGGATGAAAGCTGAGAATATATGTATAAATATTAGTGATAGAAATGTTCCCATTCACAGCTGACCTAACAGTCAGAGGAGAAGGGGGGCAAAGTCTGAATTCATCCTTGATAGCCAGGAGCTATGGAACAGCCAGAGGAGGCTGGAGTCTCTCCTTAAAAGTGAGTCAAATGGTCAGCAGTTTATTTAGCCCATTATCTTTGTGCCCATGAAGCAAATGCACTCAATTTGTTAGATTTACAAAAAATTAACTTGCATGTCCAGCAAGATAAAAAAGAAGTAGAAGAAAAGTTGAATCAAACTCACCCCTTAAGATGGACCCTGACTATTGTCCATTCTTATAGACCAGTTGGAGACTGGGGACAGAGCTAATTGTGTCCATACTCTCTATGGCTTGTGACCCAAAGTAGGTCATGGACCTATTGCTTATAGGTTTTAATAAGCCTACAGCCTCTCTCCAAGCAATTTATTCAGTTTGGTACTAAACCAGTTGTGAGGCTGGAGGGACACAATTGGCCATATAGTATGCCCTAATTGGCCTGGTGAGAGGTTGTGGATAGGACTAAGGAAGCCCATTGGCTAACCCTGGGTCTTGGACTGATTTAACTGAATTTCCTTTATTTTTTGGCCAAAACAGAAGTTCTGTATGTTGGCCCAAGAAGCAAATCTCCACTGCTGGTATGCACTAGTTAGTCAGGGCAAATCTTCATTACATGTATAGATGGATGAACTTAACACTAAGCATATCATTCTTTGTAGGCCAAGCCTAGAGTTGGAGGTGGAGTGTGAGTCAGGATAGGGCGAGGTAAGGTAGGGGGAGGAGTTGGGCCCGGACGACCATACATCCCCTGCAACTGCCTGTTGGGATGATTGGGGTGGATGGGGTTGTCTTGAAAACTTCGAAGGTTTTCATGGAAACGGTTGCCGCTCTCATTGTCGAGGCGGTTATTGTCATCACAAAGACGGTGGTTGTTGTGGAGGTCGGGGGTGGGCCCTCGATCTGGGACGTGGACAATGTTGCTGCCACTCTTCCTTCTCAGGGTGGACTCACGGCTGGATGAGGCAACCGACTGGCAGTCTGAGCCACCGTCGCTGCTGGCAGCTGTCCCTTCCACCGGGGTGACCCTGATTGTAGTGATGGCCTGAGGGTGGGGATGGAAAGGAGGAGCAAAGATGGTGGTGGGGGTAAACGGCAAATTTGAATTGGTCGAGTTGGGGTTGAAGTTAGCATGAATGTTATTAAAGTTGGGGTTGTTGGGATTAAAGTTGGAGTGCTGGAAGTTGTTGGGGTTATTGGGATGTAATGGATGTAAAGGATGTACAACATGTGGATGGTTGGTGTATACACCTCCTCCGCCACCTTCTCCTCCACCTTCACTCTCCGTTTCAGTCCCTGTCACACTCCTCCGTCCATCCAATGACCCTCCATCTCTCAGCGAATCACAGCTGTCTGTATGTCTGTTCAGGTCATTGAGGGTGAAAGCTGACTGTCGGAGTGACGGTCGTTGCTCTGGTGGTTTCCATCGCCAAGAGCCACTTCCATCAGTGCTTGGAGGTTTCACCACTGGTTTATTTGATCTGGACTCTGGGTGGGCTTCAACACGGACTATACTGCCAGATCTTTCCAAACCTCCTCCTAAAAGAACAAAAGAAATTAGTCTCAGTAGTAAGGCTTTCTACTGCCAATGTAGTAGCAATAATCATCATCATCTTGAATATTTAAAAGTTGCAATATTATCACTATTTTATGTTAACAATGGGTCAAATGACACATGATATGTGTAATGTGAAAGGTGCTGCTAGAAGTGACAAAAACAAAGAATTATCAATCAACTCCGTAGTTCCCCTCTTCCCCCATCTTTCAGCTCGTTGTTGTTTTTTATGGCCCACAACTTTACTGTTTTGGTTCAGTCTAAATGATTTCACCAACTTTGTTTCCAGCAGTAATGAGTGTCTTGTTATCAGGTGAAATACACTGATAAACCCAGCATACACTACCTGCCCAGCACCAAACAGTAGAGACAGTTACTGACTAGCTGGTGAACATAGAGGACCATTTAGCAACTAAAGAGACAGATATTTTCCCTGGGAGACAAAACAATAGCTAAAAGGAGTTGGACTTACAATCATCAGGTGGACAGAAACATGTAAATAGGCAACTGTTTGCCATCACATACCTGAAGATCTGTATAAAGTGATGATATGTCAGTGTTGTGTTTACAGCTTGTTGCCCTGACTGAAAGTGGTAAAATAACCAACACATTGATTGGCCATCTAAAATAAAGCCTCTGTGCTCATACTGTTGTAACTTCTGCTAAGAGGCAAAGAAGAGCTAAGAAGAGTCCAGTCTATGATAAATTAGGCCGCACTCCTTGCCATCCGTCATACCGTCCAAATCACAATCAGTTTTATGTTGGATAGAAAGTACAGAGCTAAAGTAGCTGCTTCCTTCTGCTTCCAATCTTTGTGTAAAGATTAAGTAACGACCTACCACTGTGCTGGAACAGAACTGAAACTGAGGGCCATCTGACTCTGAAAATGACTGAATGTTGAACTATTCCCTTAAATGATCATTGGCTCTGTTTAATGTCTATGTCATGTTATTTCAGGCGTCTAAATCTGATGCAGTCTGCTTTAGATTTAAAATCTGATCTAATTTTAGATTTGTATTCATTTACGTACAGTTCTTATACAGCTGATTGTGTTTAGACAACATTTAGCATTTGAGAACTTTGTTTTTTTTTATCAAAATGAAAAAACAAACCATGTTGATATGTCTCATAGTAAGGTGTTGAAAATATATTATTTTAGTAAAATTGTTTATATTTGTCTAACAAACAGAAATGAACAGAAAGGATACATATATTGAAAGAAGCTTTCATTCCTTCTATCTATCTATTTTGTGGTGTTCAGCAATAACACAATATAAATTGCAGGGAAGGGCTTAAAACTGCTACCCTTCCCATTGGGTGACTCATTTGTTTATGTCAATTTGACTGATTTCTCAGGATTAATGTAGTAATAATTTATTGATTTATTGAAAAATTCTACATGCAGTAAACTGTAGTCTGTTTCACCATACACCATATACATGTATATAAGTCAACTCTTGTGGTGGTACAGACCTCCTCCCACTGCTCCGGTGGTGGAGGCTGGTGGTGATGGGTCCTGGTCTGTCAGTGCTCGGTACCGTATGGATCCTGTGCAGCTGACGGTGCTGCCACCGTCCTCTGACCGAGGAGAGTGAATCAGGCCCTGCTGTTTGGATAAGGCTATCACCTGGAATATGAGGAAGATAGTGAAATGTGAGCTATTACAAATTTTGCTGCTGTAATACTTACTCATTATCACTGGCCTGCTTTTTGAGTTGCTGGAGTATTGCTAATACTGTTACAACTGTCCACAAAACATAGAGCTTGTACAGAAATGACAAAACTAAAAATTAAAGGTAGGAAATAATTTCATTTATTTTTATTTTTCTAATATTTTTTTCAAATAATTTTGAATCACTATGCATATAAGATTATTATCACAAAATTGATTATAACACTTAAATGACATTATTTACATTTATTTGCTTGTAAGCACTTGTGTATCTTCAGTTTCTTGCTCTCATCAGACCTGTGTACACAGTGCAACTAAATTGTTTTGAGCCAACTCCAGTTGCAAACATACCAACTATGGACCATAGGGTAAGATTATTTTGCTAAACAAAGTTTTTTGTTATTGACTTAACTACTTTATCTGATTTGTGAATTAATTAAATTATTTGATCTGTAAAATAATGACATGACAAATAAATTATCAGAGCCCAAAAGTGATGACCTTACATGGCTTATTTTGTCTGACCAACAGTCAGAACTCCAAAGGCACACACTATGACATTCAATTTGGAATGAAAACCTCTTATTTAAGCAGCTGGAACCACCAAATGTTTGAGAAATTTACTTGATAAATGACTTCAATTACTAACCCATTATCAGAAATATAGCCTGCCTGATACAGTATATTGGGGAGATTGAAGCCAGCAGAGAAAAAGAAGGATGAACCTGCATGAGACGAGGCTGTCCTCCAGCACTGAGTGGTCTGCAGGGTATGGTGGTCTTCTCCGCCACTCTCAGCCACTTTTCTCTCACTGACCCACCCCCGTCCATAATACTGTCCTCTGATTCACTCTCCTGATCTCTGCAGGTAGGGTTTTCCTCCTCAGGAATATGAACCAACTGGGAGGATCCAGGCCTGGACTGGATGGACACTCTGGCTCCACCAGCCAGTCCTGTGCTGCCATTATGGGCCATGTGGTTATGATTGGCCATAGGAACAGAACTAGCTGCTAGTTTCATATACTGAGCGGGAATGTGGCCCCCAGCACGCAGCTCTGCTTCCTGGCCAATTGAAGGCAGGTGGGTTACACCGCGGAGCTCTGCCTCCAGGCCCATGGCAGAGGGTTCAGAGGAGCAGCGCAGCTCCATGTTCCTCTGAGGAGATGAGGAGGAGGTTGGTCTTATTCCATCCATCACCTGCAGAGACAGCTTCCTGTTGTCATTCTTATTCTTCCATTGGCTGAGAAGCTGCTTGGATCGGGTTGAGTCCATCGAGGCATGAATGGAGGCATGACGCCGAGGAATGCGGCCCTCCTCCAGTGAGGAGCCTCCATGGGACCTGGAGGAAGAGCCAAGGAAACTGTGTGAACAACAAGACAGAATGTGGCGAGCGTGCATCTGCATTTTACTGAAGAGACCTTGTGTGCTCATTTGCTCGGTGTTGACCACAGCCAATTTACCAATATGCTAACCACAACCTGATTATCTGAAATGGACAACAACCACAATGGAGGAGTATTGTCATAGTAGTGTAATATAGAAAGAAAACACAGAAAACACTGCACAAATTACTAATTTGTGCTCCTAAATTAACAAATTGTTTTCTCAAATGATGAAACACATATTAATATTATATGCTCTCAAAGGAATCTTGGACACAAAGGTAAAATCTTCATCCTTGCTCCTTACATATAGAGCCTGACCATATCTGGAAGTAATTTGTGGGCACAATTTTAATTTTCCCCCATGACACCTTACCAGAATCCATAGATAAATAGGAAAAGAAGATAGATAGGAAAAGAAACAAACACACTGTGGTCAACTCCAGCTGCATATCCGTATAAATTGTAGCCCGTTACTGTGTGCGTACAGCTACTGTAGTGCCTAACACTTATTATTATCTCTATTGTTGTTGCTGTGAATGGCTGAACTTGGACTGATTTTGCTAGTAGCAACTACAGTATAACACAGTTGGAAACAAAGTGGACTCTTGCGCATCATGATGAATCAAATCACTTCTTGCCCTCTCTTTGAAAAACAGTGCACTGTGTACCACAGGACTTCAGAATTTTGTGATGGGGAAAATGACCCAACGTGAAAGCAGTTCCTACTGATGCCCTTGTGCCTGAAGTAGCGAATCACTATCGACTAAAAAGAATGCCTGAAATGAAATGAGCTTGGGAAGTAAATAACACATTTGCTTACTGTGTTGTTCTGGACCATTTCAGATCCATTAAAAAATAATTAAAATGAGGAGCCAAACAGGACCATAGGGGCACTTTGATTACATGATAGGAAGAATCCACATCGCAATACCACCTCAACAACTCTCATGTGCATCAATGCACATACGTCATACCAAAACTGCACTGTTCTTCTAAATCATTAGTGACACCACCCCTTCTACCCTCTTTTTTAAAAATCTGGGGCAGTCAGGACTTTAGTGAGTTACTCAAACATCTATGTCATCCAGGAGAATTCCAGTTAATTGAGGAACTTCCACCATGTTCCACAGAGCCTCATGTGTCAGTGTTGCTTTAGTGTGGTGCTCTCAGAAATACTTTAAATGAGTCGTTTTCTCAGTCACACCCACACAGACTTTTGTGCTTCTTCGTCAGATGAACAGGCAACTTAATCACATCCTGAATCACTTGTTCTGCTTCTCTCCATGTCTCTACCAAGGACAAAGATGACAGGGGAACAGACTGATTGCTAGCAGTTGTATACAGTATATTCCAATAAAATAAATTGTCTCCACGTGGTCAAGCTGAGTTAATTGTGTTGGATAACAAGTGATTATATGATGTTTTGTACCATATGAAACGCTGATTATTATATGCAAACAGTGAATGACCTACTCTGATAAATGGTCTGATCATGCAGATGGATTTGAGCTATTCATTATGATATTCCCACCGTGCTATGGCACAGAGGACAGACAGCTGTGATAAGACAAGCTGTTCAGATGAATTAAACCTTTCAGTCTCAATGTGTATGCTATGCTTGAGTCAAAGATGGTTGTCTCAGCCACTTTGTGGGATATTACTGCTAAATGAAGTGGATGGCTGAAAGGACTCATCATCATCAGTTAGCACTTAGCCCGCCCATACCCTACAAGTACCAGACCTTCCCCTCCTACTCCTTTAGGGAGATACAGCTTAAAATGTCACAAATCATTCATAAAAACTTTCATTTGTGTATGAACCACTTCGGCAAAATCCTCTTGTGCCTCCAGCTCCAGTTAACTCAGTGCTACTTAGCCATAGCCAAAGCTTCGGCCAAATAATGTTCCACCCAGGGTCCTTAAAGAGGATTACCAAAATTTGCAGCTGGTAGTGGCTGCTGTCTGCAGAGCTGTAAGAAAAAGCTTCATATTAGTTTAATATTTTTAATATTTTAATATTAGTTATTATTAATATCAACAACAAAAAGGCAAGATTTGAGACTCAAACCTAAAACTATAAAGTGTTTTTTCTCCACGTTGAAACAATTAGGCCAGCTAGTAATAAAGTGATATCCTGGTAATTCTCACTTAAATCTACTGACATTTCCCAGGAAATTAACCTCATTAATGCTGCCATGCAACTGTTGTAGACATGGTCTGATCATAAATTGTTGTCACTGCAGTAAACTGGATCAACTTATTACCTGCAGCAGTGTCTTCCAATTACTTTGCAGGCTAAAACGGCACTTTACAGTCTGGCTGTGTAGGAAAATATTTTTAGATGAACAAAGCAGGGTGCAAAAACTGTAAAGGTAACTATGCAGATGGTTCAAAACAAGTGGCTTGCTCAGATAAGCAGATCTCTATCTCCAAATAAGAGCAGCAAGGCTGATTACAAAGCACCATTCAAAAGCTGGAGAATCAAGTGCAGACAATCACCTGAAATGAATGATCCTGTTCACTAAACCACAGACACAACACACTAAAATGGCAGCATGTGTTGGACTTTCCTTCCCTGCTAATACATGCATTCATGACTTCAGATCAGACCAAATTGGATATTAAACTAACTTTATCTCACACACACACACAGAGGTGTGTTAGCACAGATTCTGGTCCCATTAGGCCTCTGATTTACATGCTTTCTTTTACAGAAGCAGAGGCGACATTGTAGCAATCTAACACCTGCTATTCTGTCATGCATATTTGTCACTGTGGAGTGGCATAGTGACATCATATCAATGTGGGCAGTTGTGGACAAGCTCAATTAGTTTCTCCTCAACATTTGACACTATTGTTGTGGTGATCTGAGTCTGTTGTTGACCTTACTTTCTGATAGTGTCCCCACTGGTCATGTGCTAAATCATCTTGCAGATGCGTAGCACTGACCTCTGAGAACATGCACAACCAACACTCCATGGAACACAAGACACATGAGCTAGACATGATGCGCACCAGCAGCTTCACCACTGCTAATGTTATTTCAAAAGCTCTGTTTTTCCTCCTAGGTTCATAAAACAAATTTGAAATGAAAGTGTTTTCTTTGTTGTTGGTGGCTGTGGTTACAAAAATAACACTAACTCCAAGCTCTTAAGCTACACCTCACTGTTAATGTACTTAACTAGAGATGAATATTGGTGCATTAATTTAGAGATGAAAAAAAAACACCTGCTTCGTTGGTGTCCAGTTATAAATACAGGATTTTCAGTGACCATGGTATTTTGGGCACAGCTGATGTGTTATGGGTAAGCAAAGTTGGAACTTTTCTTTCCCTCTTATACAAAACCTGTGGGTAAAAGATGAATTAAAAACAGTTACCTTGGCAGTGTGCTGCTGCTGAACGTCATCATGTTGTCATGGTTGCCTAGGGGACTGGACGGACTTATCACCTCCACCTCAGCACTGGCTCTCTTCAGATTGCTCAGAGAGGGCTCTCGATAGGAGGAGCTCCGTGTGAGGATCGGCTCTGCTTGGTTTGGGGACAAGGTGTGGGATGAGGTCCTTGTGATGATGGGCTCTGGTTGGCTGGGAGCCAGGGTGTGGTGGCCTATCAGAGAACAGCATGAAAAGGTGAAACTGCTGAAGTCAAGTCACTGAATGAAAAAACATTGTCTAGTTAAAATAAAAATGTTGAGACGTCCTGGTTTTGAAACAAAGGGTCTGCTTAAATTCTGAGAGTGTGGGTTTCGTTTTCTATCCAGGTATGGTGTTCTCAGTTTCAAGTTAATTCTAATTTTACATATCATAATCAGTTAACTGGTCATGTGGATTACTACTCAGCCAGCCTTTTATAACAAATATGCCTTTCATTGTCACTTTCCTGATATCAAGTGCTGGATGTCCAAATAATTCCTACAGTTGAATGACTCTAAATTGGAGATACTCATAATTATTCCTGTTGCTCCTAGCACCTGCATCATAACAGTCTAACACCTGCTTTGGGTGCACTATCTAAAACCAGTAAACCTAATCTTGGTGTAATTTAGTTTCAGATCTGGCGAGCAAGGTAGTCCTCCACTTCCACAAATGTCAACAGCCGATACAAACCTTTAGGTTTACAGTTAGTTTACAATTTTAACACTTTACTGTATAGTGTCTGTGTGATATTTAGCGGACATTAGGATTCCATGTTTCAATTTGTGACAGGCCCCACTAGGTCTTATAGTACTCTTTAATTAAAGGGCAGGTTCACAGCTTTTCAAATGTGTCTTAAACCAGCAGTCAGGTGTCCACATGAACAGTGAAAGAAGTTTTCCTCGCTGTAATCATTCCTCCTGTTCACACTGGCTATTAAAAGATCTCTTTCAAATGTGCTTTCATTGAAATTGATGGGGACCAGAATTCACAGTGTGTCCACACAGACATTTAAAAGTTGATGTGAAGCTTCTATTCAGCTTCAGCAGTCTGAGTCTGTCATATCAAGTGGATATCTGACACATTTACACTCTTTGTAGTTTCCCTGTTGAGCTGTGATGGGAGTATATCAACAAAAAGAGGGACTTTGGCACTAAAAAGACTGTAATGTTGAAAGATATCGACTTGATTTGACTCATTTGAATGATTGAAGCTTCATATTAGCTTCAGATAAACTTTTAAATACATTTTTGCACAGAGGGAGGACTGTGGATTGTATCCTCCATCACCTCCATCGTAAGGTCATTATGAAGGATCGTCTAATGGTCAGTATGACCACTAGAAGGAGGAGGAATGATTACAGCAAGAAAAACATGTTTCACTGTTCATTTGGGCTCCTGACTGTTGTTTTAAGACACACTTGAAAAATTGTGAACCCATTTTTTATGTCAGAATGAGTGATCTAAATGCTCTATTATCATTTTAAAGAGGTTGTTCATGAGTTTTGTTGTTAAGTCTTGGTCTCTGTGATTTGCTTTTTTCAGATTTATATTAGGGAAAACATGTATCTCCACTGAATTTTTTAATGGCATTTCACCTTGCTCCAAGTCATTGCATTGTTAGTACACAGTGTGCCTGTGCTCATTAGCACACTGATATGATGCTCAGTATTTTAGGACTGAGCAATGTAGAGGAATAACAACCACATTAAAGTTCAGAGATTTTTTACTTGTCATCTCATAACATGCGTGTGCAGCATTTTGGCACGATGTAAATGTATTCTAGCAGCTGACATCATGAGGGATGTGATTTGTAATTCTAAACAAACACCTGGCCTCCATGGTTTTACCTGGGTGGCTGTTGCTGATTGCTGATTGGCTCACATTGGGGAGAGAGGAGAGCGGGGGCTCTCTCAGGGTGGGCGGAGGAGGTGGCTGACTTCTGGACCGATCTTCACTGGGCTGGAAATTTCCCACCGCATACACACCCTGCATACAAATATAAACAGTGAGCCATCGGGGAGCATGAGGCAAAGACATAAGTATAGAACTGAGTTTGGCAATTCCTCAAGCCAACATCAAAGCTTTTACTAAAGAATTATTCAAAACTGGATTTGTTTCACTGCAAGAGGAGGTTAGGCAACATAATTATTACCAAAAGTAAAGAGCAAATCATTAAGAACAAATAATTTACTGGTTGTCAGTAAAATCAGAGGTGACAATGACCTAGTTTGAACTGACAGTTCTGTATCAGAATAACAGAGGAGGTTTGGGTCATGTAATCTATAACTTCAAGGTGGTACATTAAGTATTTTGTTTCTCAAAAGCAAGGCAGATTTGTCTACAGTCATTCTGTGGGTCTGGCATTTTGTGGGCTGAATTCTCTACTGAGACTAATTATACACCACATAGAAGACTCAAATTATCCCACAAGGCATAACAAAAAACTGGTGAACAAGTGAAGGCCATTTACAAAACATCAGCTAACATCCTGCACAATGCCTCATTCAAGTAGTGTGTGCTTTTTTTTTTTTGCTGACATATACTTGGGTGACAAATAAAAGAAAAAACTGCTACAGGTCTGAATGCTTGACCCCTACAGTCAGTCACCAGATCTCAACCCAACTGAACACCTATTGGAGATTTTGGACTGACGTGTTAGACCTCGCCCTCCACCATCATCATCGAAACACAGAATGAGAGAATATCTTTATGAAGAATGGTGTTCCTCAGCCTTGGCATTGATTCTTTAAGTGTATGAACTCGTCTAAAGAGATGAACACCATTCTTCAAAAACACATGCGACTGTTTGTGTTTTGTGTTGTCAAGTGGTCAGCAGCTGTCCTGCCAAATGAGCCGGCGTGGCACTGATGTACTGCAGTACAGAAACAAGTGGAGGCTGCCAATATGCTTCAATTTATGTATTATTCTTTTAATTTCTACTTTGGTGATAATGCAATGCCAAACAAAGCACTTTAAAATAGCCAAATGAAGCTTGTACAATGCAGAGTTATTGCCTGTAGAATGACTCTACATAGTGCAGAAACACAAAAGGGAGAAAATCTTTACTTAATTTAATCACAGAGATACCTTTCCTATATCAGTTTACACTCATTTGCATAAAAAAATGCAAGACCTCCCATCAGTATAATGTTCTTAGTTTAAATAACTGGTGATTCTACATCATCCGATGTATAGTTGGTGTTCTGGCAAACGTTTATTCTCGCAGGAGAAGGCTGAACAACAAATGAGTAGGCTGGTTTAGAGGGCTGTGTTAGTGTGTGTGCGTGTGTGCGTGCGTGTTGGCTCACACGTGTGATTGCTTTAGTTCAGCTCATGTCTGTGTGTGGGCGTGTCTATCCGAGTGTATGTGGGATGGAGGGTGATGGTGTGTGGGAGGTATTAAATATACTGCATGCGTATCCACCAGTTTCCACACATGAGTTGAACAATCATGTCTCCTTTTGGTCCATAAAACTACACTGAACCACATTTACTACAGTAACAATAGAGTATATTACATTTATATAACATGTCCTCTGTAGGAAGTACGTATCTCCTGTTTAACTGTTAATTTAAAAATGCAACCTAGCACAAAAGTATTTAAAATGTTTTATTTTGCAGCCTCAAACATAGTTCCAGTTTAACAGTTCTAAATCTGTGTGTAAGCTCAATTGAAACTTACTGGCCCACCACATTGCCTGTTAACTAACCACTACAAACTAACTCTAAGATCTAAAGCTCCACTGTTCTCCAAAAACAATAAAAAGCCATTTTCATTTGTAGTATTATTAATAATGTAACTTATTTCCTTGTTTTATTTCATTTATTTGTAAGGGACCATGTGCAATATAAATGTTGCTATTTGATGTTCCAGAGGTCATTTTCATCTGCAGCCCAAAGACAGATCTCAAGCTACTGTAGTAACAGAACTGCACCTCTTTACTGTATAACCTCTGATTGGGTAATCCACTGAGCTGTGGCTTTCACTGAGAACATTGCCTGCCCAAATACAATGAAAAGGTATAGTGTAGTTTTATGGGAGATGAACACAAGTAAACAATGTCATGTAACGTAGGAGGGTTCAAGTCATTTGTCCAGAATGTTTCAAGTTTTTTGTACAAGGAAGTCGGTGGTTTGATGAATGATTTTCCAGCCTTTCTCCAATATTTAACACAATAAGACATGTGGGGAAAGATCAAAGCATGCATTAACATCTTGGCTGCATCTATACAGAGACCATTTTTAATTTTCCTGAAGTTTTCCTCCTCTGTTTAATCCATCACAGGGCTTCTCACTCAATTGGTTGAGAGTAGGGTGGCTTTGCATTGAGGTCAGCAGGTACTCTATGGAAACGATGCTGTCATGTTCAAAGATCAGTCAATTAGTAGATTTCTCCTCTGCTGGTAAAGTATGTGTTTTCTGAGAGCTCAAGCTACACAAACAAGTCTGGGGAAGTTTTATTAAATCTTTTTAACAGTCTTTGTTCAACTACAACCTGCAAAAACCATCCAAACATTTGCCACTGGTTGACTTCATTACCAGATAAACAGCGATGGCTGCTCCCAGTAACCATCCACAGTAAACGTCGACAGGGTGGTTTCTGAACTGGATGATCCTGGTTAACCCGGCAAGGATGGCCAGCATGACGAAAGAAAACACCAAGAGAGGCTTCAGCAGCTTAGCTGAGTCTGTCAGCACTGTGTTGAAGTACATCTGAAATACACAAAATAAATAAACATAGAAAAAAAACAGATAACCCCACAACTGTGACATATGCCATATATTAATAATATCATGTTATATTCATTCACAGCTCATTTGAGCACTTATTTTTAAATCATTTGGGGAAACTAATCTGAACAGCTGAACACTAGTCCAATTCATAATGTGTGTGTGTGTGTGTGTGTGTGTGTGTGTGTGAACTTACTGAGATGTAGACAGCAGCAAAAGCAGCCAGAGTTGCATGTTGGGAGGGGAAAGACTTTCTATAAAGAAAGAAAAAGAGAAAGACAGAGTGTTCTTTATGCTAATTATCATGTTCAGACAGCTAAGGACAATGCTGAATATTCATCTGCAACAGGGAAGTGACTTTCAAAGAAACTTGGAGGTGTGTGTGTGTGTGGCAGCTCGAGCAGGTGTGTTTAATAAATGCAGTGCATGAGTGCATGAAGGATAACAGAGAGGGCAATGAAGGTTTGGACCTCTCATGTGAAATATATTCTAGTAATAAAATAACATGCATGTTTTATACATCATGATGATAATACTGTAGACATTTTGGGCTTTTGAAAACTGATATTGATACTAATATTGTGAAACATATAGTATTGATACTGTGTTGGAAGGAGAGATGTTGATTCATCTCTATGATTGTTTTGGAGGCTATAGCTAGTGTTCATATTGCGTTGGATATCATTATATTGAAATATGTTTTTTTAACATTCTCTCTGTCATGTATGTTAAATGGGGTTAGACAAAAATATTAAGAACATTAATACAGTATGATGCAGTCCAACACTCAAACAAGGTTTCAGCAAAACCTGAACATTATAAGTTTGACGAATGTAGGATTTATTGCAGGGCTGGAGTGTACATATGTCACCATTGTCAAACACATATTGAAGGCTCTAAATAACATTCAGACTCTACTGCATAGGACACAGCATCCATCACTGCACACTGATATACTGTTGCATTTAAACTTGTACTATTTTTTTTTTCTTGAGGAAAACAGAAATAAACTGTTAACACATTTTTAGCAAACAGTTGCCAAGTTACACACACCCAGTAGACATGGAGCAGCTATCATTAATGAATGGATTATCATTCATTTGGAGTCATGTTTCTTTCCACCTGATGAAAGTCCAATAATCATTTTTTTTAGTTCTATTTTGGTCTTCGTCAGCTCCAGAGGGGAATATTTGGATCTTTAGCTGCTAAATGCTCCACTATATTCACCAGCTAGTCTCTAACTTAACTGTGTGTGCTGTTTGGTGCTGAGCAGATAGTGTACATTAGGAATCAAAACCAAAAAGTTGTGGGCTGGAAAACCAAATAATGAGTTCAAAGACACTAAAAAGACTTCTTAGAGTTAAAGGGAACGACGATAATACTGTGAGTCTATCAATACAAGTAAAACCTTTCACATTACACATAGTCATTTGATCCATTGTTCATATAAAAATAGTGATTTTAGCAGCTTTAATATATAAACATAGGGTCATTCATGGGGTCATGGTAAAGCCATGTTTGCACTTGCGTGTTCATACACTGAAAACTAGTGTTTGTACTGAAAAATAGACACCTTTCTCCAAACTGCATTAAGACTTCCACACAACTGTTGTAGATATGGTCCAGCCTTAACCTGCTGTTATTACAGTAATGAATCAACTTTACACCTGCAGCATTTTTTACTTACTTACTTACTTACATTACTTTTCACTCTAAAATGGCAGCTTACAGTTCTGCTGTATTCAACAAGTGGCTTAATCGGAACAGTAGGACTAATTACAGAGCAGCAGGTTGGAGCAGAAGAACACTTTAACATTACAACTAAATATCTCAAAAAATGCTTCTGTTCCAGTCAGTTAAGGATCAAACACTTCCATCAGACAATTTTAAGTCAGACAGACATAAAATTGGTAAATCAAAGATAATATACTTTACTGCTAAGGGACTGTTGTTCTACTGAACAACCACATAATCAAATCAGAATAAAATCATAAAGTTGGAATACACAGTTTATGATAATTATCTGCAGTTCTGTCTTTTTAATTATTGCATTGGAATTCTGGGGACAAGAGTAACTTATTCCCAGGAAGTAATAGTTTTAAAAATCATAAGAAAACTTTTAACCCTGGTAACATTCCTGTCTGTGTTGAACAATGTAATTAGATGATAATATCTGTGTAGTTAAGCTGTTAAGCTAAGTTGTAGTTTTTAACGGGTTGTATTCAGTTAGTCAATAATGTCACTAGTACAAACAGCAAATACAGAGAGAAAAGCCACAGTCTGTTTAATCTCTTTACAAATTTCCATAAAGAAAGCTTTCCATAATAATCCTGTTTATATCATATATTTTGATATGCAGACAGAAAAAAATATATTTTCATTATACAGGAGAAATCATGTTAATAAAAAACTATCCTGAGATTTTGGATGGAGCTCAGGAGGACGCATCCTGAGGACGCCTGCTAGACTCCAGATAATTTCACTGTGCAAACTAAGAATGTGTGTGGAACAGCTCACTGTCTGTGTAGAGAAGCACAGAACATCCTGTACCATTTTAGCTAAAGCTTGCTGCTGTGTCACCAGGTTTAATTCAGGCATCCACACTGTTTGGGGTGTGCGCAATTGTGCAGTGCTATAGTAAAGCCATGCGATTGTTAGTGAGGTCTATGAATACATCTTCCATTTGATGTCATGAAAATTGCTCTGCAATGACAGATCATTTAATGGGGGCAAATTCAAGTAACAATGGGTGAGAAAATTGCACTATGCTCCCTGATATCTACACACACACACACACACACAGCTGTGGCACTCCATAATTTGATCAAATGACAAAAAAAATGACACTACACCTGAGTTTAAGCCCTCCTTCGGGTTAGCACCAGAAGTCCACTCTGTTCTCTTGTGCAACATGGTCGTCAGTTTTACATAAATTAACTGTGAAATGTGAAGCTTTCTTGTTTTAGCACAGAGATTTGGTTACTGGCCAATCTAACATTCTGCAAAGTTAGGTAAATAAGTAGAACTTTATTTATATAGAACTTTTAAAAAAACAGAGTTGTACAGTGCTTCACAGTTCACAAACCATTTGAATAAATACACCAAACAAGCAAAACTTTCCTACCACCAATGACATGTCTTTAAGAATGAACATGTTTTCAGATGAGATTTTAGATAAACAAAATATTCTGTCACAATGTTTTGTCACAAGCACTGACTTAATTATTTGTGCAATGGAGTATCCATTACTTGTTGGATTATCCAGATATTTAAAAAAAATGTATCTTGAGCCATGAACAGCCCAAGATGTTGTATGTTCAGCGTGTCTAAGCACATCTGTTCAGGATACTTAGTGTTTACAAGTACTGTATGTGACAATGAGAGACTACCAGGCACTGCTAAACTATTTCTTTAAAAAGGTAACAACTACAGCACCACCTGAGCTCCTAAGCTTTAGGGTAAAATATCATAAGCATATGTCTGATCTATTATTGATAAGTGGAAGATCTGAGGGAAAGCATTGCATTAATTAACCTTAAACAGGCAGTAGGCATGTTCAGAGTTGCAAAGTTGCAATTCAGTACAGTAGACAGGCAACAACTTAGTAATCACTGCATTGCAAAAATGAGTGCTGAACTCAAGTTTGTGCAGAGCCTATACTGGTACCTCTCCAAAGTTGTTTTGTTGAAAATGGCTGCCCTGTCACACAAATAGCACACAACAGACATGTTCTCACTTACTGGAAATACACTGTTTAGTTTAGGCCTTCACACATACAGCTCCTCCAGATGTCTAGAAAATATCAGGATTGCAGTGCATGTGTGAAAGGGATTTAAGTGAAGCAGAGGTGACCACTGTTCCATATTCTTAGCAGTATCCAAGGAGGGTTGAATCAACGGCAACTGGACTTGGTTGTAGGTACTTGAAGATGTTTCACCTCTCATCGAAGGGGCTTCTTCAGTTCTGACTGGCAGCCAGTCCCAGGTATTTAACCTCTGTGGGGTCATTACCAAGGTGATACCACTTGGTTCGTTAGTGCTTCAGGCTTTTGTAACGACAGTCATTGGAGTTGTAGGACTTGTCACATAAGGTCAAATGTGAATGGTTGTTAAGTCTCCTGGAAAGGGATGAAATGGTTTTAAGACAGACATAAGGGACACTCTTTCAAGGACAACACACATATTTTGGATAGGGAGGACAAATGGTTTGCAAGAGAAGTGAAGAAGGCTATACATGTCAAAGTAGAGAAACCATCCTTCAACAGAAGAGGAGGTCAACAACACCACTTATCACCCACCTACAATGCTGGCCTTTCATCCCTTCCTAAGATATTTAACAACCATTCACATTTGGCCTCATGTAACAAGTCCAACGACTGTCATTTACACCTGTCCTCAGGTAATGCCAACATCTGCAATGTCATTACAACAGCCAGGGGCACTAACAAACCAAGTGGTATCAATGATCTTGATAACAACCCCACAGAGTTTAAATGCCTGGGACTCTCTGCCTGTCAGGTAGAACTGAAGAAGCCTCTTAGATAAGAGGTAAAACATCTTCAAGTATCTACAGTCAAGTCCAGTTACCTTTGATTCAACCCTCCTTGGATAACCATGACTTGGAAGAGTGAGAATCTTAACAGATATTCTTAGCAGCTACAGCATGCACGTGCAGAGGGTACAAAAGCCATGAGTAAATAAGCTGGTGATCACTGAAGTTGACAATGGAGAGAGAAGTGAAAAGCTGTAGTCTCCAGAGCTGAAGTGGCATTTAGAGTAGAGTGAGATCAGCCCCCAGCTTGCAGTGTAGTTGGCAGCAGCAGATGCTTGTGTACATCATCTGCATAGCTTCTGAACACAAGAGACGGCTTAATCAGTGACAACCGCGCACAACACTTACAATTAATGGTATACACTCACTGGCCACTTCATCAGGTGCAATCTAATGCAATCCAATACAACTCTGCCATAAATCCTACTTTTTTTTCTTGACATTGTCAGAAAGGTGATAATTCTACTTTATGTTTATTAATGAGCCTGTAGAGCTGAAGTGGGCCAAATGAAGCCTGGTTGCTGAAACAAGCCATCTAGTGCCCAGTGACCTGTCACTCCAAACGGACATGTCCTTAATTATACATAACTTTATGGCTTAATAAAGTTTGCACTTTCGCCACATTTTCAAATTTGAAGCTCAGAGAAAAGGACTTTTGCCGTTTAATCAGCATTGCTGGATATCTTGGATCGTTGGCAACAGCAGAGCAGAGGAGAGACAGTGAACCAGGTCGAACTGACGACAACTACACTATGCTCCTGTGAGTGCAATAAAAGCTTTGTGAGTAGAAAGCCGATAACAGTCATTTCATCCACTCAAAAGATAGCCAGACGATGGGGGGTGGGGGCTTTTAAATCACAATGTTGTGACGGTAGATGACTGTCAGCCGATGGCATCGCCCATCAGCCCAACTCTAATTGGTATATGTGACTGTTTGCATTTAAATCTGAATATATATATTTATGCCACCCATTAAAGTCTGTGAATGTATCTGCCACTCTCTTGACACCCTCTGATGCTGTGCTGTGAAAGCTGCAACATTTTAGTATCTGTTGCTGTATAATAACATTGGATTGCATTGCAACATTTCTACTAAAATGTCTGGGTTTCTGGTGCAGCTGGCCACAGAACATGACATGACACTCATTTGGCAGACACACTTTTTTTCCCTTACATACACACACACGCACACACACATGCACACACACACATTGGGTGCCATTTGGTTTTGGATTTTACACATCAAAGTCTGTTTGCAGGTGTTGAGGAGTACTACTCCATATGTGAAATCATGTCACTCAAGTCAGTGTGGGATGGGGCTGAAGACTACCAGACTGAAAAAGAGTAAAGTCTGAGGGTGTAGCCTGCTCCTCATCACTGAATGAGGCTGAATTAGCATAATACAACTGAATTAGAGGAAAGAAGAATTTGTGGAATACAAAAAAGAATGTCTCTGGTTCTGCTGCATCAATTTTGATCCTTTTTTTAACTGTCCATTATAAGTCCAACAGTTTTATAGGGGTGCAAAACGTGGGTGATCTACACTCGACACTGTACATAAATGCTTCCTGTGTAGACACACAGACGAAGCACCCGCTGCTGCTGCTCTGCTAACATGCTGCTCACACTACACTTGCAGTTTAGACAAAGGGTAACATGAAGAAATGATGATGAAATACGATCCAGAAAGTTCAGTGTGAGCGACAAATTAATCAGTTTGAAGGGTTCTCAGATGCCAAAACACTGCAGAGTGGTTTACATTACCCTGAGGCCAGAATTTACAACTCTGGAAAGTTGTGGCTAAATGCTTAGAAACTGATGGACTAAAGCTACTGCTGCACCGTTGATATGTTGCTTTTAGACATTGTAAACACGTTGTTAAATCCACAATACAAGTAAATCTCCCTAAATTATTAAATTAAAAAAAGAGAATAGAAAATAAACAATTCTATTTGTATCCAGTCCAGCTGTATTTGAGTCCAGCAATGACCATGAAATAAGATTTTTATGTACTTTCTTATTCCTTTTTTATTCCTTTTGAATAAAATATATAAACATATAAACTTTTGAGCAAAAGTTAACTTCTACAACAACAGTTCTCTTTTAATTTCTGAAAGAATTTGGCTGCTGTGGTGCCGTGTCTTGTTTTGTGCCTCTCACCGGCTTCTTCTCCATAGCAACGATATCTGAAGCTCATGGGCTTTGTAGTATTTTTGGACATCCACCATGCCAACATCACAGGCAAAACATCAATTCTCAGAAACAAAATAGAAAAAACTAAAACAGGTGACCATAATATAAAGCTATACCTTACATTACTTGTTTCTATGTTAAGTAATAGTCAGGACAAAATTTGACATGGGAATACAGAATGGGGGAAACACACTTCTGGAACCAGCCTCCCACCCCTCCCACTTCACAACTCTACTGGATTGTATTGTCCACCATGAAAATGTGCTTTTAAAAGTTCATTATCATTGGGGGGTTTTTTTTCTTCAAAACATTGACATGACAATGTTTATTACTTGATGCAGGTAACTGACTGTGAGAAGGTCTTAGTAGGAATCTAAAGCCACTTTAAGTACAAAATGAAAATGTCCTAAAGTTATTTTTGGGAGTTTCTTCTAACTCAGCGTTAGTTAATATTACATATTACATACAATAGGAGTTAGGAGTTAGGTTTTGTGAATGTGGAAGAATACCACCGGTGTGTAGGTACTTTAAGTTAGTATTAACATGTGTATATTTATTTTGCTATCTCGTCAGGGTAGAACAGCCATGTTGTAACCTTTGCTGTTACCTTTGTAACACCGGTTGTGCATCATCTACAGTGTTGAACTATTTAGCTCATGTTTTACATGTTTCACTGATTGTCCTGAGAGCAGATTGGTAACCATAACAACAACAGAAAACTAGTCTAAGATTGAAAGCTACAAGAAGATTACAGCCTGTGTGTGTGTGTGTGTGTGTGTGTGTGTGTGTGTGTGCACGTTCTAAAACCAGACACTGAAAAAGATTCCCTTAAACACACACTCACAAACTCCCACACACATCCTCAGACGCACTCACTAGCTCACTCACACACTCTCCCACGCTCAGTAAAACAAAGCCTTTACCTCCCAGCATTGATGAGACCGATGTCTTGGCCAGAGCAGATATCATCCAGAATAAAAGCTTCATCACAGGTCGACATGTTAATGTGGGTTAAGTTGGGTTTGCACACATCCAGCCAGTAGGGGGTGTGCTGACCAGTGGACAGCTGGAGAATGTCAGTTATCAGTGCCGTCACACACAGGCCGAAGATATGCACGCCTATGAAAAACAATACATGTAACAATGGCAAATACGTGTCTCATTTTGGATATCTGTTTTATTTAATCTTATTCACTATTACATTTACCTCATGCTAACCTCATCAGTAAGCACTTTATACAGAATCCTGACTATGCCTAGCATTAACCTGTTTTGTTTGTATATTTCTGTTTCCATGGTTCATTGCAGATACTGAAAGCATGCATATAATAATCTGCTGTGGGTATTAAGTGTCCTCCCACCTATGAAGCGTACAGCCCTGCGAATGTAGGAGTTGAAATTACAGCCTGCAGCGTTGATGTTGGCTTCAGTCTGGGTGGCCGTTGACCTCCTAGATAGATAACAGTAAAGAATGGCCTCTCCTATCAGAATCTAGACACAGAGAAAGACAAAGAAAAGAATGATTCAGATTTATGTCTCAACAATTCGCTGAATGTATTAAATATGACAAATTATTCAAATGAATTGTTATTCATCACACTCATCAACAGAGTTAGTTTAAAGTTTCCAGTTTTGATTGTTAATTATTAAAATGAAAAAAAAATGAAAAGATGTTGGCATAGAGAGGGCGAAGAGGTGATGTTTAAATATGGAGATAAACCCAATATAACCCTGACTAACTTGCCCTGAGAGACCTGTGGTTGTCTTTAAGTGGTTTTCATGAATACAAGAAAACTGAGATACAAGAAAACTGACTAACAGACTGAGACTTTCTTTATCAATTAAGTAAGCTTTTCAGCTAGATAGGAACCTGGTATTTGAAGCATTATTTGGCTAAGAGGGATTTTTATGTTACGTACCATAACAGCACATTTAAACTGAATTGAAAAAAGAAACAAAGTCATGACTGAGCGCTTCACCAGGCAATTTCACTCAACAAATGGCAGTTAGTTTCAAAGAATTCTCGTCAACATGGTGACACTGGCTGGTTTATTCACATTAAATGTTAGTATAGCTTCTTCTCTCCCACTGCATTATGGGCACAGTTTAAAAACAGCAATGTGTAGGAGAACACTTCTGGCTGTGGGAGGATGGCTTTCCCATGGAAAAATCATTTACTACATATATTTGTCTACATTTTGATGTAAAAAAAAAACAAAACAAAAAAAAAACAGTGAACAGCACTTACTAGTCCTACTACAAATCGTATGTTTCCCTGTATTAAAATTAGGCTATGTCAGAAGAGGAACGCTGTTATGTATTTTATGCATGGTAAAGGAAAGTCACAATAAGACCTAAGCGTTAGTCTGACGTCTGCGTCACTCTCTACATATATATACACATACATCTATATATAATCATGGCCAAGTCAATGAGCATGTAAGCCACATGTAGACAATTACTGTAAGGTTCAGTGTTAAGACTAATGAGATAGCGGTTTACTCACAGTGGCGGTGGGAGCAGCGAAGGCCAGGCTGAAGAGAAGAGGCAGTGGACAAACTTCCTGTCTGGGCAGGATGTAGGGCAGAGACAGACTGCGGTCATTACAACTGTACCCAGAATGCACCGGCTGGAAAATATCCGTCAGTTCCAAGAAGTAAAGACTGACAACAGAGGAAGCCAGGATAGGGAGCTGCAGTAAAGAAACAACAACAAAAATAATTTAGAAAAAAGTCCAAAAAGTATAATGGTCATCAAACTATAATACCAGTATAACCAGAAAAATACTAGGTAGAATTTGTGCCAATACAATGATGCCTTAGTACTAGGACTTTAAACATTCACAAACAACTCTCTGAATATGGATGGATATCCAGAACCATTACTAAATTGGTACAGATTGCTGATTGGTCAATATTGAAATATTGACAAGCTCCTGGACAAACAGTGCTGCAATCAGTATTTTTGTAATGTTAATTAATTCTAACGTTTTAACTGGCATTTTCCAATTCCCAAACGTCCCTTAATGATGACAAAACCACCGGCATCAGGTAATTATGTTTGACATTGCGTAGCTGCATATTTACCTTACATTCTGTCCTCTCCAGTCATGGCTGACAGGGCAAAACATTCAAACGTCTGGGCTCACTTTATAGAGTTTAATGAAAATGCAGCTAAATGCAATACGTGTAAAATGATAGTTGCTTGTAAAGGGGGTAACACCAGCAAACTCATGAAACACATATAAGGACAACATTCTATAAATCTGAAGCAGTGCAGCCTGATGTTACATCCTCACTACAGCATCCTAAGTGGATACGTTGTGATTGGTGATGTTGATTAGATAACATAACCATAGCATAACCCTAGATTCACCCCAGAGTATAGGTGTAGCCTAAGCCATCAGTGTGTTTTCAGTTCATGAAAATTAATTGTAACATTTTGGTTGGTGGTAACATAACCCTAACCCTAACCCTAAAACGTTTGGTTGTGCTAAGAGACCCTCTAAGGAGTAAGGTGGTCAGTTTTTCTAGTATGTACATTTTGTTTTAATGGTTTTGAGTCTGTTTTTGGCTGTGGAAATTAGCATTAACATAATCACAGTTAACAATAGACTGTAAATGCACCATGCTAACCAAGCTAGCAGCTAGTGTTAGGCTCAGCGCCATCCAAATATGGCCACTTCTCATCACTGCTGGCTCCAAAAATCCAAGATGGCGATGGTCAAAATGGTAGACTCGAAGGGGAGTGACATCATGGCTGCTATGTCCAATATTCTTTTTACAGTCTATGGTCATTTCAAACCAAACTCTGGGACCTGTAGTGGTAAAACACACAGTAGCCACAGCTGTCACCAAATCAACCAGGACTAAAATCTTAAAGATTATACCATTCAATAGATTTTGTTAAAATTGTTAGAGGATGACCTTGATTGATTGATTCATTCATTCAGTTTTGATAGGATTCAGATCTGATCTTCATCCTACAGTGGTTTGAAACAAGTTAAATTACTACTTCATCTCAACAACCTTGAGGCAATAATGCAAAGTTTTTAATTTCTACTTTAAATGCAAAGTAGTAATGTCACCTCTACCCTTAAGCCTCCTCCGTCTGAACTCTCATACTACTGGCAGTACAACTCAACAGATTAGTCAATTAATTGATGGATCAGCAACATTCTGATAACAGATTAATTGTTTTGAATCAATTGTCAAGCAAAAATAAATAGCACACATTTTCTGGTTCCAGCAGTCAAATGGGAGGAATTAGTGCTTTTCTCAATTTTGTATAATTTTAAATTGAATATTTTGAGTTTTGGTCTGTTGGTCAGACAAAACAAGCAATAAGAGGACTGTCACTATGTTCTTATAGATTAAACTATTAAAAGATTTTTTTTTTTTAAATTGTTAACTGGTAACATTGAAAGAATAAATGCTTGATCGTTACCAAACTCTTCTCTAGACCCCTGCACAGATGCATTATGACAATCCTGAGTAATATGTCATGTTGACTTTATTTCTATGTAGCCTACGAGCAAGATTACAAATTGCAAAATGATGGATATCGTCTAAATGTGGCTGTTTCTGGAGTTGGAGGCTGCAGTGTGCCTTGCTTCCCTGCTGTTCAAATTATCAACTACATGATCTGCCTTTTTGCCTGAGGCGCCCACATTTCCGACTGCAAGAGTTATGTAAAGACCTGTCAGTGACTGTGAAATGCTCTGTTTCCACAGCCTGCAAGCCAAAATTACCCACCATGGTTGTTGCAAGTTTCACATGATCACTAGAAGTACACATTTACCAGCTCTTACCTTTTGACAGCATGACAACATCAAATATCTAAGTCAGTCAGTATGCCCAAGTGCTCAAAAAGTAAACGTGTAAATTTGGTTGAGTTATGTTATAACAAGACCATACTAGAAGTTCTGTAAGGTTGTACATGGGCCCAGTAGTGATTTAAGCTAAATTCTAACATCAGCATGCTAACATGCTCACAGTGACAATGCTAACATACAAATGTTGATCAGGTATAATGTGTTCATAATCTTAGTTTAGCATGTTAGCATGCTGATACATGCTAGTTCACACTAAGCACAAAGTACAGCTGAGACTGATAGGAATCTCAATAGTTTTGCAAGTATATCATAAACCAAAAAAAGTTTGACCTGATGATGGCGCTAGAAGAGAAGTCAGATGATACTGTAGAATATGTGAATTTCTGTATTAAAATTCATTGAAATTCACTGGATAATTGTTAAGATATTTCACTAAAATAAAACAAATGAGAAAAGGTTATGGGTCATTAAGAGTCATCATCTGGGAACCATGGATGTCTGTACATAATGTGCTAGTCTATCCAATTGCTGCCAAGATATCTACTGTAAAAAATATGCCAACTGCATGTTGGCACTACAGGAAAAGTCAGAGAATTGCCAACATCAATAGGCTTCATCATCTTGGGACCATAAAGGTCTACAAAATTGTATGGCACTCTATCTATTAGATGTTGAGATATTTCACTGGATAGATGAAAACTTTGTCCTACTAAAGGAGCAAAAGAAGATCACCCAAGTCATTGGCATTCAACCTCAGAGCAACGTGTATCTGCACCAAATATTATTGCAATTATCGTTGACATTTCAGAAATTTCACTGAAAACTAAAAATGTCAATCTCATTGTGGCACTAGAGGAAAGGTCAGAGGAATACCAAATAAACCAGGATTCATCCTCTGAAGACCATGAATGTCTATACAAAACTTGATGGCAACCTGGACCAAAGTGATCCATAGAGCTACGTGCGTGGCTAAAAACATGCGGCTTGGACAGGATTCACAAATGTTTCTACTGTGTTTTTATTTCAGGTGAGAGATGAAACAAATCATTTAGGTGTAGGAGGGTTTACAAAACAGTTTCATGGTTATCAGTCAATAGTACTTGCATTAAAGCCTGCTTCCTGCCCTGAGGAGCTGCTCATCCACCTACGAGAATTTCAATACTCTGGCTTTGAAAACTCTGGGAGAACTCTTCATACTTGTCATTTTTCATGGAAATACTCGGAGTTTTAAAATCTGTATCAACACAACATATCACATTATCAGCATGTGAAACCTGGAGATGCCAATAACCCATGCTGATCATACTGGTCAAAGGCCGATTAATACATAAAGGTGGTGCAAATTGAAATAATTAGCTGTGGATGGTTGTCCATGTATCAGCTATGTGTCCTCGGGTCAATTTTGACCCAAGAGGACAAGAGAAGAGTTAAGTACATAGCTCCTAACAAACTATTATATAGTGACATGTTAAATGTAATTAAAGGCCACTATTAAAGCTACATTAATTAGTTATTTGGCCAATTGAGAGTAGAAGAACAAGCCAAAAACACAACATTGACATATTATGAAGTATGATGTAGTGCACAAATGTTCTGTAGTGTCATAGATCCCTACTCCCAAACTCAAATACTGCACTTCAGCTCTGTATTTCACAGCTTCAGTAATTTAATGCCAAATGGATGTGTGCACCTACAAACCAAGAGAAAAGCATTGATGAATACTGCAGACTTTCTTGGTGTTATCAAGGTCATTGACTGGATACATAACTCCAGCACACATAATGAACAGGCTCACTAATATGAGCTAGAACTGTTACTGAATCATTTTCCTTGCCTTTTGATGTCAAATGAATATGAAGATAATACTGTATCCAAACTAATTAAGTGATTAAGCATCAGCTTGTGAGCGCTTCACAAAAAATAACAGACTTAAATATTAGATGAGATAGAAGCCCAAATGTCTTCAAATATTTTGTCCTCAAGCTGAACTATAGCTTCTGGTATCCCCTCATAGAGTACTGAAATTGCTGTGGCCAGCTCAGCTGGGACATACAGTATATTATATACTGCTTAAACAACTTCACTCAAAAATATGTTTTTCATGTTCCTACTATTGAATGTTTGAGCTTCACTATCCAGATGTATGACGAATTCGACACTTTCTACATTCATTTGCTGAAAGTGGAAAGTTTCTCTGTGTTCACTGAAAATCCAGTATTAAGGGGCGGGCCTACGTGCATGATTTGTGACATCACAACTAGTTTCGAAGCCAATCCTGGTTCAATATTCAACTTACACAAATGTGGAAACTTGAAGCCTGCAGTGCACAAACATTGGGAATGGACTTTACAGTGATGTAGGAGACATCTTGTGTCCAACAGTTAAACTTCTGAAATAAAATATATTTGCATATTTATAGATTCTGGGATTTTTAATGAGGAAGAAGGAGTAGATGTAATTTTAATAATATTAACAAGATGAAGATGAGTGGAAGAACCATATCAGACACAAATTATTACACAAAGTAGAGTATTTTATATACACCTTTGAACATGTCTAGAGGGGCTCTTTAAAGACCACAGAAACTACAACCATGATAAGATACTTCTGTTCCATTTCGTGAGATCCTACACTTTAAAACTGTGCTTATATAAGCTTAGTCTTCTACTAAAGTGGATAAAACAGTAGGAGCCCGCAGCAGACTGAAGATACTTACAATCTAAGACTGAACTGACAGCCCTCAGGAGAACAGACATGACCTCCTGCTAGAGCAGATAGCATATTGTGTTGGCAATGTACATAACGTAGTTTGAGAACCAGGGAAAAGTAGTCAGGTTTCCTTTCAAATGAAACACAAATTTTAACTGAAATGTCAGAAGATCAACAAAAGACAAATTAATGTAAGTTTCCATCCACTACTGTTTTGTGAATATTGAGTGCATTTAAGTAAACAGTTGGTGGGGGTGATTCTTCTTCACAAAAAGAAGAAGAATGTGCAACACTATGACACAATTAATAAATTAACATGTGATGATGGTGTGAAGTAGCAAGGGATCATGGGAGTTGTTGTCTTCATTGTTAAACAACAATTATTGGCAGAGGTCTCTGGTAAACTGGTAAAAACACTGAATAAAGCAGTGTGACCTAAAAAATCAGTGTTTCTCCGATGATGTGCGGTGAGCACTGGACATCCTTTAGGGGCTGTTAGCCGTGCTACTGCTAACGTTTGCTCTCTTTATTCGTCTTATAACTTAAATTTCAGATGTTCGACGACTAAAATCCTTCATCCAGCTGAAAGATATTGTTAAAAATGACCAAAATTTAACATGAAAATGTGGCTTAAAACTGAATAAAAGTCCATTTTTAACAGTTTCTGTCAAACAACTACACCACCGATGTATTATCTTGTATGTATGTAATTTACTCTTTGGTAGAGGCAACTGTAGCAGATAAACACAATGCCAATGCATGCATCTTGTGCAATATACTCTTTGATATAGGAGGTATGAAATGGTCTGTTACCTTGATAAAAATTGTTGGAAACATTTAAGATAATGTAAGTACACAACTAAACAAAATATATAATATAGGTCTAGTTCTTTTTAGACATTTTAACGTGGAATAATTACATATTATAGCTCTAAGTCACATGCTTACAAGTCCTGTCATTTATTTATCATTTCTATTGCATTTTGAATTTCCAGCATTTTTATGTGTGAATTAGAACATATCTAAGACACAATCTAAATAAAGAATTTAAATGATCCTTATCAACATTTTCATGCTATATGTTTATGTACAAAGAATATTAATGCATAATTCTACAAAATCTACAAAAACAATAATGATGTCATAATTGTGTCACAGATAGGTAGTTGCTGCCTGTGCTTACATAGGCCTAATTTTGCAACAGAAAAACAACAAACTGAACCTATTTAAGGCTTCAGTATGCTTCAAACAAATGCTCAGAGACAGAAGTGCTTTTTCCATTTCAAAATGGCCACACTCACAGGCAGATGAAAGTTCTTGTCATTGAGAACTTTTCAAATAAAAAGGTAAAGATTTGTTTGTCAGTTTGATCTGGCTGTCACTGTCAGTGCAATGTTCAGAACATCAGGAAGGCAACACTCACAGCAACGATGTAGTGCTCTCATCACTGGAAAGATATGTTGTTAGCTGTGTGCGTAGCATAGTTATCAACCTATTGCACTGATTACAATAAGTGCCCCAAAACTAGAGGCACATCTGCTACAGCTACATGACATCACACTGCACACAGGTGTATATACAGGCATTAATGCTATATAATATACTCATAGCATCAGTGGTTTGAATCCAGTTCATGCCTGATGTAGTAAATTACATCATATCTTCATTTCATCCCACGGGATGTACTATATCACACATATGTGATGAAGTGAATGCATCGTGATGATAATTTCAAAGACCATATCAACCATTCAGCAACGAAAGCCTTAGTGGCCACTGTGCACACAGAGGAAACCAGGCTGCAGCAGGGATGTTTTTCTTCTCTTAACGTTTCCAGCCCTGAACACACAGATATAAAAATACACCCCATTCAGAGGGCCATGTTGCCTAGCAGCCAGTTAGTGGGTAGGATGGTGTGACAGTGTGTGAGATAGAAAATGTAGGAGACAGAGAGCAGCTCTGTCAGGAAAAAGAAAGGAGGAATGAGCAATAATTCTAATACATTCACAATGTTTTTCCAATGGTGGCAAGAACAGTTCAGCCCTGTCATCAAAAACGAATAAATACTGATGTGCAATTGTGTTTTCTCACCACACTTCAAAATGTTGTTGATACTAGAAAAAGAGGCCAAGGTGAAACTATCCGTACTCCATCCTCTTTAACATGGCACAATGTCAGGAAGAGCATAAAATAAGCAAAAACTATATGCCAACAGGCTTACCCCATAACTAGTGTCAAACACTTCCTATAGCTTGGTCAATAAACACTCCATCACCAAACAGCACAACAATGTGAAGATATACTGTGACCCAATATATTGTGGTACAAAAACATAACAATATGTATCATGTTGTCAACTAAATATCACTGGCTCACAAACTGGGTACATGAGTACATGAGTGGTATGGAGAGGGAGCACTGAGGAGTGGAGTGGCTCTTTTCTAAGCTGGACTGTTAGTGTTCTCTCTACACTCCGTCCTACTGAGCAGGGTGCGTTTAAATTCAGCTCACTTTGACCGCTGTAGTGGTGCTGCCTGTTTCTTATGACAATACACAGGCTATGGACAAGATGCACTGGTTGTGACAATAATCAGTCAGACTGTGTGTGACAGCTTAGACAGTCTGATTTTCAAACTTTTCATCTTTTTCCCTGTCAGAACCTTATTTCTGCTGCCACACCACAAAATTTTTGAAATTATGACCACACTGTTGAAATATTACCAACAAGTGGGAACTTTTGTTTAAATATATAAAGTGAGTAGGGATGGGATCCAATAACCAATTCCATTTTGGATCCAGTTCAAAGTGGGTAAAATACCTACATTTATCCAGCTGAACAGCTGAAATCTAGCTGATATGAAGTAGCATTTTTGTCTACTACAGCAACATATCTGCTCTGTAAATCACTTGTCCTGAGTTCTTCTTTGAGAAAGAATCAGAATCCAAAAGGGAGAATAGAGATACCTTAAACCATGTTGTTCTATCATAGGCAGAGCAGAAAGTCACACTGAGCCTGATAGCATCCTGCTAACACAAGAGCCACTGACTCTGAACAACCCACATTAGCTTTAATGCTAAAGTCTCCTTCTTATCTAATTTACAATTATATATATTGACTTGACTTGATGACAAACTATTTTTTTTATTTATTTTTATTTTATGACTTTATTTGACAGGGACAGTGCATATTAATAACATTTCTGAAAATAAGCCAGAATTAGCCAGAAAGGCTAATTTTCATCTGCTGTCCCTGGGTAGGCAAAAGTTGGAAGCACAAATATGGATAGCAATGGAAATACAATCAACAATAAAAGCAGTGAAAGTATGCTGATGCAAACAAGCCTGCACTGCAGAGACAAGAAACACAGATCTTAAGACACATAAAGTCAGTAATAGCTTGATATCACATATACATTCAACAAGTAGCACATGACGAGTAAGACAACAAACAAACAAAAAAACATGACACACATCTTGTCCTGCACCTTAGCTTCTTGAACAAGCCAGCAAACAAACATTTACCGCTAACGTTAATTAGCAGCCAGATAGCTAATTAGCTGCTCAGCCACAGCACATTAAACAGCATCCTAACCCTAACTCTAACTCTATACCTGCAGATGTCGCTTCAGACACGTTAGATGATGGTGTTGTTCTTACTCTTCAGTACCACTAATAATAACACACTGTCTGCCCATGACATGTAACTACAGCAGTTTGTTTACTTTGTCCCTTGCTCTGTACTGTGTAATAACAGCATTATTGCAGCCTGCCAGCCACTGTCAATCAAACAAGACACTGACACACACCCCCAGCAAGCTAAAAGAGACAAAAAAGGTGCATTTCTGATATCTCTCAAATATCCTTTTTCTTAATTTTAAGTAAGTAAAGAATGTGAAATGTGTTTTCAGTTGGCCAACAAATCCCTCATCAAATCTGTCATTCACAATCTCTCTTTATTCAGTCTCTTTTGCCTCTCTTTAACACTGCAGGCATTTGCAAAGAAAACAAAAACTATGACAAAAACAAACACATGCTAACTCGGAGACACAGTTGTTGAAGCAACTGAATGACTGAATGATGGCCCTAAACATTCCAAATGTACACTTTTTGATAATTTGAGAACAAGTGCTCTGCTTGAGCCTACTGCCAGTATCAGTCCAATGTTAAGTGCATCATGTGATCCAGTAGTAGTCTACCTGGAAATATATAGTTCTTTGAATGTCAATCTATGAGTCATACTTCTTAAATATTATATATAGTTATATCTTTCTTTACTTGAAGCTGTTGAAATTTGAAGTAAGAAGTTAAAGATCCAGTGATTCATGAGCTTAACCTATACCAGGGACTTAAAGTCAGGATGCAACATTTGATTTTGAGTCCTCCAACTTAATGAAAGTGCAATACCAGATCTATGGAGTACTCTCTTAACTCAACTATAAAACAAGTTGTAAAGAAGCTATGGTCACTGAATTATTTCATGAATCTAGGTTGCCTGGTAACTAGGTTATTTGTCTGTATTTGTCATAGTTATGACCTGCAACTACACTTTTCATTTCACTCAGTATGTCATAGCAAGACTCTATTCCTCTGCCTCCAAATTCCCCAAATGCCACCTGATGATGCAAGCAGGCACCGAGCAGGAGCAAGCAAGACTCAAGACTTTTGATCATTCTTTTTACCATTTAAAGCTATAAAACTGCAAAATGGAAATCAAACTCTGAAATCTATTGATTCTTGAATGGGAGGGCTGGACAGCTGGATCCTCAAGATCACAACATCACAAGATCACATGAGAATCCACCTTGTCAGACAAGTTATGCACTTGTGCCCAAACCACCTGTGGTTCGGACCAATCGGTATCCTGTGAGGATTCTTGCGTGATCTTGTGAATCCAGTTCAGTTCTGTGTAACAAACCATCTGGCCAACAGGTTAGGGGCTGGGTGATATGGCCTAAAAAATTATGTTTTCAAGCTTGAAGTGGGCTCTCAGTTTTAATCAGTTTTTTCCAGGCACAATGCAGGATTAAAATGTCACACTTTTTAGGACATTGGGGCTGTCCCAAATACCTTTTTTGCACTTTGAAGCTTCGGCAGCAATTAGTCAAATTTATTCGAAGCTTCGCTTCAGGGTGGAGGGGAAGGGGTTGTGGTGGTTGTGGTCCAATAGGAGCAAAGGTTGTGGAGAGCGAAAAACACATGATGGAGGCAGCAGGGAAGAGAGAGTCTCATGGTGCAGGTACCCCCTCCTCTTTGTGTTGTGCGTCCAGCTTGAGCTGAAGCTGCTTCTTCAGTCAGCTACTCTGTTCTTATCAATGTGTTGCTGCTTACAAATGTCTCTCTCTCTGTCTCTGTCTGTCTGAGAGAGAGACAGCAGCCTGCTTCCCCACCGGAAGAAGCAGCTTCAGCGCCAGATGATGAGCGACACTCATGGATGTATAAAGAGAACTGGATACAGGAACAGTGCTGGCTGACTTTTTCCCATAGACATCTGAAAATCAGTGGATATTTTTTGTGTGTGTCACAACCCCTGAGAAATGACTCACTATGAGTATTTGATCCATTCTCTCCGATCACATTTCAAAAGTCTAGAAGAGCCGCATGATTTAATCATTTTTATCCCCATTCAAGTTAGCCAGAGGGCTAAATTAAAAGTTAGCTGTTTCGGCTGGTAGAAGTCTCTAGTGAGCATGCTCCATGGGTGCATTGGGCCCATAGACATGGCAAGTATGTTTTCAGGAAGTGACTTTTTTTTGCCGCTGAGCAACTTCCACAGAAATCAACAGGGCTCCACCTCCAACACTGTATCCAGTTCTCTTTATACATCCATAGTGACACTGAGGCGGCCAGAGGGGTGGAGAGGAGGAGGGGGCACCTGCACTATGAGACTCATCCTCCTCTGCTGCCTGAGTCGTCCCTCCTTCTCTCTCTTCACTCACTTCATCCCTTTTCCTATTGGACAGCCACCCCCAGGTAAACAAACAACAACAAAAAAAACTTACCATGGCAATGAACAAAGCTTTACGTACAATCCTACAGGACATCAGCTCTACACTACCTGCAAGACTGACAATTATACATATACATATACTGATTATACATAAAATACAGGTTATCACACACATCTATGTGACTGTCAGCACCAGATGCTTCAACTAGAGCGCGAGCATCCAGTCTAATAATCAGTTCCAGCACAGACAAAGCAGTGCTTCAACAGATAATATGATACCTCATCAACATAGCATAGCACAGTTCAATGTGCAGCGCCATTCAGGCTCCATCTCATAGATACAATCATTAAATTCACTAAGATAGCCAGATGTAACTAATCATGTCACAGTTTGTGGGACTGTTGCGACTCAACACAGCTAATGTAGCAGTTATCATCTAAGTTCATTTTTGGTGAAAAGTAACATTGTTGTGCATGTTGCAATAACTACATTTTCACGATTTTGACATTTCACACATTGTGCACAAACAAAAATGTGCATTGATCTAATTAATTTAACACATCGCCCCCTAGCCTAACTGTAATATAAGCATGCAGACTCTGGTAAGTACGTAAATATTAGGCTGACACTATTTGAAGTGACCCTTTCAGTAACATTTCCCAAGTGATAGGACTTTCTGTAACAAGGAAAATATTGCACTATCACGTCTAGTTTAACAAGTATTTCTTTATCCAAACTAGCCTTGTGTCCATTGTATATAAAGATACAACAGCTACCTGTTAGTGAGTTTGCAGTAACACAGAATGCATTGACATTGTGTTTATATTGCAAGATATTGTCACAGTACTTGAAATTTAGGTTACATTAAAAAAGATGACACTACTGGGCCACTACTAGGCCTACTACTACTACTACTACTATTATCATTAATAATAGTAATAATGATTTTAAATGTTGAAAGAGAAGTATGCATTATGAAGTCTACAATAAGGTTGGTTCAGAGTCTGGGGGCGTACAAACTAAATGCACCATCACTGTAGGGTTTAGTCCTGGAGCGAGGAACAATTAATGTGAGAGAGTCAGTGGAACACAGTGATCTGTCAGGGGCAGGCTATAAATGTGGCTATTAATTTCTTAATACAGATGATTAAATGGATATTGTGTGTAAACTGAGTTAGTGTGGCATGAAATTAAAATATATGTCCACATTTGGCCAGTTGTTGTCATTCACTGCCATCTATGAAGACTGAGACTCTCTTTACGCTGTGCCTTTTATGTGTTGTGAGTCAATGATGAGGAGACAAGCTGTGAAGAATCTTTGCGTCCTGCCCCAAAAAATTTCTGTATGCACAGGGAATCATAATATCCTGTGGAGACTGCAGTGTCACTGACTGCAAAAACAACAGGGGTAAACAGGGACGAGGTGAATACAGATTCTCAGTATGCTACCAACCTGCATGGGGTTCTTGATACCTGGATCACATCCTGTCTGGCTCATTGCTGTTATCGTTGTTGTTGTTGTTGTGGTGGTGGTGGTGGTGGTGGTGGTGGTGGTATCTCAAAGGACGCTTTCAGTATATTCAAATATCCAGAATGATTACTCAAAATCTATGGAATATCTTTAGCTTTCCCCGGTGTGTGGTTACTCGCTTCCCTAGACTGCAGACCACAAAGAGTTTACAGCTCTGTTTCCCTGAAATAGCTGCCAAATGTCCGGCCATCATCTGTCAGCAACCACCCCTCTGTGCTGCCCTCACTTAAAAAACCAGACACACCAACAAACATACACCAGAGCTGAACAATTTTATCCAAATTGCAATATGGAATACTCCAATTCAAATCACAGACAGAGCAATATTTGTTAAAGGCGAAATGTGTATCAAAATATCATTTTAAATACATTTTTGTGCTGCTGCAGAGATGTCCTGGCCTGCATGTTATATTCTACAGACTTTTTTTTTGTACAGATCCCCCCAAAATCACACTATTATCATTTTAATATTTTTTTCCACTGAAAATAGGAGTAATGATGTAAAATGATCATTCCTTCTAGTATTGAAAATCATGGTAACTGCAATAATAAATAAAGTCAAATATTGTATAATAATCGCAAAACCGTTCAGCCTTCGGATGGGAAATGGTTTGGAAAAGGACTGAGGACTGTCATGTCATTATTTTATGAACTGTCAGTCAATGAACCAGTCTGTCAGTTACTAACCAGCTGACCAGTCATTCACTGTCAGTCAGTCAATCAACCAGTCAGCTCAATTTGACATACACATATTTGCACCTCTGCAAAAATGCAAATGATAGATAGATAGATAGATAGATAGATAGATAGATAGATAGATAGATAGATAGATATTTCACCTCTACAAAATAGAAACACGGCAACAGAGTAACGCTGTCCTTGGTCTCCTTCCCGCCTTTCAGCCGCTCCTTGGCACGAGACATCACGAGCGGCCGGTGGTCTCTCCCGTAACCGGGAGACAGGGAGCTGTACTTGATTCCCGTCGTAATTTTGGCGAAATTCCGACCCACTTCGGTTTCACCCCTCCCCCCTGAACCCCCTAACGTTGGACCTCCATCTCCCGGCGATGTGAGCTGGACGTGTCGATGCTTGTTAATGTGATTTTCCGTGGTCGCCTCTAAAATGCGGGTTTCTGGGCTCCAGAGCAGGACTGGTAAGGTCTCCCCCAAAACTGCTCGCCCCGTGTGTGTGTGACATTAAACCTACAGCGACAGGTCATCCTGTAAGTGTGTGCAGCGTTCGGAGGAGAGCCCGGGTATCAGTGATGCTCCTCCAGCTCTGCAGCTGCAGGTGACCGCCGGTACGGTAAGTTAGCCACAATAACCAAACACATTTCCTCTAAAGGTTTTCAAAATAAACCAATTATTACTCTTCAACATTTTTATTCCTGTTCAATCAATCATGCAATGTACTTTTAAACGATATCTGTGCAAAGTTTATGTTATAGCTGTTGTTTACAGACGTGTTTTTTATTTATTGTGGCCATAGAATTATACGCTACAGTACAAAACTGACAATCACAACATCCGGTCTTTTGAGGCTAATTCTCGCTAGCTTGACGCACATCAGCAGGTGTCCGGTGGTGGGGGAGAGAATTGAGATGAGATTTATTTTAAGGAGGTGTCACTCTGCACCTATAGCCTAAACTACTTTCAGGTTTATATGGTGGCTTGTGAACTGTTTTCATTGAGAATTACTGGAAGTAAATTGCTCTTAATGTGATTTTTTGACTACACAACAATGTCAGTTTTTTCAAATTTCCAAAATTCAAATCATATTCCATTTAGCTCATTGGTTTTGGGTTAAGAAAGTCAGTGGCGGAAACTTAAGAAACTTGAATTTCAGTATGGATACCATTGGAGCTATTTTAGAAAATATATGTGCCCTGAAACATTGTATGCCATCAAGTAGGCTCTATCTGCAACCAACTTATAATCTTAGTGTGGACTAAGGCTAGGGTATTGAACATTAATACTTTTACCTAAAATACTTAAAATGTGTCTATGCCACATTTGGTCAGATTGGCTTTCTTCTTCACGTCTTCTCTAATCAGACAAGTACTCAGTTCAACTCTTTTTTAGTAAAAAGAGCTTCTCAGCGACTCTTCCAGCAGGTGCTTCTGAGGTCAAGGAAAGCAACCTTTAGATGAGAAAAGAGCACACTGATTGATATGCAGCCTTTAATAGTACAAACAGACCAATGTTTCAACACCACCGTGTCTTCATGAGAATCAAAAAAACTCTATTTTAGACCTTTTCATTTAAGCAGAGTTCTTGTACAGCTGCTTATGTTGTAAATATTTAAAATTCATGAACTTGGTCTTCTTTTGTTCAACTGAGAAAAAAAAAGAATTCCTGAAAGAGAGGTTTAAAAGAAGTATTGTTTTGTTACTGAAACTCAGGCGGCAGCATCATATCGCCACAAGTATCTTACAATTTTAAATGATAAGCAGCTCTCATGTGGACATGAGTAGAAAGCAGCAACATGATGTGATTTTTCCTTTCTCTTATCATTTCATTTGGATGATTTTAATTATCCAGTATTTCACAAGAAGAGCAAATCAAAAAGTGGAAATTGAAAATCAGCACCACGCTTCCTACCCATCCCTATAGTTTCAAGATGCAGCTACGCAGTGAATTTAGGATTTCATGATTGGTCCTTATTACAATGCAGTTGATTCCATATAGAAGCTAATCTTATTAGTGAGCTCACAAGCTAGGTAGCTAGCTAACAGCTAACATTTGATCATCTCTGAGCCAACTTGCTTGTAAATTTACTAATTTCAGATTTTAAACATAGTGGTAGTGTAAAAGTTAGTTAACGTTGTTTGTGTTGGTCATAGAATTATAGCAGAGTCAATTTAAACCATTAACTGTATATTAATATGGATAATGTGTCCCCACTTCCTGTCGCTTTGCAAAAGTGAAGCCACAATATCTCCTTTCTGGGAGGTGCCATCTTTCTTGTATGACAACATTTGGAGCCAGAGTCTGCACAGAAGAGTCGAGCGCCCCCAATTAAGATGTTGGAAGGGGCCTGCCACCTGACAGGTTTGAGAGTTGAGAGTGGCTGTCACAGCTGTCAATCATGACTCTTTTTTATATTGTCAAATAACTAATTAAAAACAAACTTATCAGAAAAATGAACACTTTGACCAACATCAGCATGATAAAAAAAAACTACATAAAATGACAGAAACCATCTGTAGGAAAAATGTATTTCATGTGTATTTTGATTTTTTAATTTGGCTCATGTCCCATACACCATGGAGGAGGCAGGACTTACAACCTTCACTGGAGCCAGCCACTAGGGGGCAATCTAAATGTTTTGGCTTCACTTTTGGGGAGCTGTCATGTCATAAATATTAATATATATAATATACAGTCAATGATTTAAACCTGTAGTGGGGAAATTTGACATATGAATGAACATCTGTTACATTGAAGCCCTTGTCCGGCCTATCACTGCCAGATAAATCTCTCTGTATTTCACAATATACTATGTAACACCCAACACCAGATTATAATTAATCTGGTGTTGGGTTTACCATTCCATTGACATTTTGGTCTCAGATTGTTAACTCTTACCAGTTGCTTCTTGCCCTAGTGGGCAGATTGGAGGAACGGCCTGATTTGACTGTATCTGTATTGTATGATGCTTCGTTCATTGCTTGATGATATGATGGACTGAGAATGAAACAATGTTGTGTAGATAAGGTGGACTCTGTCACTTTAACACCTATCTTTTCGATCCAGTATTTGGGGTCTGTATTTCACCTATTGAGTGATTCCTCTTCTTTATTTGCGACCTTCGAAGGAAAACCAAAACGGATCGGTGGGTGTGACGTCATAAGTGTGCTAAAAACCTATTTTCCGCACGGGTAACGCGCGTGAGTGTGTGTGGACACCCCCTTCCAGCACAACAGAGTCTCACTCCTGATAATATGTGGGACACACAGCCCTCAGGACACGCAGGCACAGAGCACTGAGCCATGTTGTGGCCTCGGGACACAGCCTGCAATATGCTGTCAGTGTTTTGATAGATATTTCCATACAAGTGATCAAGCCTATCAGTATTCTTTGCCTGTACAGTTGTGTGCAGAAAGAGGAATAGAGTGAAGTCAGTGTCTTATAGTATGGAAGGAGTGACAGACAGCCGAACATACTTTGACTAAATACAATATTATCAAAAATGCCAGTAGAGTGACACTGCAGGCTTACATTGTCACAGATATTTATGGCAACAGAATATATCAAAAACTAAAGATACTAAAATTTCAAATTAGATACTTGAACTGGAACAGAGTTAGTTTCTGCCTTCAAAATAAACAAAACATTGAACAATCTACTAAACTTTCTACACTGGAATATGGAGATATCCTGTATATTCATGTGACTACCCTTACACCATTGAACATCATTTACCACAATGCATTGAATTCATTACTGCAGACAGCTAGCACAACAGCTATCACCACTGTGGGTTATATGGAAAGGTCAGAGGTCATCGCTGACATCTACAAGACATCTGCATACCTGTGTTTACATTACATTTACAAGGCCTTGCTATTTCCACTTTCTCAAGAATTTTTTTTTAACTAACTACAGAAGATAATAATAGCATAATAGTACTCATTTTTGTAATTACCTTTATGCTTTTTAAAGGTGACCTATTATGCTCAGCTCTATATTTTTATATTATATTTATATTATATCACATTTTTTCTGAGATTCCACCAGAGTAGCTTTGCATGATTCACAGCTCAAAAAACCCCTTACTTATTTATTTATCTTATACTGACCCTTAATGTAGCTACTTCCTGGTTAATTGCTGACAAATGTCAGTATGTGGGGATGGGGAGGAACACTTCCTAATTATATTGAATTATTCATGAAATATGACTAAATCCCTTCTGGCAACAAAGTGACAGGCTTTACACCAGCTGGAAGATATGAAACATGTTGTCCATGTTATGCAAAAAGATACAACTAGATTGACTTTCCTTTTGATAGCTTTATCAGATTTTCTACATGTTGGAAACAAGATCAGTTGTCAAAAACAGATGGAAATGACAAACTCAGAGCTGCAGGGCTTGTGTTAGACTAGGGGGCTAAACACAGTGGCTAAAATCTCAAGTGCCCAGCTGTTTTAGGAAATGACTGGGACTTTTTTTTAAAGATTAAACTATAGTTTTTTTTTTTCATAAAGATTCAGGTATTCAGAGGGAACCAGTGGGCTTAGGGCTTAGCACCACATACAGGGTAGGGAAGGCAAAATGTACTTAGAGTCGGACTAACACTTTGTTTTTTGGTCTTTTTATTGCATTTGTTCATAATAAGAAACATATAGATTAAAGCTGCTATTATCTTTGAATCTGATGAATGAAACATCTTGACCAGAGTTGTAATGTAATGATGGCCTTATGCAGATTCAGAACTGTTTCCACAAGAAGCTCTGAAGGGAAACACTTGACACTGTGCCTTAGTTTTTACCTCAAAATTATATTTATATTTTTATACATTTAAAGATGAGAAATGACAAAAAATGGCAAAATACCAGACTATCAGCCCTCAAGAAAAAGGACCCACTGTTAGTAGTGTCTGTACATTGCAACTTGTCACCAAACACAAGAATTTAACATGTGTCAACTATATTTATAGTGAGTTATGTTGTTGATTCAGCATGCATGGCTGCATTTAACATAACTGCAACATCTCCATAAACACATAAACTGAGAAACCATGAGATGAGAAACTCCTCCCAGTCTCTTCCCACAGTCCTGATGTGTTTTGACTCACATTGGAGTACTTTGTGATCTCTGCTGTGACCCCCTGACACTTCACTGAGACAAGACACTACAACATGTAAACAGAGAATAGAAGAAGAGTGAGACTGACCTGTGGTCTGATCCTCATGATGTCTTCATGGCAGAGACGCTGTACTTGTAATGTGTCATCATACTCTTATCTGCTTCTCGAGTCTACTGTTCTCTACTCTGACTGTTGTCACTTATAGATTCTGGGCCAGCAAATCCATGCCAGTCCAATGGGGGATAATGCTCTCTCTCTCTTTCTCTGTCTCTCTTTCTCTGTCTCTCTCTCTCTTTCTCTCTCTTTCTCTCTCTCTCTCTCTCTCTCTCATACACACTCACTTTCTCTGACATACAGAAATTGTCAGTGAAATGTTTTCTGTAATTGTCTCTGTGTTGTAGGACAGCATATGGATTGTCTGACTTCAGAATCTCTGCTGAGCAGCAGAGCAAATCAATCATGACACTGAAGGCTGATTTACAATAAAACATTTATTGTAAATCATCTGATTCTTCAATTTAAAAAAAAATAAACCGGAAAAAAGGCTAATGCAAAAAGCTGCAGATAAACGTGCAGATAAATACCTTGAGTGACTCATTATAATTATTCAAAAATAGGTGGATTGTTTTTTTCCTCAGTGTGGCCCTAATTCTCTCTTGTACTCCATTAGTCTGTTGGTAGGTTGTATACTTGAACGTATTTGAATATATTTTTTTGATTATTTATTTCACTGACTCTTTATTCATAAAATCTGAAACATTAAGTCTTTGATATATGGCATATTAGGGCCACACTGGCCACACATGCTTTTTTTTCTTTTCTTTTTTGGAGATACAACAATAAAGTCATAATTCTACAAGAAAAAAAAAGTGGTAATATCAAATGTAACCACCTGTAGCCTTGCAGTCGACCACTTCCAGCCATTTTCTCTCCCACGAAAGAGGCAATTTCTTACAAGTCCGTGCGGTTCTTTGTTCAGAATAGACACAATAGTTTCAAAGTTCTGCTGATGTGCCAAAAGATGAAGTATTTTGTTATTTGTGAAAGCTACTGCTTCTCCTTTCCCCCTTTAATTGACTATTACACTTTTCTCACAACCTATATATATTACGACGTTTTCTCAAAAATGTTTCCCTCTGAGTGTGGCCCTAATACTCCTTCATATAACCCCCCCAGTTACAACTAACTGTATTTTCAAGCTCCTCTTCCTCGCCAGAGAAAAGCCGTATCCTCTCCACTCCAGCAGGGGCGCTGTTGGGTCATAACACGGCGACAACTGAAGTAGAAGAAGAATGTGAGCCACCAGTTAGAAGTGAAGTGTTAGCTAGCTAACATTTACAAAGTAGAGATTGGTGTCAGAGTTTCCCGCTTGTATTTCTAACCTTTCTATTCCTTGCTGCTCTGTTCATTCACGTTACGGGCAGGGGAAAAAAAACACAGTGACGCACTATCACCTGTAGCCACGTTAAATGAGACGTCATGGAGAAAAGCTTCAGTCAGTGGAAGAAGCAGTGCCTGAACAAGCTGGACCTGAGTAAGAAAGGCAGTGTGGATGAAGATATTGTTCATGTGGTGTCTCTGCTCAACAGCTGTGAGGAGTACTTCACCACCAGCTCCTGCTCCGGCCGAGTCATCCTCACCGACGGGGTGAGACACTGGACTCTCATGAAGTCCTGTTTGACAGCTAGAAGTCTGGTTTCACACACCTGTCTACTATTCCTTTATCTATTTACCATGACTCACAGACACTGAATATTACAGTATGTTGTGTAGCAGCAGCTCATATTGGACTGATTATTAATATCATCCCCTCCAGGCTCCAGAGAGCAGTGCTGTCCAGAAACAGAACTGTGTCTGGCTGTTTGTCTCACACAGTAAATGCAAATGTGACGACCTGGTGAGACATGATTGATTCTTTTTACTGCTGGTATTCCAACAAATAATCAGTTCTTGAATTTAGTGTTGCTAATACTGCTGCATTGTGTGTGTTATTCAGATGTCTGCTCTGGCCAGGTCCAATGGAGACGCTGTGTTTAAGTTCGAGCCCTTCGTGCTCCATGTTCAGTGCCGGAGGCTGGAAGATGCTCAGCTGATGGTGAGAGTCACCATTTGTCTCTATGTTGTTGATCCTTTACAGTGGAGTTTGGTTCACTGTATGAACAACTTGATATTAAATGGCCATAGCAGTTGTTTTGCATTAAAGGATAAGTTCACAATTTTTCAAGTGTGTCTTAAAACAACAGTCGGGTGTCCTTATGAACAGTGAAAGAGGTTTTCCTCGCTGTAATCATTCCTCCTGTTCATCTCCTTCAAATGTGATTTCAATGTAAGTGATGGGGACCAAAATCCAGCATGTGTTCACACAGTCATTTAAAAGTTGATGTTAGTCTTCTATTCAGCTTCATCAGTCTGAGTTAGTCATATCAAGTGGATATCTGACACATTTACAGCCTTTTTAGCATCAAACTCCCTCTTTGTCTGTTTTTCCTCAGACAGTAGTTCCCTGTTGAGCTGCAGGTGGAAGGTTGGTGAAGGTTGTAAACAAATATACCAGCAGTAGGACAGTCTTATTAACTTATCAAATAATCCACATCCTTCACATTGTGACCAAAGATTCTCCAAAGCTTGCCTCACTTTAGATTTTTCAATTGATTTCCTTCCTTTCCTCCCTCCAGGGAGACAGGTAATGTCAATGAATAATTCCTTTATTATTTTATTAGTTACGTTACCATTACATGGTAATGCAGGTGCGAGAGCGCCTTTCAGCAGCTCTGCTTTGTAGTTTAACCAGTGAGGCTGGAATGAATTAATCAGGTAGCTGGAAAATTATGATCAGAAGACAAACAAAAGAGTCAAATATGAACATGGCTCTTTCTTCCCATTGAGTGACAGTTTTGGTCTTTGCTTTCATCCACATTACCCCAAGATGATGACGTAACTTTGACAAAAAAAAGGCAATCCATTGTTGACTGTGATGCTCAATAAAATGAAGGCTAAAGGTAGCTGGAAGAAAGGAAATTGCTTAAAATCTTACTGTGTGCTCTTGTAATTAAAGCCTCAACATGTGACTGATAGACAGGTCGAGTTCAACTGCGCCATCACACTCAATGTAGTTTGCAGCACAGTATGTAGTCGAGCCATAATTCATATTCTCCATTTCAATACAGACTGTGAGTCTGCTACTAGGACTGAATATGGAACAGGTACAAACACTGGTTAGTTTTATTTTTAAAAGCAGGATTATTAGTTTCGAAATAGGTCGGCCTGGGAGGTTGTTGATTATATTCTGCCTCAGTAGAACTCCACATAGGTTGTGGAGTTCAATCACAGTACTATCATATTGTTTATCAAATAAAAAAACAGTTATTGCTCAGGCTTCTGTCTTACATCTCTTGTCTCCCCTCTAGCACTCGGTGGCCGTCAACTCAGGCTTCAGGAACTCTGGTCTTACTGCCAGCAAGACAGGAAAGATCATTGCGGTACTTCACACTTTGAAACACAAACTGTCAGTCCTTTGCCTTGCTGCACATGTTTCTTGCATAAATATACAGTATCTGTGTTGTATTTTGTCCCTCCAGGCAGTCCGTAGCACCCACGGCCTGGAGGTTCCTCTTAGTCGCCAAGGAAATCTCCTGGTAGACCACAACTACATCAATTTCCTAACTCAGACAGCCAATCAAAAGATGGAAGAGAACCTCAGACGGATCCACAGGCCAGTCTGTATCCTCTATAGTGACATTCAGTGAAGCTAACATTGGCTGTCTGTTAGCTACAATGCTAATAACACAAACACACAAGAGTCCTCACCAATTCTAGACGTAAAGATTCACTTGAAACCCTGATTCTTCCTGTCATCTCCAGGTTCTACCAGAACCTCCAGGCTGCTCTGACCGCAGAGAAACTACAAAAACTACAAATCCCAAATCCTCCCAGTTCACAGGAACTTAAAGATCCCTCTCAGAGACTGGAAACAGAAAATGGGCAAAAAGAGGAGGAAGAGGAGAAGAGGACCAAATCAGGTGTGTACAAACGGAGACGGAAACGAGGACAGCAACATCAGACTGATGGTTGCCATGGTGAGAGAGACAGCAGTGTGCTAGAGCTGGATGATTGTCTGGATCTGTTTACATGAACTAGCGGCTCTCTTTTTGGAGCTCTGCACATGCACTGACATGCTCAGTGTCACACTGAACGGATGATAATAATGATGATATTTCTTTGTTTGAGTGCAGTTCAAACGGTGTAGAATGTCTTCATCATGAAAATCAAGTTATTACAACATGCATGAAAAGGTTACTTTTAGTCAAAAAGTCATTCCAGCACTGTGTCCCAAATCCAGACTAGTCACTAATTGTAAGTGGGTGAGTATGTATTGTGTTTACACAGACAGAATTCAGTATACTCAAGCCAGACGCTGCATACTAAATATGTTGAGTTTTCGAATCCCACAATGCAACACAGTGGAAACAGATGAAGGGGAAAAACCTTGTAGTGTTCAACCGGCTGGAATCTCATTACAATAAAAATGGAGGAGGGCACAGCTGGACACAATGGGAGCAGCTCTTCCTATTTTCAAATGAGCTGGTTGTCTGAGGTCACTGATTTTTTTTTTTTTTTGGTCTTTTTTTCTTTTTCACAGGAGGCTTTGTGTCATTATTGTTTATTATGAGACCTGTAGTAGGCTTCATGAGGTTTATACTAACTGCAAAGACATGGATGGATTTGGGACTTGGTGTAGGTGTCTCCTGACTTGGTGGCTCTGGATATCTCTAGGGCTGCAACTAAGGATTATTTTCATTGTTGATTAATCTGTTTATTATTTTCTAAATTGATTAATTGTTTGGTCTCTAAGTCCACAACCCAAAGATCATGAGTTTATTATCATAGAGCACTAAAGAAACCCAAAAATATTCACATTTGGAGAAGATTGAATCAGATCATTTTGTTTTTTTGTCTTAAAAAAAATAACTCCAAACGATTAATTGATTATCAAAATAGTTGGCAATTAATTTTATGTCAATTGGTCAGTCAGCTCTAAAGCAGCTCTAGATATCTTGTAGTAAATTTAATAGTGACATCTACGAGAGGCACAGAGTGAGAACGACTCTGCACACTGATCTGTACTCTTCTTATAAGAGTTGAAGTGAGTCGACTGAACGGTGTGCTGATTCTACTTTTAGTTTGCCTGTCCTGCCAGATAGCTAATGCTAGCTAACAGCTGCCTCCAGGTATCAGGCTGATGTCAAGACACACAAACAACAGCAGAAGATGAATTTGTGAGAAGACTGTTCTGCCCTGTCGGTGCTGGAACTGACTATTAGAGTGAATGTGATGGTCCAGAGATTCATGGGATAAGCTGTTTGTGTATAATGATGACAGTCTCGCACATGATGCACATTTATGTTCTTTCTCAACCGTTTCGCACATGAAGTCCTAAAAATATGATGTTTCAGTCATGTTTTAATCTCCCTGCTTTTTGCAGGACAGTCCATTAAAATCATAAATCTTTGCTGAGTTTGAAAAAATGTTGAGGTTTCATTTTCTTTTGTTGATGTTTGTGTGCTGATTATTGTTTTTTTCGTGAGAGAGCAGGGGTCTGTATATCACCATGGTGACCTATTTTGCATGTCTAGTCATGCAAGTCTTGTCTTGCAAGTCAAGTCAAATTTATTTATACAGCACGTTTCATACAACAGGCGTAAACTCAATGTGCTGTCCAAGCTGCTTCAGCGCAGGTTCAGGCTTGATATCAAAGGTTACTACTACTTACTACTAACCAATCAGCTCCCTGGAAAAAGTAGGAGCATAATTTCCTCAGGAACCCAACATGAACAAATGTTTTGTGTTTACAATGAAAAGATAATTGAATGAAGAGCGATAAAGATATTTTTATATATCAGTAGAATCATTTTCCATTATTTCAGAAATGAAAAGGTTAGAAATCACTCTTTGAGGTTGTACTGTTTATGTCATCAGTGTCATATGGCAGTGTTACCACTGGAGGGCAGCAGTGCTTATTGTATCGTCACAGAAGCTGCAAGCTGTTTGGTTTCACTTTGTATTACTCATTTTTATGACATTCATTGATGTAGACCAGTGGAGTGTGAACCCAAGAGATGTCACTTATACCTCTCTGCGTGACAGAAATCCCTGTGTGAAACATGATGAGGAAAATCAAACTTGTGTAGACTAAATAATTAAGAAGTCCTCTGATTCACTGTGCACTGTGTGTACTGTGTCACCTCCAAGTTCCCTTCAAGTATAGACTACTACTCCTCTAATACTTTGCCCACCCCATTAAAGGACGGGTTCAGAATTTTTCAGGTCTGTTTTAAAATAACAGTCAGGAGCCGTTATTTGTTGTGACAGTGACTAATGTTGGACTGTGTCTAATGTGTAAATAGGGACGTATTTGCTAACATGATAGCTGTCAGTGCTATGATCTTCGTTTGTTCTGCTGCCCCCAAGTGGCCGTAAAAAATCCATCAGTGCAGCTTTACTGGTACAGGGTACAACCAGAGGTCAAAATTTTACCATGTTTTACCTTTTTTTTTTTTTTTTTTTTTTTAACTCTGATGCAAGTACAAGGACTCATATTGTCTGTCAGCCTTCCTTTTTCTATTATTCACCAATTTTGCTCAGTACTGATGTGGGTATGTGTTCAGTAGACTGCAAGTGGCTCTTAAGAGATTGTTCAGTGACATAGAACAAATTCCCTGGTTCACTGCTGTCAGATGATTCAGTAAATCCACAGGAGCGGAAAGACAAGGTTTGCCTCTCACAGAATCACAGAAAAGGAAGAAGAAGGACTCTCCGTGATGTCTCTCAGAGGCAAATCATCATCATTATAGTTGTCATCTTCTATGGTTTTATATTTTGCTCAAGTATATTTGAAAAAGTGTACAACAGGATTATATGTCTTAATTCTTATGGTAGATTAGTCATCATGGTCACACAAACCTGTAATTGGAAAAATTGGATTTGAAACTACAGCATCAATTGGAAGTAGTCCTTCGTCACTGTGGCAGCAGTATCCAGGACGTTGTGAGGTCAGATTGTTGAAGGCTGGGTCCACCATGCTGTACTTCCAGGTGGTGATTCTGGCAGCGACAGTGATGCTGGTTTACTACTGTGAGTTCACGGACACTTTCAGTCTGGCACAGCAGGGCTTCATCTGCAGAGACCCGGCTTTAACCAAACCAGATCCTGGACCTGAACAGGACAGCCGCATACAGCCCGTAATACTGTACTCTGTGGTGGGTGGACTGCCTGTTGTACTGGTAAGTCTAATTGAGATCTAAACACAGTCAATGATGATAATGGTTATAAAGAGCACTATAAGGAGGGATACAGAGAGGCCATCATATGTGTTCATATTTTTAACAACAAATAACCTTTAAACTATAATAAAGACATTGTCTGTCCACAATTTTACATTTCAAATTCACTTTCTGGCCTGTTATCTTCCTTCAACAATGAATTGAAAGACACTACTATTAATGATCCTTATTGAAGTTTCTGTTGAATTTACTCTGTTATTAGCTAGGTTACACCTTTTTATTGTGTAAAATCAGTGTGTTATTGCTATGTGTCGAAGTGACAAGCAACAAGACAGAGTTTAAAGACAAAGAAAGGAAGAGAGAGATGAAGATGAAGTTGTAGGCACAAGGATATTTGATAGCAATTGGGTAATATAATCTGAGTAAATGCTCATTTAACCTACACAACAAAGAATCTAAAATCCTCAACATGTGGAACATATAAAGTAGAAGTTGAAGTCTATATGCTGATGATTCAGCTCTATTATTCAATCAAAATGTGTCTCTGGCAGGGAAACCATGCTTAATCAAGAAATGTCAATATTTGATTGTATGTTGTTTTATGACAGAATAAAACCAAACCTAACCAAAAAAAGTTGGAATTACAACAAAAAAATGTATCAACAGCAAAACATACTGAGAAAGAACTTTACAAATGATCACATTTACTAATATAATAACATATAAACTATTTCAACCAACAATCTCGGTGTCCTTCTAAAGTTCCTATCCCTACACCAATTAATTTTCCTTCTCTCTTCTCTTTTCCTGCATCTGTTTTCCTTCTCGTTTCCAGATTTCAGGTGTGGAACTTGTTATCTTCCTCCTTCACTACAACTCAAACAACCTTTATGACCAAGAGAAGGTTATAGTCATGGGTGACTGTTGCTACGTGAACCCCATGGTGCGCAGGACCTTCTGTTTCCTTGGTAATCTGACTACAGTAAAATACTTCACAAAAACCTGTTTAATTAATCATTTCTGATATTTTTAGGTTCAATTAGAGATGCGTTGCATAATGTAATTTTAAATCATCACTTAGTGTTGAATTCATAGTGATTCCTTTGTTTAATTGCTGTACACTCAACAGAGCTGCCACAGTGGTTAAAAAATGATTTTGTAACAGTATAGTAAGATTAAGGTGCAGAGCATGTTCTTGTTATAATGATATAATTTGTAAATATACAAATGCAGGAAACCTTTTTCACAGCAGATATTTTGACATAGCCCAAAAATCTTTTGCGCTCTAATTTTCTGTAATACATCCATGCTATGGACACAACTTTTTACCTTCAATTGTTGGAACAATTGGCAGGGATGGCACGGTAATGTGCTTAATGTGCGTGTTGGGTAAATACAGTGCACTACATGTGATTTCAGACCTGGCACACATTGGAATAGCTTGATTTTAACAAGATACTTTTCTTGTTATGATAACAGAAATGTGATTTTCTGTAATGATGGCACTTTAGGGCTGCTGTACTAAACAAGCAAAATGATGTCTAACACAACCTGTTATCTTCTGTTTCCTGTTGAAAGCACTACCTTCTCAGTTACTAAAATCATACATCCACATGGTAGAAGTCTCTAGCTAGCACTGTTATATACTATGTTAAGTGATAGAGGGATCCATGCTGACATTTTAGCATTAATTATTTTGTAGAGTGATGATTTGAATGATTTGTTTAATAAAGGGTGTGAATGCTACATGTGGTTTTTAAACTTCTTTGGTTTGTCTAAAAGTGTAAATAATACAATCTCTGTGTATTTCTCTGCAGGTGTCTATGTTTTTGGTCTGTTTACAACAGACATCTTTGTCAATGCGGGTCAGCTGGTCACAGGAAGTCTGGCTCCTTACTTCCTGTCTGTTTGCCAGCCCAATTACACCGCCCTCGGCTGCCAGAACACTGTGGACTTTGTCAGCCGATCAGATGCCTGCACCGGTAACTCTGATGACATCATAAGAGCCAGGAAGACATTTCCCTCCAAAGAGGCTGCCCTGAGTCTATATACAGCTGTTTACCTGGCAGTGAGTGGTTCACTTTAAAGGACCCTGGATGAATAATAATTATTTTTTATCTAAATACATCATTAAATGAAAATACTGATTCCTGACTGCAGAGTGTATATTGGTTTTGAAAAGTCTTATAGAAAAGAAACCTGTCTTTTCAGATGTACATCATGTGCTGTGTTGGTTCCAGTGGAGGTCGTCTGATGGCGCCCCTCCTCAGTCTCTCATTGGTCAGTCTGGCTGTGCTCACAGGTATCAACAGAGTGGCCGAGTACCGAAACCACTGGAGTGATGTGATAGCAGGACAAGCTGTAGGAGGAGCTATTGCTGTCTTTCTGGTCAGTTATTAATCATCTTGTGAGCTGTAGTAGCAATAATAGCAGACTTACTCTTTTATAACAGACTATCATCGGTTCATTATTAATGATGAATTAATATCTGTATGAAAACAGCCACTTATAGAGTGATTAATTAATATTTAAATAACCACATAAATAGATGAGAGGACATTCTGAATTGATTAAGAACTGTTAATGATATGTCTTTGAGGGGAGAATGCATTTAAATGTGACACTTAAAATGATGTCTACAAGACCATAGAGTTTTACTTGTTTTTCAGTTAGTTCTTCTAAGGTGTTTTCCTTTAACAGACAGTAGCAGTAACATCACATTCTTCTGTAGGGGATCACTGGCTTCTCCCACTATAGGAAATAGACACAGGTCTCTCTCAGATTCTTACACTGAAAAAAGACCAACTTAAAAAAATACCTTGATTGGTAACACACATATGAATTCAATTTTTTTGTAAATTAAAATTTACTTTTTGATCAACTTATATTTAAATGATCTAATTACTTTCAAATCCACAATTTTCAGTCAACTTATAGTAAAATTCTATTATAGTGATGCAATGTACAGTAATCCCACTGATGTAATTTACAAAGTGCATTTGGACCAACAAATATGCAAGTCGCACCATAAATATAATCAATCAATCAATTAATCGATGTCAAATCATTTACTTTCCATCAAAGGCATTTTTTTCTTTTCTTTTCTTTTCTTTTCTTTTCTTTTCTTTTCTTTTCTTTTCTTTTCTTTTCTTTTCTTTTCTTTTCTTTTCTTTTTAATAAGCAGAGCCTCCAAAAAAGAGATTTCTTTTTAGAGACTCTGCACATCATTATGTTTATACTTGGCCTCATATTTAGGCTCTTTCCTTAACAGAAAAGTGGTCTAATGGACTAAATTGCTGTAGGACCTACACACAGTACACCATGTTGTTGTTGCTTCAATGGGTTTGAATTCCTCTTTTGTGTATAAAAAGTCATGGAAGGCAGTGATGGTTGGGAGTTGGGAGAAAAAGCTGGGTCACAAAAACAATCTAAACAAAAATGATGACGCTCTGTCTCCCTCCAGTCACAATAAAAATGCCTCAGTAGTATTCACCCCTAATACACTTCTTTGTGTGACTCTTTTGGTGTATGACTGTGTTCCTGAATGTGTTTTCCTTGTGATACACACATCACTTTTTGAAGTCATGCAAATAATTCATCTGTCTGGAAGAAATAATCACCATCATCAGTGGAATGACTGTATGTGACTATATGAATATGGCTGTTACAGTAGCAAAAGTCTTTCTTCTCTCTCTCTTTCTCTGCAGGTGGTGTTTGTGGTTCAGTATTTTAAAAAGAGACCTGAGATTCCTCAGAGTCCGTCAGATGCAGGCACAGCTAACACTGATGAGGCTTCATCTCAAATGAATCACACCATGGAAACATGTGACAAATACATTGTTGCACAGGTAAATCACATTATTTAAAATGGCCCTTTTATTTTTTAGTTTTCATTTGGTCAAATAACATATTTTAGAGTGCACAATATACTGCACATGTCTATATTTGGTGTGTTTATGATGTACTGAAGTGAAAATATGCACAAAAGCAAAGTCATACACTTTGGAAAAAGCAGATTTAACCTGTCACTGTGTCTGTGTGAGTATGATGAAATAATCACACAATATTTATGGCATCATGGAAACTTGACAATTTCCAGAAACTACACAATAAATAGAGATTGTGAGATACAGCAGTAATGTGCACATTTTAGAGGCAATTTTTGTCTTTGCTCTTCCTCTAGGGCCCCGGATCCTTCACTGAAGTCACATGACTATGACCTCCCCCTCTCCTCATGATTCAGAGGAAGTGGATTTTGCATGAACTGTGTATGCTCTCTCAAGATGTCACCTCTTTTATGACTTAAAATTTAAAACCTCTCATTTTTAGGGCATCAAACCATATTTTGAGATTTTAGCCACCTTTTTTATGCTACTTTTGCAACATTTGAGAAGGAATTATTAATACCTTAATGTTGACTGATTGATATAATTAGTGTTAACAAGCAACCTCCACAGCTGCTTTACATTCTATACTGCCATGTTTGGTTTGGCCTGATATGGCACCAAACACAGAAAAGGCTGCTGTTCTCTCAGAGTGGAAACTCTGATAAAGGCATAGTTTATTGCAAATTAGGTTTTGATTTTGGCAATACCACTGATGTCAGATATAATTTGTATCAGTCACTTTGACCATAGTCTTATTTGTTTAATTATACCAAGGTGTGTGATAGATAAATTATATTCTGTTAAAGCTGATACATGTAGCACCTTTAAACAATGTCTTCATGTCTACTTTTACATACAGTAAAGTTGTTTAACGAATTCATAGTATACATCATAGAATATAGCATCAATCCAGATGGTAACATGTCTTTAAGGAGAAAACTGTGTGAAATTTTATGTGTTTATATGTAACATTTTATGTGAGGAAATTCATTTTTCATATATTTATAGTTGGTGGTAGTTTCCTTAAATTAGCCAACATTCAAGACAGAAGCTTCTTAAGCAACAATATTGATGAGCATCCCTTATCCCTTGTTTCAATGTATGACATCCTTGTTGTCTTCTAAAGATGATAGTTAGGTTGCACAATTACCAATTTTGTTGTTTTGGTTACATGATTGAATCATTCATTCGCTCTCTTTTTTGTGTTTAGTTTGTTTAATAATGAAATACTTCTTACAACAGTTTTTGCAGGAAAATAAATACCCCCCTCCCCCCAATACCCAAACTCATTACCAAAAATACAACTTCTGATGTTAAATTAAAACACCGTTTGATGACTTTTCCTGTTCAGGTCACATCGACTGCTCCTGAATATGTGTCATGTTTGAAAATACAGTGTGGTGTATTACTTCAAGCTCACAGGCCAATAATGAGATTATGTGCTTTTGTCCCTTATGCCACTTGCCTCTCACCCTGCCATTCTAATTAATTATACTGTTATTAAAAGGAGTGACTTGTACTTGTTTCATTTGCATATGACATGAAAACCTCATTAGCTTCCACAGAGTGATCACTAACTTTCAGGGGCCCACACAGAAACATGATACATCGATGGGAATGAGATGTTTTGAGATGTTTCAGTGATTTACCTAACTGGTAAACATATCAAATGCTTTGGTTATTTCCTTGATCCTGTCTTGTTTGCATCTTCTGTTGATGAAATTTGTCAGTTTCTGTGCTCTGTGGATTTGGAAGAGCAGTGAAAGAAAGTGTTTAAAAAAAACCTCTTTCTTTCATCCTGTCTGATAACAATTCAGACAGAGCTTACAGGTGACTGGGAGGGCAGTGACTTCACAGCTCTGCACTCTTCACTCATAGCTGTACTGTGAAGTGGTCCTGTGGGCAAAGAATAACATTTAAATTACACTTTAATTATATTTTATTGTGTTGACTTGATTCTAATTTTGGTTCCATGTAAAGCCGCTATGCAAACCAACAAAAAAAAAAACCTCCCACATTAACCCCTATTTTGTCTATTATTCACTTCTGTAAAGCATATTGGATTCTTCCATTTATAATTAAAAAAAAAAACAAATTAAGACTCATCTCCAAGTTAATGAAAGAAACCTTGTAGAACACTGCAACAACAGAGTTTGTGCATGACATGATACAAGACTTCCATCTGCTGCACACTGACTTAACTACAGCAGGATGATACAATAAGCAGTGGATTACTGAAATGTCAAGCTTGGGTAAGACTCACTACTGGGAATGTGCCAATATGAAAAGATTATATTATAAACCATTCAGCAGTCCCATGCTCTAAAATTAAATTATAAAATATTTTTAATTAACTAGAGAATTTTTTGTGCCAATATTTCATCTGATCAACAATACTCTTACACTTATTCAGAAGAATAAACACATTTCGACTCATTTGGAGCAAATTTCATTACTGCTAATTTCAATAAAACACGCAGTTATGAAAATTTGGTTTTGGCATAAGACGTTAGGTACAGGCTATCTTTTTTCTGACAGTCTGATAATCAATATATAGAGAGAATTTCATTCTTTCCTCTGATAATAAAATACATTTTGACCACTGCTTAAAAATAAAACTCTTTCAAACCCATGATACACAAAGTGTTACAAATGAACTACACACACACACACACACATGAAAAGTTCATAGACAATACATGTAGAACAACAGCCAAAACATCATCTGACTCTCATCATATCAAACGCATGTTAAATTAGGCCAATACTGATACTACTTCAAATCTCCACATTCATAGACTAGCCAGTTAAGTATAAATTAATGGCTTTTTTGTGACCTCATTACTATTGGCTGACAGGAGCAAGAACAGCCAACTGTCAATCAGCTGCAATAGGACACACACACAAAACCCCGCCCACCTCCACCTGCAGCCGCGTGGTCTCGCGCTTCCCGCGGGACAGATTGCAGAGGTGCAACGGTCCGGCACGAGAGAGCGGTAGACTTCCAGGTAAGCAAACTTTTCCCTTCTTGTCTGCAGGCTAGTAGGAGTATTTAAAGCTTCTTTTTCTGTACATACAGACTGTAATATGTTGCAGACAGTGTATAAACTTTTTTTTTTTTTTTTTGCCTTATAGTTTTCCAACATGTAGCAACATTGTTTCATATTTCTAATAGTGTATAAACTCATCAAAACAACAGTTTTTAGAGACAATGTGTCCAACCTATTAGACCTAGTAAAACCTACAGAGTAACATGTAGTGATATGTTAGATTTAAAACAATAAACATGTTGTAAATTGACAGGCTCGGTGTGGTGAAGTGCATTAACTGACCATTGAGCCGGACAGAAAGACAAACGGAGAGAGGCAGAGATAATTCCTTAATTCTGTTTAAGCTTCAGTTTCTCCTACAGTCTCTGCTGCTGGTCTCAGCAGGAGCTGGACCTCCAACAAGGTAGTGACACTGACCTCAAAACTTTGAATATATTTTTCTTTTTGTTTCAGCTCTTATTGTAAGAATTAGAAGAAGATATATGTCAATTTACTTCACACTAGCCCAGTCAATGCTCAGTAATGACTGAAGTGACTTTATCACACCATGTTACATATATATATAATACATTACAGATAGTTTTGCAGTTGTGTCTCCAGTGCTCTTCAGGATTATGGTACTATAATTCATGAGTGAAGGTCTGAGCTAAAGCAATTCTGTCTTTCCAAAACTTCACATGATTATTAGCCAAGACAAATGTGCAAATATTTCCTTGCACAGCTTGCTGACTTGGCACTGGTGTGTAGTTGCTGCACACACTGCTGTCGACTGAAAAACATTATCCTCAAATGTAGTGATTTTTATGTTTCCAGATAAATTGATGGATCTCATGTTCTCATATAGATTGAGAAAATTCTCCTTAAGCTTTTATTTGTATTGTTAGCAAGTCTGAAGTAGATTCTGAAAAGTTGACAACTCTTGACAACAACAATATCTTCTTTTCTTTACTTAAATTCACACTCCTGACTTGGCTCATTATCACATCCAACATCTCCATCCCACCACTCCCACTCTCTGCTGTGGAAGATATTTCTTTACACACGGGGCGAGTTCAGTCTGGAATCCTCAGTTGAAATAAAACACACAGATCAGATGATTCTGAATACATGTTTCCAGTGTAACCATGTTACCAAATGAAGTCAAATGACATGATGGCAGTGATGTAAAGTGAATACTTTTTATACCACATGGAAAAGTATTGCAGTCTGTTAATGAGCACATGGTAGTCGTACTGATTAGCCCACATGGTCTTTCTGACTGTCTATAGCTGGCAAGCAGATGGTTTACACAGATTACCATCCTCATGAGCTGATTAGCTCAGTTTACCCACTGCTTTACTGACTGGTTACCCGACTGACTGACTGATTGACAGGTTGAGAGAAGCTCTACTCAGCTTTTATTTTGGTTATTTGTTCTGATTGATTACCTGGTTGGCAAATGTGTTTATTTCCAGTGAGCAGATGATGTGACACAGACCTGATGAACAGAGAACCATGTGACTGGAGGCGGGTGAGATTATGCCCCCGCCTCCGGCTGACAGGCTGGATGCCTTGTTTGAAGGAGTTAGGGCAGAATAATATGTAATCCTTCTCCTTCAGTGTGGACCAACTGGTTTGTTAAGATGACTTAGAGCAAAATTAATCCAAGACCCTTTTCTCCTGACTGACCTGAGGCAGTGGGTCAACAACATGTTAGGATACTGTTTGTTTAGCTAGAAGGCACACTGCTCACCTTACACTGAGGAGACTTAGGACGACATTGGTAAAATGTCTAGATAGCTCCACTCTGATCAAATCAATGACATTAGAAAAGTATACATGCCTTTAATCAGCCACCTGGGTTTTCACTCTGACTTTGGCAAATGATGACCTGGAAATAGAAGCAGTAAATGTTTATGTTTCCTTCCAAGAATATCCTCCAACCCCTCGACCCCCTTATACATGTATACATGTCCCTGCTATGAACACTCCTGACCCATATCTATATTAATCACACAGCCTTCCTGTCTGTAGATTCCTATATACAGCTGACTCTGCAGGAGGAATTCAAATTGAAATGTTGACTTGTTAGGAAGATTTGATACTTTGTATTTGTGCTGGATAAATGTGTCGACAGTGAGAACTCAACCTGAAGGAGAAAGGAAAACATATGAAGAAGCACAAAGGTTGCCGATAAATATTAGTTCAGTTGAGTCAATATAACTTGTGTGACTGCTGTTAGTATTTAATATTGTTTGTGTTTTTGTGTGGTGGAAGGAATGATGGGTGAAAGGGATGCATGGTGATGAGTCACAGAGTTTTCCTGGTTTTGATCATATTTGCAGCATGATGTTTAACAGAATAAGATGTTCACACGTGCAAAAACCCAATCATAACCAGGATACTAATACACATGTCAACACACTCACTGATTGTACTGTATTATCTTATGTCAGAGAATAGATGTTATTATATAAAAAGACAGACATTAGGTTGTTATCAGGTTGTGCGTGTAGCAGCATGTAGCATATAGCAGAATGTATTTTCTGTCATTATGAAGGTTTGCAGCCCAGCACAGTGCTTACATCAAATTAAAGGGCTAATCCACTGATTTAGTTTTTCAGTTTATGATAGAAAGTTGGAGGAGCAACAGTATCTTCTAGAAATGATGTCTCTATACAACTAAACCAGACAACTGTTGAGCCAGTTAAGTTTGGAGAGGAAACATAATTGCTGCTGGGATTATGTTCCATGGCTCTCTAGTGTTTGAGAAGTGCTTCAGACCACTCGTCTGTGTTGATGGTGGGTGAACTAAGTGCAGGACTTTGACAATGGAGACCAGGGTTCATATCCTGATTCATACTTATGTTTAGGCACAAGCTTGATTAAATGTTAATAAACTAAACACCCCTGGTCTCATCCATTAAGACAGTTAACTTGACATGTAACAAAGGTCTCCGGTCAAACTTGTACCTGCAACATTGCAGCTCATAGTAGGCATCTTAATCTAAACCAAGGGAGCACCTCAGTTCTCTCCACCCAAGTCCTGTGAGTGCCTAAACAGAGCCATAAAAATATCTGATCAAAAAAGACTGAGGGTCTGACCAATTTTCTGAAGCTGACAGTTTTTGAAGTCTCAATGCTACAGACACAGTTTGTACCCAAAGAGTATTAGTTTAATACTTAGCCTTAGTAGTATATGACAGTGGGACCTAAAGATTTAAGGAAAGCACACTCAGGCCTTAAAATATTGACATGTGATTGATTGAACTAAATTTGCATATCTCATGTTTAAAAAAGCTACTTTTAAACCAGAGACTGTAAAAAAAAAACACTGAAAACCACAACAAGGCAATTATATGGTGTACACTGTAGACAGCCAGACTCCCCCAACACACAGCCCACTGACCCACTGGATATAAATAAAAGATTTGACCCCATGGTTCATAAAACGCAGAGTGGTGTATTTCTGAATAGGAAGTAACACATCTACTCCATCTAATGGATGCAGCAGCTGTCACTGCTCTAGACATTTAGCTCTGTACATTCATTTAAAATAGTGAACATAAAAACACAATGATCAAAAGGGAGTGATGACTATGTACATAAATCCTGGTCAAACTAGATATATTATCACTTAACATGTCAGTAGAAAGATTGAGGCTAAAGTAAGATATAAGATATAAGGTTGCTGATTGTGACTCTGTGTGGCAGACAGCCAGTCTGACACACACACACACACACACACACACACACAGAGAGAGACAGAGAGAGAGAGAGAGAGAGAGCAGCTGTAGTTTAAGGAGAGTCTTGTAAATCAGTGGGTCCTGTCAGACAAACTAAATGAGGACAAACTACTGAGGCTGTGGTAACAACAGTTAGCAGCAAGTAACAATAACATGAACCTCAAGGTTGCTGGAAACAACAGCTGAAGAAACCATGAAATCGTGTGTGTCTGACCAACTTATGTTTTTCTTTAAAAAATAATATAAAAGTAATATTCATGGGATTGTATAATTCATAATAAATAGGGATGCATGACATAATTCACTAGTTTTTTTCTACTAGTTATATAGTAGATACAGGTTACAGATTCATTTCCTTGCAATATGAAAGAGCTGTCGAGTTTCCAGCAGTAGAGTTGCCTGTAACTGTGACTCTTGGAGCCAATGTTAAAACTTTTATTAACATTGTGATTAATTACTGAACTTTTGAATACTACTGATGTTAAGATGTGTATCAAGCATGTACTATATCAGAGCAATCAATAATGTTTATTTCTATAGGGTACAGTACATACAGTACCGTAGCATGGCCCAATATCACATACCATGTATAGCCTAAGCTAGTTTGCAACACTATATGTGTGTCACTATATGTAAGCCACTCAATATAAATAGTATAACAGCACTGAGACAACTTTCCTATTTGTCTGAGAGCATATCATACTGTACATGCACAGATATCTTAACCCTTTTTTAATGAGTTGGAACTGTCAACAATCAAAGGTAGTCCATAAATATGTAAATACAAGTGGCAGCTAGATTATGAGATAAATCCCATTCAGATTTTTCTCTCTGGAGTAAAAACATACAGAAACAGTGTTGAATAACGGTGTATGGGACTTACCACTGATGTTACTGCTCTTGGCCAGGTTCCTCTGATAATGACCTTGTATCTCAGGGGGATATTGTGTTGTGATTGTCATTGCAATGATTTGAATATATGTATGATTTACTTAATTTAACTTAACTTGAAGATTTGTTCTCTTCTTACTCGTCACTTAACTGTTTTTTTTCCTTCTGTGAACTTGAATCCATTTTCTCACTGTTTTGTGTTGTACATGTGTCATTATTGTGTCAGTAGTCTGGCTGGGGCTTTGATTGTGTTGGGTTAATGTGGTGGTTCAATACAGTATGCTGCATTGATGGTACTATAAATCTCATTCTCTTTTCTCCACATGCCTTTTCCTTCTCTCTCTCCTTCTCTCGTATGTCCTGAAGCAGTATGGAGGAGTCAGGCCTGCTGAAAGAGAGGCTCCATGCCATCACTGTAAAGTTCCATTCTCCTCTTCTCTTATATCTTTTAATCTTCATTTTATTGAAATCTGTTGTCACTATTTTGTAGATTCACTCATTTAACTGTTTGTCTTTGACATGTCAGGAGAAGCATCGCATTCAAGAAGACATTAGACAGAAGAAACAGGAACTGGACCAAGAGAAACTCAAACTACAGCATCTAAAGGTTCATCGCACTAAATAAATACATTTGTAACATATGAGCAATAACAGATGAGGTATATGGTAAATCTTTGGGATGGATGGTATTATCTCTAATTGGAGCCTTGCATGAATTGCAGGAGCTCTTTAGTAATCACTCTGTCCATCTGTTTGTCTATCTGTCCACAAATGTTCATAATATTATCTTTCTATCAGCTTTGGAGGGACTGCAGTCACCATGAACTCTATGTCCACACTGATCAGCTCAGAACAGAAAACAGAGAACAGTACACCTGCTGACAGCTTACAGCTCTTAATCCACATCACTGAAGTCTGTGTTGTGTCCTTTGAAATCAACAGAAAAAGTCTCTAAGAGAGCAGTGGCTGCTACAGGACTCAACTAGTCTTCTGTCTGATCAGCAGCAGACCAGAGCACTGCAGCTCAGCATTCACAGGTACACACACACACACACACCACACACAGTATGACCTACTGGGCCTGTTGCTGACCTGCATTCGTCCTCTGACCCATTAGAATAGAAATGGAGATTGAGTCTCTGGAGAGGCAGGAGTCTATGATTTCAACCAATGAGAGCTTTATCCTGAACAGACTGAAGGCTGTGGAGAAAAGTCCAGAGGAAATTATTAAGGTGAACACACACTCTCACACATAAAACACAACTGTATTTTATTTGTGTGCTTCATTATGTTGGTCTCACTTATTTGTATTTGTCTTACAGGAGGCCCAGGACAGCTTTATTTCCAGTAAGTCATGACATCATTTTTGGATGTTTTAAACCCCTCCCAAAGATCGGTCCATGTTAAGTGTGTTTTCTGTTTGTGTTCCACTCCACAGAGCCATCACAGGTCACTATAGATGTACCTAATATCCAAGAGACTCTGTCTCCACCAGCCAAGGAACTGAACACTGAACCAAACACACCAAGACAGGGTGAGATCATCACACATCCATGCATTTATAAAAAACAAGAAAATCATTAAAAGCACATTGATCTCTGCTGTGTACAGTATGAGTTGTGCGTAAGGTGTATTTAGATTTACTGCTTGATTTGTTATCTTGCTCTATTGTGGAGGACAGCAGATGTAGTCAGTTTAGATTTAGTTAAAACAGGCCCACTGACAACCCAGCACATGCTGCTTCTGTTAACCAGCCAGGGGGATGGTTGGGGTTAGGAGCTGATTATATACAAACTAGATTATGGTATATCAAACAATTATTGTCTTTGGAATTCTTTCTGGAGCTTTCCAGGGTGAGAGAAATAAGACAGGTTAGACATTTGTGGCCCTGACTGGAGTTTTTGCCTGTTATTGAGAGGATTGCTTTTTTTTTTTATCATGACTGCCTTTTGCAGCAAGAAATCTTAAGGAACTCCTACATTTCTTCTAGGAGAAGGTAAGTGAAGCTCCTGCAGCCTGAGGAGGGCTTCACCTCAGGATTCTGTTGTCCTACTGGAAGATTTCCAAGCTTGCTGGAACAGTCACTTGGATACATGAGGGTTGAGTGTTGTTGAATGTCAGTGTTTGCTATGGATTGTCAGACTTTGAACATAACCTCAAATTTGAAGTTATACATGATACCTTTTGCCAAACTTTGATTATCACCTTGTTTCATCACACCTGTGATCATAATGTTGTCAGCATTCAGGTGAAGACAGGGGATGACCATTATCATTAGCTGGTGATGGCTGTCATCAGATAGTAGGGGGAGACAGATAGGCTGCCCAGGAGACCCAAATATAGTGTGAGTTATTAGTATATTATTATTATAGTGTGTTTTTTAGAAGCAGCTGTGAGAATATGCAGCAACTCAATAACTTCCTTTGGATTATAAAAGTGTCCTAGACTTATTTAACCATGAGATCTGACCAGCAAACACTGACTTTAACATAGAAGCTATCTGTCTTCCTTGTCTGTCTCAGCTCTGTTTGCCATGGAGATCAATGTGACTAAAAACCTGTTGACCGGAGAGAGCACAGTAGTTTCTACTGCACCAGTCCGCCCTGAGGAGCTAAACCAACACAGTGGGCTCAAGGTTTATGACGATGGCAGGAAGTGTGTTTATGCTCTGAATTCCCAACAGGTATCACCTTTACTTTTAATTGAGATTGTTTTATCAGTAATGTCAGCAACATATTTTAAGTGTAGTAAAGTAATTTTGCTTCTGCTATTGACTTGTCTTTGTGTTCTTCTAAGAGTGATTTCTCTTTTTTTCTACTTTGAGGGATCACGTGACCAGAGCTGTGTGTCTGAGCTCTCAGCCAATGAGGTGGAACACTTGCTGAAAAGTGCTACAGAGCATCGCCAAGTAAACCAACAGTATTACCACCGAAATCACAGCAGAAGGGGGGGACATTGCTTTTTCAACCAAGATGAAAGAGAACATGGGGAAGGTCTTAATCTTAGAAACCAGGGAGGACATTATGGTAACCACTTACTCAGAAACAACACTGTGCAGAAAGACTTGAGCTGTAGGGAAAACTGGCAGAGAAAACCACTGGACGAGCATTGCTATGGTCACCAGGAAAGTCATTACAGTCGACAGGAGGAGAGAAATAACCAATGCAATCTGAGAGAAGGTCATCGCCTTGGCAGCCAGGTGGGATATCACCCTGGCCATCAGAAAGATCGTCACTACAGTTCATACCAAGCGAGAAGCTGTTATAACATTTATGAAGATCAGCGTGATAACCACACCACCAACAGTATCATCAGAAGCAATAGTTGCTTAAACGGAGGCAGAGCCAATGGCTGCCCTCCTCCCAGATCACATGACCATGAAGTAGTGTCCACTTATCAACCACAGCTCTGCTATACCCCTGCCAATTATATTCCTCTTAGTGATTATGTAAGTGTGGATGAAGAAGAACTTTATTGCTACAGCCCACCCTCCCATCACTCACACAGCCACAATGCAGACAACCAATCCGCTGCTCTGTACAGTGACCCCACCCTCTCTGACAGAGTCCCCTCCCCCCTCTACGGAGATGACACCCCTTACACCATCCTTAGCACCATGGAAACCACTGAACCAGTCACAGCTATCTTCATGGGTTTCCAGACAGCTGAAGACGACAGTAGCCAGATTCAGGGGTTCGAGGGCTCCCTCAAGGCCGAGCTGGTCATCATAGAGGACAACGAAGAAAACGCTGACAACAACAGCATCACAGAGAAGAAAAACCACAGCCAGCAGAATGTACATGGTTATGCAACAGGCAGTTCAGCCAATGGGAACATGGGATGCACGGAGGGAGTCGGAGACAGGTGGACAGACAGACGGATGGGACCAGGTATCAAAAAGATCCGGAAAAAACATAAACCCTGCTGCACTCTCAGCTAGCTGGACTAACTAATGCCTGAGCCTGCTGTGTCAGTCTGCTGAACTAATGACTAACTGTATACCTAGACTTGCTTGAAACGAACAGCACTCTGAGAACAAGGCTGGATGTTAGCTCACTGATTGACCCCTCTCTGCATTTATCAAAGTGAACATCTGGGGTCAACATCAGGGTACTATTCCAGAGAAATGGACAGCTAGTTAGCTGGATGAGTTTGTTGTAGATATTATTTAAAAGCAATTAAAAGTCAGTATTATTGAAAGAAGAAACACATGCACACTGACTCTGAGCCACAAAATGTATTCAAATAGACGTATATACATATCTCAATAGGCTGACAGGCTCTATGGCGTTAACCATCCAACCTGCCCAGGGTAATAAAACTCACAAAGCAATTAGCACTTCAAGGCGGAACATTTCAAACAGTAGAAGTACAAAGATGATGCATCAAAATAGCAACAATAGTAAGCTAAAAAAAAAAAAGTGACAAGAAGCTATACCTTCATAAATCTGATTTCAGAATAATCTTAATACATGTTGTGGCTTGGCCTTTCAAAACCTACATATCCACCAATAAATATTTGACATAAATATTCCCTGTAGAGCTTTTTAGCCTCCTTTAGCTAATTGTTTTGATATTATTAAACACTAAGCAGTATTAACTAACTAGAGCTAGATGGAGAGTGAATATTGCATTTACATTTATAAATGGTTTTATGTAGAGCTTTTATCCAAAGTGCTTAACAGTGTTTCTGCTGCTCATTCATTCATTCACACACACACTCATTGTTAGTGGCAAGCTATCATACAAGGTGCTGGCACAACCATCTGGATGGAGTTCAGTATCTTGCCAAAAGGCACTTCCACATGCAGATAGGAGGAGTTGGGGATCGAACCACCGGCCTTCTGATTAGTGGACAACCCGTTCTACCACCTCCTACTTCCACAGCCGCCCGTTTGTCATGTTGTCAGAAACACAACCCCACATAAAAGCTTGTGTTCCTTTGGTCTGCTAGATGCATAAATAGATTATTGCTTGCAACTTAGTATGGTGATAATATACTGTTGTCTGGCAGCTTGTTTGAGTTGTTCTGGAAGCAGTTTTAAATTAATATGCGTCTGGAAAAATGTATCATTTAAGCATCAAGCATTCACCAGCCTGTAGGCCTAAAAAATATCACTATAAAATTCTTTCTTGGGAAAGAACTATTGCTATGTTCAGCTTGAATTCAGTTAGTTACAATGAATTTTAAACACACACATGGATTCTAATACAATCTGCATCATAATTCACTTCCCGCTGTCTTCACAAATCATACATATACATTATATGAAGAGATTATATGTACAACACCATATGAACATCCTTAAAATGTTAACTATGTACAATATATGGAAGAAGTTGAAAAATGTCATATGTGATTGTGCAACGCAGTGTTGAGAGCTGCTCTCCTGTGGCGCCCTCTGCTGGTAAAACCTACTTCATAATAGTCAGTAGCGCTTAGTGACTCGAGTGGCAGAATATCCTGTGTACATATCCAGCAATCCAGACCAGGTGATGGTGAAAACTGTACAGTAAATAACAGTTACATGCAGTAGCCATGATATGCTTTTGGGCTTTGGGAGGGGCTTTCAGACACTTGTTTTGGAAAAATGAAAGAAAATGTAATCATTTTATATGTAATATAATATGCTTAGATGAACACGATATACTTTAACCTCCATAAACTAAATGAAAAACATTAAATGACATGAAAAACCTTTTTACATGTGAATCAGTGATGAAGATCACTGTGTATCAATATAAATATAGATATTTATATACAGTCAGTGGGTGTGATACACGTTTGATCAAAAAAGTGTTTAATATGCATCCATAACCATTTATTGGAGTTTACAAAACATGTCATGTCATATTGCAGACTAGTTAGTGTGTTTCAGGTGCATATGGTCGCAAAGTTAAGACACACTCCCCTATTTACTGATTAGACTATCTTGCACTGTTTTGTTGTGAATAACTGCTGATGCTTTTCACATTTTTATACTAACTTCAGATGTTTGTACTGTACATGTGTCGTCTGCAGCGTGTCAGATGAAGAGCATGTGGATAACCGTGTAATGATGATGCTAATAAAACTTTGTCACTGATTGGTGTTAACAGCTAGCTCTGACAATCATCACAACATAACATTTTGTGACTTTGTGTGTGTGTGTGTGTGTGTGTGACATTAATCCTGTATGATGTGAATCAGCTCAGATGTCTCCCACAGAGTCATGCTGGATATCAGCTTGTGTTCGTTTATATTGGCACTGATGTCATCTTATTATTTATACCACTGTGTGTGTGTGTGTGTGTTCAGGATGTGTCCTGTAGTATGCTTACTGAAAGCATCATGATTAATGACATTGATGATTGTACTTGTATTATTGATACTGACAGACAGCCAACATTCATTTGTCACTGAATACAATGGCACCACTGTTATTGCACTTACAGGACATAATTAGTCTACAGATTACATGAACTCAACCATTATTCGCCTTTACTGTTTACTGCACTTTAGTTTAAGTTCCCCTGATGGTTCATAACACACTACAACATAGTTGGTAGCAGATATAAGTATTTATTAATGTATTTGTCTACAACTATAACTCCTTGTGTTAGCACCCATAAGCAGAGGCTGCTGTATTAATGAAAATATAGTAAAACACATATAATAATATAAAATGTCTTCTTATGAGAAGTTATAATTGCTGACAAATACTATACATTAATAAACACTTTATTAATGTCAATTATAAGTACATTTTAGTGTGTTTGATTGATGTTTTAAGAGCATTACATGCAAAGATTCATCATCTTCTGCAATGACAGCATTACACTGCTGCTGCAGAGACACCAGTAAACCAGCTGTTCACTTCAGGGCCCAGCAACTGACCAGAACAGTACTTGACATTGAGGTTTTTTTTTGTCAACATCTTTTTGAGTGAGAATAAACCTCCAATCTCATGGTGCATCTGTAATATAATAATATTCCATAACAAATGCATGAGTTTGAGTGTCAGGCAGGACACTTATTTTCCTCCTACAGAGTGTTGTTCCATTTCATTCTGATAAAAAATTAAAAAAAATAACTTTTACCCTTCATTTAAAATAGTTCACCATGATCCTGCTTTTCATACTGTTGTTTTTGTGTCTCTTGAAGGAAACTAAAGTATTTTATTTTTTATTCATTTGACATTTGTTTAATCAAGAATCCTCTTAATATACATCATGTCTTTTACAAGAGAAACCTGGCTGAAGTGGCAACACACTCATATGCTGTGAATCACTATGAATCACTTGTCATGCCTCATCTTAATCAATTTAATATGTGAAGTCTGTCAAGTGTAACTCAACGCAAACATTTCTGCCTTCGACATTTGGCTTTTAGCCAAGCACACGTTCAGCCGGTGTGAAACTAAAACTGCATCATATAACACCACACTAACTGCAGCATTGTTGTGTGTGTTGTGTTTGTGTGTGTCAGGTACAGATGAGGAGTGAAGGACGAGGGTCAAGCTGTCTGACTGACTACACTTCATCAGCCTGCTGCTCAGCCTCCGCTGCTGCCTGCATCTATCAAAGCTTCTTTATTTCTTTAGGTGGCAGGTGGGATTGTTTTCTCATAAATCTACTGTATAGACTTCTTACTACTCTACTCATCTTCCCCCTCTCTGTGTTCCTTCCTCTTCACCCTTTTGCTTTGACTGTTGATGTTTTCTCCTGTGCAACCTTCACACTACACTCTTTCCTTTGTTTGTAGACAGCTAGAGTGTTATAGTTAATATATTAAAATATAATAGTTTCTGATTTATTGATCTTGGCTGTGCACCTTTAACACTGATACACTGTAGGAAAACTGTGCCCAGCAAGGGCTAGAAGACATGTATTCTAATAATTACACACAATCATATATGTAAGCTGGTTGAAGTCTAACGAGTGGTTTAAGGACTACAAGTTGCACTTTGTAGTGTAGACACGCTATAACTGAAGAGTTTGACCTTGATACAGTCAGTCCACTGGCCAAAATTAAAGCTGTAAAATCAAAGCTGAAGATGAACATCCATAAATCACCACAGCTTTAAGTTTTAGTTGTTGGATTGCTTTACAGCACAAATCAGAATTTATCTTTGTGTATTCATATTTAAGTATTCGTGTTTGTGGTGCATTTTTCTGCAAAGAGATGTGTATCACAGCAGTCATTTGTTTTCAAAATATGTAAAAAAAAAAGTGCCAGAGTTGATTTTGTTTGACATTAAAAACTATATATGTAATCACCATAAACCTAAGGGTGTCATCATAATATATGTGCTTGATTGATACAAGACCCCCTAACTTCTGACAGACACCATGTTTGCGTCAGACAACTGAAATGGTTACTGATGAATAAACACACAGCAAATAGAGGAATTCAGGAGTCACACTTTTATTGAAGATGTCATCACCATACCTTTCATTTGGCAATAATGAATGACTGAAACTCAAGGCAAATAAACTAAGAAAGAAACAGAACCAGAATGAATGAGTCAAGTGGGGAAAGCTGAGACAGTCACGGCAGCTGTCTACATGAGTTCATACAGAATATCCTCGCCAGCATGTGGTGTTACTCAGTGTTCTCCATGTATTCACTGACAAGTGGCATGAATACTACCACACATGACAAGAGAATATTAGCTGAACTTTATGACTAAATACATTTTGTTCTAAAAACTAAAACTAATGTTTTAGAATAATAAAGTATCATAGATAGATAAGATGATGCCAAAAATTGTACTAAAACTAAAACTGGAGTCACGTATGGATGTGGATACAACATCCTAACTGCCATGACACCACAGGGCAAACACTGAGCGTACAGTAGTGTGTAATATGTGCTATCATACCTTATATCTAACATGGTAACATAATGAAATGCTGAACTTTAAACCTGCCCCGCTCAGTCGTGCATCCAGTCACAGAATCCCTTATGAAATGACAGCTCTGTGCTTTTTGTGTTTACAGGTAGGCTCTGATTCTTCAATACATCACTTACATGCCATATCTATATTGAAAGAGTTTTTGAGTGCTGTAATTATACTTTCTGCCCATTCTGGCCTTGAAGTGATCTCTCCATAATTTGAACAGAGAGATGGGGGGCAATATCTAAAGTGCTTGTTCGGTGCAAAAATACATTCTAAAGTTCAATGGAAGCTAATACGAGACTCCAGCAGTTATCTGAGTCAAGTTGGTGTCCTCTAAAGTTACAGTCTATATAGTGCAACAATTCCCACTTTGTGTTTCCATGGACACAGTGTTTCCTGAGCGGCATAGGGATCCTTTTCTGTTGTTGTGCATAGGCCACCAACCTTTAAACAACTCCAGAGCCAAACTGACATGTCACATATTCCATATCTAAAACATGGTGAAATAGAAAATGAGACAATATGCTTTAACAAGTAGCCAGCCTAATCAACAGCTAGCTTAACATTAGCCCTGGTGAAGCACTTCAGAGGCCCAGTCATTTGCTTATGTTAGCAAGTCAGCTAACACAATACTTTATTATTATAAATTAGACAAGTTCGGAGTTATCAGGTGTCACATTTATCCTCTTTTGGTTGAGTCTGACTGACTCCAAACCTCCAGCCCTTTACTGACATGTTCCCAAGCTAACATGTTTCGTAATATTCTCTCCACTTAACGCTGTTTTACTGATGCGTTACTGCCAAACATTGGCCAGGGGAAACACAATTAATGAGAAACAGACTTTTACACATCACCAGCAATAAACCTAGAACCCACTGCCAAGACCAGGCAACATAACCTGCCATCTTGGAAATCATTTTTGCCAAGAACGAATTAGCAAGATTTTTTTTCTTTTGATCTTATATCACAGCCAGTATGGACAGGAGTGATTACAGCCACTCTATATATAGCATGTAGTATGGCATTCATATGGACTTAAAACAAACCCAGACCTATTCATTAAACATTTAGGGCAGAATATAGGTACAGGCTACATCACAGACAGCTTCAGATTGCACAGTGACTCACAGCCCAAATGTAGTGGTGTTGTTAGCTTGCTAGGTCTTTTGATCCTCTGTGATATATATGCTATAGTACAACAGTGCAAACACGTAAAAACTTATAGCACAATCAAAGTATAGAGATGCGAAACTAAATCTGTTGCTGTCAGAATTTCACTCACCTGGTATTATTCCACCCTGACAGTTAAAAATATGTCTGAGTTGACTTGAATGTACCTTTATCTCCACAGCTGAGCCAATTGAATTTATTAAGAAAACCGAGTGAGCTTGATTAGTAGCTCTAGAGGCCAAAGTAAAGGAAGCCCCGACAAGCTGACATATGGAGGATGGATTTTCATAAACATTCCCCCCAACACACACATGCACACACCACGCACAAAAGTCTTCTCCTAAAAAACATGGCAGACCTCCAATTTCAAATAGTCATTCTGACACAATATATTATAAACCTTTTACAAATAAAAGCTTTAAGGATTTATAAGCATTGCTGGATTCTTAAATATATGCAGCAAAAATACAATACAATAAATCTCTTTTTAGGAATCAAGACTGGACATAAAAATATGTAAAAACCTTCACTAGAGCTTCAGGTGAGAATATCTAATTCTTTCAGTAGTGCTCAGGTCAAAGAGCAGAGCCACAGATAGACAGAGTTTGGCCAGGTTGTATCAACGAGAAACTAGCGTTTGTCTGGACCATGCTAATGCTTCTTGAGCTAAAACATTTTGGCTGCAAGTATTTGGCAACGACATTCATAAAACTAACCATTGTGATGTGGCAGAGTGATGTGAATTTTTCTGTTTTTCACCTCAAACAGCTAATATACCAACTGTCAGCAAGTTTGTTGTAAGCTAGGTAGTAACGTGCACACTTTTTTTTTTCTTCAGTTTTTCCTCAAGATTTTCTTTTACCTCCAGAAGTAGAGTCATTCAGTTCTGACTGTTATATTTTTGATGCAACATCTAAGCCTATATCCACATATTTTCTCAGAAACCAGCTGCCCTAACAAAGACTACTTCTCCCATCTGTTTCTGGCAACTTACAATTATGAAGTATGAAGTGCAGCAAACAGATCCAACCAAAACTAAGTTACTATTTTAAGCTGATAAAAGTCACATTGTAGCTCAGGTTCAACTTGTGCCGTTGTGCCTTGCTTTAACGATTCAAGAAAACTCAAGATTTTTTTCAGAAACTTTTTGTGCTGAAGATCAACAGCTTTCATCACAAATATCCATGCCCTGTGCCATACGCCTTGCATTCAATGCTGATGAAACAGTAAAGGAAACTCGCATGGCTTTTGCAGCTTTGATATTAAAATATTCTCAGAGGAATGTATGTTTGCTCAGAGGCAAGAAGAGGCAAAAGCTAGTCTGTGTGACTGTGACCAAAACAGTGCTAAGTTAGCAAAAATTGGCTCTATGTGGAGCCAACATGGCTGACAGTGAACCTGGGACATCCAAACTCTTGATCAATGGCTCATTATAACATTTCACTAAGGCAGTGATTTTCAAAGTCTGGGTTGGCACCTTTAAAATACATGATTTGTATTTGAAAAGAACAAGACACGCTCAATTATTTTTGCATGTACCTTCTCAGATATATGCAATGCATAGCTACAGTATACAGTATTAGTGTGCTATTAAAATAATGACTTTAAAATATATAATCAATTAAAACCTGAAATTAAAATGTGACTGCCCAGAAAAGGTTTGAAAATCACTGCATTAGAGTCAGTCATAGTCATAAAAATCAATAAATATCAATAAATAGTTGTACTAATACCATGATTCATTAACATCTAGAGATCAAAGTGCTGTAAATAGTAAATATTAAAGGAGAATACTGCAGATTTTGACATGCGCTACCAGAGTTTACATAAAATATGGGCCACATGTCAAAAACAGTGGTATTATTATGATTGCAATTTTATACTTACTTATTGATCTGATACACCTCCCGTCAAGGAAAATGTTTATACTGTGACATGACAGGTAGTTCCATTATGTCATATGATTATACTGTTTCAGACATCATGCAAAAGACCAGTTTGACTCTCAAAACAGGACTCCTCCAGTTATCCACTCATTAAAACCTTATGAAAACTCACTTGCACTTTGAAACCAGGCTCACTAACAAAAAGAGTCCTCTTCTCATCTCATATGGCAGCCCACAGAAAACTGGCTTGACCCATTCCGGGGTCTAACCCACGGTTTTGACAAACATTGCAATAAACATTGGCAGCTGACAGACAGGACTGTATGTTGTCTGGACAAAGAAAGGAAGAAGCAGAGGTGCAGGACTTCATTTTGGCTTTTTAAAGGACCAGTGTGTAGATTTAGTGGCATCTAGAAGAATGGACTTGGCAGAAATTGAATATAATATTCATTAGTATGTTTTAATTAGAGTATAATCCCATGTAAAGAAGAATCGTTTTGTTTTGTTACCTTAGAATGAGCCCTTTATATCTACATAGGGAGTGGGTCCTCTTTGCCATGTTGCCCCACCATGTTTCTACAGCAGCCTGGCCACCGTAGGTTCTCCTACATGCTTGAAATGGGGGTGTAGGGTATTCAGTTGGCTGCAATCTGCAACCTTAATGCTAGATGCCACTAAATCCCACACACAGATGCTTTAAATGGCTGTCAGTCGAGCGCTGTATCGTAGCTCACTCCTTCTTCTGATTGGCTAGTAGGGAGGCCTCCCATCGCTGTGCCATGGCATTCTGTCGTCGTGGCACCGAAGAGAGGGAAGGGGGGAACTGGAGGGAGGGGGAGATTCAGCTAAACCACTGGAATCAAGATGGATGGATGGATGGATGGATAGTTTCATGGTTGGATGGATGGATGGATGGTGGGTGGATACACCAAAATGAAGAAAGAAGAGAGGATGGGACGGTTGGAGGAATTGAAGGATGGATGGTTGCAGGAGTAATGGATAGATGAAAAATGAGCCAAATGATGAATACATTTCCTAAATTGTGAACTACTAGATTAACAAATTAATCAGTCTAACTGATTAACAAATCAGAAAGTTCACAATTAATAAAGGTAACAAATGAATGAATGAATACAGGAAGAAATCAATTATCCAACATGGAAATCGCAAAAGAAAAAAAATATGATTTTCATGCAATGTACTGATACATGATGCAATCCAATACAGTGAAATATAATCAGCTGTAGTGTAACAACGTACATTCCAAAAGTCATTTTCTTGCATGTTTGTATCAGGAGGGATGTGAAATGTTTGAGTAAATATTACCTTAAATGAACAGAATATTATTATAAAGTTATATTTTTGCTCATTGGTGTACTTTGTATGTTATTAAAGCTGCACTAATTAATATTTTTATATAAACAAAGGATCAAATGACTATGCATATGTGAGGGGTGTTGCTCATGGTGATCACTCTGCAGCTCTGCTCAGCTCTACAGAGTATTTTACAGTCTTTCGGCTCATTGCTTTGGTTTTACGGGCCACAAACTCAGCTCCTATTAACCTCATCTTTAGTAGCAGCAGCAGCTGTTTTCAGTCAACAAGCTCTGATAAACTCACTGTGCAATATCTGCCCAGAACGTGCCAAGTTAGTGCCTAGCTGGTGAACACTGGGCAGCATTTAGCAGCTACAAAGCAAACTTTTTCTCTCATGGGTTGGTAGAGACCAAAGCAGAGCCAAAAATAGAGTACATATTGGACTGTTTGCTGTGTTTTCAGCTTGTTGTGCTGCCCCCATGTGGACAAAAAATATCAACTAGTGCAGCTTTAAGGCCCTCAGTCTTTGAGTGCCTGATGAAGAAGCATCAACTGAGGCTGATTATACAGTAGTGCATGATAACTGCTGACAAACTCACCTGCAACACAGTTTACAACTCAAAATGTGTGTTTTAGCCAAGGTGGAGTATTTCATTTACAAAGTCATAGTTTGGGCTTATGCAGTCATGTTTGCTGTATATCAACTTATTGGAATGTCAGTGTTGGGTACTACTGCTGCTGTACCTTCAAAACTAGAATTAACTGCAGTTTGTCCAATCTGGTAAGTGAAGTCAAATTCAGGTGAATAATTATCAGCACACTCACTCCATATGCAATCAACTAGCATGAGGTGTCAGTGCAAATGTGTAATCATCTAGTCTGCCTCTTCTCTCATCAAGTCTGCAACAGGCAAGTTTGTCTCCAGATAGATAGATAGAGTGTCCATGTATTTATGTGTGTGTGTGTGTGTGTGTGTGTGTGTGTGTGTGTGTGTGTGTGTGTGTGTGTGTGTCAGCCAACCTTGTGGTCGCAAGACAAACTGGATCGTTCCATCTTGCGGGTCCTGGAGGGGGAGGAAGGAGAGGAGACACATCTGTCTGCAACCTCTGGCACTGAAATAAAAATAAATGGAACAGAGAGACAGTTTAATCACACAGGGAGACAGAGTTATCATTTAATAGGATAATCCTGAGACAGATTTGTTTTTATTTATTTATTACTGGGAATCTGCTTCAAAAGCAAGACATCAGTGGTGCATAAGCACTACTGATGAGTTGATCCTTTCATTCCACACCAGCTCCAACCTCAGTTCGCACATCAGTGTCCTCAGAACCAGATGTCCTCAGCAGCTTCTGAGGAGCTGAGAGAACAACACTGGCCAAACTGTCTTCACAGAGGTGACTAGAATTTTACTAGACAAATGTTTTTACACAGACTCCATTAAGAGTACAGATTGTGAAAACAGTATTGTTTTAACTCATTGATTTTATTTTGAAGCCCACGTTATGAGACAGAGGAAATATGCCTACTCTGTAGAGTGGAAGTGGAAATCTCAAAGGGAAACAGGGGCCTTGATCAATCATTATTCATGAAGATTGTGTTAATAAATTCACCACTGTGGAGAGTCAAACAATGTGGGGAGTCCTGTATAGATGCATCTCAAAGCTGGAGTCTGTGTGGATTGTCACATTTCATAAAAGGGACCATGACTCAGTGACAAAAAATACTTGGATTGCCCTTTACCCTCACAGCTCTGCATCTGATATCGAATAGTGTTCTGTACAACAAATGCTTGAGAATGATGAAAACATTAGGGCTGTAGTCAACCAGAGAAAATCTTGGTCGACTAAAATTGTAAATAATCTGCGACTAATCGATTACTAAAAGACAGCAGAAATGTTTCTGGTGTTCATTCATTCCCCAGAGATATTTGTGATACTTGGACAAGTGGGCATGACTCTACGTACCGTTGTAACTGATGTTATCGTTCAGGCCTGGAGACACCAGAACAGTGTTGTACCTCTCTCTCCCCCTTCTCCACTCTTCCTCTCTCCTCCTTCTCCACATTTCCTCCCTCTGTCTCCTCCACTCCTCCTCCCTCTGCCTTACCATGCGGATCTCCTGCTCCACCAGTGATTGGCTGCTGAGGGAGCGCAGCTTAAAAAACGGATTGGATGAGAAAGTACTCTCCTGCATTTCCATGGACACAGGGGCGGAGCTTAGGCAGAACTCGGAAGCGCTGCGAATGATCAGATTGGACGTTTCCACAACAATGACGTTGGCAGAGGGCATGGCGTCCAGGCTTGTCGGCCAATCGGAGAGGCCGCCAATGGCGGAGGAGAGGAGGCGGTTCCTGGAGGCAGAGCCGGAGGAGTCGGGCTCCAGGATTATGACGTTATTGGCTGTCATTTCATGATAGACAGATCGGGGAAGGGAAGAGGAGCAGGACGGGGATGGGGAGATGGACAAAGTAGGGGTGCGGCAGGCTGGAGGTCGGGGTGGAGATCGCCCTGTCTGCAGGGTGGATGGTCTAAACAACAAGAACAACAGACAAGTCACAATCAACAATTTTATGGCTCACAATGAAGGAAAACAATGTTGGATCTTTTTGAAAACTGATCCTATTTTGGATATTTCGTGTATTATTCAATCATTTTAAAAGCTGCGCTAAAAGGAAAAATTTATGTTAACAATGGATCAAATAAAACATGAATGAAAGATGTCATTCATAGCGACGAACTCAACCCAATGATCACAGATCCTCTCAGCTCTACAGGTTATTTTATCCTCTTTTAGCCAGTTGTCTTGGTTTTATGGCCTGCAAACTTTGCTTGTTGGTGGACACCAAAGCAGAGCTACAGCCAGTGAATATTGACTTTTTTCATCAGGTGGCCAGAAACACAACTCCAAATGAATGTTAATGATATTCTTTTCTTGCTGAATGTGTGAATAGGAAACTGTCTGCTCACATATTCGTCATAAGAAATGTTCTAGGGTGATAATATGTCAAAGTTGTGTTTACAACTTGTTCTGCTGCCTCCAAGTGAAAAAAATGGTCTTGACTACAGATCTACCACAAAGACTAAACTGCTAAACAAGGCTCTGAAGACAAGCCTGAAAAGCTACTTAGTCCACTGACTATGACAGTAGCAAAATAAGAGCACTGTATGTTTGTTCTCTTCTTACCTGGGTATAGTCAGGCCATGTGAAATGATCCCTCTCTCCCTGCGGTGCCGTTCCTCTCTCTCCAGAGTCAACCGGATCTCTCTCTCCACAGCACTCTCTGGGTCCTCTAGTGGGCTGCGGTACGACAAGTCATCGAGGCCAGAGTCTTCTGAACTGGGGGACAAGGTGGAGGATAGAGGGGGCTCTCTGGGCACAGGGGCATGGATTTCTCTTTGACAAGATAGGAGTAAACACAGCTCAAGTTAAGATGAGCTCAAACTAAAAACCAGCAAAACATAAAGAGTTACGTCTTTAAAATGCTGCACAAGCTCTCTTGGCGGCTGGTGTAGACAAGATGTGACAAAGGGAAAGCAACAGTACCTGTAGTAGGTATCCTACCTATGTTTGAGTCGTGGGCTGCGAGTGGGGGGGTACAGTGAAGTATGGGTGCCCTGGAAGCTCCCCTGAGTCCTGAGCCCTGGTTTGGGAATAGGCTGTCCTTTGACCTCTTCCTCCATCTTCTTCCACTGCTGGCGGGCCAACAGGAAGTCCAGATGCTCAGTGGAGACATTTTCACTGTGGCTGTCCTGTTGGATACAGAAATCTACAGGAACCTAACAGGACAGATTCAGCTCAGGATTAGTTTTAGCATCACAATTAACACAAAGAGGAGTTTTCAATACATACATTTCAAGGAATCTACCATAGGAAAATCATTTTAGGGCATTTTGGCCATCAATAACTGATGATCAGACCATTAAGACTATCTTCGATATGAGACCAGACTTATGAAACTTATCAACCTTAAACCAAAAACACATGATGCCATCGCTTTCCATACTTCAGGCAGTGCACAGCTGTCATGTCTTCAATGTGAGCTTTTACCATGCACTCAAGGCAAATTAAAGAATGATTACTTGACATTTTCACTGGGGTCTCTCATTTCATCATCAAGGGGCAGTTCTAATATTTACCTATGATTTAAAAATGCTATACCAAGACAACTGTATGCTGGTATTTTTCATCATCAGTCATCATGAATGTGACGGCCTCATATTCAACCAACTGTAGCACCTTCATTTGGTTGGAAACTTGCTAAGATTTGCTGCTAGTGTAGAGGTTTTAAAAAAAAATACTGCTGAATTGATCCCATTGTCTTTGTTGGACTAACTTTTCCTTTTACTTCTTGAAATGTTTAATGAGAAGAGGGGGAAGTCTTACCCTCTTGTCGGGGTCTACGGAGCTGGCTGTAGAGCTGGCAGAAGGAGAGCGCAGGAAAAGATCTCTCCTCGACCTCATCTGCTCCGCATCGTCATTCCCACCTCCACTCTTCTTCTCCTCTCTCTGCTCCTCTGTCCCTCTCTCTGCCAACTCTCCCTCATCCTCCTCTTTCCCTCTCTCCTCATCTTCTCCTCCTCCTCTTTCCTCTTCCTTGCTCTCTCCATCACAGATGCCATCTTGAATTCTACCACTGGCTTCCTCCCGGTTGGTGACTTCAGATTGCGCGAAGGCTGCCCATTGGTCCTCCCCAGCGTCGCTGTCTGAGTAAACGATGGCCAGCTCTGCTTGGAGGCAGTCGCTGAGGTGACCGTCGCTTAGGTCATCTCTGTTGCCGAGGTCGTGACCCCAGGCCTCCATCAACATGGCGGCTGCAGGCTGCTCTGATGATGGAGGACACAGTGGACTATTAGAGATGAAGAGGAGATCTGACAGAGCATTGTCTCCCTCCATCTCTTCTCTCCATCCATCCTCTCCTTTTGTGTCTCTGTTTCCTTCACCTTCTCCTATTTTTTCTCCATTCTCTCCATCTTCTCCCTCTATTTCTCTTGTCCCTCCATCTTTGCCTTCTGTTTCTTCTCTCCCCGTATCTTCTTCTTCTGTTTCACCTGTAGTTCCATCTTCTCCCTCCACGTTTTCTCTCTCCTCATCTTCTCCATCTGTTTCTCCTCTCCCTCCCTCCTCTCCCTCCTCACCTCCTCTCTCTGTGTCTTGTCCTCCTTCACTTTCACCTCCCTCCTCTCCTCTTTTCTGCTGTCCTATCTCAAAAACAAGATAGTCACACTCATCTTCTTCTCTTTTTCCATTTTCTTCCTCTGCAGCCTCTGCGTCCTCCAGTTTGTTGCTGATTGACTGATGCACCCCATGGACTTCCGGGTAATGGAGTTCCTCAACGTCCTGGTTGAGGCAGCTAACTAAGTTATCTCTTTCTAGGTCTGTTGGCAGTGGTGATGAGCTGATCTCCATGGTAACTGGATCCGCTGGCTGCGTAGGAGTAGGAGAGTCGTCGACAGGGTTATTGTTGCTAGAGCTACTGTTGTCGTGGTTACCGTCCGTTAGCTCAGCTGTTGTTCTCCTCAGCCCTGCTGTGGCTCTCTGTGGAAACATAAACTTAATTATAACCTTATTACTAAAAGGAAAAAATAAAAAACTTTTCACTTTTTGAGTCAAAATGATGAGACACTAACTCAAAATGAATATCTCATATTGAACTTGACAGTTAATTCTTGACCTCAGAGCAGCAGCTGATTAAAAAATCCTGACTCAAGGTCCACTTAATGTTATTCTATTATTCGTTGTTAATGTTATTATATTATTTTATTATTTTGACCATATCACTTGGTCTAATGATGACATGAGTTAATCCTGAGTTTTGCTCAGTTGTTCAGAAGCTCTATATGTTAAAACTGTCATTACTGGAATATAAATAAAGACTAAAAGGGTTCAAAACAAAGGAAAGTTTGAACATCTACAGTTCCATAACAACTGTGCAAACTCGCCTGTGCATTTTGACATTTTGACTATGTCATAATTTTGACTTAAAGCATACAAATTTTGATTTATAATCAATGATTAGGAGTTGGTATACAGTCTTTTCATACATTTTGAAAGTAAATCAAACAATTTTGAGTAAAAAAGTCAATACTTTAACTTGGTAATTTGGCCTCCAATCTTAATCTTAATTGAAAATATTATTAGGAAATAATTGTCACATAAAGCTGCACTAATAAACATTTTTGTGTTAGAGATGTAGAACTATGCACCGTGAAAGGGGCTGCTCATAGTGATATACTCACAGACAGTAACCACACAGCTCTATGGAGAGTTTTAGTGTCGTTCACCTCTTTTTTTTCCCCTTTTTTTTACAGCCTGCAAATGAACTGTTTAGTTCAGTCTCACCACTCTAATCAGCATCATTTATGCCCTATAAATGTTTGAAGGGCTAAACTCAAGCCTTCATATCGTTACCATGGTGACACTGCGTTGGCTGTGAGTGGGTTCGCAGATTATTATGGTCTGCCGTTCCGGGCATGTGCTGGTGACAGACGGGAGGTGTTGCTATGGCAACACTAAGTATAGATGCAGAGGGAGGCAAGCTGCTGAAGTCAGATCTCTTACAGTGAAGCCGCTGCAATGTTTCATGAAACACTCAGTTCACGTCTGAGAAACAATTCTCTGACTTCGCTTCGGATATGTTGCACTTCCCGAGTTGCATCATAGTCATATCCATGTAACAAGATGTATATGAAGTTTTGCTCAGTATAATTAAATATGAAAGCGCAATGATTACTAACCTACAATTCATGCAAACAAAAGCATAAAGTGATTGAACAAAGCACCTCAGCCTCAGAGGACAAAATTAGAATATTTGTGAGAAGATTAGGAATGCCTCTGCATCACTGACACGCACATTACTGTCAACAGAAACACTGAATGACTAGCAAAGCACATACAACATGCCAACGTCTTCCTCCATGCACAGCTTCCAGATAGAAACCCACTGATGCATTTCTTATGCAGAACCTGACTGGCTTCTAAAACTACAAACAGATGGGAAACAAAATGTGTCACAGGATCGTTTCATCTCCAGCAGAACCTTTTGTTCTTGAGATGTTTCGAGATGCCTTCGTTACTGTAGCTGACACACAACGTTATGTGTGTATAGATATATGTGCATAGGTTGTTTCAAGAGCATGAACAAATGATCGACGCTGACGTATTTTAGGTGAGGACGGTCTCATTGTGCCTCATTTGAGTTTTGAGAGGCAGTGAGTCAACATAAACAATCTGCCTCGTCTGACCGCAATTAACGAGGCAAGTTTTCTTGAACTCGATGGTGAAAAGCGTGGGGGGGGGGCAATAAATAATGTGGGCAGGACTGCAGAAGCTAGTGTGGCTAGCAGACTAGCAAAATTGTGCACTTTGATAAAAGACTACAGCTGTAGCAGAAATCACTCAACAGTGCATACACCTTTCAGGACACTCAAATAAAAAAGTGTAAGTTAACTGTAGTGCACTACAAAGCTAATAGGGAGTGATTCCAGAGACAGCCTTTGTTGTGGCCATCCTGTCAATGACCATTCACAATCAGCCATGCAGCCTCCATCATACTCTCCAGCTCATTTCATGATGCAGTTATGTAAATATGGATAGAAACAGTCAATACCAGCCTCCCATCAACTGGCTGGACATTGGTGTGTCTCAGGATTTCATATGTGAAAGTTCAATCAGACTGAACTCAGTGTAAGGTGAACAAGGCGGGATCAATTAATGACTGGAATTGAACGCGTCTCGCTCTCTTCCTCAATAAAATGAATGGGAAATGAACTTTGATGTGACCCTGTCTTAACTTGGTGACTGTTACAACACACATCTGCCAGGCTCAATCGATTCGCATTTGGGTGTTTTCCAGACTTTAATCTCGCAGCAAAAACTGATCTCAAAAGACAAGGACATCATTTCTCTTTTGATAAATTCCAGCCTCTAAATAAAAGTCACACTCCTCCCCACAGAGTGTGTTTCTCATAAAAGAAAAGTCATAGCAGGAGAAGCTCAGGTGTTAGTAATGAGACTAATATTGGCTCTGTTCTATTAAGGTGTGCTAGTAAGCCATAATTGTGATCCAGCATGCACAATCAATCATGAGCAAGAACACTGGGACTGCTACACCTAAACGAAATACAATTAGTTACATCTGTGTTTGAGAGGTGAGAATGTTCTTTGTAGGAAACGCCTACTGGACAGTTTTGCTGCTCTAACCTTAAATTACTCTAAAATCTCTATCCCGGCAGGGTGACAGGGCAGAGATTTTGGAAGTGTGGTGCAGTCAAAACAAATCTCAGCCCAGCCCATGATTAGTTTATCTGGTCATCTGTCCATACCAGTTAGGAACAAATAAAGAAATACCCCAATGAACATCGGCTCAGATTACATTTAGTTATGCTAGACTGCACAACAACTGTTGCCTAACAGCTGCCAACATCTGTCTCTCTCTCATCTAACCTTGAATTGCAGGATTTATTCTTGTAGTTGTTGTTTTTTTTTTTTAATTCTCACTTATAACAAACTGCATAATAGTTCTGTTGTCAGTGACGTTTCAGTTTTTTCAAGCATCTTGGTGCCACCTGATTTTGAATGTTATTTTAAAGGTGCAATATGTAAGAATTACATACTGAAATTATCAACAGAATGTGAAAAAATAATAAAAGTGGACCGTCCTCGACTTTCTTGGTTTTATATAACAGCCTGTGGACTGATTTCTATGTAAAGGACTGCAGTGCCAACAGGGTTAGCTTATGTCATCGTTAGCTTAGAAATGGAGTCTACCAACATCCAACCACAAACTGTCTTTCTTCCTATTGGAGAGGTAAACTAATATTACTGCAAAGCATGTGAAATATATTGTGATATTGTGGTTTTAGCTGGCTAACGTTAGTGCCGCTGCTTGCTAGCGATACAGGATGCTGACTGCAGCTCACTTATTGGCCATCAATGTCATTAATGAGAAGGAGTTTCTGACTCTTATCTATTGCACCTTTACATGTACAGCTGCAAACATGCATCACAGTCTTGTGAAGGAGAGGGAAAGATCTACAGGATGTTTAAACTTAAAACATACACATGCAAGTTCCACACATACCGAGGACATTCATTGATAAAGTGTGATTCAATCAATTTATTCTCAACACAGCAAGCATTCAAATATTCTTAGTATTCCCAGCATATGGGGAGGGATTGAAGAGTTATTAGTTGTGCAGCAGCTCTCAGCTCTAATCCACAGTCCCGATCACTGCTTGCCTGGATTTGAACCGGCGACCTTTTGGATTATTGGTGGACCTTTAACCTCTGTCATCTCGCAAAACTTTCCTTTGAAATCCAAACGAGAAAAAACAGGCTGCGGTATATTTTGAATAATATGAAAACTGCTCTCTTCAAAACTGTCTGCAAAGTGAATTCAATTTGAGTGTCAAGCCTGTGTTTGCCCCTCATCAACAGCTGGAGACAACATCATTTCATCAATCACTTCAGCATGTGTATGTGTGTGTGTGGGTGTGTGTGGTGAGAGGATTACAGAGCAGCTTTAAGCATAATGTGTTTCATCAAAGATGAGAAAAAGTGAAAGCATGATGCTTTCATCACCAGACATTCAACAATTCTGTATTATATTCCATTGTATTCGAGTTAATGTTCTATACAGCCGACTATCTGTTCCATTCCAGTCTGTTCTACCATCATCATCTATCCATCATCATTCAATAAAGTTGCATTTTAATAATAATATTCTGCTCTGCAACATTATTCTACTCTGTCAGAGGAGTGCTGAGCCAACTGTGTTATATAAGGCAGCATCCTAAAATCGGGCAAAGCACCAAAATCGTGACAGATAAGCGCAAACACAGAAGCCAAGAAACCCGGGCTTTCATGGTAGCTCAAGCTAAGCCAAAGCCCCGCGCATAGACCTCGCGCATAGGCTACGTGGTGGCCGCCAAAATCGTCCCCCAAATCTCCACCGCACGAGGAGGAGGCCGTACGCCCCGGGAACAGTGTTGTTGTTTATTATAAAGACGTTGTTGACGTGTGTCGTTGATTTGTTTCTTTACCTACCAACAGCTTCCAGCACAGCAGCCAAAACGAGATCATCTCCAGGCGGCCGCGGCGCGCGCATTCCTCTCCACCTCTCCCCAACGGCAGCGCGAGCAGCCAGGCGGCCACCCGCTGGCGCGAGGAGGGACGCATATATGAGCTGACGGCTGCTGCGCGTGTATGTGTGTGATGTGGAGAGAGGTAGAGAGTGAGAGGGGAGAGGCAGAGAGAGAGAGAGCGCGCGAGAGAGAGAGAGGATGGATATCGACCTGTGCTATTATGTTGCCGGTGAATTAGAGCAGAAGAGATAAATCTGTATTGGCAGACTATTGTACATCTCTCTCTCTCTCTCTCTTTGTCATCCCTCTCTCTCTACTGTATCCTTCTCTCTCTCTCTCTCTCTTTTCTCTCTCTCTCTCTCTCTCTCATCCCTCTCCTCTCTCTCCGTCTCTCTCTCATCCCTCTCTCTACTGTATCTCTCTCTCTCTCTCTCTCTCTCTCTCTCTCTCTCTCTCTCACTCACTCTCTCTCTCTTTCTCTCTGCCATCTCTCTCTCTCTATGGTACATCTCTCTCTCTCTCTCTCTCTCTCTCTCTCTCTCTCTCTCTCTCTCTCTCTCTCTGTCTAACTCTCTCCTCTCTTTCTCTCTTCTCTCTATCTCTCTCTTTCTGTCATCCCTCTCCTGCTGCATTGTAGCCATCCTAACAAGTAGGCTAGGCCTGTAGGGATGTAGCTTTCACTAAATTCACGGTTTGATTGGAAACGTTATGGCGACGTCACGATTTGATTCACCTTGAATACAACAATGTGAAGTAGTTCCTGGGAATAGCCATTTAATACAACATCCCAATTTAAAAGATCTTAACATTTGAGGCTTAGAAATAAAACAAGCCTGTTTTGTTGCACATTAAAGCCACAAAAAATGTCAACATGTCATGTCACTTATATTTAGCTCCCTGCTGAAAAATGCAATAAAACATCCCATAGAATATGTGTAAAAGGCTAATATCTGTCCCATTACATTTCGTATGTTTTCAGTTAGTATTGATGTATCTGTTTTTGAGCTATTTTGCTCATAGCCTACAGTGTGCCATTGTCTGGACAGCAAGTCAATTTGGCTGCCTGGCAAATAGTCTCAGTATAATAGCACAATCTCTGTGTTTTACAATGTAGTAAAAAACAAAATGAATCTTGTAGTCAGGTTGAGTGCTGGAACATTAGTTTCCCTGAAACAATTCACAAATCTGTTCATTTTGAGATAGGCAGATAAAAGTAGTACTTGTGTCTAATAAAAAAGTTTAACTATCCAAAAAGAATGCAATTAAAGTATGTCAAAGACTGTAAAATATTAATGTAAACATAATGACAAGCATGCAGGACCAAAAACTCTTAATGTGTCACTGCCCTGAGACATTTCTCTGACTCTTCTTGGGCTATGTCTATGTACAGCACACAGTGCCGCAGTTATTTTGACAGTGAAATCTGATCTAAGCAGGGTGTACCAGCTGAAAAGTGACCGACAATGTGAAGAATTTCCGGTTCCTTCCCAGTTTAATCAAAACATCTCTGGATAGAAAACTCAAAATGGGTCATTGTTACTGTAAATGGATTTATTTGCAGTTTAAATGCCTCCAGTCTTTTCTATATTTATCCAACTTCCATTTTATTTTCCATTTTGACCCCCCCGCCTCCTCTTTTTCACATCTCCCACAGCGATGATGGATCAATTCACATTTCAGCTGCAAATGTCTGATATATTTATGTGAATGAGTAATTGATTTACTTGCTGTACTGGAGTGAACAAACTGCTACAAGGTTGCAGGCTAAACAAACCATTAATGATTTCTTGCTGTATCAGACCAGATTCTCCAGCATCTTCTTTCACTGCCTCTCTACCCCTCTACACCCACCTCCTTCCTTACAATATAATAATACTGTTTATTAATCATACTGAAGGTCCTCCAGCTGTTTCTCTTCTCAGCCTTTCTCTTGACTTGTTCATATCTTCTTTCTCTGCTCCATCTCTTTATGTCATCAGGTCACATAATGTGTTGTCTTTCCACTCCTCATTTCCCTTCAATCATCCACTTCCAAAACCCTCATCATCAGCCTCCCACTGGACCCTCTCAGGATGTGCCCTGCAAACTCAAACTTTCTCCCTGCAATCTTCTTCATACAATACCTGTCTCCCACTCACTGCAGAACCTTATCATTCAACAATGAATCTTCTCCAGCTGATCTTTAGCATTCTCCTGTAGCACCATATCTCAAATGCATTTATCCTTCTTTTTTACTTCCTCCATCAATGTCCACGTCTCTGATCCGTATATAAGAACAGAAAAGACAAAGGTTTCAATGATCTTTTTCTTTACTGTGATGTTGATGTTGCTTCTCAGAAGTTGTGCCTTATAGACTGACTGACAGACTGTTATGTCATCTGTGTGTGTGTGTGTGTGTGCGTGAGAAAGACAGAGAGACAGAGGAAGTGATCGAGGTAGGCTGAGGTAAGACCTCATTGTCTGCACACTACATCACATCTGGCTGAGCAGACCAAACACACACAAACAAAACACACACACACACACATACACATAAACACACATGACAAAGGCCCGGGTACCAGCCACCCTGGATAAGGACGGCAGCTTAGAGAGAGTGATGCAGACAGATGAACAGGAAGAGAGGCAGACAGAGAAAGAGGGAGATGAGTGGTAGCTTTGTCGTCACTATGGGGAGAAAAACCCAGATTTGACCTTCAGATACAAAATCATTATTTAACTGCCACCAAACTAGACTGTTGATGTAATGAGTTGGAGTTTAATCTGGCGACAATCTGCTCTTAACTCTTTATAGTAAATAAAAAACATGGTGTAATCTACTGGGACTATTATTAAATGCAATATAGATTGGAACTGATTTGATTTTTCTATATGAAAGTACTGCTATAGATTACAGTACATGGTGTAATTATGTGGGCAAAGTCTAAAGTCTAAATCCTCTACAAAGGCAAGGCTGAGTCAAGGTCGAGAGCAAGTTTATCCCTCATTTCTCAGTGTTTTGCTTTATATTAAATAATGAATACAAATGTGTCAGATGCATTTGCAAAGCTGTTTTCAAAAGTATTTTAAAACCTGCAGTGCTTACATCTATGTTTACTAGCTTGCAGTCTTCTTCTTCCAGCAAGAAACCATCAGCAAAATGAGAACCCATTCATAAAACAACTAACGGAGATTATAAATTCCCATAGGGGACTGTACATTTAAATCTCTTTAATTAAAATAAATCTGCTGTTGCACTGCTCTTCATGGGTTAAAACTTTCAAGTAAGCCACATGTCACCTCATTCAGTGATGTCACAGCAGGTGTGCTGTCAAAAGCTGTCAAAAGGCAAAACACCTGTTGACTTTTGTTTGACAGATGTCTGTATAGAAGGTGGGCAGAAATGCAAAATGTTTCAAAATTCAAATTCATACAGCTCATGACCTGAACTCAACAACTCTTCAAAACTACTAAATAACAAATCATTTGTCACCACCATCCAAAATGACAGATATGACCATTTTCTGATTTATTCACAGGACAACATTGTTTATAAGCACTTTACGAAACCCTGACATATGACCATCACAAAAATGAGTATGATTATTTTCTATTTTCTGCTGTAATGGTAACAGTTTAAGTTTAGGCACAAAAACTACTTGGTGACTGGTTGAGAACTAATTGATTAATGTCAGCTTTGGTTAAGTTGGAACAAAGTATAGAAAAAAGAGACAAACAGCAGTCCCCAATGTCCAAGTCGCTTGCTTTGCCCATTCTGGTCTCTGAGGTTTTGTGGTACGCTACTTCTGCCTTTGTTCCTGACAGAGAGGAGTCTGATACAAATGGCCACTAGATGTACCTGTATGTGAACAAAGGTTGATTTAGGCATGGGTCCGTGGTTCAATCCCCATCTCCTCTTGTCCACATGTGGAAGTGTCCTTGGACAAGCGACCCAATTGCTAGAACGAAACGTTGGCGTTGTACGTTTTTGTAAACCCTGGATACGTTAAATATCTACATTTCAATGTCGGCCATTATCAGTTGAATAATGATGTTTTATGATATGACAACGCTGTGGTTAAGGTCTGGTTAGGTTTAGGCACAAAACCACTTGGTTAGGGTTAGGGAAAGATCATGGTATGGGTTAAAATATATAAATAAAAAAGAAAAGGCTGCAAATGTCCCAACGTCTCGCTATAAACACCCAATTTGGTCAGGTGAAATGGGAAGCAAGTGTTGGTTTTGAGGTGATCTTGAATCTTCCAACTTTCTTCCAACAAACTTCCTAACCATCCACTGACCTCTCCTCCTCCTTACAAGAAGGTCAGTCACTTTAGAAATATTGATATGATACATTTTCTAGAAATATTGATAGAATGTATATTGTTGAAATATTAATATGCTACATATTACACATGTTGGTTTGCAGAAATGTACAATGCTAATGTTTTATTCTGGCGACCAGGCTGGGACAAGATACTGAATCCCATATTGCTCCCAATGGTTGTGCCAGCACCTTGCATAGTAGCTTGAAACATTGTAAAGTGCTTTAGATAAAAGCATTATATAAATGCAGCCATTTGATTTTGATTTCAATAATGCATGCATGTTCTAATAATGCATGATTTTTTTGCGTTTTATCTCAGAAGAACTACAGCACATTAAAGATGGATAAACATAATGTAATACAAGGGAAACCAATAGGCCTTTAATTCAGAAAAAGGCACAGATGTAACTAGTCGCTTCGATGATGGCATTTTTCCTTTCACGCTATCATGGCCCCTAAAGTGGCACATCTAAATGAAATGCAGCCGTCATTAATGTTATAATTAAAAATGTGCTTTACTTGCTCTGATGTATCAAAATATCTGCTGAGGAAAAGGCCTATTTGACAGAACTCCTTCTTTCTTGACTGAGAAGAGGGTGCTCCACCTTCACTTGTACTACACCATTAGCAACGCTCATGTAAATACAGCTTCTACTTCTAAATCTATGCTCACCAGCCATTTACCCTCCAACTGGAAGACGGTGTCACTGTGCAGCAAAGGTTAGAGAAGTATTTCACTCTTTAAGTTATATTCTTCAAGCTTGAGAAAAAATGCCTGAATAAATAAGTGGAGAAACGTAACAACGTGATGTTAATGATGTGAATCATATGCTGTGGCCTGCACAGTCACCAGATGTCAACACAGTACACACCTGTGGAAGATTTTGAAGCGACGTGTTGGACAGTGCTCTCTCTCTCAACCCTCATCACAACACCAAATGAGGGAATATCTTTTTGAAGAATGGTGGAATCAATGTTTTTCATTTTGCCACTGATCTGTTTGTCATATCAGGTGTAGACTATACTGACTGGATCAGTTCCCATTTTTAATCAGGCAGTCACATATGGGTCTAATCCTAGTTCCATGCAATATGTTGAAATGGACATATTGTGATTGTATTGCGTGCAGTGGATTTTTCCAACAGCATAAATCATTACATGCTTTTCTCTTTTGACTAATAGATGCTAGATAGACAAGGTCACAGATAGATAACACTGTGCCGCCAGCTCTATCACACACACACACACACACATGCTCACACATGCTTGCTTTCTCTTCCTCTTACTCTGTGTGAACATCAGCAGTGTTTCCTGTATTCCACACTCACAGATCAATCAAGCCATGGGACAGAGAACTCACCCCATGGGTTATGAAAAAGGGCAACCAGGCTTTTTTTTTTTTTTTTTTTTTTTTTTTTTTTACATGTTTTAGGTTATAATGATGAAGCATTGGACACACATACAAATGTTACACTGAGAAAACAACCATGACAGATCTTCATGCAATTCAGTTTTTGTCTTCAAGGCTTCTGGAGTTTAGTATTATTTCTCATGAAAACTGTAAAAACTAAAAGGGATTTCATGAGAATGATTTTACCATCATGGATAAGATTCAATCAACTTGAGAATTATTACTAAACATTTTCTAATCCAAACATGTTAAGACTTGCTAAAGCCATGAAGAAAAAAAAACACCATCCCTCTCCCACTGACCTTCAATCTGTCAGTGCATTCTGTACTTTATGATCATTTTCAACTTTTCTCCAGTCAAGAGGCTCAAAATAACTTTTGGCAAACACTAAAGAAAGTGTTACTTTCCATCAAATTTGGCTGATTTTTCTGAGGGATCACTTCAATCAGAGATGCTCCAAAGAGACTTTCCACAAACTCACTCAAATAACCACACTTATCAGGTCTATTGATGCTACTGTTAGTACAGACATTGTTGTATATGCACCTTTAAAGACGGTTGTTGAGCATTAGAACATTCGTGTAGTGAAACTTGTTAGTGAAACTGAATTCTGAAGGGCTGAAAACAGAACCTGACTTTGACGATCAATGTTGAAAAAAGTAGGAAAGCGTCATAATATATGTCATCAGTCAGAAGTCTGAGAAATGGATCTCCTCTCTTGTAACCTGGCCTTATAGGTAGAGGACATATTTTACAAAATTCCAGCACTCGGACTTCACACAGTGAATACATCACATACCTGGATGACAATACTATCAGATTTTACATCCAATACAAACCTGGTTGTGTTATTTTTTTCTCTACATGGTTTCATCCATACAGGTATCGACACTGAGCGAAGATCTTTACCTTTTTACCTTTTTACCCACACAGAAAATCACAAAAATCTGACAGCTTCCTATAATGCGCTCTATTTTTAGCTACTAGTTTTTTTTTAGCTGCTTCATAATCATAGTCAGTGTGTTTCATAGGCCTCAGGAAAACTTCAAGGCAAGCAGAAGTGCAGAGAACATGAGGAGAGTTGTGTCTTACCTGCTCTTCCAGCTGTTGAAGCGGTGAGATGTCAGCTGGTTCCACTGAAATTCTATGTTTCTGTTGTCCCTTCTCCCTATTGATCTCTTTCCTCTTTATATCCCCCACTCTCTCTCTCTCTCTCTCTCTCTCTCACTCTCTCTCTCTCTCTCTCTCTCATGCACACATCTCAGTGCCAGCGGGGTGCATATTGAGTGTGTGTGGGCAGCAGCCAATCAGCAAACAGCAGCTTTAGCGACATTTGCGACACACACATGTTCAGCCTCACACTGACACACTTATTATAGGAGGGATACAGCCATACACAATGCTCTCTCTTTCATGAACACACACACACAACCACACACTCTCTCTCTCACACACACACACACACACACATACACAAACGACTGAAGCACATCTGTCATCCACGACCGTCTTATCCAACCTTTCAGAGGATTAATGGGGCTTTTTTTTTTTTTTTTGACGTCAAAACTCAACTTTGTAATCTCCTACACACACTTGTCGTCGATCTGCGTATGTGTGTGTACAGAATGTATCGTTATCGTTATTGCATCACTGTGACAGTAACAGTTCCACTGAGGCATGGTGAAGCTGCCACTATTTTTGATACCATGATGATTTACATGCAATGTTGTGTGGGGGTAAGAATGTTATGTAACACACTGATTTACAGATGTGAGAGTCATACTAATGTTCATGGTTGGTTGCAGACAACATCACAAACAAAGTGGGCGACATCAGCAGTGGGTTATGACATGAAATTATACCACATGAAATTATCAGAGACATTATGTAGCCAAAAAACAAACAATTACACACATTACTGTGCAGGTTGAGTTGTATGTCAAATGTCTAATAGGCTTGAATACTAACTACCTCATGGTCGGTAAGTTTAGTCATCCCAAACAAATTTTCAATTAAGCATGCAGAAAAAAGTAACCCTGGAGGTGTTTGGGTTCATGTAATTGTAAACAATAGAACAGTTGGCCGCTTTGTCTAGTTGTTATTTCATTATTATTAATCGTTGAGATACCTCGCTCGACGAAATATCTTGGAAGGTGAAATGTTGAATGGACGAACTGACAGCACTTTTTTAAAAAAATTTATTCTATCATGTTATATATGATATATGTTATACCACATAATATGATAAAGAGAAGTCTCTCTAATCTTATGGTTCTGAATGCTTTTCCCAAGTATGTTAATGAAATTAGATGTTATGAGTTTCCTCTCTTTACTGCACTATTTCTTCTAAACCATCACTGGCAAAAACTAGAATTATTTAAACTAAAATGAATTGCTTTACAACAAAAAAACATAATTACCAAAATATTATTTTTATTTGAAGGACGCTAATGTAAAATGGGATATCTCTTACAATTTATTTGTAATGTCATCCAATTGTAAAACTATGATGTGATATAATTTATGTATTTCTTTTTACAGATTGGATGTCATGTAGCTACAAGCGTAATGTCATACCTCACTTGAACTATGAAAAACTGAAAAATAGAACTCAGAGGGTTAAGGTGATTACTTCATTCAGATTGTGATTTGTTATTTTGGATACATTTCGCTTCAATTCTGTAATAATACATTGTAACTCTCTGTTAGAAAGTTGTGGTTTTATATTGTATCTTCATAATGATGCCGCTTGGTGGTTTAGGTGTAGTTTGACAAATGTTTAACCAGGAGCAGGGGGCTCTGTTCTCCTTCTTACATTGTGTCACCCCCCCTCTGAATTATACATATACCTGTAGTATCTTTAATGGCTTTGTTCTGCTTTCATCTGAATTGAAAATCTCGCAGTGCCACATAAACTGTTTCAGCAGTTTACTGTTTACATATTGTTGTTCCTTTTGATTTTTGACACATGATAAATTCAAGACTGTCAACATTAAAGTACAAAAATGAAGACAAAAATAATACAATATTTCTAATCTTTTTATTTATTTATGTTTTTAATATTTCTCATGTCTAATATCTAATCCAAAGGTCAGATGTTTTCAGTGTATCATGGTTTCAAACAAACAAACAAAATTAAAAATTACATGTACACATACATCAAAAAGCACATTTTGCTGATCCAGAGGTTGCTTTAGTGAATTATTCATTAGGGGCCAATGAAGTGCTACTATTAAACATTAATAATGTCACTGAAAATAGAATAGGAATACCAACAATTAATCAGAAATGTACAAGAATGAAGTAAATGTACACTGTAACTACACATTTACAATCAAATAGAAAACATACTGTAAAGTGCAACAGATTTGGTTTTCAGTAGATGACAGTAGGTTTGAATAATTAACTTTAAATCCCTCATTCCTGCTGTTGGACTGGTAGTTGTTGTTACCTATTGGCTTCCAGAGCTTTCAGTGGTGTCAGAGCAAAACCAATGCTTGCACCAAAAGTCACCTTTTAGAGATGTTGCCGGAGTGCCACGGTCTTAAAAAGTGTTCCCATCGTTTGCAATTAAATGTCAAATTTCAGCGATAGAAGACAGCAGGGCCACTAAGAGACCAGAGTTTCCTAAAACGAAAGCAGCCAAGATGAAGTACTTGATGAACACCTCCTGAAACAGAAAGAAAGGTAGAAGTTAAAAAGTAGACATAGTGACTGTCCCAAAACATTTCAACTATTACACTCTCCTCACAGCAGACAGTATGAGGAGCACAGGTGTATCTAGTAACACCAACAGTAGCTCTGTTCCATTATGGTGTGTCAGTAGGCAATGTAAGTCAGCCAGCAAGCAGAGACACCTGAATGGAGTGCAGCCATGTCTAATGTTATTGGTTACACCTGCGTAACACAATGCAGGAAGGCTCTATGACATGTCGCTATACAATTTTATATCAACTAAAATAATATCAAATAAATGTTGCTGTGATACCAGAGAAAATAAAAAACATAAGTCTAACAAGATCAAAAACCCACCGCTGAAAAGCAGTACAGGCATGATATTCTTAAAGAAAAAATAGCATTATAATTATGAGAAACCTACCCGGCGACCAGGCTGTGATTGGTCAGAAAGAATAGTCTGTTCGTCATCTGATCCCTGTGCTGCTGGTCAAACAAACAACATGTATAATAGCGCAAAAGTACATTTGGCATCGCTCTCAATATTCTGCTAAGTTATGAAGCCCATTGCTTATCATCATCATAATTTAAATATAATTTAAATTGTCCTACATGTTCTGCAGTAAAGATGTTTGTGCATCAGCATCAGGAGAAGGAACCTGAATGAAGCCTGCCAGGCCACGTAGCCAATCAAAACATGTGTTGCCCGTGGCGGGGGGAGGAGCAGCGTTGATTGATGCATGCCCAAGAACATGGTCGCCACTGTAATCACATGGAAACCAGAATTAATTAATCAATTAAGTGTCTAGGAAGTCCTTGCAAAGTGTTGGCAAACGTCAAACTTTATCTAAACAAACCCACCTGCCATGATCTCAGTCACAGAGCCAACTCCCCAGTGAGCCCACATATATCTTTTGGACAGAGACACAAATCATACAAAGATATGAATATACTGTGATAACAATATAATTAAATATAAATAAATCTCATGTTTAATCTAGAAGCCAAAAAAAAATCCTTTGCTTAATCCTCCAATTTGTCTGTCAGTTATCCATGCAGTCAGCCAGACAATCCAGCATACAAGCACAGCTCAATAGTTACATTAACAGTAAGATTAAACCTAAATCCCCAACCCAATTATTGTTCATACTGGTCTCCCTGGTGTCATGAAAAAACCAGGCCAGAGAATATCCTCCCTTCCTCTGTGACTCAGCAACAGTAGATCATCTCTAATTCAGAGGAACAAATCATCCCAGTGGTGATTAATGTTACTTTCTCGGCACGCTGTGTTACAAGCAGTTTCAAATATAATGATGCACAGATGTCAAGAACAATACACTCTAGTTGTAGTTTATGTACTATGGCAATGGCCTAGCTGTCTCTCAAAGATAGATTCCTATGTTTTCTGGATAATGTCCCCTGAACCCACAAAGGACTATAGGAACGCAGCGATGTAAAAATACTCCATTACAAGAAAAGTCCTACATGAAAAATCCTACTTAATTTGATTAATAAATTATTATACTGCTACTACTACTTCTTCTACACAGTTAACAACCTAGGGGTCGGGCCCCTCCAAAGGGTCACCAGATAAATGTGAAGGGTCGTGAGATGATTAATGGGAGAGGAAAGAAGAAAATCTGTTTTCAGGTTGTTTTTTTTGCTGAAATGTTAGATCATTTGAACATTTATTGAAAATCTGCATTTAAGCAAACACACATGCACATACCTGTGAGAGTCGAGTGTTGCTCTGAAAGCAGCCATGGTTGGTTGAATCAGAGCTAATGCCATGATGCAACAACCTAGGTAGGGATGGACACCTGCACGCTGCACACACACACACACACACACACACACACACACACACACACACACACTAGGACTGTGCAGTAATTGATAACTGATCCAACACCCCTCTCTGCTGGTGATGTATGACTACAGCAGCACAATAACAAATCATTTACAGTCTGTAAGAGTTTCTTAAATCTTAAATTGATTTTAAACAACATACAATTACACAATGGTGGATATAATTATAGATGTTACAATATTGTTTTCATGCAATAGAACTGTAAAGCTTGGTTAAGTTTGCATATGCATCACTACTACTTGGAGTGGCAGAGCCTGGACAATTCAACCATGAATCCTTTACTTTAACTTAACTGTTTTTACAATCATTTATCCAGCAGCTACTGTAACTAACTCATTTATCCAAATACTGTACTTTTAGATATTTTAAGCATTTAACCATTAGTTTTAACTGTTTCTCTTTGTAACTTTCTTTCTCTGCTCACTATTTGTATTCTAATTGAAAAACTTTGAGCAAGAGGTGTAAGAAGTTGTCTTCATGTTTTAAGACATATAACGTATCTGATAAGGTTTTTCCACAAAAAAGTTAAATTACCTTGCTCCAGCCCTTCCTGTAGAAAAATGGAAGGCAGAAGGCCACGATGGTCAGACTCACAGTTACCATCATCAGGCCTCGATGAACCTACACACACACACACACACACACACACACCACACACACAATGATCCTGTGTGCAAATATGGTGCGGTTATGTTTGTTTGTTTGTGTGTGTGTGTGTGTGTGTGTGTGTGATATCCACCTGGAACCAAACTTTCTTGCCAAACAGGATGTGATTTGGCCAATCAGTTTTATAGAAGCTGGCAATGAAGATACCAACACTTCCTGTTAGCATCCAGGCTACAAGCATCAGTGCACCTAGAGAAGTAGAAGCAATTCAGCAGTTACTTCCCTGATCATGTTCAGTGGTGGAAGAAGCAGTCAGATCTTTTACTTAAACATCCCCTCCAGACATGTTCTAAGACATCCTCAAATGCTATATGAATATGATTTTTCCACATAAAAGTTCTATTACCTTGTTAAAAACTAAATTAAAATTAAGCTAATTAAATTATATATTCCTCCTTCTAACTCTTCTAGTGTCAAACTCTGCACACACATCTTTCTGCACATTGAAGCTGAAGGAAAAGGAACAATAAGCAAAAGACGTGTTTGGAGAGGAGAGGGACTTCAAATAAAAGTAACAATACTTTAAGATGTAGATGTAAATGGAAATACTGAAGTAAAGTACAAGTATCTCAAAATTGTACTCAAGCACAGTATTTGAGTAATTAGTTACTTTTCACCACTGATATTGTCACACTGAAATTAGCTGCACTGAAATATAATTTTGATTACAGATATTTTACATATTGTAGCGAGAACAATAATGGAGTCAAACCTTGGTAAGGCTAATGACATTTGCTTGGATTACATTGACAGCCACTCTCAGTGATGTAATTATAAAGTACCATGCATTTTCAGAATCATTGGTCCCCGGGAACCCTCGAGAATCTCAGGTGGGCCGGTGATGCGTGTTCTGTGGCTGGAGATCAGAGGTTGGCGACTGTGCCTCCATAATGTACCTGGAGAAAAACAAAGACAAAGCCAACAGTGAAAGGAAGTAAAAAGTGGGACTTAATTCATGTCAGGCACTCATACATATTTAATCTGGCAAGTCTTGGTTAACAGTGACTGGTTACTATTAACCCAGAAAAAGCCCTTGATCACCTGTTAATGACGTCCTCTTGCCAAAATAAAACTGATACCATCCAATATGCTGATGCTGATCAAACTGTAATGTTGCATAATAAAGCTCTGACAGCTTGATAAGAACTTCAATAGGGCTCTAAGACTACCAGGGTTTCTAAAGTGGCACGTGTGTGTGTTTGTGTATGTGTGTGTGTGTGTGTGTGTGTACTCTCATACCATGCAGAGCATGTCCGCTGGCTATAAACAGAAAGTACTCTTGGTCCAGATCATAGCGTTCTGGTTCCTGATTGGACAGTTTGACTGGTCGATTGAACCTACACTGGAGTGCTCCATCTGCCAGTCGCCATGACACCGAGGAGAGACCAGACTGCAAACACACACATAAATACATATTGACAGTGTATTACTGTGTCAGTACATTTGGAGGACTAGTTAGTCTGAGGATTATACAGAAGTACAACTTTGTAAACTGAGTGCATTCGTTTAATGTCGCAAAAGGTGAAACAAAAACAGAGAGCATAAAAAGGATTTATCCCTCAAACCTTTAAACATTGAATTGAGGCATGAATTGTTTTTGTCATCCTTATCAAGATCATACATGATAATGTGATATAATTTCCTACACTAACATATTGTCACATGGGTGTCAGTGTTAATGTGGCTACTTGTTTTTGGCAATGTGAAAGGCTTTTTGAAAGGCTGTCTCCCAAATTCCTCTTAATGTTCCACTCTTGTCTACTTCCTGTTTATATTTCATTGGGTTTAGTCATAGAAAGTGTGCTTGTATTTATTCTGGATGTGTTATGTCACCTGTGACTCGTGCTGTGGGTGAGTTCGACCACTGACGAATGCAGCATACACTGATACTTTATTCCCGTCTTGTACACACACATACACATCGTCGTTGCCCTGGACACACAAACACACACACACACACATGCATGAATACAGAATGCATATAGACTTTTAGATTCAGGTGCAGGATGTTAAATGTATCACAAAAGTAAGTTCTCAAATCTCATAGAGCACACTAGGGATTGACTACAATACATTTTAGAAGGACAGTGCTGATACAGTAGGTTTGATCAAAGCCTTTATTATTTTTAATATTCATACCAATTTTGAACAAACTTTTAATCATTATGTTTAAGAACTAGCTTACCATCCATGTGTCCCAGGACAAGGCAAAGGAAAGGTATCCCTCCGCTGGGCCACTCAGCTCAAACGTCACAGACTGCAGAGAAAAATGATGAAGACACAACGGTTATATTTTGTAAAATTCAACTGTTTTTCAATCTACAGTATAACCTTCATATTACTTTGTTATTCCAAAGATTCCAGATAGTCCAGTTAAGGCCTACACAAGAAAGTGAAAGGGTTATGAATAGTTTTGGTTTGTAACTATTTGACATTCATGCTCTACATTTGTCATATTGCATTTTTGGGAGCTGAAAGAGGCTGTGTTTGATAGCTGATACACAACAAATGGTGAATTAGTTAATTAATAGTAAAACCAGAATGAAAGTGAAATAAGTGTGAAACCTTAGGGGGAAAAAACGGGGGACAAATCAAAATCAAAACAGAATGAAACTATAAACATAATCGACATGAGAAAGAATAGTATTTTGCGAAAACACAATGTCTCAATTTATGTTGATTGATGTTGATGTTATTAACGTTAAAATTCTACATATTGCACCTTTAATTGTATGACTTGCGGCAGGAAATTCATTAGTTAAAAGTCAAACCGTTTTGTCTGGTCCCTCTGTTGTCATGGACAGGAAGAAGCAGTGAGGATCTTCTTGTGGATCACAGCCTGGAGGGTCGGAGAGGCAGGACTTCTGCTGGCCACATCCCTCCGCTGTGAACTAAAGCAGTAGATTCAGGGAAGTTATTAGTCTTAACATGTGACACTTGTTTCACATGAAGGTTTATTGATGACTACAGCATGTTCACACAGGGAATCAGTGTCAGCAGCAGTGGTCCAAATATTGTAAAACTCACAGGTCCAGACAAGATAGAGGATATGGTCGTTGGTGCTTCAGTGGTGGGCTGAGGTGGCTGAGGACCAACACCATGCTGGTAGATGATTGGTCCTGGCTGCTTCTCCCAAAATAAACGGTGTTGTGCCAATACAGTTACACTGGAAAATATACAAAAAAAGTTGATCTGAAGCAAATATGAAGCTTCAGCATCCAAATGAGTCAAATCAAGTAGATATCTTTCAACGTTTCAGTCTTTTTAGTGCCAAAGTCCCTCTTTACTGTTACTATACTTCCACCACAGCTCAACAGGGAAACACAAAGAGGAGAATTTGATGCTAAAAAGACTGTAAATGTGTGTTTTTAGTTACACCTTCACGTTTCTGCTAAATCAAACAATAATTAAGAATAGGGCTAAAGGCTGATTGCCATGACATTAGCTGAGCTCATTCTTGTGCCATAGAGTACATATGAAGTGCTGACACTCCTTTGACTGAAGGTCTTGGCTCATTCATCTGAAGTGTGTGCATCATACAGACACAGACATATTTATAGGGCAAGAAGGCACAACATGTTAGAGAACAAAGCTTTACATTTAAACCTTTTATGGGAACTTTGCATTAGGCACCTTTTGACAAAGCAAATAACACATTTGTCTTCCACAAGTAAAAAGTTGAGTTCGTGAGCTATACAACATACCCTTGCTCAGTTTAATACACTCAGGTTTTAGTCTGTAGATTATAATAAAAGAATGCTGTGCCATTGACATTACTGAGTCAGTATGCTGGCTTTATGGCTCTTCTCTACTTGCACTACTCTTAGACTAAGTTTTAGCATTAACCACTATCCTAATTGTCAGCTGTGGCCACAGTGACAGGTGCACAGCAAAAGTATCCACACAAGCTTTAAATATCTTCAAATTGAGAAATGTTTATGCTTTATATTAACTCACAAGAACTGAACCTCATTGGGAGCATCTTCAGGAGCGTTCCAGATGACAATAACCTGTGTTTGTTTGGCATCACTTGTATGACTCACTGCTGAAGCCTGGACACACACACATACACACCTCTTAAAGTTCATTTTATATACAAGTCAAATATTCTGCATTATATATATATGTGTGTGTGTGTGTTGGTATACCTGCTGCTTATTACAGTTGAGCAGCTGCGTCCTGATTGGATCAGTCAGGGTGAAAGTGCCAACCGTGGATACTGAGCTCATATTGGCTGCATCTCTGGCCTCAAGCAAGAAGCCCTTGAAATATGACGATCCAGACAGGATGACTGGAAATGATGTTTCAAAAAGTATTGAAAAAAAAGAATATTAATGCATGCAGTCATTTCTATTCATTTGGTTCAACATTAATAACTCATTAAGCCTGTCAGGAATATAACCATGTCAGGACTTTAACTTTAACTTGAATGAGAAAGTGTGTCAATACTTTTGTTATACTAATTGAAAACTGTCACATTAGAGGCTTTATCACAGCTCTGGGTTCATGATGCTGCAGGTATGGCAGGACGACTCAGTCACAGTCATTATTTACCTTGGATACGATCTCCGGGGCTGAACACAGTGGTGTTGGTTGTCAGGCGGTAGGGGTTGGGGCTCGTCTGACCAGGGACACCATGGTGAACTTTCATGCTGCCACAGACTTTGGTCACCTTGCCGTTGGCATAGCAGCCCGCTGGTACCCAGTAACACACCATGACAGAGAGGAAGGGGAGGCAACATAGCCCAACAGGAAACCTCTAAAGGATAAAGCATCAGCTGCCACAGTGTGTCCACAAAGCATAAATAGAAATCACTCATTCCCCTACACAATACATTCAACATTCATTCTACTCCAGCTAGGGGTTGTGCACTTATTATGTTAGCCATAATAAATAATTAGTCTCTTTCACTGAGGACATTTTGACCCATTATGAAGTGTAAGAGTAAGAGAGGCACAGCTGATATTAATAATAGTAACAATGGCTCTGTTCTACTGGGTCAAGTGTCCCGCTAAGTCATGCCAGTGTGACAGTGAGCCAGCGTGCACAATACCAGGACCCTGAAACAACATGGAATTCAGCTGTCATTCATTTTAGTATTCACTCCTGTGCTTTCTCTGCTGTCACATCAAAATGTCTTCAGTGAAAAAAAAAACACATCAAACAGCTAAACATTCACTTTGAATACAGTCCGTTCGGTGTGTAAACAGAGAACAGCTTTGTCGGTTAAGCTTTTAACAGACCACGAATAGATGCAGTTGTTGGACTCACCATTCTGCCGCAGGAGAAGGAAACACTGCCTCAACTCTGTGGAATAATTTCCCAACCTTACTGTTTGTGTTGAAGTGCAGTGTCACTCTCAGTAACCTGTGTGTGTACCTGTATGTTTCAAAGTGGATCACAGGGTGATACTGCAGCAGATTTACAACCGGATGAACGGACTATTGGAACATTGTAAGCTGATATGACTTTTCATTCTGAAGTAGGTCATTTTTATGACCCTACCACAACAGTCTCACACAGCCCATTTACATGTATATACCTATCTGAAAGAGTGAAAATATATAATATATAGACTGTCACCATCATTCCAATGTTGTAAAATTAGTGTTGGTGAAATTCCCACGATGAAAAAAAAAACCATCACGAAGAAGATAAGGGAGCATTTCTTCTTTCTTCATTAGCATGAACTTAGCAGATTTCATTTTTACCTTTGGACAGAGGCACTTGTCCCACTGCTCCCAGTCTATGCTAAGCTAAGCTAAACTAACTCATTTTTTGGCTTTAGCTTTATGTTTAATGGCAGTGGCAATGATTTTCTCATCTCAGCAAAAACACATATTCCCCAAAAATATTGAACTATCCCTTTTATTAAAGTTGTATAGTAGGGAGGCAGACTGGTTTACATGGTACACATACAGTGTTAGCATCTAGGCCAGCATGACGACCCTTAACCAACACATCATTTGTATTATAGAGAAGATTTTACCTACAGTGAGCTGATTAACTGTATTAAGAAAAACTGACTATCAATCCAGTATGTAAAGGATGGATAATAAAGTCGTAGACTAACATTTGCTAATTAGCACTTAACACAAGGTACAGCTGATGTCACTCTTTGCAGATATCTAGTAATAAACTAAAGTAGCCTAATGAACAATCTTTTCTGATAAGATTATGGCTCTAGTCAGGGGATCACAAAAGTCAGTATGGATTCATCCTCTCTGGATCATGAATGTTTGTGCAGAATTTAAGGAATCAATCCAGTGGATTTTTTTTTTTAAAGATATTTAAGTCTGGACCACAGTGGTATACTGACTGAGCAGCATTCCCATCCACAGAGCTAGGTCACTAGAACATGGATAAAAATAAAGACAAAGTTCACCTAAAACCTTGTTGTAAAATTGAAGACGAATCCTTTGTCTTTCCTGCCCCCCTCAAAGTGGCAAAGCAACCAGATAAAGGAGAGTTATTCTGATCGTGTAAGTTTACACCAGGGCCTTTTACTTGAAGTTAATATGAAGTGAGATTTAGACCTTTGATTATGTGCCTGCTGCTGATATTGCAAGACATCAAATCCTGTGCTTTACAGCAGCAGGTTATGTCGGTATCAGTGCACCTGGACCACATATCTGTCAAGTCACTCACACAGTTTAATGGAGACATACCGCACTGCTAATAGGTTTTATAGTCCAAATGTTTATTGCTGTTAGTTTTCTGTTAACTCAAGTCAAGTCAATTCTATTTGTATAGCCCAACATCACCAATCACAAATTTTCCCCAGGGGGCTTTACAATCTGTACAGTAATACAACATCCTTTATCTTTAGATGCTCCATTTGAATAAAGACAAAAACAAAAATAAAGACAAATACAAACCCTTACTTTTGAAAAAAAAAATGGAAGAAACCAAGAGCAACAGAGGAGGGATCCCTCTCCTTTGACAGACAGATGTTGCGTGTACAGAATAGAACAAAAAGATAAATTGCAGAAATACAGCATGGATTTTAATATATATATATGAAAAATATGATAAAGAGGATGCCAAGCAACAGAATAAGACCTGAGCCGTGTGACCTTAATCTCAATGGTGACCTGGGAAGAACACAGACTACACATGAACACAGGGGAACCTCACATAGAGAGATAAGAAACCACATACACAGGGGAGAGAGAATGATAATTACATCATTCACACAGGAGAGGGAGAGATTCTCTGCTACCTGGCCATGGAGATGTATGTATAGAGCTTTTACAGTGTGTGAAGCACAAAAATCTATAGTGGACCAGATGTTTTAGATGTTTTATAGAAAATATCATGTCAGTCAAACTACACATTTGGAATGTTCCTGCCAATTTCATATTTACAGTAAATACGAGATGTAGAAACAAAATACTTATTTTTAAAATTTTGTTTTGCTTGACATCCCTTGAACAGTGTCAAATCAGACTGTTTAAAAAAAAAAAAATGTTATTTGACCATATAAAATATGAGCAGTAAAATAGTAGATCTCTTTGGCTAATATATTCTGTCTAAAATAGTCTAAAATATTCTGTATTGTATGTTCTCAGGAACATGAATCTGTTGAATGCTAATGAATAAGCCTTGGCTAAAAGATGGCGGCTGTGATGTTGAAAGATACAGTAAATTATGTAAGGGAAATTTATAACATGAAAAATATATGTTCTCAGGCATTGTAATCCTCCATCTGATGTTTGCAAAAAATGATCAGTTTCAAAAGTATCTCTGTTCTCATTTTGGATTACATTTATTTTACTTTATATATGTCAGTGGATGACATAATCCTGGCATTATGTTTCATGTTGCTCTTGCAGTGCAGGCCTAGCTTGCTGTTCTCTGTCTGTCCAACCACTGCACTGCAGTGCCAGGTTATGTAACCCATGTCTTGTCTGTTAGTGTGTGTTGCATGTCTGCATGTTTCTGGTAAAGCTTTGAAATTGCGCAACTCAAATTATGCAATTGAAAGTTCTTTGTCAGCATTTTGGCAGCAATATCCAATCATTTTTCAAATAATTTATTTCTGTAAATTTGACAGATTACATCAAGGTTTCTCGTAGCCATTAAGCATAGGTGAGTAGGGAGTTGAATGTTAAATCCGAATGCAAGAGGGAAAAATAAACACACTATTCAGCAGCCACTGCTGAAGTTCCCCTGACTAAGGCGCTAGATTCCCAACTACTCCAGACAGCAGGCACACTCAAGTGCAAGACTGGCTGCTACTGAACAGGTATTTATGAGCAGAAACTCTGCCGCTGTTCACTAAACACGTTTTTGTGTAAAAAAGGACACATTTGCTCATCTCAAACAGCAGCAACAGTGTTCCATTTTACTCGGGTCATTACGGTAACGGACCACGCCCCCTCTCTTCAGCCACAGCGCGTTCAGGAAAACTGAGCCGTCACACGACACTGTTCTCCTGCTGCTGCTCGGACAAGAGACACAACTGACAGGTGACTGGCAATGTTTTTGTATTGTCGTTTTACTAAGCTTCTGCTAGTCTGTATCGCCAGCACGCTCGCGAGTCAGAAGATAAAGCATTAGCTTCCTTAGCTAGCTGACACAAGTTGAGCTCACAGTTATAACTAACACCTCCAGGTTAACTCTACTGACGTGACGCTTCACTAACTATCGCTACTAATTCAGTTTTACACCCCAATAAGGAAGAGTACATCTTGTATTGAGACGAAGAAAGCTGAACACCATTCAAATTAATGTCTATTCACGAATGCATAACTTTATCTTCCATAATGACTGCGGTACTTAATCTTACTTCATGACAATATTATGAACATAGAAGTTGTACTTAAAGCTTCTTCAACAAAATGCAGCTCTGACGGCACCGCCCACTAACTCTGGTAGGAGCCGACTGTATGAATTAACAGCGAGACCCACATTTTAAGTATGACATTTTATTAAAAATGTTGTGTTTTCCGCAAATCGTGTGTATGCCGAATTATTTATTGATGTCTAAAGATTAAAAAGTGGGGATGCATTCTGTGTTATGGGGCATGACTATACGCCAGTAACCTAGGCAATATTGAACGACCACTCCTTTGAATGGAGTTTGTTTTTTTTCTACAGCTGCAAACGGGACGTTAGCTCTGCGGGCTGCTGCATCATCACGGCTAATGGTCATTTAGTGTTATCTTTGTGAGACTGTACATGTATGTATCTGTTTGTCACTTAGCTCGACGTGCCAAGCGGGCTGGACAGTGGTGGGAAGAGCTTTATAAATAGAAATTGTGACATTAACGGCTGGATTCCTGACCTTGTCCTGTTCAGACTGAAGCACTGCGCAGACTCAGTAGGAGAGTTCAGTGGAGTTCACTGACTGGATGCGTTAACCTGCTGTTTGGATCCAGTTTCTTTCAGAACTGAACCAAAGCTCTGACTGCATATAAATAAGCCTAGGCTCACTGAATGAGTATATAAGTACCAGCCTCAAACTGCTGTGCTTCAAGCACTAAGGTCTTAAGGAGGCTCCAGGAAGTCCCTGCCAGTTGTTTTTATTTTTTTTTATTAAGTAATGTACATGCAGTATAATATTAATTAATCAAAAATGATTCCAGGTCATTTGGTTGGAATTAAATCTGATCAAACACAGACAATTAACAGCTGTATTTTTAGACTGTCAGTGTGCATGTGTATTATTCAGATGTGTAATGTAATGTCCCATCTTCTAGAAGCACATTGAGTTAACCAGTTAACAAGTTCATATTAATATAAAAATTCAAAAAGTCCATGAAAATTGTGATTGCAGGTTGTAAAACACAAAAAAATGCCACGTTTCTACAGTAGTCCAGAACAGACCATTTAAACACTGGCTCTAGAGAGGATCTTTTGCATTTTATTTTTTTTCGCAAGTCACTGTAGGTTCTCCTACACACTTGGAAGGGGAGGGTGAGAATATTTAGGGCAACCTCACTGCTAGATACCACTAGATCTTACACACTAGTCCTTTAATATTTGTAATATATAGACATAAACAAAACATGTCAGGTTACTTTCCACCTTTCATTGCTGAAATAGGTTGAAGTGGTGAGTGGTGGAGGAAGTACTGAGAGCTTTTATTTTACTACTTCTCCATTAGTGTGGTACGCCATTACAAGTAAAACTCCTGCCTTCAAAATTTAATTGAAGTATAAAAGCATCAGCAAAATATACTTGTAGTATCAAAAGTAAATACCTTTTTATGCTTTTCAGAATGTATGTGTTTATATATAATCACTGGACTATTGCTGTGTATGTGTAATGTGTAAGCAGCATCTATTTTGTAGTTGTTTCATGTGGAGTCAGATGCACAGTATCTACTTTATAGTGGAGAGTTTAATCTCTATCAAACAACCAGCAGCCTAATTCAGCACAATAAAAAGGACAATATGCCTCTGAAAGGAGTAGAAGTGTACAGTAGCACTGTCAATAATCAATTATTCAAAGCTGTGTGTAAGTAAATTATTTGACTAAATGTATGTATTTTTATCTCCCATTGAAAATGGTTGTTGGTTTATTTAGGTTTCTCACTTGTTAGTTGTCATTGATTTCAGTTTAAAGGGTCAGTTATGTCCATGATCAAATGTGGGCTTCTGTTAATTTTGTATCTAGTAAAAATTTGCATTAAAAAGGTCAAGTTTCAGTGCTTCAGTCCATATCTATAGAGTGTTTGCTCTGGCTATATGTATGTCAAACCAGCTGACTGAGGAAGGTTTGTGTTGTACATCAGTCTTTAGCAGGAGCTACTTGTATTGTCTGTTCAAGCCGTAGTACATATTGTACCTCCTGGTATGCAAAGTGAGCTTCCTAGTGCTGTGTTACAAACCCATTTTTACACAACCCATGTCTCAATCATCTCACCGCTTCAAAAAAACTTTGTTTAACATTTAACCCTTCTTATCTTCATGCCTGTTAGCAGTATTTGCTAACCTTCTGTGTGCTGTTGATGTCTGTCATAGTCTCTCTGGGTAACTTCAATCAGTGCATTTTCTGTGGGGGGTTATACTGTGATGATTTCCTTCTTGTAAATGACAGTTTCTTGACTGATGTACTTACACTTTCATCACAGATGATTTAGGTATTATTGGAGCTCTGTTAGTTTGAAGTTGCATATATATCAAAATGCTGATTGCAAGCTGACAAAAGCAAATAGTTGGCAGTATGACCCACATCTGTAGCAGATTTTGCAACTGCATGTAGTTACTTCAGGGTTTAAATGTTTTTTTGTTGAGGTGCATTCATTATGTGGTCTACTATATGTGTCTTACTGTAGTTTCTGGCTGTATTGTCAAGTGTTCAGCACTGAATTGAGGTTAATTGCATGGAAAATATCATTGACGGTGCTTTTAGATTTTTGAAGACGTTCAGTCTGTATCAGTATGTATAGTGTTGATATTTCTCCATGTGGAGAGAACCACAGCCAGAGCATCAGTATGTATGTATATGTTAGTCTGTGCCTTTATGTTCATAATAAGAGTTTTTAAAACATTTATTTAACATGACAATCTACTGAGTGAAATGTCCTTATTGATTCATTTCTTACTATTATTGACAGTGGATTGGATTCCCTGCTGTCAGTCGCAGAGTTGTGATCCTACACACGTCACTAAGACTTGGTGGTGTGAAAGAAATGTCTGGAACTTTTTAGCCTCCACTGATTTTTCTCAGGAAGCGTGTCTTCATGGTTGAGGGGCGTGGCATAGTTTGGGAACTATCTGATAGAGTTTAGAAGCTGAAAAACAAATGATTTGAGAATTTTTTTGTGGCAGATAAAAGGTCACGACCTTTATCTTTAGTAAGCTGTCTTTTCCTCTTCACAGGAGACCAGGGGTCAGTTCACTTTCGAGATGTTGCCTCAACACCTGAAGCAGATCCGAGTCCTGGTGCTCAACGACAAGGAGAATTTAGAGCGGACTCTGTTCAGACTTGATCAAGGTAAAGCTCCTTTCAAACAACTGTGCTTTATGTCTTCCTCTTAATTTATTAGGGAAACTGCTCTTACTTGATAATTGCAAATAATTTACTGCTGTGTACAATGTAGCAGTGTAGAGTAGGATTGAAATCTTTTGGGTTGAAGTCATCAATATTGAAACGCTAGCATTCAACACCTTTTAAATCTGAGGCCAAATTAGTTAAAAGATCGTCTGTGTTTTCTACTAGTATGTTAACTCTGGCAGGGTAGAACATTACAAACAATAAAGTCTTCCCATTTGCAGAAAGTGTAATGTTCATAATAATAATATTTTAATATAATATCATAATAATAAAGTGAAAACAGGCTGCTTTTTATCCATCATACTGCTAGTGGACAACACTACAGACTGATTTTAAGGCACATACAGGATATACAGTATATATGTATCAGACACTGGTTCCAGGTAGTAAAACAGGTACAATTCTGCTGTGGATTGAAAGTATTCCATATTGGTGATTGAACTGACAGTAGGCAATCCTGACGACAGCACATAAATGTCACATGAAAATCTCTTCAGTAGGTAAATGTGTCACTATTCTCATCTGAAAAAAAAAAAAGACAACAGCTGTTGTTGCTTGTAGTTGACCGGTGCAAAATGCATTCAGGAATACTAAACTTCAGCAGCCCTCTGCTGCCTTTAGCCGACCAATGGCGTGGCTTCCTCACTCAGTCTGAGACTCAGTGACAGACAGACAATCGCAGTTATAAGGCTGGCGACACCGCTGTGGTCCAGCCAAAAAGACAACTCCATTGATTTAGTATTACACTCCTATATGTTGGATTCACAATCTTAAAAAAAAAGAAGATCAAAATCAACGAAGCAGAATTGGATATAATCTTATAATCATCTTTTTAATTCTACATATTCTTTTTCCTTGTCAAAACCTGCTGCCGAAATTACCCACAATGCAACTGTCTGTTGGAGGTTGAAGTATGTTATTCTGCGAGCCTCTTCTTCTCTCACTGCTTTCTAACTGCACAACCCCAGATTGTTGTTCGTTTTCAAACTCGTAGTCTTCAGGCCCAGCTGACACTGACTCAAGTGACATCACTTGAGGCCATTTATCAGCTCGCACGGTTCTCTCTGGAGACACTATATATGCAGCACCTGGAAACACACCGATGAGTTTAAATTCTCAGGCAAATGGAGAAATTGATTGGATTGGTCAAATGTAGGCTTGACTCAGCAAGTGTGAGGCTCTGGAGAACAACAGCAATTTAGATCTGTAGAGGACTGTTGGCACCCACAACTCTTTCACCTGAGATGTTAGCGCAAGAGGCGGAAGACATGGGAGAAATGAAGAAGTTAGACCTTAACCACGCTGTGTTGTAAATGTAAACACCGTTTTAGCCAATAGTTTCTGAACACACACCTTTGACCCATGACATCGCTCTGCTAGCTGCTTCAACCCACTCGCTAACAGTCAAGCGAGGTTTAGCCTACATGATGTAAGGATTAAGCTGGTCCCACATCACATTTGATTGGATAAACGTGTGTATAAATATTTAAAAGTGTTACTGATTAAGTGAAAATGTGCTGTTTTTCTATCCATACATGTGGTTCCTGAGGAGGAGCTTTCTAAATTCTTAGTTTTTGACTAGTAAAGCAAATACTGTAAGTTATCTGATCATTTTTAACTCATACATTTTATAATAGGTAGGTATGGGTGTCAGGACATAAGAGCACTTCTGAAGCCTCGCTTTAAAGCTGGAGTATGTTTCATAATAAGTGATATGAATGAAAAAGGGAGAGTGTGTTGAGTGAAGATGAAGCGGCTTGTTGTCTTAGAGAGCGTACCACTTGACATTTAGAGCGATCTGAACTTGATAGGGATTTGTGGGCCGCCTCTTCAAACTGCTCTATATATAGACAATCCATTCATGGTCCAGTCTCCAGAGGACCAGGAAGACTGATGTTTTTTTTGGCTAATCTCATCAGGACTGACTGTATGTGTAAAACATTTCTTTTGTTTATTTCAGAGTAGCAGAGCTGTGGTTTGAAAGTTACGTCAGAGTGTAAATGTTGAGACTATAAAAGGCCAGTGTGGATGAAAGAGCAAACAGACACCAATGAACCTTTTCCAAAGAAATCTGATACTTTCAGCTACACAAAATAAAAACATAAAAAAAGAACTAAAATTAAAATGAAATAGAATGGACTAGTGTAACTGGTGTGGGACACATGGCACAGTCATACTAAGCATTTAAACAAACTGCTCCATTAACGCCACATGTTGAAATCAGCCAAAACATTTCTTCCTCTTCAGGTTTTGAGCTCCACTTCCAACTGGGTCCCAGTCTTCAGGGGAGGACGGTTACGGTGCACACCAACTTCCCGACTGCGGGACAGAAATTCAACCGAAACAACTTCCGCGTTTTGCAGTGGAACTACCCAACAGGGAAGGAGGATGACTCCGATAAGTTTTGCTCTCTGGACCTGACCATAGCCGGGTCCTATCAGTACTACTTTACTCGTGGGTAAGATCCTGTAAATGATGGTCTGTGTTGTCAACCCGAAAATTGAAATATTTCCCAAAGATTTCCCGATACTGGTTACAGTCTTTTGATATTGTTTTTCTTCTTGTTCCTTCAGTTGGATGTTGCTCTCTGACTAATTTATAATACTGTTCCAGTGTTAATAAAGCATGACTAGACATTTTTTTGCCAGATGGCATATTCTTATCAAGCAAAAATGGATAAGTGCAAGTTCAGAATGTCTACTGTGATGTCTTTTGGTTTGGATTTTATGTTGCAGTTTTAGTTCTTGTACATGACATTAAAAATATATACATATTGAATATTTATTATTTATTTACATAATACACTGGAAAAGTACAACAAGTAAAGTAAAGAACACATTGTGGCATTTTCAACCTGGACCACAAAGAACAATAAATTGAAATAGATTACCAAATACATCTGCTTTTGATCATCTATCAGGTCCATATAGTTAACAAAAATGATAAACGATCCCCAAACCTTTTCTAATATATCCTGTTTTCCTTTTAATGTATAAATAAACTCTTCTAATAGAAGACTTGAGAGCATCTGCCTAGCCAGCTGTTTAATACTTGGTCTTTTTACAGAACAGTGAAATCAGTTCATCCCATTAATATAATGGCTTCTTTCTTCACCACAACCTTATTAATCATATTTTAGCTCTCCCTCTCTCTCTCTCATATTGTTTCTGAATTTGATTTTTTTTTTTCCCCTACAGAGATGGAGAGCGGTCAGGAGGTGGATACTTCGTAGTCAACCCGGTCCTTCACATTGGGCGAGAAAACCATGTACTCCCATTAGACTGTATCTCCATCCAGACCTACCTGTCCAAATGCCTTGGACACTTGGATGACTGGGCGGATAGATTAAGAGTATCCAAGGAGACAGGTGTGTGTGTTCGTTTGTTGTACTTTATCTTGGATTAGTTTTAAATGTATATTTACTCATATTACCCGCCGACAACACAGTGCTACAAGGTTTTATATTCAGGAAGAAACCTTAAGAGTTACAAGATAAAGCTGTTTCAGCCAGCCTGCATGTCAGAGAGAGGAAAGAGTAAGAATGTCTGAACTCTCCTGAGGTCACTGGATCATACTGGTGACTATTTGTTCACAGTATGTTCTTTTAGTCTTTATGTTCAATTGAATTGAATCATTACCTTTGTTGTGTGTGTTGAGAGCAGCAGTGCAGTGTTTATTGAGCCTTTTCCCATTATACATAATACACATTTTCATTATTATTATCATTAGCATTAAACACTATGGTGTGTTGCTTTATTAACAGTATGTGTGTTACTGTGTCTTGTCCTCTCCCAGGATACAACATGGTCCACCTCACGCCCCTTCAGACTCTAGGAGAGTCCAGGTCCTGCTACTCCTTGGCAGACCAGCTGACCTTTAACCCAGAGTTCAGTCCAGAAGGTCGGAACTACAGCTGGGAAGACGTGGGAGCGCTGGTGGAGAAGTTAAGGAAAGACTGGGGCTTGTTGTGTATTACCGATGTGGTGTATAATCATACTGGTGAGTGACTGTGTGTGTGTGTGTATTACTGTGTGTGATAGGTTTTTGTTTTTTTTGTCAAATTCACACTGGTCAAAAAAAATATTATGGGACTTTAAGGCCAAATGAGCTTTATGTGTCATCCCTGGGAATATCCCACATAAAATTCAGCAAACTCACAGATATGTTGTAAATTGAAGTGTATCTGAAGTGATCTTCAGCATACTTAAGGCCCTGTGTTCTGGTCCAATTGCGGGCGATTGTCATTCACAAAAATGTTACCAAACAGTGAAAAGAAAAATGACACACTGATAAGCTCCCCAGGCTCCTGTAGACAGAAAATATGAGTGCTGTATACACATAATGTGTTTACATTGGCAGGGGTGAGATCAGGAGTGAGATCAGATCAGATTAGATGAAACTTTATTGATCCCTGAATGAAACTGGGTCATTGAAGCGATACATTGAGAAATACCAGGATATAACACGACTAATTCAAGTAGTGGAATTAGTAAAAAGAAATGGTAGTAAAAGAATAATAAGGTGGGGATTATTACACATCAGGAGTAACAACACTCAATTTAGCAGTGAGATGTAGACAGTCTTTAGGCAAAACAGCACTTAGGAATACAAATCATACCAAATGTCATCACATCTCCTCTCTAATTAGTAATGTCAGTACATTATTAATTCAATGAACTTGTTGAAATGTTTGGTGGATTCTTTAAAAGATCTGAGATTTCATTATTTCTTATGAAACACAACTGTCTAGACAGTAGTGGCTTTCAGAGTATAGTATCCCCCACTCTCTCACTTAATCTCTCTCTCACAGACACACACACACACACACAACCACACACATTGTGAAATATATATAGTGTGTGTGTGTGAGCAGCATGCTAAACCAGTAATGGACTGGAAGCGAGCCATAGCTACTAGCCCATAGGGGGAATGATGAGGAGAGGAAGGTGACCCCATTTGAATGAAGTATTACACAGAGTAGCACATAAATAAATAAATAAATAAAAATAAGGTTTGACATTATAGGGAAGGGATATCCACCCACATTATAATAACTACAACAACTACACTAAAAGATTAGTGACTTACAGTAAATGTAGATTCACACAGTTGTGATATAATATTTGTTAATAACGACCTACAGAAAAAGTTTTGAACTTTTTTTATGGTCAGAATGCTGCTACGTTCAAGTGTATGTAATAGGATGTAGATTATGAATAAAAAAAATGCATACACTAACATGAAGGTAAATCTGATGTGTGTGTACAGCTCTGTACTGTATGTACTCTCCTATGTTAGCACTGTGTACCCTTCTACCCTTATCTCACCCCCCCCAACTCCCCTCCCTCTAAACAGAAAAGGTCAGGCAGTAAAATGAGCCTGTCTAAAAGGTTAACGACAGACTGAGTAGTTGCTTTACTGACTGTCAGACTATCTGTATTCTCACTGAGAGGGAATGTAGATGAGTTTTACTGAATATGGCAACTTTTTCCGAAACTATTTAAATCAAGCTGGTTCATTATTTGCTGCCAAAATGTAGTATTATATGATATGACATCCTTTTTTATCCACTTGTACCCATTTCTATATGCATATACTGTACATATTTTCTTGTCTAATAACTTAATGTTAAAAACTTAAACAAAAACACCAGTAAGTTATTTACAGATGCCACAGATTCAATAAACTGTATGCATTTGGTTTTACCTTCATCTTTTTCAGTGGAGTTAATGAAAGGCAGTTCAAACCAGGGAATGATGTTAATATTTTCTCAGCTGTGACTATAAATAGCCATATGATTCCTTTCCTCACTATTGTTGCCATCATTTTTAAGTGTGTGTTCCAGCATCCATCACTGTCATCACTTGTCATTTAAACAGCTCAACGGCGATTTTTTTGATTCCCATGTTCCTCTTTTTCTTTACAGCGGCTAACAGTGAATGGATTCGAAAGCATCCAGAGTGCGGTTACAACCTGGTGAACTCTCCTCACCTGCGTCCAGCCTGGGTGTTGGACAGAGCCATCTGGCATTTGACCACCAGAGTAGCAGACGGACGCTACGCATCTAAAGGACTTCCTCCTAATATTACAAATGAAGGCCACCTTAATGTGAGAACACACGTTGTTTGGTTATGATAAGTACACACTGTGAGACTGTGAGACTGTGAGAAGAGTGCATGTAACCGAGTATAGATGACACACATATTTGTCAGCATTTGTTTGTGGATCTTCTGCCAGCCTTAACTACTCCATAACCTTTACATTTGGAATGCAGCAAAATGACAGGACAATAGATTTAGCGGCACAAAAATAATATATATCATGGAATCATAAAAAAAGGTGTAGGAAATGACGAATATGACAATCTGTGGAATGGCAGGCAGATAAGAGAAGAAGCATTGTATTTTTTGTCAGCATGTGACTTTGAATGTGTTTTCCTGCAGTATTAACTGTGGGTAGTGAGTGTGATGAGAGTTAAGTGTGAGTAAGTGATGTCCACACTCAGATAAAGTTACATCATCAAAGAACACAAAGAAGCTTTTCGTCATTGCGTTACATAATAATTAATAAATACTGTAGAGATGTCAGACTACCTGCTAAATGAAAAGCCAGTAAATGAAATCACTATGAGGAAACAACATAGTTGGTATTGCTGACCAACATGAATTGGCACATCTAGTGAAATACTCTGCTTGCCAAACACTTGCGGTAAAAGCTGTAGTTACAAATAGGTTCACTTGATAAATTATAATCTTGTGTGTTTGCCTGCCTGTTCTTTTTTGTCTCTCTCTCTCTCCTTCTCTCTCTCTCTCTGTGTATCAGGCCATCCGTAGTGTGTTGTGGATGGATGTGTATCCTGAGATCAAACTGTGGGAGTTCAACCAGGTCAAAGTGGAGAACACTGTCAAGCGGTTCAGAACCCTGCTACAGAACGGTATGTAGACACATCACCACTGAACATTATAAAACCTCATAATGGTTGGAGCACTTTTACAACATGCTAAAAACAAGATTTGGCAGGTAGATTTTTTAGTAGTTCGGAGTGGTTTCTGCTTTGAATTCTACACTATTTATCAATAAAAATATCACTTGAGGTGTGTTTATTTATTGTATAGTGCTGGTGGTATGTCTATCTGAGCCATAAGAGAAGTTTGAGAAGATTTTGAACTGACAGATACCTGATCTAAGACAGACAGCAACACAAATTCCATTCAGTGACTAACAATGCTAGTATAGAAACATCTGCCTAAATTACTATTTAACAGACCTTGTGTTTGTTTTAAGGCGCCAAGCCAGACCATAGTAAGACTGGAGGGAAGAAGGGCCTGAAGATCATCAAGGACCCACATTATCGTCGTTATGGTGACACGGTGGACATGGACTCTGCTCTGGAGACATTTGTACCTCACAGGTCTGTGAATTGAAGATATTCAATATTCAGATATTTAGAATTATAACATTGTGTCAGGATTTGATGTTTGTCATACATCATAGTACTAAATTAAAAACATCTTTCTTACCATTTAGACTAGTTTAAACAATATATGTGATATGTTGCAAAGACATAGTGATCATATTATTTAATATTGCCTTTCCTTACAGTGACTCTCCACAGCACATAGAGGACTGCTGTGGTTGGCTGAGACAGAAACTGGATGAGCTGAATGAAGAACAATATCACATCATGCACCAGCATCAGGAACAGGTAGGGTTCAGTGTAATCTCTCACCAGGCAGGGTACCCGCTAACGGCAGAATGCAGTACAACAGCATAATATGAGCAAGCGATGAAGGAAAGGTCAGACATGTCATAGTGTAGCAGCAACACATGAGTGCACATGAGAGCCAGCTGGAGCCAAACCTGACACCTGTTGGCATGACACTCAGAGTGCTAGTGCCTTGTGTCATTTATACCATAGGTAAGGCTGAAATAGGGCCCTGTCATAATTAGAACATAGCATTAGCATTTAGTGTGGAATTTGGACAAAATGCAAATGATAACATATATCAAGCATGGCTCAAGTTTCCACTGAAGAGCTGAAAACATGTTGAGTGATGAGACTGTAACTCAAAATAAATACATGAAACAAACAGATATGTCAGATTTCCAGCATGTTTTCCACATGGTTTTCCATGGTTTGAGCTTTGACTGCCACTCTTTTAATGACATCATCTCATTGTGTCCTCTTCCTAATGGTTCAATGGCACTGACTGGAGAGTCATCACCACCAACTGTTCATCCCCTAAAATCCACACAACAGCAGTGGATGGAAATGTAGCAAATTTTCTGGAAATTCAATAAAAAACATAGTGCTACAGTGTATTTGGATAGAAATTTGGCAAATGTTGATTATGTTCATCCTCATTTTTCCTTCAGGCTGCCAACTGCGTTGTGGGAAATGTGGTGTATGAGCGTCTGGCCGACCATGGCCCCAAACTGGGGCCTGTTACCAGGAAAAACCCTCTGGTTACCAGGTAATAGGTTTAAAGAGGTAGATTTACAGTAGCAAGAGAGAAAGAGGAATGGGATAGATACTTTATGATATGTAAAGAATATCAACACCTAACTTTAATGAGTCATCTTTTGCCATGTGATATGGATTGTTTTTTATATGCTTTATTACCAACTATATGAACTGCTATAAACCAACAAACAAAATAAGCCTGTGTGTTGGTAGGAATTAATACAGAAAGCAGCTGGGATGACACAGGATGAGTGAATATCAGTTGCACTTTCCATCATTGATTTGTGAAGAAGAAAGGACTTTTTCCTGCTCAAATCCCTCACTTTGACACTCAGGGATGAATTTTGTATAAATTACACATCAAGTAGTTATTCAGAAAAAACTTACCGGTTCAACCTTCATTCCTATTGAAAGTAAACTCATCCTTTTACTGTTATTACTCAAGATAGCCCTATTTGTGAACTGCCACAGTAAAGGTGGATGATAGACACATATAGTAATGCCAAGTATGAACAGCAAAGCTGAATCATTTCTTGATAGCAGGATATGAGGTTCATGATAATATCAAGTGTGAAAGGGGCCTGAGTGTTGTTCATCTGTCTGTCTCAGGTATTTCACCTTCCCGTTTAAGGAAATAACTCTGGCACAAGAGATGGAGCTGATGGACCAGCCAGACAAGTGTTGTCACTTCATGGCTCACAACGGTTGGGTGATGGGTGATGATCCACTGCGCAACTTTGCTGAACCAGGTAAACATCAGCTGCAAAAACAATAAAGGGAGAGGAAAACATACTGTGACTTAGACAGGGAGTGGAGATTAGGTTTATTGGATGTGTTTGTACATCCAATAGTTTTAACACATTTATTTATTGGATACAACAATGTAGACATTTTGATTATTGCAATCATTTGATTAGGAAACAGAAGCATTTTTTTTGCTTGTCCAATTGCCACAACAAAGAATATTCTTTGACATTAGATATGTTGTTATATCCATCAAATTATAATTTATTTTAACGTTCAACTCTGTCATATTTTAGCATATATTTCAGTATGTCATTATTTGCATATTTCATAGAATATTTGAATTCATTCATTTCCTTGCCTTAGTTTTTTTTTTTGCCCACTGCTGTCACAAATATGAAATTCACACTTGTGGCATTATAGATTGAATTGAGCTCATTGTAGTGTTCAAAATCTTTATAATAAAGCTTTATAATATCAAACGAATACATATGACTTTCTATATGGTATGAAACACAGTGGGATTTATACATCTAAACTGAGAATCTCTATTAATCAGAATAAGTTAATTTCAGGTTACATGTTGAACTGTCTGTACTTATGAAAGTGTGAATGACTGTGTGAGCGTTGATGTGTTTTTCTGCAGGTTCCAATGTGTACATACGTAGAGAGCTTATATGCTGGGGTGACAGCGTCAAACTTCGCTATGGCAAGGGACCCGAGGACTGCCCTTACTTGTGGGCCCACATGCAGAAATACACCGAAATCACAGCCAAATATTTCCATGGAGTCAGACTGGACAACTGCCACTCTACACCCTTACATGTAGCTGAGGTAATGTTATGTAGTCAAGTAAATGTGTTGAAATACACTGTTGAGTTGATTATATTCTAGATTTTTGCTTCAGTGTATGTGGAGGACATATTATTTGAAAAACATTGAGCCTCAAAAGTGACCATAGAAATGAATGAACACACAAAAAACTGAAGCAAAATTTGAATTTGTTAAGTTAGGCAGCATTTATTGCAGACTTATTATTTTACATTGCATTACATCACATTGGTGTTACTATTTTTTGGTCACACTGTATAATCTGTACCCCCAGACAAGTCACAGAAGTGAGGGTCCACTCAAAAACAGAAATAATGTAGAGATGTGTTAGCATATCACATTTACCTTGAATGTGAAGTGTACATGTTTCATTTACCCACTTTTAACAGAACCTTTATCTACATTTACAGTTGAATTGTCCATTGTAAACTCACTAAAAGACTCACTTAAAGAACCAGACTAGTGCAGTTATGGGAGCAACAGGGTCTAAAGATACCTTCAGACAATGAGCAGGTGATTCCTGCTGAAGTTGGTGGTCTGTATTTTGAATGGGTGCAACTCCACCAAGGACGGACACCAGCTACATCCAATCCTACTAACTAATGTACCATCTGCTACACTTTGCTGCCATAAACTTACTGTGATCTCATGACACAGTTAAATAGAGCAGAATGTTCCCTAAAATAGAAGAGAGTGTCATCAACATAACATGATTATTATAGTAAGTTTATCCGACTAATATCATAAATGTTGTTCATATAGCTAATAAACTTCAAAGGTGACATTGCTTCAAGATTATTTTTATAACAGATAGTGGACATGGTCAGTGTGCAGTAAAAACAAAACAACGCTGATGTCTACTGTGTTTGAACAGAATAGTTTTACTGCTATTGCTATTGGTTTTAATTATTACTGATACTCACCTTTGACATACACAACAGCTCACCAGTAGCTTAAATACTATCATATACCTACAGAAGACATACATTTCCCAACACTACTGACATTTTCATGCCAAGGGCAGATTTAGGCATGAAGACATAAAAACACAGGCTAATATAATATTCATATCATCTTTATTTACTGTATTTTCATAAATCATCACATAATTTGTACATTTTAGCTTTAAAGTCAAAATGACACAAAAATAAATCCTAGAGATATGATTGGTTTGCTCAATCGTGGTCATGGCTAAGTGAATACAACGTGATCATATGTAATCTATATATAAAAATAAAATAATGTATGGAATAATAATGTGTATATATAGTCTATGAGCACAATATGGAGCTGTAGAAAGACATCAGCCACATTCTTGAAAATGTAAACAAATGTATATTTTTGCCAGCTGAAATCCAAACACATGGCTCTGCTAGCTACACACAAGCTAAGGGCTAAGTGTGGTGTTATATGATGAGTGAGGTCAGTCATTCCAAACCATATTTGTTTGGATAAATTGATGTAACTCCCCCCATGTTCAAGATGAGTTATCAATAATAATTTAATGTTTGACAGGAAGAAAAAAAAAAAGACGGATTCTGAAAATTCTCAAAAATAATAAATATGATAAATAATTGAATAATCAACACAGAGAAACAGGTTTAGGACTGTGAAATTTTCACTTGACATTGTATAGACTGTTTTTTTATAACATGAAAGCCCAGTCTACTGCTGCATATTTTGATGTAATCCTGTTAACCCACTCTTCCTCTCTCCTTGTCTGTAATGCTGGTGTATTGTCTTGTCCAGGCCATGTTAGATGCAGCCAGAGTGATCAGACCCAATCTATATGTGATAGCTGAGCTCTTTACAGGCAGCGAGCTCATTGACAATGTGTTTGTTAACCGGCTGGGAATTAGCAGCCTTATCCGAGGTACAACTCTCCAAATGCACGAACTAACTTTGTGTCTTTGTCTTTTTTCTTCTCTTTTCACTGCATTGTGCTGCATTGTTCCTCACCATACCCACACACCCCCCTCTTGTCTCTCTATCTGTTTCTTTATTACTCTCACTATCTGTGTTCTTTAACTGCATGCCGTGGTTACTTTGAGGTCTGTTATCTCTAACCCCTTCACATTAACTCTCCTCCTCCTCTTCCTCTTTTTCCCTCTTTCCAATCTTTTTTTTTTTTGCTCACTTTCTGCTCCCTCCCTCCCTCCTTATACTGACCTCTTGCACTGGTTTCGGTGTGTTGCCTTGCTGTGGTTGACCAGTACATGCTGGACGTGGCCAGAACAGTGTGTCCTAACCTGTATGTGGTGGCTGAACTGTTCACCGGCAGTGAGGAAGTGGATAATATCTTCGTTACCAAGCTAGGGATTACATCACTCATAAGAGGTACAGTCCTGCATACACCTACATATACTGCACTGTATATTCAATAACATTGACAAAGTAAACAGTTTGGGATTGCAAGGTAGGTATTTATGTGACAATTAAAAACTAACATGCTGTGTGGTAGTGAGATGTTGTGATCCATAGCAGTGCGTCAGAGATTCTCCAAGTGTGTGTGTGTAACCCTACCGGTGGGATGAACATTATTCTTCCGAAAGACTAGTGGTGGTATGGAAGCATCTGCATTTGTTATGTTTCTCCACTCATTTATCTGCATTTTTTTTCCTGTCTATAGATTTAAACACAATTCCCAAAAGTGCCCTCTGAAATGATCATAGCAGGTTACAAGCCATACATTTAATTTAAAGTTTAATTTCACATCTCAAAACCTTTTTTAAAAAATAAGAAAACTGAATCTGAACCAATCATGTCTGTGAGCTTAGTTCAAAATCAAATCATATCAAAACAACTACTCTGTAAATTCTACCTTTTGTTGCATGAAAGTAGAAATTCATCTTAAGCTTGCATACAAGCATACATTCTTACAGTGGTGAGCCATTAGTCATAGATTCCATGTTCAGAAAAAGTGAGGAGAAATTGTGAGAAAGTCTTGTTTGGTGTCTTTAATAAAGTAAACAGTAAGTTTGACATTCTTAGTAACAGCACAGAGACTATACTTGAGTTCCAGTTCCAGTACTGATACCAAAATGAGACTTTTTCAATACTTAACTTTGAGAAATACAAAACCCTGTATGTCATGTGTGACAAGTTAAAGATGTCAAATGCTGTCAAACACAAGCAGCCATACGAGAACTTTGTCTAAATAATATTAAACAATGATTTAAAATATTTAAATCAGATACTGGCTGATGAAAGAAAAAGTAATGAGATTACAAATCTGACCAGACTTTTGACAGGTTTCATTACTACCACAGAAACATTTTGTTACCAAAAAAGTACTGTGGTTCAATGCCCAGCCTGCTTCCATTTACTTACAGGAGCTTGTGTTGTTCATCAGCTCTCAAAAGGCAAAGCTCTCAACTCGACAGATGAGGTTGTTGCCACAATCGCACGAAATGCTTGAATTTATGGATTTGCACGCAGTGCATCAGCAGTATGGATTGTGATAATGGCTATACCCACAATGTCTTTATTTTCTGTCTTTGTCCTCTCTACCCCTGCCACCATTTTACAGAGGCCATGTCAGCTGGTGACAGCCATGAAGAGGGCCGGTTGGTCTATCGTTACGGAGGAGAGCCAGTAGGAGCCTTTGTTCAGCCCAGTCTCCGCCCACTGATGCCCTGCATTGCCCACGCCATGTTCCTCGATGTAACCCATGACAACGAGTGTCCCATCCAGGTGGGTGTCTATGCCAGTCAGGTTGGGTTGGGGTTAGGTGATTAAATATGCTTATAACCAATTGTTGGCTGGACCAGCCATGGATCATAACTGCAGTTGTCTGTGGCTGAGTGAGTGATGAAGTTTCTCCATTGGTCGTTGCTCTTTCAAAATGAATCAGCACACACACAGTCCAACTGTATACAGGTTTTGACCTAGTCCTGTTTTAGTATGCATTATATTTTTATGTGACCATTTATAAGACAAAACAAATGAAAAATTGCAACAGTTATGTTTCCCCCTAGAATGTGGGGTTTTTGTGGGGTTTTCATATATCAATGAAATTTCCATAAATCCTGCAATATAATTGCATGTAATTGTGGACAAAATTCTATTGCTGCTATTTTTATTTAGCTGCTCAAAGACTTATGAAGTAAAACATAACTTAATGGATTCTCTGTTTTTTGTTATACAGCTGCGTTCAGCGCTGGACTCTCTGCCCAGTTCTGCTATTGTTTCTATGGCCTGCTGTGCTACTGGCTCCACCAGAGGATATGATGAATTAGTGCCACATCAGGTTAGACATCAGCACACACACACACACACACACACACACACGCTGATAAATAGGAAGAGGTTCATAAGGCTGTTGTTTTAAATCAAGAGGGAAAGAAACTGCACTAAAATGAAGGCAAAATAGCTTTTAATCCCTCTACACAGTTATTATTAACAGTTTTTCCATAGTGGCGATGGTTAAAATGATTACAATCAAATTGATGCTCACTTGCAAACAGCTGAGTTCCACTTATAAATAACATGCGCAAACTTCAAACTGCTTCAGTCTCATTTTATTGTTGTTTAAATGTAATTTTGCTTTCATTTGTTAATTTGGACCACAGACTTTTGCGAAAAACAATAACACAATATGATCATATCATGGTCTCACAAGTCCACTGAAAGTGTATGTGTGTGTAGATCTCTGTGGTGAAGGAAGAGCGTGTTTACCCCAAGTGGAACCCGTCTGCACCCCCCTCCTCCACCGGTGAGGTTGGACCCCACACTGGCATCATAGCTGGGAAACGAGGCCTCAACAAGCTGCACCAGGAACTGGCTGCTCAGGGATTCATGCAGGTCTGTGTATCAATACATAGTGTAGTGACCCTCAATCTTTCTGTAATTAATTTCTCTCTTAAAGTTGCTAACATACAACACCCTTGTTTTGTCTCTTTGTCTTCCAGTGGCCTACTTTTTCCCGTCTGCTAAGACTTGCTGATAACAGGCAGAACTTTAATCTCTTAATGTGAATCCTCTCCTCTACAGGTGTATGTAGACCAGGTTGATGCAGATGTAGTTGCAGTTACTCGTCACTGTCCCAGCACCCACCAGTCTGTGGTGTCAGTGTGTAGGACAGCCTTCTGGAACCCCAAAACCCACCAGTATGGCCCCCACGTCCCACCAATGTTCATACCTGGTAGGTGATCACGCTAAAAAGTTGTTGGTGCAATCAAACATGTATTTTTACTATTTATTATATTGTATATTATATTATATTGTATTATGCTTGTATGTACCTCTTTCTGCAGGGAAGATAGAGGAAGTTGTGTTGGAGGCGAGGACAGTGGAGAGGCATTCTGGGAGCTACAGGAAGGATGACAGACACATCAACGGCATGCCAGAATACACAGTGGAAATAAAAGAGCATATACCGGTAAATGATGAAATGATTGCAGTTCTGTCTTCATATAAATCGAATAACTGAGTGTATTCCTGAAACAAACGAACATATCAGTAATTCTATTGAATGATTATATATAGTTACAGGAGAGCACAGTGGTGAGTCACACCGGGGTGACATCTAAAGGTCGATCAGAGTTTGTGCAAGAACTCACCTTCCAGAAATTGACACCTGGCAGCGTCATCGCCTTCAGGTAAAACACAAACACACTGCAGTAAGATGTCAGGAAAAAAAAAATCTTCCAGGGACATTTACTAGCTTTATTGGCTTTAGAAATGTGGACATTTATACATGACATGTCATTTCTCTGTCCTCCTCACAGGGTCAGTTTGGATGCCAATGCCCAGAAGTTGGTTGGGGTGCTGAGGTATTATCTGTCCCAGTTCAGCCCAAAATACAAAAGAGGCAGTGTAGCAGATGACCACCCACCAGAGGCTCTGCAGAAACCACTGGCACAGTGAGTCAACATCTACCTGTACACACTCATCATAGCTTTTCTGTGTTCTATTTCTGTATCCGTGTTTAAAGGTTAAACCAACCTTGACTCATTTGCTCTAGTTTTTGTTTTTAGATGAAATAAATGATACAGTAGATGAACAGAAACCTGTCTGCCACGTTTAAGGAGCTGATGTAGAGCTGTGTTGCTGGCTGTTATTGTTGTTATTATTCTGTAAAGCACCATGTATAGACTCTTAGCTTTGTGCGTGTGTGATTTCCATAGGCTGATGTCGGCGCTGACACTGGCAGACCTGAATACCCTGCTGTTCCGCTGTGACTCAGAGGAACAAGAGGATGGTGGAGGCTGTTACAGTATCCCAGGATGGGAGACCTTAAAATATGGTGGACTACAAGGTACAGTAATAATAAATAAATATCCTATGTAGCTTTTTAGTGGTCAGATTACAAAGTTTCATTACAGTGCAAGATGCAATTTGGGGTTCAGTATTTTGCTGAAGTAAACTTTGACATGCTGGACTGGAGGAGCCGGGAATCAAACCACTGATCTTCTGATTAGTGGACGACCTGCTCTGCCTCCTGAGCCACAGCCACCCTGGAGTTTGTCACCACAGGTGTATAAATACATCTGCTGTTGTGTGTCTGCAGGTCTTATTTCAGTGCTGGCTGATATTCGTCCTAACAATGACCTGGGCCACCCTGTGTGTGATAACCTCAGACAAGGAGACTGGCTGATAGACTTTGTCTCCAACAGACTGGTGCACAGAGGGGGACCACTGGCACAGGTGAGGTTTTAACAGGGAGTTAAAAAAAAAAAAAAAATAGTCCCAAAGAAAACTATTGACGGCGGCATCTGAGGATTATCCAGAGTAACTTTGTCATAATATGCTGATCCTGGAACAGATCATTTATAGCAACATTGTGTGTCTGCAGGTGGGTCAGTGGTTGGCAGCCATGTTCGACTACCTGAAACACATCCCGCGCTACCTCATCCCCTGTTACTTTGATGCTATTCTGGTATCAACCTACACCACGGCTCTGGATGCAACCTTTAAACTCATGTCAAGGTAGGTGGCGGTCATTTGTGTGTGTGTGTGTTTTTTTTAAGGTTTTAATGAGATTTGCATGGTGGATGAAATTGTGTTTTTTTTAAAATGCTGAAATTTAAAACAATGGATTTTAAGGTCTGAGTTGTTGAACGAGCACATTTCCTGCTGTCACTCAGTTTCGTCCAGAAAGGCTCGACCTTCGTGCGACACCTGGCGTTGGGTTCGGTCCAGATGTGCGGCATCGGACGTTACGCCGCCCTGCCTCCCCTTTCCACGAAAATACAGGACGTCCCCTATCGCATCAGTCCAATCACAAACCACAAGGAGCAGTGCTGTGTCTCACTGGCTGCAGGTAGTCTAACAACAGAAACTTTATGATGTTGTTTCTGTGGTGCAAATTATGGGTAAATACAATAAAATAAGTAAAATATCAAGCTTGTAACTTCATGGTGTGAGATGAGGATGAAATTTAAATATTTACAATAACATACATGCATACAGTAGATGAGCAGTGCTTTGCTGATTTAACGGACATACTAATTGATATTTTCTCAGGTCTCCCTCATTTCTCCGCTGGGATTTTCCGTTGCTGGGGCAGAGATACTTTCATCGCTCTCAGAGGACTGATGCTGCTCACTGGGAGACACGCTGAAGCCCGGTACGTGTGTGTAAATATTTCCTGATGAGACATTTTGAGTGTATAAGTAGTTGGGGGATTCTCTTTTTTTTTTTTTTTTAATAAGCTGCTTCAGATGCCTTTTTAATTTTGAATGTCAGCGCTAAATATAATTTGTCTGAGTATCAGCCCTCAAAGCCCACAGTGACTAAACTCTAAAATTAACCTTCCTGTCATATGGTCTTCATAGTAACATCATCCTGGCCTTTGCGGGGACGTTGCGCCACGGATTGATCCCTAACCTGCTGGGTGAAGGTCTCTGTGCCAGATACAACTGCCGTGATGCTGTGTGGTGGTGGCTGCAGTGCATCCAGGTAGGAGCAAACTGTGATCTAGAGAGAAAAGTTATAGTTGGAGAGAGAGAGAAAACTTAAAGCTACATTGTTTGTTTTTTTTTTAAGCCATTTGCAGGCAGTTGAACAAGCTGTAAACACAAAAATGACACATCATCACTTTAGGGTTTCAAGTTTCAAGTTCATAAACAATGAAGGATTCAAGTGCAGCAGGAAGATGTTGCCAAAATGTCCTGATAGCTTTAAGTGGAGACCAGTGAATTAGTGTTTAGAGGTGAATTCATACGCAACCCTCATCCTCTCATTTGGTTTTCTGCCTGCATGCGAGCATCTCAATGATGAAGATACTCGGAAAGACATCTAATACAATAAAGTTTATACTGTTAATGTGTTCACAAACTTTACGTGTATGTCCAGAAGATATAGAGCATTATTAGTGTTCACATTTTTGTTTCATTTTTGATTTGATTTGTATTCGATTGTATTTGATTTGTGATGTGCTTCTGTGCAGGACTACGCTACCCACGTTCCCCAAGGACATGAAATCCTCCGCTGCCCTGTCACACGCATGTACCCGACAGACGACTGTGAACCATGCAAACCTGGAGAGGTGGTATGTATCACACACACACACACACACACACACACACACACACACACAGACACACAAACACATTTTTTTATTTCTACTTCTAAGTGTTGCCAAAGTTAGAAATGCTAAATTCTAACACTAATTTCAGCCATACAAATATTCGAACATTATCATATTGTGGTGTGTATTAACATGTTTGTTGTGTGTGTGTGTGTGTGTGTGTGTGTGTGTGTGTGTGTGTATGTGTGTGTGTGTAGGAGCAGCCTCTGTATGATGTAATTCAGGAGGCTCTGCAGCGCCACCTAGAGGGAATTTCCTACAGAGAGAGAAATGCTGGACCCAAGATAGACATGCACATGAGAGATGAAGGTGCGGACTATTGTGGTGGCAATCTGAAAATAAAAAGCCAACAAAGACCAAGTCGTCTTTCTGAAAAACCCTGCAAGGGATCAACATACACTCACAACCAGACTGTGAACAAAACCAAAGATGAGCATAAACTAAATGGTTTTACATGTTCAAGGTTATACAATATGAGTTTTTCCAAAGTGCAAAGTCTAAAATGGTGCAGATAATTTTTTTTTTCATTACACTATACACGTAGAGTACTGTGTATTAAACACTAATGCACACAAACATGTCCCAAATAAAGACAATTATGTCTGAGGTAGAGGTTTAGTGGTAGGTAGAGGTTTAATGCCAACTCAACTATTTCTGAGCTCTTCTTCTTCTTCTTCTTTCCAGGGTTCAACGTGGCTGTTAAGGTGGATCCAGCAACGGGCTTTGTCAGCGGAGGAAACCGCTTTAACTGCGGCACCTGGATGGACAAAATGGGAGAGAGTGATAGAGCAAGGAACAAAGGCATGCCTGCTACTCCAAGGTAACACACACACACACACACAGTTATTCCAGCTGCCATTCTTATCTTATTACTTTAATGCATGTGATTTTGATTCCACATTTGATTTCTGTGGGACTTTTGTCTGTCCAGAGACGGAGCACCAGTAGAGATAGTCGGTCTTAGCAAGTCGACTGTGCGCTGGGTTGTGGAGCTCCATGCCAAAGGACTGTTCCCTTACGATGGAGCTAAAGTACACAGAGACGGTACTACACACATGCTGTACACACGCACATACAGTTAAATGTTTAAATCCAGAGATGACTATCCATCTGCCTTTGCAGAACATTTTTAAAGCTTTCAGTAACTGAGGAACAAATTTATATAATAGTAATAGAAGTGATAGAATAGCTATGACTGGAGAATAGTAAACAGTGTGTTCAGATAAAGAAATGTCTCCTGCACTATCAGCTATCTGTAATAAACTCTTTGCTTTGTGCTCCAGGTAAGGAAGTGTTTATCCCATACTCCCAGTGGAACAACCAGCTCCAGAAGTCCTTTGAAGTAGGTTTCTGGGTGTCTGGGGATCCAAAGGACCCCAATGAGAAGCACCCTGACCTGGTTCATAAAAAAGGTATCTATAAGGACAGCTATGGAGCCTCCAGCCCCTGGTGTGACTACCAACTGAGACCCAATTTCACCATCGCCATGGTAGTGGTAAGTGGACAATCGAAAACTTGTATGTAATTGTCTTGATAATAAAGTTACAAATAATTGTGTGTAACTTTAGTGGCTGACAGGTCTTTATGGCAGAGTTGTGCCTGGCTGGCTGATACCCTCTCTCTGTGTCTGTGTCTGTGTGTATGTGTGTGTGTGACAGGCTCCAGAGCTGTTCACAGTAGAGAGGGCCTGGAAGGCTCTGGAGGTGGCTGAGAAGAAATTACTGGGACCACTGGGAATGAAAACACTTGACCCTGAGTAATACATCTTTATATACTCTCAACCCACACACACACACACACACACACACACACACGCAGACAAAACAAGCCTCAGGTTAAGATGAGTGAACTGTATACTGTCAGTATACAGTAGCACAGAGGTAGAAATATCAGTGGTGGTTTTGTCAGTGTAACTCTCACACACATGCTGTTTCCATGTTTGTATCTTGATCATATTGTATGACCTGTCTGTTTCAGTGACATGGTGTACTGCGGTGTGTATGACAACGCGCTGGACAATGACAACTACAACGTGGCAAGAGGCTTCAACTACCACCAAGGACCGGTGAGTCAGACCAACCTCTGCTGGTGACGTGTGGTACTGCACTGTTTGAATACACATCGCTGCAAGCTGTGCAATAACTATGTCTGTGTGTGTGTGTGTGTGTGTAGGAGTGGCTGTGGCCCGTAGGTTACTTTTTGCGTGCTAAACTGTACTTTGCCAAGAAGCTGGGTGACGACACCTACAAGAAGACAGTCACCATGGTCAAAAATGTTCTGTCACGACACTACACTCACCTGGAGAGGTAGGACTGTTACCTGTTATATGTCCTACGTAATGAATGGACACCCTGCTCCAGCAGTTTTCTCATCTTGATTTTAAAATTGCAAACAAATATGACCTGAGACTTCATTTTGAATATAGAGCTCTGGAGTTCAGTCTTGACTTTGGAAACAGCAATTGATAAAACAATCTCATTTCTTCTAAAGTGAATTATAAACAGATATGAGATAAAAAACATGCATTTTCTCTTTCAACCTGTCCTCCATCTCCTCAGGTCTCCATGGAAGGGTCTGCCAGAGCTGACCAATGAGAATGGCCAGTACTGCCCATTCAGCTGTGAGACCCAGGCCTGGTCTGTGGCTACTGTGCTGGAGGTCCTCTATGACCTCTAGATGACCTGTGACCTGTGTCTGCTGCCCTGTCCCGCTAATGTTGTACTTCCTGTTGTAGCTGAGAAAGAAAGAAGCTGAAGAGGCAGGTAGCTCAGTTTAGACCCATTACACACACTGGCCTCTGACATCATTTCCTGTCATCAGAAAGGTTCCTGTGCTGCATTCATGTACTGTGGGGAAAAAAAACTAAAGTGTTCAAGTGTTTGCATGATAAAATGTATTTAAAGCTGACAAGATACCTCGATGGGATTTGTCTAACTTTAACACAGTGTTATCCTCAGACTGAGAGCCCAGAGAGTAGTTTGTCTTGTCAGGCCATTTTAATACTTGTGACTATGAAGTAACTAATTGGTAATAACTCTGTTAATAACTGTTGCTGGTTTCTATTATTAAACCCAGAGTTACCTTGTACTTCTACTTAGAATTGTTTTTATCTAGGAATCTCAAGTTTTCCCATGTGACATAAATGCAGCATTTTTCCAGGTTGAACCATTACTTCAAACTTGTAACAACTCCTGAACTGATTCAGTGTCAGTGTTCATTTTTCAAAAGTAAAAGCAGTACTTCTTAAAAAACCATCACATTATTTGGTTTGGAATGTACATTTTGTTGTTGTTTTCTGTATTCTGTCCCCAAATCAAATAAATTAAACCCACATTCACTTTAAAACCTGCATTCACCAGTTACATTACTTTGATTACATTTGATCCAATTCACAGAAAGACACCAGCAATTGCTGCATTTTCTCTCGCTCCTAAAACTGGTACATAAACAAACCATTAGCTAAACTGTTTCATAATTGCCACTGAGGCTTATAACAGTGATTGTTTTTCTTTAGTTTGAAGATGTAACAGCATTATTTCTAAACCAGAGCTCAGCTCAAATAACTTCACTCGGTTGAGGAAGTGGAATTATAGAGATTTTTGGCACGAGATAGTTGTATTCAACCTCTGAAATAATAATAACTTGTATTATCTATTTGGAATGAATAGAATTGGTTTCAGCCAAGTTGTGATGTGTATTAAATATTATATCACTCACTGTACATTGAAGCACTTTGACCTTTCAGCCAACAGTTGAACTAAAATATGTCTTTCTTATCAAATTAGAACAACCTGCCACTGTGTGCATTTACTGCTTGAATCCTACCTCCTAACTGTCACAGCTCTGCCCTCATGTCACTTGTGTCTCAATATAAGATTAAAATACACTTAAGACAACACACAATTACATAGTTACTGTAACTGTCTGCTCTTAAAGAAACATAGTTTATTTTGCCTTTGTGACTATATAGAGATTCTTGACAGCTCAACAACACTCAAACTAACCAACATTTCGTACAGTGGACACACATGTGGTAACAGCATACAGGTGACATCACCAAGCCTAACTGTTGTCATTGTTGTTGGAAGTCTACAGTTTTGGTTCAGTTTGGAGCAGCTGTTTTCTGGACACCTACGACACAACTACATGAGTTTAGAATATTTTTTAGCTTTAATGTGTAAAATTAATATCCTGCAAAAAATAGTCTTCCAGGTGTTTCCCTGTTTTTCCCACAAGCCTTATGATGTAGTTCAATGTTTCTATCGTGTGCTCTGTCGTCACCAGTCAGCTGTGTAGTAATGTTCAAAAAGCTGTTGCATGAAGTTTGTTTCCCAAGTGCCATGAAGCAGAACACTTGTAGTGCTTTGTGTTTGATCAAAGTGTAACTGTGATGTAGATCTCAACCTGCTGTTGACACCACTGTCTTACAGTGAAAGTAACAGGACAATACTGTGTAACTGGCTCTGAGACGAGCTAACAGAAGTCACTGTGTATCTTAACACTGTGATGTATTGAACTTGTATCACTGCTGTTTTTAACCTGTTCAAAGTTCTCTGTCAGACACTCGATCATAATACATCCAGTAGTTACTTAGAATTCTTGTTTCTGAAAGTCAAAAACTAAAAAGACTGATGTGATTGATATAATTGGATCACATCCAGCTGAAGCTGAGGGACTGTTCCTTTGTTGAACAGTAAAATTACTGGTCTAAGACCAACAGATTATTTTTAATTGACATAATGAAACATTAAAGAGCAGTTGTCTGTTAATTATTCAGTGTAGCACTTTTAATATTCTACTTTTGCACTATGCAGTTTACTGATGGCCAGCAGAGCCAGACGATTTAATAATAAGAAATAATCAAGTCAAGGTTAGATGAGTATTTTAACAAATATAATGTTCATGATTCGTGACATCACATCGCTACAATCACATAGGACAGTGCAAAGTGTGTGAGCTGAAACTAAAGTTAGTTTTATTAAACAGTATTAAAGGATTTAAGGGATAAATACTGGACACTTGTACCATCAAGCCCCTCTTTCCATCAGTCTGCCTGTCATCTGTAATGTTGTTGTTCACTCTGTTTGCTTGGTGTAACTGTTGCCATAGACAGAGCAATGCTAAATAAACTGTTACATGACTTAACTCTCGGCTCCTTTTCTTCCTCTGTGTGTGTGTGTGTTATTAAATTTTAGGGTGAAGACTTTAGATGTAATTCAGGGGTGGGTTAGGGTAGGGTACAGTGTTTTTAGTTTGAGTCATTCATGACATTGACATGCTAATAGACCCACGTGTGTAATAGTTTGGGTAAAGGAGGACACATGAATGTTTTAGGAGATTTGGGCTCAAAGAAGAAGTAAGTGAAACTTAGAGTTTTTGAAGCTGCAAAAATAGCTTTCATCATCCTCAAATGTCTTCCTTTGACCAGACCAACAACTCAAAAGATATTCTGCAGGACACAGAAGTCAAATGTCTGATGTTTGCTGATGACCTGGTTCTCCTGTCTCCCTCCAGAGAGGGCTTACAGCAGAGCCTGGACATCCTCCACAGGTTCAGTCAGACATGGGCCCTAACTGTAAATATGAACAAGACCAAAATATTGACTTTCCAAAAAAGATCCAACTCACAGAAACATTAGGAAATATAGAAATTGAACACACAAAACATTATACATATTTAGGCTTGAACATCAGTTCCACTGGACATTTTGGCCTGGCTGTGAATGAGCTGAAAGAGAAGGCAAGAAGGGCTTTTTACACCATCAGAAGGAAAATACCAATTAACATTCCAATTAGGACCTGGCTCAAAATTCTAAATTCAGTAATAGAGCCAATAATGTTATATGGTAGTGAAGTATGGGGTCCATTTACCAGCCAAGACCTCCCAAAATGGGAAAGACACCTGATAGAAGCCCTGCATGCAGAACTGTGCAAAAACATACTGAGAGTCCACAGACATACCACCAATAACACATGCAGGGCAGAACTTGGTCAATACCCTTTAATAATTAAAAGAAGCGTAAGCGTAAGAAGCGAGCCATCAAATTGTATAAACACCTCCAATCTAGTGACCCCCACTCCTACCAGTACAAAGACCTTCAGTGCCACCACTTGAACAAAGATCAGAGTCCCCTCTGCCAGCTGATGCTGAAGCTCTGCCCACACACACCAAAAACAATCTGGCCCAACCAAATCATCTCAAAACAAAAAGTAAATTATATCAAATATTGGAACAAAACCACCAAGTCACAAGGTAAATTAGAATTATATTTGACCCTAAACAGAGAGTACACGGTGGCAGAATACCTGACCACCGTGACTGACAGAAACCTGAAGAAAACGCTGACAATGTACAGGCGGAGTGGACACAGCCTGGCCATAGAAACAGGCCGTCACAGGCAGAACAGGCTCCCCAGAGAGGCCAGGCTGTGTTCACTTTGTCATAAAGGAGAAGTTGAGACAGAATCTCACTTCTTATTATCTTGTGACAAATACCAGGACTTGAGAAATTTTTTTTTTTGAAAAATTCACCCAAAAAAATAAATGTACAATAATAGCCGCAAAATATATTAAATCCTGTCATGATATTAGAAAAAAAAAGCCCTGTAGCAGATGTTTCTGTATGATTATATATGTAAAAAATGCATATTATTATATTGTATTTGATATTGTTATTTATTTATGTTTATATATTGTTATATAGATGTTGATCATCTGTGAATGTTTGTGGTTTTTGTGCTGCTTTGGCAATATGGATATGATCTGTCATGCCAATAAAGCTTATTTGATTTGATTTGAGAGAGCGTCTGAAATAAAGGTGAATGCTAGCAGAGCAGGGGAAAAGGTTAGCAGCAGCAGTAAGTTGTCAGTCTGGCAGTAAATGTACAGACTACAGTGTGTCAGTTAATAAACGCTGCAGCTTGTCATACTGTGAGAAGTCACGTCTGTTATTTCCCTAACTGCTGGAAAAGTGAAGGGGTTAGCCCCAAAGTTGGCAACAATGGGATAGCCTAGCTTAGCAACGCTAAACAGATAAATAGAAAACGGAGAAATGTGTAGCTGCCTGCTAATCCCGTCATACTAAAACATTTTGATAGAGCGCCGTGTACCACACAAAATTGCTTCAGTTAGTCAGTAAGCACAACCAGATATAAGACACTCCGGATAATAAGGGGCACTGTTGTTTTTGAGAAAATTAAAGGCTTTTAAGTGCACCTTATAGTCCAGAAAATATGGTAATTTCAAGGTTTCTTTAAATGCTGATGTGACTCACCTTGACCACTTCTACGATTTGGATGAACATGAAATTCAATGTGAAAAACCAAAAAAACCTCCCAGGGTAGAAATGAACTACAACCAATCACTGCTTAAAATTTGGTCATGTGAGCCACTAATGGCATACACGCTAAGTCTAAAGTTACAGTTGACAGCCCTCAGTTTGTAGAGAACCTCAGGATAGAACAACACTGTTATAACAGGCATAGAGAGGAGGCAGACACCTCTAACCTGCCTCAACATGTTCAACAAGACGGCTTCTCTCCAGTGTGAATGCGTTGGTGGATTTTTAGAGTACTATCTGTAGTGAAAGTTTTTCCACATTGGTCACAGCTGTACGGCTTCTCTCCAGTGTGAATGCGTTGGTGGATTTTTAGAGCACCGTCTGTAGTGAAAGTTTTCCCACATTGGTCACAGCTGTACGGCTTCTCTCCAGTGTGAATGCGTTGGTGGCTTTTAAGAGTACTGTCTCTAGCAAACATTTTCCCACATTTGACACACCAGTATGGCTTCTCTCCAGTGTGAATGCGTTGGTGGATTTTTAGATGATTGTCTCTAGCAAACATTTTCCCACATTGGACACACCGGTACGGCTTCTCTCCAGTGTGAATGCGTTGGTGGATTTTTAGAGTACCATCTGTAGTGAAAGTTTTTCCACATTGGTCACAGCTGTACGGCTTCTCTCCAGTGTGAATGCGTTGGTGGATTTTTAGAGACCTGTCTCTAGTGAAAGTTTTTCCACATTGGTCACAGCTGTACGGCTTCTCTCCAGTGTGAATGCGTTGGTGGTTTTTTAGAATACCATCTGTAGTGAAAGTTTTTCCACATTGGTCACAGCTGTACGGCTTCTCTCCAGTGTGAATGCGTTGGTGGATTTTTAGAGACCTGTCTCTAGTGAAAGTTTTTCCACATTGGTCACAGCTGTACGGCTTCTCTCCAGTGTGAATGCGTTGGTGGTTTTTTAGAGACCTGTTTCTAGTGAAAGTTTTTCCACATTGGTCACAGCTGTACGGCTTCTCTCCAGTGTGAATGCGTTGGTGGATTTTTAGATAACTGTCTCTAGTGAAAGTTTTTCCACATTGGTCACAGCTGTACGGCTTCTCTCCAGTGTGAATGCGTTGATGGATTTTTAGAGACCTGTCTGTAGTGAAAGTTTTCCCACATTCGTCACAGCTGTACGGCTTCTCTCCAGTGTGAATGCGTTGGTGGATTTTTAGATGACTGTCTCTAGCAAACATTTTCCCACATTGGACACACCAGTACGGCTTCTCTCCAGTGTGAATGCGTTGGTGGATTTTTAGAGACCTGTCTCTAGTGAAAGTTTTTCCACATTGGTCACAGCTGTACGGCTTCTCTCCAGTGTGAATGCGTTGGTGGATTTTTAGAGACCTGTCTCTAGTGAAAGTTTTTCCACATTGGTCACAGATGTACGGCTTCTCTCCAGTGTGAATGCGTTGGTGGATTTTTAGATCACTGTCTATCCTGAAAGTTTTCCCACATTGGGCACACCAGTACGGCTTCTCTCCAGTGTGAATGCGTTGGTGGATTTTTAGAGTACTGTCTCTAGTGAAAGTTTTTCCACATTGGTCACAGCTGTACGGCTTCTCTCCAGTGTGAATGCGTTGGTGGATTTTTAGAGACTTGACTCTAGTGAAAGTTTTTCCACATTGGTCACAGCTGTACGGCTTCTCTCCAGTGTGAATGCGTTGGTGGATTTTTAGAGCACTGTCTATCCTGAAAGTTTTCCCACATTGGTCACAGCTGTATGGCTTCTCTCCAGTATGAATGCGTTGGTGGATTTTTAGAGACCTGTCTCTAGTGAAAGTTTTCCCACATTGGTCACAGCTGTACGGCTTCTCTCCAGTGTGAATGCGTTGGTGGATTTTTAGATGACTGTCTCTAGCAAACATTTTCCCACATTGGACACACCAGTACTATCCTGAAAGTTTTCCCACACTGGTCACAGCTGTATGGCTTCTCTCCAGTATGAATGAGTTGGTGGATTTTTAGAGTACTGTCTATAGTGAAAGTTTTCCCACATTGGTCACAGCTGTACAGCTTCTCTCCAGTGTGAATGCGTCGGTGGATTTTTAGATAACTGTCTGTAGTGAAAGTTTTCCCACATTGGTCACAGCTGTGAAGATTTTTTCCTGTGTGAACTTTCTCATGAATCTTTAAATAACTTGATGTTGTGAAGGCTTTTCCACAGTGTTGACAGCAGTGATGTTTGAGTTCCTTTCTTCCTGTTCGTTTCTATGAAAACAATCATACAGAGAAAGAGAGAGAGAGAGTAAATGAGATGACGTGGTGGAGCAAGTGATATAAAACCATAATTAGAGTTGCATTATGGGAAATGCAGAATCCAGACTTTTAAAGCTTGACCCTGACCACAAACTAAGGCTACATTCGAAACCACTTACTATACTGGCAGTATGTATGTAGTATGGAGTATGCAGTATGCAAGAAAAAAGCAAAATCTGCATTATGCCACCTGGAAAAACACCATAGGTTGTGCACAACCTATGGATCAACATGTTTGTCTCTTGATGGTTGAGTTTCAGATCACGTAGAGGCGTGGCCAAAGGTATGGAGTCAGATACCACGAGAAGGAGAAGCAGGATACCATCAACCAATGAGAAGACAAAAATATCCCAGTTGCACATTTCTTGATCTATGTATTATAAAACACTGGGTCAGGAAAAGAAAGTCAGTCAGACTTCGTGAACGGACAGACATTTTGTTGCTTCTCAGGGAAACTATAGTCAGACCCAGAGCTCTGTAACATTGCATATTCTACTGGTGCTAAAATAAAACTTTTTGAGCCTGAATACCTTCTCCTATTGCTTCATTAACTGAACATGCGAGGACCAGAACAGAGAAAATAGCAAAAGTCCTCAACAGGGTGAAGATTTAAAAAAAAAATATTCACAACAGCCACCACCCTCCTTTTGATAAATAACAGTCCTTAAGTTTATAAGTTTGTGGCAAACTAAGCTATACATTTAGACTACATACAGCCAGCAAAGGGGAAAGCTAATTCAACTTCTACTTCAAAATAAAATACCGTACATGTTTACTTCAAATACGAGAAAATACGAGACTGAATGTTACTAATAAAACAGAAACAAATTAACTTCACAATAAGCAATTAAATACAGATATATATTTGGTTGAAAAACAAATAAAAATGATGTCTTAAGAGTTTTCTTGAGTTTTTGGAGGCCAGCTTAAAAAAGAATCTCTTTGTGGCTGTTTTTATAAGTTAGGATAAAACGGGAGGACTTTGGGTGTGTTCTAAAAGGTTTTATTGATAAAAATGCAATTTCTTTGTTCCAGGGGCTTTAGATTTGGCTAGTGACGTGCAGCCTGCTTCTCCTGAAGTAAAGGAATTACATAAAAAACTCACACTTCAAGTCACTGTTGCCTATTATTTCACATTAAAGCTGTAAACACATTCTTCTCATAATGTTCAAGCATTCATGATATTTCTGATTAATAACAACCTTTCAGCTGGTATCATATTTGTAAAACCATTCAAGAAACAGTTAAGCAGTTTAATTGAGGTGAACTTAACTCTTAAATCATAATATGAAAACATTTAATGTGACAATAAAACAAAACTTTAGACTCAAATCCTTCAAACATTATATCTTTACATTCTATTACTTTAGAAACTTCATTCTTTCAACACAACTACTTATTTAATTTAACTGTTAAAATATGATTGTGAGGTTAATAGATCACAAGTTAAACACATTTTAAAATACAAATACATGGTCATCAAACTATCACTAACTAAATAAGAGAATTTAACTCTTGTCAATAGAGGAGCAGTATTGTTATTCGTAGTATAAAAGGTTAACAAAATCTAAGTATTATATCTCTTTAGTAGATAGTCATAAAACTATTAAAGTTATACCATTCTTCTTGTATTTACATGACAAATAGCATGATATAAGGTGCATCATGATTAGACATTTAACTGACATGAATTTCAGGTTTGCCTAAACTTTGCAGGGAGGCTGTGGTGTAAACCCATATACAAGACAGTGACGTGCTAATGTGAAAAACTGTAAAAAAAAATAAAAAAAAAAAAATAAAATAAAATAAATAAATAAATAAATAAATAAGGTATTGTGAGACAAATGGTAGTGGAAAATACAAGAAGAGGTGGAAAGTAATATGAGAAGCATCAGATAAGATTAAAACTATTTTTAGGCTCACGGCCCAGCAACAGTCAAATGAGTAATTTTGTAATAGTGTAATTGGTCAAGAAGGTATGGGATGACCACTCAAGGCGTGACTAGAGCTAGTCCAAGGTATATAATCCACGCCCTGTCCAAAACTAGTTAGAACATGTTTGGTGTTGCCTTTTATAAAATATTAAAAGTTCAACTTTTCTGCTCAGACCTCTGTCTCCTGCTAATTTTTTGAACTCCTGCAAGTTTTCGTTTGATTGACAGCGTTACTACAATAAAATATCAGTCAGAGCGACAAAACCACTACTTTCACTGCAATACTTAAACTACATTTAGCTGCTAATACTAAGACTTTTACCAAATAGGATTTTCCATGCAGGACTTTGTAGCGGAGTATTTTGCATTGCTGTCTACTTTTACGTCAGTGTATAAGTATAGTCTTCAAGTAAACTGAGATTACTTTCTAGCTTCGTTTGCAGCAAGATGAAAGTAAGGAACACAGAGTTATTTTTAGTTTTTACGGCTGAAAAGCTCCGTGAGCACAGAGCCCGGAAGTTTCCTTTTTTTCCAGACTTTCTCTCCAACAACAGAATGAACAGATGATACAGGGACCCTCGAAACTGGTCCCCCGTCTTTAGTTTTTAGGTTGTTTTTTTTTTATCTATTTTTTTTTTTTTTATCATCAAGTCTTGAACACTAACCTGTTTATCAGCGGCAGCAGAGGGTGAGCCTCATTCCTCTCTTTTAACGGGGCAGTCGCTGCAGCTCCGGGTTCTGGTTCTCCTCCACTCTGCTCTTATAGCGGTAGGTTTCCCTTCTGACTGCCGGACTGTGTGTCTGTGTCACTTTGAATATCACCTCTTGTTTGAGATGAACCGAGGGTATGTCTTAAGTCTTTTATTTCCCGGAAGCCTTTTACCAGCCCGCACACCCCCTTATTGGATATGTGTTACTGATTGGACGCTGCAGCTGATCAGACTGATCTGATACATCACTACACTTTCATACCCAAGTAGAGACAAATTACAGATTATATTTATCACTCTAAAGTTTAATGTTTTATTTGTTTTCTGATTCATCATATAGATAGAAATCTGTTAGTTGTCGGTCTGATCAAGAAATGAACAATAAACAACTTTCTTCAGTCATTATAAAGATTTTTCTATATAATGAATTTCAGAATAAAATATAATGAAATTTAGCCAAACTGAATTTGAAATTTTCCTTTCAACATCACCATTTTTTAATGACAGAAAACATTTCAAGATGGTGAGTAAACTTGTTTTTTTTTTTTTTTTTTTAATGTGTTTTATTGCAGTAAATGTGTTTGATGACAGACATCAGCTGTGTTTGGAGGTGTTGATGGTGTAAATCTGAACAGTCTCGCTCATCATTAGATCCTCCTCATCAACGGATATTTAAAAACCTGTCATCTTTTTTTCCACAGCCTTTTGATATTCATCATGAAGGCATCAAGGGTCACTCTGTTTTTTTTTTTTATTTGTTCTCTGTGCAATACTGCTGTTGTTTTGGGATTTGAATTACATTTTTATTCATTAGTGACACGGGGTGCCACATGAGTCACTACGAGTCACTTCGCTACATAGCTGTGCAATAGCAATGGAGTAAACAATTAAATGCTGTCTCACATGATGCTAGGCTAAGCTGGCTAGTTCAAGTGAATGAGACTAGAGTAGGGATGCACGATATTGGCTTTTTTGCCGATATCTGATATGCCGATATTTCCAACATACTGTGCACTTTTTTTTTTCCAGATGACTGAGGAGACACGCAGAGACACCACAGCTATGGTTAACACTCACACACACACACATCCACAGCTGAGCCAACCAACATGCAGTAACCAGCAGCATCTTTGATCATATCTGCTCCATGAAATAAATTTTTGAAGATCTTTTTTCCATCTTCATCCAATTCTAGACACACATTTGATCACGTGTTCTCAGTCTGTGTTATCTATTGGTTATTATAGATCATTATCAGCTTTTACAAGTACTGTACTTTATTCCTACAGTGATGAGACACAGAAGGAAAGTGACAAAAGTCAGTAATAAGAACCAAAAATCAGATTTAAAAAAGACCAGTTTGTGCAGATGAGGTTAAAAAATGTGACGTATCGGTCAGTCATTATCCTAAACATTGTGAAATAAAATATGCTAATAATAATGGTAAAAATAATTCAGTGTTGGATCTGTCTTTTTAATCACTGTTGGAACAATAACATGGAAAAATACAAACACCAACAAAGTGTATTTGGGAACCAATGTGGACAGAAAAAAAATCAAAGCATCAGGAGAGAAAAAGCCCATAAAAGCTCATCAAATGTGCTGTTGTAACGTCAGCTTACAGCTCTGGACTGGTATTGTCTTTGCTCCCAACTTTCAGCCAATATTCATTTACATTTTGGCTCATTTACACCATTAAATGTGTGCTGAATGATCTATTAGCAGATCCTGTTTGCATTGCAGCCATGTTGTTTGTATGTAGCTGCTTCCTATGAGGACTGAATGTTACTGTGTTTCTTCCCAGCAGGAATAATACAAGTCATTTTGCTGTAGCTATTAATTCATTTTTACAACAATGTGACTGAATTATTGTGGGCTTTTTCCCCAATTTTTTAAATCACCATTATTGAACTTTTTTTTTCACAGTTTCACACTTGTTTTCAGTAAAAACCTGTTGTCTTCAATATTTATTGGAATTTTGCTTAACTGGCTCATTGTGCACCTACAGGCATAGTGAGGGCAGAAAAAGTCAGATTGAATAATAACAATCAAGTGTTTATGTCTGAAACATGTGTTGATATTCATGCTTTGGGTTTGTCCAGCTGAATATTCATGTCTGTTACAGACCACATCCTGTCAGTTCTTCATGGTTAATATACCGTCAGGAACCATGAGTTCACTTACAGAGGACTCCTCCTCCTCCTCCTGTGATCTTCATCCTGTCTGAATGGAACTTTCATCTGGTTTCAATCATAACATGACATTCAACAGCAGGGCTTCTACTTTTTAACATTCACAACATAAAGTCATAGAGCTGTATTTTATTTTTTATTGTTTTATTTGTGATGAATTGAGGTGTAATTTAGTGGTTTCCAATCAGCCGTAACCTGCATGTCTTTGTGTTGTGGGAGGAAACCTGAGTAGCAGGAGAAAACCCACGCAGGCACGAGGAGGACATGCAAACTCCACACAGAAACAAGCAGAAACAGGCAGGTGGAGGTGTTTCTGTGAGGCTGCAGCGCTGATGGCTGAGCCTGCGTGCCGCCCTGAAGGAGGTTAGGAAAGGTGGAGGGGGGAGAGGGGAGAGGGAGTAGAGGTAGAGGGGGGAGAGGGGAGAGGGAGTAGAGGTAGAGGGGGGAGAGGGGAGAGGGAGTAGAGGTAGAGGGGGACGGGGGAGAGGGTGGGGGTGAGGAGAGAGGGTGGCGGAGAGGGACGAAAGGTACAACGGTGAGAAGAGAGAGGTTGGGGGAAGAGGAAAGGGGGAAGGATGGGGGTGAGAGAGCTGGAGGAGTGGAGGGAGCATGGTGAGAAGGGCTTCTGCTGGTGGTTAGGCCTGAGATGAACAACCAGCAGCTTCCTCCACCTTTCTGCTGGTGTTCTTCTTTTTCCTGAGTAACCAGCTCAGAAAACCTCTTTTCTCCTTGTTCTCATTTTGTTTTTGTGCCAAATTTTTGTCTTTATCTTTTTTCTCCGCTTTTAGTTTCTTTTTTTCCATTTTCTCTTCTTTAGCTCTTTGTTTCTTTAGCTCCTTCTCCTGTTTTTTTCTTTCTTTCTTTTGTTTCTTGTCCTCATTTTGTTGTTGTTGCTGTTCCTCTTGTTTCTCCTCATTTTCTTGTGGCTCTTCGTTCTTCCCTTCGTTTTCTTGTTTGTCTTCATTTTCCTCGTTCTGTTCCTGATTCCCCTCATTTTCTTCTTCATTTCCCTCATTTTCTTCTTGATTTCCCTCGTTTTCTTCTGGTTTCTGTTCCTGATTCTCGGTGTTTTCTTCTTGATTTCCCTCATTTTCTTCTTGATTTCCCTCGTTTTCTTCTGGTGTCTGTTCCTGATTCCCCGTGTTTTCTTCTTGATTTCCCTCATTTTCTTCTTGATTTCCCTCATTTTCTTCTTGATTTCCCTCGTTTTCTTCTGGTGTCTGTTCCTGATTCCCCGTGTTTTCTTCTAGATTTCCCTCGTTTTCTTCTGGTGTCTGTTCCTGATTCCCCGTGTTTTCTTCTTGATTTCCCTCATTTTCTTCTTGATTTCCCTCGTTTTCTTCTAGTTTCTGTCCCTGATTCTCCGTATTTTGTTCTTGTTCTTCTTCTTGGATCTCCTCTTTCTCCTGTTCTGTCTGTGTGTCTGCATGACATGTGGCTGTGACTTTAATTTGAATACTTTCCTTTAGGGAGGAGATCAGTGCATCTCTTTGAGATATTTCATCTCTGTTCTTTCGGATGACCTCATTTAACTCCCTCTCCTTGGCCTTTAGGCGCTGCTCCAGCCTTTTGATGTTGGCATTACAGGCGCGCCACTTGTTGGACTCCACCATTTGGAACCAGTCGTTCCATTCCGCAAGCCGCGTTTCAGCAACGTTTAGGCGACTTTTCAGATAACAGCAGTCCTGGCAGGGAGGCCTTTCGGCTGGTGGTCCCTGCTGGTTGGGACGCTGTTCTGGACGCCGTTGTGGATGCTGATGTGACGCAGCATGAGCATATCTGCCCTGACGTCTTGAGTTCTGTCTGTTCATGTCTATCAAAAACAATGTTCAGAGGTAGTAAACAGTAAAATGTGTCTAGTGGTCTGTAGTAGCAGACGGTAGACGCTCTTTGTTCTTTGACGGACGCTTTATCTCGAACACGATGCTTGTGTTGGATGTGAAATGAAATGGAACGGTCTCCTATATACTGATCTGAATGCTTCCAGAATCTGACATCATCAAGTTGTTTTCTTTGATGTGCCAATATCAAAGACATCATCATAGCATGTCTGATGACATCATGAGCTCCAAGAGGTCATGTGACCTGACAGCAGATTAAAAAAAAATAAAAGTTGGATTAAAAAATAAAAGTTGGATTAAAAAATAAAAGATGTCAGATTAAAAAAAACAGGTATCAGATTTAAATAAAATTGAAATCTTTAAAGCAAAGTTATATTGGTGTTGACATTTAAATGACTCACTAATGATCACTAAAACCAGCTGATTCCTGCTTTGTTCTGGAAACTGAGTCATCATTTGTGTTTGAGACCTCATTGTCACATCAACTTGACAATATTTACTACAATATTTGCATTGTGTGTATGTCAGAAAGATTAGTGTCAGCCTAAAAAATAAATGTTACTAATGTCACCGGCCTCAGGGCTAGGGGTACCTGGGCCAGTAGCAGTTTTGCTGCACAGTCCTGGTTGGCTGTGGAGCAGTAAGGAACAGACACAAGTTATCTGTGTGTGACCAACTCAAGCGCCATTTTATTGTCTCTGGCAACAATGTTCAACTTCAATATCATTCTAGTGAACTAACAATATATTTCTGTATCCTAAACAAACATATATCCATGCTTAACTGATAACTTCTGTATCTGTTATTACTCTCATTTCAATCATATTTCAGTCACATCAGGTACATATCACTTCACATTCAACTGGTTTCTACTTCTAACAGTTTACTGTTATACTGACTGAAAATAAGTTGTTTCAAGTACCAGCATTTTTTACTCTAATAATACTTTAATATACATGGAATATTATTGTATATACACAGTTAAATGTGTGAAAATGTTGAACCAGCAATTCATTTCATAACTGTAATGTCAAATACGATACTATTATGAAACACAATCAAATCTCACAAGTTCCATATTAATTACACATATGATAAAACTCTACATTACATAACAATAACACATCCCTGCATAGATTTCTTTAACACCAAGTCAGTTTGTTTATGTTACTACATCACTAGATGACCGCCATTACAAAATTGCTGCGTCATACAGTACAACAAATTCAATGTAATTTCACCTCTAGCTCATGAAATACAATCTGAATACTTTCCCCTCACATCAAAAACTGAAAATCTTACATACTGTGGTGGAAAATTAGGATTATAATAATAAAAATGAAGGTGAAACATTTGTATTTACAATAAGCATTTTTAGAAGTAAACACTGAAGGAATGGTTTAACAGAAGTCTAGGTACAACTAAAAGAGTGACTCAGCTAAAAACTCAAGACCGTTAGAGTGTGGGAAAGTTGAAGAGTCCAAATCAGACTGGAAAAAAACTGCGAGCAATATGACACTAAGGTTGTCTATGTTTGGATTACTTTTGGGTTAATATCAAAAATAGGATCATCACAGAAGGTGTGGTGTAATATGAGACACCACATGAGGGGGTATAAAATGCATTGTTTGTGAGAATCTGCAGGTTTTGTTCCTTGGTCAAAGCCTCGGTTTACTTTGTATTTGCACTTTGATACACAGTAAATCTATTCACATTTAAACTCTTTTAGCTTCAGTGTATTCTTTCGAGTCTATTTCTCAATTAGTAATGAAATAAGTCTTTGAGTTATGGGAGAGTTGAAGTTCAAGGCCCAGCTGAAGATTTACCACGACAATTGGCGAGCGCAGCCAGGAGAGGAGTCAGGGACTCTGTGTCCGGACAGAACATCTACTGTTCAGAACCAACTGTGGCCACAATTTAAAGGTAAGCAGAGCCTTTTATCAAATCTGCTAAAAACGTTGCTTCTGACATTAGATTGTGTCTGCTCGGGCTGCGGGTTACTAACACTCTCCTCAAAAAAAACCTAGTCATAAAAGAAAAAAAAAAAAGAGAGAAATCACAACATCAAATTAATAAATTTAGAAAAAAAAAAAAAAAGAGAGACAGTTGGATCTTAACGTGCTGAGGTTTAGCCGCTCTGGAACATTTATTCAATTGAATCTGGTGGGCGGAGGACCCAGCAAACTAATGATCCAAAGGTCATAGGTCAAAGGTCAAAATCCCACTCTCATTAAATTGAATCTGGTAGATTGAAATATCGTGGCATTTAACTGACTGTTTGACAGTAAGACAGTGTGACTGACACTGTGTTTTATTTTGGCCCAAATCGATTGAATTAAATAATCGAAGCGTTGTGTAATTCTCACACAATTGGAAAAAAAAAGAGTTCAAATGTGAAAAAAAAGTGCTTTATGTATGAGTGGGGCTTCACTAACACTTTGGTTTAGGCAGAATATGAGACTATGCTGTAAATAAGATACTAATAGAGTGCTATAGGTTATTATCTCTTTTGAAGTTATTATTAGAAGTGAGTCTGGTTGGATTACGTCATACTAACTATGTGCAGAGTACACTCTTAGGCTGTTACTGCAACACCGTTTGGCCTGAGTTGCAGACCGTTTGGGCACAGATAAATTGCAACACCGTTTGGCTTGAGTTGCACCCCATTTAGAGGAAAAAAGACAAATTTTAGGAAAATTGCCAAAAAGCAATTAAAGTGTACAATTCTGAGGTTCCGCTATCATAGGGCAGGATCCGGTAAATAAATTAACAAATACCGAGATAACGCTATTTTAGGGCAGCACCCAGGTGTCTAAGATAACGCTGGAACAGGGCCAAGTTTGGCAGAGTCCGCAATGCCACTGTGTCAGGGCTGAATCTAGACAAATGCTTCTTTAACAAAGAGTGAATGATGCTAAAAAAACAGTGCGCTGTTGTGTAATTTTGTAAATATTCGACTGAGCTCTGTTGTAAATAATAATGATTATTTTGCGCGCTGTATATAAGATTCAAGTTTTTAAAGGCCTGTTTATTTGTTTGATAATATTGATTGTTTGCATTATTAACGACCAGATAAGAGCGCTCCAGTTCAAGGTGTCTATATAATTCTTGAGACGATTAAGTATACAGCATAAGTTATGTGACAAGGCTGCATTAGTCTTCTTTGGTGTGAAGTAGTTAAAAAAGAGAAGAACAAGAGATCCTAATGAAGTGGTTGAGCTGTAGGTGTGCCAAAAATTGAGACACAGCACGAGAGTACAGCTGCAAACACTCTGTTCCTTTTTTCTTTCCCATCGCAGCTGTGTGAGCGCAACACATGAGAGTGTGGGCACATAACACATTGATACAGGAGCATTTTAACATAACTTTCCTTCTTGAAAAAAGAGGAATACATATAAATAATAGAGGAGTGGAGTGTTGCTAAGGTGATAAATCTAATAATATTAATAAAATAAACTTAAGATTATGATAAATCAAGAAGAGGCTTAAAAAATGAGGCTAAGGTTGACTTTTCACCTTAGAACAGTTTATGCATGATTGTGACTAGTTTAAGAACGCTAAAATTGATGATTAGGGTAATTCTGCTATGACCCAGAGAGAACGGCAACTGTGCTTGTAAAGCTACTGAAAAGACAGCTGCTTGCCTCCGATTGCCAAGTTTTTTTTATCGCTGTTGGCAAAGACTGTTGTTTGGCCTTGGCATTCCAGGAGAGCTGCTCTTGCTGTAGACTGAGACTACAGTTTGTTTGCTGAGTTTTCTGAGGAAGTTATTATGATTGTTGACAAAGAAAGTAAATGAGATAAATACTTAAATAAATAATATTCTAATAGGAATAAAATCATTAAACGAGGAGCTAGAAACCAATAAAAAAAAAAAAAAAATGAACTGAAAACTGAATTAGTACAAGATAAAGTGAAATGGAGTCGGGTGTGAGTAGAATGGGAATAAAAAAGGCTGAAAAAGAATCAATCACACCTGCTCAACTGATGATTAAAAGACATCCAGAGCAGAAAAAGCTAATACTAAAATGTATGAAAAAGTGGAATAAAAGAACAATCGCAGGCCAGCAATGGCCAGTTGTGGGTACATTTGACATTGCCTGCTGTGATGAGGTTGAGGCCTATATTAAACACCATAAAGCATATGACACCAGTAACACAAGAGTGGGGAAAAGACAGAAGGAGAGAGAGGTTTTGGGATGGTTTATTCAAGAGGGAAAGGCATACAGACAGTCAGTTAAAAAATTATGGGATATAATAAAAACTGAGGGGATTAACAAAGCTAAAAATAATACAGAGACAGGTGTGATGCAAGCAGGCCCATCAACTAATGATCCTCCCCCATATACTGATAACGTAGGACAGTTTGTTGTGGGGTAGAGGGATTACTAGACATCCATGGGGAGCTAGTCGGAAAGATAAAGATAACAATGACTAACAGTGAGGAACCCCCCACAGGTAGTCAGCAGGGGTCGCCAACAGCATCGCAACCAAAGTCACAAACTTCTCAAACATCCTATGCAACATTGCTCAACGAAGCATTTTTAGAAGTAAACACTGAAGGAATGGTTTAACAGAAGTCTAGGTAAAACTAAAAGAGTGACTCAGCTAAAAACTCAAGGCCGTTAGAGTGTGGGAAAGTTGAAGAGTCCAAATCAGACTGGAAAAAAACTGCGAGCAATATGACACTAAGGTTGTCTATGTTTGGATTACTTTTGGGTTAATATCAAAAATAGGATCATCACAGAAGGTGTGGTGTAATATGAGACACCACATGAGGGGGTATAAAATGCATTGTTTGTGAGAATCTGCAGGTTTTGTTCCTTGGTCAAAGCCTCGGTTTACTTTGTATTTGCACTTTGATACACAGTAAATCTATTCACATTTAAACTCTTTTAGCTTCAGTGTATTCTTTCGAGTCTATTTCTCAATTAGTAATGAAATAAGTCTTTGAGTTGTGGGAGAGTTGAAGTTCAAGGCCCAGCTGAAGATTTACCACGACAGATGCAGTGCTGCAATAGAGAAAAGAAGAGAGGCAGGAAAGAAAGAAAATGGCGCAAAGCGGAGGAACGAACAGTGGAGAAAAAGAGAAGAAAATGAGAGATGCACTGTCCAATTTTAAATCTAAAGTCTGGGCGCACTTCGGCTTTTACTGTACTGACAATGGGACAACACTTGATAAAGAGTTCGTGATCTGCAAGAACTGTCTCGTGAAAGTCAAGTACACGGGCAGCACAACGAACATGCATAGCCACCCTGCCCGCCATCATCCTGATCTTGTCGCGGAGGGGAGGAAAGTTAGCGACGCTAATGCAAATGCTGCTTTAAGCCAGCCTACAATCAGTGCCGTATTTAAAGCAAAGCTTCCTTTTGCATCCCCCCGGGCAGCGAGCATTACAAAATCCATTGCTGGCTTTATTTGCAAAGACCTCAGACCATACAGTGTGGTTGAAAATGAAGGTTTCCGCCGAATGCTACAAACCCTGGAACCAAGGTATGACATACCATGTCGGAAATATTTCACTGAACAAGCTATCCCTGGGTTGTATGCTGAGACGAAAAAAAAAGTGGAAAATGCACTTCAGTCTGCTGAGAGAGTTGCACTTACGTGTGACGCGTGGACTTCCAGGACCACAGAGTCATTTGTGACAATCACTGCTCATTTTGTACACGAGTGTGAATTGCACTCTTACGTTCTTCAGACCCGGGTGATGTCCGAGTCTCACACCGGTGCTAACATGGCAGAAGTCATACGGAAGGCCACAGTGGAGTGGAAGCTTACAGGGAAAGACCCAGCCGTTGTTACCGACAATGCTTCTAATATGACTCTTGCTGTTGAGCTGACTGGATACCAACACATTCGTTGTTTTGCACATATACTTAACCTCGCGTCACAGCACGCGCTGAAAATGACAGCTGTCGCCCGACTCACTGCAAAGGTCCGGAGGATTTCCAAGTTCTTTCACAGAAGCACAGCAGCCGCCGATGCACTGAAGAGAAACCAAAGGATGCTTGGACTGCCACACCACAAGCTCATCACAGATGTTTCTGTGCGGTGGAACAGCACATTTGAGATGCTGGCCAGGTTTCTGGAGCAGCAGCCCGCGATCTGTACTGCCCTGTTATCTCCTGAGGTAGGTTATTTCTTCGATTCTAACGTTATATTGTTGCTGATAATGTAACGTTAGTGTAATAACATCTATGTGTGTTTCTCTTTTTATTTGTACAACATTAGGGATGCTAACTTTTTCTATGGGAAGTTAAGCTGGGGAATTTTGGAAATATTCCAAATTGGAAACTTTCCTTGAGAATTTATGGGAAATAACTGCAAATTGGGGGTAATTTAAACAAACTGGATCATATCCAAACATAAATGTAAGTATTTTTGTTTTGTCATAAGCAGACATCCATGCAAAATGCTTTGCTGCCGAATGTTTTGAGCCTTGCAGAAATTTTTGGCACTGAAACATGCCGCTGCATTTTGGTAGCATTCTTCACATAAGTCTTTAATGTACATTAAATGTGTGTTTTTAATGAAAGTTACATTCTGTCCTGTGTTCTCTCATTAAGATAAGGAAAAGTAGCACTGACATCTGTGCCCTGAATGAAACCCACATCTCAAATGCTGAGCAGATTGTGCAAGTTCTGAAGCCCATGTTAATAGCAACTAACATCATGTGCGAGGAGGAGAGCCCGACGATCTCTATCATTGCTCCGCTCCATGCCCAGCTTCTAAGTGACACAACCAGCGCCATTGAAGATTCCTCTCTGGTCAGAGAGATCAAGACCGCCATCCACCAAGACCTGTCCAAGCGTCACAACTCAGTGGAGGAGAAAAGCATCCTGTACATCGCATCAGCCCTCGACCCCAGGTTTAAGTCTCTGCAGTTCCTATTGCCACAAGACGTACAGGACACGCATGCCAGACTGACTGAAATGGCATCTGCTCTGAAGGTATTGCAGTCATTCTAACAGTAATAGGTCATTTTAGTTTCTTTTCTGCTTATATGCCTTTAAGTACTGCTAGATGCACACACACATCTTAAAAAGTTAATATTGAAAAGACATGCATAAAAATGTAAAATTGATAGTAATTCTTTGGAGATGTTATAACCTAAAAACACATTTTTAAATAGTAATGTAAATAGTTTGTCACTCTTTCTTACAGGAAGATGCAGGCATGGATCATTCTCAAGCGAGCCCTACTCCTACTGACGAAGAGGGAAGCACTGAGCAGCAGACTTTAGAGACCAATGCACACACACACCTAAGAGGAAGAAATCAGCACTTACTGATCTCCTTGGGCAGACATTCAAGACCGCCCACCATCAACTGTCTGCTACTTCCATTGCTGAAACAGAGGTCAAACAGTACCTAGATGCTCCACCTCTACCACTGACTGATGACCCATTTCACTGGTGGAAATGTCACGCTCCAGCCTACCCGCTCGTTGCCAAGCTGGCGAAAAGACTTCTGTGTGTCCCAGGGACCAGTGTACCTGCAGAACAGAAGTTTTTTCAACCGCAGGTGACATTATCAGCTCTCAGAGAAGTTGTCTAACCTCTGAGCATGCTGACCAGTTGCTCTTCCTGAAGAAGAACATGCACTTTTGAATTGTGTGTGCAGTACAGGTATTAGGTTAAGTAGGTTTTATACTAAGCACAAGTTAAATGTTCTCAGGCGAAGGTTACAAAGAACAAATTGATAGTAGCATTTGTTTTGAAATGTATGTTCAATGCAGGTATATGTTAAATTTTACACATGGTGGTAGTTGAAGTTAAAAATGTATGCTCAAGTCACTGCCCATTATTTTCATAGACCTCACTTTTGTTCATATTTAAGTCATTGACTGAAATGTTGTATTGTCTGAAATATTTTTCATATGCAATAAAATTTGCAAGTTTTTGTAAAACTATTTGTTCCTGCTTGTTAAACAGAACTGATGTGTCCATGTTTACAGAGAACTGGATCATAATAGCTCTAAAATGTGCATTTTCTGCATTATTAGGTTATTTTTCTTGAGTCATTAAATTCTGAATTTCTTCAGTGACACAGATATCGTGATGTATCGTGGATGAAATTACTTGCAATATATTGATCATCGCAGAATCGCTGTATCGTGATATTATCGTTATCGTGAGCAAAATATCGTGATAGTATCGTATCGCAAGGTATCTGGTGATACCCAGCCCTACTTGGAATGGTTTTATGTTTATTGTTACCTGTCAAGAGCAAGATGCGTTGTGGAGAGAGCCTTCGGCATCCTGAGGACCAGGCGCTGGAGGTGGATGTCCGCTATGAGCCAGAGGTCATCGCCTGCTGCACAGTCCTCCACAACATCTGCCTCAGCAACAGGGACCTGTTAGAGCCAGAGGATGTTGACGGAGCAGGAGGGGACCTCCCAGAACCAGCACCTCCAGGCGCCATCTGTGGAGCAGAGGACAGGCACAGGATGGCAATGCTGTGTTACACACCGGATCATGACTATGTTTAATTGAACAATCTAATATAAATAATTCAATGTATATAGACCAAAACTAATCTAATGTAAATAATTCAATGTATATAGACCAAAACTAATCTAATGTAAATAATTCAGTGTATATAGACCAAAACTAATCTAATGTAAATAATTCAATGTATATAGACCAAAACTAATCTAATGTAAATAATTCAGTGTATATGGCACAGAACCTTCTACCTTCAGGTTTTGTCTGTTAAGTTATTTCTTAAGTTCAAAAAGTTACATTTTCATTTTAGACACCCCTAATTAATATGTATATTAACTCTTAATATTATATTTGAATGTTCTTTTATATGTCTCTTTCTCACTTTGTCTTATTGCTTTCAGTGTTTAATGTAACGCACTTAGAATTGCCTTGTTGAAATCTGCTATAAAAATACACTTGCCTTCTTATGTGTGTGAACATTTATTTTTGAACCAGAACATAAACATAACATAACAACCAGAACAGAGAGACAACGTTATTTTAAATTAACTATTTACAGAAAAATGAAAAATACATAAATAAAATTATTTCCTTTTTTTTTTTAAATGAAGGCCGTTTACAGCCACATTAACAGAAACATAAAACAGAAACACAAAACTTGAAATGTACGGCGCCGATACTAAGACGACAATTTATCACACATCACAACGTCAAAATGTGCAGCTGTTAGATAACTAGTATTAGCATTTGCGTTATTGTTCGGGTACAAATCATAACAGACTGCTGAATTAACCTAATAATTTATAGTGCAGTGGTGTTGAGTTAAAAAATAAATAAATAAAGCACATTTACACACTTACATCTGTACAACGCCGCTACTTTCACCGTCGGACAGTCCTCAGCCGCCATTTTCAGTTTGAAAAACAATCCCACCCCTTCCGCTACGTAGCCAAGATGGCGGCCGTTGAAGGCGAGAAGTGTCCATAGTTCCACACACAACTTCTTGACCGTTTTGAGTGCACCATCCGGGTACTTTGAGTGCACTGCATTTTTCCATACTTCTCAGCGTGAACGCACTTGTGCACTCAAAATACTAAGTTTAAGTACAGAAGTACGCGATTTGAGACACACTATCAGTCTTCGAGTTCTAATTTAACTCACATATGAGGAACAGACACAAGTTATCTGTGTGTGACCAACTCAAGTGCCATTTTATTGTCTCTGGCAGGACGAACACGGCTTGAATAAGATGCTTTTGACTGGACCTAGTATACAGTGACACCTACTGTCGCCAGATGTAATAACAACAACATTTGATCCAACTGTTTTAAATAACTTGCTATTTACTCTGTTTATTTAAAAAAAAAAATAGGGGGAGGGGGGGGGGGGGCAGTTGTTTTTTTTTTTTTTTTAAATACATCCTGTCAGCTGAAGTGTTTCCTGTCTGTGCAACTGAACACAGCCGCTCTTCACTGACTGTTTCTCTCTGTGTTTTCTCTCCGCAGGTTCCAATTCACTCAGCTGCCCGTCAGACCCGCTGCTTCTTCCCATTTTAACCTGAGTAACAAACCGGGGCTCGGTGCTCTGGTTGAATCTACATGCAGAACCGGGGATAACGTTAGCTAAGAGGCTAGCGGACCGTTAGCCACAGCATGGCCTGACAGCCACCTAGCTTCCTAGCTAACGTTAGCCCCAGTTCTCTCCGGGTCTGACAGGGCAGCTTGAGTGAAGTGGAGCCTGTGGAGGAAGCACTGGGACCATCAGGGTGAAACAGTCCACGGAGTGAAGCACAGTCAAGAGATGGAGGAGATGGCAACGAATTGGCCTCTCATAATCGGCAGAAATGGCCAATGCCCATATTTCATTTCAGAGCTTTTATCAGCTGATAGCGATTGAACAGGTTATGGTTCTAATATTGTTACCTAACTAAAGTTGGATCCAAAGATTGAGAATTGAGACGACCTATAGAAGGGTGAATCCAGTCAAAAGCAAAGAGTAGTTGAAAAGAACTCAGTGGTTCAAGACCAATAGAAAAGGTGACAGAAGAAATCATTTGTTGCTGAATCAAACTGAGATATCTCTGTGGAATTTAAATATTTACTGAACTTAGCATTTTTCATTCATTTTGTTTATTTTCAAAAATAATACATGGTACCAGTTTACAGCTTCTTGTCTCATGTGGTCATTTAATGTTGCAAATATCCACTTCTGCCTCTTATCCGAATCTGGTATCCTCTGATTCTGGTCCAAAATTATTCAAATCCTTACTAAATACTAGTGTTATAGTCCAGTCAATCTAACTCAAAAAAGAGCCCAACCCAGGAGAAATTGCATTAGTAATGTTTCATAGTTTTTATTGGTCCAAATACCCTCCTGGAAGATCCAAGATTCATTCCTCATTCCTGTCCATTCCGAACAGAACCCTGCTCCTCAATCCTTGTTGGAGCTTGTGCGCTGTAATTGCAAGTCAGGTTGTGGCACTATGCGTTGCAAATGCCGTCGTCAAGGACTTGATTGCTCCCTAGCCTGTTCAGAGTGCGAATATGTCAGCACAACATTTGGATGAGGACATGGAGTAAATATTACATGTAGGTCTGTGCTGATATGTATCTTAGTTTTCATGGAAAAACATATTACTAAGACAAATTTGGATGTGCAAAAGATTCAGTGATAATAAATCGTTTATGACCTAATTTGATGGACTTCGTTTGGATTCTAAAAAGGTAATTTTGGCTTAAGGGTACCCCCAAAGTGCACATATACATTCAGAACAGGTGATATCTGATGGTTGCATGTGCAAAAAACACCATAAAAACATGGAAAAATACAAACACCAACAAAGTGTATTTGGGAACCAATGTGGACAGAAAAAAAATCAGGATAGAAAAAGCCCATAAAAGCTCATCAAATGTGCTGTTGTAACGTCAGCTAACAGCTCTGGACTGGTATTGTCTTTGCTTCCAACTTTCAGCCAATATTCATTTACATTTTGGCTCATTTACACCATTAAATGTGTGCTGAATGATCTATTAGCAGATCCTGTTTGCATTGCAGCCATGTTGTTTGTATGTAGCTGCTTCCTATGAGGACTGAATGTTACTGTGTTTCTTCCCAGCAGGAATAATACAAGTCATTTGCTGTAGCTATTAATTCATTTTTACAACAATGTGACTCTGAATTATTGTGGGCTTTTTCCCCAATTTTTTAAATCACCATTATTGAACTTTTTTTTTTTCACAGTTTCACACTTGTTTTCAGTAAAAACCTGTTGTCTTCAATATTTATTGGAATTTTGCTTAACTGGCTCATTGTGCACCTACAGGCATAGTGAGGGCAGAAAAAGTCAGATTGAATAATAACAATCAAGTGTTTATGTCTGAAACATGTGTTGATATTCATGCTTTGGGTTTGTCCAGCTGAATATTCATGTCTGTTACAGACCACATCCTGTCAGTTCTTCATGGTTAATATACCGTCAGGAACCATGAGTTCACTTACAGAGGACTCCTCCTCCTCCTCCTGTGACCTTCATCCTGTCTGAATGGAACTTTCATCTGGTTTCAATCATAACATGACATTCAACAGCAGAGCTTCTACTTTTTAACATTCACAACATAAAGTCATAGAGCTGTATTTTATTTTTTTTATTGTTTTATTTGTGATGAATTGAGGTGTAATTTAGTGGTTTCCAATCAGCCGTAACCTGCATGTCTTTGTGTTGTGGGAGGAAACCTGAGTGGCAGGAGAAAACCCACGCAGGCACGAGGAGGACATGCAAACTCCACACAGAAACAAGCAGAAACAGGCAGGTGGAGGTGTTTCTGTGAGGCTGCAGCGCTGATGGCTGAGCCTGCGTGCCGCCCTGAAGGAGGTTAGGAAAGGTGGAGGGGGGAGAGGGGAGAGGGAGTAGAGGTAGAGGGGGACGGGGGAGAGGGAGTAGAGGTAGAGGGAGACGGGGGAGAGGGAGTAGAGGTAGAGGGGGACGGGGGAGAGGGAGTAGAGGTAGAGGGGGACGGGGGAGAGGGAGTAGAGGTAGAGGGAGACGGGGGAGAGGGTGGGGGTGAGGAGAGAGGGTGGCGGAGAGGGACGAAAGGTACAACGGTGAGAAGAGAGAGGTTGGGGGTAGAGGAAAGGGGGAAGGATGGGGGTGAGAGAGCTGGAGGAGTGGAGGGAGCATGGTGAGAAGGGCTTCTGCTGGTGGTTAGGCCTGAGATGAACAACCAGCAGCTTCCTCCACCTTTCTGCTGGTGTTCTTCTTTTTCCCGAGTAACCAGCTCAGAAAACCTCTTTTCTCCTTGTTCTCATTTTGTTTTTGTGCTAAATTTTTGTCTTTATCTTTTTTCTCCGCTTTTAGTTTCTTTTTTTCCATTTTCTCTTCTTTAGCTCTTTGTTTCTTTAGCTCCTTCTCCTGTTTTTTTCTTTCTTTCTTTTGTTTCTTGTCCTCATTTTGTTGTTGTTGCTGTTCCTCTTGTTTCTCCTCATTTTCTTGTGGCTCTTCGTTCTTCCCTTCGTTTTCTTGTTTGTCTTCATTTTCCTGGTTCCTCTCATTTTCTTCTTCATTTCCCGCGATTTCTTCTTGATTCCTCTCATTTCCTTCTTGATTTCCCTCATTTTCTTCTTGATTTCCCTCATTTTCTTCTAGTTTCTGATTCTCTGTGTTTTCTTCTTGATTTCCCTCATTTTCTTCTTGATTTCCCTCGTTTTCTTCTAGTTTCTGATTCTCTGAGTTTTCTTCTTGATTTCCCTCATTTTCTTCTTGATTTCCCTCGTTTTCTTCTAGTTTTTGTCCCTGATTCTCCGTATTTTGTTCTTGTTCTTCTTCTTGGATCTCCTCTTTCTCCTGTTCTGTCTGTGTGTCTGCATGACATGTGGCTGTGACTTTAATTTGAATACTTTCCTTTAGGGAGGAGATCAGTGCATCTCTTTGAGATATTTCATCTCTGTTCTTTCGGATGACCTCATTTAACTCCCTCTCCTTGGCCTTTAGGCGCTGTTCCAGCCTTTTGATGTTGGCATTACAGGCGCGCCACTTGTTGGACTCCACCATTTGGAACCAGTCGTTCCATTCCGCAAGCCGCGTTTCAGCAACGCTGAGGCGACTTTTCAGATAACAGCAGTCCTGGCAGGGAGGCCTTCCGGCTGGTGGTCCCTGCCGGTTGGGACGCTGTTCTGGACGCCGTTGTGGATGCTGATGTGACGCAGCATGAGCATATCTGCCCTGACGTCTTGAGTTCTGTCTGTTCATGTCTATCAAAAACAGTGTTCAGAGGTAGTACACAGTGAAAGGTGTGTAGTGGTCTGTGAAAGACGCTCTTTGTTCTTTGACGGACGCTTTATCTCGAACACGATGCTTGTGTTGGATGTGAAATGAAATGGAACGGTCTCCTATATACTGATCTGAATGCTTCCAGAATCTGACATCATCAAGTTGTTTGTCTTTGATGTGCCAATATCAAAGACATCATCATCATCACATGTCTGATGACATCATGAGCTCCAAGAGGTCATGTGACCTGACAGCAGATATCAGATTCGAAAAATAAAAGTTGGAATTAAAAAATAAAAGTTAGATTACAAAATAAAAGATGAAAAAAACAGCTATCAGATTTAAATAAAACTTGAACTCTTTGAAGCAAACTTATATTGGTGTTGACATTTAAATGACTCACTAATGATCACTAAACCAGCTGATTCCTGCTTTGTTCTGGAAGCTGATTCATCAAAACATCTTTAAATTGAACTTGCTTTGTGACACAGATCCTGGAGATTTTTACCTAGTTGACAGGTAAAGGCTGCTGTCAGTGTTGGAGTGATATTTTTTTTAAAAAAAAAAAAAAAAAAAAAAACCTCAGTCAGTGGTCATCATAATTCAAAAATCATTTGTGTTTGAGACCTCATTGTCACATCATCTTGACAATATTTACTACAATATTTGCATTGTGTGTATGTCAGAAAGATTAGTGTCAGCCTAAAAAATATGACAAACTGTTGCATGAATAATGTAGTGTGTAATTTTCATTTAGAAGGCTTTGACCTCCCACCCCCATTACTGCCTGTGGGTGCAGAGAGAAAAAGTATTCAGCTACAGTGAAGCAGCCTTGCTGATGTATGACTTTGGTCCTAATTACACTGTGAACAAAAGTCACTGAAATGTTACTAATGTTACCGGCCTCAGGGCTAGGGGTACCTGGGCCAGTAGCAGTTTAGCTGCACAGTCCTGGTTGGCTGTGGAGCAATAAGGAACAAAAACAATCCCACCCCTTCCGCTACGTAGCCAAGATGGCGGCCGTTGAAGGCGAGAAGTGTCCATAGTTCCACACACAACTTCTTGACCATTTTGAGTGCACCATCCGGGTACTTTGAGTGCACTGCATTTTTCCATACTTCTCAGTGTGAACGCACTTGTGCACTCAAAATACTATGTTTAAGTACAGAAGTACGCGATTTGAGACACACTATCAGTCTTCGAGTTCTAATTTAACTCACATATGAGGAACAGACACAAGTTATCTGTGTGTGACCAACTCAAGTGCCATTTTATTGTCTCTGGCAGGACGAACACGGCTTGAATAAGATGCTTCTGACTGGACCTAGTATACAGTGACACCTACTGTCGCCAGATGTAATAACAACAACATTTGATCCAACTGTTTTAAATAACTTGCTATTTACTCTGTTTATTTAAAAAAAAAAATAGGGGGAGCAGTTTGTTTTTTGTTTTTTAAATACATCCTGTCAGCCGAAGTGTTTCCTGTCTGTGCAACTGAACACAGCCGCTCTTCACTGACTGTTTCTCTCTGTGTTTTCTCTCCGCAGGTTCCAATTCACTCAGCTGCCCGTCAGACCCACTGCTTCTTCCCATTTTAACCTGAGTAACAAACCGGGGCTCGGTGCTCTGGTTGAATCTACATGCAGAACCGGGGATAACGTTAGCTAAGAGGCTAGCGGACCGTTAGCCACAGCATGGCCTGACAGCCACCTAGCTTCCTAGCTAACGTTAGCCCCAGTTCTCTCCGGGTCTGACAGACAGCTTGAGTGAAGTGGAGCCTGTGGAGGAAGCACTGGGACCATCAGGGTGAAACAGTCCACGGAGTGAAGCACAGTCAAGAGATGGAGGAGATGGCAACGAATTGGCCTCTCATAATCGGCAGAAATGGCCAATGCCCATATTTCATTTCAGAGCTTTTATCAGCTGATAGCGATTGAACAGGTTATGGTTCTAATATTGTTACCTAACTAAAGTTGGATCCAAAGATTGAGAATTGAGACGACCTATAGAAGGGTGAATCCAGTCAAAAGCAAAGAGTAGTTGAAAAGAACTCAGTGGTTCAAGACCAATAGAAAAGGTGACAGAAGAAATCATTTGTTGCTGAATCAAACTGAGATATCTCTGTGGAATTTAAATATTTACTGAACTTAGCATTTTTCATTCATTTTGTTTATTTTCAAAAATAATACATGGTACCAGTTTACAGCTTCTTGTCTCATGTGGTCATTTAATGTTGCAAATATCCACTTCTGCCTCTTATCCGAATCTGGTATCCTCTGATTCTGGTCCAAAATTATTCAAATCCTTACTAAATACTAGTGTTATAGTCCAGTCAGTCTAACCCAGGAGAAATTGCATTAGTAATGTTTCATAGTTTTTATTGGTCCAAATACCCTCCTGGAAGATCCAAGATTCATTCCTCATTCCTGTCCATTCCGACCAGAACCCTGCTCCTCAATCCTTGTTGGAGCTTGTGCGCTGTAATTGCAAGTCAGGTTGTGGCACTATGCATTGCAAATGCCGTCGTCAAGGACTTGATTGCTCCCTAGCCTGTTCAGAGTGCGAATATGTCAGCACAACATTTGGATGAGGACATGGAGTAAATATTACATGTAGGTCTGTGCTGATATGTATCATAGTTTTCATGGAAAAACATATTACTAAGACAAATTTGGATGTGCAAAAGATTCAGTGATAAATCGTTTATGACCTAATTTGATGGACTTCATTTGGATTCTAAAAAGGTAATTTTGGCTTAGGGTACCCCCAAAGTGCACATATACATTCAGAACAGGTGATATCTGATGGTTGCATGTGCAAAAAAACACCATAAAAACATGGAAAAATACAAACACCAACAAAGTGTATTTGGGAACCAATGTGGACAGAAAAAAAATCAGGAGAGAAAAAGCCCATAAAAGCTCATCAAATGTGCTGTTGTAACGTCAGCTTACAGCTCTGGACTGGTATTGTCTTTGCTCCCAACTTTCAGCCAGTATTCATTTACATTTTGGCTCATTTACACCATTAAATGTGTGCTGAATGATCTATTAGCAGATACCTGTTTGCATTGCAGCCATGTTGTTTGTATGTAGCTGCTTCCTATGAGGACTGAATGTTACTGTGTTTCTTCCCAGCAGGAATAATACAAGTCATTTTGCTGTAGCTATTAATTCATTTTTACAACAATGTGAGTCTGAATTATTGTGGGCTTTTTACACCAATTTTTTAAATCACCATTATTGAATTTTTTTTTTCACAGTTTCACACTTGTTTTCAGTAAAAACCTGTTGTCTTCAATATTGGAATTTTGCTTAACTGGCTCATTGTGCACCTACAGGCATAGTGAGGGCAGAAAAAGTCAGATTGAATAATAACAATCAAGTGTTTATGTCTGAAACATGTGTTGATATTCATGCTTTTGGTTTGTCCAGCTGAATATTCATGTCTGTTACAGACCACATCCTGTCAGTTCTTCATGGTTAATATACCGTCAGGAACCATGAGTTCACTTACAGAGGACTCCTCCTCCTCCTCCTCCTGTGATCTTCATCCTGTCTGAATGGAACTTTCATCTGGTTTCAATCATAACATGACATTCAACAGCAGGGCTTCTACTTTTTAATATTCACAACATAAAGTCATACAGCTGTATTTTATTTTTTTATTGTTTTATTTGTGATGAATTGAGGTGTAATTTAGTGGTTTCCAATCAGCCGTAACCTGCATGTCTTTGTGTTGTGGGAGGAAACCTGAGTGGCAGGAGAAAACCCACGCAGGCACGAGGAGGACATGCAAACTCCACACAGAAACAAGCAGAAACAGGCAGGTGGAGGTGTTTCTGTGAGGCTGCAGCGCTGATGGCTGAGCCTGCGTGCCGCCCTGAAGGAGGTTAGGAAAGGTGGAGGGGGGAGAGGGAGTAGAGGTAGAGGGGGGAGAGGGGAGAGGGAGTAGAGGTAGAGGGGGACGGGGGAGAGGGAGTAGAGGTAGAGGGAGACGGGGGAGAGGGTGGGGGTGAGGAGAGAGGGTGGCGGAGAGGGACGAAAGGTACAACGGTGAGAAGAGAGAGGTTGGGGGTAGAGGAAAGGGGGAAGGATGGGGGTGAGAGAGATGGAGGAGTGGAGGGAGCATGGTGAGAAGGGCTTCTGCTGGTGGTTAGGCCTGAGATGAACAACCAGCAGCTTCCTCCACCTTTCTGCTGGTGTTCTTCTTTTTCCCGAGTAACCAGCTCAGAAAACCTCTTTTCTCCTTGTTCTCATTTTGTTTTTGTGCCAAATTTTTGTCTTTATCTTTTTTCTCCGCTTTTAGTTTCTTTTTTTCCATTTTCTCTTCTTTAGCTCTTTGTTTCTTTAGCTCCTTCTCCTGTTTTTTTCTTTCTTTCTTTTGTTTCTTGTCCTCATTTTGTTGTTGTTGCTGTTCCTCTTGTTTCTCCTCATTTTCTTGTGGCTCTTCGTTCTTCCCTTCGTTTTCTTGTTTGTCTTCATTTTCCTTGTTCTGCTCCTGATTCCCCTCATTTTCTTCTTCATTTCCCTCATTTTCTTCTTGATTTCCCTCGTTTTCTTCTGGTTTCTGTTCCTGATTCTCGGTGTTTTCTTCTTGATTTCCCTCATTTTCTTCTTGATTTCCCTCGTTTTCTTCTGGTGTCTGTTCCTGATTCCCCGTGTTTTCTTCTTGATTCCCCGTGTTTTCTTCTTGATTTCCCTCATTTTCTTCTTGATTTCCCTCATTTTCTTCTTGATTTCCCTTGTTTTCTTCTGGTGTCTGTTCCTGATTATCTGTGTTTTCTTCTAGATTTCCCTCGTTTTCTTCTAGTTTCTGTCCCTGATTCTCCGTATTTTGTTCTTGTTCTTCTTCTTGGATCTCCTCTTTCTCCTGTTCTGTCTGTGTGTCTGCATGACATGTGGCTGTGACTTTAATTTGAATACTTTCCTTTAGGGAGGAGATCAGTGCGTCTCTTTGAGATATTTCATCTCTGTTCTTTCGGATGACCTCATTTAACTCCCTCTCCTTGGCCTTTAGGCGCTGTTCCAGCCTTTTGATGTTGGCATTACAGGCGCGCCACTTGTTGGACTCCACCATTTGGAACCAGTCGTTCCATTCCGCAAGCCGCGTTTCAGCAACGCTGAGGCGACTTTTCAGATAACAGCAGTCCTGGCAGGGAGGCCTTCCGGCTGATGGTCCCTGCTGGTTGGGACGCTGTTCTGGACGCCGTTGTGGATGCTGATGTGACGCAGCATGAGCATATCTGCCCTGACGTCTTGAGTTCTGTCTGTTCATGTCTATCAAAAACAATGTTCAGAGGTAGTACACAGTGAAAGGTGTGTAGTGGTCTGTGAAAGACGCTCTTTGTTCTTTGACGGACGGTTTATCTCGAACACAATGCTTGTGTTGGATGTGAAATGAAATGGAACGGTCTCCTATATACTGATCTGAATGCTTCCAGAATCTGACATCATCAAGTTGTTTTCTTTGATGTGCCAATATCAAAGACATCATCATCATCACATGTCTGATGACATCATGAGCTCCAAGAGGTCATGTGACCTGACAGCAGATATCAGATTCGAAAAATAAAAGTTGGATTAAAAAATAAAAGTTAGATTACAAAATAAAAGATGAAAAAAACAGGTATCAGATTTAAATAAAACTTGAACTCTTTGAAGCAAACTTATATTGGTGTTGACATTTAAATGACTCACTAATGATCACTAAACCAGCTGATTCCTGCTTTGTTCTGGAAGCTGATTCATCAAAACATCTTTAAATTGAACTTGCTTTGTGACACAGATCCTGGAGATTTTTACCTAGTTGACAGGTAAAGGCTGCTGTCAGTGTTGGAGTGATATTTTAAAAAAAAATAAAAAAAAAAAAAAACCTCAGTCAGTGGTCATCATAATTCAAAAATCATTTGTGTTTGAGACCTCATTGTCACATCATCTTGACAATATTTACTACAATATTTGCATTGTGTGTATGTCAGAAAGATTAGTGTCAGCCTAAAAAATATGACAAACTGTTGCATGAATAATGTAGTGTGTAATTTTCATTTAGAAGGCTTTGACCTCCCACCCCCATTACTGCCTCTGGGTGCAGAGAGAAAAAGTATTCAGCTACAGTGAAGCAGCCTTGCTGATGTATGACTTTGGTCCTAATTACACTGTGAACAAAAGTCACTGAAATGTTACTAATGTTACCGGCCTCAGGGCTAGGGGTACCTGGGCCAGTAGCAGTTTAGCTGCACAGTCCTGGTTGGCTGTGGAGCAGTAAGGAACAAAAACAATCCCACCCCTTCCGCTACGTAGCCAAGATGGCGGCCGTTGAAGGCGAGAAGTGTCCATAGTTCCACCATGGATGTAGAGTTCCACACTCAACTTCTTGACCATTTTGAGTGCACCATCCGGGTACTTTGAGTGCACTGCATTTTTCCATACTTCTCAGTGTGAACGCACTTGTGCACTCAAAATACTAAGTTTAAGTACAGAAGTACGCGATTTGAGACACACTATCAGTCTTCGAGTTCTAATTTAACTCACAAATGAGGAACAGACACAAGTTATCTGTGTGTGACCAACTCAAGTGCCATTTTATTGTCTCTGGCAGGACGAACACGGCTTGAATAAGATGCTTCTGACTGGACCTAGTATACAGTGACACCTACTGTCGCCAGATGTAATAACAACAACATTTGATCCAACTGTTTTAAATAACTTGCTATTTACTCTGTTTATTTAAAAAAAAAATAGGGGGGGCAGTTTTTTTGTTTTGTTTTTGTTTTTAAATACATCCTGTCAGCCGAAGTGTTTCCTGTCTGTGCAACTGAACACAGCCGCTCTTCACTGACTGTTTCTCTCTGTGTTTTCTCTCAGGTTCCAATTCATTCAGCTGCCTGTCAGACCCGCTGCTTCTTCCCATTTTAACCTGAGTAACAAACCGGGGCTCGGTGCTCTGGTTGAATCTACATGCAGAACCGGGGATAACGTTAGCTAAGAGGCTAGCGGACCGTTAGCCACAGCATGGCCTGACAGCCACCTAGCTTCCTAGCTAACGTTAGCCCCAGTTCTCTCCGGGTCTGACAGACAGCTTGAGTGTAGTGGAGCCTGTGGAGGAAGCACTGGGACCATCAGGGTGAAACAGTCCACGGAGTGAAGCACAGTCAAGAGATGGAGGAGATGGCAACGAATTGGCCTCTCATAATCGGCAGAAATGGCCAATGCCCATATTTCATTTCAGAGCTTTTATCAGCTGATAGCGATTGAACAGGTTATGGTTCTAATATTGTTACCTAACTAAAGTTGGATCCAAAGATTGAGAATTGAGACGACCTATAGAAGGGTGAATCCAGTCAAAAGCAAAGAGTAGTTGAAAAGAACTCAGTGGTTCAAGACCAATAGAAAAGGTGACAGAAGAAACCATTTGTTGCTGAATCAAACTGAGATATCTCTGTGGAATTTAAATATTTACTGAACTTAACATTTTTCATTCATTTTGTTTATTTTCAAAAATAATACATGGTACAAGTTTACAGGTTCTTGTCTCATGTGGTCATTTAATGTTGCAAATATCCACTTCTGCCTCTTATCCGAATCTGGTATCCTCTGATTCTGGTCCAAAATTATTCAAATCCTTACTAAATACTAGTGTTATAGTCCAGTCAATCTAACTCAAAAAAGAGCCCAACCCAGGAGAAATTGCATTAGTAATGTTTCATAGTTTTTATTGGTCCAAATACCCTCCTGGAAGATCCAAGATTCATTCCTCATTCCTGTCCATTCCGACCAGAACCCTGCTCCTCAATCCTTGTTGGAGCTTGTGCGCTGTAATTGTAAGTCAGGTTGTGGCACTATGCATTGCAAATGCCGTCGTCAAGGACTTGATTGCTCCCTAGCCTGTTCAGAGTGCGAATATGTCAGCACAACATTTGGATGAGGACATGGAGTAAATATTACATGTAGGTCTGTGCTGATATGTATCATAGTTTTCATGGAAAAACATATTACTAAGACAAATTTGGATGTGCAAAAGATTCAGTGATAAATCGTTTATGACCTAATTTGATGGACTTCGTTTGGATTCTAAAAAGGTAATTTTGGCTTAAGGGTACCCCCAAAGTGCACATATACATTCAGAACAGGTGATATCTGATGGTTGCATGTGCAAAAAACACCATAAAAACATGGAAAAATACAAACACCAACAAAGTGTATTTGGGAACCAATATGGACAGAAAAAAAATCAGGAGAGAAAAAGCCCATAAAAGCTCATCAAATGTGCTGTTGTAACGTCAGCTTACAGCTCTGGACTGGTATTGTCTTTGCTCCCAACTTTCAGCCAATATTCATTTCCATTTTGGCTCATTTACACCATTAAATGTGTGCTGAATGATCTATTAGCAGATCCTGTTTGCATTGCAGCCATGTTGTTTGTATGTAGCTGCTTCCTATGAGGACTGAATGTTACTGTGTTTCTTCCCAGCAGGAATAATACAAGTCATTTTGCTGTAGCTATTAATTCATTTTTACAACAATGTGACTCTGAATTATTGTGGGCTTTTTCCCCAATTTTTTAAATCACCATTATTGAACTTTTTTTTTTTCACAGTTTCACACTTGTTTTCAGTAAAAACCTGTTGTCTTCAATATTTATTGGAATTTTGCTTAACTGGCTCATTGTGCACCTACAGGCATAGTGAGGGCAGAAAAAGTCAGATTGAATAATAACAATCAAGTGTTTATGTCTGAAACATGTGTTGATATTCATGCTTTGGGTTTGTCCAGCTGAATATTCATGTCTGTTACAGACCACATCCTGTCAGTTCTTCATGGTTAATATACCGTCAGGAACCATGAGTTCACTTACAGAGGACTCCTCCTCCTCCTCCTGTGATCTTCATCCTGTCTGAATGGAACTTTCATCTGGTTTCAATCATAACATGACATTCAACAGCAGAGCTTCTACTTTTTAACATTCACAACATAAAGTCATAGAGCTGTATTTTATTTTTTATTGTTTTATTTGTGATGAATTGAGGTGTAATTTAGTGGTTTCCAATCAGCCATAACCTGCATGTCTTTGTGTTGTGGGAGGAAACCTGAGAGACAGGAGAAAACCCACGCAGGCACGAGGAGGAAATGCAAACTCCACACAGAAACAAGCAGAAACAGGCAGGTGGAGGTGTTTCTGTGAGGCTGCAGCGCTGATGGCTGAGCCTGCGTGCCGCCCTGAAGGAGGTTAGGAAAGGTGGAGGGGGGAGAGGGGAGAGGGAGTAGAGGTAGAGGGGGACGGGGGAGAGGGAGTAGAGGTAGAGGGGGACGGGGGAGAGGGAGTAGAGGTAGAGGGGGGAGAGGGGAGAGGGAGTAGAGGTAGAGGGGGACGGGGGAGAGGGAGTAGAGGTAGAGGGAGACGGGGGAGAGGGTGGGGGTGAGGAGAGAGGGTGGCGGAGAGGGACGAAAGGTACAACGGTGAGAAGAGAGCGGTTGGGGGAAGAGGAAAGGGGGAAGGATGGGGGTGAGAGAGATGGAGGAGTGGAGGGAGCATGGTGAGAAGGGCTTCTGCTGGTGGTTAGGCCTGAGATGAACAACCAGCAGCTTCCTCCACCTTTCTGCTGGTGTTCTTCTTTTTCCCGAGTAACCAGCTCAGAAAACCTCTTTTCTCCTTGTTCTCATTTTGTTTTTGTGCCAAATTTTTGTCTTTATCTTTTTTCTCCGCTTTTAGTTTCTTTTTTTCCATTTTCTCTTCTTTAGCTCTTTGTTTCTTTAGCTCCTTCTCCTGTTTTTTTCTTTCTTTCTTTTGTTTCTTGTCCTCATTTTGTTGTTGTTGCTGTTCCTCTTGTTTCTCCTCATTTTCTTGTGGCTCTTCGTTCTTCCCTTCGTTTTCTTGTTTGTCTTCATTTTCCTGGTTCCCCTCATTTTCTTCTTCATTTCCCGCGATTTCTTCTTGATTTCCCTCATTTTCTTCTTGATTTCCCTCATTTTCTTCTTGATTTCCCTCGTTTTCTTCTGGTGTCTGTTCCTGATTCCCCGTGTGTTCTTCTTGAGTTCCCTCGTTTTCTTCTTGATTTCGCTCGTTTTCTTCTAGTTTCTGATTCTCTGTGTTTTCTTGATTTCCCTCATTTTTTTCTTGATTTCCCTCATTTTCTTCTGGTGTCTGTTCCTGATTCCCCGTGTTTTCTTCTTGATTTCCCTCATTTTCTTCTTGATTTCCCTCGTTTTCTTCTGGTGTCTGTTCCTGATTCTCTGTGTTTTCTTCTAGATTTCCCTCATTTTCTTCTTGATTTCCCTCGTTTTCTTCTAGTTTCTGTCCCTGATTCTCCGTATTTTGTTCTTGTTCTTCTTCTTGGATCTCCTCTTTCTCCTGTTCTGTCTGTGTGTCTGCATGACATGTGGCTGTGACTTTAATTTGAATACTTTCCTTTAGGGAGGAGATCAGTGCATCTCTTTGAGATATTTCATCTCTGTTCTTTCGGATGACCTCATTTAACTCCCTCTCCTTGGCCTTTAGGCGCTGTTCCAGCCTTTTGATGTTGGCATTACAGGCGCGCCACTTGTTGGACTCCACCATTTGGAACCAGTCGTTCCATTCCGCAAGCCGCGTTTCAGCAACGTTGAGGCGGCTTTTCAGATAACAGCAGTCCTGGCAGGGAGGCCTTTCGGCTGGTGGTCCCTGCTGGTTGGGACGCTGTTCTGGACGCCGTTGTGGATGCTGATGTGACGCAGCATGAGCATATCTGCCCTGACGTCTTGAGTTCTGTCTGTTCATGTCTATCAAAAACAGTGTTCAGAGGTAGTAAACAGTAAAATGTGTCTAGTGGTCTGTAGTAGCAGACGGTAGACGCTCTTTGTTCTTTGACGGACGCTTTATCTCGAACACGATGCTTGTGTTGGATGTGAAATGAAATGGAACGGTCTCCTATATACTGATCTGAATGCTTCCAGAATCTGACATCATCAAGTTGTTTTCTTTGATGTGCCAATATCAAAGACATCATCATAGCATGTCTGATGACATCATGAGCTCCAAGAGGTCATGTGACCTGACAGCAGATTAAAAAAAAATAAAAGTTGGATTAAAAAATAAAAGATGTCAGATTAAAAAAAACAGGTATCAGATTTAAATAAAATTGAAATCTTTAAAGCAAAGTTATATTGGTGTTGACATTTAAATGACTCACTAATGATCACTAAACCAGCTGATTCCTGCTTTGTTCTGGAAACTGAGTCATCATTTGTGTTTGAGACCTCATTGTCACATCAACTTGACAATATTTACTACAATATTTGCATTGTGTGTATGTCAGAAAGATTAGTGTCAGCCTAAAAAATAAATGTTACTAATGTTACCGGCCTCAGGGCTAGGGGTACCTGGGCCAGTAGCAGTTTTGCTGCACAGTCCTGGTTGGCTGTGGAGCAATAAGGAACAGACACAAGTTATCTGTGTGTGACCAACTCAAGCGCCATTTTATTGTCTCTGGCAACAATGTTCAACTTCAATATCATTCTAGTGAACTAACAATATATTTCTGTATCCTAAACAAACATATATCCATGCTTAACTGATAACTTCTGTATCTGTTATTACTCTCATTTCAATCATATTTCAGTCACATCAGGTACAAATCACTTCACATTCAACTGGTTTCTACTTCTAACAGTTTACTGTTATACTGACTGAAAATAAGTTGTTTCAAGTACCAGCATTTTTTACTCTAATAATACTTTAATATACATGGAATATTATTGTATATACACAGTTAAATGTGTGAAAATGTTGAACCAGCAATTCATTTCATAACTGTAATGTCAAATACGATACTATTATGAAACACAATCAAATCTCACAAGTTCCATATTAATTACACATATGATAAAACTCTACATTACATAACAATAACACATCCCTGCGTAGATTTCTTTAACACCAAGTCAGTTTGTTTACGTTACTACATCACTAGATGACCGCCATTACAAAATTGCTGCGTCATACAGTACAACAAATTCAATGCAATTTCACCTCTAGCTCATGAAATACAATCTGAATACTTTCCCCTCACATCAAAAACTGAAAATCTTACATACCTAGTCATTTCCAGGCTAAAGTGGAAACCACAAACTATATTTTACACTTTGCATCTCAGTCACTTTGAGCTAGGCAGTGTAAACAATAGATGCTAGCTTGCTAACTACACTCCACACAAAACAACACACAAACTCATAGTGTGTCTCAAATCGCGTACTTCCGTTAGTACACTTCTATGTAGTATACTTCCAAGCCGTTCTCACTACTAGTCACTACTTCAAGTCTCCACATGGTGGCGCTTAACATGTATAAGAGTGGATGTGTGGTGGAAAATTAGGATTATAATAATACAAATGAAGGTGAAACATTTGTATTTACAATAAGCATTTTTAGAAGTAAACACTGAAGGAATGGTTTAACAGAAGTCTAGGTAAAACTAAAAGAGTGACTCAGCTAAAAACTCAAGGCCGTTAGAGTGTGGGAAAGTTGAAGAGTCCAAATCAGACTGGAAAAAAACTGCGAGCAATATGACACTAAGGTTGTCTATGTTTGGATTACTTTTGGGTTAATATCAAAAATATGATCATCACAGAAGGTGTGGTGTAATATGAGACACCACATGAGGGGGTATAAAATGCATTGTTTGTGAGAATCTGCAGGTTTTGTTCCTTGGTCAAAGCCTCGCTTTACTTTGTATTTGCACTTTGATACACAGTAAATCTATTCACATTTAAACTCTTTTAGCTTCAGTGTATTCTTTCCAGTCTATTTCTCAATTAGTAATGAAATAAGTCTTTGAGTTGTGGGAGAGTTGAAGTTCAAGGCCCAGCTGAAGATTTACCACGACAATTGGCGAGCGCAGCCAGGAGAGGAGTCAGGGACTCTGTGTCCGGACAGAACATCTACTGTTCAGAACCAACTGTGGCCACAATTTAAAAGGTAAGCAGAGCCTTTTATCAAATCTGCTAAAAACGTTGCTTCTGACATTAGATTGTGTCTGCTCGGGCTGTGGGTTACTAACACTCTCCTCAAAAAAAACCTAGTCATAAAAGAAAAAAAAAAAAGAAAAAAAGAGAGAAATCACAACATCAAATTAATAAATTTAGAAAAAAAAAAAAGAGAGACAGTTGGATCTTAACGTGCTGAGGTTTAGCCGCTCTGGAACATTTATTCAATTGAATCTGGTAGGCGGAGGACCCAGCAAACTAATGATCCAAAGGTCATAGGTCAAAGGTCAAAATCCCACTCTCATTAAATTGAATCTGGTAGATTGAAATATCGTGGCATTTAACTGACTGTTTGACAGTAAGACAGTGTGACTGACACTGTGTTTTATTTTGGCCCAAATCGATTGAATTAAATAATCGAAGCGTTGTGTAATTCTCACACAATTGGAAAAAAGAGTTCAAATGTGAAAAAAAAAGTGCTTTATGTATGAGTGGGGCTTCACTAACACTTTGGTTTAGGCAGAATATGAGACTATGCTGTAAATAAGATACTAATAGAGTGCTATAGGTTATTATCTCTTTTGAAGTTATTATTAGAAGTGAGTCTGGTTGGATTACGTCATACTAACTATGTGCAGAGTACACTTTTAGGCTGTTACTGCAACACCGTTTGGCCTGAGTTGCAGCCCGTTCTGACGACAAATTTGCAAATTCTGTTTGAATAAAGATAACTGCAACACCGTTTGGCCAGAGTTGCAGACCGTTTGGGCACAGATAAATTGCAACACAGTTTGGCTTGAGTTGCACCCCATTTAGAGGAAAAAAGACAAATTTTAGGAAAATTGCCAAAAAGCAATTAAAGTGTACAATTCTGAGGTTCCGCTATCATAGGGCAGGATCCGGTCAATAAATTAACAAATACCGAGATAACGCTATTTTAGGGCAGCACCCAGGTGTCTAAGATAACGCTGGAACAGGGCCAAGTTTGGCAGAGTCCGCAATGCCACTGTGTCAGGGCTGAATCTAGACAAATGCTTCTTTAACAAAGAGTGAATGATGCTAAAAAAAACAGTGCACTGTTGTGTAATTTTGTAAATATTCGACTGAGCTCTGTTGTAAATAATAATGATTATTTTGCGCGCTGTATATAAGATTCAAGTTTTTAAAGGCCTGTTTATTTGTTTTATAATATTGATTGTTTGCATTATTAACGACCAGATAAGAGCGCTCCGGTTCAAGGTGTCTATATAATTCTTGAGACGATTAAGTATACAGCATAAGTTATGTGACAAGGCTGCATTCGTCTTCTTTGGTGTGAAGTAGTTAAAAAAGAGAAGAACAGAGATCCTAATGAAGTGGTTGAGCTGTAGGTGTGCCAAAAATTGAGACACAGCACGAGAGTACAGCTGCAAACACTCTGTTCCTTTTTTCTTTCCCATCGCAGCTGTGTGAGCGCAACACATGAGAGTGTGGGCACATAACACATTGATACAGGAGCATTTTAACATAACTTTCCTTCTTGAAAAAAAGAGGAATACATATAAATAATAGAGGAGTGGAGTGTTGCTAAGGTGATAAATCTAATAATATTAATAAAATAAACTTAAGATTATGATAAATCAAGAAGAGGCTTAAAAAATGAGGCTAAGGTTGATTTTTCACCTTAGAACAGTTTATGCATGATTGTGACTAGTTTAAGAACGCTAAAATTGATGATTAGGGTAATTCTGCTATGACCCAGAGAGAACGGCAACTGTGCTTGTAAAGCTACTGAAAAGACAGCTGCTTGCCTCCGATTGCCAAGTTTTTTTTATCGCTGTTGGCAAAGACTGTTGTTTGGCCTTGGCATTCCAGGAGAGCTGCTCTTGCTGTAGACTGAGACTACAGTTTGTTTGCTGAGTTTTCTGAGGAAGTTATTATGATTGTTGACAAAGAAAGTAAATGAGATAAATACTTAAATAAATAATATTCTAATAGGAATCAAATCATTAAACGAGGAGCTAGAAATCAATAAAAAAAAAACAAAAAAAAACTGAACTGAAAACTGAATTAGTACAAGATAAAGTGAAATAGAGTCGGGTGTGAGTAGAATGGGAATAAAAAAGGCTGAAAAAGAATCAATCACACCTGCTCAACTGATGATTAAAAGACATCCAGAGCAGAAAAAGCTAATACTAAAATGTATGAAAAAGTGGAATAAAAGAACAATCGCAGGCCAGCAATGGCCAGTTGTGGGTACATTTGACATTGCCTGCTGTGATGAGGTTGAGGCCTATATTAAACACCATAAAGCATATGACACCAGTAACACAAGAGTGGGGAAAAGACAGAAGGAGAGAGAGGTTTTGGGATGGTTTATTCAAGAGGGAAAGGCATACAGACAGTCAGTTAAAAAATTAAGGGATATAATAAAAACTGAGGGGATTAACAAAGCTAAAAATAACGAAGAGACAGGTGTGATGCAAGCAGGCCCATCAACTAATGATCCTCCACCATATACTGATAACGTAGGACAGTTTGTTGTGGGAGAAGTAGCAGATAGTGTAGAGGGATTTACTAGACATCCATGGGGAGCTAGTCGGAAAGATAAAGATAACAATGACTAACAGTGAGGAACCCCCCACAGGTAGTCAGCAGGGGTCGCCAATAGCATCGCAACCAAAGTCACAAACTTCTCAAACATCCTATGCAACATTGCTCAACGAAGCATTTTTAGAAGTAAACACTGAAGGAATGGTTTAACAGAAGTCTAGGTAAAACTAAAAGAGTGACTCAGCTAAAAACTCAAGGCCGTTAGAGTGTGGGAAAGTTGAAGAGTCCAAATCAGACTGGAAAAAAACTGCGAGCAATATGACACTAAGGTTGTCTATGTTTGGATTACTTTTGGGTTAATATCAAAAATAGGATCATCACAGAAGGTGTGGTGTAATATGAGACACCACATGAGGGGGTATAAAATGCATTGTTTGTGAGAATCTGCAGGTTTTGTTCCTTGGTCAAAGCCTCGGTTTACTTTGTATTTGCACTTTGATACACAGTAAATCTATTCACATTTAAACTCTTTTAGCTTCAGTGTATTCTTTCCAGTCTATTTCTCAATTAGTAATGAAATAAGTCTTTGAGTTGTGGGAGAGTTGAAGTTCAAGGCCCAGCTGAAGATTTACCACGACAGATGCAGTGCTGCAATAGAGAAAAGAAGAGAGGCAGGAAAGAAAGAAAATGGCGCAAAGCGGAGGAACGAACAGTGGAGAAAAAGAGAAGAAAATGAGAGATGCACCGTCCAATTTTAAATCTAAAGTCTGGGCGCACTTCGGCTTTTACTGTACTGACAATGGGACAACACTTGATAAAGAGTTCGTGATCTGCAAGAACTGTCTCGTGAAAGTCAAGTACACGGGCAACACAACGAACATGCATAGCCACCCTGCCCGCCATCATCCTGATCTTGTCGCGGAGGGGAGGAAAGTTAGCGACGCTAATGCAAATGCTGCTTTAAGCCAGCCTACAATCAGTGCCGTATTTAAAGCAAAGCTTCCTTTTGCATCCCCCCGGGCAGCGAGCATTACAAAATCCATTGCTGGCTTTATTTGCAAAGACCTCAGACCATACAGTGTGGTTGAAAATGAAGGTTTCCGCCGAATGCTACAAACCCTGGAACCAAGGTATGACATACCATGTCGGAAATATTTCACTGAACAAGCTATCCCTGAGTTGTATGCTGAGACGAAAAAAAAAAGTGGAAAATGCACTTCAGTCTGCTGAGAGACTTGCACTTACGTGTGACGCGTGGACTTCCAGGACCACAGAGTCATTTGTGACAATCACTGCTCATTTTGTACACGAGTGTGAATTGCACTCTTACGTTCTTCAGACCTGGGTGATGTCCGAGTCTCACACCGGTGCTAACATGGCAGAAGTCATACGGAAGGCTACGGTGGAGTGGAAGCTTACAGGGAAAGACCCAGCCGTTGTTACCGACAATGCTTCTAATATGACTCTTGCTGTTGAGCTGACTGGATACCAACACATTCGTTGTTTTGCACATATACTTAACCTCGCGTCACAGCACGCGCTGAAAATGACAGCTGTCGCCCGACTCACTGCAAAGGTCCGGAGGATTTCCAAGTTCTTTCACAGCAGCATAGCAGCCGCCGATGCACTGAAGAGAAACCAAAGGATGCTTGGACTGCCACACCACAAGCTCATCACAGATGTTTCTGTGCGGTGGAACAGCACATTTGAGATGCTGGCCAGGTTTCTGGAGCAGCAGCCCGCGATCTGTACTGCCCTGTTATCTCCTGAGGTAGGTTATTTCTTCGATTCTAACGTTATATTGTTGCTGATAATGTAACGTTAGTGTAATAACATCTATGTGTGTTTCTTTTTTTATTTTTACAACATTAGGGCTGCTAACTTTTTCCATGGGAAGTTAAGCTGGGGAATTTTGGAAATATTCCAAATTGGAAACTTTCCTTGAGAATTTATGGGAAATAACTGCAAATTGGGGGTAATTTAAACAAACTGGATCATATCCAAACATAAATGTAAGTATTTTTCTTTTGTCATAAGCAGACATCCATGCAAAATGCTTTGCTGCCGAATGTTTTGAGCCTTGCAGAAATTTTTGGCACTGAAACGTGCCGCTGCATTTTGGTAGCATTCTTCACATAAGTCTTTAATGTACATTAAACTTGTGTTTTTAATGAAAGTTACATTCTGTCCTGTGTTCTCTCATTAAGATAAGGAAAAGTAGCACTGACATCTGTGCCCTGAATGAAACCCACATCTCAAATGCTGAGCAGATTGTGCAAGTTCTGAAGCCCATGTTAATAGCAACTAACATCATGTGCGAGGAGAAGAGCCCGACGATCTCTATCATTGCTCCGCTCCATGCCCAGCTTCTAAGTGACACAACCAGCGCCATTGAAGATTCCTCTCTGGTCAGAGAGATCAAGACCGCCATCCACCAAGACCTGTCCAAGCGTTACAACTCAGTGGAGGAGAAAAGCATCCTGTACATCGCATCGGCCCTCGACCCCAGGTTTAAGTCTCTGCAGTTCCTATTGCCACAAGATGTACAGGACACGCATGCCAAACTGACTGAAATGGCATCTGCTCCGAAGGTATTGCAGTCATTCTAACAGTAATAGGTCATTTTAGTTTCTTTTCTGCTTATATGCCTTTAAGTACTGCTAGATGCACACACACATCTTAAAAAGTTAATATTGAAAAGACATGCATAAAAATGTAAAATTGATAGTAATTCTTTGGAGATGTTATAACCTAAAAACACATTTTTAAATAGTAATGTAAATAGTTTGTCACTCTTTCTTACAGGAAGATGCAGGCATGGATCATTCTCAAGCGAGCCCTACTCCTACTGACGAAGAGGGAAGCACTGAGCAGCAGACTTTAGAGACCAATGCACACACACCTAAGAGGAAGAAATCAGCACTTACTGATCTCCTTGGGCAGACATTCAAGACCGCCCACCATCAACTGTCTGCTACTTCCATTGCTGAAACAGAGGTCAAACAGTACCTAGATGCTCCACCTCTACCACTGACTGATGACCCATTTCACTGGTGGAAATGTCACGCTCCAGCCTACCCGCTCGTTGCCAAGCTGGCGAAAAGACTTCTGTGTGTCCCAGGGACCAGTGTACCTGCAGAACAGAAGTTTTTTCAACCGCAGGTGACATTGTCAGCTCTCAGAGAAGTTGTCTAACCTCTGAGCATGCTGACCAGTTGCTCTTCCTGAAGAAGAACATGCACTTTTGAGTTGTGTGTGCAGTACAGGTATTAGGTTAAGTAGGTTTTATACTAAGCACAAGTTAAATGTTCTCAGGCTAAGGTTACAAAGAACAAATTGATAGTAGCATTTGTTTTGAAATGTATGTTCAAATGCAGGTATATGTTAAATTTTACACATGGTGGTAGTTCAAGTTAAAAATGTATGCTCAAGTCACTGCCCATTATTTTCATAGACCTCACTTTTGTTCATATTTAAGTCATTGACTGAAATGTTGTATTGTCTGAAATATTTTTCATATGCAATAAAATTTGCAAGTTTTTGTAAAACTATTTGTTCCTGCTTGTTAAACAGAACCGATGTGTCCATGTTTACAGAGAACTTGATCATAATAGCTCTAAAATGTGCATTTTCTGCATTATTAGGTTATTTTTCTTGAGTCATTAAATTCTGAATTTCTTCAGTGACACAGATATCGTGATGTATCGTGGATGAAATTACTTGCAATATATTGATCATCGCAGAATCGCTGTATCGTTATATTATCGTTATCGTGAGCAAAATATCGTGATAGTATCGTATCGCAAGGTATCTGGTGATACCCAGCCCTACTTGGAATGGTTTTATGTTTATTGTTACCTGTCAAGAGCGAGATGCGTTGTGGAGAGAGCCTTCGGCATCCTGAGGACCAGGCGCTAGAGGTGGATGTCCGCTATGAGCCAGGGGTCATCGCCTGCTGCACAGTCCTCCACAACATCTGCCTCAGCAACAGGGACCTGTTAGAGCCAGAGGATGTTGACGGAGCAGGAGGGGACCTCCCAGAACCAGCACCTCCAGGCGCCATCTGTGGAGCAGAGGAGAGGCACAGGATGGCAATGCTGTGTTACACACCGGATCATGACTATGTTTAATTGAACAATCTAATGTAAATAATCCAATGTATATAGACCAAAACTAATCTAATGTAAATAATCCAATGTATATAGACCAAAACTAATCTAATGTAAATAATCCAATGTATATAGACCAAAACTAATCTAATGTAAATAATCCAATGTATATAGACCAAAACTAATCTAATGTAAATAATTCAGTGTATATGGCACAGAACCTTCTACCTTCAGGTTTTGTCTGTAAAGTTATTTCTTAAGTTCAAAAAGTTACATTTTCATTTTAGACACCCCTAATTAATATGTATATTAACTCTTAATATTATATTTGAATGTTCTTTTATATGTCTCTTTCTCACTTTGTCTTATTGCTTTCAGTGTTTAATGTAACACACTTAGAATTGCCTTGTTGAAATCTGCTATAAAAATACACTTGCCTTCTTATGTGTGTGAACATTTATTTTTGAACCAGAACATAAACATAACATAACAACCAGAACAGAGAGACAACGTTATTTTAAATTAACTATTTACAGAAAAATGAAAAATAAATAAATAAAATTATTTCCTTTTTTTTTTAAATGAAGGCCGTTTACAGCCACATTAACAGAAACATAAAACAGAAACACAAAACTTGAAATGTACGGCGCCGATACTAAGACGACAATTTATCACACATCACAACGTCAAAATGTGCAGCTGTTAGATAACTAGTATTAGCATTTGCGTTATTGTTCGGGTACAAATCATAACAGACTGCTGAATTAACCTAATAATTTATAGTGCAGTGGTGTTGAGTTAAAAATAAATAAATAAAGCACATTTACACACTTACATCTGTACAACGCCGCTACTTTCACCGTCGGACAGTCCTCAGCCGCCATTTTCAGTTTGAAAAACAATCCCACCCCTTCCGCTACGTAGCCAAGATGGCGGCCGTTGAAGGCGAGAAGTGTCCATAGTTCCACACACAACTTCTTGACCGTTTTGAGTGCACCATCCGGGTACTTTGAGTGCACTGCATTTTTCCATACTTCTCAGTGTGAACGCACTTGTGCACTCAAAATACTAAGTTTAAGTACAGAAGTACGCGATTTGAGACACACTGTCAGTCTTCGAGTTCTAATTTAACTCACAAATGAGGAACAGACACAAGTTATCTGTGTGTGACCACCTCAAGTGCCATTTTATTGTCTCTGGCAGGACGAACACGGCTTGAATAAGATGCTTCTGACTGGACCTAGTATACAGTGACACCTACTGTCGCCAGATGTAATAACAACAACATTTGATCCAACTGTTTTAAATAACTTGCTATTTACTCTGTTTATTTAAAAAAAAAAATAGGGGGGGCAGCTTTTTGTTTTTGTTTTAAATACATCCTGTCAGCCGAAGTGTTTCCTGTCTGTGCAACTGAACACAGCAGCTCTTCACTGACTGTTTCTCTCTGTGTTTTCTCTCCGCAGGTTCCAATTCACTCAGCTGCCTGTCAGACCCGCTGCTTCTTCCCATTTTAACCTGAGTAACAAACCGGGGCTCGGTGCTCTGGTTGAATCTACATGCAGAACCGGGGATAACGTTAGCTAAGAGGCTAGCGGACCGTTAGCCACAGCATGGCCTGACAGCCACCTAGCTTCCTAGCTAACGTTAGCCCCAGTTCTCTCCGGGTCTGACAGGGCAGCTTGAGTGAAGTGGAGCCTGTGGAGGAAGCACTGGGACCATCAGGGTGAAACAGTCCATGGAGTGAAGCACAGTCAAGAGATGGAGGAGATGGCAACGAATTGGCCTCTCATAATCAGCAGAAATGGCCAATGCCCATATTTCATTTCAGAGCTTTTATCAGCTGATAGCGATTGAACAGGTTATGGTTCTAATATTGTTACCTAACTAAAGTTGGATCCAAAGATTGAGAAGACGACCTATAAAAGGGTGAATCCAGTCAAAAGCAAAGAGTAGTTGAAAAGAACTCAGTGGTTCAAGACCAATAGAAAAGGTGACAGAAGAAATCATTTGTTGCTGAATCAAACTGAGATATCTCTGTGGAATTTAAATATTTACTGAACTTAACATTTTTCATTCATTTTGTTTATTTTCAAAAATAATACATGGTACAAGTTTACAGGTTCTTGTCTCATGTGGTCATTTAATGTTGCAAATATCCACTTCTGCCTCTTATCCGAATCTGGTATCCTCTGATTCTGGTCCAAAATTATTCAAATCCTTACTAAATACTAGTGTTATAGTCCAGTCAATCTAACTCAAAAAAGAGCCCAACCCAGGAGAAATTGCATTAGTAATGTTTCATAGTTTTTATTGGTCCAAATACCCTCCTGGAAGATCCAAGATTCATTCCTCATTCCTGTCCATTCCGACCAGAACCCTGCTCCTCAATCCTTGTTGGAGCTTGTGCGCTGTAATTGCAAGTCAGGTTGTGGCACTATGCGTTGCAAATGCCGTCGTCAAGGACTTGATTGCTCCCTAGCCTGTTCAGAGTGCGAATATGTCAGCACAACATTTGGATGAGGACATGGAGTAAATATTACATGTAGGTCTGTGCTGATATGTATCATAGTTTTCATGGAAAAACATATTACCAAGACAAATTTGGATGTGCAGAAGATTCAGTAATAATAAATCGTTTATGACCTAATTTGATGGACTTTGTTTGGATTCTAAAAAGGTAATTTTGGCTTAAGGGTACCCCCAAAGTGCACATATACATTCAGAACAGGTGATATCTGATGGTTGCATGTGGAAAAAACACCATAAAAAACCATTGTGTAGACATAAATCATATGAAAATAGCATATTCAGAAGCAGAGATACATCATTTTTGTGTGATGCTGTGGCATGAAGGGCCCAAATTTCAACCTCTGAATTTACCTTGATCCACTAAGTATATAATGGTATACTTTTAATATAATACCTAAGGATCACATAAAACCATGAATGATTACTATTGCAATTTTCCCTGGGTCGAACCACAGATTGACTGGACTATTAGGAGGCGAGTGCTAAACATAGCAACCACAACGTCATCAGCCATCTGATTGGACAGCTGGGCCCAGAAGCTGAGATGGAGGAAGCTCGACCTGGCATAGCTGAGTCCATCCAGTCCCACCCTATTTGGAACGTATTAGGAAATGTATTCATAATGCACCGGTGTGCTCCTGATGATGTAGAAAACCCCTAAATTATATTTATTGTGTATACCTACACACCTACAGTGATGAGACACAGAAGGAAAGTGACAAAAGTCAACAATAAGAACCAAAAATCAGATTTAAAAAGACCAGTTTGTGCAGATGAGATTCAAGAATGTGACGTATCGGTCTGTCATTATCCTAAACAGGGTGAAATAAAATATGCTAATAATAATGTTAATAATAATTCAGTGTTGGATCTTGAAACTTGAATATAAGTGAATCACCAGATTTTTCTGAGTGACTTGTAATGTAGGTGAAAGGTCAAAAACACATCTTTTTAATCAAATACAAACACCAACAAAGTGTATTTGGGAACCAATGTGGACAGAAAAAAAATCAGGATAGAAAAAGCCCATAAAAGCTCATCAAATGTGCTGTTGTAACGTCAGCTTACAGCTCTGGACTGGTATTGTCTTTGCTCCCAACTTTCAGCCAATATTCATTTACATTTTGGCTCATTTACACCATTAAATGTGTGCTGAATGATCTATTAGCAGATCCTGTTTGCATTGCAGCCATGTTGTTTGTATGTAGCTGCTTCCTATGAGGACTGAATGTTACTGTGTTTCTTCCCAGCAGGAATAATACATTTACAAATAATAATACATTTACAAATAATAATACATTTACAAATACAGTCATTTTGCTGTAGCTATTAATTCATTTTTACAACAATGTGAGTCTGAATTATTGTGGGCTTTTCCCCCAATTTTTTAAATCACCATTATTGAACTTTTTTTTTTTTCACAGTTTCACACTTGTTTTCAGTAAAAACCTGTTGTCTTCAATATTTATTGGAATTTTGCTTAACTGGCTCATTGTGCACCTACAGGCATAGTGAGGGCAGAAAAAGTCAGATTGAATAATAACAATCAAGTGTTTATGTCTGAAACGTGTTGATATTCATGCTTTGGGTTTGTCCAGCTGAATATTCATGTCTGTTACAGACCACATCCTGTCAGTACTTCATGGTTAATATACCGTCAGGAACCATGAGTTCACTTACAGAGGACTCCTCCTCCTCCTCCTGTGATCTTCATCCTGTCTGAATGGAACTTTCATCTGGTTTCAATCATAACATGACATTCAACAGCAGAGCTTCTACTTTTTAACATTCACAACATAAAGTCATAGAGCTGTATTTTATTTTTTTTATTGTTTTATTTGTGATGAATTGAGGTGTAATTTAGTGGTTTCCAATCAGCCGTAACCTGCATGTCTTTGTGTTGTGGGAGGAAACCTGAGAGACAGGAGAAAACCCACGCAGGCACGAGGAGGACATGCAAACTCCACACAGAAACAAGCAGAAACAGGCAGGTGGAGGTGTTTCTGTGAGGCTGCAGCGCTGATGGCTGAGCCTGCGTGCCGCCCTGAAGGAGGTTAGGAAAGGTGGAGGGGGGAGAGGGAGTAGAGGAAGAGGGGACGGGGGAGAGGGAGTAGAGGTAGAGGGGGACGGGGGAGAGGGAGTAGAGGTAGAGGGAGACGGGGGAGAGGGTGGGGGTGAGGAGAGAGGATGGCGGAGAGGGACGAAAGGTACAACGGTGAGAAGAGAGAGGTTGGGGGAAGAGGAAAGGGGGAAGGATGGGGGTGAGAGAGCTGGAGGAGTGGAGGGAGCATGGTGAGAAGGGCTTCTGCTGGTGGTTAGGCCTGAGATGAACAACCAGCAGCTTCCTCCACCTTTCTGCTGGTGTTCTTCTTTTTCCCGAGTAACCAGCTCAGAAAACCTCTTTTCTCCTTGTTCTCATTTTGTTTTTGTGCCAAATTTTTGTCTTTATCTTTTTTCTCCGCTTTTAGTTTCTTTTTTTCCATTTTCTCTTCTTTAGCTCTTTGTTTCTTTAGCTCCTTCTCCTGTTTTTTTCTTTCTTTCTTTTGTTTCTTGTCCTCATTTTGTTGTTGTTGCTGTTCCTCTTGTTTCTCCTCATTTTCTTGTGGCTCTTCGTTCTTCCCTTCGTTTTCTTGTTTGTCTTCATTTTCCTGGTTCCCCTCATTTTCTTCTTCATTTCCCGCGATTTCTTCTTGATTTCCCTCATTTTCTTCTGGTTTCTGTTCCTGATTCTCGGTGTTTTCTTCTTGATTTCCCTCATTTTCTTCTTGATTTCCCTCGTTTTCTTCTTGATTTCCCTCGTTTTCTTCTGGTGTCTGTTCCTGATTCCCCGTGTTTTCTTCTTGATTTCCCTCGTTTTCTTCTTGATTTCCCTCGTTTTCTTCTAGTTTCTGATTCTCTGTGTTTTCTTGATTTCCCTCATTTTTTTCTTGATTTCCCTCGTTTTCTTCTGGTGTCTGTTCCTGATTCCCCGTGTTTTCTTCTTGATTTCCCTCATTTTCTTCTTGATTTCCCTCATTTTCTTCTTGATTTCCCTCGTTTTCTTCTAGTTTCTGTCCCTGATTCTCCGTATTTTGTTCTTGTTCTTCTTCTTGGATCTCCTCTTTCTCCTGTTCTGTCTGTGTGTCTGCATGACACGTGGCTGTGACTTTAATTTGAATACTTTCCTTTAGGGAGGAGATCAGTGCGTCTCTTTGAGATATTTCATCTCTGTTCTTTCGGATGACCTCATTTAACTCCCTCTCCTTGGCCTTTAGGCGCTGTTCCAGCCTTTTGATGTTGGCATTACAGGCGCGCCACTTGTTGGACTCCACCATTTGGAACCAGTCGTTCCATTCCGCAAGCCGCGTTTCAGCAACGCTGAGGCGACCTTTCAGATAACAGCAGTCCTGGCAGGGAGGCCTTCCGGCTGGTGGTCCCTGCTGGTTGGGACGCTGTTCTGGACGCCGTTGTGGATGCTGATGTGACGCAGCATGAGCATATCTGCCCTGACGTCTTGAGTTCTGTCTGTTCATGTCTATCAAAAACAGTGTTCAGAGGTAGTAAACAGTAAAATGTGTCTAGTGGTCTGTAGTAGCAGACGGTAGTTGTGTGTGAAAGACGCTCTTTGTTCTTTGACAGACGCTTTATCTCGAACACGATGCTTGTGTTGGATGTGAAATGAAATGGAACGGTCTCCTATATACTGATCTGAATGCTTCCAGAATCTGACATCATCAAGTTGTTTTCTTTGATGTGCCAATATCAAAGACATCATCATAGCATGTCTGATGACATCATGAGCTCCAAGAGGTCATGTGACCTGACAGCAGATATCAGATTAAAAAAATAAAAGTTGGATTAAAAAATAAAAGTTAGATTACAAAATAAAAGATGTCAGATTAAAAAAAAACAGGTATCAGATTTAAATAAAACTTGAACTCTTTGAAGCAAAGTTATATTGGTGTTGACATTTAAATGACTCACTAATGATCACTAAACTTTGTTGCTGAATGAGATATCTCTGTGGAATTTAATTTTTCTTTTTCATTTATTTTGTTTATTTTCAAAGATAGCACATGGTACCAGTTTACAGGTTCTTGTGGTCATTTAATGTTGCCTCCTATCCAAATCTGCTATCCTCTGATTTTGGTCCAAAATGATTCAAATCCTAGTAAAATACTAGTGTTAGGAGCCGAGTGCTACACATAGCAAACACAACGTCATCAGCCATCTGATTGGACAGCCGGGCCCAGAAGCTGAGATGGAGGAAGCTCGACCTGGCATAGCTGAGTCCATCCAGTCCCACCCTATTTGGAACGTATTAGGAAATGTATTCATAATGCACCGGTGTGCTCCTGATGATGTAGAAAACCCCTAAATTATATTAATTATGTACATGTTGTGACTCCACTTCCCCAGAACAGGAGAACACCACTTCCATCATGATTTCAATACATTTGATTCAATGTGAAGAATGCAACATTATTTAAAAAAAAAAAAAAATACAGGTCTAAGTTAACCAGACACATTGTCTATGCACAAAAATATCTTCTGGATTAATGTCAACATCCAGCCAGGCCCTCTGTTCATTAGTCAGCGTGCATATGTAACACTGGCAATAAAAGGGGAACAAATAATCACAGGAGTGATAAGGTTTCCTCAACCAGAGTTTTTTTTAGTTGTCAGAATTTCAAATCACATTTCTTTCAATAATACATTTATACAAACTTATTGGATAAGTAAAGTAAAATAAAGTAACATAAAATAAAATAAACACATTTCAACAATAGCTACTCATACAAAATGGCGGCCGAATCGCGCACACTTAACTTTTACCTTTTTAACCCAGAAAACGTAAAGTCAGCTTTCCCAAACATCACACAGACATTCTCATAATCAAAACACATTTTTTTAAATAAAAATCATTGAGGACAGTTGCATTGTCAACCCACACACTTAACACATACCTGGCAATAAAAGGGGAACAAATTTTAGTTGTGAGGAAACCCGGTTCCGTCTCCCCCTAGTGGTGGGCGGGCGCAGACCAAAGCAATCGATCCCCGACCCTGGCTGATCCAACCCTCCTCACTGAACACTACAGACAACACCACCGTTTCTTCACTGCAACAACTGAACTAATAAGATGATCAACATATACAATGACATTTAACAGTATCTAATAACATTTACAACTTTCCTGAATGCACAGATTCCACTGTTCTGCCCCATTTACATGTGTATTAAAAACTTCAACCCTCAACAGAACGTTTTACTTATGATTAAAATATGTTATATTCTATTTTCTCTTATTTTTAACTTGTCAGTTACTGTATGTTCTGTTCTAATTTCTCTTTCTATTACACATACAGGAATAGTTCATATCTTCAGAACTGCAATGGATATTTTAAGTAGAAAGATTTACAAAAAAGTCTTTGAAAGTTTCGCTAATCTGGAGTTTCTTTCTTAATTCACCAGGCCAATAATTTACCTGTCGTCTCACCTTGTACTAAAGACTCTTGCTTACTTTTTTAAAATGCTCAGTCTATTAAAAGTCAGCTGTTAGACTGAGAGACAGGTAGGGATGAAGCTTCATTGACCAGACTGGGATTGAGACAGATGGAGGAGTGGAGACAGATGTGTTTTTCTAAACTGAAGGAAATAGACCAGTGAAAGAAGTGCATTGTTTAAGGGACTGACAGATAGAGACACATTCTGTTTTTCTATTGAAACTTGGTCAACGTGAGGTCCACCAACATCACACATGTCTAGACCATAGACTGTATGGTCTAGACTCAACAGAATGAATGGTGATCTAAACCAGCTGTTCCCATCCTTTGTCCTTAAAGGACTCCTATCATTGAGTAAACTGATGACCTCTGTGTTGCATATTGTATGGATATTTTATATTTAATGCATAATAATAACAGAAACTGTACAATTAACCCAAAATATTGAACACAATAACTACAGGAGTTTTGTGTAATATGTTTGTATTATATATATATATTTTAAATATTTAACATACATAATAGGCTGAGGCTAATATATCATATAGTTAATATAGCATTGTTCATGTATTCATGCTGCCCTTATCCTCCTGACATTTTTATCTCATGAAGTTTATATCTGAGTTTTCTTACATCTTAAATTAAATTGGTTTTATTGGTATGAAACTCAGGACAGGATAGAAATGTTTCATCACAGGATAAATGTAATGACTCAGAGCAACTTTGTATTGATTTGCAGTGAATATTTTACGGTCTCTCCCTCTCTCTCTCTCTCTCTCCAGTTCACCAGCCCTCCCCCACCATTCAGCAGGTGCTGGAGACAGGAGACTACTGCTCTGATCACTTCCCTGTCCTGTGCACAAACACAAACGCCCGCCGCTGCTGATCGCTTTCTCCGAGCCACTGCGTTTACAGAGCCAGTGCTGTGTAGGGACACTCAATTTTTTCCACACGGATTGGATTAGAATCGCTGACTCTACCTTTAATCTACAAACATTAACGAGCTCTTTCTATGAAGTAGAAGCAGTGTTTCTTAAAAAGTATCACAATATTTGGTTCAGAATGTACATTTCATACAACAGGACAGTTCAGATCAATTAAAACTACATTCACCTTAAAACCTGCATTCACCAGTCTGACTTTACACTAGCCTGTGAGGCTCCTGGTTATCAAACATGCCTTTATCTCCTCTTTGTCTTTGAGAAGACAAGAGTCCAGCCTGACATTTTGTGGCTCAGGTCAATTATGGAAATATCCATAACAGTTACTTAGAATTCTTGTTTCTGAAAGTCAAAAACTAAAAAGACTGATGTGATTGATATAATTGGATCACATCCAGCTGAAGCTGAGGGACTGTTCCTTTGTTGAACAGTAAAATTACTGGTCTAAGACCAACAGATTATTTTATTTTCTTTTTTGGACATAATGAAACATTAAAGAGCAGTTGTCTGTTAATTATTCAGTGTAGCACTTTCAATATTCTACTTTTGCACTATGCAGTTGTAGGAGAACCAGTTGACCATGTTTTCCCCTAACATCATTTTGAGAGGTTTGTGGCTGAATCAACAGTAACCTCTGACCTCAAAGGTATGGACGTGTATTCTATGCCGTCTGAGAAGGCTCTCAGATGAACTGAAGACCCCTTTCTCCACATCAAAATGTCAGTTTGACTCTTGGCAGGACTTGTCCTCTTCCTGAACTACAGGGGGGAGGATACCCGGTGCATTTTACACCCAACAATTTACACCTAACATTCACTGACACTCTTTATCAAACCACATTTCAGAAATACTGGATCAAAAGGACCCTTCTCTAGAGACATGTGGAAAGACTATTTATCATGGTGAATCCCCTCAGCTTGTTTGAATGTGGACAATTGTGCAGATATTTATGTCTCCTCTTCACTCCAATATTTTATGGTCACATTCCTTAACAGATCTCCCCGTTTCGCACCCTGATGTTACTCTAAGATAACAGCCAGACCATCGTAAATTCAGCTAAGCCTAGTTGAATTTCTGGAGTTTTGATTCACAGGTTTTTGAATGTATAACCATCTTATAGTCTGCATATCATCGCTTATCAAATAATGTCTGTTAAATCAATCCAATTCTGGACAAAGTAAAGCCGAATTAGAAATATCCAGATTTAATTGAATTCATATTGATGTAACCACAGTGCCACCCAACGGACAACTTTATTCAGGTTAAATGTTCTGCAAATCACAATCAAATATTATATTTCCATTATACTCTATATAGACTAGAAATCAGATTTGACAGGTATGAAGTATTACCATGGTAGATAAAGGAATAGTCTTAGTAGTTATATTATACATCCCAGCTAACAGTAAGATAAAGTTTGGAACTACAATATCAAGTCATATGTAAGATACTCTATCTGGTCAATTTATCAAGTGCTTCAACATCAGTTGCTGTATGTGTGGTTATAGGATAGTCATGCACTCTTAACATATGTCTAATGTTAATATTGAAACTGATGGTCATGGTGAAATGCTTATCTAAAAGCACACATGACATGACAGACTGTTCATACGTCTCAGCTAATAGACCCACATGTATAACAGAAGAAGGACACATGTATGTTTTAGGAGATTATTTGGACTCAAAGAAGCACTAAGTTAAACTTACAGTTTTTGAAGCTGCAAATTACTTTCAAACAATTTGACAGTTACTGAGGAATCTGAGCTGTGGAGTTACTCATCTGTTAGTCAGAAATCATCCTGGACAAATAAAGATCTGACTACAATCCTTAAATGTGAGGTTACAAACTAGCTTCACCATGAGATACTACAAACATGAGAAAACACAAAACAGGACTAAAACACATGAACACAAACCAAAAGTGGAAAATGACTGACCTTAAACTGCTGACTCTAGGTGGTTCATGATTCACATAATGATATACAACCCACCCTCTTTGTATTGGAATAACATATTTCTATTATTATTTAGTAGTATTCTGTCAAAATAATAATAAAAAAAAATCTGTTCAGTGAAAACCTCATAACTCCATTACATTTTTCATGTCATTAAAATAAAAAAAAAATTCAAATCCATTTTCACTAGCAACAGTTTTACTGAACCACTGAATGCATGATTACAAAAGACTTTGGCTTCATGAGGAAACATTTTCATTCACAAGGATGGACAATCATAGCTTGTTTTCAGGAGAAACGTGTAAGTTAAAAAGGGGCTCTAAGTGTGTGTGTGTGTGTGTGTGTGTGTGTGTGTCCCATCAATAAGAAGAAAGACTCAGCAGGTTGATGAAGAGCAGTGCTGATGAGGAAAAAAACTGAGGAGAGAGAGAGAGAGAGAGAGAGAAACCTGTCAATACTCCATCTCAGCATAGTTTGGACATGGAGCTGTGTGTGTGTGTGTGTGTGTGTGTGTGTGTGTGTGTGTGTGTGTGTGTGTGTGTGTGTGTGTAGTTAGTAAAGTCAGTCAGTACTCACTCCAGCTATAGAGCTTCCACTGTTGTCCAGTCTCAGAGAGCTGCTGTTCAGCTGAACCCAGAACGCTGTGTAGTCCTTCACCAGCGTGGCGCTGCCATGACAACAGCAAAACAGAATCATATTAGGATGACGTAGTTTGATGGCTAGTTGTCAGTGGGGTCAGTTGCAGTAACACTAATGGTCCCAACTGCTGAGCCCGTCCTCTCAGTAACCTATTAATGACAACATGGATGTTTTCTCTGCAGGTGGTGGATCTTACATATTGTATGTATTTAGGTTTATGTCCCATCATAGGGAGGAAATGTTTCAGTGACCCGGCATGTTGGCTTAGATTATACAGTATTATGGAGTGACTCTTTTTTTTCTTCATGCTGCCTAACAACACCAAACACCAAATGTGAGAAATATGAGGAAACGTGCACATTTTTTCAGGAACTCTTACTACTTCAAAACATGCGACTTAAAAAAAAAGTAAGAAAGGTCAAATTTAAAAAAGTTTATATATGTCACCATTATGGTTTACATTAAGTTATGATGAAGTGTTGATATAGTGTAGCCTACAATGGTCCTCTGGTGTGTGTGTGAGAGAGTGAGAGAGAGACCATTAACTATTCACTGCAAATCAATACAAAGTTGTTCTGTGTCATCACATTTATAGAGAGAGAGAGAGAGAGAGTTACCTGAAGTATATATCTCCATAGTTACTGTTGTTAGGCGCCATCCAAGTCAGCTGGATCCTCTTCCTCTTGGCTCCTGACGCTTGACTGACAGTGGAGTTCTGCACACGCACACACACACACACACGTTAACAGGATAATATCTGTGTAAGTAATGAAGCATGTGGACTAAATTCACACATACCTGCATGTTTTTACAGTGCAGCGCGGTAAACATGGTGGTATCAATGTTGGTGAACATCCCTACTGGCCACAGCAGTGCTAGAAACAGAGAAGAAAAGTCTCTCATGTTGCCACTTGGCAGCTTCATGACAAAGAAAAACTATTTGACAGTAACTTCAAACTCATTCAATGGTGACAGTAGCTTCAGTATCTGAAGAATAGTGTCCTAAAGTTAACAGTCAACATTAATATTGTGATTTTATTAATACAAACCATAAGCACCCTTTGACTCTCACATGAACTATCAGGGTTTTCTCTTCATCACATACAGTAGAAAAGGCCCATTAAGTATTTTATTGCTCAGTGCAACAGTTCAGACACAAAACATGAACACAGTGAGGGATTTTTATCATGAAATATTCTACATGGGAACACTTTTCAGGTGACACAAAGCCATCAAAAAGGACCTGTGCAGAGAACTGAAACTCAAATCTGGTTACCCATATGTAGTCTTTAATCATTTACAGGACATATTCTCCTCTAAATGGCAGTCCAACATTTTTTTTTTTACCGTGTCCCTCCCTGCTCCGGGCTTGTAACAGGAAACCCTGGAACTCAGTGGAGCTGTTCTTCACCACCTCCACCGTCACTGTGAAGCGAGAGGATTAAGGAGGAGGGAGGGATTCATATTAATACAACACAGACCGACTGCAGGAGCTGCAGGAATGGACCGGAGGTAACATGAGTAACATGGGTAACATAAGTAAAGGGTGTGTTGGTGGGAAGCAAAGGCAATAAAGAGGAGGAAGATAGAAGTGTAATGAACTACTCCGAAAAGTCTCTCAGTTACAGTAGTTTGCTGGTTGACAGTTAATGGTGGAGGAGAAAGAAGGCGATGCATGCTGTCTGAGGTCAAAGTAAGTTCCTCTAAGCATGACCTTGGATCTCCAAACTGTTACCCAACACTACCCCTGGGATGGAGGGCGGGATCGGGGATAATTAGTTTGGCGGGAAGTGAAGAGAAGATTGGGGAAATAAGAGGATGAGGATGAGGAGGAGTGAAGAGAAGTGACAGATTACAGAGAGAAAGAGATGTGAGAGCATAAAAATAAAACAGAAAGAGTAAGTGACCACTATGATCTCTGAGTTCTTCACACTGTGGTAAGCTGCTAGACTCAGTTTATAACAGGGTTCTACCAACATTGCCAGTATCATCTATTAATAATGAGCATTTTGATAAAGTCCTGCCAGCTGATGAGAATTTTATTACCTTTTGCTTCACAGAAAATCGCATCATAAAGACTGACGACACTGCAGACACCACTGCTGACCGGATAGATGGATTTGTTTGTTAATTTTCTGAGATACAATCATAATGGTCTAATTCTCATAGTAATTTGAGAATTGTCTGAGGTCAAAGTAAGTTCCTCTAAACTTACTTTTCTTTACCAGTTGCACTAGAATATATTTTATGTCATGAATGAAATAATGAATTTTTATTTTCATGTATATAGTATGGGGAAAATATGTTGATTGATGTTTTACATAGAAAAAATAAATAAATGAATAAATACTCTGCATGGATGCATTTATCACGACATCAGTTGAAAATATATAAATATATAATTACTATTACTATTAGTTATATTATTAGAAACTGGTAAAACAATGTTTCAACAAACACTGACTTTGTTAGAAGACATAAACATGAGTTTTTTAAACATTAATTATTGATCCATATTACAATAAAAGCTTAATATGATGCTGTGGTGGAACATAACCAGGTACTGTTTAATTTACAGTACAGTACAAAGAAAGACAAGATAGATAGAAGAAAGATTTTAAAAAGAAAAGAAAAGAAAGGAAAGATAATACTTTTTACTCCACTACTTTTATCTCATACCCAGAATTATTAATCACTTTTCAGACTTGATATGTAAAACATGATTAATTAATAAAACATGATGCATTGTCCATAAATTAGTTGTATGCTGCTTACATGTTAACGCTGCAGTAATAATATTCCAGAATGATAAATGTTCTAAATGTTTCCATTTTGCAAAGTAAGAACTTGCACTTAACTTTAAGTACATGTGTTGCCTTTTGCTGAGGAAAGCTGACATTTATTTGAATGGAGTATTTTTATAGTGTGTTAATGTTAGTCTTATGCAAAAGCTCTCAATACTTATTCCACCGCTGATATGATGCCAGAAGATTCAGAATATTATCAGACACACCAAAAGTCCCAAAAAATGTTTTTTATATGCAATGTATGTACACAAATACTGTGCACTGCATATAGTTAATATAGACAGTAAACTACCAGATATGAATACATACTGTAGCTACAATCTTAAACAACAGATTTATTAAAGGAGTCATAGTCTGTACACATGTGCCAGTGAGTGTGCAAAGATAACATTATGTTATGTTCCCAGGATGATTGTGGAGTCTAGAAAATAAGCTCCAAATTAGGGGGGGGGGGGGGGGGGGGGTTAAGAAGGGAGTATATTTCATGTTTTATGATTTTGCATTTTTATCTCGGGATCAAGTCCTCGCTGTGTTTTGTGTTGCTCTTTATGCACAGTAAACCTATTCATTCAGCTTCAAGTGTATTTTTTTTCCTTAAAAATCTTGAGTTTAAAGCTCAACCTGAATATTTATCGGCCCATCTGAAGAATTACCCCACCACACCGTACATCCACTTGTTCTCTGAAGTGCTCATCCTGCTTGGCAATGTTGACCGTGTGGATGTGTTGCTGTCCAGACGTACCTGTAATGAGTCCACCAGGCTTGTAGGTGGCGCCAGAGGTAGTCAGCGTGAATGGCGGGCTGCTGGTGGAAGGAGCGAAAGGGGGATGTACAGGCATCATGTCGCCACAAGAGAACGCCACCGAGCCGTTGGGGAAACACACGCCCTCCTCCGCACGCCACACACACACCGCCGCCAACAGCAACATCATGGCTTTAAGAGGCATCTGGGAAAGACCAGAGAGACAGCAGAGGAAAAAGGTTTCACATTGTGGAGGAAGCCGCTGTGCTTATATATGTGTGCTAATCACTCTGAGAACAGATGGTGAAATCACCATCTTCAACACGCTTTAGAGAAACAGTAACTTATCAATAAGTCCCATGAAGAACAAAGGAAGGGATGTGATATCATATCCCTTCCTTTTTTTTTTTTTTTTCTTTGTTGAGCAAAATAATGCAAGAATTTCCCAGGAATGTAATAACTCCCAGAAATGCACACACAGAGGCTCAGGGACATACAGCCCCATCTGGGTTTAATTGTGCAGGTGATGGTTGTCTTCCCAGTGAGTCAATAATGTGAAAAATGCTCCACAGTTCCCAGTTTAGGTAGCTCTGGAGCACAACGGAATGGCTCCTTCAGTCTTACTTTGGATTTTTGTATTTTAAGATGTGGTAAAAATTCATTTCATAGTACTGTGTATGTGTGTATGATGACAATAGAAACTAAGTTTGATTACATTTAAACAAATGCAAGAATGGCAACAAATTAAAGAGTGCATGTTTGGGAAGTGATTCTGAAAGTAAACTAAGCTTTACTCTGAACTAGAAATAATTAAAGGCTAAGTCTGGTGGTGTTCTCTATATTTCTTGTTGTCTACAAACTCATGAAAAGACCAAATCTAACAATACTGTTTGTGTCACTCAGCTACAAGCCCATTGGTTGCTACTGAAGATAAAAATCTTTAAAAAATAAGTCTCAAATATGAAGTTTCTTTTTTTTCTTTATTAAAAAAAAAAGACTCAGTTATTTTCTTTTTTTCCTGCCACAGATTAATCAACATGTGACGTTCCAGTGAATATTTCCAGCAGGTGTATATGGGATCAAAGTCAAGATAGCACAGATGAATAAGACTGTTGACAATAAGAAAAATACATCATATTGTCAGCATGCAATAGCAAAGCTACCACTAAGACACAAGCAGGCAGGCTGCGCTAAAGCTACAGAAATGAAGTTCTTGATGGCATTAATGCTCCTTCATGAAAAAACTCAAACAGTTCACTGGGTCAAAAAAGAATATAGGAACATATGAGTACACCAAAGGTGAGTATGGTACAACAATATCATTAGTACCAATATTACTAATAACATTACTACCTTTGAAAATATTTATTTTAGATTTCTGATTCAAAGTTTCATTTAGTAAATCCAGTGCTGAAGACTTCCAACTATAAATTATGAATATAAGAGATTCACATCACACTGAATCCAAACTGTCATCTGTCTTATCTTGTCAAGATAACAGACAGATGTCTGTTTTATTAAATCTGGTTTTCTGTTTAATCCTATTTACTCTCTGACATGACACCATACACATTCACTACTACAGTTTAAAGGTGACAGTTTGTGGGGTGGCTCTGTTTAAGTTATCATCTCTGCTTATTCATTTATCATCTTGTCTGAGCCACAAAGGCTGTCTAAATGTGTTTGAAGCCACATTCCAACCTTCCAGTTAAAAGCTTGCATTTTGTGTTTTGTATATCTCTTCTTCTCTTCATCTACCTTTCCTCCACCAAGAGGACGAAGTCTAGCATTCAAACATTAGGTCTTTCATTCCTCTACAGAAATGTTAGCCAAGGATTCATATTGCTTTTTAACCTTTACTGAATTCACTCACATAAATTGTCCGTTTCCATCACAATGTGTAGTAGAACCAGGCTGAAATGTATAATCTATCAGAAACATCTGGGAATGAATATCATTTTTGTAGAAATATCAATGAATGAGTTCTCGATTTGTTGTATTTATATTTACTAACCTAACTCAAATTCAATTTAAATTTCATAAGTTTGTGTAATCTTAAAACATAAGAGAAGTGTCTGTTACATAGAAACATGGATCACCTATCTGACATGTTCAAAATCCAGGAGGAAGTACTCACCTTCTCTTCTGTAGACACACACACACACACACACACACACAGAGGCTTGTCAGGGATCTTTCTATCAACAATAAAACAGCAGCTTAATTTCTTCTGAATCTTGTCAAAAATCGTACAAAAAAGAAGCGACACCACCTGAAGGTCCTCAGGCCGTCTGTCTGTAACTCCTCTGCTCTCAGCTGTTCCTTCAGACCCCAAATATCGTCATCCAGACTGGTTCAGGTGATTCATTGACGTGCGTGAGTCACTTTCACCAAGGAGTCCTCCACTGGGATCCCATCTCATGTAATCATGACAATTCTAATTGTACAAAAGGTGAGGGGCATTCAAAACAACACAATGGTTAATTATGACACTCTTCACAAACACAGCAGAGGAAGCAGCTCATGTTTCTGATGATAGCTTAATTAGCGCCTCCTGTCGAATGTTATTCATTGAGGAGCAGGCGTGGTTCCCATACAAACCCCAGCTTCAATTACCATGCTTAAGCTGCCAACCAGTAAACCTTTCACTTCTACTTTTGTTAGTTAAGTGTTTACCTTGTTATTCAATAGTCACCGTCCATATTCTTTTCAATACAAAGCTACTTCCTGAAGCCCCCCTACCAGGAAGTGCAGGGTCGGTCCAGTGTGTTGTCCACTAATCTGACAGTCAGAGGTCAAGACACAGATGCTTGTCAAAAACAGTTGATTCTTTATTCCTTACATGTGATACAGTAAAAAACATCATCAACAAAACAGCTCTGTAGGTAATGTAACAACAGGTAAACAACAATATGACAGTCAGGTGTACACAGTTAACGAGAATGTGACAGGTGCGTACGGGTATTCGTTGGCAGCCGTGTTGGGTGACACAGTCCTGCTCCTCAGCTGTGTCCGGGTGAAGTCATGTTTGCATTACTCCTTCTTGGTTGCCAGCAGCTACAGTGCTGATGTATTTTCATTCATGTCCTTGGTGAGCTGCCACATCTAAAACGTCTACAGTAGTATAACCAGCTGAAGGCTCAGAAGTCACCCCGTGCTACTTTTTTAAACGACACTTTATCTACAATTCAGATCGGTTCAGGAAAAAAAAAAAAAAAAAAAAAAAAAAAGATTCCTTAGAAGTTGCCTGGATTCCTCATACAGTACTGTAAGTTTGTATCATGTTAAAGAAACACTCACATTTTAGGAAATATGTTCAGATGAGATGATTTATGAAGTAAGCCAGGCTTAACTGCTTAAACTTGATTTCATAAAACACCCTGCTGGACATATTTAGCTTAATATCACAAAGACTAAAGCAATGGCAATGTGGAACAGTCTACCTAACTGTAACAAGGGATACAATGTGCTTTCCATGTGTATGAGAGTTACCTGGGTCTTTTTTGTTCATGGGTTAAGTTATGACTGTGTGCAAACTTGGACAGAACTTTTGGATGTGCTGCACTCAGCAAGTTGTATATCAAGGATCGCTCCAACTGGCCTTTTTCACAGCGGACATTCTAATATGTCACAGTAGGAAAACCCGGGGAGTAAAAAAAAATGAGTGATGGCTGAATTCCATTTAGCTGCTTCACTTTTATTGTACATGCTGACTCACTGTCACACTGTCATGACTTACTGGGACCCTTGAAAAGAAACACAGGCTGCTGTGAAGCAGGCCTAAGCATAGTGGCTGCCATTTTTTTTTTTTTTTTTTTTTTTTTTTTTTTTTATACATGAAACATCCTGGTCCAAAGGTTTGAAACCACTTCATGGGAAAAGTGGTGTCAGACTTTTGGAGCCAACTGTATGTTTGATATCCCTATGCTGCCAGTTTTCCCTCCTGCTTCCAGTCTTTGCGCTAAGCTAGGCTAAACACATCCTGGACTATTGCACTGTACTGGACATACAGTGATGACAATGATATTGTGCCTCTCATCTAACTATTGCCCTGTTAAAACACCATGCTGACTGACTTTTGACTTGTTTGTTAAAAGAGGTGGTGCTAGCACATAAGGCTAGTAGATAGTAATGTATGGAAGAGTAACTGTTACAGTATTGGTAATATTTCTTGAACATTTCCTTGTTATATTTGTATTGTCAAACTTTTTGATTGCTTTTAAAAACTAAAAATAATGTGACTTCTTTTGTCTGCTGCTGAGAAGTGTTTATTTTCATGAGCATCAAACCGTTGCCTGTCTTGACTTCGCAGTAGTCTAGATGAAACGGCTCTAAACTAGTTTTGGCGGCTGCAGGAGAATCCATGACGTGGTTATTCAGTACTATGATGTGATAAAGGAGACAGTGACAGCAATGAAGCTGGTATAGAGATTCTTACTCTGTATACTAGGCAATTCAAATGACTATTAGAATATTAAAACATTTTTACATGACATATTGAAGAACATACTGTAGTAACATATCTGTAGTGCTTAGCTGTGAATAAAGGCAGCAGCATGGCACCAGTAATATAACCTGACCAACTGGGTGTGTGTGTGTATGTGTGTGTGTGTGTGTGTGTGTGTGTGTGTGTGTGTGTGTGTGTGTGTGTGTGTATTGCAGGCTGAGGGGCTCAGTCGCATCATTTCCCTGGTCCTGTCTTGTTCTTGTGTGTTGCCACAGTAACAACAAAGCTGCCCTAAGGTGTGAGTAAAGGGCACTGATAGCACCTTATGAAGTAGTGAGGGGACTGAACACGGTAAAGACATTTACGGGCGAACGTCACTTTTAAAAAAAATCGGGATGGAAGGTGGGTGGTTCATTGAAGTGACGGACGCAGGGATGAACGAATAAAAAAAAAAAAAAAGGGTCATTCAAGGTTAGCTCCTTCTGGTTTGGAAATGAAGGAAACGGATGAACAAATAGCCCAGTGTGTCCGAAAGCTAGTCTATCTTCACATTGTCTGGGGAGAAGTAAATAGATTTAGTAGCACGTTGGCTAAAACGTTTAGGACCTCTGTGAGGTTGATAGAGCTGATCATAGATGGGGTAGACAAAAGCCTTCTAAAGCTGTGTCACACATCAGTCTGGAACTGTTTACACCTTCAGTACTCTAAACTTTCTGTTGCAAAATATCGCTACAAAGCAGGAATTGTACTTTAATTTGCTGGACTAATTTATCAATTACTCAAACATGAGGAAGCACCAGGAGTAATTTTGATTGATGTTTTGTAGAGAACAGATTTAGTAATTCTAGGTGTGAGGGGGGGGGGATGAGAGTAAAAAGGGATAACGTTTGACAGGTTGGAGGTAAAGACAGTGACCACAGGTTGACCTTTGACATCAGTGATAGGAGTAACAGTAATAAAGGTTAACATTGATGTCCTAAGGTCTTACATTGCTAGCAGCTGGCTTTTGTGTAGCACCAATATGAATGTAGTGTGACCTTTGGTACCAGTGGTTGGTGTTATTGGGCTGAGGTTAAGACAGTTAAGACTTCAGGGTCTTGGAGCCTTGCAGGACTGGCAGCAGGCCTTTCTGTAGTACCAATGGGAGCACAGTTTCACCTTTAGAACTAAGGCACAGTTGGCTGTTGGCTTGTCTTGGCATGAGTCGTCTACTGCTACTGATGCTGCCGGGGCTGCTGCTGGACAAACATACAAAAGCCACAAAAACTCTGAAATATGTCGGAAAAAAAGGAAACAGTCTAAATTCATTAGGACACTGCAGGAGAACACTATCTCACAACGACACATCAAAGGTAATTTATCTTTCACTAGTGTAACTGAAAGCGAGCTGAAATGTTGCATCACCTACAGTAAGTACGCACGGCGAGTTGTTTTTGTACCTGGAGCTTCTGTAGGACACCTCTGGATTTCACAGCTCTGTCTGGCTTCTGGCTTGAGGGCAGAGTCGCAGCTGTGGCCCCTGCTTACCAGCTCCTCCCCCTGGTAACACTTCACTTCACGAACCTGGACGCCACTCCCACATGTCTTACTGCACTGAGGGGGCACGAAGGGGAAGAAAAGTTTGACTCGACTGATGTTCAGATCAACAAACACTAACTAGACAATAAAAAAAAAAAAAAGTCTAAAAACATCAAGGTAATATCGCAGGGACAATAAGCCATCTCTGATTTGAGGGTAGGTAGGTAAATGAACAAACAAACAGGCACACAGGTATGAAAGCAGACAGACAGACAGACAGACAGACACCTGAGACCAGGATGTGGTGAACCATTTGGAGCAGGGTCTCTGGAAGCAGGAGGAGCTGGTCTCTGGTTTGTTGGTTTGGTAACAGCTGCTGTCTGGAAACTCTTTAAACACACCACCTTCCAGGCCGGCACACACCACATGACGCTGCCGCACACCGCGCCCGCATGTAGCATTACACTGACACACACACACACACACACAAGGAGATAAAATGAACTTCATGTAGTATATATTTGTGTATGTCTCATGTCTCTCATAAGAAGCTTCTTTCCATGTTTACCTGTTGCCACTCCTGTTCAACCCAGTGGGGGGCGCAGTCTCTGTCGCCGCAGGGATAGATGGCCAACGGGCGCAGTGACTGATCGCATTGCTCTTCTGACGTCACTACCCCACTTGATGATCGACAGGTCACTGCACGCACCATCCTTCCCTCCCCACAAGCACCTGAGCACTGGCAGATGTGCACACACATACACACACACACACACTTTTAATAGAAAGGTTACATTTGCATAATAATAACATTAACATATCTTTGTCTTCATAAACTAAACAGACAGATAGAAAGTCATGCATGGAAACACTCAGTGATATTTTCCAATTGTCATGTGATTATTTTCCAGTATTCACATGTGAAGTAGTGCTGGTTCGCTGGGTGTTCAGTATAAATGTGCACTAAGCTATATGTGTGTGTGTGTGTGTGTGTGTGTGTTATAAAACTCACAGGTCCCCAATCAGAAACCGTCCATCGTCTGTCGCAGGGCGGGCCTTCACATTCCTGACTTTCTATTGGCTGAGAAGACTTGTTACACAGTCTCATTTCCATGGAGCAACGAACCTCCCGAGTCCGAACGCCCCGAGAGCCACAACGTGCAGAGCACTATCACACACAGTGACACACTTACATTATCATTACTGCTAAAAATGATATTAGGTTTCTATTGTCTGACAGCTGTCTGCGTTAATATAATAGTGCTACTACGTGGCATTGGGCAAGATGTCAACAGCCACATGTTTATGCTTATTATTGCGGGGACCAACTCCAACTATGATTCTTTGTTTGACAAAAGAACAAAGATTTGAAAAAAAAAAAAAAAAAAGGAAAAAACACATACGAACAAAACAGATATACCAAGCAGGGTGCACTTTTTTTTTTTTTTACTCAGTTGCCTTCATGTCTATATTGTCCTTGATTTCATCCTGATCATCATCAACAGCATTATTCACAGGTATCTGTGCATTGTGCTAGCAGAGGACCATGAAGTTGATATAAAGGATACGATCAAGTCAATCAGAGACTGACTGACTGTGAATAAATTAATGTTAAAGACCAATACAAGTTATTTTCCTGTTTCTTAACTGCTGAGTGCCACGTTTTTCCTGACTTTGCTCTGGAGAATAAAAAAGGCAGAGCACCCAACTCACACCCGGCTTGCCCGGTGTGATCCTGTCGCAGTGGGCAACAGCATCAGTCCTTCTGGACACAACTGACTGGAAGGAGATCCGGGGACGGATCCTGGAGAGACTGAAGGAATTTAACATCCCAGCTGGCCTGAGAGTGCTTTGTGGACTAAGTTTCTGAGGACTTTTGGGGCTGTACTGCTTTCTGTGTTACATCAAACACTATGACCAGGATTAGTGATACAAAAATGTGTAATCCTTCCTCCAATAGTTTTAGGTTTCAAGAAACACTAACCCATTAAAACTGGCATCATTTCAGTACCACTCTTGTATTACCTCTGACCACTCTGAGACCTCCCATTGGGGTCCACAGCTCTGGCCATGGCAGACTTTTCTATTGGCTGGTTTGTGAAGGTCGTGTGACAGACACAGCGTGTCGTAGACAGAAGAGTCGAGGCCAGGTGACAGCATCTTCCAGCAGCGCACGGTCCGGTACTGAAATCCCTCACCGCAGGTTCGAGAGCACTCACTCCAACCACTGGTCTCCCATCTGAAGAGAGAGTGGTGAGATGGTGCAGAACACACAAAAAAAAAAACATATTCAGAGAGTCTCGAAATCTTTTACATCAGAATTGTGGATGAAAAAACCTGACAGTCAGGTAAATCATAAGGGCAGTACCTTGGAGGACACTCCTTCCCAGTGCAGAACTCATGTGTGGGCTCAGGTCTGGTTAGAGAGTCACAGTAACTGTCATCGACCTCAGTCCCATCGTAGCGGACACACAGGGCATAGCTAGTGGTGATACCTACCAATACACACAGACACGCCATCTTCACTGAGTGCAGACATACAGTAGAACAGCAACATATATGCAATCCATGCAGGCTAGGTAAGCCATAATGCATGACATGTTGTTCTGATATATAGGACAGTAATGGAGCAGGTGCGGGTAAACAACACTGGTCCATCTTTATTTCTGTTAGGACACCTTATTGTGTGTTATCACACCAATACAAGGGACACTTACCAGAGAAAAAAAAAGAGAGAGAGGCTGTGTTAAAATCATATGTAGTTCATTTAACATATACTCAGTTTCACCAGTGAGAGTTAACTTTTCCTGCAGCGTGAAGTGTTGCTATAGTTCAGATCAGTGTTTAAACTGTGGTCTGGAACTACATAAACAAAAATCACAAAATGTTTTCTGTGGCCATTGTGGAACAACTTTCACATGCGGCCAGTTCAAACAGGATGAACGTGGGTATAATGTTATTGTTGCATTTGCTTACTGTGCATGTGTGTGTTTACCTGTTGTACAGGTCGTGCTGCATGGAGCGTAAGCAGAGACCTTCCAGCGATACATGTCTGCCAAACTAATGTCTGAGTCCAGACCCACATCAAAGTCATTGCTGGAGGGGAAACACAAACACACAGGCAGGTATTTCTGAAACCTGATCGTTTCTACTTCATTTTTTATAAAAACACAATAATGCTGACGAGAGGAAAAGTTATATTGAAAAGAGGGTAACAGCTAAACCCACAGGCATCCTCTACACAGTCATCAATGTGTGGTGAATTATATGTTATAGCATCAAAGTGCTCTTCAAGCAAAACATCTATCCTGCAACCCTCATACCTCACTGTGTTGGCTGCCTGGACTGCAGACACCTGTTGCAGCTGTACCAAGACAACAGTGTGCGAGTCTGAGTGTGTGTCGCTCTCCGTTTCTTTGTGTGTAACAGTGTGTGTGTCGGTGACTGTGAGTGCATCTGGATGTAATCCCAACTGTGTGTCTGCGTCTGTGGGGGGGAGAGTTTCGACATGTATTTCTGCTTGCGGATGCGGATCAGCGAGTGTGTGTTTAACAGAGTGTGTGTTCGACTGTGTGAGGGAGTGTGTCTGGTTGTGTTGTAGGTCCTCCAGTAGCAGATAGGGGGCGTCTGGCAGCGCTGCCGAATGGACACTCTGACTACCTGTGAATGGACATAAACAAATGAATGTGGAGGTTCTCAAAGCATCCTGGGAATTAAAGCATTAACTAACACTTACCTGAGACAGTTTTTTTTTTCTCTTTTTAATAGTAATTAAACTAAAAATTTTATTTATCTCTCGGGGGGGTCATTTTTATGATCTTCTCTCTTTAGATGGAGGTGAGAGGTCAAGGCAGACAGAACAGTTAAGCATGCTGGAGCTGCTTAGACTGTTGAATGTGTATGTTTGAACAGGTCGTTATGTCATTCCATCCACGTCATTCCCATCCTATCCAATCCCTTTGTCTGGAGGATTAGCCATATTGTGGCTTATCCTAAGCTAGTTAGTAGTGTTGCTGACTCACAATGCTGTACAACCCCAAATCACAAGCAAAAGAGCCAAAACTATGATCTTTCAATAAATTCTCTGAAAATATCTATAGCATTAGATTTCAAGTGTACAAAAACAGAAACACAAACATTTCAGGGCTGTGTACTATTTTCATAAATACATTTTAACTCTAAACTATAGACAAAAGCATCATTTGTGTGTCCTACCTGGGAAAGAGAGCACTAGTGTGTTGTCATCAGCAGTTGAAGGCTCGTCAATTGAGTTGGAGGAACTCACTTAACAAACAGAAAAACAAAAAGAGAGACAATTAGACCAACAGAGTCTACTAATGACAGACACATAGAAAGTCCAAGAGTGAGAAAAAAAAAATGAGCTGAGAGCACAAGCAATGATATAGCATTATCACATCAACTCTCACATATTGATACCTAAAAATACAATATCAGCTAAAGTGTCCATAGCGTTAGAAGTGGCCAATAGTCTGGATATCTTGCTCTGGAATTGTTGGACAGATGGACAGACTGACAATACCATCAAGCTGCCAGCAAACTAAAAGAAAGCCAGTTTCATATACAGTAATTATATAGAATAATTTATCATATGAAACTGAGAAACAAGTTGTTGACTCAGACTGTGTCACTCACTGTAGCCAGATGGTGCTGGAGGTCCCCGCTCCTCCACGTCATTGTGGCTGAACACGTGACCGGTGACGTCAGCCGGTCTGTAGACCAACATGGCTGCTGGCGGAGGAGGGCTTGGCGTCCGGATCTCCCACGCTACTTCCTCTCCCTCCTCCCCTGCCTCTTCTTCCTGCAGCTCGACATCCGATTGGTCTTCAGCTCCGAGCTGCATGTTGTACTGATGGACGGACGCCACGCCTCTGCTGTGGTTGGACCTACCTTGATCCCCTCTGACGTTCTCCTTTACGTTGTTATAGGTGTGATTGAGATGGGAGTGGGAGGGGCCTGTGGTGATGCCTTCTGCGGCGGTGATGTCATGAGACTTGAGTGGGATGGTGTACTCGTAGGTGATGTGGGGCAGCTTCCCATTTAGGTTGTAGTACTACATACAAGATAAAATGACTGATCAACCACTTTGTACTGGATATGCTTGATAATAATTAATGCGTGTCTGTGTGTGTGTGTGTCTGTGTGTGTGTGTGTGAGTGTGTACTACCATAACGTTGAGGCCCTGTTGCGTGGGTCCCTGGGCGATGATGTACTCCAGCCCGTCAGAGAAAACGTTGCTCGGACGGCGGTATTTAAACACCGTTCCCGCCACTCTGAAGTTTTGAGGATGATCGAACACAGTGTTTCCATTGAAGAAGAAATGTCCCGCCTCATCTGACAGGGCTGGATAGGAGGGGAAACATCAGGGGGGAGTGACCAAGACAGTGACAAGTCATATTCAAAATGTTGCATGGTCTAGACCTGCTCCATGTAAAAGTGCCCTGAGATGACTTTGTGTTGTGATTTGGCGCCAGATAAATAAAATTGAAATTTGTAGTAGACATTTGCAGGTAAAAGCATTCAATAACTGACACGTCTGCTTTGATTTTTTTTTGTACTCAGTATATTGACCTTAAAGAAGGTGTAGGTTCTCACCCAGGATGTTCTCAGTCTTGTGTCTCTCTATGATCTGAATGTCTGTGGCTCCAGCTGGGATGTTGGTGATGAACACATAGCCTGAGAACAAGAACACCTACTTTAATCACAGTCATGTATCTGTTGGGAGCTTACAGTCATGAAGTAACAAAGTGACAAAACTGTTTTATCTCAGCTTAAGAAGTTTTCACTTTTTTTTTTTAAAAGACTCAGCCATAATCACAAAAACCCTCACTAGTAATGCTATCCAGACTTTTATACTGTACTCTGATGTTCTGGTTTCTCTATTCAAGCCTCATAGTTGTCACACAATACACTTGCATTTTACACCTCACTGCTTAATTAGTAGGCCACAGACAGTTAAATATTCAGCTATGACAGAGTTGGACAGAGGAGTGTTGGGAGGAGTTTGTTGTGTTGTGAGTACAGAAAGTGTAACTTAGTGTCGTCTAAAGAATTTCAAAGTCATGTTTGAATATTTAGCTGATTTCAACAACAACTCAACTCTCGTGAGATTTCGGAACGAGACTCCTCCTTGAGGGAGACTTGGTTAGACACAACAAACAGAACGGATCGAGTAAAAGGTAAAGAAAAAAGGTTTTATTTCTCTGTATGATCCTTTCCATAATATTGTCAGACACAATCTGAGCCTGTCAGTGGCAGAAACAAACACGTTTAGTGGACACACATCACTGGGGTGCTGTTACCCTGTTGGATCACATTACAGCCTGTTTGGCAGCTGCCAGCTGAACTACTCTCACTCAATACTGGACCAATTTCAAAAATTTGTTGTCCACATCAGTCACTTAGACACAGAAAGATGGGAAAATAAGAGTCCAGGTTGAAAAAATCCTGAAGTTTCTTCCTTTAAGGTGAAATATTAAAAGAGGGTTGCTGATGGCCATCATAACTTATCATAACATCATTTTCTACCAAGTGAAACAATGATCAACTCAGTGAAAGAGCTCAGAAATGACAGTGCAGAGCCAACATATTTAGCGTTTAACCAAATGTTTGAACACCAGATAACTTGTCTGTCTACATGTGTGTTTGTGTGTGTGTTACCTAACTGTGCGAGTGCCTTCCTGTATGATCCAGAGATACGCTGGCATGATGTCCCGTTTCCTCCACACACACCACATCTGTCTACTGCCTTACTGCTGTACAGCTCCCCGTCACATCCTACAGGCTGCAGGACAACAGAAACCCAAATCACTTAGTGCAATTATTAGCTCCCACATGCTTCACTCGTCCATCTAGCCTGTCAATTTGAACTTTAACTGAGTATAAAAAATGGTATTTATTTCATCTAATAGTGAGGGGATGTAAACAATATTAGAGAGTCTGTCAGTAAATGATGGCTTTTCCTTGGAGTGGGTTACCTGACATATTCCTTCTATACAGACACCGTTGAATTTGGTATCGCGGCAGAAGGTGCCATCATGGGCGGGAACGAGTAGCTGTCGCTCTCCGCTGATGGTTGTGCACTGCAGGTCACATGGCTTATTGGAGATGCTGATGTAATCAGCTACACAGGAAATGAGGTGAGAATAAGAGACGGAGTATTCAAAAACTCTGGACTGAAATAGTTGAATTCAACTGATGTGGGAGTAACTATCAGACCTCGTCATCATAACATCATGTCTGAAAGCTTTCTGTGAAATTTTGTTTTCTCTTTGAAATAATAAGATTCTGGCCTGTTTCAGAAAACAGTGGAGCGTTTGAAGCTCATTCAAAATGCTACAGCCAGGCGTTTAACAAAGCACTCAGCACGTTACACCCATCCTCATATCACTACAAGAGCCTCTAGTATACGCTAGGATAGACTTCAGGGTTCTTCTGCTTATAAAGCTCTGAATGGCCACATCACATACACTAGATTTTTTTCTTCTTCTTAGACGAACCCCTGGACTAATAAATGGCCAAACAGATGGAAAATAGTGTGTGTGGCTGACATTATACCTGGGTACAGAGGTATCCACTGATAGTATCTTCTTCCAATGGCTTTAGAGTTGAATTGGGAACATTGATGCTGCTTGAAGCTAAGACTTGGGCTGGGACAAGGCTGGAGAACAACAACAACAACAACATACCCCACACACAGAAGGACACAGTAAATGATATTTTCAGTTTGACTTGCAGTTGTTTCTTACACTGAACCTCAGTGTTTCTAAGGTTCTGGTGAATATAGTATCATACCTGGTTTGGACAGAGCTGGTACTGTTTAGGAGAGCCGACGCAGTATGAGCTGTTTACGTTGTGGGTAGTGGAGAGCCTGAGAGAAACACAATGCAATATTGGTTGACATGTCAAAACTACAGGAGATTTTCACTGTGGGATTCTGGCACTTTGTGGCACTGAGACCCTGAACCATGTGCTTCACCTTCCTTCATCCATGTACGAGAGAGAGGTGAGGTGAGGTGAGGTGAGGTGAATAAGTTTTATCTTATATCCTAAACCACTTCACATAACCTGAGGTAACAAGTAACGTGAGATCTACAGAGAACATTATTAAGTTTTATACATTGAATGAAAGAACATTAATGAATCAAAGGGTCTGTTAAATATAAATTTGTCTTGTGGGCTGTCACTTGAAGAGTCAAGTCTTTGTGTCTGTTTGGAAAAGTGTTAAATCAGAGTGAAGGAAAGAAAGAAGAAGAAGAAGAAATGTTACCAGCCACACAACCACCTTTTTCCAAAGTCTCTCCTGTGGGAGACGGTCCTTCAAGCCCACACACAGTTCAAGTGACAACTCACCCGTTCCTATTTCTTTGTAGAATAAACAGACATTTAGTGCTGACAATGAAAAGTCTGTGTGTGTGTGTAATGAGTAGCCAGAGCTGCCACTATCAGCAAACAGTACTTATATACAACTCTCAGACACGTGGCGAAAAGTCATACAACGCATTCAAAGTGCTTCATACTGGCTAATGCCAATTTCATTGCCATTACTGTCTCCCGCGTTCAGTAGTGACTATTAACTATCACTGACTTTATTACCATTACTTCCTCCTTTTTATTGTGAACTTCAGAAGACACTCATTTTTTCCAAGTAAGGCAGAAGCAGCACTTCTTTGCATAAAGGCTGCTTTTTCACCCACTTTTCAGCAGTTCTCTCTTTAAGTTGACTAAATCTAAAAAAAAAAAAAAAATGCTGCCACTTTGAGAAGAGAAAAAGTACTTTGAACATGGTCTGACTCAACCAACACAGACTTTACTCACTTTCTGTTCAACCCTAAATATCTTCACAACATGAAGACACAGTGAGATACCAGCTGGTGAACAAAGTGGAACATTTAGCAACTAAAGAGACATTATATTTTCAGAACTAAAAAAGGAGAATGAATACTGGACTTACACTCATCAGGTGGATATGTAAGGTGGATATGGACATGTAAATAGAAAAACTGTTTGCTGACAGGTTCACCGTACCGACTTTATATGGCGAGAATATGCCAATAATTGTGTTTTAATGCACTTAAGCGGATTAGAAGCCGAGAAGAATTCCTCAGCTAGATTCCCTACAGAAAGGTGATTTCTTGGCCATGCACCCGAATAGAATACAGCTTTCCAATCTGCTTTTTAAATGTGAGCATGTGCATGACTTCAGCCATGGAGAACGGCTTTCTTCTGTGCATGTAAACATACCAAATGTTGTGTTTTCATCTTGTTTCGCTGCCCCCCAGTGGCCAAAAAGTATCAATTAATCAATTAATGCAGCTTTAAGATTATATCTATTATCCATAGCATATCTTCCACTGTCCATTTATGGTATGTCACTTATCCTTGTATCATGTATGTAAGAATATATTGCGAACGACTTCCACAATCTGGATGAGGGTTTTTTTTTTGTCTTGCCTTTTTGTCTTTTTGTGTAATGAACTAGACATTAGCAGCTTGACAAAAAAAACACAAAATGTGACTGTGAATTTGATGGCAAAATATGAAAATGTGGTAAAAAAAAATTTCCTAGATAACATATGTTGCCTTCTTCTCATATTGTAAAATAAATGTCACACGATATAAATGTTATACCTGCTATTGCTCCTGTGTTTCATTTTCCCCGCTGTGGTTACACACATGCTACCGAGTACACATCTTTATGTATTCAGAGAAAATTAAATGTGGTTATTGTTGGCTGACTCTGAACAACAGCAACATCTTGGGTTGTTGCTTTAAACCACCTCAAGAGTCTCAGCGCTACAACAGTTTGCAAAAAATTTCGCAACAAGTAACATGTGTCTGCCACAGTTGTAGCAAGAAAAAGCTCTTAGAGCGCTGTAGTGTATGGTTAACATGATTCTAATTCTGTGTGTGTGTGTGTGTGTGTTGGGGAGGACCCACAGAACTCCAACATGGAGTTAATGCATCTGTCTTTCATTACTATGTTAACTGCACCCCCCCACCCCCCCACCCCCCCCTACACACACACCTCCTCTGTCTATCTATCTGTGTCTCTCTTTCTTCAGCCCATCCTCCTACAATGTTTAGATGGTAAAGTAGGAGAGACAGCAGGAAGAGGTGAGCGGGAGGTCACTATGTGAGAGTGTCACATCTAATTGGTAGATGGTGATGAGGGGAGGACAGGAGAGAGAGAGAGAGACAGAGAGAAGAAAAGCAGAGGAAGTGAAGGGGGTGGTAGGGGAGGAAGAAGAGGAGGCAAAGAGTGTGGAAAGAAAGATCGAGAGGATAAAGGTATAAAAAAAAAAAAAAAAAAAAAAAAAAAAGGGGGAAAAGTAAGTGTAAGAGAGGCAGACAGGAGAGGAACAAAGACAGTAGAAAGAAAGGGGAAGGAGGGGTGAGGAGGGGGGGAGAGACAGAGAGCCAGCAGTGAGGGCAGAGTGGCGTTAATCTTGGTTGACAGAAACTTCCGCAAGTCTGACAGGGGGAGGTCAAAGGTAACAAGATGGCTGGCTACACACACACACACACACACACACACACACACACACACACACACACACACACACACACACACACACACACACACACACACACACACACACACACACACAGAGCCATGTCTCAATCCTCCACATTGTGCTATTCTGGTGTACATACCTTTATGTTACTGAATGCCTCTTCCACTTATTTTTAACACCAAATCATTTCTTTAAATTAAAAAAAAAAAAAATTGTAAAAAAAAAAAAAAAAAAAATACCCCATCATGTTCATACAGTCTACTAAGATTAGAAATCCTTCTCTTGCATTCTACACGTGCGTATGCGTCTGTATTTTGAGAATCTCTTCCGTACACACTACCTCTGTATGAGACAGTGTCTCTCCTGACTCCTCACGCCTCCTCCACAGCTTCTGGAACAGGATGACCAGCTAGACCACTCCCCCCACCACTGAAACACGTCCTCCTGGGACAAAATACACACAAGAAAACAGTCAGTAAAAATCAAAAAAAAAAAGGTGTCATTGCCGTTGGGGTACAGTGTGACTGCAGTGCATCCTCTGCACTGGCTCGGAGGTTGTATACAAATTGCCAACTCCTTCTGTCACTACCTAGAGCTCATGAGTGTAGATGAGGGGGGGAAGGGGAAGCTCTTCATTTACCAGTCAGAGTGCCCACATTGTATTTATACAGGACAATAAGATGATGATTTGTAATCATGATGAGGTCATACCAGACCCAGAAAATTTTCTTTTTTCCTCTCTTTTTTCCTGTCAGTTAAAGAGCTGCAGCACCACCAATCAAAGTAGGGCTACTTTGATTTGACCTGTGGTACCAGTCAAACCTGAGCCACCTAAGCGAGGAACGTGGACAGCAGCAGTGAAAAGGTTTCTTTTACATCTGCCACAGCTTAGTGAAAAAAAAACAGAAAAGGGGAATTAGTACTAAAAAAGCCTGTAAATCTGAAAGATACTGTTCTGTGTAAGTGAGACTGACTGTACAATGCATTTCCACTGGAATGGATCTCTTCACTCCCAGTATGGACGGGAGGAATGATGTCACATGGTGACTACAATTAAAACACATTACATTCATATTACACAAGTGACATAACAAGACACGTTAAAAGAGTGTGTGTGTGTGTGTGTGTGTGTGAGTATAATACCTTGTTGTTGTGTGTCTGTTTGACATTGGGACTTCCATGGCTGTGTGATTGTAGATGGATGTTTTGCTGCTCCACCCTCCCTTCACTTCTGTCCTGACAGGCAGACACACACCACACACACACACACACATATGAACATGGAACACATGTATGACAGCTCTGCACTTCATTTCAGAGAGGAAAACACTGATGAGAATACGCTGAATGCCAACTACCTGTCTGGAAATGATGTGATGTGAGCAGCTAGATGGTTGCCGCCTTTTTTTTTTTTTTTTTTTCCAAATATCTAAAATAATACAGAGTGGTGTTTCTTTCTTGAGGAAACCATTTTTTGGCAAAGTGTAAATAGTATAGACACCAGTATTTGGAGTGAATATCAAAAAGGGACAAAGGGAGTGATCTTCATTTCATAGTTTGGTCAACTCATGGAATTAATGTTAATTAGCTACAGCTGTGTTGCTGACAGTTGTCATAGCTTGAAAAGTCAACGAAACTTTTTGTTTCTCGAGGTAAAACGGTCGTTTTCTAAGCTCAATAAACCTAGAAAATGTATGTTGTTGGTCACACATATAGGTTTCTATAGTCTATATCTATATGTCCATATTTTAAGATTTTTCTGTAAATTCTATTAGAATTTTTTTAAATTCCAGCTCAGTCTCCTTTGAGCAGGGTCCCCTCCCAACTGCCACACAGCATATTAAGGTTCAGCTAATCACTTTTCAAGTCGTCTTCCAATTCGCATACTACATAAATAATCCTAATTCTCTGACAGAATATGTGTATATTAATGTAATTACAACCACCAGATTATTCTGTTGTTGGCTTGTAGAAACTAACCTTTGCATATTTTGAAATAATTCCGCGTTTTTTCACACTAGAACAATTGTAAACGTCTCAAACAAGATAGCGTTTCACTTTCTTAAAAGTTTCCCAGTGTTAGTGGCTTTTATCTGGCTTTGAAGGATAAGACTGATCATCTTCTATATTTATCTTAATCATCTAATCCCATGTGCGGACCCAAACCAAGAAATCATTCTTCATTTACTTAACAAGTACTGTCTGTATTCAAAGCCTGATATATCTTTTTCCTCCACTGTTGTCCAAAAAAAAAAAAAAAAAAAAAAAAAAAAAGATTAAAACACATCAATGAGCCACACTGTTGCACTGACTGACATGTTCCTTCATCACCATGAACACACACACTGTAGTTTATTTTGACTTGATCACCACACACACCCTCCTGCTGCCAGAAATACTCACTAGAACACCAGATGTGGAACCCAACCCACTAATGAAAACAGTCCCCAATAAATGCACTATTTCCTCCTGTTTGAGTAATCTTTGCCGGAAACTGGAGTGTCAGAAAATACGTGGACTTTAAAAAAAAAAAAAAAAAACTAAACTATATATTTGTGACTCATTTTTTAAAAATGAACATCCTCTGTAGGATCCAGTGGGTTTGAGGCTGAATGCCACAGGAAGTACTGAGAGAAGGAGCTTTTCATTGAATCACATCACATCAGACTTACATTTTAAGAAGAATGTGAATGATGATCAATGTAAACATGTAAGAAAAGCCTTGTCAGCAGAATCGGCACGAGCATCACATGTTTACGTACAAGTATGGAGGATCAAGCGTGGGTTGCTGACACACACACTCGTACTCTGAGGTGTGATTTTAAGGCGGCAAATCGATATTTTTGGACACTATTTTGACATGAAATGAATTCTAATAGAACACTCCAGAAGCTAGTCTTGCCCTGCATCAGAAAGACGGTCTTTTTGAAGCGAGTCCAGTCTGAGGTTGGTGGGGTTTTTTTTTTTTTTTTTTAATCCTTCAACTGACAAACACACACATCAAGGCTTAAAGTCCCACTACTGTGTTGTTTTAACACGGTTCTAACAAGCCTACACAGGCTCCTTACACTGTTAGATTAGCCTCTGGCTAATCCAACACATGTACACACACACTACCATAATGTGTGTGTTTTTGGATATCTGTGAGTCCTGTGAGTTGAAAATAGGCAGTAATAGTTGCTTTCTATCAAGTCATGGCGATCAGTGTTTCAAGGATGACGACAGGTCATTTTTAAAAGAAGTTTATGTTCGGTGGGATGACACACGGCATCAGTGTCAGCGCATCGTCACGGTTCAGTGACTGAATGAAAGGCTGGAAATTACCTGTGAAACAGTCTGTTAGATTGAAAACATCCTGTAGGAGAGACGTCGATGTTCCCGAGCAAAACATTTGGGTTGTTTGAGGTCAAATTAGGATGTGGCGGTGCCTTCTTAATAACCTGTAATGTGTCCCATACTCCTTCGACTGTGACTCCACTACAGCCCTCTCATGCTGGAATAACTTACAGTGGTATGTTTACATTTATGATAGAAATCAACATGGCCATTTATAACGTTGTTTATGAGTCACCAATGTTCCAAAGTTCTTTCACGTAAAGAAGAAAACAGCTCAAATAGATCAAAGCAGGATTCTAAACAGATTGGAGGTATGGAGTAGAGCCCAGCCGATATCAGCGAATATGAGCACATGCTTTATTATACAGTATATTTCGGCTTGTTGCCTATAAACTGTATACAGCGCGCACACACACACACGCACACACACACACGTTACATGCAGTTGAATTAAACAATTCATCTCTCCGCGCCTTGATAGGAACAATAACAACCGCTATTTCAAAACTAAGCGACGTTACCGCAATGAATTTAAACCTTTAAATAGAAAGCATTACCTCACTGTTGCTATGGTGCATTATGTTTGTGTGGTATAATGTGCAAAGACTGCTTTAGCACTGTTGGAAGACAATGTCTTTCAATAGTCTTTGCCAAAAAAAAAAAAAAAAAAAAGCTTATTAGATGTCATGCCAGTTGTTGTGTGTGCGCTACACAACTTTCTTTTTTTATTGCTGCCATCAATTTCATGTGTTGTCAACTTCATCTACAAAAATCAGCTTCACATCCCAGAAAACCCAGAGCTCTTTTAAGTTCACTTACACAGTGTGAGTTTTTCTTTTCTTTTCATTGGCAGGAATGAATGGATTGAATGATAAACTCAAGTGCTAACCAGACAAATATGGGGCATTTTGTCAGCTATCTCTAGGGCATGAATGTTCAGCCCATTCATGTGTGTAGAAAAACTAAGCAGTGTTTGTGGTTTTAAAAAGACGAGGACTGTGAGCACTGGTGGTTACCACAGCTGAGGCAAAAAAAAAAAAAAAAAGTGTCTGCAAACAATTGTTTGCGCAGCCTTTGGTAATGCATCTGTTAAGAGTTTCAACCATGAGACCCCCAAGACACCCCGATAGGCTGGCTGGCTGGCTGGCTGCTGTCTGTCACCATGTTTGTCTTCTTTACATGGTCAGACTGTGTAAGCCAGCAGATCAATCTTATTAGTTGGTCATTTAGCTAGCTGGGCATTTAGCCCACAGTGAACAGTAGCCAAATGGTCAGTCAGTGATGTAAGTGTCCCGATGTTTAGGCAAGAGGTGTTCTCTGTGAGCCTGCAGTCAATATGTTTGCTTGCCTGATAGTTAACGTGCATTTAACAGACTGAATCGCATAAACTGTACCAGGCCACATGAAGAGAGACAATTTTTTTAAATTTTTTTTAAAAAATCAGCTGCATCTAACAATAATTTTCATTATTGAGATGTCTGTTGATTATTTCTGCGATTAAATCAATCAGTTGTTTGGTTGCTAAAATGTCAGAAAATGATGAAAAATGTTGATCACGGCTTCCCAAAGCGCACACTGACATCCTCAAATGTCTTTTGTCCTGACGAACAGACCACAACTCAAAGTTAATCAGTTTACAGTCACAGAAGACTAAAGAAACCAGAACATATTCACAGTAGAGAAGAAGAAGCTTTTTTTTTTTCTTTTTACAATTTTTCTTTATAAATGACTCAAACAAATTATCAAAATAGTTGGTGATAAATAGATAGTTGATAAATTGATAGATAAATAGTTGGCAATTATTTGATGAAATGACTAATGGTTGCAGCTCTACAGTTTTTTTTTTCTACAGCAAGGAGCTGTGTAATTTCAAATGCTGTTTTCAGGACTGATTAAAGAAGATAAAAATCAATAAAACAGTAAAGTACTTTATGTGGAGCAAAACTATAACTTAAAATATCACTGGTCATGATTGCTGACAAAATTCCTCATCTAATTTTCTCATTGTGTGGCTGTTCACACAGTCTTACTGTAGTATCTCAGTATAACTAAGTTGCCATATCATCTAAATTCACAGTTTAATAGTGGACCTGTTAGTTGTTAACAACATGGAAGTCAGAGAGGTGTTTGCTGACAACACAATGTGAGAGCGATTTAAGGGACAACACACAATTACACTTCATAACACAACAGGATCCTAAATGAACCTGTTATTCACATGATTTGCATCTGTTACCAGCTGCCTGAACTTTAAAACATTAATATAGTAGCAAGAATTGCTTCTGTTACATCCAACAGGAGAAGTGAAGTTCAACAAAGCTGCTGTTTCAGCTACACCCTCATAAACAAATTGGCAAGTTGAATGGGGGGAAGCTGTATGACAGTCCAAACATCCAACCCCCCTCAGAAAATGTTTGAGTCTGGTGACTAAGATAAACCACACATTAAAAAAAGAGGTCACGTTCATTTGATCTGGTTTCTTTTGAGCTGAATTAAAGGAGTAACTTTGGAGGGGAAATTCGTTCTACAACATTATAATTGCTTTGGAGAACGGGTGCACTAAACACCGTGTCTCATTTACATCATTAAGTCATTTCACTGCTGCCTTGTTTATGGTCTAATATTAACACATCTTAGAAACTCGTTTTACAAGTCGTTACCCTTCATTCCTTCCCGCAACATGCATCAAAGCATCCCAAAGGCGTTAATTCAACAAGTATGAACTTTTCGAGGAGGTTCGCCGAAAGGAGCAATGTCACTGGTAACAGTTAGCTTACCTTCACATACACTGTGACACTGTGGTTAAATGGCTGTTCGAAGCCCCAAACTACTCTAGAGACTGAAACGACTTCAGACATCAGCGCTATGTTAATCATATCTTAGCCGAAGTGAAGAATGACTTCAATTATTAATTTAAAGGTGAAAACTAGACAGTGCATTTGACGATAAGCAAGGCAGAATGAAAAGTGACAGACTTGTGAAGTAACTACTCTCCATTGGAGCAAACTAACCCAGTCCCACGTTCAGCTTTCAACCAATGGACACAGCGTTTGTGAACAAACCGCTACTCCGCGAGCTACTTACCTTAACGGGCCAGTTGTTCGTTAGCGGGAGAACCGGGAGGTGTAGCAGGAGAAAGGAGCAAACCGGGAGAGCTAAGCCTCCGTTACCGAACATGGTTCATTCATGTCATGGACCGACAGCACTTCCCCTCCCCTTACCTCCGCTCCCCTCCTCACTCCTCTCCCTCTGCCCTCCTTCCTCCTCCCATTTTCGACCCCCTTTTGATGTGGCGACGCCTCTCGCTCACACGCTACACAGACCTTCCCACTTTGTTTCATTCTTCACAAAATGTGGATGCTTTGTTGTATCTTTATTATTATTATTATTATTTCTATTTTTTAAAAGCATGTTTCAGTCATAATAGCCGTTTAATAGCCCTTCATATAACCCGAAAAGAAAAAAGTTATTTAATTTAACCTTATATTTTAAAAATATTTTTATTTGATCTGTTTTAGTTAATTAATTTGAGTCAGTCTACCTTGTTGTTCTGATTAAAAAAATAAATGAATAAATAAATAAAACGAGTTATAATTGAATTTCTACACTACGCCACAAATACATGTGTTCAGTTATCATTTTAAAATGAAGAGTCCAGATCTTTCTGATCAATTTCCAAAATGTTTTCCAACGCCTACTTCTGTTTATATTTTGTTTATTATTATTAATTTTTGCCTTATCGCTCTCGGTTTTTTTTTTTTTTTTTTGCTGTTTTTTAAAAAAAAAAAAAAAAAAAAAACATAATCCGTCTATCCATCAATATTATGTCCCTTCAGAAATGTCTGTTTCAGCGAGGCTCTATTCAATCTTATATTTGATCTTATAACTGCAAGTGGCCCCTTGCTCCTCTTGTAATACAGTTGTAAGGAAGCCATATTATACTGTGTTGAATGCACAATCAACAATGACTGCAGAGCATATATGCAACTGCCAATTTGTACAGTAATTATTAAATATACTCATTTAAATTGTGTTGAACGGTTTCATTCACCTAGACATCCAAAAAACTTTCACACAATCAATTTCAGACATCTTTTGACCTGCAAATCACCAAATTAATACTCATGGCTATTTAACATCTGTAATACATTTCTAATAGGCTACATCAGACCTCTGACGTCTTCTAGTGGTAATAATGTTAAACTGCATCACAGTAGAGTGGACCCTGAATGAATAAATGGATGAATGAATTAATGAATGAATGGATGAATGAATGGATGGATGGATGGATGGATGAATGAATGAAGGCCCCAATCTGTGATACTGAAGGGGAGCTATAAACAAAAGACTGATTAATCGATTACACTCTCACATGCATCCCTTTGCTCTTCACAGTTTAGGCTGCTCATCAGGATCTGTGTGGTGCGTTCTCACTGTTTTCTCTCTTGCCAGTATCAAACACCAGAATGGGAGAATACATTACACCTGTTTTAAAGTCCTCACGTTGATTGCTTGTCAGTATGCTATACTTTTTTTTTTTTTCACTTGTTTTTAAAGAATTTCATGGTCTTGCATCAATCTACTTGTCTGACATGTGTGCAAAGTATGAACCATAGGTCTATGACCCCTCAAGTCCTCTGGCACGAGTTAGTTAGTTGTTTATTACATTTATATATATATTTTTATTGTGTGCATTAGTCTCAAATTGTTTTACTATTTACATTTGTTCTGTGTTATTGTCAGCTTGTCTGTCATCTATGAAGCACTTTGATCTGTATGAAAGGTATTGTACAAGTAATGTTTAATTGATTGATTGATTTGCATAGTTAACCTGTTACCTTTTTCAGATCTCAATTTATCATTGGATCACGCATGGTGTGACCATGGACCTCCATGTGTTTTTTTTCTCTACTTTCTCAAATATCTAATTTAAGATGGAAAGTTGTTGGAGAGTGAATGTGAATGTACACACATGGCCAGGTGCCAGAGTACATAAGTGAACTTTTAACTCCTTACTGTCCAAACAGACCTCTTAGATCTGCTGGGTTAGGTCTGCTGGCTGTTCCAGAGTCCAGGTTAAGGTCAGTGGGTGATTGAGCTTTTACTGTACTGGCACCTCAGCTTTGGAACAGTTGTTGGTATTTGGTCTGCTGACACTGTTACTGCTTTTAATTTCTGTCTTAAAACACGTTTTGACAGACTTGCTGATTTGCCTGGCAACTTGTCTCATTATTAGTAGCAGTATTTTTACATAATACAGCTCTGTTGTGTGTACAACCACCTGATTTTAAGTTTGTTTTAGTAATTTTACTTATTTTACCTTTTGGATGATTTATTTGTAAATTTCTTTTAAACAGTCTTATAACTGAATGCTTGTATTTTGCTGTTCTTGTGTTGCTCTTTTTATATATTTGATTAATTTTTATCCTGTCTATGAAAAGCACTTTGTGCTCCTGGCTTGAAAAGTGCTGTGCAAATAAGAGTATTATTATTATTATTAAGATATGATTGTTCCACCTTATCATGTAACTTCATTCATTTTCTTCATCAGGGTCCCCGGGACCCCGACACATGGACTCATGCCGAACCCTTCTGGTACTGTGCCTACATTTCCCAGACTACATCACTGCTGGTGCATTCGCCATATTGCCTTCGCCTAAACGCGCTGGCTGGATCGGCTAGTATCCACAACTGAAAATGTAAGTACAGAAAACAATCATATTTTAAGCAAGCTAGGAATATTTCGCTTCTATGTCTGTATGTGTGTAACACTGACGGTTCACGTAAGAGTTTGCAGCTGTTCAAACGTTGAAAATAAGGTAAAAAAGCACATAGCTGACCTCAAGAGATTGGTGCGTCGGCTCGGGCTCTGTTGTTGTTTTTCCCTCTTGTCACAGCGACAAATTACAGTCACTTCACCCTCGCTGTATTTTAGATATTAGCGTTTTGTGCGGGTAGCGTTAATATTTAAATTGTCATGAAGGAACTGTTTCGCACGCCTGTGAATTCGTCGTCTTCCGTGGGCTACATTCATGCTATATATTGAGCTTATTTCGCCTCTAATGTGAACGTTCCGAAGAATAGCTAAGTTAGCCGATGGGGTAGCTAGTTAGCATCAGACGAGCCACAGAGATTTTACGTGAATTCTGTCTATTAACTGTAATTTTGCTAGTTTTGCTAGTACCAGTAAGATTTACTTAAACAAATGTCAATGTACACTCCTTATGTTGTGCTAGCTTGAAAAACTATATGAAAACCATCGACTATACAGTGTACCAAATTTGAGTCAGTTATTACAATATTTTGGGTTTTGTTTATTGATATGAATTGATCATTGCGGTACAGAGAATGTAGACATTGTACACAATGTACACAAGATGCCCCAAGGTTCACATCTCTGTTGTTGTTGTTGTTGTTGTTGTTTCTCTTGACATTTTCAGCTTAACCGTAAAGACCAGTCAGTGTATTAAATATGGACCACCCCCACTTTCACCTCTTGTCTGTCACATGTATGGCAGCATGGTCACACAGCTGCAGCAACGAGAGCAGATATGAAAATCTGATATTCGGGTTATTGTTTTATTTATTTGTCTGTTTTCCGGGGAGTTGTTAGGTAGCAATGCGGCACAAATGGCTAATTATTCCCGATGGTAAATATAGGTCACCCATGTTTGACTGAATACTGTATTTCGGTTATATTTTCAAACCATGTACCACCCAAAGGTCTCAGATACACTTCCAAAGAGGCAAGAGAGGGATTTACTCTTGGGTAATAAAAGAACATCTTAATGCAGGGCTTTCACAGTGCTGTACAATTGTTAAGCACCTTTTTAAAACTTAAATATCTAAAATGAAAATTCATGACCTAAAATGTCTTAAACATAGAATTATGATATGAAAATTCAGTTTTTTTTTATGTCTTTACAATTTTGCAGAAAAAACATCAAAAATAGATATATAATGTAATCCAGTGTATTGTCATGCATTTAACAAGCACTTTTGAATAACCAGCAACATAAGAAATAGCCTAATAATAAAGAACATTTCCTCTGGTGGGGATTTATTTTTACAAATTAAAAAACAAATATGTATGTTTATGAAAGCATGACAATAATAATAACAATACTAATAATAACAATAATAACAATAATAATAATAATAAATTAATAAAACGACTAAAGACTATGGAAGGCTCAAATTTAGGAGAATTTAAGTGTATTAGAAAAGTAGCCTTACTCTTGGCTGTGAACTTGATGAAAACAAAGCTTTTATTTTATTAAATATAAATGACTATCATTTCATATAGATTTCACCAAGCCTTAAATGTTCTTGAGATGCAGCAGTTGAAAAGTAGCCTTTAAGTATATATATATATATATATGTGTGTGTGTGTGTAGTATATAGTATGTCTGGTGGAATCAAATCAGAACAGATGCTCATTTGAAAAGTCTGTCTGTCAAATTGTTTTTTTTCTTCCATTCTCTCACATTTCATTTATAAACATATATAAATATCTGTGTGTATACGTGTGTGTGTGAATACCATAATGGGGCTGTGTAATTTCTTATCATTCTGTTGGATGATAGAAGTGCAGGTCCGTGCATAACAAAAACAAACATACAAAGAAATATGGCAGGAAATGTGTTTTGTGGTAACTAAAGTCTTCTGACCTGTCAGCAGCTGTAGAAAGGACTGAGTTGCTCTTTACATGCTTGGCACATTGTTATGCAAACTGCTGTATAGGTGACATCTAATTTCCTAAGCTTTTTTAAAAAAAAAATTATTTTTAAATGCACAAGACAAAGCAAATACGATCAATATGATCACAAATGAGTGATGACTTTTAAAAAAAAGAAAAAAAAGAAAAGAGGAGAAGTTGACATTTGATTTTTATTAGCACAAGGCAGTTATTCACAAAGGAGTTGACATTAAACCACTGAACTTAAAGGATAGATTCATGCGCCTATTGTCTTCAAACAATAGACAGGTGCCCATATGATTACTGAAACACGTCCTGCTTGCTGTAGATATCTTAAAGCCTTTTCAGCACAGATTTCCCCTCTTTTGCTACTATCCATCCACTGCAGCTCATCAGAGACATGATGTCCAGAGAAACACAGAGAGGGAAATTTTGTACAAAAAAGAGTGAAACTTTAGATATCTACTTGATTTGACTCATTTAGATGATTGAATCCTCATGTAAGCTTTTGATAAACACAAAACATCTCAGCACTAACTGAGGACTGTGCTTCTGTCCTTTACACTGACATTGAAAGCACATTAGGAAGGTCCTTCTAATGGGAAGTATGAACAAGAGGAATCATTCCAGCAACTCATTGTTCATAATTATATGGCCACTTGACTGTTTAAAGGATAGGTTCTAAAAAAATTGTGAACTTATCTTTTAAATTGAATTTCCAAGTTTAATAGTTTGAATAACTATTGGGTGATTTTTATTAAAGGTTTGGCTGAGTTGAGCAGGTAGAAGCAGGTTGTTCTTTAGTTGTAGTGTTGGTGGTTCCGCCCTTCCTGTCCACATGTCACATTGTACTTGAACAAGGACACTGAACCCCAATTTCTCTCGACGGCCAAGCCAGCACATTCCAAAAAAAAAAAAATTCCCCATTACACCCTAGGCTTCCAAGAAAATCCTCATTTTATTTTTGTGTTTCAGTTTTGCAGTGATGACCCAGACAGTTCAGACCAACGGGGTTCAGCCCCTCAGTAAGACCTGGGAGCTGAGCCTGTACGAGCTACAGAGAACTCCACAGGTAATGATTCATACTGGATCAGCTTGTTCACACAAGTCTCTCTCATCTCACGATTTAGCTGTCATTAATGCTATCATCGAGTTTGTTCAAGACATGTTGCAAAGTGAGATGTAGCAGTCACTTTCTCAGAGGAATATATCCAAAATGTAACACCTACTGTACAGAATATAGGACATGAAGCACATTTGATATCAGGTGATGGTATAATTCTCCCGTGTAACACAGGTAGGAAGATCTGGAGCTCCCTCATGCTCCTGAAAATAGAACATGGAGATGTGTAATATCCAAAATGATGACTCAGTTATTATGCTTATGAGATTTTTAGGAACCTAAAAACATGAATCAGACCTGCGAGCAGTTTTCTGCATCAGCTGTGCACCACTCCTCACAAACTGCATCTCTCTGTGTGTGTGTGTACTAATCTACATCTCACTCTGTTTCGTACTGGCACAGGAGGCTATAACAGATGGACTGGAGATTGCAGTGTCGCCCAGGTCCTTGCACAGTGAACTGATGTGTCCTATCTGTCTGGACATGTTGAAGAACACAATGACAACCAAAGAATGTCTCCATCGCTTCTGCGCCGATTGTATCATCACAGCTTTGAGATCCGGGTGAGTTTTGTCGCAGAAACCAGGGGGAGTTGTCATGATGTGAGAACACAAATGTCAGAGCTGTAGTTTAATGACCGGCGGTGACCTATGAGAGGAGGCGGCACTGTGGAGCTTCAAGTCCTGCCGGCAGAAGTCAGCGGACTCATTTATCAGTGTTAGATGAGCCGAAATGATGCTGAAGAAATCCCAGGAAAAGCTTCGTTTTTTAGAGGCTCCACTTAACTGTATTGTTGGATTTTAAACATCACACACTGAAATGAAGATGTATGTGTTGCTTCAGTTAATAGTAGTCTTGACTGTTACATTGGTCTGTGATACTGATGGAATATGTCGATCTGTCTTTTCAGTAACAAAGAGTGTCCTACCTGTCGTAAGAAGCTGGTGTCCAAGAGGTCGCTGCGTCCAGACCCTAATTTTGATGCTCTGATTAGTAAGTGTCTGTCTTACGGTTTGTTTCCACCGACTGCGTCACGTTCTGGCTGCAACATGGCTACTGGAGATCATCACAGCCACTCTAGTCGATGCTTGTGATCCACCAGATTGCACCGCAGAGCGTTTCAGAAGTGGATCTCCCGCTCAGCTCCGCTAAAATGCTGCGCTTAGTCTGTTTTTGACGGAAGCTGTGTGAAGCTGCACAGAGCAGATCGAGGCCGGGCAGGAAGTCAGACACAGGAACGGCATAGAGCGTCCAGTCCACACGCGGTGCAGACTCCCAAATCATATATCACATCACTACATCAACATTACATCATGACCACTGGCAGCAGGCCAGAAGTCAGGAGGACTTTGGTCAGAGGATGTTTGCCACCATGGAACGACAAGAGGGTTCATCTTGGAAGTGGAAAATCACGAGATCTGATGTCATAGTAGAAGCACAAAAATCAAGCAAGTCAACATCAGACAGGCAAAGCAACCTTTTGCTTGTTTGTCGTTCTCTCTCTCTCTCTCTTGCAATTCTCACGTGATCTCGCAAATCCAGCTACCTCTGAAGGTACAGGTAGCGCTCTGCTTCTGAAACGCTCCCAGTGGGATATGGCGCTGTGTGGAGGAATGAAACTGTGTTGCAGCCAGAATGTGATGCAGCCATGCCCGGTGGAACGAAGGCCTTACACCTCAGTAAGGTTCAAGGAGTCCAAAGACTGAAGGAATTGGTTTATTGTACAATTTCACTGAACCAAAATTGTTATATTTAGTATTGGTTTCATTTCATTCCCATCAGGTAAGATTTATCCCAGCCGTGATGAGTATGAAGCCCACCAGGAGAGAGTGTTGGCCCGCATTAGCAAACACAACAACCAGCAAGCCCTGTCCCACAGCATAGAGGAAGGGCTGAAGATACAGGCTATGACCAGGTAAACACACACACACACACACACACATCTCTCTCTCTCTCTTCTCTCTTCTCTCTTCTCTTCTAATAACTGTGTTTGCTTGTGTCAGACTGCAGCGTGGTAAAAGACACACAGTGGAGAACGGCAGCGGAGCTGAAGACAACGGAGACTCCTCCCACTGTAGCAACGCTTCTGTCCATAGCAACCAGGTCAGTTAGGACGTAAAACACATCTATCATCTGATGGCAGGTGTGCATTTTTCTGCATCAGCTGCTTTGACATAAAAGCGCTCTTGTACATATTTTTATACTCAAAATGCATAAAAACTAGCAACAGATGCGATCTGGATTCCAGTTAAGTGTTGTAATGATGACATTAAAAAGCAACACACACGTAAACACACACTTGACAACTGTAAACTGAGATTGTGAAATCCTGCCTTGCCTCCAGGTGTGTGTTGTCCGCTTTTATAAATACTAACCATGTAGTGGACTGTGTTCCCCCCCTCCAGGAGGCAGGTCCCAGCATCAAGCGCACTAAGACCAGTGATGACAGCGGTCTGGATATGGACAATGCTGCTGAGAATGGGGGCGGGGACTCTGTGATTGACGGCGGTGCCAGCGAAATAGAACTGGTGTTTCGGCCACATCCCACCCTGATGGAGAAAGATGACGGTCACAACAGGTGTGTTTTAAGGCTCATATCATTCTCGGAAATATTAAGCTGTCTTGTAGAAGAGAGAGAGATGAAACCAGCCGTGAGCGCCTAGCCACATCTATTTATGTACTGCGTGGTTATTTTACACACATGTGTCTATGTCCGTCTGTGTCTGTGTCAGTGTGGAGTTTGTCCCTCGCTACATTAAGACGTCCGGTAACGCTACAGTGGATCACCTGTCTAAATACTTGGCTGTCCGACTGGCTCTGGAGGAGCTGAGAAGAAACGCTGAGGCTAGTCCTGTTAATGTGGAGGCAGCTTCAGAGAAACAGTACACCATCTACATACCTACTGCTGGAAACCAGTTCACTGTGAGTACACACACACACACACACACACCTTCTATGAAAAACCTGACTTGGGATGGTTTACAGAGGTCTCCCACATCTTTTATCAGAGACTTTCCAGTCAGTAAATTATATCTTCAGTCAGTTGAACAGAATTCAACAGCAGTTCTTTGCCTGTTTTCCAGAAAAAAAATGAAGTATCTGTTCTTTTAGACCAGCAAATCTGAACAAGGGAATGTTCACCTAGATCTGTGCAGCACCCACACCCCCCTCTATATAAACAGGGTGTCTGCAGTTCTTGAAAAGTATTAAAAAGAACTGAAGTCACCTTTCTCAAAAAAAAAAAAAAGGCTGTAAGACATTAAAAAGTCCTAAATTGAATGATTGTTTGTGGAGTTTCAGTCACTACGTGTAGCCACAGTAGCTAAGAAGCTCATCCATTCACAGTGGACAAATGTCAGCTTAAATGACTTCATCAGTTTTTTAATTGGTTAATCCATCCATCCATGTTCTGTTGCTGATCAGGGTCCAGGTCACATTCATTGAATCAATGATATCATCAGGAATGATTGATCTATACTGCTTGGAAGTCCTGGAAAAAAATGATAAATAATTATTGTCCCTTTTTGTTTTCTGTTCTAACATTATACTGTGGCTAGTATGACTGTGACACTGTGACACATACAAATCAGGTTTTTAAAATGAATGTATTTATGTGATATTAATAAGGTCTTGCAGAAACCCTGTATAAATCCATTTCTGTCTGATCCTTCCTCACCCAGCATTCATAGAACTGGAGTCACATAAGTAACTCCACTAGTATTAGTTAAATGCATTTTCAATATGTAATATGAAGGGACAGTGTTCCACAACTGGGTTTTAAGTTGCTCTGTAAAAAAAAAAAAGGAGACATTTCAAAGCATGTTCGTCACAGCAAGAGTAAAATATCGATCTCTCTCTTTTTTGGGATGTTGGGGAAAATCAAGGAGTGTTTTTCAGCTGTGAAGCAGCAGATGTTTTCTAACTTGAACACACACACACACTACATTGGATTTGATGTGATGATACAAATATAGTGAAGCTCACTTTCAACTGTTCAACTCTGTTTCACAGGTTCTGAACGGTTCTTTCTCCCTGGAGCTGGTCAGCGAAAAGTACTGGAAGGTCAACAAACCCATGGAGCTCTACTTTGCCCCTACTAAAGAACACAAGTAGACACACATAAACACACACCCACACACATACATACACACACACACACACACACACACACACACACACAGACACACACATGCACTCACACACACACACCAGTAAGAAGTACACGGTTGGACTTGGCTACATTTGTTACACACAGACGAGGAGGAGGAGGGGTGAAGTGTGTCTGAAGGAGATGAGGAGGGTTGTTGAAACCCCCCAAAAGGACTCTTGTAAAAAGAAAAACTTTGTTTTATATTCTCTGTATCTTTCTCTGTGTCTCTTTCTATCTTTCTCTCTGTAGAAGGTAGCAGATCAGTACAGCAGCCAGCAGGTACAACTAAAGAGTTAACGGACTGCTAGCAGTGGTTGTAGATTCTCTCCAGCTCTGAAAACCAGGGTTTATTCATGTCAGTCTGAATTGCACGATGCTGTTCTCCAAGTTTAAAAAAAAAAAAAAAAAAAAAGTATTATATTGTATTTTCCTTCAGCAAAGGCCCCTTTACACTGTGAGATTTCCTCTGTCCCAAACCAAAGCTGACAACTGTGAGAGAAATATGATGAAGTATTTGGTCCTTATCTCAACTTTTCCCCCCAAATGAATCCATGAGGGTTTTCTTTCCCCAACAACACTGCGACAAGCTGCTCTGATTAATTGCTGTGAAGTGAATGTACAATGTGATCGATCGATCAATCCCCAGCTGAGCTGAATCTAACACACACACACACCTCATATCGTCAGTGTAGTTACTACATGACTGTTCAAAACAGTCGCCTCCCTCATTAAATGTTGTTTTTGCTGTGTGATGTAGTGCTACTGTTAGTTTTCCCCTCTAGCTTAATAATATTATATTTCATAAAAATGTCATTATTTCTTCTGATGAATCCATGTGAAGTGCCATTTTGTAACATTAAAAAAAAAAACAAACAGTCCCAGCCTTATGACTTGATGTCTTTTTGCTGTATTTTCAAAACGAGCAGCATAGTTGGACTTTTACAAGTTGATGACTCACCTGCGCTCGCATACAAAATCCATTTTTATTTTCTCTTCTTGCATCCATTCATCAGACATTCATCACACACTCTGTCAGCCAGAACACAGATTGGGGACCAGGATTTCATTAGTGACTTGCTGGTATCACACAGTGTATAAGGGCTTTGAATAGTGGTCGGTAAAATGAGCGTTCACACTGAGAAACCAGCAGTTTGCAGTTCTTTCTTTATAGTAACATGAAACTACACAGATTGGAGCAAACTTTTTTTTTTTTTTGTTTGTTTTTTTGTAACGTGTCAAGTGTTTTTTTTTTGGGTTTTTTTTTTTCAATGTCTCTGTAGTCTTTCAAATAAAAACTTGTAGAGAACTTGTGAAGTTTTGAATAGCTGCAGTGTGTGTGTGTGTATATATGTGTGTGTGTGTGTGTGTATGTGTCTTAACAAGGGGAGAACACCAAAATGAATGGAGCTCTCTCGGTTGGTGACTCTACGCTGTGACGCTACACAGTGTGAACGCATAACAATCCAGCTGCATCATCAGCAGGGTTTGTTACTGTGGCCTCAGACTTCACTGTGGAAACCCTGAGTAGTGACAGAGAATCTAACAGCTGTTGTCTTGATCTGTTACCTCGTAGGAACAAACTGTCCTCTTAATATCTGTGGCTGCTCTCTATGGCTCGTCCCTTTTATAAATGTCTTTTTTAACATGGGGAAGGAAGGGAGTGTGTGTGTGTGCGTGTGTGATTTCAAGGCGGGTGGGTGGGGTTGTGTGTGTGTGTGTGTGAGGGTATTTCTGCAGCAGCACAGACAGTCAGACCGTTACAGTATTCACCATCTCCTTTTACTACCATTGAAGGGGATTGTCAGTCATCACTTCTCAGACACAGGAAGTGAGTTTCTTCAGTTTACTCATAACTGTAGAGAGCTTCAAACTGCTCTAACCAAACAGCCACCAGGGGGCGGTACACTAATTATGTGACTGGATTAATTGACGAGTGTGTAGGTGCATCATCATCTAAAAAACTCATGTCAGGTGTAAAAGACCTTCAGTGAAGCCTGTCTGGACTCATGGTGGTGTTTTCATTGCTGTTACATAACTGGATAAAGTCAGAAGCAGCATTTTATTGCCAGAAACCCTTTTTTTTTTTTTTTTTTTTCCCTTTCTTGCCAGACACACACATCACATGTTTGATAGTTTGCGGTGCGTTTCTGATGTGATGCTTCAAAAAAAAAAAAAAAAAAACATATAAAAGCTACAGTGGTGATGAAAAGAGCAGATTGTCAAAACGCAATATTGTCACATTCCTGGATAAATACTTCACTACATTAAAAAAAAAAAAGAATGCAGTCTATTTTACCACTTCACTGTGTTCCGTTTGGGGCGACTCGGCTGGTTATTTGTGAAAATGTATCACTGTTTCCTAAACCTAGAAACTGACTAAATCATTTGACCTCAATGTCCATGCCTTTTTTTTTTCTGAGCATGCAACCTCAAGTTCCCTCAACTGTTGCTAGTAAAAAAAAAAAAAAAAAAAGCTTAGTAAATGGACTTAGAGTTAAGTTTGGAGAGTGAACTCTTGACACTCCAGTTGTATAAGTCAGATTAGGTTCAGTTCTGGTTCATATCTGCGTGTTAACGTGCCAAACTCCGTTTAACCTTTTGATGAATGAGTTGCCAGTGAAGTTGCCCCGTTCCGCTCCAGCATGACTTCTTTCTCTGGGAAAGAGAGAAGCAAGTTTCACAAACCTGATGTGACCAAATTGACTCCCAATTCAGTCTCAGGTCACGTTCCGGGGTCCAAATGTAGAAAACATTTAATAAAGAATAAAGATGTGCAATAAAAACACGTAAGTGAGAAACTTCATCATTCAGTCCAGTTGACTCTGTGAGTACCGGGTAGCTTTCCTCTTGTTTTCACCTCAAAATCAATGAAAACAGCTTCACTTCCCGTCTCATCTGCTACCTGTCTGCCTGATTAGCTGTCTGTCTGTGTGTATTATGTGTGTGTGTGTGTGTAAACTGTATACTGCATCTTTCTGTTTGGACAATAAACCTGAACCTGTGTGTTCTACACAGAACAAAGAGTGTTGCATCTCAAGGACTTTTTTTGTTGACTCCATCACCACCTCACATCCGATTACTAAGATCAGTGCTTCAGCTGTGTTTAATCAGTGTGTGTGTGTGTGTCTCACTTCTTCCTCTCCATATAAAACTGAAATTGTATAACAGTTGGTAAAGAGATTTTCCAAGTGGATAAAAACAGTTTTTTTTTTTTTTTCCACAGTTCCTACTAGTTTAGGAGGTTGTTAAATACTGACTTTAGAAAGGTGTGTTCCTGATAATTCTTCCAGGAAATGTTCTAAATGTGTATCTTTAGAAGAATGCTTTCCTATTATCAGTTGAAACATTGACACTGGACCACTGATCAGGAAGAAAACAGCCTTAGTTTACAGAGAATCTGCAGTATTAATAATGTATAAAAAAATCTTAGCAGTAATGTCAGTTATAAACTTGGAGTTTCAGACCTGTAATAAACACTGTTACTACTGCAGCTGTTGGAGCCAGGAAGCTCATTCACTCATTTTGAACTGAAATGAATGAATCATTTTGTCATTGGTTAGTCTGTCTGTGTTCTGCAGGTCACATCAATCACATGATCATAAAGAGCTGTGCAACATACTGCTTGGAAGTGCTAACATGTAATATAACTAAATATTTTTAGGTCATATTGTCTCTATTCATTAACCATCATACTTCCATACTTCAGTCATTATGATAATGAAACAGATATTAAATTGTATTTATGAGGTATTAAAAGGCTCTTAAAAAGTCTTAAATTGAACTTCAGCAGGAAACTCTGAGTTCAGATTTTTGTTCTTCTTTCCAGCAAAAAAAACCACAGCAATGAGCACAGAGATGAACACCACAGCTACAGTGTGTGTGTGTGTGTGTGTATTAACGCGTAATGTGTGACAGTGAAGAAAAGACCTCGAAGGAAATCGTTTGAGTACGTGTGAATAAAAACTTTTCTGTGAAAATCTTTTCACACTGATGTCTGTTGTTCTTGACTGAAGTTCAACTATGACACTGGATTTTAATAGTGATTAGAATTGGCTTAAGTTATGAGTTTTATATGGATACACTGATCTAACTTTTCTGTCCTGACACAATAACAGCCGCTCGTTTCCCTCAACGTGAAACATGTTCACTGCGTTCATTTTTATGTAAGGTTATTATTATTATTATTATGAAGCTTAATTTATTCAGGAGATCGCATTGAGATCAAGACCTCTTGTGCAACACAGACCTTAGAACAGGTGACATGTACAGAGGATCACAATCATCACACACACACACACTACTTACAACAATCAAACTTTATGAGGAACAAGTCAAACTTTCAGGTTCATTGGAAGAAGCGTCTCTTACTTGAAGCTGTGTTGCCGTTTGTTCCAGGTGCATGACACTGGAAACCAGTCTGTCCCAGTTCAGAGCTTGCATGAGGAACTTTAAACCTCTGGACACTATCTACCACAGAAGGTCAGAGGTCATCATGCATGAGCAGACTTGTCTTCCTTTATAAGGCCTATTATTAGTTGAGGCTGAGAGCTGATAAGCAGGTCGGCGGCAGCATGAGCATCAGGACGCTGGAGTGCGGATTACTTCCTGCTCTGTTTCACTACAACAATCCAATGTGACGTTTTAGTTTCTGAGTGAGATGTTCAACACGGGTTTTGTAGGACAATCAGCTGTCTAACAAAAGTTGTAAGTATTTCTATGGCTGCACTGTGTCAGTTAGTTCTCCATATAGAGCATAGATAGGTGGTTCTCCTGAGAGTGAAAGACAGACTGTAACAGGTAGCAGACCTGAAGGAGAGAGCTGCACCGAACACTGAGCTGCAGCCATGAATGTACCTGATGGCAGAAACAGTGATTGAAACTCTATTTAATGTGGATCATTCACATCTGACACCTGATCTAGACACCACATTGTACTTTAAAAGCCAAACTAGCCACAATCATCCAGCCAGTTCCTGTATCAAACTACTGTTTAACCCTCTCAGTGCCAGTGGACCACCGGTGTCTCCACACAACTACTCACAGTTCTGGCTGTTCGCTCTGGATCTCCATCAGGGGAGAGATCAGTGGTGTAGTTTGACTTGAGTAAAACAGCAGTTGAAATATCAGTTTCCAGCAGTTGTTTATTGATTGTGAGGCTGCTGGAAAGCTGTTGTTGCCATCACTTTCACAGATTTCATTCAACTGTGTTACTCTTCTAATATTAGCCATCATAACCGACACTCTCAGAATTCAGAAAATGTATTTTGTAATAAAAAAAAAAAATCCTATTGAAGAGATTCAGTAGCATTTAATTGTAAATGAACGCGTTTTCTCAAAAGACTTTCTGGTACAGTACTGTGCAAAGAGGTTTCACTTCTTATCCATAACACACCACCATCAGGGAGGCGTCTGATTGGTCTATTCTGCAGCATAAAGAACTTCATGTTCTTCTTGATGAAGAAGAAGAACATGGAGTCCTGCAACAGATGGTCTGAACCCCACAGAGTCCTGACCTCAACATCATGGAGTCAGTCTGGGATTAACATGAAGACAGAGAAGCAGCTGAGACGCTGAAATCCACAGAAGAAGTGTGAAAACTTCTCCAAGATGCAGAAACAACCGAGCTGCTGAGTACCTGAAACCGACCTGTGTGCAGGTGAACTGAGAAGTGCTGCTGTTCTAAAGGCAAAGTATCTTCACTTTACTTTTAGGGCCTAAAACTTCTGCACAATACTGTAGCTCTGACATAACATGGGCAACATTTTCTGACAGTCTTTTAGTGAATTCTTGTAAATATGGAAACTTATTTGAAAAGCTTGTTTCAGCCCTGCATTTTAAAAGAAGCAAAACAGTCATTTTCAGCTTTAGCTTTTAGTCTTTTATTGCAGATATAAAAAGAAAAAAAACATGAGCGGTACTGGTGAAAGTAGAAAAAAAAAAAAAAAACACACTCAATGAACAAAGATGTTCAGAAAATTATAATTATTTGGGCAAAAATATATCCTATCCCAGCAAGCACTGGGCAAAAGGCAGGGAAACACCCTGGACAGGTCACCAGTCTATGACAGTCCATCCAAGAGCAATCTTTTCCATTTCATCGACTTGGATGAGTCAGAAGCTTCAGAGAAGAGGAAGAACAGGAAGGAAAGAACCAGAGTGAAGGAGGAGGAGAAGGAGGAGGAGGAGGAGGAGGAGGAGGAGGAGAAGGAGCAGGGGGGAGATGTTGGAGTGAGCCGGCTGAGGCATCAGAGCAGCCGTGAAGCTGTTTGAAAGAAGCATGGAGCTTTTTCTGGAGAGAATGTGTCTGTCTGAGTGAAGCATCTGAAATGTGTCGGGTTCTCTCTGCGTGGTTGGCAAACACAGACAGGGGTTTGAGGTGCCAGCACCTCCCTGCCTGCCTGACAGCCAGCACTCCTAAATCCCACAGATGTGAAAAGTGAACTCAAAGAAGAAGAAGAAGAAGAAAAAAAAAGAGGAAATAACAGCAGGAAGACACTCAGCTCCAGTAGAAAAATAATCAGGAATCATGTCCAGAACCAGAAAAGGAGAAACACGTCCCTGTGATCAGCTCCGGTGTGTGTGTGTGTGTGTGTGTGTGTGGGGGCAGATTGTTGACTGACGTCTGTTTCCAGTTGGTTACTGTGAGGTCTCAGAGGATCAGACGGTCTTCCTGGCAGTCAGGACTCTGACTATAGAGCCCACTCCTCCTACCGCCAGAGCCTGAGGACACACACACACACACACACATATCATTCCCAACATGTACCTGAGCAGACATCTTATCAGCCAGATAGAGTGTATGTACTCGTGTGAGTTCAACAGCTGAAATCTGGCGCTGCAGCGACATGAGACAGGTTTTAAACGAGTCCAGTTATTATGTAACTGGGTGGTTTGTGAAGTGTGGGGTGGAGGACTGTGTAGAGCCAAGAAGGACAGATTTGTGACAAGAAAGAGAAGAAAAAAAAAACAACAAACATTTGATGTTCATCAAGTTAACACATCAAGTCAAGAACGTTAAGGAGAAGCTCATGATTATATTGTTTTATTGCAAATGTCACCCAATATGTTTGACCTTCTGTTCTTACTGTAGTTGTGTGTGTGCGCCGTTTTAGAAAGCAATCAATGATTCAACTGAATATTTAAAGTCATAATCCCTGCACTGGATTCACATCACCTCCCTAAACATGAACAAGAAATCAATGCATGCATATGTAACCTAGCACAATTTCTTATTGGTATCAGTTTCATATTAAAAATAGGAACAGGAAGTGCAAACGTGTTTGTCACAGAGGTTAACGCTGACCGCTATCAGTGGACGGGTGAGTGAGCTGTTCGCAGGCTGTTGTGTAGAAAGGTCTTCTCACAGTGTGCAGCACGACGTCAGACTGTGGTTGCAATTATTATTATTATTATTAACTTCTGCATTACAAACAATGCAACTTTGTTTGGTTGCTCTGTAAACACACACTCCAGCTGCTCTTCTCTTGTATTTCTGACAAACTAGCTGCTGAAGGAGTGTTGGCTGTCCTTACTAAACTGCACCTCCTTTCACCGCCGGTAACCGACCAACGGCTGTCTCCAGATCAACTCCAGGCTGTGACACCAAATTTAGGCAATTAATGATGATGACGATGATGGCCACGACGATGACCAGATGAGCAGGTTAAGTTATGTGTGTGTATAAATGAACAGATCTGTTACTGTGTGGTCATTTAACCAAATAAAAACAACCTACAGCGACACCGCTTCGGTTCGGATTAGCTCTCCATACCTTTTCGTGCCACTGCAGCAGCACGGCGCTGCTGTTGTCCGAAGGTTTCTCGAAGCCTCTGTAAATGTACTTCATCAGCAGGTCCACTCCAGCTTTGTCCAGTGAGCCCACGGCTTTCTCTATGTCACTGCTCTTAAAACTGCTGAGCACTTTGACCACCAGCACCTCTGCTCGATCCTACACACACACACACACACATTTACAGTATGAAATAACAGCTGTTTCTACAGCCTGTAGGCAGACACCGGCTTCATCAGTACATGCAGTCACAAACAACTGACAATAAAAACACTATTTTCTAATTCATGCTGTATTAAAAGTTGGTGAATGGTGGAAACTATTTACACACATACATGTGATGTACAGGTTTGGGCCCACGTTTAAGGGTTAAGACACATGATGTCACAGTCTTTCAGACATTATGATCTGCCTGATCTTGCACATGTCATGTTAAAAAGGTCAGTGAAGATGTATTTGAACAAATACCTTGACGTTCTGGTTCTTGGAGTTGATTGGAGGGTTCTTCAGCACGGCTTGGAGAGCTCCGTTCATGTTCCCCTTACAAAGCAACAGTCAAGGACCACACACTTCCACAGGATAGAAATATATATGCAGTATGTATAGACACACATAATTTTAATTTCTTTATATTCTGGTACTATTGGCTAATTTAAAAGGACAGGTTCACAGTTTTTCAAGTGTGTCTTAAACCAGCAGTCAGGTGTCCATAGGAACAGTGAAAGAGGTTTTTTCCTCACTGTAATCACTCCTCCTGTTCATACTGGCTATTAAAAGATCTCCTTCAAATGTGCTTTCAGTGTTAGTCATGGAGGTCAAAATCCACAGTGTGTCCACACAGTCATTTAAAAGTCTGTGTGAAGCTTCTATGAGGCTTCAGCAGTCATATCAAGTGGATATCTGACACGTTTACAGTCTTTGTTGCTTCTCTGTTGAGCTGCAGGTGAAAATATAGTAACAAAAAGAGGAACTTTGGCACTAAAAATACCGTAGCGTTGAAAGATGTCTACTTGATTTGACTCATCTGGACGCTGAAGCTTCATTTAGCTTCAGATAAACTTTTAAAATATATTTTTGCACAGAGGGAGGACTGTGGGTTTAGTCCTCCATCACTTCAGAATCATTTATTGTCAAAAAAATAATGTAGAAGATCTTAACTGGGAATGTGCAAATGGTGTAATGTACCAGTGTAATAATACAAAGAATAGAGTGGGATAGAGTCTGTGTCAGTGGGGGTCCTGGCCTTGTTGATGACACCACCTGCAGTTTGGAAGAAACTGTGAGGTTCTGGTAAAAATAGACTGCCTCCTCTGGCCGCAGGAAAGTAGACAAAGAAGTTTATTTTGGGGTGGTTGGGTGGGGGGGGGGGGGTCAGCCATGATCTTTCCTGCTGGATCCTGAGGGGATTGATGAAGTAGAAGAGCAACATCACTGGCTTTGGCAGGTTGAACTTCTTCAGCTGCTGCAGGACGTACATCCTCTGTTGAGCCTTCTTGATGACGCTGCTGATGTTCTGCTTCCACTTGAGGTCCTGATGATGGTTCCCAGAAAGTGGAAGGACTCCACAGTTGTTGGGTAATGGGTGTGGGTGGGGCTGTGTCTTTCTAAAGTCCACAACCATCTCCACTGCCTGTAGAGTGCTGAGCTTCAAGTTGCTTTGGCCACACCAGGACACCAGATTGTCAAGCTCCCACCTGTAGGCACAATGAGGGTGGTGTCATCTGTGAACTTCATCTGGAGCTTGACAGACTGGTGACCGGAGGTGCAGCTGTTTGGTGTACAGGGAGAAGAGAAGCGCAGAAAGGGGAACTGGTCTTGATGGTCCGGGGAGTCAGAGACGCATTTCCCCCAGTTTCACGTGCTGCTTCCTGTCAGACAAGAATCCACCTGCAGGTGGAGTCAGGCACATGCAGCGGGGCCAGGGGTGATGGTGTTGAAGGCGGAGCTGAAATCCACAAAACAGGATCCTGGCCTGGACTCCTGCAGAGTCCAGGTGCTGCAGGATGAAGTAGAAGGCCATACACTTCCATTGTAAGGTCATTATGAAGGGATCTTCTAATGGTCCGTATGAACAGGAGGAATGATTACAGCAAGAAAAACAGAAGTAATGTTCATTTGGGCTCCTGACTGTTGTTTTTAAGACACACTTGATAAATGGTGAACCCGTCGTTTAATGTATGACAGAGCAGTATATTTTATAAGCTTATAAGTTTTATAATACAGAGTCAAATCGTAATCAACAAAGTAACTAATTACAACAGCTGTGACACAGTAGAGGTGGTAGCGCGATATTTCCCTCTGAGTTGTTGTGGTACAAACAGCTCGCTTGAATAAATGCATTTAATGAGCTATTTCCACCACTGGAGCTAATTATCCCTCGACCCTAGTAAAGTTAACAGCACTGGATAGCAAACAAAGCAAGTTAATGGACACTATGACAAAAAGACACAACACTAAAGAGTAAAAACGCCTTTTTAAACACTTCTTATCAACTTCTTTGACTCCAAATAGCTGACGCGACCACACCCTCCTGCTGACTGACACCCGGAAACGCAACTCTGACAGCAAACTGAACACATTTTTTTCCAAATAAATGTCACTCACGTCTAACTTTAAATGACTGTCGCTTCATTTAGTTATATTCTAATTTTTTCATATCATAATACAAAGCTGAGAGTCAGTATGTCGGCCTTATTTTAGCTTCCAGCTACATAACAACAGTGCAGACAGTGGACGGCAGCCCTGACTGACACACCGGTGTTACGGCCAGGCTGCCGGTAAAGGAGCATTAATGTCTGTAAAGGAGCATTAATACCTGTAGAGGAGCAATAATACCTTTAGAGGAGCATTAATGTACAATATAAATATAAACGGAAGGATATTGTCTGAGCAGACCGTCCACTTCTGATTCGTCGGGTCCACACTGGTTCTCTCCTCCTTCTTCCTCGTCCACAAACTTGTTCTCGTCGTATTCATCTACGTCCACTTTCCTAAACCGGTCGGAGACTGTATTTTTAGCCATTCTGGACACAAAGGTAACGGCTAGTTAACGTTAAAACAGGCGTTGCGAGCAGCGGATATCCGAGTTGTACCCGGTAACAAACCTACTTCCTGACTTCTTTGCGTCCGCTTCTTCTTCCTCATCTTTGGATTTGTTGGCGGTTGGTAAACCAGTTTGTAAATGATCTACCGCCACCTACTGGACTGGTGTGTGTAGTGGTAGATGGCAGAAAACGACAGTAGAAACCCCACTGAGTGATCTTTTAATATCCAGTTTGAATAGGAGGAATTATTACAGCCTGGAAGAAGTTTCATTGTACACATTAGCATGTCAGTTTACTTTTAAGACAGGCTTGAAAAAAATGTGAACTTGTCCTATAATGGCCGCTGGTGGCAACCAAGCAGTTTTGCTCCAGTTTTTTTGTCCTGTTTTTGCTTATTTCTAGTGTGTAGTGTTATTCTTTTTTATTTAATTAATGTCATTATTGCTTTGTTTATTTCATTGTTGTTCTTACCTTACTTTTTTTTCTATCTTTATTCTTCTATGTTGCATTTGTGGGAACAAACGCCAAGACACATTCTTTGTATGTTTGCATACTCGGCCAATACCTCTCATCTTCAGTGACCTCCACATATACATGACCTGGAATCTAAACAATCAAACCCTTAAGGCAGCGTGTACAATATGAAACAAACTTGATACAAACAATTGGAGGTAACAATCACATTGTCTTTGTTGTTCTTCTCCACCCATTACGTGTCACATCCCCTTCTGACAAAATAGTCTTAACTCATGGTCCACTTAAGCACATCTCACAGTCTTGATTCTGCTCCTGGAAGCCATGTTTTAAAGATCTGTAAAGTCAGTGGATTTTGATAACACAAATAAAAGTGAATAAATCTACATTAAGCGTTTCTGACCACTAGAGGGCAGGAGAGCAAAGCAAACAAAAACTCCCAGCAGTCAGATCCAAGGACATGGGCTCTCCAGGAAACCCTTGTTCGTTACAGTTATCGGATTCAGTTGTTGATGGCTAAACATGGGTTGATGCCGCTTTAAATGCTTGTGAAATGAAAACACGAGTGATCATTCAAATTTCAAATAAATAACAGTTGGGTACTGAAACTGCATGGAAATGAAGAAAGTCTGGATGTGTATTACAATCATTCGTGGCATCCCATGTGGTGCTGGGCCTCGTTGGACGCGTTACACAACAATAAAAATGTCATCATCACTAAAAGTCTTCTACAAGCTACATTTATGATTGCTCAATTTCTGTCATTTATCACATCAAAACACATAACTCACGTTTAAGACAAAGAAATGAAATGAATCTGTCTTCTGACACAAGTCTTTACATGACACAATTATGACCCGAGATACCAACAGCCGAGTTCTCCATTTAGAACACGCTGTAAACTGGAAATGAGGGTATTTATAGTTTCCAAAAACAAATTCTCCATTCTCCCCCTCCTGCCTAAGCTTTCATTTCAGTTTCACAGTCCTAACCGCTTCTGCATGATATTCTCTTGTGTGTGCATATTTTTGTTCTTCTTTCTCATGTTTCATTCATTCACATCCCCCCTCTCAAAGCATCACCAGTGTTTTGTCTGTTTATGTCAATTATAACATCCCACTAGCTTGGGAATGGAAAGTTGAACAAAACAGCCTATGAACTTCAGAAACACTCTCCTTGGGAATAACTTCTCAAACTCAGAATTATGCCTGACTGATGCTGGAATTTTGAGGGCCGATACTGAAATGATTTTGTGTGTTTAAAAAAGAACACAATAATGATATATTGACCAATAGTAATTTTTACACAACATAAAACAGTCTTGATAAGGATTCCTTATCTTATCTTTTTTTAAAGAATTGTGACTAAGATACTGAGTGGGACATTTTACAGATGAACTACTCTCTGCTGGATAAACTATGGAATACAGACCACTGCCGATAAGTAATTTTTTCAGTCACAGTGTGAGGCATCATAATTTGAAATTCAATATTGACATCATGGTTTGATGTCTGTCGGTCTGGTATCTGCTAGGCTTGGAGGACTCCAGGTAACTCCAAAGTTGTCTTATTTACATGCTGTGTCTTCTTAGCTGGCTTGCTAATGCTAACAACTCCATTCAGGAATCGGCCGGTTTAGTTCAGAGTTGGAGACTGTGAGAGCAAAGCAGCTTCACTGAGAGGAGGGGACTACATGCAGTCACTGTGTTAACGTTAATCTAACCTGTTGATGCTCAGTTAATGCCTCCAAACTGTAGACTGGCTGCTTGTTAATCCAACCTGGTTGATTTATCAGTCTACCTTCTGTGGCGGTTGTAGGCAGAGGCCAATTCCCCTTGTAGCAACAAGCCCGGCCCCCCCATGTGGCTCCGTTAAACGCAGTGTCTATTACAGAAACTTAAGCCGTTGTCACTGCCATATCTTCCTTATTTTTCATTGAGTTTCCTAAATGTATGAAACAGCCCCGCTCTGGTTCATAGACTGCTTATTGTCCTCCGGTGTGTGTGGTCAAACATGACATAGCAGCCTAACCAACATCTACAGAAAGGAAGAAAGAAGTCAGATATATATATATATATCAAATAATGTGAGTCAGATGCTGTTGTGTGTATTTATCTTCTTAGCAAGAATGCAGCAGAGAGATCATATAATGTGTTTTGGTTGTTTCCCTGGATACTGAAGCTGTTGTGTTACAGTGTGCTGTCTACATGGACACATGCCGTCATTTCTTCAACCCAATGTGTTTGTGCTCGTGTTAACATCAGTGAGCCTGTCCCACTGCATGTTTGGCTGATTCACTGTTTCTATTTCTTCTTTCATTAGAGTAAAACAGTAAAACGTTAACTCAATATACTAAAAAAAGAGAGAGAAGACATTTTAAATTCAATATATTGTCCGTTCAGTGTCTATGCCAGAAAAACAAATAAGATATTTGAAGGAAAAACAAAACTATAAAGTCAAAAATGTTGTACCACTTTAGTTACAGTCTCCAGTCCAGTCTGCATCTAAGAATAGAGATATAAATCTGGCCTTTTAGTCTTTCTTCTTGCCAACCTTAAGTCTGTTCTCTCTACTCCACTTTCATGTCCTGACACCCGACAAAAAGTTTGGAAAATAAAAACTGAAAACTTAACCAGCACAAGGGATTAGTCCTTCCTTGTCTTTCACTTTTATTCAAAGCAAAACTACGGAAGTTTTGGAAAGCAAAAAACAAAACACAATCTGACCCTGAGAAGTGAGAAGTTTATCTTATTAGTGATGAAGACATACTCCGTTCTATTCATTTGAGGGTTTGGCAGCTACAGCCTTACTTGTTCTGGTATGACCAGTAATGTATGGTGGCTAATGTTAGCACACTTAAAATAGATAATGCTTTTATTTTTTAGTCAGCTCACCATCTTTATGACTCTCCTCCACTTACACTTTGTTTTAACACTTTTAGTGCAATTATCCCCTAAATATAGCTTATGACTAATAATGGCCGTTGTTAAGATAAGGCTACATAGACTAGCTTTAAAAACTAGCTTTTACAAACCTGCAACGTCCTCTGTATCCTCCTGCTCTCAAACATGCATTCTGTCCTTTTTGCCCAACAGATTTCCTGGTTCCTCTTTCACAGAACAACAAGTTTGACATGCGGTAAAATGCAAGTGTTGATACGACATACAGGAATTGAAACTCTCAGACAATCAATTCCTCGGAAAGGGATGATGACACAGCCAGGAATTTAGAGAGAATGTTATAGCAATCATGCTAATAGTTGAAATAAATGAGTCTGAACTAAAGTGGCCGACCCACTGACAGACCAGTGTTGCCATTCACAAGCCACACTGACAGAAAAAAAAGAGAAATTATTTTTATAAAGTGGAAAGGAGGAGAAGGTTTTAAACAACTTTGTAAGGTAGTGTGACCCTCTAGATGAGACAAATACAGTAGCTCTGCATTAACTCAGCTGTTTATATGTGCCATGTTGGAAGATACAACTTGTTATATAGTCTTCTAGACTGTAATCTTAATAATCTCCAAATCTGTTTCCAGGTCCCAGTTTTAGAAAGTAACACAAGGTCTCAACCTAACTAATCCTTTCACGGTGGGGAAACATCTCATTTATACAAATACTGTTTTTTTTTGCATTTCATATCACAGATTTTCAGACGGGCAGATGGATATTAGATCTGAGAAATTTTATTGGCAAATGAAATAAATCAAACAAAGCTCAAGATACTTTTTCAAAAGATTGCTGTTTGCTTAGTGAAATTATATTATTAGAGTGCTGACAGATATTGATAGTCTATAGTCTACTGCCACTGTATGAACACTATATAAAAAAGTCAATAATACAATACAATACAATAATAATAATAATGGTAATTAGAAGTAGTTTTACATAGATGATGTTCATTTGAAAAACAGTGGTTCAGAATGTCAGTGTTGCAGCTCATGTAGAGAAGAGGTTTTCTCGCCTTCCCATTACAACTTGTAAACACGTCTCTCTTCTTTCCTTTGTTTTCTTTTTCAATCAAATTTCAAACTGTCCATAGAAAGAAATGCAGTTCTCATCCATGTTGATTAGGCAAATCAATTACCAGTTGAAAACCTTATCAAGTGTAAAAATCCATATAAAAAGTGGCAAAGCCCCCCCCCTCCCTGAACCTAGCAGTGGCTTGTGCGAACATGTGATCAAAGTGTATACAGCAGGGACAGGAGGTAATGTACACATTCCTACTGTTTAAGATAGGATCTTGAATTTTCTGCCGTCGAGGGGTGATACCAGCAGTCGTGCTGAGCCTGGAGAGAGGAGGGGCCGCCTCATGTTCCTCCAGATGACGTTACAGACTCGGAACACCAGCAGGACACATGCTAACACCAGCAGGACGACTGACAGGACAAAAAAAGAAGAGGAAAAAGTCGAAATTTTGGGGAATACAGAAAGGCAAGATACTATGATGCTTTGATGTCAGGTGGAAAGAAGTCACTTAGTTAGCTTGTTCGACAAGAAAGATGGATATAAGGTTTCAGGGTGCTGCCGCTCAGCTTTGCTTCTAATTTTTCTGGTGGCCACTTGTGGTATTGCAGCAGCATTTTCCCTACAGACCACCAGTGTAGAAGAGTCGCCTGTAGAACTGCTGACAGAACACCTCCAACTGCAAATAAGGTCAATTATGACTCTTTCTATTACAAATCTTTGATCCATGGAGGTTTTATATTTATAAAACTTTCCTCCTCATCAAACTTTCCTTCCTCATTTATTCCAATAAATTTTTATTGGTGCCATCTTTGAGTTCAGTATCCAGATCTTATCATACATCCATGGTATAGGGCAGGTGTTGGTTGCAGTTGCAGTTGCAGTAGTTATGTTAAACTCACCAGTGAAGACAGAATTTGGAGTGGGATCAGCTGGGTCAAAATGTTTGAAGACGTTTCCGACCAGAGCCACAATGACCACAGGGTAGACGGTCAGGATGTTACGCACCCAGCGGTCCAGCACCCAGTTCTCCAGGATGAACCTGCACATAAAGACAAAGCAATCAAAGCCCTGGTCACCACTGCAAAGACACAGATTAATCACTGCAACTATTCTTCATGTTGTGCAACATTAAGTGTCAAGCAGAGGTTGAGGCAGAGAAGCTAAACATACGCATTTGTTGGAGGACACAGCAGATTTATGAGCTGAACTATGGACTCATAAATGAACATGTGTTATTTATTGTTTTTTTTATCAGTAATGGCTTTAACATGAACTGTGTTAGTCTTGAGCCCTAGGCCCAGGTCAGGGTAACTGATGCAAGATATTCTGTTGTATTCTGTTCAGACATACAGTAGGCTTATTTTCTGTAGTCAATGTTGACTATGTTAGGTCCTGTACCTTCAGCAGCTATAATCAATTCAATGTTTCAAGTCAAACTCAAAGTATTGGAGAGTAATTACATAAACCACTGCCAGAATCTCCCCTGCTGTGCTTATTAGGAGTCATGTCTCTCCAACCACCGCATAAATCCAAACAACAATCTGGACTTGTATTCTAGGCTTTATTCATTCTGCAAGGATTGTTCTCTGTCATTGGAAGGAAGGTCATTGGAGTCAGACAAGGCCTGATTTGACTAAATGGTTCAAATTAATGACAGGCATTGACTCTTGAATCTTTAATGGCAAGGACTAATAATTATCAAGGGATTCTATGAAGTTGGCCTCATTTTTGGATTTATAAAGACAGAGAAATAACAGGAAGAAAAAACACTATTTTATAATGAAAAAATGTGCAACCCTGAGTTTGTTGTATTCATGTCATACTTTGTTTTCCCTCCTTTTGTTTCTATTTTTGCCACTTTATCTTACCTGTTCTTTATTGAATTAATCTAATAGTGTTATAGTTTTTATGTCTATTGCAAAAGCTAATAAAAAAAGTGAATTTAAAAAAAACTCTTAATGGATTCATGATGAACAAAATAATCCTCTGGTATTCCTTGGTGAGTGTATTGCCCCTCTGCCATACATGGAGATGCCCCTCATTCAACCTCTTCCCATCAAAGCTTACCATCCTATCAGCTCAGCAAACAGGATGCAAAGAGAGGCTGTTGCTGCTGTGCTCCTGACCACACCCCACATGTGGAGAACCAATGAGAAGTTGATCAGAGAAGCGATGGATGTCCATGTGGTGTAGAGAGCCAAACCATTCTGGACCTGAACACATGAACATTCATAGATACAAGTGACATTATTCAGAGGGGACAATGAGCAGATACTGCTATAGTAATATATGTATGTATGATACTGACACACATGATGGGTGCTCCTGACTCAAATCTGACAATCATATTGAGTTTAAAATCTTGTAATGTTTAAAAAATGCCATCCTTTGACAATGTATTGACTAAAGTGCAACACCTGTCTATGCACACACTGTGGCCTTACCAGTATTCTGAGACAGGCCAGGTCTTTGGGATAGTAAGTCTGTAACCAGAGTCCATAGTAATCTGTGGCAAAGCAGCAGAAGAACAAGGCGCAGTAGTTGGTAAGCGCTATCAGGATTAACACAACCATAGCCGCCAGCATCAACCTGCAAGAGAGAACGAGGAACTGTCAATGCATCATATCAGCAGTTTCAAGGTCAACAGTTTTATGACAAGTGGAGATGTCATTACAATGATCATATATGAATAATCATTCATTTATGCTGGGAATTTAAAAAAAACAACAACATGTTTTTGGTATGGGCGGTCATAACATACAGTACTGCTAAATAAACTGTATTTTATGGATTTCCCAATAACATACACCAGTGGCTATACAATGATGTTCATAATCTTGCGGTCAACGCCTACAAACAAATAATGCAAGGAGTTCCTCAAGGCTCCTGTCTTGGGGCACTCTTATTTTGTATTTATATCAATGACTGTGTTTTATCACCTTATCTAAATCTCTTCTCCTGCAGGTAAGACCTATTTAATCAACCCATAACCCCGATTTAGCTTCTCTTATTAGTGAGGAAAACAAAGTGTAACAAAATGTAGCTACATTTCCAAATGGTCGAGGTTCAATAAATGATCAATCAATGTAAAAAAAAAGTGTTTGTGGTGCTATGTTATTCTGGATAACTGAGAGAACAGGATGTCAACAGTTTTAATAGGGACTATTTTTTCTAGTTAAAAGTAGTCCCACTTTTTACTAAAAAGGGGTTTGCTGTAACATTTTTGAAATATTGGATTTTTAAAATATGTTTTCAAATGTAATTTTTCCATGGGTGGGAGTGAAACCAAACACTCCGAATAATACAACAGTGTATACACTACGCATATTTGTTTTGTAATTTGGGCAAACCAATCCTTTGAGAATATATTCCATTTTAATCTTAAACATATAAAAATGTACTCTCCATGCTAGTATATTACTGCCTAAACTAATGTTAATATGCGATTTTTCTAAAAGGTGTTTGCTGCCCTTTTTATACTGCTCTCAACACCCTCCACTCATCTTCAGTTATACCCAAATATTATAATATATACACACACTCATAGTTACATTCAACTATTTCATTTTTTCTTTGTTTTCAGTGTGTTTTTCATGTTTGTTTCTGTGCAAATAAATAAACTAATACATCGAAACAGTATACATACTCTCTGTCCCACAGCACTAGCCATATCATGTTCATCACCATGTTGGCCAGCCAGCAAAAATAGAAGGCATAGGGCAGCAGACACTGAGCCCAGGATCTATTCAAAGAAAGAGAAAGGTCAGTTTCATCCGCATGTTGGTCTCGGTCCAATCAGACTGCATGAGTAAATATTTTGTATGAGTACATTCTGATCTTAGTTTACCCTCTGAATACATATAAAGTGATGTATATGACCATCAGGGTGAGCCAGGTATAGATAACACCCCAGATAGAGAAGGTCCATCCAGCCGGAGTGATGTCTGTCTCATAGCGGGCCGACACATTGCCTGTTGAGGAACGGAAGGGACCTGGAAAACAACAGAGACAATCAGCATTCCAGTTCATCCCAAAGGTGTTCCGTGCAGGCCAGTCCAGTTCCTCCACACCAAGCTGGTAAAAATATTTTATAATGGGCCCGGCTGAGTGTACAGGAACATCGTCATGTTGAAACAGGAAAGGGCCTTCCTCAACCTGCAAGGCTGGTAGCAAACTATTGTACATAAAGTCATTAAGTGCTGTAGTATGAAGATTTTCCTTGCCTCACCCAAACTATAAAAAATAAACCCACACCGCAAGCACGCAAGAGTATGTGTCATTCTAGAAAAACCTTCCGCTTCAGCTGGATTTATGAAACTTATATGAACACATGAAATATTCTAAATCAGCACATATTAAAAGAACAAAAATTGTATCTGTTATCCACCAGTAGAAGCTTTTAACAAATAGTAAAAAAATCCACCAGTGCATACAACATGTCAGTGTTACGTTTATGGACTTTACATCTGCTTTCAATCAATACTTTAGGTCCACATATTTTCATGGAAAGACTGTTTATGGGTGATTAGCTGAATCATCAGATGGTTGGAGTTCTTTTTGACTGACACATCACAGTGTGTTAGTGCAGAAGCTGCAGTGTCACCTCTATGATTACTAACACAGTTCTATTTACTCCTCATACAAATAAATTGTGTGTAAATTGTGTAAAGTGTAACTCATCTGATGTTTTCAGTGTTAAATCTGTTGATGACACAGCAGCTGTTGGTTTGATCGCTGCAGATGGAATGAGGTATTGTGGATGTGTGGATGAGTTAGTTAACCGCCATCTCATCAGCTGAATACGACAAAAAAAACGAATGAAATCATTTTAGTTACACCAACAAGTTGCTGTGAATGATGAATGTAGTGACGTTGTAAATGAATACAAATATCTAGGGACAGTAATTGATGTAAATTGCTCAGGGGACTTAACCACGGGAGTCATTTACAGCAGAGGATGACAACAAGTACACTTCAAGGGTGAGTGTGAACAGACAGAAACTGCTTCTCCTCTGTCGTTCATCTGTGGAGCACATTCTAACTTTCTGTTTGATTGCTTGGCATTTCTCGTCATCTGTAGTTAACAAGAGGTTCAACAACTCCACATTGTGACACTACAACTAACCATCTATTCTCTTGAAAATTTTTGAGGAAGGAAAGAATGCCCGGATTGAATTTATATTTGCCACACCCATATTTTTTTCCTTTTAAGAATGGCTTTCCCCTCCAAAAATCTAAGTCGGCTATGACACACCAGAGACTCTCTAGCATTGCTTTTTATTAAAGTAGGTCCAAATCAAACTATTGATCATGAGGTCTGCAGACAGGGATGCTTCTTTAGGTTTTTGGTCATTTTCCAACACTGTGAGCTGCACAAACCAAATTCGATTCCTAAAATTGTGTCAAGAGTGAAGTCAGAAATAGCAGAGATGCATCTACTTTCCTAATGAAACCTAAACAAAACCAAACAAATCTACAAAGCTAGTGAATACTAAGTGAGACAGGGTTTTACTGATTCTTTTTTGTTTGGTGATTTGGGTGAAGTGACTTTGTCTTTATAATAAGTCTTAAAGCAAAACTCAAGCTTTTTCTGGTAAAAAGCAGCTTTTTCTGTTTACGTATAGCGTTAAATAACGCGCTAATTATGTAACTAGTGAGCTAGCTAAACGGGCCGAGTCATGGAAATTTCTCCTCATTGTTTTGTGTAACAACGGTAACAACATAACGAACTGCCAGCAACAGATCATTAACTGGGAGACTCCCTCCCAGTAAAAAGCCAGTTTCGTAACCAGTGGACGAAGAAAATGAATCCCATCTGGCGTAATACGTTAGTTATGTCGGCTTAAACATAATGAAAACATTGTTAAATACGCCAGTTTCGACAGATTTCAGAAGTTAGCGTTAACTGCAGCACAGTGAAAAGCATTCATGCCCGTGTGACGTTATTTTCACTCACCTCTGCCCGCTCCAGCCAGACCGTTAACTACTAAAACAGCGACATAAACCAGCGCACACAAGATGATTATAAAAATTCGGGGCACACTGTTCTCCTTCATTTTAGTGTTTAGCTAGCGTCGGCGCGCGCGTGTGTGTGTGTGTGCTGTAGGGTCGGCTAGCTGTCAGGACCGTCAGGGCGGAGAGACAAACACAAACACGTTTACTGAGTGATGCCTTCACGTGCTCCATGTAAACGCCCACCGCCACACAGGAAAGACCTGTATGGGACAAACACAGCGCTCAGTTGTCACGACACATCAACCTTTTCATTTATTTCTTCATATCCGCAGTTTTATAATGTATTTGCAGGTTTATGCAATATGCATTCTTTACACAATATGGAGGAGTTCCTGCTAAAAAAAAGAAGGCATTTTCTTTCTGGCACAGACTAAAGCAGCATGAAATTGATTTGAATGAGGTTAATTGGAATAAAGACATAAACTTTAATTCCATATTTATCCATAATCTTCTAGGTGAAATACTTTTCATAGGCTCCACATTATGACTTCAACATAGAAGGGTAGGTTTGAGACCAAAATCCACAGTGGGTTCACACAGTCATGATTTGATGACAGTTGGACGACTGAAGCTTCATATTAGCTTCAGATAAACTTTTAAATACATTTTTGCACAGGAGCCCCCTACAGCTAATATGCGGTGCAGTGGAATATTGAGGATTCTTCCTGAAAGGACATTAAAAAAAATAGGCATTTCTAATATCATATTCCTTATTGACTCCCATGACACTGCACTGCTAATCTCTAATTGCAGCATTCAACGTGAGGCCTACTGAAGAGTTTGCTTATAATGTCAAAAACCAAAAACAGGAAAGTGATCGCAAATAAACTTGGCAAACTCCATCTGCTGATGAAGATCATATGATTGAAAACCCCCCAGAACAGCTGTTATGGGGGGCTTTCAATCATATGATCCATATGATTGCAGTGAATGCCCTTCCTTCATTAGCAGATGTTCATCAACCTGTTTTGATTTTGTATTGTTTCTTTTGAGCAAGTTTGTCATCAGATCTCCATTTGTACAGCTGCCATCATGTTTACATTTATAGCACATTAGCATAAATGTACCCACATGTCAGACTCTGATAAAGACAAGTACCACGTTTATCCCGTGACTGAGATGTAAAGTGACGACCACAGTTACAGTGCTGGATTCTGGATTCTGTAAAGTAAAGTACTGTACTTCCCTGTTACTGATACATTATATATAGCATTATTAGATCATTAATACTGATGTTTCAATATGTAATTCATATTTTACTGTTCTTTAGTTTAGTCCAGTTGTTCCCAACCTAGGGGTCAGGTCCCTCCAATGGGTCACAAGATAAATCTGATGATTAATTACACAAACAAACACAAGTTCTTGAACTTTTGTTTGCTGTTTTGTGATGGATTGGATCATTTGACATTTTTGGATCTCGGTTATTTAAATTAAACCATGTAAGAAGTTTAGAGGAGAAATGTCTCTGCTAACAACGTGGAGACACATGAAACATGACGAGCTCAATATTTCCCTCTGAGATGTTTTGTGACAGTATAAAATATCATAAAATTAAGATACTGAAGTGAAGTCCCTTAAAATTGTTCTTGACTCAGTGTACTTATTTATTTTCAACCTGCACAGCTTTTAGATGATGGAAAACAGCAGTTCCATTAGTCCATTAGTCTCAAACATTTAACAGTGTTTTCAGTTGATTGGTGAGGATTCATTTACAGAAAATTAAATAGACATTTTATTGCAAGCTGCATTTTTTGGCCACTTGGGGGCAACAGAACAAGCTTAAAACAAAACAGCTAACATATTATCACCATATAAAGTTGTTAAGGTGAACGGTTTCTGCAAAAATACTGCCTGTTCTATCCAGTAGCCACGGAGCAACATTGGTATTCATTTGGAGTCACGCTGCTGTCCTGCTGATTAATTTAAGTCCAAGACTTGCTCACCTTTTAGCTGTTGTTTGGTCTGTCCCACCACCTGAGCTGCTAAATGCTCCACATGTTCACCAGCCAGCAGTTAACTGTGTCTGTCTGCTGTTTGGTGCTGAGCAGGTAGTGTGCAGTGGGTTTATCACAGCTTATTTACTGAAGCTAACTGCTGTTTGCAGACCAAGACAACAGAACAGTGAGCTGCTTTATCAGAAGCGAAAAACAACAACCGCAGAGTTGCTGTGGGTTGATCACTATGTGCGACTGCTGTCACAATTTGATCCATTGTTAATATAAAAAGGTTGATTATTACAACCTTAACCAAGTATGTTGATTTTAAAAACTTACACATTATTCAGCACAGTTTCCTGATGAGAAAGCACAATAAACACACACAGTAAAATATTTACCACTGTTGACATACCTGAACTTTTTTTCCGATCACTCTGTACTGCCATTACAACATCAGTATTTCCATGTTTCCACAAATTCTTGCATGCAGATAAAACTAATCTAGCTAACATGAGTCTTTGATCATCTTAACTATAAAAGCTGCTCCGTCTGCGTCCTTGATACTCCGTCTACATTCTTTTTAAAGAATCTTTTTCATGGATGAGATGAAATCTATTGCAGAATTTTTAAAAAGCCTGAGAGAAAAGCAGCTATCAAGCCTCTTCTTTAAAAAGATAAAATATACTGTAAATGCCTTTATAATTAATCAATTACAGCCACATTTTCCAGCACCATTTTTAATTGAAAAATCTGTTTTGAAACATTTAAACACTTTCTTTGCTTTAATATAATATTTCATATTTTACAGTCTTGATTTCAAACACATCACAGAAAACACTTATAAATGGTTCATTCATTTAAACATCTCAATTTTGGTGTTATTGGGTTTTTCTTGCTGTGGTCACCATGGGCAACTGGAGTATATTATTAGCAAACTGAAAAACTGGATTGGACTCTCTGACACTGTCCTAAATGGATTAAACATCTCCTTTGAAGAACAGAGACTAAACTGTTTCAATTGTTAACTACTAAGTGAATAAAATGACACGTGGCGTTGCACAAGGGTTGATTCTGAGGTCACCGGTTTAGTTTAAACACAGACCCCTAAATGGAAATACCAAGACTTAGAAGATGTAAGGTTTCCAAATGAAATGTAGTTAAATTGTTAATGTCTCAGGGACCTAACCAGCTATCGCCACTGTGACTATTAGATTGGGTCTTTGTGGGCAGTGACTGAGTTGCACCAACTTTTGCCTGTGACCAGCACGCCATGGATGTTAAACTGGACTGAATGGACTGACGAGCCTCTACAAAAAGTCAGCATTAGCAGGCAGTGTGAAGCAGACAATGAATCATCCGCTCTGTAAGGTACAGTGTGCACCAACCAAAGACTTTTAAAATAACAAATGCCACTCAAACTGTGAGGGAGAGCGCTTGTTTTAAGTTGGGAGATATGAATAATAAACTCAGAGCCAAAGTACTTGGCAGCTGTCAGTCACAATGACGTTTGATATAGGCCTATGGTGCAGTGAACTTCTGGCTTTGGATGGAAAATGCATTTCACTTAGGCTAACAACTATCTGATAAGCATAGCTGCTTTCATGTCGTTGAGGCTGATTTGCTGTTTCTTCAGTCCATTTGCAGATGACACTCCCATCTACATAGCTGAATCAGCACTATCCAGTGGTTAAATAAGTGCACTGAATTAATCATCATTTGAATGTTCCCTTTTCAAAAGATTACTTTTGTCTGTGTGGAGATTTCTGTCTAGTGACAAGAGCAACATATTACTTATTCTAGTGAGGAAGGGTCAATCTTCTCTCTAGTGTGTTGCAGCTGCAAGAAATGCAGAATTATTTCACTTCAGTCGCAGCCTTAAGCTTTCCACCCATTGTTGTCAAAGAAAGGATCCAGAAAGTATGTGGAAAGACACTAGTTGTGTTTAAACGCTCATTTCCCCACATTCACTTATCATTACAGAAAATCTGGTTAACACAGACAGATTTTTATTAGAGAACCCAGATTTCCTGGAAAAAAACACTGAAAACTGAGTTTTTACATGTCTGCGTTTGTCAACTCAGTTTTATTTATATAACCCAAAATCAAAGATTTGCCTAAAGGGGCTTTATAATCTGTACCACATGCAGCACCCTGTATCCTTAGATCCTCAGTTCATTTGCATAACAAAGAGCCAGTACAGGGGGCGTAGTGCTATGGCAGCAGTGTAGCAGGATGAAAGGAAAAAGATCATTACTGTAGCCCAGGCAACACTGTCTCCAAAATAATTTCATCCACAGTCAGACTTTAAAATGAACAAAACTATATTCATCTCTCTTTTATAAACGGAAAAGTTGAAATACTAAACACATCAGTTTTAACAACTCGACAGCAGAGCGATTATACGTTTGAAACATGCACACGTCGCACATCCTCATCCTGCCATCAGCACCACTGTCACACCAGTAACATTTGAGAGTACTGGTGAGAAAAACCTGTCACTTACCAACTATATGTGAAACCTACACTAACAGCCACATGGGGGCAGCAGAAATAAAGTGTCAACACAACACAGACATCACATTTTAAGTTGATATGGAGAATATGTTATCAAACTGTTGCCTATTTTACTCATCCAGCAGATACACAGCAATGTTAAAACTCATTTAGAGTTGTATTTGAAGGTAAAAGTCAATAAAAAAGCTCAGTGGTGGATTGTTAATACATAAACACTGATGATAGCAGCTTTCAGTAATCAGACTACTGCAGCAAATAGAAATGCACTCTGTCTTAAAGAACAAGGATGGCAATATTTAACATCTTTGTTGTTATCAATGAATCCCATGAGACTTCCTGACTTCCCTACTCTGTAGTACTCAAAGATGACATGAGTGTATAATGTTTCATTTTTTAAAAAGGTTCAGTGACCTCTTAAAACAACTAGTCACTGTAGTTTTTAGCAAATGTTGCATAGTGCATTCACATTCGGTGTTCTAGTGAGTATTTATGGGCAGTGTGTGTCGCATTGAGTCAAATGAAGGAATAAGTCACTCAGAGCAACAGTGTGTCTCACTTTTAATAGTTTTTGGACAACAATGGAGCTCAATGACACACAGGAATAAGATCTATCAGGTTTTCATACACACACAATACTTAGTAGATCAATACTTTGTTGCTTTCATTGGGATTTGATAACAATAAAAAAAAATGTTAAATATAACCAGACTCATCCTTTAACCAACCAGGATGGAGAGCTTCTATGGGCCGATTCAAAAGTTGCACATTTAAACACAGTAATCAGCACAAACCACCTCAAAACCTGTTCCAGCTGCTGGAGAGCAGACACGGATGTGCTTCACAATTCACTGCAACAGCATCTAGAAAAAGCAGTCATGTGTGTAATCATGTCGGTTTTCATTTATGTACTTGTGTTTGTCTTTATTAAACTTGTGTGAAGTTGTGTGTGTGTGTGTGTGTGTCATGAAGGATGTGGTTGGCAGTTCTGAGTCTCTGTGCTTGTGCTTTCATAGTCCTTTTGTATATCCAATGAGCCATACAGGCTTTCCAGCACAGCCAGTACTCTGCTCTGGACTGAATCCACCTGCTCTGCTGGACAGTATTCATCTAGACTGGACCTGAAACACACACACACACACACACACACACATTAACAAACACATTCATGTGCTAAATCAGACTTCTCTTTGTATTTACTTCTTTTTATGAGATCGGCTTGAATAGTAATCGCATTGACTTTGTAGATATTAAACTGTGCAGCTGTATTATTCACCTGGACATAGTCACCAGTGTAGGCTTGGGCAGACGCTTCAGAAACAGCTGTACAGCTGTAATGAGTCTGTCGATCTCCTCTTCAGGGCTGATGTGGTGAGGAAGCTCTATGGAGTCACAGGTTAACCCTGCCTGATGGACCTGAGGGCCAGAGCACATGGGTGAGGATGATGAGGAGGAGGAGGGTGGGAGATAAAAAAGGGAGGATGAGGTGAGGCGGGAAAAACAGCAGAAGAGATGAAGGGAAAAAAAATCACTCTGTTTCTGTTTTACTGCAGCTTTTATTGGTTGTTGTCAATATTCGGATGTATCTGTTTATAATAATATATGAAATGTTAATAATATGTATCTGACACGTTCAGTTAGCAGCTGAAGCCTCCTGTACTTCAGCGGCTTCTCACTCACAACTATGAAGCTGATCAGATTCACATGTTGATATGAATCAAAGTTTAACTGGGAGGTTCTTTAAGTGACGTGAGGTGATGAGCTGAACATTTCTCTAGTGAAGAGTCTCCACTCTGTGAAACACACACACACAGTCCAGTGGTGGTGGTGGTGCAGTGGTGTTACAGAGTGACGTGTCTTTTCACTCACAAACCTTTGAACAGCAGAGAGAACATGAACCACAGAACAGACTAAGTTTTTGTTTTAGCTGTTAGAGAATGAAAGTAACTGCAGCTGATCTAATCTGTTGCCGCTCATGTCGGACATTTTAACCAACTTATGCTATATTTAGGATCCTGTAAAGTTGTGTAAAGTGTCTTTGAACACCTTGAAAAACACTCTATAAATAAATTATTATTAAAGATAAAAGTTTTATAAGAGATTCTTCAGCATTGCAGCTGAAAATTTGCAGACCAGGAGCCAGATCAAAACATCCACCATGCCAAAATGATCTATGTACATAAAAATACATAAATGCATGGGTATGTTGATTAGTTGTAAACTATATAATAAATAATACAATGAGACAATAATATTACAGCTATTATTACTATATGTTATGGTGGTTGTAGTAGTGGTAAAGACAGTTAGAGAGCTTTAATATTATTCTTACCATTTCATAATCTGGAGATGGATTTCTTGACTTCAAACTGGAAACCAGTAGAGCTAATGAAGCCATGCTGCAAACACATGGTAGAAAAATGTTAAGATTAACACAGACTGTCTGAAACCATCCTGTATGGACTATATAGTGCATCATATTTATTCTTTTATTGAGTGGCCCAATGTATTGACTATAAAGTGCCCTCAAAAACTCCACAATGGAATGAAAAAAATAAGAGTGGATGTCATACACACTTTGCCCAACAGTGCAACGTGACACATTTTATAGATGTGTGATTTTATAAATGTGTGCTGTGCTACACTACACGTGATGCCAAACAATGACACATGCATGACAGATAAAAAAAAAAAATGTGAGCACCGAAAGAAGAGGAGGAGGTTCATACTTATTGTCACCATGTCTGAATAAGAAAATGAAAAAAGCAACCTGATTCATAAACAAAAGTCTGACACTTGATATTGCACTGAAATGAATTAAAATCTTTTAATACACGGCCTAAAATCCAACTCATTAATGTTCAAACCTGTCTTTGAGGTTATTTCTTGACCTTTTACGATCACCTATGATGTGAGTCACGTGCCAACACCTGATCACATGTGAGATACAGTTGAAAGCTCCAGTAGAAGCTAACGAGTGAGCTTTCAGTTTAGAATAGTTTATTACCTTTTAGCTCTGTTTGGGTCTCACCCATCTCCTGAGAAACATATCTGTCTGTTTAGCAGCTAAATGTTTCACTATGTTCAGCAGATACTTCCTAACTCTGTCTGTCTTTCATCAGACAAAAAAAAAATAGCTGGCAGCCGCTGCTGGAACACTGCGAGGCTTCAAAACAAAAACAATGAGCTGAAAGAGGATAAAACGCTGTGTAGAGCAGAGCTGAGATATGACTGTCATTACAAACAAGCCCTTCCACATCATTTTTTTTCTATTGTCAATATGAAAGTACTCATTAATGCAGCTGTAAACAATCCTCCCAACATAAACATGGTCCAGCCACACAGGTGTTTTCACTTAGCGTGTCAGATTAGACCTCTCTTGTCAGGACTTGTGAGGGGTGTGCACAGGATGTACTCGCATGACATCTCGATGACTCTCGTTCGGTTTCCTTGCAGTTTTGTAACATTATCATTATTATTATTATTCACAGAAGACATTCTCACATATCCCAGCAGGGAAAGTGTAATTAATAACATCAATAATGATGACTGCATTCTGTTCTACTGGCGTTGTGCACGCTGACTCACTGCTGTTGTGTCACACTCTCACACTGTAACAGGAACATTGTTAATTGTATTAGTTCCATATGAATTTTTTTTCCTCTGCAATGACAAGTCAAAATGTCAGCGGTGAAAAAAAAAAAAAAAAAAAGGATCTATAGATAGATTTCTGTCTTTCGCACAGAAGACATGTTTGACGTGTCACAGTATGAAACGGCATAAGTGTAAATTACAAGATGAGTGTTTGTCACAGTTCCATTTAACTGTTTCAGGGTCCTGGTGTGGTGCATGCTGGATCTCTGTCATGAGAACAAAGCCATCATTAATGTTATTCCTACTATGACCATTTAAAATGTCTGCTGTAAAAAAAAAAAAGGCTTCTTTGTCACATATCTAGTTCAATACTCCACACTGATCCTACGTGTGTAGCATTGAAATGGACGAGGTGAAAAACTGCATGTGTGGAGGGTAGCATTACACGCCTCGTAGTGTACCGCCTGCTGGAGTCCCATAAAAAAAAAGAGAAAAAGGAAAATGGAGGAGGGATCAGCTGGACAAAATGGCAGCAGCTCCTCCCATTGGCTGATTTGTTTTTTCTTTTATTTTGGAGGCTGCCGATGATATGACGTCTATTGCGGGAGGTTTTTGTGTCATTTCCAGGCTTCACGTGTTGTATATACAGTGATGAGTGTGTAGCATGGATTCAGTAAGGAACTGTTTTGACAGGCTGGATAGTATTTCTAGTGAGGAGTAAACTAATCACATTAGTTGCAGATTTCACATGGAAATTGCGAAATAAAAAAAAAAAAAAAAAAACTCACTACCTCAATAAATCACTGCTGTTAAATGAAGCCTGACAAACTTTACCCAGGGTTGCTGGCCCAGCGTGTAACGCTCTCTTCTCCGTCATCCTCTAGCAGGTCAGCGAACGCTGCTTCCAAGTCTTCTAACTGACGTATGCGACGATCCACGCACTCATCAAGCTCCTCCTGGACACACACACACATTGAATGTTAATGATCGAAACACAAGATGCATCAACAGTTATTCTACACATTCCTGTGAATTGATGTCATGATATGGCTATAACACAGCAGCAAATCATATATAATATAACCAATGCTGGTCCTCCACAGGGTCAATAAATACAACGGTGCTTGTGCTCCTACATAATGGTAAAAGTGATTATAATGTTATAAAATAGCTAAGAACAAGAAGAAGAATGAGTTTTTTCACCAGAAGATTACAAGTAAAGTCAGACAGAATGTTTAATAATTCAGTGACACTTAAAAATAACAAGTTTTAGAGATTTTGGTAAAAATGAGGTAACTGAAGATAATTCCTGGATGTATTGCCTTCTATTGCTGCTTCTGTTCTCTTATTTTTTTACATCAATCATGGAAACTGTTAATATATTTTCACGCTGAGTGTACTATGTGTGTGTGTGTATATAAGTGTGATGTCTTGGAGGTGTTGGATTCTTGTGTTAATGTTTTTGATGAAAGCCGTTAAATAAAAAGCGAAAAGTCAGACCTCATCAGCATCAGGGCTGGGTCCTCTGAAGCTGTAGAGCTCCTGAAGGATGTTGTATTCTTCCTGAACACAGAGACGACAAGAGAACATGTTTACTAGGTGACATTTTCAGTGACAGAGAAATTTTTATTTTTATGTCTTAACTATGCTTCAGGCTTTTTTTTTTTTTGTCAAAAATGGTGCATGAAACAGCATCAGTATCAAATACAAGTGAAAATTCCATGTCAGACCCCCTCCAGACAATTGTGTTTCACTTATTGTTGCTTCAGTTGAATGTTTGAGCTTCACTGTGCAGAATGATAATATATGTTTTGGTTCACATTCACTCGCTGAAGGAGTTTCTCTGTGTTCAACCTTAAATCTGAGTTAAAGACGTATAAATACCAGCATGATTTCGTGACATCACGACTGGATGGAAGCCAATCATGGTCCAGTATACGACTTACACGATGTGATATGGAAACTTTTAAAACATTCAGCACACACAGAGAACGACTAGTGACACCGATGAGTTTGTCTGCTTGTACAAACCTCACAGAAAAAAAATAAAATTGAGGACATGAATGTGAAAATGTTCTGTCATGAGACACAATGGGAGAAATTTGGGCTTCAGTATCTTTCTTATGGATAACCCTGTGATGAACGGCTGACACCACTCACCCCAGATACTGACACAAAACATGAATAACTTCTATTTATTCATTTATCATGTGTTTTGACAACGTCACTTTGAGAGTGATACTATATCAGGTTCCAACGCTGTGTTTGGAATTTTTGTGCTGGCAAATATTTGTAGAAATGATTGTGTGTTTAAAGTGAGAATGGATTTCCTGTTGAAACAACACAGTGAAACAGAGCAGAGAGCACTGGAACTCTATCTTAACTCTATCTTCCTGTGGTGCAGAAGTGAAAATAACCATTTTATTGGATCTTTAAGTTAGTGTTACAAAGTGTTTCCCCATCAAGGATAACATGTATATGTAAATATAAATGTAAAGATAAAAAAAACTCTGCATATGTAGATATTTTTAAGTACTTGATTATGGTTGAAAAGGGTCCAAAACAAACAAGATTAAAGCAGCAGCTACAGGAGCTGAAAATAAGGCAAATGTATAGAACACACAGTATATGGATGTGATGTTAGATTAGATCAGATGTACCTGAGTGTATAACTCCTTGAATGGATTCTTACACGAGAAGAAGTCCAGATCAATGTCTAAGACGTATGGCTCCGTCTCACTTAGAGATGAAAGGATCCTCTTAACAACATAACCAGTGGATCCCTCCTCCTCCTCCTCCTCATCATCATCACTGTTCTGTGTCAGGCCTGTCCCATTGCTGTCTGTCTTGTTGGAGTTGCTGCCCTCTGCTGGTTGCAGAGTGTCAGTGCTTCTTGAGAGAGGATTAGAGCAGCTGGCCTCTCCGGCCTCTGGACACTCTGACCGGACTCTCTTGGCAAACCATGTCTCTGTTTTCTTTCCTGAAAAGAAAATAGATTCAGACAGAGGGAAATGAAACGGTGTGAGTTGGAGATGCAGGTATCACCTGTTAATAAACAAGAACCATTAAACAGTTTATCATAGGATAGAACAAGGAAGGCAAAAAAGCTTGAACATTATAAGGAATATTATCAGTTCAAACCATGAAATGAGTAACATTAAAAGTATAGAAAAGTTATAAAAAGTCGTAAAAGTAGCGAATAAAATTTTAAGATTAAGAAACTGCAAAAGTCGTAGCCTGTAGATAACATACATAAAGAGTTAACTACAGCAGATGAGGTCAACAACACAAACATGAATGTAACAATGTTCAATTTGGGGTTTTGTATCGTTCATATTTTACTGTAAAATATATCTGAAGACAAACTCTTAACAAAAACTGCTCAAGCAGTAAGATGTCAGCGCTGAGCAACCGCTCGTTAGTTTGTTCCTTTAAATGTTTGATGCATCTCCTGTTATTCTAAAAAACAAACCATGTTGTAAGTCAGATTTGCTCTGCGCCTTTCACAGAACACACACATTAGCATGTCTGCACTGCATAGTGTTGATAAGCGCAAGTACACAAGGCTGTATCCAGGGAACGGCTCAACCCACTACTTCAGAAAAGACAGCAAGAAATGTACAGAATGACAAAGTTTATGAAAGCACAATCTGTGTCGCCCCCCCCCCCCCCCCCCCCCCCCCCCAACAACTACAGTACATGACTGACTGTAGTTTCAGCTGCACTTTCAGAGCTACATGATCAATAATGTACACACGGACATGCAAGCACTGGATTAAGATAGAGATGAAAAAATTCTGACCCAGTCTTTTTTTTTTTAAAGTGGAGAAGTCATCTGCTGTAAAACTGCTGCAAAATATTCCAAATATTTTATGAGGTAGGAAATGTTTTCAGCATGTTAGACTTTTAAGTCCTAATATTTTATATCAGTGCACTCCTCATGTTCTGCAGAAACTGTAATTTTTAGACATTTCTCTTTCACGCTGAGGCCTGGATTCACCCAAAGTGTTACACGTAGAAAGAGAGTTCTGAATAAGCTAAATCAACAAGAGTGGGGAGCCTTAAAAATAAAAGCATAATGCAATATTCTCCCATGTAGCTCTGATCCCTATGACACCGCCATGTTGTTCTGGCAGCGAGAGAGAGAGAGCGAGGAATCAATCACTCGCGTGTCAGCGTTAGTGGTAACGATCAAAAGCCGCTGATGTTCAGGCACAAACACAAACACATTTGAAAAGTTGAAAAGAAAACCTGACAAACCCGAGTGTTCCTTCAGGTTGATGTTTGGCATTCACGTTGTGCTACTTGTCTGTCTGTCTAGTTAGATCAAAATGCTCTGGTTAGGCAGCAGCATTTTTTTTTTGTTGTTGTTGTTGTTGTTGTTGTTGTTGGAAGGTTCAGCTGGAGCTTCATAGTTCTGATTAGGTGAAAGAGTAAAAAAGCAGGATCTGGTGTGGAATAAACGTAACGTGGACATTCAGCAGGACAAAAAGCGTCCCCAGGGGAGGGCGCCGGAGAGTTGAAGATGAGGCAAAGATACTGTTGCGAAGGTGAAGAAGAGTCATAACTCAGTCAAAAATCTGAACACACAGACATGAAACATATGTTGATGTCATTCAGTGTGACTCATACTTCCTGAAGATATCATTATCTTAGACGTCCACTGCCAATAAACCTTCAGAAATCCATTCAGAACTTGCCTGAGAATCACTACACTGCAAACAGGAGCTGCTATTTAGTATTTTGGCACACTGTTGATGGCTCCAATTTGCCAAAAATACTGACTAAAATGTGTCTGAAAGAGACAGTACCTTCTTACAAGAACCCATTTGATGAGCTTGCTCTCCTGATGGTTTCATTGGCATTTCCATCTATCAGAGTAGCAAAAACTTTTCTGACTTCCTCCATTTTTAGAAGGAAAGATAATTGGATGATAGCTCCTTATTGTCCTGCACCTGGTCTAAATATAGCATGGGTTTTTATTTACTGCATTTTCACATAAAAGTCCATTTTACACTGAGCTGATCAAAAAGTAGAAGGAAAAGCAGCTCTTCACGCAGAGAAAAAAAAAACACAACCCCTCACTTTATAATAGGAGATGTGGATGGGATTTAAATTACAGGGAGGTGCAGCGAGTCCTCTGAAAAAACAGTATGTAATTGCAGCTGTAATTATTACTGTGGTAGGGGTGAAATTATCACTGATTAAAATCACTGACCAGCAGATAATGTTCAAATCACCCCCACCTCTATTAGAGACATACATCCAGTCCCGATAGAGCTGCGTTCTGCTAAAGAACATCTCATCTCCTGTCAGAAGTACCGACCTGTGAATGACTGCTGACTTGATTTAACAGGATTGACTTTAATCACATCCAGTCGGAGGGGTTTAGGGTTCTCCAGCTGCCTCTCAGGAACGTACAGACCATCGCTGAGGAAGTAGTGGTCTTTACTCGTCAGTCTGTAAAGAAAGGGAGGGAAGGGAAGACGACACGCAAACAGAGGAAAAAGAGAGACAAACCAACCAATGAGAAAGAACAGGGGGGGGAAAAAAAAACAGTTATACCCTTAATAAACAGATGATTTGCTAGAAAGTTATGACTCAGCCTTAGTGTAACATCCTACCTGATGGTGGTGGTGGATGAGTCTCTGCCTACACTCATCCTGTGCTCCCCCTCTTTGATCTGCTGAGCCCAGTATGGATGCAGCCACGCCACACAGGACACATGGCCAGCATACACCATGGGCATGATCCAGTTTTCTATACTCAGCTCACTGGAAAAAAAAAAAGATACATAGAATGATTAGAGGGGTCCAACACAATGTGACAGTCCATCTATCATCTATATCTGCTTCTCCTATGCAGGGCCGCAGGGGAACTGGAGCAACATCTCAGTATACAATGGGCAACAAACCTGATTCTGATTCTGAAGCAGGCAGAAGGAAAGGCCGAGAATGAGTGGAGTTGAGTTGTAACATGCTGTGACATACCTGAACAGCTTGTCCTTATCAAAGACTGTGTCAGCAGACATGTTGACAGGGATCAGCAGGTCAGGATGGGAGTCCAAATGCACCATCTTTATGTTCTTCATGGGGAGGTGTCTGGATGCGATGGCGCGATAAATGTGACACACCACCTAGTGGAGACACGGAAGAACGAACAGCTCCAGGACTGATAGCAGGCTCATCAGGAACACCTTTATCATTTTCTAAATCTGTCTGATATTTGCAAATATCTTGATATTTACAACTCTGCGTTCTGGCTAAATCATAAAGATCAACGTGACAGACACTCTGAAGAGAAAGAGGGACTTTTAAAATAGGAAGTGAGCATATTGTAGCCAGCGGATTTGATTGACAGCTGAGACAGAGGACGGGTTAGTGGACGATGCGGAGGAAATCGACATGATCACAACAATATAGACAAAGAGAAGAGAAGAGGCGAGAGACAAATCATGCTAGATGAGTGAAAGATGAAAGTGTGTGTATGTGTGATTTATTTGTGGCTCCCTCTGGCAATGTAAACTCAATAATATTCATGTAGTGTGTGAGGCATCATTAACTGTTGTGGCATGCTTGTGGTTAGAGAAGGAAATGACTTTTCCAACCTGCTTAGGAGTGTTGAACTCAAGTTCTATGAGCCCAGCCGTAAAGCAATATGTAATATATGTCTTCAAAGTGGGAACAATGACAACTAAGTTTGGAAAACAACTGAACTTTTTCACTGCAGGCATTTAAATATCTCATCAGCAGAACTTAGAGGACAGGTTCACAATTTTTTCAAAAGAGCCTGGCAGGAAGTTTGTGATTGGCCGAAATAAACTGTCACCAGGAGAAGTGCCACTATGAAATTACAACATTGAACTTATGGAAAAAACTAAACCGCCACAACAGTTATGAAATGAGTTATATTTCGTAATAATGACCTCATAAACCTCATTACCGTTTTCTTGAGGTACATAAGAAAAAGCTTTCTCTCCTCCCTAATGAGCACTAACAGTTGGTTGTGTTCAGCTTAAGTAGACTGGGCGCTATATTTAACTATAGCTAAAGTTAGCTAGGTATGTGAGTGAGAGAGCGTCTTCGCATTGAGTCTAATTGGAGCACCGAACAGAAAATGAAGTATTACAGTAAACACACACACACACAGAAACATGCTTACATCGTGGTGGTCCTCCACTATCCATACTGGCAGCTCTTTGAAGACCCTCTTCAGCGGGACGCAGCTCATTCTAACAGCAGGTAGCTTGTGTTTACTCCGACGCTTTGATTCAGCTCGACTCTAATTACTGCCGTTCAGCCATGCCTCCTCTGTTGAACACATAGTGGTTACTCTAGTTAAGAAATGTCTGATATTTAGACCAGGCTGAACCAGCTGCAAGCTTTCACCCGGCTAACATTTCAGAGCGACCGGAACCGATACCGCACGTTGTTTTTATGTTCGGACGGAAACAAGAGTTAGCATAAAAACAGGTTCCTGTGTTGTTAGACCACTTAAACGCGCTGGTAAAATGGGATGAAGAGTTGGGTCATAATATTTTAAAACTTACAAAAATTACGACTAATTAGAGCTGGCCACTTGTGAAGTATTAAAAACCAGAAACGTTAACAAAATGTTTAATTTAGCAGACATGCGCGTTATAAATACAGCTAAACATGTAAACATGTATTTCATTAAACAAAATTAGGTGCGTTTTAAAAATGTTCTCACTTTTTTTTTTATTTTTTTACCAGTTGTATTTTCCTGTTGTTGTAACCGGTTGTTGATTAAAAAAAAAAAAAAAAAAAAGCCAATTTCCTCATGTAGAATAAGTTTTAATGAGTGCATTAGCACTTGTGTTAGCAAACTAATCACCTGCACTTTATTTCGTCAAACAGTCATGATTATAAAATACAAATATAGAGATATACATATATAGAGACACATTATGTTACAATATTATATAGGCCTAATAATTTTAAAATGTTGTATGAATACAGTATTGAAAATACTGAATATAAATATCTCAGGTTAGCAAACAAGTATTTAAAAACTAGAAATTAATAATAAATCATATGTTAAGTTAAATTACATGTCAAGTATATTCGTCTTGAAATGATAAACTAAATGAACTTACTGCTCTGAAAATACATTTTTTAAGATGTCACAATATTTGTTAAATATTAAAGTTGTGCAATATTTCCATATAACAATAGATCAGTTGATTGTGCGTAATGTGAAGAGGGTCATCACAACAAACCCAGAGAGATGTATCATCTGACTCTACACTTCCCACAGCTCGGAGCGTTTTAGCCTCTTGCAGCTCATTGTTTTCTTTTTCCAGCTCACCACTTTCCTGTTTGGTTCAGTCTCACAGCTCTCATCAACCTTATTCCCAGCAGCAGCAGCAGGCGGCTGTTTTCAGTGAAAACGTTCTGATAACCCCCACTGAACGCCGCTTGCTCAGAACCAAACAGCGTAGTTAGTGACAAGAAGAACATAGAAGAATATTTACCTGCTCAGGAGCTAATGAATAAAAATAATGAGAGTGAATATTGGACTTACATTCATCAGGTGGACACAAACATCATAGAATGGCGCTTCATGTCTGCTGGATGTGTAAATAAATTAATAAATGAACATGACAGCTGCAGCATGATGAGGTGATTGCAATTAATTATTGCTCCATAAATTGCCTACAAACTGAAACCTGCAGGCAATAAAGTTGGCTGTTATGGCAAATTGGTTACTGATAATTTTTTTGTATCCAATTCAGTCATGCTTAAAAGTCATATCATCTAGAATGAATTTCACAATGACTATTTCTCATGAATAGGAAATTAACTTTAGAAATTAAAGAGTAAGTGAGGCAATTTGAGGAGACGGTGTACACATGGCCGTGTGTACACCGTCTCCAGGCCAACAGAGAGGTAGAGATAACCGCGGCAGTGCAGAGAGAATTGGTCAGGGAAAGGTGGGGGAAAAACACAAAGACATCATAAAGAGAAAAAAAAAGTTTTCCATCAGCTTGAGAAAAAAAGTTTTCCATCAGCTTGTGTAATCAATAACTCATCATGTACATACAAACACACACACACACACACACACACAAATGGAAATTCTACCAACTCTATCAGTCGGACCACTATTCCTGTATAGATGTGTGATGTGATTTATCCAGTATATGTGTGTGTGTGTGTGTGTGTGAGAGAGAGAGAGAGAGTCTGCTTATATATCCAGTCTTTGATCTTGGTGGCCTCTGAGAGCAATGGGAAGCTTTGATCTTTCTTCCTTTTTGGTTTGGACCACGGCCCATAGGAGATGACAGCAGGGTGGTGAGTGGAGGTAGCAACACAGACAGAAGAGGGATGAGTGGAGGGGGGGGGGAGAAAGAAAGAAAGAGGGAAGACGAGCAAGATTAAAAGTATAGCAGCATTACTAGGGTGGATGACGGAGTGAGAAGACAGAAAAAGATGAACAAAAACACAGCGGGAGATTTGCTGTAGATGAAAGAATGAGAGTAATGGGAGCAAATAGAAAAAAAAAATGGAGAATGTAAGAAAAAAAAAAGACCTTTGCTCGGGAGTAAAAGTGATGCCAACTATATGCGTAGCTATTTGTCCATTATCTGCTGACAGTGTAGCTTCAGTTTTACATCCACTGACTTTTCTTTAAAGGATCCTTTCACCCAAATTACAAAAAACAAAACACACCCTGTCTTTTCTTACATTTGCATTCTAGTGGGATCCTCCAGGTCATTTGATTTGTACAAATTTCGATTTGTCTCTGAGTCCTCTTCCTTCACCCCAATACAAGTGATGTGAATGTATTTTTTTTTTTTTCATGGTGCTTGCGGCTTTGAAAAAAAAAAATGACATTGAAAATTTCAATGGCAACGACTCTTTCCAGAAACAAGGTCCCCCTTACTCTGAAAGTCCACAGAAAACACTGTCAAAAGTTTTCATAGTTCTTGAGTAGAAAGTAGCTCCAATGAAAACTGTACATATTTTGTTGAGAGGTTAAAAGTTTCTGTCAATAGTACAGCAGGTCAAAAAGTATCTCTGAAAGCGTTATGGTTAAAGTAAGGGTTAAAATATCGACCAGCACAGCCTCAAATATGTCATATCTGCTGTTAGTGCTCCAGGATTAATCAGATGATTCATCCTTCTATGCATTTCAATTCACACGCTAAACATTCTGCTGTATTTGCATTAGCAGGAGGATCCATTGCATCAGACCATGGTCAGTCTGATCCTTTTCTTCAAATGTATTATGTATCAGGTTGTGCATTATAGCACATGACAAACTGAGCACAGACGGTCACATTGTACAGTAAAAGCTTCAGACAAACCAAAGCAAATGAGTCCGAATCAAAGAAAGCTCACCAGTAATGATGAGTTCAAACAAATACATGAATATAAACCTCAGTTCTGACAAAGACGCCCTTGTATGGAAGAAAGGGTCACATTCTTTTGTGTGGGACTTTATGAGTTCGGGAAACTTGCGATGCATTTCAAAAAAAGAAAAGAAAAACTTGTACTTAATGTTTTCTAGATTAAACGATTGACTATTTGAAACGATAATCAACAGATTCATTGAAAGAATTGAATGCTGCTAGGCCTTCATCACTTATTTCACTGATTATGCACTGCACATACCAGAGATTCTTTAATTTGCACTCATTTGTCTGTACTAATAATGTGCTTTATTGTTTTGTACTAACAAGAAATAATTCAAGAGGTGCACCAACTGACATGAATCAAATCCTGACTTTGCAGTTATTAAAAATTCAGTTCAGTCATTACTTTATTTGTCCCCATAGGGGAATCGGGGACTTTGGAGAGCAACTGTAAAAGGAGAAAGCAAAATGTTTCCAAATATTAAATATTTAACCACTCTTTTTTTGTGTAATTATTTTTATTTAATTTCATATCCTCCACCACGGCGGTCTGCTTACAATACACACAATCAAAAGTACAGCAATGAAAATTTGATGCTATGTAGTCAGTTTAATAAAACAGTAATATCTCTCTCATCAGATAAAGAAAAGAACACCTTGTGATTTTGCATAATTTGGATATGAGTTGATTTTTTAGGGATAGTAAATGTGATTGAACAACTGTAGCTTATCCAAATGCCAGGGCCAGCCTTAAAAGTTAGCGACACACCATCGTGTTTTGAAACTGTACACATAATCACATGGACTTATATTGGCATACGAGGTTAATATATGACATATATATATGTCATATATGACATTTCCAACAATACACATGTTCTGTGTAAAGCCAGGAAAAATGAGATTACTTCTGTCTGCTTGGATTTGAAAATGCGTTTCAGCCGTTCCTTTGTCTCTCAGCCGTCACGGCAGACGGCGGTAACGTTAACATGATAAACAGCAGGGCCACGTACTAACACTCCCCCACAGACACACACACACACACACACACCAGAGGGTCTCTCGTGGTAGGGCTTCTAGCTCAGCTACAAACACTGGTACCACACAGAAGGGCCATAAATGTGCTTCTAGTGATGGTCAAAGCTCCAGTGGACTCTCTATGTTTCCAGCATGTGGTCAGACACGGAGAGTCTGACAGCAGCTGCTCATGGCTGCTTATCTCTGACTGCCAGCTCTACATCTCTGTTCATGCTACACTGAGCAGTGGTCAGTCAGTGTCCTCTGACCTGAAGAGCACGCCCCCTACAGCCGCTGCCCTCCAGTCCTGTAAGTGTGTAGTTACCCTTTAATAGTTTTGTATACCAATGGCACAATGAACAACAAGTCCTCCTCTATACATGAACAAGAACTGGAGAAGAAACTTTTAGCATATATATATATATATATTTCTTAGCTTGTCACCACTTGTTTATATATGAGGAAACATGTTCATGATGTTTACATCACTCCTAACTCCTAGTCCATCCTAACACTGGTTTATTCCACATGAAAATTTGCTGTATAACTTTCATGACCTCACAGTGTTCAGGTCTCCGCTTTCTTCAGGCTGTGCTATTGAAAGGCTTCCTTACACATACATTAATATAGAATTTCATTTTTTTATGGAAATGAATTCATACGTGGCCAAATTACCATTGTCTGCTCAGGTAGAAGTCACATCTAGTGTTTGCCCAGACAATTTAGAACGTAATAGAAAGGCAGAATTGGAAGTGGAAGCTGTACGAATAGGTCATTTAAAATGTGTAAACCCAGTGGTGGTGAGTGTCATCATCCTCTATTTTCAAGGGGTGTTAGGTGGGGAAAAAAGATAATGTGCACAAAAAATGTAAATGCAGTTGTATTGCAGTCTTGTCTAATAGCTCTTTGTTTAATACATAATTTGTGAATCCATTAAACTATAACTTTGCCTCTGTATTTCCTTACATACGTAATGCACCATGCATATCAAGCTTTGGACAAATGTATTCATAGGTGTCATCATGTGACCATAAATCCATAGCTTGTGAGGGTGTTATGACCTGGCCAAGAGGAAACCCTGGCGCAACGTGAAAATGAGACTCTCTTCTTTCCCAGCTACCCAAGAATCCACCAGCCGCCCTTTAAATGTTCATTTCATACTTTTGGCTTCAGGGTGAGTTAACAACAAAACAACCAAACAAAAGGGAATGAAAGCTAATTAACCTTTAATTATCTACTCAAACAGAAAGAAAGACAACAAATCACTGATGTAGCTCCAAGTCCAGATGAAACAGCATTTTGACAGTATCTGACTTCCATATATTTCCGAGTGAAACGAGACAGACAGGCGGGACGTAACGTTGGCAGGAATTTGATTTCGATATTGAAAAGTGGACATATCATAATGAATCTTAACTCTGTGCTGCTAAAAGTTTAAGACTGATTGATGGGTGGATGTCATGATATTATTGGTTGAATAATATCGTAAGGTTCAAGCCTCCGTAAGCACACCATCACATCGTTTTTTTTTTGGCAAATATTGTTAAACAGGTGTATAATATGACCGGGGATGTGATCTAAAAGGGTTATATTGTAATTATATAAATGTATTTAAAATATACTGCAGAAAAAAAGCTTGCAAGGCTGGCTGGTTGGAAGTAGAGAGAGTAGAGCCCACAGGAGCTGGAAGAAGCTGGCCTTTAAACCACAAGCTTTAAGGCTGGAACCAATATCAATCACACAATCATTCACTCCAATCAGCCAATCATGGAAGCTCAACTGCAACCAATTACACAGAGCTACCACAGCAGGTTCATCATTAGAGAAAGAGAGATCCAACACACACACACACACACACACACACACACACACACACACACACACACACACGCACACACACAGTTGTGTTTCCATTAAATTGACTTACATTCATTTCCTAACCTTAACATGGCCCTGAACCTACCTTAACTTTAATCCACACACTCACACACACACACACACACACACACACACACACACACACACACACACAACTACACCAATAATGCTCACTCTATGACCTCTGGTCCTCACAGACAGTCCAGGACACAGCCTCGGCCCAACTGACACTGAGCTCCCGTGATGAGAATCGTCATCCGAGGCGCAGTCTGAGGACATGTATCGACCCTCACAGTTGTATAATCCTTTGATGAAGGAAGTCACCACAAAGTGTCAGCGGCTCCAATACTTGCTTGAGGAAAAGGCACCGAACAGCCAGTTATTTTGGAGCCATTTTGAGAGTGCTTCATCACTTTTAAATTGTGCCAGTTGGTACAGTCCTTGAAGGGTCAAGGAGGCAGTCAACACATTACAGCTGGTCACTGAGATGGGATTGGTAAAGTGTAGTACTTCTCCAGATGGGCTGGTGGGGACTACAGACCTACTGGAGTTAAAATCCTCCTTTAGAGAGCACAAACAAACACTAGCAGACATGACGTGTCCCTGAGCAGAGACGGAGGAATAAATATGTTGTTAGAGGACCACCTAGCACCAACTTCGTCTCAACCGCTGGGAATCCTGCTATTTTGTTGATGAGGAGGACCTGCATATAGCGGTAACTCCAATCCCCAACATGGATGTACAATCTGGACACTTATGAGAGTTTTGGTTTTCATACATTTGTTTAATCTGTCTAATCTTTAGAATTTTCTCACAGGTGTTTCTTCTGGAATGAATCACAGGAGGGAAATCACTGGACTTTAACTTGTCCCACATTTCAAATCACCTGTGTTATGTGTCTCAAGCTTTTTTTTTGTTCTCTCCTCCCTAAAGCCTCTCTGATTGGCAGAGAGAGAGACGGCCTGAGCTGACTGAGACTGCAGGGTATTTCCACAGGACCTGGCTCTGCTGTGGCCGGAGATGATCCGCTGCTATTCTAGCCAGTGTGTGTGCGTGTGTGTGTGTGTGTGTGTGTGTGTGTGTGTGTGTGTGGAGCCCCGCTCATTTCACCACCACTCAGCAGTCTTTACAAACCAGGTCTATGGCTGCTGGACTCACTTGTGTCTCTGAAGTGTGAAATTCACTGTGTGAATGTATATAAATGTAAATGTTATTTACTTAAAGTTAATTTAATTTTGTAATTGGAGAGAGAGAGAGAGAGAGAGAGAGAGAGAGAGAGAGAGAGAGAGAGAGAGAGAGAGAGAGAGACTGTGTTTTAGTGCAGCTGAATTCATGATACAGTTGTTCTCATTTACATACTTTTCTCTTTGTGTTGTCAGATGTTAGTATATAGTGTTAAATCTGATCACACAGCTCATAAATACTACCTGTTAATCAAATGTCATTACAAAGCTGTTAATGCAGATCAAATCATTACATCATCTGAATAAACTAAATGAACTAAACTGCAGGTTAATGGCAGCAAACAGTGCTGTGACATCAACTGTACTGACATTCTAAGGGTAGGTTTGGGTTTTTCCAAGTCTGTCTTAATACAACACTGGTGTGCTAGTATATATGTGGAAATGGGTTTTGGTTGTTGTTTCATTACCTCTGTATACTGACCCTGAAGCTATTCTCTCTGAACACACTACACTGTAAGAAATGAGAGCCAAAATCCACATCCCCTTGTTCTGTGTAAAAATGCATTCCAAAGTTCAGCTGAGGCTAATATGATGCTCCAGCAGTCTGAGTAAGCTAAATCGATATTCCAAAGTTACAGTCTGTTTAGAGCCAAATTTCCTATTCTTGTTTCCTCGGAATGTTTGCTTTCCAAGCGGCAGTGGAGGGATACGTTCTAGTAGTTGTGTGTAAGTTCTTTTTGCCTGAACCAACGTTTTTTTCTCATGTTACAGAGTGAACCACATATATGATGCATTTTTTTTATACTTAGCCACAACTCAGTCCTTTCAGGATATCTCAGAGGAAATCTCTGGAAAACATTTTTCCCCATCACTTGTTTCTTTCACAACACACCAGATAAACACCGACTAAAACCATATTCCATAAGTCAGGAGCAACAACAGCTGGAGATTGACCCCAAAACACTAAAGAGAGTTGGAGCAGGATGTTATCAATATATTAGTGTCCAAAAAACACAGATAGTAAAAATACTCCAGCTGTCATATGTGCAAAGAAGAAAAAAATCACTTCAAAGTTTTCTTTGGAGCACATCTTGAGTAGTGAGAGCTGGATAAGGTCAACAGACTTAAATGCCATTACCAGAACGTATCCTTCCACCACAGCTCACTGAGGAACTTCAGTCCACAGAAACCAATGAGGGCAGTGATGGCCTAAAGGTTAGAGAATCAAGCTTGTGACCGGAAGAATGTTCAATCCCCTGGACCGGCAGTATAAATATGGGTGGGGGAAGTGAGAAGCAGCACGAAGGTCCCCTTGAGCGAGGCCCTTAACCCCGACTGCTCCAGTGGAGCAGTTCAGTGGCCAGCAGATCAGACTGTGCAGCTTCTTTGCATGAACATGTAACCATGTGGATGTGATCAGGGTGTCGCTGTAAAAGAGAGCATTGCTCTCAGTGAATAAATAAAGGTGAAAAAAAGGGGAATTTGTACTAAACAGACTAACTGCGGAAACTCAGACTGACTCAGAACAAGGACTTTGGAGTTTGTCTCCTGTTTCTTACAGTATGGGGAAAAGCTTCAGGATCAGTGGGGAGAGTAGAAATGATTACAGCGACCAAGACCCATTTCCATGTACATAATAGCACATTTGTGTTGTGTTAAGACAGACAGAAACCCAAAGCTATCCTTAAAAATGAGCGACCAGAGAAAGTCAGAGGCATATAGGGTTGTCATTCTCATGACAAATGACAGCCATGAAGCATCTGTTACTATCTAAACACTCGCTGCAATATTCAGTATGCTTGTAAAACAAACAAAATGCCAGCAAAACAACTCTGAACCATATTTGAAATGTGGCAGACACTTCAATTCTGACACGCTTTCCAGAGGACATTAAAACAGCAACACAAGGTGTAACGGACACAAGGCAGAGAGGGGAGGCAGACCGTCTCCTATCCAGTACAAAGCCCTTTTGTTATCTTGCAGCTATTTTACTTTTAAATGTAGCTTTGAGGTTGCTGGTAGGCCTGTATACAGGGTTCTGGTTTGGTTGGTTTAACTCAGCATGGTCTGTCCCATCTGTCTTGTAAGGTTTGCTGGGCTCTCTACCTCCCCTGCTTCCGTTATCAGTTTTTGCTTCGCAAGAAAGCACTGTTTGTTTAGGGTAACATATAGTATGGTATAAATCAAATTCTGATTGAAAAAAATGGTCATATTAATAATAAATAAGACAATAGTTTATATAGTTATGGTTGTAATTTTTTGAGAGAACAAGCTGAACTGTCAAGGTTTGAAGCTTGTGTTTAATCTGTGGACCAAATTCAATTGTACTCTACAGGAAACCCGACATAGTTATCAGGTTCTAGGAGCTACAGAGTGGCTCTTTGAGGCATGTAATATTGTGTGTGTGTGTGTGTGTGGTGCGTGCCGGGCACGTTTATGATGGATCACTTTAATGAAATTTGCTCAGTGCTTTTCATCCGTTCGCTACCACCCGACTGTTTTCCATCTCTCTCTGTCTTTTGCCCTTTCTACCGACTCTTCTTTATTCCGCTTTCATTTCACACTGCCTCTGAAATGAAAAAGTGTAAATTGTTTTTCCTTCTGATCAAAAGGATGAAAGCAGGGATATGCTTGGCTTTGCTGATTGCATTAGATTGGAAGTGAATGGAGCGACATAGATTTGGAAATTCCTGAATCATTTTTCCCTCACAAAATAACATCAGGCATCAGAGTTCAAAGGGAATGATTTCAATGGAGTCCTTGGCTAATTCACTTTTCATATGCGGGTGCAATGTTTGTGCTGTCACCTCTGGTTAGAGAGAAATACCAGGACAATATTGTCTTTTGAATAGAAATAGGATCTGGTCCAGTGAGTGTCACACATCTCAAATATGAAGCAGTTTTTTTTTTTTTTTATTACATATCCAATTAAATTAAATCAAACATTTACTTTTTAGGAGGCAGCAAATATTCTGCATTGAATTAAAATGGAATGCAATGAAATGCTAAAAAAGTACATGTTCATGAACACAACTTCAGTAAAGTACCTGGTCAGTTATTTTATATGTACATTCATTAAACTTGTCCTGAGACGTAACAGGTGGTAACTCAGAGCAGCTTCATGAGCAGAAGCCATTGATTAATTGATCTATTGGTGCCTTTCCAGAAACTACTGCTGTCTTCAAAGTGAATTCTAATAAGGTAGAATTTGAGGAAGTTGAGGGCCAACCTAATCATAAGTGTTTCCTTTTCCCTTCTTGAGTAGCAGACCTCTCTGGGATACAGCCTATGGTTGCTACAAGGCAGCAGATGTCTGTCATCCAACGGTTCCATGGAGATGATTCATGCTTTAGAAAAATCTGGACTAGGTGAGGCAGGATTCTCACTCATTGACATCTTGATATCATAGATATCTTGTGAGGCTGCCCTGCAGGAGTCATGAGGATAAATCACCACTGAATCTGATATGATCTGAAATCTGGAATTAACTGGCTATTCCAAATGAACAAGAAAATAGAAAAAAAAATGCAATCAATCAATAATCATTACAGAACAGAAAGCAGGAAGAATAAACGAATACAGACTCACATATGGCGGGGAAGATGCTGAGAATTTGAGAATAAAATGTTGAAGTGTTCTCTTCAAATGAATCTTTCAAACAAAACACTGATTTCTCAGAGAAGCATAAAACTAAATATTGTGTTAAGACCTGAAGAAAGGGCAGATTTAACAACAGGCTTTTTGAGAGAAACATGCTGAACATCAACACAAACGCATCATCTATAGATGAAGAACGTCACCAGTCATGCACACATTACTAACCACATCATATCATCATAACTAATTGTATAATAATGTCTGAAACGTGAAAAGAAATTAAGACTGGATGACTGGATATAAGTGGATTTTTTTTTCAGCACTGTCTCAAGATGACACATCAAGATCACATGCTGCCGGAAGTCAGCAGTTAACCAATCAGAAAAGAGTGGACTCATCGGGAGGCGGGCCTTAAAGAGACAAGTGCTAAAACAACCTGTTTCAGAGAGAGAGGCTGAACTGAAGGGTTGCATAAATGGGCAGTATGAATTAAATAAGGAGTTTTTAAAAATGTAAACCATGCAAAGATATTCCAGTAAAGCCCCAGAATGAAATTGTATAGGCCTGTAAATGTGCAGAATATAAATACATCGCTATCTTGGGTTTGCACAGACATGAAAAATGTTAGTCCTGTACACATGTATCCATCTTATTATACTCTGTTTTACTGTTTTGCAGTTTCATGGTGGTTCAAGACTTTACTCTAACAAGCAAAATCTTACATCTATGAAAGTATTGCTCTTGTTCTGCAAAATCCATTACAATCTATTCTCCGTCTTATATCAAACTCTCTAGTGATTTCAGTCATTTTTATTGATCGAGAGTAATACACTGTGTGTATATTGTCAGCCTTTTTTTATCAGATAAAGCTGTTAGAGCTATTGGACATATTCAATCTCTCTTTGTTTCTCATTTTCCCCCTTTTCCTCCAGTCGCGCTGTTCCCGGTCTTGTTTGTCCTGTCTTATCTATTCTCATTCTCTTTCTCAACCTCTTCCATTTCTTCACCCTGTTTCTGTTTACTCTATTTTTCACATCTCTTTTATGTCTTACACATCTATCATATTTTATAGAGACACACAGAATCATAATACACTCCCTGTGAGAGCATGACTCAGCTGAAAGCCACCACATGGACAATACAGCTGTGTCTCAATTCAGGGGCCGCATCCTTCAAAGGCTGCTTTTGAAAACCAAATGTGTCACAGCGGCGCAACCAAGACTGTCCCATTTCAAAGGCTCCTTCAAATAAGGCCCGGGAAATGTGGATTTCCTTTCCTGAATTTGGAGGATCCATCCTTCGGAAACAGCTAAGTATGCCAGAATGCATTTCACACCAACCGGCAGCGATGGCAGAGATTTTGAGTCACACTGTTGTAATTTTTGCTGTGGGACTGTTAATATGTTGCTTGATTGAGTTTTAAATTAGAAGGCAAGAAAGTAATCATTTAGATTCCCAATATGTGGTCAGTTTATCCAAATAATGCCTGTTTGGAAATTTGCTCTGACGTTTTCGGAGATGTGAGGAGCAGCTGGATGGGTGAGACCCAACATATCCCAAGATTCATTGTGTGCCAGTGATGTTTGGAAGAGAATGGCATCTCCAACTCTAACAGCAGCCAGCAATTACACTTTTAAATTGGGTTTCAACTCATTCAAATGATTAATGATACAAATGTAAAAACACCCAAAAAACATAAAGGCCCTAAAACCTCAATTTTTTGTTGAAACAGTGAAGCTAACTGATGTTGCTAGCTACTTAGAACCACCACACTTACTGCAGCTCAGCTGCCTGCATCTGACCTAAGTTACAGCCTTTAAAGCCTTCAATTTCAAACTTGAGAGGTTCAAAGGTTGACTTAAGTCTTACCGACATTGAGGTGATTTTATGGATGATTTATATTTCATATTATGAACACAAATGTGCCAACAAATTTAGACAGGTTGTCAACCCTGCTTGGTTTTCAGACAGTTGAATATCACTTTCAAAGTCAGTACAAACACTGTGATTCATTACATGGCAAACCTGAAGTTGGTTATTTTGCTGTTTAAGCTGCTTTTCTTTGGTGGTGTGAAGCATAACTTACATTGCAAGTAAGGCAACAATAGCCCATTTAGAATATCTTCATTTGACTGCCTTGTACTTAAGGCTGCTGTTAAATTAGCCCTCATCATATACAAAGCCTATAATAATAAGACAACCAGTAGATGGGGGGAAATTCCCTTTGTTTTGTAATGTTTTTTGTAGTGCTGTCACAGGGATGCAAACTATGACTGCTGGCTTTTTCTGGAGAAAATTCTGGAGAAAATGAGCCTGCTGGACAAGGTGACTCTCTGCATGCAAAAAACAGAAAATAAAATAAAAATTATATATATATGATTAAGTCATATATAGGTTAATAAACACACTTTTGCTGAAAAGTTATTTGCTGCTGCTGCTGCTGCTATTGCTGTTGTTAACTGCCATGACTGATTTCCTCTGCCTCAGGCCTGCAAGTGTCCAGGGTCAGGCGAGGGCATGTGTGGGAAAAATACTGCTGCAACTACACTGCGGTTTTGTCCTCATGGATGAGGTGTTGGGACAGAAGTATTCCACCACATCCCCTGTCCTAATGGCCTCCATCCCTGAGGACACACCAAGGCCAAGTACAGGATGACCAGTAGAGGGAGGAGGGAAGCCAGCCAGAGCCACTTAAGAGAAAGAGAGAGAGGATGAGCTTCTTCAGCTCTTGAAGGAAGACATGAGTAGTCATTGTAGAGAGAAGAGAGAAGAGCACAGGAGAGCAGAGAGAGAATAGACAAGCTTTTCTTTCTAGTTGAAAGATTGGTTGAAAAAAAAAATGAATGAATGAATTCAAATAATGTAATTGTTAAATACATTGTTCATTTCATTTACAGCAGTCTTTAGGACTATTTATAGCATAAATAAAGTACATAAGAAGTGGATTAACAGGGTGTCTGCAGGTTAAATTCAATTTGTTAAATATTAAGTCTGAATGTAATCAACTGAGCAGGGAGTCCCTGGTGTCTTCTGTCAGTAGTACATCATCTGGGAGTGTGTTTGGGGATGCATCTCTCCACTGTCCACTGAATTGTCCTTCGGCTTGGTTTCTGTTTTCAAAAAGAGGCATGAATAAAAGACAGTGCATAGAAAAATACTTACAACCTTATTTTGACATAATAAATCTCACCACCAACTATTTCAACTATTCCACAAAACATTTAAATAAATATGAATCACAGCTTTACAATTCTTTTACTTGCTTGTTAAAAATAGTCATGGTCAGGGGGTTCCTCCTCCAGGGTGGACACCTCTGCAGACAGCTGGTCATGCCAGGGAGCACCACTGACTGTCTCCAAACCATTCTCCCCTTCATCCTCACCCTCTTCCACTTTTACATCCTCCTCAGGTTCATCCTCCAGTGCCACAATGTCACCAGAGCACAGGTTATGGAAGATAGTACATGTTATTATGACCTAAAATTTAAAAAAAGGAAAGAAAAAAAGAAATTATATCTCCTGAACAAAAAAAAGCGATTACTTTCATGAGGCATATGGGTGTTGTGCATCTCCATCAGCGCTGTTTGGTGGCTTGATGCAGACATGGCAGATGTCGATGGCTCCAGCTACTTTCACGAAGGCTTTGTGTCTTACCAAACCTGTAAAAGCCACGGGATACTACCTCCAGGTTTTACAGGGTCTATGGGAGGTGGATGAGATTGTGGCAAATGGCCAACACCTCCTCAGCGACTCTATGGACAATGCAGTAGACAGTGGTGCAAGGCATCCCATACATTCTGGAGATCACTCTGTGATGTCTCATTGCCAGCCAGGAGAGAAACAACTGCGTCTCAACTGTGGCAATCAATTGTGAGAAGGTCAGGCAGCCTTGCCAGGGCCTCTCTGCTCAGCTGAAAATCAGGCTGTGTGTCCTGCTAGTTAAAAAAAAGAGGTTTATCCTGCAGTACAAGGGCCTGGTTTATGGAAAGTAGAAGAAAAAACTGTTGAATAGAATAGCTAAATATTATGTGAGGAGAGCTGTGCATACAATACAACATTGCCAAAGCATATTTACACAAACTATATGATCATAGCAAACAAAGAAATAAATAAACAAAATAAAAAAAATGATAAATAATAACAAGAGAACATACAAGAGGGCATGGAGAACAAGAAGGTAGGCAAGGGTAAGATAATATATAAAACATACAACAAATGAGTTATTAATGAATAAACATTAATTATTAGCCATGTGGGAGGGGGATCTAACAGATCCGCGGAGCTCAAGGCAGGCTGCTACATATCTTACTGCCAGTCTACAGCAGTCCTCTCTCTCTCCCAGCATGACTGGAAGTCTCTCCCAGTCACTTAGATAGAGGAACATTGGGTTTTTTTTTTTTCACATTTTGTGTCACCTGGCACTAATCACCCTCCATATGGCTGTGCCAAATACCCCCAAGCAGCAAGAAATCCCAACATATCAATTAATGTACATCATGATGGTTGAGTCCATGGTCACATGCACCTCCTTGATGTGCCCCGAACACTATTTAGGAGGTGACCCGGAAGTGCCTCAGTTTGGCGGTGAGAGGCAACAACATATATTATTTTGCAAAATATTAGTCTGAAAGACTTTGATATTGGTTGGAGTGAGTGAAGAGGTGTGACTCCGCCATTTTTTTAAAATATTAAAGTAAGGGAAGGGTTGAAATTACATTGTCAGAGTTAAAGGTATTAGCCATATAAACTATGTTAGCTAACTGTTGTTGACTAGAACACACCTTTTGTAAACCATGTCCTTCAAAGGATGTGGCCCCTGAACTGGGACACAGTTCATATCAGTCACCAAGATTTTGTGTAATAGTGTAGAAGTGTACATCTTTATGTTGCTGACTAAAGGGGGAAAGATGCTAGTCAGATGCTAGCCCGTCCATAAAAAATAATGTTAACCGAATGACAGTTTCTTTTAGATGTATAGTAATTAAAGTTTGCTTTATGCAGAACATTTCTGCATCATTGGAACTGCTAGTGACATGTTTGTGATCGTTTACAGCAGATATTACTGGACTTCACACAGCACAGCAGAACATACTGTAGCAGCAAAGCTAACGTGAAGTTTTGTGGTTGGCTTCTCAGGGTTCCACTAGTAACTTAGCTACATATACATAATATAATATATATGTCAAAAGGGCATAGGCTATTGATGGAAGGTATATTTTCATGTGTTTCAGGCTTTCAAGGAAGACAGTTTAATCCATTTTAGGGAAATGTTTTAGTATTTTAATTCAATTCCAGGATACTAAACAGCACCACAGCATGTTAATTTGCCATTTGCTTATGATGCAATGGATGGCTACAGTAAGCTGCTCTAATGCCTGTTCACTGCTCCGAACATAATCCAATCTGAAACTGTGAATAAGTTATTTAAAGGCACAGTGTGTAGAATTTAGTGGCATCTAGCAGAACAGACAGGTTTTAATTAGTGTATAACGACCTGAAAATAAGAATTGCTGTGTATTTGTTACCTTAGAAAGAGCCCTTTATATTTACAAAGGGAGCGGATCCTCTTCCAAGGATCCCGCTGTGTTGCACTGCCATGTTTCTACAGTAGCCCAGAACAGACAAACGAAACACTGGCTTTACAGAGAATTGACGACAACTATGTTTGTTACTGTAAGTGCAACAAAGCTGTCGCAAATAAAAAGCCTAAAAGTACTTATGAAACCACCTGTTGAACAAGCATAAACATATAGAAAAGCAATATTTTCAACTGCTTTGCCTGCAGTCTCCCATCCACCACCGGTATGTTTTACACAAGTTAAGCTAATAGCACGTCTGTTGTATGTCGTGTGTGTGTAGATTGTGCTCAAGAGACAATCTAGCAACTTGGGTAACATCAGACAAACATACAAAACTTATGGATGTGTGTGTATGTACGGTTATTCATAATAAAGGTTGAAGGCCATGCAAATTATGAGCTCCCTCGAAGAAAAAAAACAAAATGGAGAGGACAGCAGGGGAGGGAGTGAAAATACAGGAAAGTGTCGGCAGGCCTACCGTAGAAAGACGATTGGAAGGGGAGGTTGAAGGGAAGGGGTTGTCAGTTTGTTGCAATCTGCAACCTCACCGTGAAATGCCACTAAAGCCCACACACTGGTCCTTTAGCACAGCTTTTACACAATTTGGCAGAGCAATACAAATGTGATCAGGGAAGGGAGACTGCTCCAATTTGGTTAGACATGCGGGATAGCAGGGGTGATGATTGGTCTTAACAGGAGTCTTTTGTACACAGGTTTGAACATTTTAACTGGAAGTAATCGTGTTTATGCATCCCTGCATATCCAAGACCTCAAGAAAACAACAAACTCTCTGGACAAAGAGGCTTTCACACATTAAATGACAGCAATGTTACAATTTTAAATTGAACCCTCATGAATATGACAACAATAAGGCACTAATTAATTTTAGACCAGCTCTATATAGATTTCCATTGTAACTATTTGTGTGTTTGGGTGTGATTTTTTTTTTACGAGCTACTTAAACCAAACTGTCCCCCACTGCACATTAAGAAGTAGACATTACATTTGTGCTCCCTATTTGTACTGTCACTGATGAAACAGGCTGTGATAGGATTGTTTTCCCAATCCAATTATAAGGCAGTGAGTTCAACAAGATAGGGTCAGGTGTGCCGGTGCTGTCTAGAGAATAGGCCTAATTACTTTCAAGTCCACTTTTACTGGTTATCATGGTACAGTATTGTTATCATCTTACTATGACTGATTACTCAAGACCTCATTTGCATGGGTGTAGTGTGCAATTATGTTTTCAATTTGCCATTTGTCAAGATTTGTATTTTGTCAAAGTTACACTCCAGCTAGCGCACGCTTTAGAGCGCTCGCAGCTGATGTCACTCGTCACTGATTGGTTAGGGCAAAACAGATCCAACTAGCTGGTCTGAGCAGGCAGACACACAAGTGAACATAATCCATTGAAAACAAGGAGGCTGATTTTGCACATACCACTGTGTCGTCTTTTTTGTTTCTTTTAATCATTTAATTATTTCTCTGGGCTGTTAAGTGATTCTACAATACCCTGATGCCCAAGATATTGCCTGTGCTACCTATGCCAGCAGCAAATTGCTGATTATGGGTATGAGTCAGGTGGTAAGTCTTACATTAATGAGTTGGATTGTGACAGGGATTAATTTAGATATCATTGTGGCTAATGGGTCAGTTCCATTACTGAGCTTTGTGGGTGTGAGATGAGTGAATTCTGACTGGCAGTCCTCCCAACTCAGTTAAAGCTGCATCAACCAATATGTTCATATTTATAATGGATCAAACGTGTAAAGTGAAAGTAGCTTATAGTGACAAAATCCAAGAATAAGTATCTTTCTTTCCACAACTTCACTTGTTTTGGCTCAGTCTCACCACTCTCATCAATCTTAACTAAGTTTATGACTATCTAATGATGTAGTAGAGTATTTAGTTAACAACAGAAATGCCAGAACTACTTTACAAACTGATAATATGTCAATTTAGTCTTAAGAACTTGTTCTACTTTAACTTTATCTACCCACTGCCACCCTTCTCTGACTTCCAACTTACAGAAACACCTATAGTTTGAATAAGATTTACTGCATTTAAGCATATTTAAAAAAATGTAACAGAGGAGTGGGGGGCAAACGATTGTAGAGGATGTGGCCTTGTGGTTATGTATTGTGTGACGTGACGGTTGTGGGTTCGCAGGGGACACTGACTGACCACTGCTCATGATGCATGGGATGTGACCTGCAGCTACACTGTTGGACAAACTGGAGCTATAGTCCATCAGTGTTGTTCACTGTGGTGTTGACTGGTCCTGAAAGACAAACACCACAGCAAACACTGTGAATGCTGCTGCACAGAGGAATCACTGTGTACAAAGCATCAAGCCAAATCAAACATCTCTAATAGATAATAGATTTATCTGTTTTTTTCCTTCTTAAACACCGATTCTGTACCTCTCCCTCCTTTACCCATTGTTGAGTTGATCTTCAGTTACTCCAGGTTGCTCCACTTTGGTGATCCATAGTAGATGACTGAATGTCCTTGGTATGTCCTTGGAATGCTTTGTCAACTCTTCTGTATAAATACAAAAAAATCTTATTCATACAGAAATGCCATAAAAATCCCCTTAAAAATTTCCAGGTGACGTTTTTTGACCCAGACTTTACTGTAAATTCTCCAGTTGTTGTATTTTTGGAGGTTTTGGAGGAGGTTATTTTGGAGGTTTGGGTTATCAGTGTTTTGGATGGATGAAGCAGTCAGAGGAAGAGGTTGAGGACTGGACTGAGGAGCAGAAGACGCATAAACAGCTTCAGGCTGCACAGCCCACACAAGGCTGGCACACCAACTTCTGAGAGGTGTGAATGGTTGGATTGGTGTGCATGTTTCGTGTGTGCACGTGTGTATACACATACGATGTGTCTGCCGGTGGGTATTTGTGCGTGAACAAATGTGCACTCTCATGGCAATAAGAATGTCAAGACTCTGTATTATGCAGTGTCTGACACAAGCTTGTGTGTGTGTGTGTGTTATACCTCAGAGGGTAGCATCCTTATCTTGTGTGTTGACTTATTTTAGAAGCATGAAAAGAGGGGATAGGCTGTATGGTCTCTTTAATGGCTAGTGTACTTGTGTGTGTGCGAATGTGTATCTGTCAGTTTAAGTTTTTCTGTTTTACACTTGACTATGCCCCACAAATGTCAAGTGAAGCATGAAAGATAATACCACAAATCAATAAAAGCTTGGCTGGGATGGTGACAGACAGCCTCAAGGAGACCTGCGTTTTTGGACACATCTCAACTTCTGAACCTTTTCAGGCCTGGCTGATCAGAGCCAATTTTCTATGTGGCCACGCCAGAGCAGCTGTGAACACAGCACATTGGATGTGTGAACGTGTTTAGCCAGTGGATCAGAGAGCAACAGTCCTAGCCAGACAACAGGCTGTCACAGATCTTAGGAGACCAAGGACTGGACTGGAAGAAACCATATTCATTGCTCACAAACACAAAACTCTGCTGGAATATACCGGAATATCTTTGCATGATTTACAGTTCAAAAAAATCTTTATACAGCCCCTCAGTTCAGCCTCTGCTTTAGCTCCGGTCCTCTAAGGCCCCTTCTCTAGGAAGCTGCGTCATCCCCAACTTCTCGGGAGGCGATGTCAACAAACTATAAAACAAGCTAAGGTAGTAGGATTTCACTTTTTCTCATTCTTGATACTTGAAATTTCAACTTCTCAAATACATCCATACATGTTCAAGCCAAAATACAAAATATGAGAGTGGACAACGTGAACAAAACATGGAAAAACCTTAACAACCTTAGCAACCCAGGCTATGGAACCGACAGCTGTTCATGGGCATGTGCGATGAACAGACGTTCTTGCTCATCGGCAAGGTATAAAAAAAAAAATGTCACAAATAAAGCCTTCAGAACAGGTTGAAGCCCTGGATTTTGACTTGCAGGGAGCATTTCTACATATGTTAACCTCAAGTTTTGGAATTCTGACCATGTTTAGCTTAGATAAATAACAGAAAATCATAAAAAGGATAATATGGCCCCTCTAGGCTGAAAAGTGTTCAATCCTCTCTGTCTGGCTGTCTCAGCCAACTGCAACCACCTTAACTTACTCATGGTCTCGGAGCACCTGCAAAGCTGTGATGTTTTAGTGGTGATGGACTTGCCCTTATGGTACATACTGTTTATTAAAAATTGTTTTTTTTTTAATTACTTAGGCTACTTAACTTACTTTGTAGAAACATATGGAGTAAACAACACAACATACTGTTGAGAGATGCAAAGGCCGGGGGATTTTACTGATTGACCACCTTGAGATGTAGTCTGACCTATCTGATCACATTATCATCAAAATATGCTCTGCGTGCTTTTACACCTTGCATTTTCCCCCATCGAGAGAAGATATCCAGATACAAGTTGCATGGTAATGCAAGTTTTAAATGGGGTCCTCAGACACTGTTACAACAAGCACCTCATTTATAGCATACCAATACCTTAATACCACCTTCAGTTCTGTTTCAGGTTGTAATTATCTATACAAAAAGGTGCTCATTAAACTCATAAAACAGACTGAAACTACTTACAATATACCTTTATGCTATACAACTCTTAACCACTTGTAAAACAAGGATTTTGCTTCATTCTACCACTGCACATCCCTTTTGTGAAGGGATGGAGACCCATGAACGAGGCCCTGGAGGTGGAGAGGGTGGGGTCAGATAAAAAGGAAGTGTTAGTTGTTAATCAAAAAAGGAAAGGACAGAGGAAATGAAAAACATTAGATGGAGATTAAATTCATTTGTTGTTGGCGCAATAACCTGTCAGATGGAGCGTCCTTCCATGGTGTTAAATTAAATAATCGATTACTTTAATGGAGAACTCAAATAGAATGCATTGCAGTTAATGGTTTTGTTTTATGCTACCTTTCAGAATTGGTTATTTCCCCTTGTGCCGTGATGAAATATATGGATTTCAAGGTCATAATTTCCTCTTGGATTGCATGAAAACAAGATAGACCCTGTGCACATTTCTTCTCCCAGTGCTGCACTTCTGGCAGTTTTAGTCTCGAGACAAGTCTGAAAATAACACTTTGTGACCTTTATTTTGACTCTTCATGGAGCACCATCAGCAGTTCATAATTTCCACTTTTCCAGTGAACATATACTGCATATATTGGACATTCTTGGTTCATTCAAACAGCTTTTCCCTTTGTATTTTTTGTGAAACAGTTCACCAACTATTGGGATTGATTGCTATGAAAATCGGTGAACACATTCACGCCCCCCTCAAGATGAATTGTCATCACTTTGTGAGCCTTTAAGGGATTTGGGTAACAATTTTACATATTTTTCTTATTGTCAACAAATCCTATGTGCAGAACCAAGCCAACAATGAACTGATCAACTTACAAGTGTTGTGTGTGTATTTATCGAAAGTCTGATATATTTTATTCCTCTGTGCTGTATTAAAAACACATCAAACAGACACACCGTTGCACTGGGTGATGTGTGTTTGCCCCAGAGGCAATGGTTACAGTAGTTTCTTTAGAAACGGCTCTAAAGAATAATGACAGCGATCACATTTTCTGTCTCAGGAGAGTAGTTCTGTGTAAGGCAGACGCCACTGAACATGAGCTTTTTGTGCCACATATCACAACCTCTTGACTTTGTGCTACGCCCCCCCCCCCCCAACTGTACATGGCATTCCCATTCATGCGGTGTCTGCCTTATACAGAACTACTCTCTTGAGACTGAAAATCGAGTCATTTCTAAACAAACTACTGTAACAATTGCCTTCAGGGTGAAGGAACATGTTACCCAGTGTAGTGGTGCTGTGTGGCTATTTGACATGTTTTAAATCATTTTCGGATAACAACAGAGGTCTACAGCACAGAGGAATAAGATATCAGGCTTTAGATCACAGACACAGGAAGCATTGGAAATGTTGGTGGGACAATCTAACACAGAGTCTTGGGTTCCTCCCCAAGAAATGTTTTAGTAGAGTAGATGTGATTTCTATTATTCCGGTGCCTTTAACAGGTGGTTTGATACTTTTATCTGGCTATACTAGCATGAAAAAATATGAGTACATTTTGTAATTTCATCCAGAGGAAGTGGTTGTAGGCAGAGTGTGTGTGAGCAAATCCATCAAGTTAGCTGGATAACATCATAATAGCATTGTGGCATACGCCACAAATAATGAAATGAATGTGACACAATTAATCACCAACAATGACTTAAGAGGTTAATGCTTTTTGCTGTTTTTTATTCAATAAATTTCATAACCTCACATAATTATCAAGTGCCCAGTTAGTCCCCTCCTTCCTCACTTACTTCCCTTGTTCCTTCTTTACCTCTTCATTCCATCCCTTTCTTTCTCTCATTCTCTTTCAGGCCCTATTTACACCTGGCATTAACATGCGTCTCCACATCGAGAGATGCTGGTTGCATTTACATGAAGCACAGCGGCCTAAATTCATTGATTATTTAAATCTCTGACACACTGACAGCATCAGTCAGGATCTAATGTTAATTAATGTCCTGTGTTCTTCTACACAATAGGTCAGCTGTTATACACACACGCAGTCCAGGTCATACAGTGAAACTGTTCGGCGTAAGGCCGTATTGAGATCAATCAGGTGGTACGGCAAAAATGCTAGTTCTCCCACTCGTTTCAATGGAGGTAGTACATTTCAGCTGCAGGTGTTTTGGCTGCAGCCGCGCTGCATCAGACTGCAGCTGGAAAGTTGACCTGATAACCTGACATCACAACCTGAAGGCTGCAGCGGCCAATCATAGCTGGGGATCGGACTGATCAGAGCTGTACACTCTACCATGAGGGAGGACAAAGATGTTACTAAGAGGAGGAGAGGACATTTCTTTTCTTTTGATAACGTTAAACACAAAGTTAGGTTTTGCTGTCGGCTTCTCAGCTGATTTTAAAAGAGATGAGAGAAAGAGAGAGAGAGAGAGCTGAGAGCACCAGCGAGAGAGCGAGCGCTGGTAGCAAGAAAGCTAGTGAATCAGATTAAAAGATTATTTTTTGATTGTTTCACAGCAGTTATATTCTAGAGAGCAAATAAACACACCCACACCCCAACGCACTTCCGTTCAACCCTGCGGTGGTGGGCCGTGCCACCTGATTTGGTCTGAATACCGCCTAAAGCAACCGTCCACCTGATAAATCCTATATAGCAACATTTAGCTTCTGACAGACAAATGAAAAACAAGTTATTTTTCTGGTTTTGGTTTAATTTCTAATGAGAAAAATGGGAAAAAATGGAAGAGGAGAGATTACATATTTTTATTTCACATGAAAAATGGAAAAACAAAGTAACGGAGGCAGCAATTCAATTCCTGTACCTAGTCTGCCAGAAAATAGAGGACGTCAGTTGAGTAGGCGGTCCTTCAGTGTGATCCCGGACACATTGCGTTTACACTACTAAATGAATGTGACCACCTCCAAATGTGGTCTGAGTGATTGTATCTCAGTGCATCCTCAATGCGTCTTAGGTGTACCGCGGATCATCCAAGACACATTTTAATACCAGGTGTAAAGAGGCCCTTAGTCTCATTTACCATCTTACTTTCCTCTTTCCTGTCATGTCTCCCTTCTTTTTTGTCCTCTGTCATGTGTCTTCATGTTGGTCAGTTGTTTTGCACTATAAACAATAAAAAAGTAAATCTTATGTAAATAGCTTCCACAACAGCCTGCTGGAGGACAGGGAGAATAGAAATTTAATTTAAATTTACAATAGAATTTAAAATACACTCACATGTAAAATAAAAAATAAGCTTAAAATAAGACAGGAGACTAAAAGTTCCAGTGCAGCTACAGTGCAGTGCAAGCAAAAGAAAAGTGGGGAGTTTGTTCAGATATGTGGAGCATAAAAACTAAACGTTGCCTCTACATGTTTGATTTCGACTCTCTGGAGAGAAAGCAGACCTGCCCCAGAGGACCTGAGAGGTCTGGATGGTTCATCAGCATAGCAGCAGATCACAAATGTATTTTTGCCATTTAGTGCCTAAACCATTTAGTGCTTTATAAAATCAGCTCTTTGACAGACAGGAAGTCAGTGTAAAGATCTGAGAACTGGAGCGATGTGATCCACTTTCTCAGTCTTAGTGAGGGGGGGGAAAGGTTGCAGTTTTGTTCAGTATTGAAAAAGTGTTCTGTCTCATGCTTCCTGTCATGTCAACATTGACTTTTTAAATATTTAACTAAAACCACTTCACCCAAGAGTTTTAATGGGATGTGAAAACCTGGTTTCTTGTGTCAAAGTTCTGTGTTCTGTACATCCAACCATCCACCCTGACTTGATCCGTACAGGACATACAAATGGAATAGTATATATTTTGTATTAGACAGGCTTCCCTTGAGCAAACATGAAGAAAGCACAGCTCATAGGTGGGTGTTGGAGCGGCGGCGGGGTGATGGCAGCAGTGTGAATAAAGCAGAACTTGAATGTCAGTAAAGTGGCTGGTTGGTGATGACACACAATCTCAGCTGATCCTTCCATTTGTTGACCATCAGAGAGATCACCATCTCAGAGATGTTGCAGACTATTATATATAACATCTAAAAGCAAAAATCTTATCAGATAGGGGTCCATGGTCTTATTTGTTTCAGTTTAGGGGAGAACCACTAGCATAATGTAATGCTTCATGTCAGGACTGCGGGCTCCGTAGGAGTGAATGGATAACGGTTGTGTTGATGCCCAGCTGTAGAGTAAGTTGGAACAGTGAGTGCAGCAGCTACTATCTATAATTTAACATTAGCACAGGGAGTGTAAGGAGGAATGAAGAATTCAGAGGGGTGCAGGAAGAGGGGAAGCCACTAGCCTCAGAGGCCATGTCTCTCTCACACATGCACAGCAGAGAACAGTGTGTCCTCCGCTGGGGAATCTAAAAGCAGATACCATTAGTGGTCTTTCAAGTCCAGACGTGGTGGACTTTTGTTTCTCTGTTTCAACTTCATTCCTGGCAACCTATATTTGCTCTTGGACACTAGTATTTAAATTCTTTTTTTAATATATGTTTTTTTTGTCATTAATTCCCTTTTTTGTTACACACACACACACACCCTTTTTTCTGAGAATGAATAAGTAGGAGTTCAAAGAGCCCTAGACTGAGTCTATTATGTGACCTGGGTCGAATCAAATCCAGGCTAATAAATTATGTATAGGCAGTGATCAAGCTTGACCTTAAAGAAAGGAGGGGACCAGACACATGGCCATGTAAAAATAAAATATAAAATACCGTATTTTTAGAAAATGTTTTTAAAGATATGCTAATGGATGCTATTTAAAGCTGCATTATTGATCTTTTTTTTGTCCACTTGGGGGCAGCAGAAGAAATTTAAAAACAAGATCTGACTTATTATTGCTTTATAAAGTTTGCAAACAGCTGCCTATTTACTCATCCAGCAGAGCACAGAGCAACATTATCTTTCATTTGGAGTCACACTGTTTTCACCTGACCAAGTCCAGTATTCACTCGCCTTTTTATCTGTTTTGGTTTCCACCAGCTTCTGAGGGAAATATTTGGCTCTTTAGCTGCTAAATGCTCCACTATGTTCACCAGCTACTTGCTAATTTGTAGTCTGATGCTAAGCAAAGGTTTACTCAAGCTTTTTCACTGAACACAGCTGTCTGCTGCTGCTGGAAACCAGGTTGAACAGAGTGGAGTTTGTTGGCGGGAAAACCAAAACAATGAGTTAAAAAGGCTAAAAGGCTAACGCAGCTAGAGGCTAAAGCACGGCAGAGTTAGGGTAGTAATGCTCTTTGGTTTTAGTCACTAGAGCAACCCCTTTCACATTACACACAGTCATTGTTCATGACAAATACGGATTAGTGCTGCTTTGATATCTCTAATGTACCAGGTTTAATCAAATACAAGTTAATGTATTAAGTATGGGTTCATGTTCAGCTCTGTCCATATATAGGCAGAAGAATCGAGAAAATTAGAATGTCATACAAAGTAATGCAATTGAAAAGAAGAATAACAAAATAATTATGAAAAAATATATTATTCTTACTTCCAAAAGGAACCATTTTAAGTAATATATATTGTGTATATATATACACACATTATACATATAATATATACAGTGCTGTGCAAAAGTTTTAGGCACTTTAGATGTTTAGATTTTTATTCATTATACAACACCATCAGGGAGGCTTCTGATCGGTACCAAATCTATTCTAGAGCATGACAATGAGCCCAAACATCCAGCCAGAGTCATAAAGAACTATCTTCATCAACAAGAAGAACAAAGAGTCCTGCAACACATGGTTTGGCCCCCACAGAGCCCTGATCTCAACATCATATATGAAACAGTAAAATGGGTATCCTTAATGACAAGCCTGTGAACGATAATATGAAACAGTAATATGTTATTATTACTCTGTTTGCAAAAAACAGGGTGTTGCATGCTTTATGTACAGTATGTGTGTCATTATGTATTTGTGATTCATGTGTTCTAATTTTCTTATTAAAAAGAAAGAGAGAGAATTGAGTCACAGATTGTCAGGTTTCTAATCTTGCAAATGTCCCATTTGACGTCTTGGGATTTTATTCGGATGTGGCACCACAGCAACTTTACAGTACATCACAAATCCAATTTAGCAGCAGTGTGTGAAACATTGAGAGTGCAGCGCTAAATAAAGTATCACATGTGTTGTTCTGGCTTTCAGGCATAAATAGATCATCTTATCCCATTACAAACCTCAGATCTTGTTTCACTGTATAAGAATCAGATTGTGGGCTTACGCATGAGCACAGAAAACAAAGATGACTGATCTTCTTTGCCACATTGGCAGGTCTACATAGGGTTTGTTTGTAATGTATGTGTTTATCTTTAATTTGAACAAAGAAGGCATAGAAATAATCACATTTAGTAGTCTGTCTTACAGTGGAAAGGCCTGGCCTTTGATGTTGCAAGAGAATTGTGTAGATGTACTTAGCTAGTATTTTACTTAAGAGTGGTGTATTGATCAAGTTAGAGTGGTGCCTTTTGGCAGGAAAAAAACAACCTATTTTTAGGCGCAGCAACACTCATTCAGTTGGTGTCAATCGATGGGATGACTGGAACGGAGCATAAAGGTGTGTTGGAGTGAGGGGGTGTGATGTGAGGTGGACATGATGAGATGTAATTACTGTCTTCAAAAAAAGTCACAGCAGCTTCATTAAACTCTCTCTCTCTCTCTCTCGGCTGCGTCCTGCAGACAAGTGATCTGAATTTCAGCTCAGCCATCACATCCCACACATGAATTGCTCATAATTGCAGGGTTTTATTTTCCTGTAAAGAAGGCCGTGGACTACAACGCTGCTGCTCCGCTTCGTCCAGAGATTAAGTTCAAAATGAAAACAGGAATTCGGTTGAATACATCAAACTAGACTTTTGTCTTTCTCTCCTGTTGTATGATAGTGTCTAATAATTAAAGCCTCACAAAAGCAGAGGCTAGTAAAAAGCCATGATGTACTGTACTGCTTCTTCTGTTCCAAGTTCACTGTATAGCTCACTGTAACAAACTAGGGGTATATAACAATGGTTTACACACATAATGGGTCAGTGACTACTTTTCTACCACAGAGAAAACACACATTTTGATTTTTTCTTTCTTTCTTTCTTTCTTTCTTTCTTTCTTTCTTTCTTTCTTTCTTTCTTTCTTTCTTTCTTTCACTAGTCGCTAGCATATTTTTGTTGTTTTTGCGCTATACATTATGCCATTACCTTTGAACTGCAATTTTTGAATGACTCTCAAAAGCCCACTCCAGAGTCAGTCACTCCAATCACGACCAGGAATGATGGTTGCTAAGAAACATATTCATCTGACTGATTTTGACCATATTCCACCGACCTGACTTAAGTATACCCAGTTTTATGCATTGGCTCAAGGAGATGTTGCCTATTATAGAAATAGAACCACTGTGTCTGCACAAACCCAGTACACTGAATAGATGAGAGATAGATTGGAGAGAATATGGTACAGACCTGTCTGACAGTTGGAACTGTCGGCTACATGAGTGGGTGTATTGTTTAACATGACTCATTTATATGTGTTACTTTACCATGTCCCGAGATGTTACAACTGTGACAGCATTTTGAAAAACAGTCTATTTATGTAATCATTTCAATCATCTGGCAGCATGTTTGTTCTCTTTGTGTTCTGCTTCATGTTATTTTCTCTGTATTGTTTTGCATATCTTTTCAATATATATTTTGTCATTGTAACATTGAAGTTGAAATTACAACATACTTTTTTTTTTTTAAAAAGGTTCATCGCACATATCAAGCTCTGTCTGTTTTTTAATTAGCACATTCTAACGTTACTGCAAATACTTTCTGCTGCAGGCTTCACATGACTAGAACACGGCTTAGTGTCAAACACACTGTCCTTTATAATCCCACTTCAATAGGGATCAGCGTTTGAAATAAACCTGAACTGATTGTATTTGATATGAATTAAAGTTACAATAGTATCTCCACAAGTAACCTACATTTCACAATGTAGACTGTAAAAATGTCTCTGAAGATGTAGAATATGACGACTGCAAAGACTTCTTGGAGCTCCGAGTTTAACCGCAACAATGGTCCATTCTCTTGTTGCCCGCCACCACTGTGCTTTCATGTGAAGATATCTATAAATCATGGTCAAGTAGATATTTTCTTTGATAACAGTATCTCATGTGAAACAGGCCACATCAGGCGTATTATTGCATTTTTGATTTTTTAAATAGTATTTATCTATTTATTATTTATTTACCACATTCACACTGCCCATTACAGCCACAGTCAGACCTGTTGGTCCACTGGAGCAGTTGGGGTTAAGGGATCTTGCTCAAGGGCACCTTAGTGGCAGTAATGAGGGAGAGTCACTTTCTACACCCAGATCTAACTTGCTGGTCCAGGGACTGAACTGGTGACCTTCCAGTCACAGGCTTGCTTCTCGAACTTTCACGTCACCACTGAGCCTGAGATTCCATCACAGCTGAGATGACAACGGAGCTTTCATTGACCAGCGAGTGGAACTCCACTGCTTCAGATAACTGGTTCTGTTAGAGATCCTGGTAATTCAGTATTAGTCAGTTTAGTTTGACGATTCATTATTAGATTTGTTAGTAAATGTGAACAATCAAACTTACAGTAGAAAAAACACTAACTTGGAAAATGACTGTGCAGAAAAACGTTCACATGATGTTATTAGATAGAGTTAAGCAAACTATCTTGTAACTGCAAAAAAAAGCACTTGAACAACAAAACAGTTATATTTAACTGTACTCCATACCTAAACAAATATCATTTTCTTACATTTTCCTGAGGCACCACTTTAAAGACGAAAATAAGCAAATAAGAAAATAATGACTTCCTTCATTTTCTGTTATCTGTATGTGCAGAGCCAAATCAACAACGGATTGATCGACTTCTAAATATTGTGAGTGTCTCCAAAGTCTGATATATTATATTCTTCTGTGCTGTAGACTCACTGTTGTCCAAAAACATGTCACCCAGTGCAGCAGTGTGGCTCAGAGATGTGTTTTTATTAGTTTTTGGACAACAATGTCTTTGGCACCGAGGAATGAGATATATCAGACTTTGGATACACACACCCAATATTTAGAAATAGATCAGTTTATCGCAGGTTTGGCTCTGCACATGAGATTTGTTGACAATAAGAAAAATATAGAAAATTGCCAGCCTTTAAAATATTTCTCACATTGGGTCCTTAATGTTGGCTTACTTCGAGGATCCTGGAAAATGTCTCCGGAGTGGCTCAACTCACATCTACGACAGAACCTTGATGAGATATGAGAAAGACTTCCCTCTTCATCACTTTCCTCTTTTTCTGCCAACAATCGTGCTGTTTATAACATTTTTTCTGTGTCACAGCAGTTACTGTTTACCGGAGAAGTTTCTGCTTCTAGTCCCTCAGCCCATCTGTGGTGGATGTGATTCAACAAGGATCTCAGCTGACAGCAACATTCAACCAGTCTCAAGTAAACATTTAAATCATGTTGCTTTCTGTTTTTATCTCAGCAGCCAGAGGGAGCAGGATTATGCCATTTTAATGTCAACGTTTGCCAAATCCAAATACAGTGACTGTTAGTCTTCAACATACAGACTCTATTATCTTGCCAAATTAGACGTATACTGTATGAAATGCAAGCTTAGAGACCTGCTCTCAAGTCAAATGAGTTTTTACAGTGTAATTTCAGCCATTTGTAATAGTATTGCATTGTTGCACTAAAGGTTTAGTTGTTGTGACAGCCAGTGGTAGAATGTAACAAACATTTACTCAAGTACTGTACTTAAGTACAATTTTAAGGTATTTGTACTTTATTTGAGTATTTCCATGTTGTCCTACTTCTTACTACTTCACTACATTTCAGAGTGAAATGCTGTATTTTTAATTCCACTACATTTATTTGACAAGCTTTACTTTTCAGATTAAAATGACACATAAAGTAACACATTATGATTTTATAAATTACGCTGCATTTTCACAGAATCAGTGTGTAGTTGCAGTTCATGTTTCACATGGTTATTAGGTGGTAGCAGTTCCCCTCTAAACATCTCACATGGTTTCATTTTATTAACTGTTTATGACCCAAAGAGTAAAAAAAAAAAAAATTCTTCCAACAAAAGTCCAAAAACCGAAAACAGATTTGTTTTTCTTCTTTCCTCTCCCATTAATCATCTCATGACCCCTCAGATTTATCTGCTGACCCTTTGGAGGAGCCTGATCCCTAGGTTTGAAACCACTGAACTAAACTAGCCAAATGTATATAGTAATGTAAGAGTAATAATGTAAGTATGTCAAATGAATCAGTGAAATGCTGCTTACTCATTAATACATCAGTATTAACTTGTACTTTATTAAACATATTTAATATATCAGTCACTGCAGAGGATTTTCTACATTATTTTTAATACTTTAAATAAATTTAGCTGATACTACTTATGTACATTTACTGTAGTAGGATTATTCATGCAGGATGGAGTATTTCTACGTTAAAGTATTGGGTAACACATATTACAGAACCACAAATTTCATGTTAATTAGGAGGTAATTATTAAGTAACTTCTAATTTCTTTGAAATTACCCAGAAATTAAGTGATAATAAGCTCTTCTTTCTTCTTTTTCTTCCAATTACCCCAAAACTTACCTCAAATGAATACTTAATGCAAAAATAAAATGAGCAGCTTTGCTATTTACTGAATTTTATTGACTGTCTCCATATACAGAACAGCTGTTTAAACGTTTGTTTCACAGCTGCATCTTGTTGACTCGTTTTTGGCAGTTTGTCATAAGATTCAAGGAGATTTTCAGAGTTTTTCACTGAGAGAAAATTAATTTCTCATTCCCGTCCTCAGATAACCAGCTGGCAGTAGAGCTGTTGTGCACTGTGCGTTAATCTGTGGGAGAGGGGGCTGCAAGGGGCCACAGTGAGGAAAGTTGAACCAGAATCAACGTTTGGATAAACGCAACCTGTAACACTGTACAACCTGCCATATGACAAAAACATTACTAGAGAGAGGGGAGGACACTTCTCTTAATTTTATAATGTTAAAAGTCCAAATGATCACTTTGAAAGCTGACTGACCATGTTGGATTTGTTTTTCTGTCAGGTACTGCTAGGTCTCTGTTTCTATGACACACACTTCACTTGCTCAGGATTTGCGTCCATGAAAACCGGCACGGCATCATTGCGCCACATATAGGATTTAGCAAGTCATGTCAGGAAAAAATGGAAAACAGCTTTGTGGCTAAACTGAAAAATGTGAATCGATTCTTGGAATTTTTGAACCAATTCTGAATCAGCAGAGATAGAATCGCGATTCTTATGTGAATCGTTTTTTTTGCGCACCCCTATTTTATTATATTGTGTTTAATATTATTGTTAGCTGTGCGCTTAGCCTAGCTTCTAGGCCGCAATTAAGCCCACCATGGTTAGCAGCTAAAAAGCTAAGCGCCTTCAACTAGATTATCATCACATCACATATCAAACATATCCAGACTGGATATTTGCTTCACCATCACCAAGGGAAACTAAAACACGGTTTAATCATGTTGGAACAAAACCTTAATGCTAACCAGCTAACCTCAAATGGCTTAACTCACCAGGATAATCCATTAATTTGGAGGGAAATGCTCAGCGTTTTTTTCTCTCTCTCTAGGAACACACCAGCTTCACCCCGTTTCAATGTGTTTAAACCTAACATTAAAAATTCTTATTTTGCTCCTCACAAACTAACTTTTGACCACACAGCATAAGTTAGGCAGAAATTACTTGGAATTTAAAGGGTAACAACTCACTTCAATTTAGGAGTCCACTCAGTAGAAGTTACACAGAAACTACTTGGAAATTAAGCTGCAACAGCTCACTTACTTACCATGAAATTTAAGGTAAATGCTGGGGTAATTTCAACAAAATTTCAAATGTTTCCTTGGTTATTATCACCTATTTACCATGAAATTGGAGGTTAGTTTCAGGCTAATTTGAAAGAAATTTTAAAGAGGTTACTTGCTTATTATCACTTAATTACTATGAAATTTCTGGGTAATTTCAAAGAAATTAGAAGAAGTTACTTATTCATTATCTCCTAGTTACCATGAAATTTGTGGTTCTGTAAAATGAAGTGTTACCAGGTATTGCTACTTTTATTTAAGTAAAGGATCTGAGCACTTCTTCCATCACTGGTGACAGTATTAATCCATATAGAGATGATATTTTAAAACCAGGAGTACATTTCCATACCTTTTATATTTTTTGCATTAGCAATAACTCTTCATGCATTTTCAGTGTAATTATCCCAACAGTAGACATAACAATGATTCAGACTGTGAATCTTGTTATATTCAGCCTGATCTAAACTGGCAAAGTTTTTTCCTTTTTTGTGACAGATGCTTCTTCATTCTGTCATTCTAACATTCTCTCCTCTGTTTCACACTCAACTTCACAATTTCACACACAAAAAAAGAAAAGCTTCAAGTCTTACTCTCTTGGTATCTTTATGGGAATCCATTAAGATATTTCAGCCCACCCACCCACACCCACCCACACACACACACACACACACACACACACACCTGAAAACACCATTTCTCCATCTTCTAAAAAGCACTTAAGAGCACCTGACCCTCCCTTCTGTTCTTCCCTTCCTCTTTTTTTCTCTCACTTCCTGGAGAGCCCTCAGATGGAGGGTGTGGAGACGGATGGAGAGTCTTCTCTCTTCAGTAAAATCTCCACGCTCCATTCCACTGTTTGATTATGCAGATGGACCATGACTGGGTGATAATCTGTATGCTTGCGTGTGCATTAGCTTGCCTTATTATTAATAAGCGGGGACATCGAGAACAGCCCTAAATAAATTGAGTTTGCCTTCCATACAGTATTTGCATAATCATTCACCCACATTTAGTCTCTGATGCAAACACTTCAAGAAATTAATGGTACACATTGTAGTTAGCTGCGCTGAACTAATGTAGGACTGCATAAATTCAATGCCGTGGTGTAAATATGCCTAACTGAAAACTTCTCTGACTACATGACTCGCTCTGTACAGATTTAGAGTCAGTATAATGTTTAGTAGTTGCATTCGTTTGTGAGCTACTTTATTTCAGCAGCAGTGGAGCAGAGCTGTGAGGCAGACAAAACTTCACCTGAAATACCAGCAAATTGGTCCGTACAATCACAAAAATGGTTTCCAGCAGGCTACACATAAAGGTACATGTCAGAAGCATGCAGGAGGAAAATGACATGAGTTCTGCTTTTTTTCTTCTTCTTCAGTGAAGCTGCACAGTGGATACACACAGCGGAACTGAAGGGTCTTTGCTGAAGGGTCTTTGCTGTCTCTCAATGCAGATGACTGACATTCCAAAGGCACTACTGATCTTTATATAGCTGAGAAAAGCCCTTTCAGTGTTTTTTCAATGGAACATTTATAAAATCAAACTATAAGTTCAGGCTGGTACAATGCTTTAATATGTTATTTATATGCAATACGTTACCAAAGTAACTGCCAACGATGTAAAAGGGATGTTAGAAGTTAGACTTTTGATATATTTTGAGGTCCAAGGTAGACTGAGGCAACACAACGCTCAAACTTTCTGGTTCACATTTCACAGATTTCTCAGATTTAAAAGATATATTTCATATGTGTAACTGATATCAAAGTGGCCAATAACAAGCAAAAGCTGTAGCTGACAGTAACAATAATATATTTATATGATTATTATGATGATTTGTAAAACTTTTACAATCACTTGTAAGCCATTCCTATGGACTGCATTTATTTGTGCTTTCATCTAAATCACTTTCAAATCAGCAATCATCTACAACATGCGGTGGATGATAATATCAGACAAAATAAAACTCTGAACTCAGAACTTTGGTTAAACATGAGCATAGCGTGGTAGTTCATGGATGCATGCTCTGATATGATAGAATAATTAAATACATCAAGCGTATCAGACCTCTCTTCTAGTTCTGTCCCATCCAGTGCTGAGGTCATGATGTACAGTAGTCCTCATAAATCTTACAATACACAGATGAAAATGCATCCATCATCAGATTTCCCAGAATTTCACTTAGCAAAAATATGGTAGTCAAAACCTAAGAGCAGGATCTACTACATGCACTTTAGAATGTATTCTATAATGACTCATGCAGCTGCAATGAAGCAAGTATTAACATTTCTCTGCTTCTTAAACATGCTGAATATGAATAAACATCACTAGAACAAAACCCAGTGTATGGATGTGCAAAATCATGGCTGATTTGTTCCAGGGATAGTCAGTGGTAATGTCTACAGTGTGAATTCCTGGATATTAAATGTTCATCTGGAGGATTTGTTGGGAATTAGAAATGAAGGTTTTGACAGCATCGAGTGCAAATTCAGGAGGCTCATCTCCGCCCCATCACTGCAGCTACAATAAAGCACACCTACACTACACTAAATTTAACAGCCTACACGAGCCCCATGTTTTACCTGCAAGACTTGTATTTTAATGCTGTTGTTCATCATTTGTGATGTGAAAACCTCAAAAGTAATACAAAGTTTGCATCCTGGTATTTAGTTCAGTTATAACATCCAAACGCACCGCAGACTGCCTCTCCTACCGGTGTGACAGCTTAACTGGTGTTTGATATCTGTGTGCATGAGACAGATGTGTCGTGGGTGTGGCTTGTTAGGACCCATTGTCGACTAACCAGGAGATAGACGTTGTTATTCCTTCATCTTTTAACCCTCCTGTTGTCCTCGGGTCAACTTTGATCCAGCAGGACAACAGGTGTCATTATGTGCTGCCATCAAAAAAAATTGAAATGGTTTCAAAACAGTATCCTGACTAAGAAATTATGAATGATTTTAACTATAATTGAGATCAGAGGAAAATATGTTGGATGGTTTAGGGCAGACTGACATATGTAAAAGTTTAGTCAGGACACTGTTTTAAAACCATTTCAATTTTTTTTGATGACAGCACATAATGACACCTGTCGTCCTCCCGGGTCGAAATTGACCTGAGGACGACAGGAAGGTTAAACAGAACAGTCTGCTGAACATTAACTTTGGTCCTCATTACAAAAATCAGGGTCTGGACTCATGAATATAAAAAAAGGAAAACTTGAGCAGGATTTGACTGCTGGAGCTTTGATAGTTACAACTTTTCACATGTGGTGACTTTAGCCCTTAAGAACAACACTTGTGGTGTTTGGACTTTCATTCCACATATTGGCAAACTAGCATGTATTGGTTGATCTGGGTGTATCACACTTTGCCACAGCTGTCTCCACATTAGCTTAGAGTCAAGTCTACACTGACACACTAAATGCTTTACCTGTAGACTGAGCATTTCATAAATCAACTTGACATCAGAGTGTAGTGATCTATGAGACAAGTGTTAAGGCTGACAACAAGAACATTTGCTAAACTATTTATTGACATTTGTGGTGTTTTGAACAGGCATTGAGCTGAGCACGAGATACATGTAACATTATGTTTCAAATCTGCTTGACGTCAGATTAATCACGACATAAGATACTAACAACAATGATTTATTGACATTTGTACTGTTATGAACAAGCATCGACACTGTCACCTACTTTGTCAGTCCTCTCCTCTCGTGTCCTGTTGCCATCACAACCGTAGCCTCACACACATGGATCTCACCAGTTGTTTCAAACACCAGTTCATCTGTTTCACTGGCTGTGGACTGGTGGTAGAGGAGGAGACATTAGAGACACTGGTATGTGCCAGTTCTCTCACAGACAACCGCATGTTTCGGGCTGGCCCCACTGTCGCGGTCCAGCCAAAAAGTTCACTATTTGAGAGAGACACAGAGAAGCACAGCAACAACAACAATAATAGACATATTACTAATAATAAACTGCGCATCTGATTGTTTAAAAAAAAATTGCTATAAAAATCTCCGTTAATCATCTGATCATGATTCATGTCTGTTAATACTGGAAGTGAGAACAGGTGGAGTCTGGACCTATTGTACTTCCTCATAGATAAACACAGAATTTTGCAGACAGTTGCTAAATTGTGAAATGGAGAAACTTATCAGGTGAGGAGCAGGGAGCTGAAAGGTCCGCTCCCTTGAGGAAATCCCAAACTCAGCAGAAAATAGATAACTTCTCTTGTGGTAATATTAGAAGCGATGACATATTCTTTGTACCACCTATAAAGAGACCTGCTCCGCGCTGAGCGGCAGGTCTTCAACTCTGCAACCTGATTGCACTGCTGAACGCCTCCTTGTATACGAGGAAATAAATACCAGTTTAATTCTTTCGAATCCAGTCTCCTGATTTTATTTATAACCCTTTAACACTGATGGTTTTATTGCACTTACAGTAACAAGCGTAGTTGTCATCTTGACTAAAATGCTATCTTTCACCTCAGTTCAGTTTATTATATTGTTTGTTTGTACCACCAACAATTACATGTAAGAACATTTTAATGCAGTAGGTCATCAATGTGGAATCTATTTTAGATACTTTTGGTAGATAGTATATAGTTAATAATAATAGCACTGCATCATATTATATACTGTAAGTCTATCATATGTTTTTTAAATAATAATAATAATAATAATACACTTTATTTCACACACCAAGGCTTTAAGCTGAGAGTTCACGTTGTCTGCAGTTGCTGTTCTGACCCTCCCTCTGTCACTTAATGCAAGTCGTGGTATTTGTGATGAAACATGGGAATCCGATGAAAAACGTTGTTTCGCTGAGTCACAGATAATCAAAGGCTGAACGAAGGATCACTGTGCGGTCCAGAAATGTGACTGACCTTATTCTGACACAAAGCAAAATTCGGTTGATTCGGCGACCGCTCCATCAGAAGAACGGCGCCCTGGACTGTGTGAGAAGCCGCGCGCCGCATTAAGATTTTACACTTCGACACACTGTTTAATGTGTTGAGCGTAAAAGTTCAGGGAGTCTGACTCGCAGCTCTTTGTTTGAACTCGGGGAACAGCAGCGTTTAGTAAAGGTCAGGTTGACTCGAATCTTTAAACGCGCGTCTTTAAGTGTGCAACCCCTGTAACATGGAAGGAACCAGGGAAGAGATTAATTAAAAAATCTAATCATGTATATGTTTGAGGGTTATAATAATCAAAGCAGAGGATAATCCTTTAATCATTGGGAAATATTATTAAACAGTTTGTAATTAATTAGAAGGTATCTGATTAAATATTGTGTATTTAACATTAAGATTAAGGATTTGCTCTCTCTCACTCTGCCATCTGTCTCTCATTTAATCTCATGTTTCATCTGCTCTCACTTCACTGCCTTTGTAGTTTTAATATCTACTTTTTTTAAAATGTTTGTTTCTTTTCCATCTCCTCCTCACTCATTCCTTGCAATAATTCTCATCTATTCAGTTTAATCCAACAGAGATTTAGCAGTCATATGTCAAATCTTGGCCAGCTGCATTGACTGTAGATTTGTCTCAGATATTGATAATGCTTGTTAATAATGTTTTACTAAAAAGGTGACATCTGAAAGATGAGTAAGTTTGTCTCTGTGCTCATCTTAATTCTCAGTTTAACACATGTACTTACAAGCATGATTTGTAACATCTCCACTAATTTGGCGCCAATTATGATCTAGTATGCAACATACACAAATGTGATGTGGAAACTTGAAGCCTCCAGTCCGGAAAACACTGAGAATGAACTTTCAGTGAAGTAGGAGACACCTTGTGTCCAGCAGGGAAACTTTCATGAAGCATATCTCTGTACTTTTCTCTGTTCAGCTTCCCCTCAAACCTGACCAGTCTGCTGAAAAACATCCCGACAGCATGATGCAGCCACCACTATGCTTCACTGTTGGCGATGGTAATGAGCAGGTGATGAGCGGGGCCTGGTTTCCTCCACACATGATGCTTAAAACTGAGGCCAAACAGTTAAATCTTGATTCATCGGGTGTTTCTTCTCGCAAAGTCCAAGCAGGTTTGTCAGTGTGGAGAGGCTTCCGTCAGATTGGTGGAGTGTTACAGTGATGGTTATCCTTCTGGAAGTTTCTTCCATCTCTTTACAGGATCTGGGTTCATGTCACCACAGTGTGGATAAAAGTAAATAGCATCAAATTCTGTCTTTGTTGTTTCTCTTTTGATCTGTGGTGGAAGCATAGTAACAAAAAGAGGGACTTTGGTGCTAAAAAGACTGTAACGTTGAAAGATATCTACTTGATTTGACTCATTTGGACACTGAAGCTGTGGACTGTGGATTTTATCCTCCATCACTTCCATGGTAAGGTCATTATGAAGGGATCTTCTAATGGTCAGTATGAACAGGAGGAATGATTACAGCAAGAAAAACAGGTTTCACTGTTCATTTGGTCTCCTGACTGACACACACACACACACACACACACTAAATCTTTCTGCCACTTTCCGCTGGCCTGCTGGTCCTGTGAAAGAGAATACAAGGTGGCATTTGATGGTTTATACCTCGTTGGTTTCTCTTGTGTTGTTCCACTTTTATTTAACTCCAGCTGACGATACAGAGATTTCCCAGTGTGACTTGGTTGCTAAGAGAACATCTCCAGCCTTTTGTGTTCTGCCTCCTGATGAGGGAAAAGCCTGCACACAACACACACAGCCCAGCCTACTTTGTTCAATCCATGAATGGCCATGCACTTCTGAGTGAATCTGTGTGTGTATTTATGAATATGCAGTAAGTGTGTGTGTGTGTGTGTGTGTACAGTGCTCTTGTGAGGGGGTGGGGTCAGTGAGTTTGACAGTCATTTCCAGTCATCTCCTTACACGACAGCTCCATCAAAGATTAACAGTGAGAAAAAAAAAAATGAAGCGCTAATGGAGGCATGTGGTGTATTCCTAGCATGGCAAAGTTACAGCTGTCATCGCTAATGCTGCCACTGGGTGCCCACACACATGCGCACGCATACACACACATGCACAATACTTGGACTGAAGTGACTGATGCTCCCTCACTGTCTCCTGTCCATCGGCTGCTGACAGATGGTGAAACAGAAAACAGAGCAAGGACGGAGGGTTAAAGGTTTCGCAATCTGTCCGCTGCCATTAAAAAAAAGTCTTAAAAAAAAAAAAAAAAAAGTTCAAAATTATTCTGTCAGCAGCTTACACCACATTTTTTTTCTGTTATTGCTTCAGCCCGGAATAAAAAGTGTGAATTTTTAATGTAATTCTGTATTATTTAACTATGTAGGTTATTTATTCATTTCTCTGTTTCATTTACTGACAAAAACATGGCCGTGCCTGTTTAAAAATTCATATCAGTGCAACACTGGCCCATTTTTGAAAGATGATATTGTTAAAGAATTGGTGGTAACAAAGGAAAAAAACCCAAAAACAAACAAAAGAAGACATTGATAATGTCCAAACAGCTCACAGATATTTTGTCTTCAGTCAAAGAGTCCAAAGTGTCACGACGCTTCCAGCTCTGTTCAAACAGGATGAGCTTTACAGGGAGAGGTGGGGAGTGAAATCTTCTCTGTGCTTCTCTGTGTAATTTGACTAAATGTTCCAGATAGCATTGGAGCCATGGGGGAAATGACAGGATCTGCTGAGTAATAAACATTGACATTCAGCAGGACAAAGCCAAAAAACAGAGAGCCAAAAGCCTCCCCAGGGGGGCGCCGGAGAGTTGAAGATGAGGCAAAGACACTGCATGAGTTGTGGTAACTCAGTCGAATCTCAACAAAAAGACATGAAACACATGTTGATATTATTCAGTGTGACTCATACTTCCTGAGAATAACTGCCACTGCCAGTAAACCTCCATGAACACACTTTAGAAATCAGAGAGAAAAGACACTTCAGAGCTTGCCAGAGGAGTTTTCTTCAGTATCAAAGTGATGAAGTCACAGCTGTCTGTGCATCTGTGTTTCCACTGCAAACAGGAAATGCTACGAACTCATTTAACATATTTTTAATGGACAGGTCCAGGATTTTTCAAGTCTGTCTTCAAAAAATTCTGTCCAACAGTCAGGAGCACAAACTAACAGTGAAACATGTTTTTCTTGCTGTAATCATTCCTCCTGTTCATACTGACCGTTAGAAGATTAGATCGGTTGAAATATTGATTCCCAAATACACCTATATGTTGGTGTTAGTGTGTTTCCATCTATCATGTTAATAGAAACGTTTCTGGCTTATTTCAATTTCAAACAAAAGTCAAATTTCACACTGAAATGAAAAAAAAAAGAAGTCCAAACAGCTCTTCACACGTCCACTTTAAGGACACGAGTTAAGGATGCTACTGCGGATGGGATTTAAATTGCAGGAGGAGCGGTGAGTTCACTGAAAGACTGCAGGTAATAGCAGCTGTAATGGGGGAGAAATAACTCCCATTATGCTCCAGACTGGATTAAAATCACTGATCAACAGGTAATGTTCCAAATCACCCTGCGTCTCCTAGAAACATAAATCCAGTACCAGTGGGATCAAATATCAAAGCGTGTGGGCAAAATAAGCTGCTGTTGCTCTCTCTGCATTATGTGCTGTATGAACCCCAACACCCCCCCCCGAACACCCACTGAGTTCAAACTGCAGGTTGTGTTTAGCCTAGACACCCAGTAAAGAACCCGTATTACTTGGCCCACGTCTGCTGTGTGCCAATTAACGTTTGATACTTGAAATAAAATAACATCATATAAAAGCAGCAAATGAAGTTAATAGTCATTATCTTCACTGACAATGACGGGTCTGTGTTCTGGGCTTTAGTAATCCCTCGAGGCAAGAGTGTTTTATTCAGTCAAGATTTAGAGATAAAAGAGACTTGATGATGTTTAGGATGTTTGAGTCTCGTGTCAATTTGGTCATTAAGTGAACGATGTAGGAGTTTTAACAGGATCTATGCCGTAAGAACATAATGGACAAGAATGAGCTGAGGATGGTTTGATGACCTTCAGCCTCTCCTATCTATAATATCACCGAGGTAGAGGATGGTGATTTTCCACATACAGACGGAGAGAGAGAGAGAGAGAGAGAAAGAGAATGTCCACCTGTTCTGTATTGAAGTATGTCTGTGCCACTTTGTTCTCCATTATCAGACCGAACTGCCCGAAGAGCCTGAAAATACAGTTTGAAATGTGAGTGAAAGGCCTTCTGTTTCCTCTCTTCTCTGAAGATGGACTTTTTCCTTTCCATATATAATGAGACTTGCTTAGCAGGACCCATTCCAAAATTATGAAACTAATGTGCAATAAATGAATTTACTACAAACCAAATGCCGATGGTGTGAACCTGGAGATAATGATGCTTTATAAGCACGTCAGCTGAACTCTGGGTTTCCTTTTTTCCAAACAGTTAACACATTTTTTTCTGAGACGTTCATGAATCCGTACAGAGCTTTGAGTCCTCTATTTCCTTCTATGCATTGCATTGTGGGAAACTATTCCTCATCAGCAGCACACATCTGCCCATGTCCTACAATGCATGACTCCGTGGACAGTACGCACAGGCAAACATGTGCACATGTCCCTGTATGCAGACACAACATGAACTATATCTGCCCTTTATAAGTCAAGGATTTATGCATAATGGCTTTTTTTTGGAATATATTTCATTTTGTCACTTTTCCAGTGTGACATCATTACAGACTGAAAACCCCAGCTTAAAGGATAGGCTCAGGTTTTTCAAGTCTGCCTTAATGCAATGCTGATGTACCATTATGTATGTGGAAATGAGTGCTGTATCAATTCCTACTCATCATACTGACCCTGAAGATTTTTTACTTGGAACGCAACTACATTGTAAGAAATGTGGGACAAAATCCAATCAGCCCTCATTCTGTATAAAAATGACTTCCAGAGTTCAGCTGAGGCTAAAATGAGGCTTCAGCAGCCTCAGTTATGGTGGAGGGAGACACTCTAGTAGTCACATGAAGATGAGGAACTGCTTTTTTACTCACATGTTACAAAGTGAACCACATACTATGTATTTATTTACCTCCTTGTCAGCTGTTGTCAGTTCAGTGATGGTGAAGGCACGACATGTTCTTCAGACACTTTCCTGTATTAATGTCCATTTTGACAGCTGTGGCCACAACTTGCTCCTTTCAGGATACATATTAATGTCATTTGCTCATCACTTGTTTCTTTCAGAAGACAACAGATAAACACAGACACTAACCATATTCTATGTCAGCTGCACACAGGTTGTTACCACAATACTTGTGTCTGAAACAACAGACTGTAAAAATACTCCAGCTATCAAATCTGCAAAGAAAAAAAAATCACTTTGAAGGTTAGAGTAGTAAAGGCCAGGTAAAGTCAACAGACTTACAAGCACTTACCAGAATGTATCCCTCCGCCACAGCTCAGAAACAGAAAGAGGGAATCTGCTTCTAAACAGATTGTAACTTTATAAAATATCCACTTGATTTATCTCAGTCAGAACTTCATACAATACATTGCTTTTAATTCTGACTCGTCTTTACCTTATCATGACCTCACTGCTGTCCTCCACCGACACTATACCTATCAGGGTCACTTAAAACTGTGCCACATATAGACTCACATGCTCTGCTAATTCTACAATAAGACCAAACTTAGTTAGCATTATACTTTTAACCATAGACTGTAAATGCGCCGTGCTAACCAAGCTAGCAGCCAGCGCTATGGTCCGCTCCACCCTCTCATCCACATATGGTCACTTTTGGCTCCAAAAATCAAACATTGGACAATCAAATCCAAGATGGCAATGGTCAAATTGCTAAACCATGAATGTATAGTAAGTAAGTCCACAGGTACAGTGACAGGCTATGAAGCTAATTTGACATAGTAGGGGTTGGGGTAATCATGTCATTACAATGTCTATTGGGCCCAAAAGACTTCTTCCATAGACTTACATTGTGAAAGAGACGTCTGTAAATCAGCACATATATTTTTTGGAGCATCACAACCCCCATGAAATGACCCGTCTCGCTATCAGAATTTGATCCGTTCAGTCCCATCACACTTCAAAAGTCTAGAAGAACCACACAATTGAATTGTTTCATCCCCATTCAAGTTAGCCAGAGGGCTAAACCCGAAGTAGTCAGTTTGGCTAGTGAAGGTCACTAGTGTGCTTGCTCTATTGGCCCATTGCAGAGGAACGCGGAAGAAGTTGAACTTTTTTGGCTTCATATGCCACTAAGCAATTTTCATAGGAATTAACGGGGCCCCACCTCCAACGCTATATCCACTTCTCTTTATACATCCATGGCTGGATATGGGGCTGCTGCTCAGACTGCTTCAGCCAATTTTTTCCAGTGGCTACTCACAGCATTGCAACAGAAAATCCCCCTGCAGCCCATAAATGTTTTTCCCCATAGACCACCATTGTAAAAGAGACATCTGTAAAACACAATTAAAATCTGTGACGTCATCACAATGTAAAATCTATGGGCTGAGCGGGAACTCACGGGTGGGGCCAGCGTGGGAAACACTACTGTGCATATTGTGTGGGCCGCACAATGCAAGAGTAAACCCCAAGCTAGAAACTATTTTTGGTGTATATGCCGACTGAGCAATTCCTATAGATATAGACAAATGGGTGCCAGTATCCAGCTCTTATAATAGATCCATGCTCTAAACTCGAGGACGTCACAGTGACTACGCTCATATTTATCTACAGTCTATGATCCCTACGTCCCCACATGACGTCACTTGGGAATTCTCATTGACACGAGTATGGGGATTTCTTTCTTTTTTGAGTCCCGTAGTCCCTGTAATCAATTGAGTCGGCCCTACTCTTGACTGCTGGAGCCTCATTTTAGCTTCAGCTGAACTTTGGAATGGGGGCTGTGGATTTTGTCCCCCATTTCCTACATTGTACTCGTGTTCAGAGAGAATAGTTTCTGGGTTAGTATGGAACATGGGAATTGTTACAGCAACCAAGATCTATTTCCTCGTACATAATGGCACATCAGTATCGTATTAAGACAGACTTGATAAAACCCAAGCCTGCCCTTTAAGCCTGGTCGAGACTAGAAGACTCTCCCACAGTTTGCTCGTCCCAGACACTATTTTTAGATCTGAAACACAAAACTTTGCACAAGCACAGAATTTATGCTTGTGTCACTTTCTGGGGAGTGTATACACCCGGTTGTGATCTTCCCAAGACACCCATACATGTTTGATTCATTTGATTTAACAGTGACTCCTCCCATGTTTCTGTTGAATGTCCAATCATTTCCTCCAGAAGCAGATCTATCCAAACAAAACAATATTGTAATCAGTACATTGGGCCAATGTCAATATGACAGTCTGGGAGAAATAGGTCTTGTGTGAGCAGGAAACTAAAGTATCCAGCGGAAGCCAGAGAATCCTCGTCTTTAAAGATTTACTGGTTGTTACATGTCAGTACAAACTTTACTTGGAAGTTTTAAAAAGGTGCATGGGGGATACTTTTACTGAGTGTCAGACAAATGTTTGTTTCTGCTGTTAGAGTTTGGAAGAAATGTGCTTTGTTCTGAATTTTTCCCTCTAAGTGGGGAGTTCATTTTCTATTTTTGAATTACTTTGAAGAAAAGACTGTTAATGAGTGAGGTTAGCACAAGAGACAGATGTAACCAATGATGAGTTAACATGGTTTTCATAGCTGCAAATCAATAAATTAAAAACAAAACAACAGTTTAACTGTAAAAGTTTATTTTGATAAAATTAAACAACTTAATACATCATCATATACGGACGGTATACTGCCCACAGCAAGTTTCACACCTCCAAAATTACATTAAAAAACAGTGAAGCTGGACGGCATCTGGATTTTTTTTCCCCTCCAAGAATATCACGTGTCTTGTACGTGTATATGTCCTATAAATATTTGGTACAAAAAGAATGAATCACAATATAAAGAAAAAAGATGTGGACGTTTTTGTTTTAAGCCTCCAAAGCACAACGGTCACAAAACACAACTGGAACAAACTGCTGCTTTCACTGGAACTGCCAAAACACATAATACAAACTCCTGATATCAAATCAGGATGACTAAAAGTCTGAATCCCTAAATGATCCCGACTTTATGGTTTCATTCCTCACTTGGAAAATAATGTTTTGATCACATTGCACTGAGGTTGACTGTTGTGATTTGACCCTTTGCTTCAGTAATGTAATGTAGTGGATCATCAAAGCAAATGACAAATACGCTGCCTTCCAGTGTTAGTTAATTACAACATTTAACAACAAAACCTCATGCCTCAGGATGAGACACAAAGGTGGGCTGAATAAAACTGAATAGTAAAAAATAAAAGCTGTTTATTGTTGTTTTTTTGTTTGCTTTTTTTTGCCTTTTTTTTGCTTTAGACAAAGCAGCGACTGAAATCTGTGTCAGAATACCTTTGGGTAAAAACATTTGGATCATATCCTCAAACTATGCAAGTACATGGGAGAAAACAGGTAAGAGCAAGAAATAATATCAAGCTTAAAATGAGGTTACCAGTCACTGAAAGACATTCAAGCCACAATGCTGGCTGTGAGGTAGGGCTGTCACTTTTTCCAAAAAGTCACATTTGAATGACTAAGAACTAACATATAATTTGTAATTAAATGTAGCCAAATTCTAAGCTAATGTTAAGTTGTAGAGTTGATGTGGTTGCATTTTGCCTCTGGAGAGAACAGATAACAGCTGACTTTGGTTTATAGTGGTAATGTTACTTCCAACCTCCCTACCTTTGTCCACCATTTTACTATCGATGGTTCTGAATCCTATATACTTTTGCGCATTCCTCCTCAGACACATCTTGCTTAATCTGTTGAATCCTGTGGATACTTGGAGCCTTGCACTCTTTGAGAGGTTGCACAGTGGAGACTACAGAGAGGTGAATGTATCATTTTTACACATTGGTTTTTGTATGGATTAAAATATGACATATAATAATGTTAATTAGTGAGCTTGAGAGGTGTTAGTGGGTGGATTTTGTTATCTTTGGACAGAGCCAGGGTAGCTGTTTCCCTGTTTCCAGTCTTTATGCTAACCTTCTAAACTAAGCCTCTGCAGATGGTAGCTTCATATTTCCTGCAGACATGAGAGTGATATTGATCTTCTAATCTAACTCACAGCAAGAAGGTGAGTACAAATATCTCCTAAAATGTCAAAATATTCTTTTAACACAACATTGACATATGATCACATTATTGATGTTAGCAAACTGTTGCTTAGTTACACGTCCAGCACATAGGGAGCAACATTATCACTCAAAAGAGGTCACCTGGTGAATGTGTGTCCAATATTCAATCTACTTTTAGCTCTGTCTTGGTCTCCACCGCCTCCTGAGGGAAATATCTGGCTCTGTTCATCAGCTGGTCTCAAACTTTTTTGCAAAAAACAGCTTCCTGCTGCTGCTGGAAATAAGGTTGATGAGATCTGTGAGAGTCAACCAAAACAGTAAAGTTATAGTATGTAAAAACCAAAACAATGAGCTGAAAGAGGCTAAAATACTTTGTATTGAGGGGACCTGCATAGTAGATTAATAATTTCTATGGGTTTGTCACTACATTTTTTCACATTATAAATGATCATTTTGATCAATTGTTAACAAAAATATTGATTAGGACTGCTTTAACAAAAAAAAACTACAACTACCTAGTTTACTGAGAGGGCAACAGGGCAGGCAAAATATCAGACTCACACTGCATTTTATGAATGACCTGAATTTAGAGCTACAAGTTCATTACAGATCAACTATTTTTATTTTCCACATCTTCAAATACTTGAATTTTGAATAAAAAGTGACAGCCCCACTGATAAGACAGGGCTTCCACATGTTCTTTGAAGAGCATATTCTCAATGAAATCACTTTTTTATTGTTCAACAACTGTCTGTATGAAGTATTTGTTATAGAAAAAAGGCTGCAGTAAAATTAAAGATTTATAGAACTTATACTTCCGATATAAACCACATTTCTAACACAATATACACTTAATCAAGAAGCTAAAAATCTAGAAATGATGCCTTGAACATATATTTTTTTGTGTGCAGCACACAGAAATCAACCAAAAAAAACAAAAAAAAAACTAAAAACCTGCGTAAACATAAAGAAATCAGTGCATTTAGTCATATGAGTTGTCCTCTTTTTACTCTGTGTCCCGAAGAAGGCGTTACAAGTGAGGATCCTTCAGAACAGCTCCTCTGGAATGATCACTTTGTACAAGACAGCAAAAAAAAAAAAAAGACAAAAAGCAATCATTTAAGAGTCATTAGCCCCCTCCAGTCTCAGCCAGCCAACAGGCGTCCACAGTTCAGCTCGAAGGGCAGCAGAAGGGCACTTAGTCAAAAAGAAATAAAAAGAACTCCAGTCCAGTCCTGAAATAACTACACAGGGTTTTTGTTGAATGACCTGACTGGAAAACACTTCCCTCCATTCAGCCTGCCTTGAATGGCACACATAAAGCCACAGGAAACACTCAGTGGTTATTTGGTAACCCTGGAGAGATTAAAGCAAAGCCTGAAAGTAGGAAAAATCCAATTCTCAATAAAAATACCGTCCAATTTTGATTCAAAACTCCACTCAGGCCTGAAATGAGTCTTTGAAGAGGTTAACACTGGTGGAGCTACAGATCTTTGGGCTCCACCGCTGTGCTGGTTGATTTACATTTCTACATCCATTAGTTCCCACTCCCAAAAACAGATATTTAAGACTTTTGTAAATGACTAAGCTTCATTTTTGGATCCATGTGTAGTGATGGCAGGTCAAGGATCTGGTGCTGTTCTTGAATATCCCATTAAATGGAATTAACATCTGCCAACACATCTGTTAGTTCATCATGTGGAGTGTTTTTTATTTTTAATTTTTTAAATTTTTTTTTTTAAAGTTTTTTTTTACATTTTCTTAAAGCTCATCACAATCTCTAATATTGAGTTTGTGTTAGATAAACGTTGCTGTCCTCAGCCCTGCATTGATCACAATGTTTCCTGAACCTTTCTTTGATGCAGAATAGTGTGTGTGTGTGTGTATATGTGTGTGTGTGTGCGTTGAATTCATGAGTGTCTTTGTTAGGAGAAGTCGCTGTCCTCAGCTCCATACAGGTCAGCTAGTTTCCTGAACCTGGGCCCCCAGTCACTCAGGTAGTGGTAGTCCTGCTCAGCTTCGGACGAGGCCGAGCCCAGCGAGCTCAGCGACTCGGCCACCGAGCCCGCGCCCTCGTAGGCGTAGGTGGCCAGTGAGTCGTACGGCGGTGCTGTCGGGTTGCAGTCGTTCTCTAGAACTCTCTGGTTGATGAACTCGCGTACGTCCCCGTTGTCCCGTGACGCCATGCTGACCGGCGGCATGATGAGGCTGGAGGTGGCGGGGGCGGGTCGGCGGTGTGGCGGGTACAGCAGGGTGTCAGTGGGGATGATGTCGCGCCTCTGTTTGGTGGACTCCTCCAAGGCAGCGGCAGCATCTGGGTGACGCAGTGCTCCGATGTCGAAGGCCTGGGTGTCCTCCTCGCCTCCGCCCTCGTCATTGTAGCTCACTACGTTGTCCCGGACGTCCTCCTTGGAGATGATCAGAGGCTCCTGCTTTCTTTGGCGTTTCAACGCTGTGAACAGAACCACGATCACTGCGGGAGGAAACAGCAGAAAGACAAATGATCAGACAGTGAACAGTATCTGAACACACAGCCAGTGAAGACAGATGATGAAGGAAAGTTTGTGAATCTCGATTTGTTAACCAAATAAGTCAGTTTTAAAAATCTGATTGTCATACTGCTTGAGTTCAGTAGTAGTAGTAGTAGTATGAGAAATAATGACTAAAACTATGAAAACAAGACCATTGGAGCAATGTTTCTGTCCACTTGACAAATTTAAGTCCAATATTCACTCTTGTTCTTTTGCTCTGTTTTGGTCTCCACCAACTCCAGAGAGCTGCTAAATGCTTCATATGTTCACCAGCTAGTCACTAACTTTGTCTTGTGTTTGAGAATGCTCTGTAGAGCTGAGGGGAACTCATGAGTCACGTGATAATTCTCTGTGGGTTTGTCACCTTTCACCTTACATACAGCCATTTGATCCACTATTAAAATAAAAGCATTTATCGTAGCAGCTTTAAACTCCAACTGTGACTCTTGTATTTGTTTATTTGGAGCCACATTAGTTGCTACCAGGGCAGCAACTATTCTTCCTATACAAACACCAGGGCTGCACCACCCGGCAGACAGTAACGGACAGCAGCCTTTGATTTCAGAGGGCTCAGCCATAAATAATCATGCAGAACATTTGATTGGCTAAGCTCACGCTGGCCCGTTTGAATTTAAATCAAGTAAGAGCAACAAGAAAGAGCAGAGGCGGAGTTAAGGTCAGGGAACTGAAATAACTGATAACGCATACACAGAAGCACCGAAAATCACAGCATGAGACGTCTGCGGAGGAGCACGAGAACGTGAGCTGTGATGTGAAGGAAAGAAGATCAGATGCTGAGAGAATTAGAAGAAGTGAAGGTAGAGACAGAAAGCCAGAGCACCAAAAATTAGATGGATAAAGAAAACAGTTGCTGTATGTACAGAGGAGCACGAGACGAGCATGGATGAACAGAAAGGAAACGGTTGAAGGGATGATGAATACATTCATAGTTATATCAGTGCTACTAAAATACTGCAGCTTAAGGCTGTTTCCATTAACATGTAAAAATATAGTTCAACACAAAGACTTTTCTCTGAGGAACCAGACTGAGAACCAGCTTCACGGTTTGCTCTTCTTTCAGTTATAAACATATCTGAATATATTTTCTGTCTTTGTATGCATAAAATCTACATGTATTATCACGTCTTCTTAATGGCAGTGTTCTTACTGGGAGTCCACATAGGAAGTGAGACGTGAGCAGCACAAAACTGTTCTGTCCACATCAACTCTGAACTGCGTTCAGCGTCTCTGGTGGGCAGCAGCTCCTGACCAGCGGCTGGCTGAGCTGCCTTCACCAGGCTGACTGACAGCAGGAATGTACTGAACCTAAATAGTTTACATGTAGGCTCCATGGGAAGAAATCAACAGTGTTTGTATGTATTGATTCATTGATCTTATTTTGCTGCCTGTGCTGAAATAGGCAAGCTCACAGACTGGGAGCTTTGATCAGTCCATGTAGGTACAGGTAATGCAGCCCAGTCTCTTCAATCTGTGTACAAATAACACAACTTTACACTTTTAAATTGTGTACAATGCACATTTGTGTGCAGGTGATATGCTGATCCTTCCCAGGGAAGTGATGTCAACATAATGTGACTTTATTGTATTTTATAAGGTGATTTTTGGCTGATTAGGAGAAGGCAGGTTGGGTGGATGGCTAGATACACAAAAAGCTGCAAAAACAGAAGAGCATAGTTCACCAACCAGAGATTGTTAGTGTCATGTTGGGACATTTTTCTGCATATTACTGTTTGATGATCTTTCCCTAACCCTAACCAAGTGGTTCTTGTGCCTAAACCTACAGCGTTAACTTAGATATGAAAAAACTGTGGTGTTATAATTGCTGTATCACCTGCATGTCAAATTGGAAAATATGGAATATGCACCGCACACAATTTGAAAGAGTAAAGTAAAGTTAAGTCAAAGTCCTCTACTTAAAGCACAATAAAAAAAAGAAGAAAAAAAGTGGTGTTATTTGTAGGAAGACTGTGAGACCAGGTTGGTTAACAAGGTTAAAACACAGAGATATTTCTGTCTGTGCAGATTATGCTTCATTAAATGTGACAGAAACAGACTAAAAAACACACTGGAAGCGCATCTGTTTTGTGAGACGTGCGAGTGATAGAAGTCAAAAATGTGGGTTGACTGTTAGGGTGTGATCACACTGATTTTCCCCCCATTTGCTGTACGCATTAGTTGAAAAGTGGATGCATTTCTATATTTGGTTCTTGTACAGTAAGTTCACTCTGTACGGTTATAAGCACACTGGACTTGTAATCACATCAACTACAGATGAGTATGATGGACCTGTCTGCACTCTTTGCTGTAATATGTCATGAAGAACTGTTGTAGCTGAGTTATGAGCAGCGGTTCAAACTGACATCTAAACTAGTCTGGCAGCTAGGCATGGTCCAGTATGCAACTGACACAAGTGTGATGTGGAAAGTTGAAGCCTCCAGCACACAAACACTGAGAATGGACTTCTCAGTGAAAGTAGGAGACATCTTGTGTCAAGCAGTTCAGCTTTTGAAATGAACAATATTTGCATATTTATAGATTCTGGTTTCCATGGAGCGAGATGTCATTTTAAAAGGACTTTAATGAGGTAATTGGACTTTTCTTGTGGAAAAAAAAACCCCCATATCAGACACATTTGATATTCCAATCCAAGTGTTTTTATATGTGGTAAAATATGTCTGAAGGGGAATCTCTGAAAGGGAGATGATAGGGGTGTTTCAGTAATGATTAAGTTGTGACATGGGTTTTACATATTCAATTGAATCATGAATGTTTTGAATCTACCCTTGTTTACATACCCTGATAAATAAAACACTGAGCAAAAAGTGGAGTGTGCTTGTTCTCATTATAAAATTTGTCTGATTAAAATAATCTGATTAAGGCCTTTTGCATGACAACCACTACAGTTGAGTGTTGCTTTAACTGGGTTATGAAAGAGTTATTAGAGTAAATGTAAACTTGCTTGGGGTGTGTGTGAGTCTGTGTGTGTGTGTGTGTGTGTGTAAGAGAGGGAGTGGAGGCTGTTGATGGCTGGCTGCTCTCATCTCTCTGTACTCATGTAAGTGTGGACACTACATTACAGCCCTGCCTACCTCATGTGTGTCTCCGTACATCTCTCTGTGTGTTGCTGTGTGTGTGTGTCCACTAAGCCTGCAATGACTACACATTCAGAGGCATAAATATGTATTCATTTTCCCAGCAGCCCACTAGACTGTGACCATTGCATGAATAAGAGGATAAGTGGGGATGTGGTGGTAGATGAGATGCATTCATTTCCATATGAGGTTTGATTGTGACGAGCAGCAGCAGCAGACTGGAGCTCTGAACCAACATTGTTTTCCATTAGATCAAATGAGAGAGCACGACGGCTGCTTGTGTTTACCACGCTGCACAAGTGGAAGCACGGCGCTGAGCAAACACAAGCATGATCATACATGTTACATGCTGTGTGCGCACACATTTCATTTCTGTCAAAATTGTTTTTATGCTATTTGATTTTATGCAAAATATTTTTTCATCATTTTCTTCAGTGGTGTTTTTTTTTTTTTTTTTTAAAAATTGTGTTTATGAATGTGCATTGTTCCTTAAAACAATATTTCTCTTCATCACTGTTGGCTTGCTTTTTTATTCTTTCTGATGAAAAATTGATGGCTTGGCCTTAACGCACAGACTTTTCACTGTGTTTTGTAGCATCTTGTACAAACCAGTGAGCACCGTTCTTTGTGTAAAGAGGGTGCGAGGACTTTCATGGTGACAAGAGTAGAAAAAGTTGGTATTATTTGACTGATTTATGGAACTGAAAAAGAAAAGAAAACTACTGTTGGTGTTCTAGTGACACAGCAGAGGCTCAGCTGACAGTGTTTTCTTCAAGTCTTCAAGCGCGGTTTGCTCGACGTCTTAAAATCCAAGTTTCTCCCAAGTTGTACAGTCTTGGATATTTTGCATCTGCAGTATCCTCAGTGATACGCTAACACATTTTCAACTTTTGCATTTGGACAACTTTGCAGATTAGAATTCATTAACAGCACTCCTAATGAGGGAGGGAAGGGGATATCGGTGTTAAGGTTCTGTTCAATTTATTTAGTATATGATGATATTTATAAAAGAAGCATTTTATATGACATTGTTATATGTTATTGACATGAAGTTGCTTCACAATAAAAACAACTGAAACATAAAGAATATACATACTGCCATACTATATATATATATATATATGAGATCTGATTATTCTGACATGTGGTTCATAATGGACTTTTTAGTTTCAGAATAGCATATGTAAAAATGACATGAAAGCTCCATCACATCTTTTTTTTTTTTTAAACTGATCAAACTCCATCCCCTGAGAAAAAGAGATGTGGCTCCATACAGCTCCAGAAGAAATACAAGTCCCTGTCATTTCAACGCAGCCATAACATTAACATACAGCCCATTATCTACCATCAACCTGCACTATCCCTGTACGGTATGGATGTATTTTTACTGTACTTACCTTCTTGAGTGTCCTTATCTGCTGATATAAGGATGTTTTCTTTCTTTCTTTCTTTCTTTAATAAAGGACCAGTGTTGGTATCAACCTTCACACTGCAAAGTACTGTGTTGGATAATAATGCACACAAACACACACACACACACACACACATTCTCCCACACTTACTCAGCAGTATGATGGCACACAGGAGGATAGCAATGAGTGCTCCAGTGCTGAGGCCGGGAGAGCTGCTCAGAGCCTCAGCGTTACACAGCTCCATGTTGCCGTCGCGGTCGCAGGTGCACACCCTCACAGTGAGGGTCCCAGTGCTGCTCTGCATGGGGTAGTCGCCATCGGTGATCACCACAGGAACCAGGTAGATGCTCTGGTGTAGGCGGCTGTAGCTGGCTCGACGCGTCAGTATGCCGGCGGTGTTATCTGGGTTGAATAAAGTTCAGTTAGAAGATCCATGTGGCACGCACGCGGCGCACAGCGTGTCTCACACTTTGTCACACAGCGGAGGTGAGAATAAAAATCACTTTATTACCAGGTTTGAAAGAGAAATGTGAGTGCAACAATGTGGGATGCACTCATTCTTCCTCACTGAGGAGATTTGAGGATGAATCTGTTTTTATAACTTTGAAAGTAGGGCTGGGTGAAAGAAGTACATCTCACTAAAGACAATTTCCAGATATTAAAATGAGAAAAAAATACTATTGGTACATTTCTTGAAAAAGCACTATCATGTTCCCGTTTCATATATCCTGTTCCATATGGCAGTACTATAAAATGGACAGCCCGCTTCTTTAAAACAATATGCAGCAGGCTTTTTTTGAGTTAGCTAAACCCTCCTCATGCTGTTGGTTCAGTTTCAAAAACTAGATAGAAAGACAAGGATTCCTTTGAGTCAAATTAAATTCTGTAATAGAGCTACAGCTCAACATCAGAAGCAACATTATGTGTAAAGAACTGTTGTGGATAAACAAGGAAACAAGGCACTATGATGGAAGTGAACTTCAGCAACATAATAGATGGCAAAACAGAAGAACCATGTCATTTGCCACTGACTGTAGATATAATAGAGTCAGTGTTCAAACGGACACTGCTAAGACATTTTCTATGAAATTCCTCTGGAAATCTACTGCTTCTAAACTCGACACAAATGGAGCATAGCATCAGTTCAGGCGGAGCGCTGAAGTCGAGCTTGTTTCAGCGGATTGGCCTCAGCTGGTTTCAATATGCTTCACAATCACTGACTCATCCACAGCTGTGTAGATGGTAACGTGTAATCACGCTCTTGCAGGTGCAACCTGACACTATCTCAGTTCACTCTGCTGATTACACTCTTGCCAACACTGTCTGCTGCAGCTCTGCACAACCTCCTACTTATGTGGTATTTCACATTGTTGATCTAACTAGGATGTATGTTTATTAGAGGGATTATTTCTCTGTTTGCATCCTTCCACAGCCTCCTCAAACAGAAGAACCTTTTCCAATAAATCTAACAGTAGAACCATTTGCTATAATTATTTAATTCACTGACATGAGTGTCTCTGACTGAACTAATTAAAGTAACTGTCTCAAAACTTTGTCGGTACTGTCCCCTGTTTTTTCTACCATATTATAGAGTTCTTTGCAGAAAACTTGAAGAAAAGAAATTAATAGGAAATAATGAATCTGCAAAATAAAGTGTTACTGTCCACACTCATTTCACACTCCACGATTTATCTGTCACAATCTGCTCCTCAGTACTCTGCAGCCACATTCTCATTCTCAGCCCTCTGCATTGCGCTCTGTCTCAGGCTCCTGCTCTCTTCTCCAAGGCTATGTACTTTCCTCCGGCTCCCCAGACCAGCCGTTCTCAAGCTGTCCGACAGATGCTCTTGGACTCTCTCTTGTTTCTCTATCTCCACGCCTGTTCAAACTTTTCATCAGTCCTGCAGTTACCTGGCCTACTCTGCCCACTCCTCAGCTGCAAAAAACTGACAAAAACTAGAAAAAGATATCTCTTCCATTTCAGCTTCTCTGCACTGGCTCCCTGTAAAATCCAGAATAGAAGAAAAAACCTTCTCCTCACCTACAAAGCCCTTAATGGTCAGTCACCATCATATCTTAAAGAGCTCATAGTACCCTATTACCCTACTGGAAAACGTTGCTCCCAGAATGCAGGCTTACTGGTGGTTCCTAGAGTCTCCAAAAGAAGAATGGGAAGCAGAGCTCTCAGCTTCTCTGTGTTTCTCTCTCCCCACTTCCCCTCCTCTTTCTCTCTCGACCCACCTAGGGCCTGGTTCTGCTCAAGGTTTCTTCCCATTAAAAGGGAGTTCTGTACTGCTCCAAGTGCTGCTCATGAGGGAAAGTTGGGTCTCTCTAAAATAAAGAGCAGAGCATGGTCTAGGCCTGTTCTATGTGAATAATGCCCTGAAATAACTTATATTGTGATTTGGAGCTTTATCAATAAAACTGACTTGACTTGAAGCAGTTTACATTCCCGTAAATGTCTGTTTTATCCTCCATATCATTTACAGAATAAATGAAATGCACTTAAATCAGATTACAGCCAACTGGTGTTGCCTACCTCCATTGTCTCGCACAGTGAAGTTACTGCGGTGGGTCCCTTCAGGAGCAAGGCTGAAGAAAAACTTGTGTCCCGTTGATGGCTCATCGGCATCGACAGCACTTACTGTCTGGATCCGCTGTCAGAGACACCAACATCCATTAACATGAACATCCCAAAGGAGTTAAGTGAATTAAGGGCAGTCAATAAGTGGAAAAAGACTGGCAGGGTTAGAGGACAGAATGTGAAGGATCACAGTGACAGTACTTAACAGGTTGCTATTATGCACAATTTCCCATTTTTTATTAAATGTGACCATAACTCTACTTCCAGTGGAGTTTTGAGAAGTGTGACTGCAGGTTGTAAAAACAGTGCATTTAGTTTGATTTTAGCCAAACAATGAGTTTATGGATCACACTGAGTGTATGGATTGACAGCATGAGAAGTGGATTATGCTGCAGCAGTAGTTGGAGAAGCTTTGTGGGTGTTTTTGATACTTATTTCTCACTGTGTAATCCATTGGGATCCATTGTAACTGACTGACTTCAAGCTGAGCTCAGCTGCTGTACTCTATGAAGAAGCACACTAAAAACTTTTTACAGCTAGCTTTCAAGTCTACAGGGGGTGAGAGGCTCATACTCCAAAGATAGATTTTGGGTGTGGAATTGCTTTAAGCCAACCAATGCTGAAAACAGATCTCCATGGAATGTCAATGGATTTTAGAGTATTGGATGGATTCAAATGTAGGAAACATGAAACGTTTGAAATATATGCTTCAATTTTGAAATAAACATACATGACAATGAAACAAATACAAAAATGAATAGTTAGGTAAACCAATGTGTTGGCTGAGATTAAAAAAGGCAACACTAGGGATGGGTATCAATATTGATGGAAATGCAAAACAGTACCTGGTCTGAAATTTGAACAAGTTTTAACCCTTTTTTCATTTAAGAGGATATACCAACCTACTACCAGTGTTAAATAAACATAGTATAGCACAAAACACAGTCCAAAGTCAGGTGCTATCTGATCAAAGAGTTAGCAAAGGTGTTTAAGAATCTATGCCAACTTTCAATAGTTTTTGCTACTCCATGCTATGGATGCATTTTGGTTGTTACTAAAAAACATTTCAAAGCCAGCCTTGTGCAACATTCTAATTTATTTTATCACTTTATTTTATCACTTTATAAAGTGATAGTATGTCACTGTTGTGTTTTAGCTCCTTCCAGAAATGTATAATATAATAATAATTTAATATCAAATCAAATACAGTTGCATATGCACTGCAGGGGCACTGGGTGACGAGGTATTGTTGAACCCTGTTGAGTGTTTATTCCTGTCGTTTCTCAGCTGGTGACTATACATTTTTTATACTTTAACTACAGCCTTATTTAATTGAATGGGAGACACTAGCTGAGGGATTAAAGGCTTTAAAAAAGATCTGTGCCAATAACACACACACGTGCACATGCACACGTACACTGAACAAATCCAGAGCCTGAGGGAAGCAGCAGAGGATATCCAGTGAACAAATACAGATGATTAACACTGATGGACAGATGAAAGGGCAGAGGAATTAAAGGATGAAAGGGTGGCAGGATGACAGGGATGTGAGGGGACCGATGGCAGCAAGCCACTACACTGAAGAATGTCAGGATGATACTGGCTATGTGTGCGTGTGGCGTCAGCGTATTGTAGTTGCACCTAATTGTGTTTTGTGTTATATTTAACCTGTTGTGTGTATGTGTGCGTGTGTAGAGATACAGATTTGTGTTTTTATCCTATTAATTGTTGCATGATATTAGATGCATGATATACAAGTATTTTTTCTTGTGTGTGTGTGTGTGTGTGTGTGTGTGTGTGTGAGTAAAACCCTGTTTACAGTACTGGATATGTGAAAGCTCCTGTCAGCGTCCATGACAGATCAGCTCATCAGCCACCACAAAAGAAGAAACCGAGCTCACAGCCAATCAGCTTTGCTGCTGGAGGAGTATGTATACAGTTTGTGCGCATGAATAAGCTTGTGCACTTTAATCATATTAGTTGAATCCCATACAGTATGTGATGAATCATATCAAGTGGTTTTACAGCAGACTACAATTACATTAAGTCATGTTTGCAGCATTCAAATTCAGACTTTTGATTAATAAATGATTCATTATTCAAAAATAAAAGTCATTTTGATTGTACAGTGAAGTCAGTATATTAGGCGGCTTGAGGAGAATGGCCATTAAAATGATCAATGTCAATACTAGGATATAAAAGGGTCAGTTGTTGATGCAAAAACGTCTTTAAAAAAACCCCTCCAAGCCATGAAAAATAAAATGTTCTTGATTCATGTAGAAGTGTATAGAGTTTTCAGATTGCAGTGATGTATTAAAAATATTGAAATAAAACCAGCAGACATGTTGGCCCATATTTATCAAACCCAGTACAAAGGTCAGTGTGGTGGTGTGGGATGATTCCATGCAAATGCTGTGTTTTTCTATTCATAAAAGGGGATTACCAGCTCGGTTTAGCCCCTTGCACTTGGCATGTCCCATAAGTGATTCATAAAAGCACATCACTGCACAATAACTACAGAGCCACCCGCTCCAGGCAGGCTGAAGAGTCAGTGCGAATTCTGTATTGGAGGTTGTTCAAGTTCAGTGTTGCACACTGAAATACTGCCACAGACCGCTCCAATTATGAATCAATAGTGAACATTAATTTGCCATTGTATGCATGTATGCATGCTGTATTTGTATATATTTGTATGTGTCTGTGTGAGCAGCCTATGTATTTCTGATGAGGCCTGTCTACCTCTGTTTATAGGAACTTGGCAAGACTCTAGCTACTATTGAGGACAACGAGGTCATATCTGTTGTTAATTGTTAATTTGGGTTTTACATTACTGAATCACATGGTTCCCTAGCGGTATTAACTGTTCTGGTCTGTGGACCAGGGCCTGGGAACCCCTTGTCTGCAATCAGGTAACCTTGTTAGCATTCAATGTAGACAAAGGCCTAGTAACACCTTATTATACATTCAGTTTACTTCCTATAGTAGGCTGTAACTGACCAATCTTGATTGACTTGGGTTCTGTCCAATCACAAACAAGAATTGTCATCCACTGTGCCACTGTACCTTTTCAGGCTGTAGCATAAGTTAGGATACTGCCTTCATCTTTTAGCCAACAGAATTCAGATATCAGTTGAATCTTTTGTAACTTACTCACAAAGATTTTAAAGGCTCAATGGATTCCATAAGAGATTTGAATGGATCTAAATTTGACACATGCATTTATTTCATGATTTATTGCAAAAGCACAAAGCAATAAAGAGCTTGTACCTGACCGGCCTTGGTCCTCTCACAGACGAAGGTTTCATACACAGTGGCAAAGGTAGGAGCGTTGTCATTGATGTCCAGCAGGCGGATGTAGACCGGAACATTGCTGCTCTGACGAGGATTATCTGGAAGGTAAACACAGGAAAGGGTTGATGCTTTAAAACTTAACACCCTGCTTCACGACACATTCAGACTATGAGCTATCCAGCACGAGCTCAGCCTTTCACTGTCATGGTACTGATAGCTCCCACTGAGCAACCTGGTGCCTTGCTTAAAAGTCCACTGTCAGTCACTGATGATGGAGGAAGTTAGTGTTTTTTTCCATTAACAACATTTTCCATTATTTCCCTTCTGCTCACAAGCTGTCTCTTTAACCCCTCAAACTCACAATTAAATATAAAATATGAAAACATGAAAGAAAACAAATTAGCTTTTCATGAGAGAATTCATACACACTGGCCACATTTTGTGAGTCTGTGTCTGAATAGTTAGTTTGTAGAGTTCTGTAATTTTCACAGCATGTCTCAGTTGAAGCTGGGAAACCAATCATGTTTCCATTTCACACTAGTGTCTGAGTCAAATTGTTTGTGGAAGCTGAGGTTATTTGATATAATGAAAACTAAAACTAAAAAAAAGAAAACCTAACAAATTCAATAATTAAAATAAAACCCAAACTATATCTATATATATATATATGTTGAGTTAGGAGGGGGTAATTTATCTTTCTTTTCTATTTTAGGCTTCAAAGAGATTCTGGGAAAACACATGGCTGCTTTCTGTTTCCCATTAACCAGCAACAGATTAATAGATATAGAATGGTACAGATGTGTCACGCTGAGTCATGTTCATAGTTAATTTTTCTGAGGGTAGCTGTAACCACACCTGATGCCAGTTAATGACATATGTATGTTTCTTTTCTTTACACTGATCTTTTTTTTTTCTTTACATCGTCCAGTATTAGCTTCACTGTCTCTCCCTCTGCTCCATACATTTGGTTTCTCATTGGCATATAGAGGCAGGAGCATTAAAGTGTTCCAGAGGTGCCTCTGGTTTGATGACTTCATCCTCTCTTTATGATACTGAAGTAGATAATTGCTGTTGGTCTATTCTGTGCATATACTTCTATTAACAGATCATTTGTCATAACAGTTCAAACAGACAGTAGAATCCTAGTATCTTTCTATATAATGATCTGATAACTTTTATCTCTTGTATGAGAGTTATGGATAGGATTTTTTACATTTTCACAAATGAAATGACCAATGATTTTTAAATTACATCTTACTTTGGAATCTTAAATTACATACATTTTAAATTGGGGATATTCTGTATTTGTATTTTTTTTTTTTGACAAAAATCAACAATAAATTGATCTACTAACACGTATTTTGTGTGTATCAGTGCCTGATATATCCTATTCCTCTGTGCCACAGATGTCATACTGGGTGACATGTTCCTTCATTACCATGAACACATGCACTGTAGTTTATTTTGACTCAATCCCACACACACACACACACACACTGTCCTGCTGCCAGAAATACTCACTAGAGCAGCAGATGTGAATTAATCCGTCGCTGAAAATAGTCCCCCAAAATGCACTTTACCATTTCCAAACACAATGTAGGTGCATGGAATGCATGAAACAAGTATGTTTCTTCCCCTAAAGTGGCCCTTTTACTTTGGTTATCAAATGACATCACTATGAACAGATTTCATAGGAACTATTTCTCCTGGAGAAAGTGAAAACAGTTCATATTGAGGTCCATGGATTATCCAGAGTAAGCAGGACATTGTTTCAGGATCCTGAACCCTTTAGTGTTTCCCACTCAGCCAGTCGTGGATACTATATTTAGTGGTATTGTCTTGTCATTGGATTCTCCTCCGTGACTGACTTGTGGTACCAGACACTCTGTCTGGCTCCATACATTTGTGGTCTACATCAATATATCACATCATCTCTGCAAATAGTCCAGGCCCCTGCTAGACTTACTGAGCTCAATGGCGATGACTGAGATATTATGCCAGACAGTCTCCTCTCTGTCCAGGCTTTTGAGTAGGAAGACAGAGCCATTCCCTGGATGGACACTGAACAGGCGGTCCATGTCAGTGCGCCGGTCAATAGAGTACCTGTAACAAGCCAAACAACCAGAAGGTGAGAAAGTGCTAAGTTAAGCCAGTGGGTGGGATGAACTTAAGCGCCCCTTGTGCCTCTGCAGCCCCACCAGGGATTCACAGCAGTAGGCAGAATAATTGATTTCTCAGAATCTATGATGGAGGAGAGTTCATGATGATAGAGCCAAGTCAAAAGTGATGCGGTGGACTGTGGAGTCATTGTAGTCATATTTAAGTCTTTAAATCTGTTGAAAGAACAATGCGATCCCATAAATGTTGCATTACTTAGGGCCTAAACTGCTGTGTGAAGCTGTTTTTATTGCTTCCCGCAAGTTTTGATGGTGTGAAGTGTTTCACTAGTCTAGTGGTCAGATGAAACCAAAGAGAGCAAAATTCTGAATACCCCACAGAGTTATTGCCATGGTCACCAGTCTTAGGTGTCCTTTGGAAACACTTCTGTTGTTGCTTCTTTAATGTGTTGTGGTATTTGCAGCTAAATGTTGTGTATGTGCTGTCAAACCGATGAAGACGTTTTCTTAATTTGCTTGTGTTGAAGTTGCAGTGCATTTGCACTTGTTGGGCCATTGTAGAAAACACCTTTTAGAGCTGATCATTTTTTAACTGTGATGTAGATTCCAAACTCAAAGTAAGGCACAATCTTTGATCTGTAAAGTTGGATGAAAAGAACAGACTGTGAACAACAGCTAACCTTGGTATTCTAACTACTGGAATCACATAATTGTGCTGCACTGGAAGCCTCTGCATTCAGTCCTCTCCTCCTATTCAATCCTACTGTAGCCTGTTCAAAACCTCACAGATACTTGAAAATATCTTCCCACTGTCTGTGGACTGCTCACAGAGCATTGCTCTATTTTTGAACTAGTTGCTGAATGCAGCTATTCACAGCTTCACAGCACTCCATAGATAATAGAACTGAGATGCCTTTGCTTCTGTCTTTTTCGCCTGCCTGTCAAAGTGGAGACAAACTGCTCTGTGAACAGAAACTGCATATTGTACTGTATATGAACATCTTTAGTGCCTGGATTAAGGCTGGTTTCACTATCCACTCAAAATATAACATCATTCCGTTATCAGATGTTAATTATGTGCCATTCAATCTCAATTATTGTTTTTCCATAAAGAGATATATAAATCTATTTGGAAAGAAAACATTGCCTCGGCACATCAAGGCTTGATCATAATTAGAAAGCACTCAACAGTAAAATAATAGTTCACTGGCACAATGTGAATAGATGATACAGTCACATACACAAATGCACAAACACAGGAATAATTGGAATTGTGTGTGTGTGTGTGTGTGTGTGTGTGTGTATGTGTGTGTGTGTACCCCTTTGTGACACATCATTTTAAGAGCACTCCATGGTTCCATGCTTGTTTTAATTGGAATATGTTCCTCATCACTGCTTAAAATGTAGAGAAATAAGGGCTCAGTTACAGCCTCCAACTGTGCTCTGTCCTGCCTGCCAGAGTTCATCTCCTGTCTGTCTAACACACTCCTACTGCTGTCATCTATCCCTACATACATCATAATTATTTCCTTTCAACTTATCCTATAGTTCTCTATGTTTACACTGCACCATTTTCTAGAATGACATTAACTTCTTCTCTTTGTCCTCTTACTTTTTTTTTTTTTGGCAGTAACTGCAACTGCCCACAGAGATCAGGAAAGTTTCAACTTATCTTAACAGTGTTACAGTATCTGATCAATACCCGTTGCAGCAGAGCAAATTACTTCAGGCTTTGGGCATTTTTATTCTGTAAACATCAGAAGATTCCCAGGATGTATCGATGCCGTTTGAGTAATGGACAGTTTCTAACAGCAGAGCATCAGAGCTCAAACCATCCTAATGCCAAGCATCAATAATGAACAGTGCTGCAGTGAGGTTTAAATATAGCCTGTAGATGCAGGTTTCTGTTGTCTATGTACTCAGCAGTTTTCACACACAGCCCGACAGTCCACAGACTGTTTGATTACTGTTATCACTTATGTTTTACCCCACTTCATTTTTTTGCTTCCATTTTCTCACTTGTCAGACTTTTATCAGAGCTCCTCACAAGCCTATAGAGCATCGAGGTCCATTTGAAGTCAAACTTCATCTAATTTGAATGTTTTTTTTGCTAAGATTTCTAAAATAGCAGAGAAGGAAAAGCAGATATTCTGCTACCAGCCGTGTGCTGCAGAGACATACGCTTCCTGTTGGCATTCTGATATAAACTATGGTTGTTTTAAAAGTTGGCCATCCTTTTTGACTGTCCTATTCCACACATGGCTTGACCATGATCCAGATTTATTCAAATTCTGGCAGGACATTTCCACACTAAGGCTGATATCAGGCAAAGTTTTTTGATTCGATTTTTATTTTTTTGAATCGTTAAATAAATGTAAGCATGCAACAGGTCCCATCTGGATACCACCAGCTATGACACTGATAATCTCATTTCTCTGTAATTGAAACAGACTGTGTTTACAAGGTAGCCATAATATAGCAGACAGAAGCTGTCATCTGTAAATGGAAACTAAAAAAACATTAAATCACACAAATCAACAAATATCTAAAGTGATAAATAAGATGATAAAACACTGTAAATCATTCGATGTAGCAAATTGACAGAAATTGCATTACACTGGGAGTGCCTGTCAAGGTTGAAACCATAAAGTGTCTCCTATAAGTACATTAAGTCTAAAATCAGATGTCACCTTAAAGAATATATGAGTTTTCTGGCATCAGTTCATTTTCTTGTCTTGGTAGCCCAGGACCTATTTTTAAGATATTTTAAAAATAAAAACCACAAATCAGACTGATGCCTTACCTGACAGGGTTGCGAACTCCATCGGGGTCCATGGCGCTGACCGAGCCCACAGCCATGCCCACTGCAGCGTCTTCCTTCACCTCCATCAGATAGCTGGCTTTGTCAAATAGCGGAGGCTCGTCCACGTCCTGCACGCCGATCCGAACCGTGGCCATGTCTTTGGAGCCTACAGACATGAAGCGAGGGTCCACCTGGGTGTTCTGGACCTGGATCTCTATTGTGTAGGACTGCTTCCTCTCATAATCCAAAGGCTGTAGAGGCGATATTAAGAAACAGCAAACACAAGGTCAATGCGAGAGGATTGTATCTGCTGGTACAGTTACAGTAGACTCACGCTCACTGCTCTGCAAAGCTGAGTTTCCTCTGAGGCTACATGTTCATTTATTGTACTCACTGTATAGACACATTCACATAAATGGAGCAACCTTTGTAGTCATTTGGAGTGTTTCTGGCCACTGGTAATTCAACATTCACTGTCCTGGTAGATCTGTTTTCGTTTCCCAACTTCTGAGAAAAATATCTAGCTGCTAAATGCTCCACACAGGATTTCCCACAGAGTCACAGTGATAGCAGGCTTGATACCGTGCAGCGCATCATATGTAATCCAGCAAGAGAGGAATTTGATTTCATATCTTATTTAATTTGGTAGTTGAGAAGTCGAGCATCAAAGAATTCATGGTATGTAAGAACACATCTCCATTCACTGTCTGAATGATAAAAGAATGAAAAGGTTACTGAGGAAAGTCTAGCATGAATCAAAATGTGACGTAAAGCAGCTGACAGATAACTATAAATGTAAATGATATTGATGGAATCTGTTCCTTATCAGCTGTGACAATGTATCATAGTTTCTATTTCAAACAAGAACAAAGCTTCAGATTTACTTGAGCAACTCTACATGTGCTTCTTTGGCTTTGTTGAAGGAAGTCTATATATTGTCCTCATGTAGTTTCTTGCTGACAGAATACTGTTCTTTCTTTGTTGAACCTTACACACTTCCTTAGGTAGTGTCAGCGAGAGGAACAAAAGAATTTCTAAATATCAATTGTGATTGTACATCAGTAAACACGCTCTGTGAGGACACTGAATTTCTAAAAATCCAGCAGCATAAAAAGCTCTGTTCCTGTGTATTTGTGCCTTGCTGCAGAGGCTAGGACTGGGGGCTGTGAAGGTAAAGATGAATAAGTTTAATTTGGTTTCTTTCATCTGTCAAGCATGCCCAGGCTTTGCATATTTAACAGTACGTGTAAAACAGACTACGTGGGCAGGATCCTTATGAGTGGAAAGTGTGGGATCTGCTGAATCACTGCTTTAGAATTAATTTGATTTAACCAATGCCGTGAGAAATATATCAAGATAATTAAAAGCCAGTCTCATTTGAACGTGGGTATTAGATTTTACATTATTTACAATAGATGCAGTTTGATGTGTGCGTTTCCTTCTGTGCTATTCACTGTACCCTACAGGAATGTATTACTTGCTACGTATTTTACTTGCTTATTTTAACTTTTTTTTTTTTTTTTTTGTAGACGTTTTCTATTTCTTCCTCCTCCTAATTTTGTTGTTTTGTGCCTTCCACTAAAAGCAATTTATAAATCTGGCTTTCAGGATAGTGCCACACATCAGTTTTGTAAATGTAATTAGTACTCTGAGCCCACAGTTGAGTGTTGTTTCCTCTCACCTTGCTGACGGTAATGACTCCCTCCTGGGTGTCTTTGTCAGTGGAGATGTCGAACATGTCCATGCCGTCTCCGCTGACGATGGTGAAATACATTTCAGCGTTCTTCCCGATGTCTCTGTCGGTGGCTTTAATCCTCCCGACTGCAGTGCCAGACTTGGACGATTCAGGAACTGTGAACTGGTATATACCTGACGAGACAGAAAGTAATGCTGACAGTCAGCTGCATGATATCGGCCAGATTATGCACATCCATATGATGCTTATGATAGATTTTAAAGGGAGGTAATTAACAGTTGGTGTCTCAGCAACGTACATATGGATGTTTAATGTAGGTAGATCAGATCATTTGTGATGTAAACCTTAAATGTCACTATATGTAGAATTATTATTCTGTTGTCATTAATTTTTGTTTGTAAAAAAAAATAAAAATAAATGGAGACAATCATAGCAACATTGACCACAGTCATTCTTAATACTAGCACCAATGCTACAAAACTGGTTTTCATTTTTTCCATCAACTCTAGGCTCTTCTATGTGCTGATAAAAATGTGCTTTGACACTGAACTTACAAACCAATTGTCTGATAGTGCACTATTATAGATGCCACTATATTCTTACTTTCTACCTATGCTGATCTATTAGATTGTAATCTATGTGAGTCATGATTGTCTTCACTGAGACCTGCACTGCACTGACAACAGTTCCATCTTCCATTAGACTGTGTCTCCTGCTGGAGTTGGTGCCCTGAAGGCTGTTGTGCTTTGGCTTCATAAGAGACTCTTTCCCATCCTTGAGATGTACACTATATTCTTGCTTTTGTTGATTTTATATCAGTGATATACAACAATGTCTGTCTGTGCCAGTGATCCATTACCTTGACATTTGCTCATTGCTTCCTCTTAACAGTGGAAGGGGGCTTTTGTCTTATGTAATCCCTCTAAAGGTTACTTTGCTTTTTCCCAGTAGGCAATATTTTCCATTGTTCACTTAGGAAGGTTATTTGTTAGGCCCTTTGAGATTTACTGGGGTTAAGACCTGCGCAAATAAATCTGAATTAGCATGAAAGTCTGAGCATCATCACCTGAGTCAGTAGATAAACATTGAGTCACTGGTACTGATCAATAACCCCATTAATCTGCCCAGATAAGATGCGACAGTCTTGACACTGTAAAAGCGTCATAGAAAATGAATGCATAATCTCAAACAAAGACATCAGGAAAGTTTGTCTCTCCTTGCAAAAAAAAAAAAAAAAATGACAGCATAAATGCCAAATGAAGAAACATCTTTCCCTAAGTCTTAAAACTTCATAAAGAAATAAAGAAGGTTAGACAGGTAGACAGCCAGAACAAAAGAAGCGTTCTTGGCCCGAAAAAAGTAGTGTAAATGCTGATGGAAGGCAGGCGCTGGAACAATGTCTCTCCGCCAGAATGCTGACGATCATTAAAAAAAGCATTTCAATGTATTTTTTTTTTTTTTTTTTGCGAGTGTGATGTATCCTTTTGTTCTCTGACATAAGTGCCAACACTGTGTTTTGCCATCAGTTTGTTGCAGAGGCGAGCTGGCCATCGCTAAGATTTTTCTTTCTCTCTCATTGTGAGACAAACACAGTGTGAAAAAAAAAAAAAAGCTTCTCATCTGAGTCACTGAATGGAGTCCAAGCACACAAACATACCTAAATTAATGCAAATGAGATGTCACTCTGCTATATGAACCTGAGGCACTTTCATATCAGAATACCTCCTTTATTCTAGATGTGTGTGTGTGTGTGTGTGTTTGTGTGTGTGTGCGTGCGTGCGCTCCATCTCATGAGATCTCGTGGTGTGTATAAACCACTTGAGTGGGTAATTATATGCTGCTGAGACACAGCAGGCATCATGCACCCTGGCAGCTAGACAGCGTTCAACCTGCCACTGTTTTGGTATATTTATGTCTGTTTGTGTGTGTGCGTGTAGACACACAGTGAGATTGAGATAAAGGATGTGCTCATGGTGTATACACTACACACATACTATCAGGAGAGGGTGCAACACACTGCAAAAGCTGCAGCTGCCAAAAGCCACTATCTTATTTAACAAAGAATTATTTCACAAACTTCAAAACACATACGTCTAATCATGCTAGCTGCATCTCTGTTGTTAGAGTGATTTATTGTTGTTAGTTGCAAATCATTTTTTCACAATTTGCAAATTTATCGAATATAATGTTGTTTTTTTTCCCTTTTGAGTCTTCTTTTTTAATCAAACATACAGGAAGTGTGTCTTTTTTTATTTTGGTTTGCTAAAAGTGAGAATAAATCTAGACAAATAAAGACTGCAGTGTTATGATTTGGACTGTTAAACAAGTCATGAAGTGTAAAGGTGGCTCTATCAAGAAATGAGAAAGAATAGGCCGTCATCATGTATTAAGCCAGATGATTGTCCACAGCGAAAAACAAAAATATTGGAATAATGGACTCATGAAAATTGTGTTTCAGATCAGTGAGCCATAAATGTAGAACACTGTCGTATGATTTTCTGTATACTTACAGCACCCTAAACATTATAGATTAGACTGGTATGAAGTGTTAATCTGAAAATGTGAAATCATACCAAACCAAAAACCATCCCATACCATACCATACCAAAATTAAACCAAACAAACCATACCATACCATACCAAGAAAAAAACACAATTCAAAGCCAATCACATAAAACAAAACAACCCAAACTAAAGCGAACCAAACAGGCCAAACCAAAAAAATCAAAGTGAAGCAAAGATAATCAACCCAAACAAACCAAGCCAACTCAAACCAACTAACTGAACCAATCCAAATCCAAGAACAAAAAACTGACAAAAACAAACACACAAACAAAAACATGACGTCCATTTTGCAAGTAACATTGTGCTAGTAAAATAATGCTATATCAAATAAATATTACATAAATCAAATCTACAACACTACAAAAATGGAACACTAAACAATTCCTTAAAATAAATGAAACTATCAAAAAAAGAGTAAACTAATCAAACAAATCTAGAAGTAAGAGCAAAGTGTAAAGTATTAAAATATCTACTGATGTGTGACACTGCTGGTGTCTTCTACTGTATGCAATGCTTCCAGGTGAATTTATAAGGTCTAGTAAACATTTACACCAGACTGGTGTAAAAAGCAGCCAATCAGAAGCTTGCTTTGATATTGGTTTGCTTAAGGTTGTGAAGTCCGTTGGCAGGAGAAGACCACAGACTCAGCCAACAGCTTCAAGTGTTGTTGTCTCCAGAGTGTACCGCCTCTATGACACTGTTCCTCACCCATTTGTTCATCAAAGACAAATCTGACTGACGTTTGGTATTTGTCACATTTAAGCCCTGCAAACATATAACACCATGTAATCACGGAGTTTTAAAATAAACATTTTTACTTTACTATTTAATAATCATAGTGGTCTATTTAGGGACCTATCTCTTAGCAAAACAGTAAAACAAACAAGTGGGAGCCTGGTGAAACCCTGAAGAGCCCAGAGGTAAAAAAAAAAAGAAGAGAAGCAGATTTCATCTCCACTCAGTTTTCTTTCTGGCTGGTTGGAGATTATGTTGCCTCTTGGCTCTGACACTGACAGCACTGATTGGAGTCTTGGTGTGAAGAAAAAATGAATTGACATGCGTGGACCAAGGTGTGTATGACCGTGTGTGTGTTCTGCTACATTTACGAGGACCAGGTTCTGACCTTCAGACTGAGGACAGGGCGTTTGTTTTAGCCCACAGGGGACCTACAGTGCTATGAGATCAACAGATTGCCCACATATTGGTAGATATACAAGCACGTGTGTTAAGTGTGAGGACTTAAACGGAATGCTAATGCCACATGCAATCTGTTCCACAGATCTGAGGGTGAGCTCATTCTGCACCCTGCACTGGAGACGGAAACATAGGGTGAATGGGTGCTAATGCTGGGTGAGCAGGAGGAGGGAGGAACTGACACTGCCGTACAGTGAGTGTGATTGAACGAGGCAGAGATGGAGAGGGAGAGGGGAAAAAACAATTAGAAGATGAAGAGATGGATACGGAAAGCCAGGGAGCGAGAGAACGAAGGGGAGGAAGTTCTGCCTTCATGTCAATTCTTAAGGATTAGGCGACTGATGACTGATGTGACTGATGTGATCGAGGCCAACAGAGCAGCGATTTACTCACTTTTTTCTTACTGCTACGGGCACCACAACACAGCTGATGGACACACACACACACACACACACACACACACACACATACAAATGCTGCCATGTTCCAGTACAGCCTCTTGATGAAATGCCGCCACATTTGCACCAGCTGTTGCTAAGTTCAAACTTTCCCCTGTTATAATGCATCTACTAAACAGAGATCAGTACTTAATTACACTGAGATGTGCCACACAAACTAGTTCTGATGGAGGTCACAGATGAAATTCTTTTATCTTGACAACTAAGAACAATGAGAACACATTGTGAATAAAAAAAAAAAACACAACCACATGTTGCTTCATCCAAATAAAAAAAAAAGACAAAACCAATTTTCTCAGTGACATCTAGAGGAATCTCTCCATGCAGCTAGTTTGGCTTTTATTTGTTCAGGTATTAGATATTTGTCTCTGGGATTTCTGCCTCCACCACAACACAAAGGAGGAATTTCATCTGTGGTGCTCACAGCAGGGATAGACTGACCTGCTAGGGGGGCCCAAGGCCAAATAGAAAAAGTGGACTTCTACTTACCTCCTGGGTCATTCCACTCTCTTTGCAATGTGTATATATCATGTTGCCTTTAAGCCCAGCAACCACTACACCTTCTGTAATACTTAAAGATTTGGAATTTCAAAATTTCAGATAACTTCAAAAGACCAAGGAGTGAGAATTAAGTCATTTTACAGCACATGAAGCACCAACACAGGAAGCTGCAACATCCCTGTCCAGGGACAACACTCTTGTTAGTGGATAATCCATAAAACATGCTGTCAGTTTTCATAAGGACTGAAAGCTGAAAGTAGCTCCAGTAAAAATCAGTGAGGTCTGTGGATTATTCAGTGTAACCAGGAGAGGCAATAAAACAGGCAGGTAAAACCAAAGCTAACAGCATGGCAAGTAGCACTAGAGGTACAGTGAATGAGAAAACGACCCTTTATTGACAACCCTATTGTCTCTGCAGCATTATAGCAGCGGCTCATCTAACAAGCTCATATTGTATCAGTGCTCTCACTATGCCCACCAGTTTTGATTAGTGAACTATGTTAGATCCATAACTGTATCTATGTATTAACAAAGACAACATTGATCTGTTACTATAGATTTAAGTACCAGAAAGTGTATTCAAAAGACATTTTTTCTCCCCCCCCCCCCCCCCCTGCCAATTTTACACATTATGTTCAGCTTACTTGTCATGAGGAGTACTGCTCAACCTTTGAAAACAGTCTTCTGTGGCTCTGCTCCAACGTTTGAGAAAGAAAGAAAAAAAATCCCAATACTTGACCCATACTAGTGATTAAAAGTTAGGATATCTCCGCCTCTGCTGCTTTCTCCCCAACTTAGACACAATACAAGCTGCTGGAGGGTCCTTTCAAGAGTCTTGATGTCAGAGGCGGCCATGTTGGTACCTTGGGTCTTGAGTTATCATAGATTGAGTTTGGCTGTACTTCATATTATCTTTTAATGCATCTTGCTCCCTGTTACTTGCATCAGTGGAAGATAAAATATTTGACTGCTAAGTCATCCGACTTCTAGAACAGAGAAGTTATCTGAATGTTTCCAGTTCATCTTATGAGGTCATTTTGAACAGCATAGCAATGAGATGATGAGTCAATTAATAGTTTTGTTGATTGCTAGAAACTTCATTGTCATTTGAATATCTTTGGGTTTTGGACTGCTAGTCAGACAAAACAAGCTGGAGACATGATTGATGACATGGTTGATTGACAAGACTTCAGCAAAAATAAAAATTTTAAAATCTACAATTCCAGCTGTTGAAAAATAGTGTGTGATCCAATGGAAAGGTCTAGAATAGCTACTAAATGGACCTTCTAATGATTTTGTTTTTTAAGGACAAGTATAACATTTCAATCTCATTCTGAAGATGTCACCTTGGGCTCAGACCCCTATAGACTAAATGAGAGAAACCAGAATAATTGTAAAACAGTGTTAGTCTAAAGTATGATTGGGAGCCAGGTTTATATTAAAAATAGAAAGTGCTAATATTGAATCCAGAGCTTGTCTCTCTCAAACTAACACACTACAGCGGTGGTCTTCCGAGAGTTCAAGCTTCTTGGTACAAAGCCCACATGTTTACAGTGAGACTGTTCCTGTGATTACAGATTAATTAAGTTGAATTAATTAAGAAGGCTTTCGGGAAGAATTACTGTTACTTGGACTAATTCCCCCTGAAGGACACTCACAGCTGCTGAAATCATTTTCCAGACAAGTAGCGTTTTCATTTCTCCAGCAGAAAGGGCTGGACTTTGAATGGATCAACATGCTGGGAATGAATGGCACTCCTGCTGTGATGGACAGTTGTAAAGTATGTGAGAAACTTCATTAAGTCTACTGGTTATGTCTGATGTGTCAGTCGAGCACAATGGTTTACTGATCTGCAGCGGTTCTGTGAGCAGTAATTCTGAGCAGAAAGACAGTCAGCAGTGAGTAAAAACTTTTAGTTGAAGCTGAAAGAGGTTTTGTTAGTCACATACTGAGATACATCATTTGAATCAGTTTAATAAGGAATTGCAGAGCAAGAATTAAACTAACCAACGCTAACCCCTGCTGATCTACATCAAGTTAGTTAGTTAGGAACTTTTTTCACTTTTTTTCATCAAGTTATTATCATTTTATATGGATTTATTTTTCATTCTATGCATTCATATCCCTATATCCACTCTACAGTCATTCCCTGCTCTGGTTTTATAAGGATCTGGTCTAATCAGTTCTCAGAATGTACTGGATTAATCAAGTTCTCTCTCTTTACCATGATGCCTCTCTGCTTTGTGACTTAAAGATCATGAATCAATGATGATTGGTGGTATCAATGACATTGTGAATGACACTATTACAAATGCCAACTGAGTTCATCTTTATCTTGTTTGATCTGAGTCATAATGGTGACTAATTATTGTTACTATTTCGGAGTTGGCAGCAATTAAGACCAAATGTTTAACATGTAGGAATAAAAGCAAGTTTCTAGGAGCTTGTATCTGAACATTTCACTGATCTGATGCTAACTCTTAGAGCCTGTGTACTGCAGCAGACACACACACACACGCAGGCACGCACACACACAGGCACGCACACACACAGTAATGACACTGACAACTCGCATTTCGAGTGAGTGACCACAGCTTGTCCAGTCAAACATCAATCCAGCTTATTTAGAAAACCATTTAAAAAGTAATAAGATTTTGTATATCTAAAGTACCTTTAGGGTGCATGTTATGTCCACCAATAAAAGAGAACTTTACTGCATGTCAGTTTTGCTATCTGAGATGTGAAACCCACTCACTTGCAGATAGCCTTATTATTTCCAAGGTCACACACTTGAGAGACGATGGACTTTTCGCAGGCGCTGCAGACCAATTTTGCTTCTTGAACTTTTGCATCCCCGCTGCGATTAGCAAAGGACTGTTTCTCTGTTTATGCCTCGGGGAGTTATGTGATGACAGCAAAGCAGCTGATTCTATTTCAACTTTCAACTAACATGGCTAAAAAGACTGCAGCTCCTGGAGAGAATTCAGCTGGAAGAATGTGATTCAGTTCGTGTGTGCTCCAGATCAGAAGACTAACTACTATAATCAGACTGTCTACTGCAGGTCCTGTGGACGTACTGTGGCAAATCCCTTCCACATTTAAATGTAACTATATGTTGTTTTTGCAGACTTATACTGTGTTTTTTTATGAGGATGTGCTGCAAGATGAATACCTGTTGAGAGTGTTGTTAGTGGTGAGCAAAAAGGCTTTGTCCGGAATATGGATATGAACATACCAACCACAAATGAATGGACTATATATATACATATATATACACTATGGAAAGAACTACATGAAAACTAAGAGCTGAAATGTACGTTTTTGATGAAAACTGGTCATGATGGCTTATGGCATGTGTCAACAATGACTTCTGACTTCATGTAATAATAAAATACTTATATTAAGGGCAAATGTTCCAATTTAATTTTTTTTCTTAAATGTGCAGAATTAAAATTTGTTGACCTAAATATGTACATATACATATTTTGTTACTTGTCTAAGAGATCCTCACCTTGTTTAGTTTTTTAAGGTGTGTGTTGTGTCTAGAGAATCCTTTTTGCTCATATTTCGATTATATGTGTTCTTTAAAAGAAATCCTAATAAAAAGTAAATAACGAACGACGCTGCCAGAATCTGAAAAGTTCTAGACCAATGAAATCAGCAAAGAGAAATTCCCTCATGAACCAATATCTTAGCAATGTTTGCTCCACTTCAAAAATAGTAAGTAAAGTTGTCACAAGTGTACTGTGTCATTAAAACTAGCCAAGATTTCCATTAGACTCTACACATTAGCTGCTCTGCTAAAATCCATAAAATGTTTTTCTCATTAAATGGCAAGATATCAAATGTTTTCTGAGGTGACCTGTTACGTGTTTGAAGTGTTTTTTATGACGTACCCTCTAGTGCTCATTTTTTAAATAATGTAGCCTGTGCTGCCATTTGAATGCAACATCTTATTGATTCCAGAGGAGCAATTTCATTTCTGGATATCAACTATGTGACATTTTGGTAATTCTGTCACTTCTGTTTCCGCGTTCTGTCGGTTATTTTCTGCAGCCAAGTAAGTGTTGTTCAATTTAAAGTTAAGAGTAAGATGTTAAAGGTTAACTGAAACAATGTGAGAGAGAAACTCTAGCAGACACGACGGCAAGCATTTGATTCTGCTGAATAAATTGTTCTTATTTAACAAGGTATGGAAAAAAAAAAACATAGCAGTGATCCTGCCTTTTCTGCCTCTGAACTCCATAATTAATGTGTGTGTATATGTGTGTGTGTGTGTGACTCAGTGTTGCATCATTTGTATGCAATCTGCCCTCCTTCAGTGCCATCGTCTTACTCTGAGTGAAGCGGGGAGGGTTGTCGTTGACATCAGTGAGGCTGATGTTGACCACCGTGGTCCCGGTGAGCCCTCCTCTCTGTCCGGCCATGTCTTTGGCTTCGATCACCACCTGGTAGTGCTCCCTCTGCTCACGGTCCATGTCACCAGGACCCAAGGCTGTCCGGATCACACCTGAACAAAAGTGACATCATATCATCAGAATTACAGAACTTGCTGTTTCAAATTAAAATGTATTTCTTGAAGTGATATCAAGGCGAAGCCATGTGACTTTCTCTACTAAAACAGGTGTATTATACTCTAGTTTCTTTTGAGCTTGATAGAGAGAAGAATCTGCCATCTGTTAAACTATTTTCTTTTCCCAAAAAAAAAGTTGTTACACAGGTTCTGCAGATAAAAATGAGACAAAACTACAATGGTACTTTAAAACATCTGATCAGGATGCCAAAAACACTGAAAATCTTTGAAAGTCAGGAGTGAATTTACATATGGTTTGGTCAGTATGATCAAGGTGCCAACACTATCAAAAGTGAGTGAACTTAAATTGGTCTTAAAGGAATATCTGAAGACTGAAATCTACCCTGAACTGATTCTACTCCCTCACATGTTTAATCTAGCTTAGCATAAAGACTGGAAGCAGCCTAAAAGACTGGAAATAAAACTGACCCAACATGAATCTTACTTTTAGAAACAAAGTAAATACGCACATTTCCCAAATTACAGAACTGTTCCTTGAAGTGCCATTAGTTCACAAAATGTTACGTTTGCTTCAATAATCTTTGCTTCTCTTTACGTTCCCCTTTCCGCATCAGAAAACAGGGTCTATCATCGCAGCTTAATAGACAGACAGCAGTAATCTGACCATGGGCCTGACTCATCTATTTGTTAGAGACAAACAGATGAGCAGAGAGAAAGCAAGATTACTGTGCTGATTATCTAAATGGATGGCTGACTTTTTTATTTACAGAGACAGTACATAAGATCAGGAGATGGGTTGAGATGAGCTGTGTTTTTATTTTATGACTGCAGATAACAAAGCCTCTTCTCTTTCTTTTTTTTAGTCTAGAAGGAACATAAATGGGACAGTGTGGAGGTCCTAAAAGTGTGTTTTTACTTTTCATGACAGTTCTTTCAAGCTTTTTAATTAAAGAAGTGAACAGGTGCATTGGCTTCAAATGGTAGAGCTGTAACAATGAAGAGAATCACTCTGTTTCCCCAAATGAACGTCTGTTGTTGGTGCGATCACTGCTTGAATATTTCCTCCACTGAGGATCTGATAGATTGAATTTGATATGGGGGAGTAAGATCTGAGAAAACTGGAATTTTGTAAGTTAACAATCCAGTCTTTTGAGTGTTAACAGTTTACCTTTTATTGCAGTTTTGCATCTTCCTGCAGCTCCTGTTGTCATGCTAGCACTACAGTAATATCTGCTTTGGTCACTCACTGTTAAAATGTTCTGACATTTTGGGAAACATGTTAGTTTGCTGTCTTACAAAGAGTCAGATGAAAAAATATCAATATGTGTTTAATCTCTGTGCATTTAGCATAGAGATCTGTGCTGTGTTTAGGCTAGCTTAGTACAAAAGCTAGCTCAAAGGGACATTCTGATGCACACATTCATACTATTCAAATTTAAATCATCAAATTTAACCTGTATTTTATTTAAGCAAAGTTCTTGCCCTAACCCATTTTGAGAAGATGGAATCTTATGTACACTGATAAAAAAAAACTGATGAAACACTGAAGGGTACTGTAATAGCTCACATGATAAATTCAATATAATGTACTTCTCCACTCCATCAACACAACAACAGTCCCATCAGACTTAACGCTCTGCACTCTGAAACTTAAGATCACTGATGTAACTTAAAGCCCCTGAACAGTCAGGACTAAATTTGCAGAAAAAAAACACAAACACCAAATCATGCGTAGGTATTATTTCTCAAGCCTTTAACAGTCAGTCAGAAGCTCAGCTAATCTGCTTCTTCAGGACTGTGTGGGTGGGGGTTTGAATAAAGTGCAACAACTTTTGCAGAAAATTGTGTTTTCATGTAGGACGCCATCACTCATAAGAAGAAGCTCATTGAGAGAAAAAAAAGGTTTTCAGGGCCTTTAACAACAAGTGAAAAAAAAAAGCTAAATGAAAGGAGCTGGAAGTAATTAGTGAATGAGAAGAGCATTTCTATTAGAGGAGAGAAAGTGAGAGCAGCAGAGTGGTGAGTATGACATGTCTCTGTTGTTGTGGAGATGTACATGAAACTAAATTAATCAAGACAACCGGTAAAGCAGAGGAACCGTTCAGTGAGCATTAATAGCAAAAAGTACCAAAAGCAAATAAGAACGGGAACAGATCAGGCAACAGAAAGGCTTTTTATTAAAATATGACTGCATGTATTTATTAAACAGCAGACATGTCTCAAATATTAACCTGTTACAAATAAAGGCCTTTTTTTCTATTTTTTACTGGTCAACTGCTGGTCTTCATTTTTTAAAAATTATTATTTCTACCTTCTTAATGGTTTTTAACTCACATGTATTATTCATGTGTTTGTTTGAATTGTGTTTACTTCTGTCTAATGTTGTATCTTGAACACTATACTCATAGATTTTGTGGCTACAACCTCTATGATAGCTCATGCTCTGTGAGAAGCTAACTGTGCTTCCACCTGGAATGATATGTTCTATATATATAAGGTTTTGCTTGCTTGATGCTTATTAACTGTTTTGGGGAAGAGATGGATGAAAATATGCATTCTTTAGACACTAAACTTCAATTTTTAAAAGTTTGTCCCTCTATGTTTGGATCCTGCGTTTTCTAAATAATTAAAAAAGAATTTGTTCTTCATCATTACGTGGTTGTAGATATCTGGCTCTGTGTCTGACTGCCTCGCACTCTTTTACTGGAATTGAAAGGATGATTCTGTCAAACATACCTGTGTTTGGGTCCACAGAGAAGTACGGGTGACCCTGGCTGATGCTGTAGACCAGTTTGGCACTGTTCCCATACATGCTGTCATCAGCGTCTGTGGCTGTCACCTGGATGACTGACGTACCTGAGAAACACGCATTTACATGACTATCACTGACAAGGAAAATGAAACCTTGTTTCACAATAAGAGAATGAAAGAGAATTACGCACAGACAAAAATCAAAATCAAAAATCCCAGTAAAAGTTGGCCTTACCGATATCAGACCTCTCGGGTACACTGCCGACGTAAACTTCTTTGCTGAACTGAGGTTCGTTATCGTTGATGTCGTGGAGTTTGACTGTGAACTCGGTCTCTGGCTCCAGCTTTTGACCCGTCCGTTTGTTAACAACTGTGGCCTTGAGGATATAAAAAGCCTTCTCCTCTCGATCTAGGCGGCGGGTGGCGTGCAGGTCGCCGTTGTTCTCGTCGATGACAAAGATGGTGCCGGCCCCCTCACCGGAGAGAACGTACTTGACTAAGCCGTTGCCATGGTCCTGGTCTGACTGGAGCTGCAGGTGAACACACATGTTGAAAGACTTCAGTATTTCAGAGATTCAATGTACCATAACACTGTAAGACACAAAGACTTCAGTCCTTTAAACCTTTACATATGGATTCTCTTGAACATTTTTTGTTCTTTTGGTAGATATAAATCCCTTCAAAGGTATTCACAAAGCCCAACCTCCATGTCAATCCCCAGTGATTTGATGATTATGGTGGGTTACACCCCCAGCCATTGTATTATGGATGTGAGGCCAATTTGCAATGTTTCCTGTATTATCAGAACAAAAGATCATTTATATTCTCTCATTAATGTCTAGACAAAAAGATTTTTCACTCCCAATTGTTTCCATTGTTCCTACAACACTGAATAATGATTCTGAACGCTGCGGAGATCTAGTATAATGTTATTTATGTCTTCATAATTAACTGTGCTTATTTGTTTGTTTTACTTTATTTATTCTATTTATTTTCCATGTCTATGAGTGATTTCCTTTTTCCAACCACCATCAGTTGTTGGCTATGTTTGGTCAAACACCTAAAATGACCTTGGTTGTGTTTTCCTGACAAGAACCTGTGGCAGCCATGTGAGTTATGACTGAAACAGAATGACCTCATAGACCTGCAAAACAGAGGAGGTTAGGAACAAAGCTTTGTTTCCTGTGACAGGCGCTGTTGGTTTATTTGAACCATTACCATGATTTTTTTTTAATATAAAGTATATAGGATCTGATAATATTCAGTATTTCTTGTTGTGCAAACACAAACCAAGAATAAAGGAATCTACAAACAAAAGTGTGTGTATCCAAAGCCTGATATATCTTGTTCCCCTGTGCTGCAGAGCTCTGTTGTTGTCCAAAAACTATTAAAAACACGTCAATGAGCCACAATGTTACACTGGGTGACATGTTCCCTCTTTACCATGAACACACACGCTGTCATTTATTTTGACTCAGTCCCACTCACTCCGTCCTGCTGCCAGAAATACTCACTAGAACACTAAATGTAGATTCATCTACCGCTGAGAACACTCCCCAGTTTGAGTAATGCTTGTTAAAATCTACAGTGACCGGATGTTATAGGAAATGACTTAAACTATATATCTGTGAGTTGTTTTAAAAATTTAAAATAAGTCTTCAGTAGGAGCCAATGGGCTTGGAGTTGAGAGCCATACGGCGGATAGGGAAATCATAAAGTACTGAGAGATGAACACACTGTTGGCTGTGTTTTTTTTTTGTCATGGGATGTGTGGACAATAATAGGATTGTGTCTAAACCGCTGGCAGATCAGAAAACATCTGGACCTCTGGACATGTACACTAACCAGAGACATTTTTACTTGTTCAGTTTGTTAAGATCAAACTATCGAACATGCTTTCCTTCTATCTATCTATAGATAGCGCTCGGTGTTGGTACGTGTAGACAGAGAGAGAAGAAGATGGACAGGCCGGTGGATGATAGTGACAGCTTTATATAAGACAAAAGCAAAGAAGAGCAAAGACAGAAACAACAGAAAAGACCAAGAGTCAGACACAGATTGAGAAACAAAACAAGAATCTTCTGAGGGCGTAAAACCACGGCTGAAAATGAAGCGAGTGCAGCAGAGAGCCAGAGTTTGTGTTGCGCCTGAAGGAGTGAACATCTATCGGATCTGCTGTGAGATCTGCTGTTTATACTCTGATACCTGCAGCAATAACCCGGCTCGCTCTCTCTCGCCTCTTGTCTTTTGTCTGTGTATCTTGACCTCAAGTGACTTGCTGTTCACCTTTCATCCCTTCATCCCTGCCTTACTCCTTCAGGCCAGGTGTTAAGGTGAAAGCTTTTGATTATACGTGTGTGTGTGTGAGTGAGAGCTATTATAGCTGCTACTCTTTTCTTTCCCGCTACCTGTAGAAAGTGTGACCTACTGGCTCTGAATAGATTTATATAAGGGTTTAATATTATTATTTTCTAAAACAACTGATCCAAACCTTATTCATACAGTCTTGTCGACCTGTTATATGGCAGGTTAGATGAGAAATACTGGACTGTTTTTTTTTGTCAGTTGGTTAAATTCCGAACTGTATAACCAACAGATTTTTGGTGATTTCAAGATGAAGTGGTGTATGAAGTACAGTATACTATGTAACTGTTGTCTTTATAGACTGTTTTCTGGCATGGTGGACAGTCCTCTCTACTGTAGGACAAACCCCATCAGTGTCTGATACACTGCATGTAACCCTTACCCAAACAGTCATGTCCTTTCTATTTTAAATTTGACTAACTTTATGCTAACAAGAAAAAACAACAACAAAAAAACAAAAAGTATTCAGTCACATGGTTGCATATCAGAATTGTATTCCTGTGGACAAGCTGTTGAAACTAAATCAGAATTCTTCAGGGACTTGTGTTGGGGAAAAAACATTCTACACAACATTGAACAGCTAACTAAATAAATAAAATATAAAGGGGATTTAGACTCATGAACTCAGTATATCTGATATCTTGGTTACAGCCTTGTGGCTACATTATTTTGTTGCAACTCCTCCATCAATCGTCTTTAATCCTTCTATCAGTAACCCTGAGATCTGTCGCTACATGTACACTAATCAGGAGAGAGCCCTCATGGCCACTTCTGTAGGTTTGATTTTTGTACTGTGCTAGTGCAGATGCTAGCCCTTCAAATCAAAATAACACAGATTTACCAAGAACAAACACTAACTTCCTTGGCAAGCTAGCTAAACTATGTCCACTCCAATTTCTGTACTAAAAACAGAGGTGAATATAAATAATGTGGGTTTGATGACAAACCATCTCATTATCCAACACACTGTGGATGCATATTTCATTCATTCAGTTTTAAAGAATCATCATCATAACCAACAACTCAATGACTGGGTCAGCTTCTGAGCTTTCTACCCTTTAAAACTCACTTTCCTTCCCATACCAATGAGCCTTAATGGGAAGCAAGAGTGCTGACTCATAGCTTCTTCTTCTTCCTCTTCAAAAAAAAAATTTAAATCTGCAAACCTGTCCTGTTGGAGTTTTGCTGGGTTGTCAATGAGAGGATTTACCTTTCAACTTAATATCTCTATCCTCACAGAAGTAAAAAAAAGCCAAGCCCAAGGTCTGCTTAAGATATTGATATTATTACAATGCTGAAACTCTCTGAAATAAATGTAGCTAAATTCAGCTCTGCTCAGGACTGCCTGTTCCACATATTTAATACGTGATCTGACCAAAAGCCCTGAAGATTTTACCCTTCTTCACCTCTCTGAGCATCGATTTTAGCTGTTTTTGTCTGGATGTCTGGCCTCACCGTTCTTCTGCTTTGGTGGACATTGATTTCAGTTGGCTCATGCCTATGTGCCTAACAGATGGGTGACAAATGAAAAGAAAACCAAACATAAAGTGTAAAGTGTTGGACCAACACAAGTTGCCAGAACAGCTTAAATGTTCCTTGGCAAGGATTCAACATAGCCCTGCTCCTCTGAAACACTGCCCACATCAGAGCTTTCAGTGATTCAAACAGGTTTGGTGCTGTGCTCATTGACAACTCTTTTCTTGGTTGGAAAAAAGGAGAGCATTGGTAACAGATTTGCAATCTAATGTTCTTGTGCTGGAGCCATATAGATAGTAAAAGAAAAAAGCTCAAGAAAATGGCAACAAGCATTGATGAGACAGATACAGCCTAACAGTTTGTTGTAGGTCAACTTACAGAAATAACTATTTAAATCTGTGGATTCCTTCAATCAAAAACTTCTGTAGCTTCCGTGTCAAGTGAAAATGATGTCCTTGTGATGGATCTGTGACTCACTAGAGTTGGCCACAGAAATCAGCTAACATATTGCCAGACTGAAGTGAAAACAATTCAGTGATTATCAGGCCAAATTCTCGAGCTGTATTAAGATCTGATGACTGTAAAGGCCATATGATTCACATCCTTTTCATACTCAAAACCATCCAGTCTTCTGTATCAAAGCGTTTGTCTTCAGTGTGTTTCTATATTCTATTTACTCAGGGTTTTCCTTTTCAAGCAAGGCTATGTAACCTTTGTTAAAAGAAACAATGACATTTCCCTCTTACAAATGAAAAGTAGAAGTCGTTGTTACAACTTACTGTTGTTAAGGTTAGCTAATGTTAGTTCACTCTAGGAAGATGTTTTTGTATTATGGTTATTACCAAGTCACGGACCACTGTTGTCACCTGTCTGTATCTTGTTTGTAAGCATTATGTTTATCCATACGTTGGAACTAGATGAACTCCCAAGATGAAGATAAAGAAGAAGACCCTCCCACCCTTTGCACCTCTACCCAGTCTACTCACATTAAAGGGACAATCCACAGATTTAGTACAAGTACATACCAGTCATAATTAAAGCTCCTAAAACACCATTACTATACTTATCATAATGCAACTCCATTGTGTCTTTTTGTTAGACCCTACATCTTACTAAATGATGACCCCAGTTTGGAAATGTGTAATCTCCAAACCCAAGAACATCTAACTTTAACAGAGTAGTACTAAGTCATACTCCCCAAGACAAGAAAGCTTGCTTTGATGTGTAAAACCGGTGTAGTGCCCCTGTGAATGAAGAGGGATGGTATGATGAAAAAATGACTACAAAGCTGTAGAGGCTAAAAAACATCTTCTCGAGTGAGAAAAATCCTATGAGAATGCAGAATTATAATTGTGTGAAACAAATACTGAAACGATGCCCAAAACTGAATTAAAACGATTCCTCCAGTGAAAAATAACAATTAATAAAAAAATATCTGGTGATAGTTGATTCTAGGAACAAGCAAACCACTCTAAACAAAATTTTTGCACAACTCTGATGAGACTGAGGGGATAATTAGACTCTTCCACACTTGCACCACTTTTCAAAGACAGCAAAAAGCTATTTTTTTCCTCAGGGTCTTCCTGGCTCACTGCTGATAACCCCCCACTTAACCATACACACACACATACAAGGCAACTCTGCAAATCAGCAGTGTGGAGGGATGGGTCACACTTCATCTGCCTGGGTTCTGCCGTATGCACAGGAAGAACTCTTGTCACCGAGGCCACACAGCAACAGCATCTGTTTAAGTCGGGATGTTTCGGTCCGCCTGTGTCGCCGACTCAATGTAACATGTAAATCTTCTGTCTCTTCAGAAACCAGTAGTGTGCCATGAAAACATGTCGAGTTACAATATTTCCGCGTTGTCCATTATTCCCAGCTCCTTCCTCCCCTGTTGCAGCTTTTTTCTCGCTCCACCTCTGACGGGGATTATTTTGGAAAATTCTTGCAGTACTTTTTCCTGAGCCAGTGAGCCAAAGGAATTGTTGAACAGACTGTTGAACAGATGCAGTGATAATGCAGCACAAATGCAGGGTGAGTGTTACATGAGGACTGTATGAGAATTCACACTACCAAGTGTATGGATAAAGGTGATAATGTCAATGATCTCTTCTCAAAGTACATAGAGTGCCTTCATGTGGAGTTTCATTTGTAACAGCACGTTCCATTCTCTGATGAAGATCATGTGATAGGGTTGAAGGTTCAGTAAAAAGCAGGTGGTGACTCCACTGCTCACTTGATTTATTACCTTTCTTACTGAGTTTATGGTCTCAATTTACAGCAGCATACAGCATGATGTTCATTTTTTGAATTATGCTCCCATTTAGAGTAAAAAAAAGACAATAAAGCAGTGTATGCTTTAGGGCGCGGCTCCCTTGTGACTGACTGCCATAGCGACAACGTTGATTACGTAACGTAACCCTGGTGTAATCCCAGATTCACAGACTACTGTCATCACTTCATATTGATGTCGACTATTACTCTGTGTTATATCTTTAAAAAGCGCATCTTTGGATGCTAAATAACAGATTAGTTGAACTGGACAGTGGTAATATCATCATCATTAGTCTCCCAGGGAGCAAAAAGAAGCCATGTAAATACAGATGATATTTATGAGTGTTAAACAAATGCAACAGTTAGAGCTTTGCCATTCAATCTTTAATTAGGTCCCCGTTATTGATCACAAACAGCAGCTAATCAGAAAGTGGTAATTTGGTGCCGTTGCCAAACAAGAAGTGTTCTTATTAATTGTTCCGACAGAAAACAAGAGCAGCCTGCCAAGAAAAAAGTCTACAGGATCAAAAGAGGCTACTGGAAAAAAGCAGGATATGTCTCCACAGCTAATGTTTTCACTAGAGTACTGACAGCTTTTTTTTTTGGACATTTTGGGTCGTCCCCAAAGAAAATCTGATGTTATTTGACTAAAAATGATGCAATTTCACATCATTTTGGACTATTATTATTACAATAGTTATTTAAAAAACACACTGTGTGCCATAAGAAACAATAATCACAAAACATTTGTAAAACAGGCTTACAGTGAATGGATTTGTGAAGCTGTGGTGCACCCTCAGACACTCTGGAGGGGGGGTATGGTTCACATTTTATCTTTGTCTTATCCATATGTTACTATTATCAGTCTGGTTCTTTATCATCTTATAATTTTTTCATTACTAAAGAATTGTTGTTGTTTTTTTTAGATTATATTTAAAAACAAAAAAAATATCCAAAACAGGATTAGATTAGATTTATCATTTAAATGTGACAAGATATTGTTTCTACAGCAGAAACAGAAATGTTTCCATCAGCAAAGTCACTATATAAATGCAATAATATCTCACTGGAAAGAAATCAAAAAATGTCAGTAAAATAAATACTATTCCTGAGAAAGAACTGAGTGAAGTTTAGAAAGAATGAAGAACACAGACATCAGTCAGTATCAGTCCTTCCTCCTGTCCTCTGTCCTCCCTGTGCTGCTGGTATTCAGCCAGTAGCCAGGAGCTACTTGACAGTACTGTGAAAAACCAAAACATGAAAAACCCTGAAGTCTAATGATAAAATTGTGAAATGTGCATTTTGAATGTAGCAGTAAACTGGCATCAAAAAGAGACACACACAAACACGAACGCCCACCAACAACACCTCAACACCCCCCTGTGTGTGTGTGTGTGTGTGTATATATATATATATATTCTATATATACCCCCCTCTTTGAGTTCAGTTGCACTGTTAAGCACACAGTGTTTTTTCTAGAATGACTGCTTTGGGGTAGCAGCGGGTGGCTCTAAATGCACTTTAATACACGGTGCTGCTAACTGCTTGTTCTCTGCTCTTTTGTCTTTTTTTCTCTTAGAATTGATGTTTTTTTATCATTTCTTAAAAAGGGAATGTATATCTTGATCCTTTCTGCTGCTGTTGCACTGCTGTGGGCTGGGAGGAACACTATTTCATTTTTCTATATGCAAATACACACAAAAAAAAGAAAAATGACAATAAAAGAAATCTTGAATGATCTTGAATCTTGAAACTCAAGGCTTCAAAGGTCCACAGATCAGTGGGTGACATCATGGTCCATAGTTTTTTCATGGTCTATGAAGTGGACCATGGGTTTGGGATTATTTAGTGCACCCTCTATGATATTCTAATGTACCAGATATTGTACTACACAGCACAGATATTCTAATTATGCATCAACTAATAGCCACATAACAACCTCTCAAACTGTATAACAACAAACATCTTTTGCATTCATATTTATCATCCATCCATCCATGTAATTGTATCATTTCTGTCCAGTATCCAGCACTGAATAAACTCTAGTAAATGTTGCTGTTGTTATATTTGACTGGAAACTCAGCTTATGCCTTGACTTTTCCTCCTGCAGTCATCTTCCACCTTTCACTCTCTGCTTCTCACTACACTTTCTCTGCTGAGCCTCGCCTTTTTGTCTTAAAGCTGGCTTTTTGTCCAATTATTTCTTGTTGTTTTGTTTATCCTCTCCATTTTCTTCCAAAAAAAAAAACAAACACATTTTCTGTGCATTTTCTTAGCATTACAAGATGTAGCTTTCCTTTGTTTCTTCCTTTCTTTCCTCATCTCCTTGTTTCCTCCCTTCCCCCCTCACTCTGTGCATCCATTTCTCACTCTCCCTCTCTCCTTTTGATCCTTACTGCCTTTTCTCTCCAGCGGTGTTCAAGTCTGATTTGATCTGTCAGTCTGCAGGGCTGCAACACCTCCATGCTTTCACCTAACACGAGCTGACGAAGCCTGCAGACATTTCACCACAGCACATTTCCAGAGCAGAGTATGCTTTTTTGGAGTCCTTATATGTCCCAGATCACTGTCTTCACGACCATACCTCCACCATACTGCTGTCTCTTAGAGTTTTGTATAATCACCTCCATGCTGACAAAGCTCATATGGATAAAACATCCCCAACCTTTTCATTAGATACCAAAGACTTTCCTGCTCCTTGCTACCTTTAATAAGAAATCTCTGCAGCAGTTACTGTGGTGGGAACATTCAAACATCCAGGAATACATTTGGACTTAATTGTACAGTAAAAACTGTTATTTATTAGGAATGAATGATCCTACATTCCTGCAGTCATGTTGAGCATTTTAACCAAACCCTTTCAGAAAAATAGTTTTGCCATTGCAGGTAATTCTTCTTAGGAAATGAATGATAACAGACATGTAGCATTTGAACAATAGCTAAAACAAGGGTAAACCCATTCTTTGTCACAAACATTGGACTGGACACAGTATCATGTCTGTAAACACACATTATAAATCATGCATAAGATGTCTATTAACTGTATCCACACAGTCTGGGAGTTATCACTATCACTTCACTATCTGCCAGAGGACTGTAGGATCTGTACTGGACTTTTGGGATGATCAAGACAAAAGTGATGTCAGTCAGCTAAATGAATAATTTGTCCACAAAACACCAAAACGCTGTATGAGCTGTTAGGACATGTGCTTATTTTCGTTTCTGTTTTTAGGATTAAAGAAAGGATACACTCTACAAAAGTTGACTGTATACATCAATCTGGCTCTTCACACTCATTAATTGCCACATCAATTGCTGTATTATAAGTGAAGAAGAAAGAAAGAAGAAGAAAGTGTATTTCCCAGAATGTCCCTTCCTATCAGAAGGGAGGACAGCTTATGGTCTGAGAGGCACAGCGCAGGCCACCAATACTTCTAAAAGCACATAAACAAAGCAGGAAGACTGAAAACTTGTTTGGCATCATCTTTAACCATCAGACGTCCCGTGTCAATCACACAGAGCTGTTCCACAGCAGACACTCTGACTTGTTAGAGGAAAAAGCACATTAACGATGGCTCAGTTCCATTCAAGTGTCAAAGGAAGCCATAGTGCTGAACCATTACAGAGTCATGAATATGTAAAGACTAACTGGGATCAGCATCATTAATAGAATGAATTGCACTGTGCTTTTCCTGCTTGTGCATATCAGAATGTGTGCTGTCTCTTTACTACATGACCAATTATCACCGTCTCTGTCTACTATGCATCTACAATGACTTTGGCCAGGCTTGACTATGTTTTCTAGCTTTTATTTCTTTACACATTTAAGCAGTTGGCACTAAATGTGAGACGTCCAGGACTACACTCCAGCACCACACACTACTGTGCTATTCCCCAACACCCTGAAGAGGGAGGTTTGGGTCAGTGTTTGTTTATCTGTCGTTTTTGTTCTCACATGGAAAAAGGATGATGTAAAGCAGAGTGCATCCAAAAGGAAATGCTTACTGTGCAGCTGTGTAACTTCATATTAATAAATCAGATCCGGAGTGGATAATTATTCTGGATCAGAAGACTCAGCACACCATGATATGAGGAATAAAAACGTTTGTCTAACCATATTGTTGCCCCGTCCCTGCTAATCTGTCTCTGAACCGTACTGTTGTCACTAAAGCATATATGAAGCACCCAGCGGCTCCCCTGCTGTGAAGACAACACCCCAGCAGGGAGGGAAAAGTCTGCTGACGCCGTCTTGCTTCTCACCGTGTTTACTTCGACGACGGCAAATTTGTGTTCGCTTCACAGCTTACTTTGTTTTTCTGCTGTCAGACGGCAAGGCCTCATACACAGCAGCACAATACCTCCCGGCATCTGGCTACTGATCAAACAGCACAGCTCCGACTATCATCACACTGCACTGTGTGTTAACTTCACTAATAGGCCTAAGAGCGAGAATCTCCTCTAGTTATTAAACAGAGCAGCCGGTTAGATTGAAAATCCCTGCATAACCCTGCTATCTCTGCATTAGGTAAGTGGACATTAAACACTTTATTTCATGTGCAGTAATACAAACAGCATGTTTCATGTACAGCTCCACTGAGGGCCTGATTTATGTATGAATGGATGAAACCTTTTCTGCCCCTGCGAGAGTTTGTCTTGCGTAAGACAGTCGTCCTCTAACTAGGTTTGTTTCTTCATACATTTACTATGAAGGCACATTGTGTTCGTCACATTCACTTGTGTATGCTGATGGATTCAAGTCATTCATTTGTAACAGCTATTAATTAACATAACGACACTGCCTCAGAAGCTTCATTCAGCAAAGCAGAACACCCACATTTATAATCTTCCCTGCAAAGAGACTGTCAGTGAGAAAACTAGTTGAGACGTCCCGTTCTGCAGCAACAGCAGCGGTCGAGATCAGTTACAGCTTATGATTGAGGCTGAACACACAAAGAGTATGTTCTTTAAAACAGCATAAAGCCTACTTATCTGCTCTTTCATTTGTCATTTTATGCTTGAAAGCTCCAGAACAGAGACCTTGAAGTGAGGTTGTTTTGTCAACCACATATGTGAAGCTTCAGGTTTTTGTACATTTCTTTTTTGGAAAAGCTGGCCCTGCAAGACCTAGCTTAAAAGTTTGGACCATGCTTATGATAATGGGGCTTCACGAAACTTTGATTATTCCGCACTACCAGTTGTTTTTAATCATTTTTTGTCTCTTTAGGTCAATGTGAGGAGAATGGCCCCAGGCACACACACTGGAGCTTGTGTGAGCTCACACGCTAACATTCTTTGGCCATTTTCCACTGCAGAAATTCACTGAAACATAATATAACATGGAGCTGCTGTCACAGTCTCTACTATTGCTTCATTGGTTGGGGCATAAGCTCCTAGAACTAAATGTGGGCACTACTCAAGAGGTGATACTACACCTTCTAGGTACTTTCAGGGGTTGCTGGCAATGTAACCACTACTTCACTACTGCATCTTTACAACTAATCCTCCTCCATGAAATGCTTGTTGGACAAACGAAGATGATATCAAGAGCCTAATTCAAATTAGAATAGAGATGGTTACCAGAGAGGGCTTGGATCAGCAGTTGTAAAACAAACTGCAAAGCTACAAAGTGCTTTGACATGCTCTACAGCGTTTTGCTCCATTGACCTGCTCGTATCGAGCCCAGCAGTGTCCTGGATTCTCCTGCATGTCTATAAACGTTTCTCTTCTGTTCACAAAAATGTGAAAGAAAGAAAAAATCATCTTAAATGTTGCATTATTTTCTGTCCCACAACTGCTTATGTCAACCGTGTATCAAACAGTGGATAAAACGGATATATTCAGGCCTGCTTTTTGTCTTTTTTTCATGACGCACTGTATATTCAGAGCATGCTGGTTTGTAACAAGTCAGTGGAAATGCATTGAAGAAGCTTGTGCCAAAGCTTCAGCATGTTCTTAAAGGTTGATTGGGGTTGTTTAGTTCCTGCAGTGAAAAGTCGCTATTTTTGTGAGTTGTGTTTAAGCCTTACATATACTGACAAGCACATAATACAAGAAGTGGGATATAACAGGGCAGTAGTTGCATGAAGTTCCGCTGGAATACACTGAGACAGAAACAATGTGACATGAGAATATTATGGAAAAGGAGGATTGATAAGTATTGATATATAAATGCAACATATGACACAGTGTATATAACAATGATTCAGAGAAGAAGAGCACATATAGGAGATAAACAGGATGCTTCCAGGATGTGTACAGATGTCTTTTAGCATGCCAGAGGAGAAAAGACTCCACATATATTCACTTCACTTTGCACATTCTGTCTCGGTGCCTATCTCGCCCGCTTCCTCGCTGACAGCCCTTCTGCCTCTTTGTCCTGAATGTGTAGTAGTGAGTGCAGTCACCGGGCCACGAACATCAACACAAGTCTTTACAGTTGCAAGTTGCAAAAAAAAATATCACACTATAACAATTTTAGAGATTTCATTATTTCTGCTGTGAAAGCTTGCCACAGTGACAGTCGAGAGGAACCGGAGCTGCAGCAGCGGGTGCTTTATATGCTCCACAGCAACTAGAGATAGCTTTTTTTTTTTCAACACGGTCACAGGAGAGATTCACAGCAAGCTAAATATTGCACACAAATTAGACATATTTTGGCTGTATAAAGCTAGCATGGCTAAGGTGTTGTCATACAGTGAAAACAGCTGCCTGCTGTGGTTGGAAACAAGGCGAATGAGAGTGATGAAATTACAGCAGAAAAGTCAAATTGAAGGCTTTAAAACCAAAACAATGAGCTGAAAGATGCTAAAATGCTCTGCAGAGCTGCCAGGTAACTTGTACACATTACACATGTTTATTTGAGCCATTATGCGTACAAAAATATTGCGAAGTGCGGCTTTAAAGCTAGCCTACATAGCTAAATCATAGTGTAGCACTAGTGAAAGTCATAAAGTCAGCAATCTGACATAGTAGTGGCCACAGATCATACCAGACGAAGTGAGGATGTGTTTAATGCTTATACACTCACCTTTATGTTTCTAACAGGACGATTCTTTACACTGTTTTTATGTAGCTGTGCATAGAGGTCAGAAAGATAAGCGTTTGCTTTTTGTGTGTAATGAGACTACATTAAAAGGTAGATGATCCCTGAATTACAGTGCACTTGTTAAGCAATGATCATTAGCAGTGCTAATTCATTCTGCTTGCAGCCACAGGACTCATGAGTAGAATGGCTAAAATGTGAACTTCAGCATAAATTCATATTAATAAGGCCAGACATGACTGATGACCCCAATCAAGAGCTTAATTACATTTTGTAACATATGGGACTACATTATATGTGACCAGCAATACGGAGGTAGTGGCGCAGCTCTTACCTTGCCGATGTACTGGTAGTCGCTGCCCGTGTACTCCTCCTGCAGGAAAAACTGGTTCCACATCCAGCCTCGTCTCACTCTCTTGAGCACCTTGTCTCCTCTGACTGCTGCTTCACTCCCATCTTCTGTCTCTGTCCTCTGTCCGGTCAGAGACAACGCGTCCAGGTACAGGCCGAGACAGAGCCATACAAGACCCGGTAAGATAGTCCTCATTTTTGCAGAGGCGTATGTACGATGTACTGGTCACAAAGGTTCTATCTTCCCAGTAGGATCTCTCTCAGTTGGGAGATAGGTCGATCAGTCATAGTCCCTCAGGTTTGGACTGACTGGGGGGAAAAGAAGCTGTAAAAGAGGCAGAGGAACGAGGATGAGATAGATGTATGAGTGCAGATTTTTTTCAGATCTTATTGATTTTTAAATATATGTAAATAAAGTTGGGGTCCTGAGGAGGTCCTGACTTCATCAAGACCTGACTGACTAAACCTTTGACATCTCCTATCTGGTGCATTCTGTGAAGATTGTGTATAACCTGATGAGGAGGCACCCAGCCTTGTGTGTGATTAGTGAAATGTGCCATTTTCCTTCATGCATGCTCTTTTAAAGGAGAAATAAGTGACTGCATATACATACACACCACTTTCACCCATCAAACTTCAACTTAGAGTCACCTCAAATTGACACAGATCCAATCTCTACAGCATTTCATAGTTTGCATTGTTGGTATATTAAAATGCTAAGCATGCAGTGACAGTGGGACTGTGCTTGTGTATGTTAGCATACATAAACAAATTTAAGGTCTCTCCACACTCATTCTGTGGAACATTGTTAAGTTGTACAAAGGCATCTGCATCTACATATATAAACATAGCCATTTTTCCCCTGGCAACATTGAATATTCCCATTCATGATAAACAAAGATTTATTTTTTGCCTAGCATAAAGACAAGGAGCTGTGCAGTCATTAGTTACACATGGAGACACATGTTTAACAAAAGCATCCTTTCCACAAGGATGCGGAGCAGCCAGCTGGGGGGGTCCAGGGGTCCAGGGGCAGCCCCCCCCCCCCCCCTCTACCTGAGAAACATTATGGCTGTAAAAGCCCTAACTTGGTGGCATCTGGCACATTCTACAACTATTCCACCATATACACTGATCTTAAACATGTAGTGAATTACTGTAAAGGAGAATTAGGCTTCTTGTGTCTTTCAGCCCCACACAGCCTGTAAACAGCTGTTCATATTTAAAACCAGACTGATCAGAACTTTTACAATTCAGAATCATTAGATCCTTCTTTATTATTTATTTATTTATTTATTGACACTTTCACTGTGAGGTTGATCAAGATGTTGTCACGATGATGTGACTAGAAACATAAATGCACTCTTATCCCATGAAGCTAAACCAGGTTATTTTCAGGGGGAACATGTTTTAATCCCACATCTAATCTGGACTATGTACTGCTTTCAATTCAGTCATTTATAAACCATACACCTCTGACAACAATAAATAATCAACTCAACATGTGAATCCACTGAATCAACTCAACTTCTACTCATCTTCATCTTCATCTTCACTATCATCCTGAGTGTGAGGCGGAGTCTACGTGTTCCTCATATGACACAGTCCTGTTACTTTGACAACATTGCCTGCGATAGGTCTTAGATATGGCTCTGCTGTAAAAAGCACAATGCAAATGAAGATTTTCATTCATTCATGTGGCATGTATGGAAAATGCTGTGCTTCCATTGGACGTTTTAATACTTAATGCACAATGCTACGACTAATGAAGTAGCCTGTCTGTGCAATCAGTGCAATGCTTAATGTGTTGTGTCATCACTTATTTTATAATATTTGTTAGACACTGAAGATGACTCTCTGAACACACCCTCTCAGCTGAACACACACACACACACACACATTCATACAGAGCATGTTGGGGGCGGGACTGATACAGACAGACATGTTTGTGAATCAACATGCTTACAGTGTTTTGAGGTGGAGGCGAGTGGTGGTAAATGTACACACATAGCTAATAACAACTTAATAATCAAAAGTGTTTTTATAGAATAAACTGGCTGGTTTAGATGAGTAGTTGACTATGTGGCTGGCGGCTGGCGGCGCTTATGGAAAGCTCTGCAAAAGCAATAGAGTCAGGCTATCATTTTGTATTAACACAACAAAGGCAGGAATCCATTGAAAAGGCCACATAGAGACTGTAATAACAGCAGAGACAGAGCATTACTGGAACCACTGAGAAGATACAGACAAGGTTGAGGAATATGAAAAAAAGTGTCATGTAATCTTCACTATCTATGACTACTGAAGGCTAATGCTTGAAAAGGCCTTTTATCAAGATGTGCTTTTACACAATGAGTGGAATGAATTATTCATGAATGTACTTTCACTGATGTTAGGTGTAATGATGAAGGTAAAACCAAACACCTTTTTTTTTTTGCACCATCAGTATCTTCTGTGTCAGGATATAAAACTCTTTCTTTAAGCTTCTACTGTCCGTCACCTCAATTCTTCCTTAATAGCTGCACTTTTATACCTCTTCTCTTTAAAGCTCAACTAAATGACGTTTTCAGTAATAACAGTAGACCAAACAACTGTGTGTAATGTGAAAGGAGTCACTTGTAGTGAGAAACCTGCATAATATCCCACATAATTCTTTAAATGGTTATAATATGTAATGAGTGTGACTGAAGAATGGCAGGGTGTCAGGGTCTCTTGTGCTAGCTGCTAAGCGGTACACATAGTTAGACAGAAGCTGTGCTTCACTTGACTGCTGCTGTGTATCAGTTCACATACTTCTTCCACTTTTTGAGTGCATAAGTGTGTTCACACTGAGAAGCATGGAAAAATGCGGTACGATGCGAGTACCCTCAAAATGGTCAAAAAGTTGAGTGTGGAACTACGGGCACTCCTCGCCCTCAATGGTCGCCATCTTGGCTACGTAGCAGAAGGGGAGGGACCAATTTTCAAACAGGAAATGGCGGCCTGGTACTTTCTAACTATGCTGAACATCATCACATTATACTAATGTGAGCTATACATGTGTTTCTTAGCACTAAGCACCACTGTACTGTTGTTGGATATTTAGCCATCAGTATATTTTGGGGTAAATTTAATTCATTTATATAATACTTAATTTTAATTTAATGGTAGTGTGAACGCTAATGCTAGCTAATGCTAACTGGCGACCATCATTTCCGGTAAGTTCTGTGTTTGATTTCAGACAACACTACCCTGTCAAAATGTGCACATTATGCCAGTAAGTAGACAGTGTTTATGTGTGCTTCTGACTATACACTGAACTGAGTCACCTTGGTGCTTCCTAGCATGTTGTGTAGCTCCGTAAACCAAAGCTTTAGGAATAATATTAGTTTATAGAATTTGTTCATTTATTGTTAAATTGAATTTGTTTTGGATTCAATCCATATGTTAATGTTGAGTTTTACTGACTTAATCGTTTTAACTGGTTCAACCAGGCAGGAATGTTTAAGCCACATTTCTGTCATCTTTCCATCAGGTGTTTAAATCACTGCCTCAACTTCATGCCTGAGGCGAGTATAAACGTAAAAGCAAGAGAACAGAGCTCTCACTGGAAATTGCCTTTACAGATTTCAAGTCTGGTCACAAGAAATAACATGTAGGTCCTGTTGTGAGCTGGTTGTCTGCAGTCTGTAGGTGTAGGACGAGAAGAGACTCACACCTGTGGTATGTGGGGTACTGTATGCGTTCCTCCATGAACTAATATAAATGCAGCAACACAGATCCTTCACTACATACGCAGACTGAGCACATCTCATTCCTCTCTCTCTCTCTCTCTCTCTCTCCTGCAAACATCATTTCAGGAAGACAAATTGCTTTGGCTTTAAATAAACATTTCCCTCCCAAAAAAAATCAAATTGACTACTAACTTAGTGGTTGTAGTATCTGAAAAAAAAAAAAAAACACATCCCCAAAACACTGTCTTTTGTGCACTTAAAAACTGCACTGGATCAATAAATCCATACACATTCAACGTTGAAGGATCTGGAAGGAACGCTTACACAGCAATTACTGCACTGAAAGGAAATGTGCTTTTATCTTCCCACACACACACACACACGCAGCTCGGTCAGTGTCTTGCTGCAACAAGCAGAAAAATAGTGTTCTTTTTTATCTGAGGTACTTTCCATACCAATGTAACCCATTTCGTTCCGTAAACACGGCATGGCACCCGTTTTCTTCACCAAGATCAATGTCAGGATTTTCTTTTTTTTTTTTGAAAAAGACTTCTGGGACAATAAAGAGTCAGGATGTGCTTCTTTTCGAGGGCCGCTCATCAAGGAAAAGCAGACATGATCAGGAACAGACTGATTAAAATGACTCGGTGACTAATCAACAAATTACCTTCATTGTGCACTGGCCTCACACTGCTTGATTTTGAAGGATCAACCGCCTCATCAATTCACTTTTTCAGCACTAGGGTGCAGCCCTGACATATAACAGTGGTTTCTAACCGTCAGCCATCACATCATGACTGTGGAGGGTAGCTTGACTAGCTCTCGTCATGAAAGCAGCTTATTCTGATCACTCCTACATTGTAGAGAGACTAGAAGATCCAAAGACTATGCCATGACATTTAAGACACTTACTTCATGTTACCCTTCATGTTAATTTCATAGTTTCAGCCCTAAACTGATGAATCACAAAGCATTCTCACCCTTCTCTTCCTTCTCTGTCTTTATGTCTCATGTTTCCTCCCCCTCTCTCTTTCCAAGTACGGCATTAGTCCCATTAAGTTTGTGCTTTATGAAAAGGGTTTAATTGAATCAGGTGAACGACACACAGGAGACTTATTGATTCTGGCTGGATGCTTTCACTCTGTTTTTAACGAGTCTTACCGCTCCATTATAGTGCAGCGAAAGAGGCCGGAGCCTTCCAATTTTTGCACTTCTTGGGATTTCCCCCCTTTCGTCTAGTGAGTAGCTGAGTATGTGTAAAGTCACCAAAATGTTTGAAGCGCTGTTGTGCTCATCTACGTCAAAGCCCTCGAGTAGCTATCGCCAAAATCACAGCGGGTGAACTCTACACGTCTACCGATAATTCATTTTCACTTCAGTCCTTTTTGACGTAGTGTTCTATTCAGCGCCTTGTGTTTGTGTACAGGGTGTTAGATTTTTTTTTTAACAGCCAGACAACAGATGCCTGCATCTGCGGAGCCTGAAAGAAAAGCCTTGACAGACAGATTTTATTGATAGTTTTCATCACAAAACAGTTTGAGGGTGTTCAAGGATCTTGAAAAGAGTGAACAGTTGACCATTGTAAAGACCATGCTTCTATTTTTTGCACATTTAGGCTAAGTTACTAAATCACTGCTGGTTATTTTTCAAAACATTCCAAAGCGATTCAGAGTTTTGAACGTTATCTCCACTTTTCTAAATATCCAAGGATTTCCATTCATTTCAAGAAGTTATGAAAATCAACTTTAAAACACTTTTGAGATAGCAAATCCATTATATTGTTATTGCCACTTTCTGAAAAAAAAAAAAAAATCCCTGAAATGCCACAAAAGAAAAGCCATATATGTGCAAGGACGAGATGGAGGAGATCATCTATCAGGGAGGACGGGAAAACTGCAGATCTAGACCAACATGTTGATCATCTGGAACAATATTCTTGCATGATTTGAGTATAAGTGGACTTGAGACAAGACATCAAACATAGGCCAGGCCTACAGCTGGCTGAAAAGGTGCAGACACCCTGCTGAGTGAATTACCCTCTTTAGAAAAGCAGGTATTTCAAATCTTTCAAAATGAAAATGTGAATATAAAGCAGTGTGATTTCAGCTTGCCATACATTTCCTAGGAAGGACAGTCAGACAAAGCCCATAACGGTGGGGCACTCTGTGAAAAGCCAAACTGTCATACAGAGGTATGTCAGAAAGCTGCGGGGGGAAAGCTGCAGGTGACTGAGGCACACCTTGGCTCTCATAGTTCTTCAGATATTGGAAAAAATACATATGCAAATATTTTTTAAAAAGCTAGAAGACTTCATCACAAATCATAATGCAGTGTGTGAACAGCAATATGAGTTTAGAACTAATAGAACACAACTTCATTTGTACTAATTGATAAATGAATGAGCTGCAGTGTTGGACATCCTGTAGTTATTCCACCAGCTAAATGTGTGTGATTATCAGATTGCTTCCTACATCACAAACTTTCCAAACACTCTTGTGTGTGTGTCTTCTCATCCAGAGTAGCTTGTGAACACTTTGTAAGAGAACCATGTCGCTGTACAAACTCTCGACAGTTGTTTAAATCTACCAGCAGATGAACTTGAGCACCATCTGCTCAAAGGGCTTAACTCTGTAAACGCAGCCATTGCTTTAACTGCATGTAAACAAAGCAGGACTGATACTACAGTGATCAGTCACTGTAAGATTATAGCGGGGAAAAGCTAAAAGAAGAACGTGGCAAGAACTGATTAAAGCATCTTTTCTAATCTTTGGGTTGAGACTTCATTGCAAAATGGGACGACAAGAAATTTGCTAAAAACAGAAACACGTTTTTTTGAAAGTGGCTATAATCTATATAACAATGTATCGAATGAATGTGAGAGGTAGTCGCTTGTAGTGATGAGCTGACAGAATTATCAGTGACTCTGCAGCTCCTCTCGGCTTCATGGAACTTTGTCTCAGCTCATTGTTTATCTGTCTGGCTGCATCTTTACTGTTCTGGTTCACTCTCAGTGCTCTTATAGCGTCTCTCAGCCGCAGCAGGCAGCTGTTTTCAGAGAAAAAGCTGTAAAAACCCGCTGTACACTACATGCTCAGCACCAAACGGCCTACACACACAGTTAGCCTCCATGAATAGAAGGGTTTTCAGGCCTTTTTAAAAAAAAGAGTCTAGGGTGTGTGCTGCCCTCAGATGGTTAGGAAGGCTGTTCCACAAGCGTGGTGCAGCAGAGCAGAGGGCTTGATCCCCCATGGTGCGGAGCTTGGTACTGTAGCAACAAGCTGCTTGGCAGATCTGAGGATGCAGGTGGAGGTTTGTGGTATGGTCAGTTCCTGTAGGTAGGGAGGAGCATGTCAGCTGATGGATTTGTATGTGAGTAGCAGGGTTTTGTAATCAGTTGTGAAGGAGACGAGGAGCCAGTGCAATGAAAACAGAATTGGTGTTATAAGTTCTGAATGTACTGGAGCTTCTGGGATCCCTGTAAAGAGTGTCTTCTCCAACACCTTGGACAGGAAAGGGAGGTTGGAGATAGGTCTGTGGCTGGAAAGAACTTCTGGGTCCAGGGTGGGCCTCATGAGGAGGGGGCGGATGATTGTGACCTTGAGGACGGATGGAACACTACCAGTTTGAAGGGAGAGGTTGACAGTTTGGGTGATGAGGGGGGCTGAGAATGGGGAACGTATGATTTGAGCAGAGCTGTGGGGATGGGGGTCCAGGGCACGACTACAAGGTTTCATCTTCCTGAGGATTTCCTCAATGTAGCTCTGCCTGATGCCAGTGAAGTAGAGTAGAGAGGGCGAACTCCCAGACAAGAGGGTCGATGACAGGATGAGGCAGAGAGGAAGAGCTGGACATCAGAGAGAGGATGTTGTTTAGCAGCTGAAGAGCCAGCACTTGGTAGAGAGTAAAAACAGAGCTAAAAGAGAGTGAATATCGCTGCCCCTCAGTGGCCAAAATCATTTATTGCAGGTTTAAACTCATTTATATTAAGTTCAATTTCATATCATCACATTGGAAATTGCCATCCACATTTTTACATTTTACAAACGGTCAATAAATTGAGAAAATATCTGGCATTGATGATGGTTGTCGTGTCATTTAAAGAATCCAATGACAACAAATGTCTACACTGTCAAAGACTGAGATTGCAAAGATGCTGATCTAATATTGAAGCCCCAAGACCAAAGAGGTTGGGAAGAAGCTGTGGTTTAGATCATTATGTCCCATGTCTGCACTGCGCTGCACATCAGCAGTTAGTTAACAGAGAAATCTTCAGATTCCAAAACAACTGCCAGCCACGGCAACCAAGTGAGTGATGCATTCGTCCAGCCTGGTGGAGAAAGAACTGTCAATCATAATTCTACAACCTACTTTAAATGACATAATGTGATATAATGAGGCTTCCAAAAATCTAGTGTCCTCCCCCCCCCCCCCCATAATGAAGCAGTGAGCTCTTTTTCACAAAGAGCACAGAAATTAGTGAGTCTGTTCAATTATTTTGAGACTCAAGCTGTGCAAGCTCCTAACAGCTGCCACATATCACTTGTAAGTTTTCAACTCCATGCAGTTGAAACTTGGTGGCCTTTTCACACAAACACAAGTGCATTTAGGTGGCCTGTATGAGTTGATATGGATAAAACAGTAGTGAGAGTGTTATTACAGCAGTCTGGATTCATGCAGCAGTCTTGGCTAGTTTAGAGCAGCAGCACAGGCCATCATGATATTTCCTCTCCCACCTCCTCCTCCTTTGTCTTTACAAACAGTGATAAATGTTCATGACCTTCAGGTGACAATCACGGTGCCTCTCTACCTCTGTCGCCTCCATCTCCCGCTTTTCCTGAAGCATGGCTGTGTGTGTGTGTGTGTGTGTGTGTGTGTTACCACCTTGCAGACAGCCACTGAGACCTCTGACAACTCCCAGAGGACCAATTAGAGGTGAAAAAAGGAGAATGTCAGCCACCGAGCAGCTTGTGTGTGTGTGTATCTGTGTGTGTGTGTGTGTGAGAGAGAGAGAGAGAGAGAGAGGGAGACAAGTACAAACCCAGCCACCCCTTTCCATCAGAATAGACCAGCCATCTGAGAGCAGCCAACAGCATCCACACTGACTCTCCAGTTTTAACTCACACTCGCTGTGTCTCCCTCAAACACACACACACACAAACACTGAAACACACACATGCACACACACACACACACACACACGCTCTCACAGAGCCGTCAGACAGTCCGGTCCCTGGTCCTTGGGAGTGTGAGTCTCATTATGAATAAACCATAGATGAGGTGCAGAAGTTGCACCTTGACTTTAGAGACTTGACTGCAAGTTTTTAAAGAGTAAACTTTTTCAGCAACTTTTTTTTTTTTTTGTGATCCACATGACATTACCATGAATCATTCTCTTTCATACAGAACAGATATTACAAGTCAGTCAGTCAGTCTGTTAACCAGCCAGTGCATCTACCTATCAGTCTATCAGTCAGTCAGTCAGTCATTCTGTCAGTCGTCTAGTTAGATATTCAGTCTGAGGAAACATCTAGAGCGCTAGTCAGTAAGTAACCCAGTTTTTCGGCTTTGTGTATGTAAACATCATAACTGGGTTAGAATTGGTTTGAGAAACCTAGATAACGCTCATTTAAAATAAGTCACAGTGGCGTGGAAACAACTTCCTGCTCCCACGTTTCATATCTGTAAAAATTCAAACGTTTTGATGTGTGAACTGCATATTATCATTACTGGTGAGATGACCAAGTATAAGGTAACCGGTTTTATGTGACACATCACAGTACTTCATCACACCGATCCAAAACATTCACACAAAAAAATCTAATACTGCCAAAAAGGCGAGCCATCGCGGAGAGGGATGAGACGGGGATAACCGTGCACACGCTTTCGGGAAAAATGTTCCCTCGAAAGCATTCACGGCGTTTCCCTCGCTTGTACAAAGGGACGGAAGAAGTCGTGTGAAGAATGAAAAAGAGAAGAGTTCAAAATCTTCCCTACTTGCTTGGGAGCAGCTCTCCTCTATTCTGTTGTCTTAGCAGTTTTGGGGGAAGAGGACGCTTTCCGACACTTCACAAGCGCTCTGAAGCATACTGACACCTTAAAGAGTCCACAGTCGATGCTAGATGAAGAGTCTAGAGACTACACATTTCATGACGGTCCATGCAGTGATTCTCAAGGTTATTTATTTAGGACCAAAGGAAAAAACCGACTGACCGATCAATCAACACCGCTATCCCTGGAGCTATGATGCAAGTATGGCTGAAAAAGACCAAGAGTATTTATTGAACTGTTTGCTTGAGTTCATCAATATGCACTCGAACATTTCTTATTCGTTTTTCTTATTATTCTGTAATATTCCAGTACATTTCAGCTGCATCTCAGACTCCCAGAAGAAGCAGACTTCTAACCCTTCTGAATTCTCTAAAAAGGTATTCACTGCTCAAATCTGAGGCTTGTGGATTAAAAGTCATGCGAGTCGCTGCTCGTTTGCTCTCTCTTGGATTTCAAACAGACATAATATGGCTGCGGTTGTAACACTGAGGCTGTACTTTGACAATCGTCTTTTGACTGTACTTTGACGTACTGCAGTCAGCTTTTTCTTTTTTTTTTTCGTTCTTGGATGGAATTTCTGTTCCATCTCAGTTTATCTTGATATACTGGTGGACACTTAAGGTCAGTCTGGCCTTGCTTTGGGTGAAAATCACTTGTTTGTGTGTGTGTGTGTGTGTGTTCGACTAACCCCTGACAACCTTTGTATCTAGCTGCAGTGTGGCTGGACTCATGAAAACAGTTTGTCCCCAAACTGTTCTCTTAGCTTTTATGAAACTGTTATAAAAAAAGGAGGACAGATTAATACACAGTTAGTACACTACTGCATATTAATCCTGTATGAAAGAACTGTGTCAAATAATCTACAAGAAAAATATACAAAATACTTTATTCTTGAAGCATGAGCTTTGATTAATGTAGGACTTCCCCCTAATAGTTGACCAAACCGTCTTCGTAGACTGATCAGAGTTGTACAACCCTGTCATGAGGGAGCACAAGCGAGCGAGCGAGCTACAGAGTGAATGAAGAGAGCGAGCGGCATAGCGAAAACAAAGCTGGAGAATGAAAGAAATTTAAAAAAAATTTCTAGTTGTTTTAATGCGGTTACATTCTAAAGCACAAATAAACGGGCCCACATCCCCGCACACCTCTGCACAACCCTGCAGGGAGCTGTCTCAATGCCTGAGTTGATGTCATCGCGACAGCCGGCTTCAGGCTGCAGCTGCTCAGGATGACCAGCAGGTCCTCCTCTGCGTGCAGCCGGGCCGCGGCGTGCGCAGACACGGGGACGAGCCGGAGGACGGCCGCTGCTTCAAACCTGAATTGTGGCGACCCGTCTGCAATCCAGAGAGAGACGCATCAAGAGCAGCCTGTCAGAGAGTGGGAGGATTTCTGCCGAAAAACAAGCAGCGAGACCTGGAGAGACATGAGAGCAGCTGCTCGCTAACAGCTAACAACACGTGTGTTTACAGCAGAGAGCAGCAGGGAGGACAGACGTCTCACTCTGAAGACTGCCTTTTTGTCTTTTTGAGCTCTTTATCTGCTTCAGTGGGTTTTGGCAGGTTGATATATTCTGTTTGTGCAGTAGTGTCTAGAAATGCACGATATTATCAGCTCGGTATCGGCCGATAAAAGCTCTAAAATGAAATATCGGCATTGGCCATTTCTGCCAATTATAAGAGGGCGATTTGTTGCCATCCCCTCTGCTGCCTGACTGTGCTTCTGTAGTCTAAACGTCTAACTTTATTCCAGAGTTGTCACCAACTCCTCAGCGGGAATGCTGGTCTGCATCTGGCAGACAAGCTTGAGAGAATAACTGCTGTCTCTTCACTTGAGCTGCTCATTCAGCGGTGAAGCAGTGATCAGCTTGATTCGGCGGCGGGCATGACATGATTGCGTTACCACGGTAATGCGGTAACCATGGCAGTTCTTTATAACACATTAAAGCCTTATTTAAATGAACCCCTACTAGTCAGGCAAAAAGGGACACAATTGATTGTTATTGATCATGACTCTCACATGACCACTTAACCACTATGAGGTATAGTGCAGGATAAGTGTTAATATTACAAAGCTGTTTGTGTTTACTAACTGCTGACGGCCATTTTGGAAGAGCTTCTGATTTTCTTTTACAGCTAAGCAGCAGAAGAACAGGAAGACAACTGGAGGAGAGGGAGGACCAATGGCACGTCAGTATTTACAGAGACATGGCCTATGAGTTGACCAGTCAATTTCATACAAAGATTACTAGAGAGATGTGGTTGATTCATTTTCAATGGTTACTAGGAAACGACAAATTTCTACCAATGTGAGCTGAAGTCAGTCCTGCAAGACTCAGCAAGTGTGTCTATAAATGCAGATGCTGATGAAAGGAAGGAGGCTCACACTGGCCCAGTCTCTGTTTTCTAAGGACAGCACCAGCTACCTCAGCTGTTCAATATTCAATGTGTCCAGGAAGCCCTTTGTTACAAAGCAGAGATCAATAATTCTAACATATAAATATACACACATAGACACACACACACACACACACACACACACACACAGGAGCAGTGATCTTGGCGTATGACAGGCAACTAGTGTGTAGGTCAGTGTGTGGTCCGCAGGCCATCACATAGCATCCTGACTCTGTTCTCAACACTCCTGCTGTGATCAAGACTCTTATTATCATCAGCAGCCTCTCTGATGCTTCCAGATACAGCAAAGAATACAAAATCAGCACATCAATTCTTTCTGGAAAAAATAAAATCCCAAAACAGGTTTATTAACCTGTGGAGGGGAATGCAAAAGTAAAGATTCACAAGTCTCAGGGGTCCACATTAGTTTGAGTCTAACAATGTTTTTGTGAGAGAACAAAGAATTCCAATGAAAATAACATGATGGGTCCACAAAACTGACTGTAATATATTTTCCTGACCTTGGTCTCAGTGAAACCAACATCTGAGACCAATCTCAAACTCCAACCTTCATTTAGGTTGCTTCACCCTCAATGAACCCAAACCTATCTGTAGCTTTATTTGTTTTATTTGCCGACCTCTAACCTCTAACAAAGAGTTTGATGTTACAAACACAGAGAATGGCGTGTCAAATTCTTGCTGTTGTAAAGAAGATCATCTTCAGCAACGCTTTCTGGATTTTAAAATCTATATCCACTTCCCAGACACTTCTGATTAAGAGGAAATGGGTCATTGCTTGGCTCTCAGTTCCTCTGTGACTAAATTAACATCACCTTAGAGTTTCTCTAACCAGAATACAGAGTATGGAGTCCTATTTTGCTATATTAAAAGGCACAAGAAGCTTCACATTGGCACTGGTACATAGGAGATATTCTCACATGAGTTTTTTCAGAGTCTAGCTGTAAGCAAAGTAAAGCTGTCTGTCTCATTCTGATGCACCGAGTTGGACTGGACATTACTGTTGCCGACGGGGAAAACATCCACTGCAACGGCTGTCGATTCTGGTAATTGCTGAGAACTACAGTTGGAGTGTGTTTTTTTTTCCTCCACTGGCCATAAGGGACCAAACTATGAGCTCATGGGCCCATCTGAACTACAGATGATGAACTTAATCACCTGATTTCAGTTCTAAAAGTCTTTAATCCACAAAGCCATTTGTTCACTATAGGAGAGAGTGCACCAATATGAACTGAGTCAAAGTGAAATACTTGCTAAGTAAAGCCTGCGGTGCTAACACAGATTTCATGTAGCACACTTTAGAAATGTTGCTTCCCCTATCTGCATAAAAAAATATGGGAAATTACATGGAAAAGTTATAGAAAATACATCAAAATATTATACTAAATATTAAAAAGCATCACAATAAGCTGCTTTGATGTTGCATAGAGTAATAAGAAAGAAATATTCGTCTCATTCTTTATCAACTGAGAGTTGAAGCAGGTCATTATATCATTAAAGCACCAGTGCACACAGGGAGCCACATGCAATTTTGATAAAATGGCATAATTTATGGCTTTTTATGATATGGCTATAGTTATTACTCTTTTGCTCAGGCTGCTGTCACCTTTACTACAATATTCATTTGAAAAGGTAAGATTATTTTGTACGAGCAGAAAATCATTTCTCAGATATGAGTCCAGACTGTGTTCAAACAGAGGATGATTATACTGTGCTTTGATAGTGACTCTCCTAAATACATGCTCACGACTCATCGCACATGCAGATTATTACAAATGACTTCCGATATGTTATATGCATATGATATCTCCAAATATTACACATCAGCACTGCAAGCTCAAAATGTCTCAGTTTCTGGTAGCAACACAGCAGTCTCACTTGGCTTAGAGACGCGCTGACTTGACTTTCAACACAGCTCTGAATCTCAAAGAATCTGCCGTTTTGCTTGCAGAGACATCTACACATGACTTGCTCTAAACACCACGGAGTGCCTGCACTCCTTTGCAGTATACTGTATATAGTCAGCCTGCGCTGAGCAAGTCACACTCACATCTATCGTCATGGCCAGAAGTCATGCAATAGTGCTTGTGAACATATTCAAAGTTAGAGTTGGAAAAATAACACAGGCTGCTCTGTACATGTGCAGCTGTAAAGCTTGAATTGCTGGTCTCCAAAAATCACTGTGTTCACAAGTTATCTTGTCTGAAAATCAAACGCGGAAAAGAAACAACAAGCAAAATGTAAAATGAGGATTTTAGTGAATTAAAAAGACTTCAAGTATTGAAGCAAACAAGCATCGACTATCATCTGTGGAACAACCTGCAGCAAACTTCATTAAGCAAACACAAAGACAGAAGCTGTGACTGGATGGGGTTCTGGACTCCTAAGACTAGTGGACAGCAAAGAGAGACATTTACTTTTTCTACTGCAAACCAAGTTTGATTTCATTGTATGTAAATTTAATAAGGCTGAGTGGACCTAGACGCTTTTCAAACAGTGAAATGGTTATTTATAAAGCCTTAAAAGCCACTCCACAGACTGTCCATCCATATAAATGCTCTCACATCTTCCAAACAAAACCTTTTTCTCAAACTAGTTGAAAAACAGACAGGTGTGTCGGCACTGTTCCCATTATCCTGTAGCGGTGTCCATTATACTTCTCATGAAATGGTCAAAATGAGGCTGAACATTGGACTTCCATTCATCAGGTGGACACATACATGACTGAGTGAATGTTAATGTCCCTCTGTGTCTGCTTAGTAAGGTGCTAATCTATCACGTTATGTTTGCTCTGCTGCCTCCAATTGGCTAAAAAGGCTTTAATCTCAGTCAGATACTTCAGCTTTAACAAACAGCTCGTCCATTTAGCTCCCGCTAGCTAAAAGCAACAAAACACCATCAGAATGAAGAGTTCAGGCCACGTTTCGAGGTCGCTCGGCGTTTAAGGAAATCATTGACCTTGTTGATGGGGTTGCTCACAATGTGACAGTGGAGCTGGTGACTGGAATGAACTGACTGGTACTGACACCTCATTTCCAGGCAGCCACTGTGATTGTTATTACACTGTTAGAATGTGGTTTTATATTAGTGTCTACTACCTAAAGCACAGAGGATAGTTACATGATTTGACTTTTCTAGCCTTCCATGTCCAGTCCGTCCCCTCTGGTACAGATATATTGGGTGTGTGGAGGCGGGGCTGTACATGCAAAAGCTCTCAACTGTGTGTGTCCTTACAGTGACCTACATATATGGTATTTAGCCAAGTAGTTTGGACAATGAGAGTAAATGCATATTAAGATCTTCACCACATGCAAACTAAATGACATGCAGGCTTTGATCTGAATGGGACGTAAATATAAAGCTCTCTCTCTGCATTATACTGGGACCCATTTACCAGCAGGCTTTTAGTGGTGTGTAACGGTTCACAGGAACTGACAAAGCACACAACAGGACGTGTACATCGTAGGTCATGTAATCCCTGCCCCCTGTGCTTGACCCCGACACACACACATATACACACACACACACACACACACTCAGTGGGGCGACCCATTCCCAGCAATTACAAAGCCCCAACCGACCTAATCCACCATGCAACCTGAGCTGCTTTAATCTGAACAAAGGGGAGATAATAGATGTTGAAATGTGTATGTGTGTGTGTGTGTGTGGGGGGGGGGTTATCCTACTTTTGGGGACACATATCAGACTTGGAGATGGCTCGTCCAATTGGGGACCCAAATGGTTTCTGGGTCAGTGGTTAAGGTTAGGGTTAGGGTAAGTCTCCAGGAGATGAATGTGTGTGTGAGAGGTGCGTTTGGTTTAACTATCACGCAAAACCAAGTTTGACTTTAACGTCTTCACAGAGAGTAAAGTCTGCTGGTTTAGTCTTTTTTTTTTTGGGGGTCTGGCAGGTAAACTGGAAGGTCCTCACAAGAATATGTTTCACTTCATGTTTCAGTTTGTGTGAGCTCTGATGACTGTTGCCATGTGCATCAACAACAATTAGTGATGGATAGTGTTGTTGCTACCAGATGGTACTTTAGGATTTACAGTGTTATGTAACTACAGAGAAGGCTTGGGGTGCGGGGGGGGGTCAGCAGGACTGAGGAAGATGAGAGACCTGACACAACACGAGCAGCTTTTATCACACACCAGCAGAACCCAAAACACAGCGGGAGACAGTTTGGAATTTTAGAAAAATCATTGACCTGAAATCCGTGCGAGCCAACGTCAGAGTCTCTTCCTCTGGTGGTCCAAATTTCTCTGGACACAGGGAGTTGACACTTTTATATTTTGCTAGGGCTGCAGCTAATGATTATTTTTATCATGACTGATCTGTTTATTTGTTCAGATCCCCATTAGCTGTGTCCTAAAGCACAGCTGCTCTTCCTGGGCTACACATTTAAAAACATACATTAAACATTACAGTTAACACAAATACCATACAAAAGACATGTATCACAGAATAATGTTAATATATATCTGTCAAATAAATCTATAAACTGCCACAAAATAGTGAAGAATGTCCATCAAGTTTTCCCAAAGCACAAGGTGACATCAGGATGTGACTGGTTACTAAAAAATGACTAATAACTAAAAACTTTATTTCTTCTATTTAACTGTTCAGTTTTCTACCTACAAGATCATCTAAATGCTTCTTCAAAGTTTTTTCTACTATTATATATATCTATTCTATTTTAGTGTAAAACATCTGAATCGATGACAGCAAGTCTAAGAAATACCAGAACCTATGTAATAGTGCAGAGAAACAGAGAAAAGCAACACATCCTCACATTTTAGAAGCTGGAACTATCAAATGTTTGTCTTTTTTTTCTTCTTGATCAATGACTTAAACGATGAGTCACAGTTAGATTTCATTCACAAATGTTCCCACAGATGATAAACCAACAACTGAGTGAAACTGCATAAACTACCTGAGTGGCAGAAAGTGGAGATTTACATGTAGATCATACTAAGAAGTGTGTGCAGGCTAAAGAATCCTGCCAGCATTCCTAATTAAGTATTTTCCTACAGAGTTGAACTTTGGTGAACTCTGGAATATGGATTCTCCTGATCACTGGCTTCCATATATTCTACTTGTCATTCATGGTATTTTCCAGTGGTGTTTCTCGTGCTGTGGTTGTTAGTTGTGTTCACATAATGTTTATATAAGCCCTATTCTTATGTATACCTTAAAGTAGTAGTGCTAGCTGCTGCAGGCATCATTAAAGACCTTAAACAAATCTAATTTCCATCTAGTTCAGTGCTTCACTTCAGTAAACTTTCCTCTGAACTGGGTGTGTGAGGCTCTGCTGGACTCAATAACAAAAAGAAAAAGTCTTATCATGCCTTGTACTAATATTTAAGACAAAGGCTTGTTTTTTTTTAAGACGGTAACATTTACTTGTTAAGGTTCCAACAGGAAAACTTTGAGTCTGACTTTGTCTGCCAGTGTAAAAGCTGCTTTGTGTGTGACTTGTGTTTACGGGGGTCTGTAGTGCTGCTCTGTTTGCACTTCTTTCATTCACAAGGACATTTTATCATGAGAACCTCTGTTTTATGGCTGCCAGAGAGTTGAGAAACAGCAGGAACACACAGCGACAGAGACAAGGCTTTTGTCACTCGTCTTTGGAATGTAGAGGACCATTACTATGCAAATCAACAAACATCTACCCTTGTAAACTGCTGTGTGTTTACATGAGTTTGTAAAGGGGCAAGGACATGGTTAAAAGAGTGTCAAAACACACAAACAAGACAAAGCTCAGTTCATAGAAAGCTTCCTGTTGAAATGAACATCTCAGCTCTGATCTAATCATCCACTTGAATTTGCCCTCTTACGTGCATTTGTCTCATCCCCCTTTTTCTGTACATTACATCCTCCTTCTCACTGCAGGGATCAGAGCAGCTTCCTCTTATCTTAATCTCTTCTACAAGGGATGAATCCAATTTGGAAGCAGTTTAGGAGTCGAGTCAGAAAAAAATCAACTTGTTCCAGAAACCACAATCAAATATTTATGTTGAGCCAGCTCCAGCTTCCACACCACTCCTTTCTATGTCATGTCCAAAAAGTGACCAAGTTCAGCACTCTCTGAGCTCAAACTACAGCTCCAGCTGATAAAGAAAGAGGGAGCACAAGTCCTTATTCACAAAGAAACCATTTCAACACTGTGCACACATAGAGAGCCAGCATCTCTGACAACCAAAAAAAATCCTTTTAAATTCAAAGGGAGTAACAAGCTTATATATGTATGTATGTATATGTGTGTGTCATTTCAAGAAAATGAAACTTCCAGTTGTATCTAGCTATGTGTTTTGTGTCCATTTCAGTACAATGGAGGTGAGTGGAATTGTGTTTGCAGTGCAGGAAATAAAAATCAACAGCAACATCTCTTTCCAAAATTGATGTCCTTGTAAACCTGGATAATTCACAGACCTCACAGTATACTGTTTGTAGTGGAAATAGTCTCTACTCTAGAAATAGTGCCTATGGTAAGTGAGAAAACATGCCTTTGTAGTTTGGCTCAACAAACCTTTTAACAAGGTCTGAATGATCTAATAATAGAGGTTTGTCATATGATTGTCTTTGGGCTGTTTTAGATGTTGGACACGTGTGTGTGTGCTCAGTTATTATCTAAACTGAACCTTAAAAATATGAAAAATATGATCGATTCCCGTACATATAGAGAGTGTACAGTCATTGTACAGGAGGACTATTTCATTCCCAGAACAGCACTAAAAAACACCAGTAATACCAAGTTTTTAAATGGCCCACAACTAGATCAATGAATTCTGATCTGAAAGAGACCAGACAGTCAGATATGATCTTAATATATCCAGAGATAATTGGACCAGATTCAAAATACGCTAGAGATCAATAATACTTGATACATCAGCGATGAACAGGTGGCAACACATACCTGCTCAGATCCACTCTGGCACTAGAAGTGACACTTCATCATTAGAAACCAACGTGACTTGGATTAGGCCTCGGTTAGCAGAAAGCGGACCAGTGAAGACCTCTAGCTCAACCATTTACATCCATCATCTCCGTCTAGAGAGAAAAAATCTTTCGCACATTCCGGAGTGAACTGGGGCAACTGGTGGTACGGCTTTAAGAAATCACACTCTGATGACCTGTCCAATGAGAGCCGCCTCCTTTACTGGATGGATGGAGTGAAGATCAGTGTTAGCGGTTCACAGCCTTGATAGTGGGCGGTGGCTAAAAAAAAAAGTAGTAGTACAGTACATTATCTAAGCGAGCGGTATATATGCTGTGTGAGGGCACGGCGGGTGGAGAGCATTTGGCTTTATGTGGTCGTCTATCGTCCTTAGGGAAGCGTCGTCAGTAATTCACATTAATAACCGTACCAGTCATGTTCTTGCCAGTCGGGCTGCAGCTCCCTTACAACAAGTCTAACTATTAAATAAGTAACTAATTACAGATATAGGACTTGTGGTTCTATTTCTACTGTTCCAGCCAAAATATGTAGTATTTTCTATTTAAAGCATCACACAGAGGAATACGCTGAAGATAAAAACTGGGCCAGAAAACATGTAAAAAAAAATAAAAACCTGACAACCCATCTAGAGCAATGTAATAAAATCTCTCTTTGAAACACAGCCTCTTTTATTATCCTGTTTCATCACAGCACAATGTCCTGTCTAATTCAATCCAATGAAAGTGAACCATAATCAAAAAATGAATAAAACTGAACAACTTAGCCTGTGTCTTTGTACTATTATAGCATTCAACAGTTCTGTGTGAAATACAGTTATCATCAGGGGCTGGTTTGTGAGGGAGTCGATTAATTAACTATTCTGTTTTAAACTACTTTTTTTTTGCCAAAATATTCTCTGTATCACATGCTTCTGCTTTCACCTCTGATTAAGGCAGACAAAAGCCTGATGAGAACCACTTCACACCAAACAAATAAGACACAGTCACATTGGGAAAGATAGTTTGTGTTTGCCTTTGTGTTTTTAACAGCCTGTGAAACAAGGTGTGGGTAAATAAGTGGGTTAAAAGACTACACATTCTTCCTATTCAGTCCTCCTACATAGAAGTTATCACAGCTGCCCCGTCAAGTCTGCACACCTCCAGCTTTACTAATTGTTCTTTTCTGAGAAATCCCTTTATCTCACCAACTCTCTCAAGCTAAATTGCGTCTTCTCTTTGGAGATTTTCTTCGCTGTTGATACAGCGTTCTTCCATAGGGTGTAATGCTTGTTAATTTTCCGACCGCTGTTCTGCGAACTTAAAATATGAGGGTGTTGACAGTTATTTATCACATAAACCCCCCCAAAAAAAGAGGAATACAGCACCAAAAGTGAGTAACTAATCTGCAGCGCCTGTGGGCTTAAAAGGTGCTTTGAAAGGTGTAAAGCTTGCATGAACGTGAAGGATGGAAGCTGCAGTTGGCTTGTTGACACAGCAGGTATGATTGATTCCAATGAAGACCTGTCACAGCAAAAAACCAAACCTTCAAAAGACCACTCCTGCAGTATAATCCATTTGTCCAGCATTAACCATTATGTTCAGTGTGTTCCATACCATACATTTTTCTCCACAATAGAGCTAAAAACACAAGTTTCTGTGTTGTGTTGTTTGATCCTCACATCTCTGAAGCTCCTGCAACTAGTGATTATTTTCATTGTCTAATCTGTCAATTATTTTATTGATGTATTGATTCGTTGTTTGGCAGAAAATGTCAGAAAATTGTGAACAATATCAATCAGTGTTTCTCAAAGCTCAAACTGATGTCCTGAAATGTCTTGTTTTGTCCTGACCAACAGTCCATTTTCTTCTTAAAAAATGATTGATTGATTATCAGAATAGTTTTCATTAGTAGATTCATTAGTAGCTGGCAACTAATCCATTAACTGGACTAATTGCTGCAGCTCTACTAGGCACACAAGTCAACAGTGGAGAAGTAGATTTATTTCTATGGACCAGCTGATTGTTGGAATCCAGTCTAACTATTGTTAACAACATAGTAAACAACACTGCGGTTACACAACAGACCTTAATATCAAGGTTCTGAAGTCAGTTGAGACACTTTTTCTTTGAGGTTTGGTGGCAGCATGTTGTGAAGTGTGCGGCCCTCAAAGCTTAAAACGTCTGCACTTTAGCTGTATGAGTGTGACAACAGCCTTTGAACCAGGAACTACCCTGGCAAAGCTCCTGAGTGAGATAATAGTGTGTTCTCGTCCTGTACGAGTGTTCCCCCTTCACTGCTAATATTTTATTTTCAACAAAGTTCTCCTCTTTGTTACCTCAGGTTAGCTACTGTTACTGAGTCCAGACAAACATCTGTAGAACACTAAACACAATAAAAGTTGTAAACAGTAGCAGATAAGGCTGGGATGGGTGCTGGATGCAGTGAGGGTGAAGAGCCAAAGACAAACTTCCCACTCTGAGGGTCAGTAAAGTTAATCTTCAGTCTTGAATTGTGATGTAATGTTTTGATGTTTTAATCTTTGTAAACTTGCGAGCAGCTGCTGGCAGAGCATTGTGAAGATGTAAGTTAAGTTATTTTTTTATGTTATAGCCTTGAAGTTATTTATAGGCCACAAAGAGTTGTGTACCTTGTTTTGTTAAAAAAAAAAAAACTGCTGGCAGAGAATGTGTCACTGTCGACCATCTAGCCAGCAGCCTGCACTTGTGCAAACTGACAAATACCTCGGTGGATTTTGGGAGACAAAACATAATTTTTCATGTGCTGTCCATGTTGTTGGAAGGTGTGCTCAGTAGGTGTGCTAAGCTGAAATAACTCTCCCCCCCATCCTGATGAAAATGCCTATGGTACATGCATGTGTGTGTTTGTGTGGTACACTTGAGGGTCCCAGTTTGGAGCTTTGAATATAGTCACCCTATATCTAACACTAATTAGCTTGAAAGTTGCTGTAGGATCAAAAAAAAAAGCATCTCATCTGCTTTCAGTCAAAATGGCAAATCAGTCTCCAGCATTTCGACATGCTGCCACATCTTTTCATTCTTTCTTACCCGGCTTTGATGAACAGCAATCTAGTGTATTTGCAAACACAACACATTGGGCCCAGAGAGCTGTAATTGGAGAAGCTGTCAAGGCAGCCGAGAGGAAGGCTGAAGTTGTCTTCAAACAACAATTTAGCGGCTCTCTTCCAGACAGATGCAGCTGAACACCTGTCAGAGGATAACTGTTCATTTGATGTGAACGCTTTCTGCAGTGTGTTAAAAGCTGATGCTATTCACATGCACACCAATTTGGTATGTGCTGTTGCCTGGAGTTATGGACAGGGAGGTGATAGCTAACTGTTATGGCTGTCTTATAGCCCGACCATGCACACGCTGTATGGACAGATTCCTCCAATCCATGCTTTCCATGCGATTATACACAGTGGTGGTGATGCAGGTCTACAGGTTAGGAAAACAGACCCGCTCCGTGTTTGAATCAGCAAATCATCAGGGAGAAATCATATACACACAACTTTACTACAGCCACACCTCTGCTGCTTAATCCACTTAAGGTACCTGACCATGCACCTGGACCAAATCAGTGTTATCACCTTCTACACACACACACACACACAAACACACACACACATGCATACAGAGCACAAAGAGCATTGTCAGGGCAGTTGTCAGACATCAATGTAAATTAGCACACAGAGCAGTTTGAGGGCTTCATTAGCATCCAGAGCTTCTATAATTAAATGTGTGTGTGTGTGAGTGGCTGGCCTGTCAGATGACATCATGTACTGACTGGTTTTTAATACTCATTGCCTTAATAAGACTATTCACTACAACTGATAGTCCATGTGATAAGAGCATTTGCACCACAAAAACATTTCTCAGTAGATAGCTGAGCGTGGTGAGCTCCCTAATGACTTTACATACAGTGTTTAATCATGAACAAACGCTAGTACTTTTCTGTTTTTATTTTATAACTTACACTTCAAACCCCCCACTTCCTGTCCCCTGTGTCCTCTCTACATTGTGTGTGAACCGAGAGGACATTTATGTATCAGTAATGTGATTAAACACAATGTTATTAAGGAATATACACCATGAGAGCATAGTATCAACTAATGGTGTAAATGCCCTTCCAACTGTTTAATTAACCAAATGATGTGAAACAATTGACACATAGTCAACCTGTGACTCCTGGGCTCCATCAGCACTTGCTCCGGTGGTAGTCAAATGTTAGCATGAGTGGTTTTCAACACAGTCATCATTAGCTGTTTGGCCCACAGTGTGAACTGCTAGTACAATGAAGGTTATGTGAATATGAAGATGTAAATATGTATCAGTGGATGAGACATAGTCCCCTGCTGTAAAAAGAATCCGAGCACGCTAGGAGAGATGACCATCGACCTTCGGGGATGTACTCATACTGTTTTTACGGTGGTAACTCTTCTTCTTGTGTGTGTGTTTCAAATCAATGAGCAGGAAAGCTTCATGGTTTTATTGCCATATTTTCATTTATGTTTCATGATTTTTTTTTTTTTTAGATCAATGTGATGAAACAATGTAATGTGTAAAAACAGACATTCCTGTCTGGTTATTTTATTCATAAACTAATTCTTCTTTTTTTTTTTTTTTTAAATTGTGTACTGTGTGAGGATTTGAAAATGGAAACCTTAAAAATATGGTTTCTTGCTATTTTCACATGAGTCTGGAAGTCCATCAGCGGAATAAATCAGTGACATCACAATAATAATCCACTTGTTTTGACTTCTTACAAGTCATTAAAAACTATAAACTGTATTCACAATTTGGTCTCCCAATAACAAGTTTATGATAAGATATGACTTTATCAACTAACAGCTCCTCAGTCTCAGATAAGGTTTCTCCACTAAAAACAAGATGGCATCAGTACATCCTCTTTAAGGATGAAAGAATTCAAGAATGAAAGAAAAACATTTGAGCAGCTAAATGAAAGCTACAAGTTCACAGTGTCTGATAATCAGCGGCTAATGGAACACATATGATCTCATATTTAAAAGACTGGAGATGTAAGCCCTAAATAGATCTCTGAACTCCTCTGAGCGAGCCCATATAATCCCTGATTTTTATTTAGTACTTATCAGTTGCAGTGGGAAGCCCCTCTTCCCCTGCTGCTTTCTGCTAAACTCGCTGCTGATCAAATTAAGGTCATCACTTCCCTGCAATTCTCTTCCCCTGTCCTCATGTTGATATTTGTGCCAGTTTAAGTTGATGCAGTCATTCTAACATCACACCAACAGGATTCACATACATTCTACTCTCACATTATAGGCCTCATTTGAAATTTATGGAGGATGTAACGGCAAACATTAAGGAACTTTTTCTAATCTTTTACCCTCATTTTCTAAAAATGAAGTTGAGTCATTTTTTTTATTTATATAGCTCAATATCACAAATCACAAATTTGCCTCAAGGGGCTTTACAATGTGTACAGCAATGCAACATCCTCTATCATTAGACCTTCTATCTAAAAATAAGCAACAACAACAACAACAAAAACTCCCCCCAAAAAACCTTGAGAAGAAGGAAGAAAACACGAGGAGGAACAACAGAGCAGAGATTCCTCTTCCACAACAGACAGACATGCAATAGATTCAAAATAACAAACAACAGTGTAGAAAAACAGCACAACAGAATTACAGACAGATGGATAGAACTTATATGAAGCGTTCACATTACATGTCAGTCACTGCCAGTGAAGTCATATTTTTAAATCGTCTTCTCTGCATAACTGGAAGGAAAAAAAAAAAAAATTCAGCCAAACAGAAGTGGCCCTCAGTCAGCTTCATGAACACATGCAGCTTGTTTCTGAGGCCTAATTCACAATGACACACTAAATAAAATACTTGTTTATTCAGGCTTTTTGTGCTCATCTCAGGAGTATTGCTAAACTTAGATCCATCCTGAGTTTCAGCGATACAGAGGATTACACGCCTTTATCTCTTCTTGCCTTAACTGCTGCAGTGCCCTGTTTGTTTGCCTTCACCAAAAAAAAAAAGAAAAAAAAAAAGAGAGAGAGAGAGAACGCCTCCAGTGTGGTGAGAGTGCTGAAGCAAGGCTTTTACCTACAACAAAGAGAGAGAGAGGCCAAATATCTCCCTCTCTTCACTGATGGCTTCACTGATTTTTGTAGTGATTATGTGCTAATGTTTTTCCTGGCCTGGCTCCGGGTTATCTCTCTGAACTTTTGACTGCTTAACAGACTACATATTGCATGACTGACCTGACTGTGACTGTGTCCAGGATAAAGACTAAAGGTGACTGAGCTTTCGCCATCATGTGGCTTTTGGATTGGCCTTCCTGAACAACTCACAACAGCTGCTGGTGTGGCTATCTTCCTCTATAAATCTCTACCTGATATTTACTTTACCTGAAAGCTTTCCAATAATCTTGTTTTTGTCTGTTTGCTAATGTGTTATCATGTTAGCTTGACTTAATTGTATCTTTCTACATTTATTTTTTTCATTCACTCTGTCATCCATTGTATTGATCTATGTCATTTTTCTCTGGAAAATACTAGTAAGTAGTAGAATATACTTGGTTTTTATCTGAGTGGTGTTTGTTTTATTTTTTTGTCAGCTGTCAAGAGTTTACAACTGCATTTCTGTCTCCAACGATGTCCATAAATGACAGGATATGATTAGCTTTGCATTAAAGACAGTGAGGTTAGGGTCAGGACCACCCTGGGAGTTGTATCCAGCCTGAGAAGCAGTGCTGCCTTAAAGGCTAAACTCAGGGAAACAGAGCCCCCTATTGTGGTTATGAGAGTTGCCCATTATAGTTCCAAACAATACATCCTGGTACATGCAGGCACTGTGAGACAGGCTTTCTCAAGTTCTGTGGCAGTGTCAATGTGGCCCAAGTGGCTGTCCTGTTAATGGACTACACAGACCAGCAGGACTGACTGGACGTCCACATCATTAGCAATAAAACAACCTGTTAATATTCCTGCTTTTTTTTGGAAAGAACATTGAGAAAAACTAAACACAACTTTTTTTTTTTTTTTTTCAAATTTTGGTAAATTTAGCATATTTGCTATCCACCAAAAAACTGTTATTTGAACTTAATTATAATTTATTATAGAAATTCACACTGATCACTGCTGCCTGACTGGATTCTTAACTCATGCCAATAGTTAGGAAAGGTTCCTGGCAGCCAGCAGACTAGTTCTGATTGGAGAAGTGTAAGTTTGCTCCAGATAGGCCGTTGAGGCTACGTAGAGGTCACATGTGAGTCAGTAAGGAATGTCAATGTGAGCACTGGCCACAGTCATAGGCATGATGGATGCCAGTGTTAAGTACATTTCAATGGAGCCTCCATCCATGTTGGGAAATTCCACAATCCTATAAATCAATGAACGCCAGCCGTACAGTCCTGTGATGGCATGACATGTGGATGTGAAGTCCAGGCGTCCAGAGGGAGTCAAAGTGAACAGAGAATCAGCCCCACACGGCGTCTGCATAATGACTTTCAATTTTCACTTAGTGACGTGTGAGGAAAGAGAAGGAATAATCATTTTTTTTCTATTTATTTATTCACATTTTTGAATCAAATTTATCAAAAAAAAATTAAATTAAATTGAATTTAAATGTATTCCTACCAGCCTTGAAGGAAAGTAAACCAAATTTCAATTTGAAGTGATGAGAGAGGGAAGAAAGAGAGATTTTATTTGTTGTTATTACTTCATAGTTAGTGCTTAGTGCATAGTTAGTTTATTTATGCATTATAATTCCTTCTTTCTTAAGAATGACTAATTTAACAACTAAAATGTCCTCATATTAATTTGTGGATATATTTTGTTTTATATATTTTCTGTGTTTTGTTAAAGCCAACTCAGTCAAACACTAAATAGTGAGCATTTTCAGGGCTGTCAGTCATTAGTATTCTTCTAGAGAGGTTAATGCTGATAAATGCTGCTTTTTTCCACCAAAATAAAAGTCAAATCATGGAGTAAATTCAAAATGTACAAACATGTTTTGCTCTTTATATGGTCGTCAAACCATCAGATGATCACCATCAAACAACCAACATACAGAAAAATGTCATTAAATTAAATCCAAAATGTAATAAAAAATACTGCTAATCTTCAAAAAAAAAAAAAAAATACACTCAATTTTTCTGGCCTGTCATGTTATCACTTCATCAAAACTAGTAAGACACTCCTCTATTCCAGCATGTAGAGAGAAGAGGATTCTGAACGTTCTTTTCTGATTAACATTACAATCAATGCTGTTGCTATACAACTGCCCAGATGTGGAAATCCCCACCCATCTGGCTCTCCATGCAGGTCAAAGCCAGCACTGAACAGTCTGATCTACTGCCACGCTTTGACCCAAACCTGCCACCACGACCAACACGAGCTGTCCTGTCTGAGATTACAAACCCACAATCTGACAAAGGCTCTGGTCTCATTACCAGTGAACAGCCCCTTAAATACAGCAGGCCAGCAGACATGAATGAAGACAAAGCAGCGAACAAAGAATTGTTGAATTGTTCATGTACATGTAGTGTAAAGTAAGAAAAGTGAGTTGAAAATGTTCTCTGATTAATGCTACACGAGATGTGGGGACATGGATGAAGAAAAAAAAAAGGACCAAGATGGAGCCAGGGAGAGAGAGAGAGAAGGAGAGAGAGAGAGAGAGAGAGCGACAGACAGACAGACAGGCAGAGAGAGAGAGAGAAGAAAATCAGTCGGAACGGATCAGCATCGCTTCATTCTGCTACCGTCTCTCTCTAGGTCTCTTTGCCTCTCCCTCTCTCTTTCTCGCTAATGAAGAAACCACAAAGACTGAAATAGAACATTAACATCATGCCCTAAATGTTTCAACTTTTTTTTTTCTCCAGCAATATAATATTATATAAGATAAATTATTCACACACCAAGTTTGCTAGATAGCCACTGAGATATGAGCGCACAAAATTACATTTTGACCAAAGACAAATCACCAGACAAGAACAGAAAACATTTGCCAACAATGAACAATTGAAATGAAGTTTTATGTTTTTTTTATTTATTTATTTATTTTTTACACTTCTAGGTTGTTTCAACGGCATTTCAGCGACTACACGGTGACCGCAATTCATATAGGCAACTAGCTGACAATTAAAAAGAGAGTAAATTATTTACAAAACCCAGAGTTACTCATTTCTGCTCAAAACGTCTAATGTTCTACTTCCATTGAAGTTTCCGTTTCATGCTACCCTGCTGTCAGCTGCACGAGGGCAAGATGCTGCAGTCCGCGAGACCCTCACAGCCACCAACCACCGGTGGAGAGACGAAATTAATTAGGAATCATTTCACTTCTCAGGGTTATGGTTTTCAAGAATTCATACAGGTTAACGTGTCTAAAAACTCACCAGAGAAGCGGCTGAAGAAAGCCTCGTGTGAAATAAAGTTGCTCACTAGCATCTTACCTCAATGTTTCCTCACTTTGACCGTCAAATAGCCCAACTCAGTGCCCGCGTGCCCTCTGTCAGCACCGGGCCACTTTCAGGCTGCTAGTGACTCAATTCAACAACGCATCTCCTGTCAGAACACCTTCGAAATGATTAAGACTCCGGCTCAACACTGTGAACATGAAGCCTGATAATGAAGCTCATCTAAACAGTTGTTTAATGTGGTCTCAAACCGCCGGCAAGAATAGAAAAAGCAGCATGGAGCCACTTACCGCTGTGTGCTGAAGACGGAGCTTTAACAAGAGCAACCAACAGTGAATCCAGCGGAGACGGACTGCTGCTCTCTCTGCCTGTCCCCTCTCTCCCGTACTCACCGCCTCTCTCTCCCTCTCCCTCCACCGCGCGCGCTCTCTCTCTCGTGCAATCCCTGCCTCTCTCTACCAATCCCCGTCCCACAGCCCCCCTCCCTCACCAAATCAACAAATTGAAGAGTTGAAATGGCTGCTGATTGGTCATTACAGTACCGTCGGCGATTAAATGGACACACGCGCGCGCCTACACACACGCACAAACAGACGCGCGCACACAAACACGCACGCACACACACACACACACACACCGTTCACTCAATCTTCATTCCAGCTCCACCCAACAGACACATTTCAATCAGCCCTTATTTTCAGAAGCCAATTGGCTGGTTCTTTAAAGGAGAACTCTGGGTTATTTTAGGGCCTTTCAGAAGCAAGAACACATGAAATACAGCCTATGTTGTTTCTGATTGGACTATGATAATGGAGGCAGGGCCATCAGAGCCAACAACAGGGATCCCACCAACATCTAGTGCCTGCAGGTGTCACAGCTGAAGGTGTTTGTTTTAGCCTATAGCCTACAGTAGGCCTATAGCCTATATTTTGAGGACAGGCATACGAATAAGTGGCACAGTTATCTGGCCACTTAAAGATGCACTACCCGATTTATCTAATCTCCAAGCTCACTGTTGGAATTTCGAAACGTAATAAAAATTTCATATCATCAGAATCAGGCCAATTGAAACTGTATTCAGACCAGATCAGACAGTGCAACGCAAAGTGCATTTCGACTGCAGGCGTTTTCTGCACCACCCTGCGCCACACCGGACTGCGGCCAGAAACCTGAGCCAGAGTCAACTTTTGGAGAGGAGGACATTTCTCTTTGTTTGATAATGTTAAAGTAAAGTAATTAAGTAAGTAAGTAAGACTTAGCTGCTGGCTTCCCGACTCATTTTAAAAAAAGGTGAGAGAAAGATATAGAGACAGAGAGAGACAGAGAGAGACAGAGAGAACAGCTGTGGTCAAGCAAGCTGGAGAATGAATGAGAGGGAGCGCTGGTAGCAAGAAAGCCAGTGAATGAAACATGCTTCATGTTCTAGACATGTTTTTTTGTTTGTTTGTTTTAAAGTGGCTCAAGCCTTAGTTTTCAACGTTCATCTAGTGGCTAGCTACATGAAACCACCTTCTGTTCTAGAGCAGTAGTGTAGCTTACTGTTAGCAAATGTCTGCTAGCGTTACCAAAAGAGCTGCAGCAATTCTGGCAGCAACTTTTCAAGCTGAAGGCAAAGCAAGAATGGAGACACATACTGTAAACTACACACTCTTTAGTATTGAAAACTTTGTGGATTAAGAACAGTCTAGCACCTGTGGGATTATGGAAGCTTCACTGTAAATTTGAAGATATTATCAGGTTCATATTGACTTGCTCACTAAGATAAAGTCAGTATTAGCTATTAGCTTAGGTAAGGTTGGTGGTAACAATAAGCCAGTAAATTTGCAGGAAGTTCATTATATTTTCTGTGCTGCAATTGGTTTCCATTTTAATCAGATTCTCTTTGTTGATACAGATAGAACTGATTGTGGATTCATACCTGTGGGTGCCGACAGTTCAGTGTGAGCAGTGGACAGGAGCACAGCAGGGGCTGTGTGCAGTGCAGAGGGTGTTGATGATCCTGGCACTGAGGATCCTGCTCAGTGTGTGTTGGTCAGAAATGCAGGGAAATACCGACAGCTGTGGAGAGGAAACGTTACAACCAATGACAAGAGACAATTTCAACACTGCTGCATATGGAGGCTCACATGTTGCAGGAGGGAGTGTTGCACAGACGATCAGGAATGACATCCAGGTAACAGCTGACCTGTCAGACACAGTGGAGGATAATAGACAGTATTTGCATGGTAGTGTGGGACCCTTGGTCCAGATCACACACTTGTCATCCCAAATTGCTGTTATTGAAGAATCTCATAATCAGAGTGTCACAGAAAGTAGTGTCATCTGTATAAGGATGGAGCTTTCATTTCAGTTTTTCAATTGTAAATAGTTGAAGGTGCTTTAAATGGTAATTATATTACTTAAGTATGTTTTATTTAATAATATATACAGAAGGTTGGATTACAAGTCACAAATATACAAACATATGAACAGCTATATAGAAGGCTATTTATATGGCAGATATGTAGTTTGATGTGGTGGGTGACTGTGGATACTTCACAGGTTGTCTTCATGGATGGAGGGGCGGCCTGTGTCTCTGTGGCCTCTGGAAAAAAATGCATTTAAAATCTCAAAGAATTCACATATTGAATCCTCACATGACAGATTGAAAACACTGACAGTTTAGCCAGAACTGACGCTCATGTCAAATAGATTAACTGGATGAACAATGTTCATATTTTGTGTGTATGACTTCTGTGTAACAACCACGTCTTGCACAGCAGTGGAGTCAGTGATACATTTTCATGCATGTCATGCTTCCTGTTGATCTGTGTCTACCACTCCTGAGTGGTGGAGGCTGGTACACCAGACTGTAAACTAGGGTGATGTGGATCATCTGGCCTTCTGGATCAAAGCTGTGGCATCCAAGACCCTGATAACATCATTTTATAACCATAGCCCTCTGAAATTTTGGGATGGAGCTATAGTCTTTGGCCTCTCTTTCAGTATCTGAAATATGAGAACAAATCATGTATTAGCAAATAAGCGTTATGATCAGTTCACACAAAAGATATGTCTGCTAATTGCTTACATTATTTAACCAATCATAATTGCTTTGCTGTCAGCTTGAAAGTTCCTGCCACCATGGATGCAGCTACTTTGGTAACACTAGCAGACATTTGCTAACAGAAAGCTATATCACAGATTTATTCTGGTTACATAAAGCAGCCTTCCTGAACTTAAAAATATGTATTTGGACAACTGTGTTGTCTTACAATAACAGTGAACTAACTTCAAGCTAAATACACAACATATTAAATGTTTTCCATTAATATCTACAGCATGCTCAAGTACAATAACCCACCTGGGCGTCAGGACAGATCACACCGTTGTCCATCTTAAAAATCAGGACCTACAGGGGGGGGAACCCAATGGAACAATCTCTCCTCTGATTGGAAAGATTGACTCTGCATTTGACCAATCAGATCAAAATTCATACTCATAACTTGTAGTTTGTAGCTTGTAACTTCAGTGTTGCACACACAGATTTCTGTCTCTCAGACTTTGTGAAATCTCACTGTTGAAAAAACTTCTGCACAAATGTTAATTCACATATACAAAATATTTCTACATCTACAAAAACTTTTTTCACATGTGCAAATTATATGCATGCACAAACCTTTTTTCACACATGCACGAAATATTTCTACAGCTGAAGAACTTGGCATGTTGAACAGACGTGTAAGACAGTTTTGGGTAGGAGTACATAAAATGCCATGTTCAATATTAAATGTAGATGTATCGCTGTGCCCAGAAGTGTGTTTACTGAGAGTTAAGGTGGATGGATTGAAATCTGTAGTAATACAACATTTGATAACATTGGCTTTTCTTTCTGCGAGGAAAGAAAGGATCATTCTTATGAACTGGAAAGTAAGGAAATTAAATTGTTTTTGTTTGGATCACTGGCTAAAGGACTTCATAGAACAGCATGCAGCCTCAGCCCTGCAGGGGTTTTATAGAGACAACGGCCTAGATGGACCATGGACACTTATAAAAGACTATATGAATAAGAGACTTTTAAAATAAGTATTTTGACTGCTTAAGAATAAAACAAGCACAATGAAACAGAAACCTGATCCTCCCTTGTAGGGAGAATGGAGTAGTCTTGCTAGGAAGGATTGGTGATGTAATGATTTCTTAAACACCTCTGGTGTACTGTTTTTGTGTTGTGTATGTGTGCTGTATTGGGTCTGTTTTTGTTTGTTTTGTTTTTATTTTTCTTCTTTTCTTTCACAATTAAAAATGTAAATGAAAAAACTTAATCACACGTCCACAAAGCATTTCACAAGCTCAAAATATTAATGATCATTAATTGATTACGTACTGCTGTCCACAAGAAAGTCTAAGAAATCCTCCTGAACCTGTCCAACACCAAACAGCAGACAGACAAAGCTAGGAACAAGCTGGTGAACACTGTGGAGCTTATTTCAGAAGTTGGTGGAGACCAAAGCAGAGCTAAAAGAAGGCTGCATATTGGACTTATGGGTTGACAGAAATATGGATCCACATGAATGTTGATCTGTTACTGCTGAAAGTGTTTGCTAACACATTCACCATAACAACTTTACTATTATTATATTGATATTATTTGAGAACAGTTCCATAAAGTCACAGGTGGATACAAAGGTATAGCAGTTCATAGGTTTAATAAAGTCACTGGGTAAAAAAATATTATTGACATATAGTATCTGGACTTAAATGAGTTATTGTTGTAATTGTAGTCATTTTACAAACTACATAATAAGGTACAGTTATGTACTAAAAAAAATCCCCCCATAGAGCGTATTTAAATTGATTGCATTTGAAATGACTGGTAACAATACTGGGGGAAATTAAAAGAGGGAGCCAAATGGAATTTTATCAGAAAAATGTTATGTCAACGTGACACTTTGTCTGCACTGCCGGTTTTTACACACAACAGACACATTGCTCTCCCTCTATACTGACAGTGAACACCAGAGCAAGACAGACTTGTTCATGTTTTGCATTTGACTGATGTGCTTTCTCTCTGAATATTTCCTTTCCTTCTCTGTAAAAAAAAAAACCCCCCCAAAAAAAATGTCCATCTTGTACTTTATGTTTCTTTTTGCTTTCTGACTAGATCTGGCTAACTTGAATCTTGATAGCCTTTCCAGTATCAGAACCCTCTTGTTTCTTTATCATTCCCTAATGAGTCAGATTCATGGGCGTCTCTCACAGCAGGCAGGTAGAGCCAATAACACTAACGATGCTGCAATGCACCTAATAATGTTATTAGTTACACCTGTGTTTGACATGTACTGCTGTGGAAAAAGCTCTATTCATACCACCCCCACTATTTTCAGACAGAGTAAAGTCATTATACATCAACAGACACTATTGAAGGAATATTATAATATACGCATACTGTATATTACAGGGCATACAATACATAATTTAATATAAGGATTCAAATTGTAAATGAAAGTGGTGTTTTGGAATAAAACTATATTTTTCCAAACCTAACAGTTGAAAGGGCACCAAAGGTTAGTTTATTCCTCAGCTGTATAATGTCTTTTGAGGCTCAGGAGGAGCTTATTCAATTCTGACAAAATAACCCCAATGATGTCATAGTGATGTAATCAGGGTTTTCTCAGCTAGTGCATGGAAACGTAATGTTTTTAACAAAAAGCCAGGATTACAAACTGGGGATGTGGAGTTTGACAGATTAATGCAAAGTCTATCAAGTTGCATTAAGGGAAGTGTAAGGGTTAGGGTTTTTTTTGGAGTTTGACCCATATTAGAGACCAGAAGGCAGGATATCTCAGCCTCTGTTTCATTAACATCAAATTTGTCTCTTATGATTTCCCCAAGTATCCTTTAAACAAAAATTTCCCCTGGCCTGATGCTCGGCATATAATGTTCATCAAGTAAGACCCTTAGGATTTACTTTATTGGAACTTTATTGATCTGAAATGTTATCTTTGCTCGTGATAAAGTTTGACATCAGGATATAGTTACTATTTTTTAGTCAATTAACACCATCTTTACAGATCCTGCTGCTGCAGGTGTCAAACTTATGTAAATGAGCCTTTTTGCACTGGAAATAAACGTCAAGGTTAACTCTCCTCCATCTAGACATCTGTGATAGCCTCTAGTTATTCTGAATTACATCAGAAGAAGAGAAATGTATAGACGGTTTCCTTACATAACAGGGCTAGGAAAGTAGAATACTGATACAAACTGATACGTACCTACAAGCTGAGTCATTTATTTCATAGATGGCTATTAGATATCTTGTGGTGTAAAATAGCCACACAACAGTCTACTTCACAGAAAATGACAGGAACGAGTTTGATTGCTGCAACAATCCTGACCCTGAGCCTTAATGTCTAGAGTTGCTGGCGTGGTATCCAGCTCACTGTCTAGTGCCACTTCAGACAGCACAACCTCTCCAGTTATGGATCCACTACTCTCTTTCATTTCAGCTCTTTAACAACTGTCAGTGCCCCTGTGGCCTGAACACCCTCAGAATCAGTGCTCAGACGGTTCTTGCAGTCCGATGTTGATACTGCATTATAACTGCACTAACGAAAGCGTTTGCGTTGTTGTTCTTGTTGTGGTTGTTAGGCTATTTTCTCTTTGTGTCCTTGTCTGGATGTTCATCTTTCCAAAGGCCTGCAGAGAGTCATCACACAGCTATGAGTCTGCTGCTCTTCTAATGGATTACACAGGTATCTGCATATGCTATTGACAAAAAACCCTGAACACATAAGCGATGGAAGAACAACACTGACTCACAAATTCATAAGATGTCATGAGGGAAGGAACAAATTTGTAAGTCAGATGTAAGATTTGCTTATTTCTCAATTTGAGAAAACATCTGTGAATGAAGATGATTGTCCAATTAAATCTTTATTAAACCCTGAGGGGCAATTGTATTGAAAGCCATTGTTAAAGGGGAAAAAAACGCATCATCAGCAGTATTGAACAAAGACAGGAACAAAAATCAGTTGGAAAACAGATGGACAAGGTCTTTATCGCTTTAATAATTGAATATTTGTAGAAAAACGTTTTGCAGAATTTGAGCATGGACGTTCATTCTTGACCTTTTAGGACAGTATACGTAACAGAATAACATAAGATCAAAGGTCCACTTACTAGCAGCTCCATTCAGCTTTCATCCTCGGTTTTCATTTGCAGGATGAAGAGTGACATGTGCTTGAATGCTCTGAAAGCTATTAAGTGGAACTTTTGAGCTTAGATGAGTTCATATTTATGCTGCATTCACGTCGTTTAATTCAGGCAATAATTACGAGCAGCCGAGTCAGAAAAATCGTTTAAGTCGGCCTCCTAGTTGTAATTGAAAGCAGGAGATATCAAGAATTTTCACTTGGTGAAAAGAACTACAGGAGCAACAACGGCAGACAGCTGGCACTGTGGCTGCAAAGTCTTCTTCGCTGACAGTTGCATCGAAATAAAATCCAATATTAATGCTACAGTAATAATACATTCACTTGAGCTAATTAAAAAGGAGTTGTCTGTTTGTTTGCGCTTTCACTGCCACAAATACTTAATACAAGGAAAACAGCCCATGTCCACACGAAGCCAGGTACAACTATCTAGGTATCAACTATCAACTTCTTGATAAAAAACCGCATTCTTCCAAAACACTCAGTGTTTACTGGGAAAACAGACTCTTGCATGGGGTGGCGTGGCAGTAAAGTTAAAGACTCCTCTGTGAGTGTAAATTTTACATGTCAATATAGTCATACACAGCACAACTTTTATTATTTACCTGGATTTATGCTGATTTTTTAAGATGATGTGGTTATAAAACAATGATCTTACCATTTCACAAAGTGGTGAATATAACATTGAGATCTGGTCTGCCAGACTGTCTGTCCAACTGTAGACAGTCTACAGACAGTCTCTAACTACACGTTAGCTTTGATGATGTTTGATTGATGTCATTGTCGTTCTCTAACTCAAAGAACATGAAGAAGAAGAGATTTAGGCATCATACGTTGTTATATAAGGTGTTTCACTGTGGGCAGAGCTCTCAACTGAAATGACTTGAAAAAAGTGCGGATGCAACCAAAAAGGCATTTTCAAAATTAGATGCTGTGGTGTAAATGCAGTCTAAGGTTATTTAAATGGTGTGACTATAAGCAGCAGGGTACTTTCTTAGAATAATGTGTGAAAACTCCCATGACAGTGTAACGTAATGTTTTCCTGCCCTTCCTGGTCTGCTGACATTGCCTGAGGAATACTAGAATCTGGAGTATAATTGCTTAAGTGCTCTCTTTTGCAAGACATTTTTTTGCATTTACCATTTCTAGCTTAAAAGTACATTAATCACAAGGTACGCATCTGTTCTCATGAGGACCATTATGTGCCTTGTACATCTGTGGAGAAATGGACTTTTCAGGTCAGAACGGTACATCTGTTGCTTTAGTTCCGAGTGTATACCGAGTATGTGAAAGAAAACCAATTAAAACTGGAGTCTGAAATGATCTGAAGTCTCCTGTAAAACTGTAGAAGACTTACATTCTTCTAACTCTTCCTGATAATGCAGTTGGCACTAATTAGAAAACTAACAAATCACAGACAAAAAAAAAAAACAATTCTCTAAGTCACACCATTCATATGTGTTATCTAAATTTTGATTAGAGTTCTATTTCTGCCATACAGTCTTGCCAGTTGTCTCACTTGCACTCTGAATAATGACATGGTTTGGCTCAACCACTGACATCACTTACTGCCGCATGACAAGCTCTGCCTCTGAGAAATATTCATAACCCTAAAACAACACTGATTCAAAGCAATGCCTTCAGCATTATTTTCCCCATTATCGCAGTCAAAAATGCTCAATTTTTTTGGTTTGTGTTTATAATCAAACCCAAATAATCATTCTCCTTTTCTTTGTATTTTCTTTCTGTGTGTTTTCGGATGTTCATTTAAGGGCTTTGGTTAAAAATACATATATAATATAATAACATATCATTTCACCAATTTCTCTTTTACTTGTGTCTTTCCTTTTACCTTATATGGATTTGCACTGTTTCTAAAATTTGCATTGCGCTCTGCTGAACATGTAGTGAGAGCGTTGATAGCTGGGGATTGACCTTACTACATTGGGTGTCCACACACTGTATGAGGATGCGTTTCATAAATGTGTATCAGAAACCAAAATGATGAATGACTTTTTTCTTGTATACACATCTACTAATTGGTTAACTGTCTTCTTCTAGGACTTCCTGTCCAGACAGATAACAGCAGACAACACTGGGTATATTGTAGACCCAACAAAAAAGAAAATAACATCTGATCTGTTTTCATATCTGAAAGGCTTATCTGAAAATAGTTATTATTATTTATTGGTTATAACCATAGTGAAGGAAAAGCAGGGGCAAAGCTCAAGAACACGAACTTCAGGTTGGAGGAAAACAACCATGTTTTTTTTTTTTTTCTTGTAAAGCCAACTATGTGTATTTTTAAATTCTGCCTCTGTTAAAGCTACTGGAAACCCAAATCCACAACAACCTTCTAACTGTCTTATGTATGTACCAGTAAGCATCTCAAAAGTATTAGAGATTAGTTTCAATCCAAATTTGAAATATTGTTTTACTAATATTGTATTGTGTTGCTAACCTACGTTTTTGTGCTTTCCTGATATTGGGTTTGAATTGGCTGTGGTTATGCTTGAACTTTTATTATGAAAGTTACACAATAAATTCCACAAAGCAATCATAAATGACATGCTGATGTAAGCATATTGTCTCATTTTTGGTTGCTGGAGTTTCTATGTCATTGGTAGCACTTCTGCATCTCAACCCAGTTCATTTAACTCTATTCTTCATTACTGCACGTAAATACCCGCTGTACATTTAAATGCACACTAATTCTGCGCAAGCCCTCTCAGCTTTCTCCTTCCTTCAGTGACTTTCTTGACTTTTCTAGCTTAGTGGTTTAGCCTCCTACTCTCACTTTCTTGGTGTGTCTTATATTCAGCTATTTCTTTGCCTCCTTTAATGATAATGGTACATGTAAGAAATGTAGTATATTTATTGTGGAGGTGAGGCTCAATGAGTTACAAGTGGGGCACCATGGAAACCCAGTCATTAGCTACTGTAGTTAGTCAGCCCCATCAGTCAGTGCGGGTGTCAATCAAAACCTACACAGTCTTGAAATGGTCTAAACAGCAAAACAAGCTGTTTTCTGAACTAGGTTTTCTACTAGTTCATGTTTATTTCTGTGGATGTTTAATGAGACGTTCAACTTTGATGTCATATATGCATTTTTTTACTATTTCAAGCCAAATTTTCATAGGCTTTAGAATATTATAAAGCAATGTCAGGCTTTGAGTGGCTTTAAAATATAATCATGTCACATGTTCTTGTGAGTTAAAGCCAGCCACCTACAATGGCTGCAAGTATCACAGGACGTAAACATTTTACATAAGATGCATTGAAAATGGCTATTGTTTCTTTCACTAATTCAGTCCGTCTGTGAATATTTGAGAGGATTCTCTCAGGCTTAGCACAGGAATCTCTAATCCGCCTTAAATCAGTTACACCATATTGGCTGGCTGGCTCTGGCAGTGCTGTTTACTGTGGCTTGCCAAGACAAAGTGAAAAACTGGAGCTATGACTGCATAAGGATCCTGGGATTGAGACAGGGAAATTCGCTGTTCAATCAGGCTCTTTCAGTGGATATATGAACATGGGGGTGGGCATTTTCCACAGCATGATGGCACACTTTCAGTAAATCTTTTCCTTAAAAATGAAATTGAGAATTGTGACATTGTTGGTATTCATGGATACCCATTCATTCTTTCTTTTTTTCATTTTATTCAATCAGGAAGGTTGTTGAAGAACATATTTTCCTCTGTAGGGGACCACTACATTCTGCAAGATGGTGGTCATGTGACAGAAGACAACAGCTAAAGGCAAACGAAGGCTACTTTTTGGTAGCCTTGCCAACTAGCCTTATGTTACTAACCTTGCACTCACAGCCAAAAGTTCATAAGTGACAAAAGCAGCCAGTAGTCATGCATTTCCAATGAGAGTTGGTGACAAAAGGCTTCAGACACCTTGGCAGCAGCAAGCAGTGTAATGCCAGTGCCAGGGCCGATGAGTTGAAGTTGAGCAGAACAACTTGCCACAGCGACCGTTGTATTAAAGTTCCTAGCATACATCATGTCTCAACAGCCTTTACATACCCACATTACAACACCCCTTGACCTAAACCTTCATGAAGATAAGGGAAAAACGCCCAATACAAAAAGAAAGAAAGAAAGAAAGAAAGAAAGAAAGAAAGAAAGAAAGAAAGTAGAAGAAACCTCAGAAGGGCAATAGAATTAATCTTAAATAATAATTGTAGAAATTGGCTTATATTAGACTCAATACATATAAGAAACTGGTTAGCCACATGCTGTTCATTGATAATGTATTTATAGACAGCGTATTATTATTATTATTACTACTATATTAATATTAGGCTATTTCCACAATTGTTGTAGATGTATTCTATATCTAGCCTATAATGCTTTATTCTATAGGCTACTAAGTTAACAACATGATTTTTACTTTTACTTTCTACTTTTTAAATGATAAAATTATAGACTGGGTACATTTCTTACTAAATAATACACAGTGGTAACATGAAAAATTGTATATTTTATCATCATTGATAAGTTCTTGGCTGGCCTGCTGAGTAGCTCTAACTACAAACTTGATATTGGCCACAGCGGAACATGATGCACTACAATCACAGCAAATATACTGTTGACATAATTAAAGGATAGGTTCAGAATTTTTCAAGTGTGTCTTTAAACAGCAGTCAGGTGTCCATACAAACAGTGTAAGAGGTTTTCCTCACTGTAAACATTCCTCCTGTTCATACTGGACATTAAAAGATCTCCTTCAAATGTGATTTCAGTGTAAATGATGGATCTACAGTGTGTCTGCACAGTCATTTTTTGTGCAAAAATACATTTAAAAGTAGATGTTAGTCTTCTATTCAGCTTCATCAGTCTGAGTCAGTCATATCAAGTGGATATCTGACACATTTACAGTCTTTTTAGCATCAAATTCCCTCTTTGTGTTTCCTCTGACAGCAGTGCTTGAAGTGGTCTGGTACTCACCAGTACACAGTACTGGCACATCCATATTTTACTCTTTTGTGTACTGTGACTTTTTCTTGTGCACCAGCACGTCCCACAAGCTGCTGGTACTTGATTGTGGTAAAAAATAAAAAGTCAGAGTCAGACCACATGTGTGTCTTCTGCAGAGCTGAGACTGCCAAGGGGTTCTTGTCTTATGCAACAAACAGCACCAGCAGGGGCACTGTGGCCTATTTGTGCTATTGATGATTCCACCCCCTTGGTACCCCCATAATCGGCCCCCTGCCACCCACAACGGCCATGGACATCTGTCCATGACTGACTGACTGACTCACTGAGTGATGAAGTTACACCATTGGTCAGTGAATGTCACATGACTTATGTGTTATTGTTTTTAATCTAGCTAGGTGGTAAAATGGAGAGAAAATGCATTAAAATGCAAGGAACAAGAGAGTAAGAAAAGTTTAATTGCATCCTGTACTGCTCGTCTTTCTCGTCCTTTCAACAAAACCGTAATGATGATGGAACAGATAATCAAGCTAACATTACTCCCAGCACGACTGGCAGGACAGTGGCTAACAATGAGGCTGGCATCAATCAAAACACAGCTTCCAAACCTCCAAACTCAAACAGACACAAAACAAGAGCAAATTACACTCAGGTGCAAAGCTCTATGGGTGTGTTTGTGCCAGCATATCATTAGTGCAAAAATCTTTTGTTAATAGAACCTTAAAATGGGGCAGATTGCAGGTGCAAATACTGTGTGATTCATGGTGCTCTTAGCGGGCACAGTCCATTCTTTGTGGATTCGGCCCTTAGTCTTTATTCATTTAAATTTTGGTTATGAAGAAATCAGTCAGAATATTAGATTAATCTGTTGTTTAACTCAATTCTTACTGCTTCTCAGCACCTGTCTGTGTCACTGCCTGTGTTCCTTCCTTTCTTTTTTCAGATCAAGCTTGTCTGACAAAGTGGCTTCACTGTATGTTTTCTTAGACATAGTGTTGCTTGGCTCAATAAGTGACAATTTGTGATTTCGGATAGGACATATCAGCTGTTTTACAGGCGCGAATTCTTAAATGACTTTACTAGAAGGGCCCCTCAAGTATACTCCACCCCCTCTGTGCTGAGAGTCTAGCTCCAACCCTGCCTAGTGTCTTTTATTCACTGTAGAAATTCATAATGTATCTAATGTTCTGCTGATACCAACAAATACACATGGCATCATGTGAATAAGGGGAGTACTGGCACTCATTTCTTTTCCACTTCAATCACTGCTTGACAGTGTTTCCCTGTTGAGCTGTGGTGGAAGTATAGTAACAGAGAGGGACACATCCAGCAGCCTTAAGGCACCATCAGTATTCATTTTTGGTTGCATTTGTGTCCACCTGATAAAATAAGCAGGACAAAATACCTTAACTTTCTCTAACTGTCTTGTACGATCTGATATCATACCAATAGCTTATCCAGATAAGATATCTGACCTCAGGCCACATATTAATACCAGGTGGGAATGGGGGTCATAATCTCTGTACTGACACACTCTATGGAGCTTTCATTGTGCTGTTCAAGATGGACTAAAGGCAGCAAGGCTTCTTGCAATTAAATGACCAACAAGTATTCTTTCTATTTCTATCTTCTCTCTTTTTTTCCAGGCTATTTTTGGCTCACCCACAAAATGTCAAATGCAAATTCCATGCTGATTTTCTGCTTTATTTAAATTATGGACATATCTAATTGCATACTACTTAATCAATATGTATCTGTATGAGGTCTTCTTCTAGCCTTCTGACTTTAAAACATTGTTGTGCCCATACACTGAGATCATTTTTCTCATACTCACCACTCGTGCTGTTTATAGGCAGGAGTCATTTTATAGTCATCCATCTTTGCTTTTATACTGGACACACAGAGTCACCTTGTGATCTAGAGTTTGATATTCAGGGAGCACTCCAAAGTCCTTAACAATAACAAAAGGACATCAGAATGTCTGTCCAAACCGAACCACTCAAGGATCATCATACACCCTTGTATTCTGGGGACCTAAATGAACTTCCTCATGGGAACCTTTGGCTTCTTCATTGGCCAGGAGTCCTGATCCCGCAGGCTTAACTCTGGGATGGTTGCATGTCATGTGGCCATTCAGGTGCAGTAACTGTCAAAATAAAGTCACTATGAGAAAAGAAAAGAATAAAAAAAATATAGCTGAAAGTGACAATGAATGGGGTCCAAGCACAAAGGGCAGTCTTTGACTTAATATCACCCCCAGAAGAATTCAAAAACATACCACATGTATAAATTGGCACATGGCAAGTTTGAATTGACCACCTGGGAATTTGAACATTGGACCTTTATATCATCAGAGAAAGAGACTTACTGACGGCACCACTGGGGAGACATGGTTCCCACATACCTTCTTAACACTTGAGGCAATGACATCACATGTGCCAGACTGGGATACTTTTGTCTGATTCACCTTAAATTGCATTGCAATTCAATTGCAAATTACAACAATCAAAATGTTGGTGGAAAACATTTGAGATGTTTGTTGCCCTGCCAAAGGAATTTGATGTGATAGTAGTCACAGCTTTTAGTTTTATTGGCATTATTTTAATAAGTTGCAAGACAAGCTGATTTGTTTTGTTATGGCAGATAAAGCATGTTTGAAAAGTTAAATGTTTAGACTGGTGATATGAAATCAACATAGTTTATCACTTGGTAGAAGTGGCAACATGAGAAGTAGATGAATTGGTTGCTTATTGTCATGGGCAGAATATCTACGAAGCTAATTGTTTTTGAATAAATGCTGAACAATAATCTTAGAGGTTACAGTTAACTCCAACTCCAAATGGCAATGCGAGTGCAGCAGGTATAGGTCACCATCATAGTTGAGCATGCTAACATTTGCTAATTAGCACTAAAGGCCATGCTTGCTGCATCTGTGTACATGGGCTTGCATGCAGACAGTGGACATGCTTCTATACATTCTACAGCAGTTTTCAGATGCATATGTATTCCACGTATGTGTGCCCTAGAAAACAAGGCAGCTACCTCACGACAGCAAGATAATTGTATTTGGCAGACGAGACAAAGTGCAAAAAGGAAAATGGTGTATGATCACTTTAGACCACTATGAGACCAGGACCATGGATGGGGAATACACGAAACAAGCATTCAGTTTGTTTTTCTACTGCATGCGCAGTTGGCACTCTTGCAGTGCAGACAGTCCACGCTGTCACAAATTTCCGGCTGCATGCAGGCCCTTGCAGATAAGGGCAGATGACAAAATTAATCATCACACAGACCTACGCTGCAATGTAGACCCACTCAGTTGTGGAAACTATAAATGAACTTAAACTGTGTGAGTGTGATCCTGCAAAACAGAGCCTGGCTCTGAAATGTGAAATGTAACTGAATAAATAAAGGTAAAAAAAAAACCCACAAGTACATCTGAGGGAATATCATTAGTTTTATAGGTATTTGATCACACGTAATTGGAATTTCAGATCACCAAAGTCATTAGGATTCATTCTGTAACCACAGAATTTCATCTGTACAGAATTTCATGGTAAATGATCCAGTAGTTGTTGAGATATATCACTCCGGATCAAAGTGGTGAACCAACTGACTAACACTGCCATCCTGAAGGGTTCAGTATTCTTCGATGAATTTGTGTCCGTGTCATGTGTTTATACCTGAGAGAAATGTATCTCTTGCAGTATGAAGTGGGCATGATTGTCACCTCTGAAATGTTACAGGCCACCTCCCACACATTTCGGAATGCAACCCCTACAATTGGGAAGTGTGTAGGGAGATGGGGTTTCAATTGCTGACAATCTGACAATTCAACGAGCACTTTGTTGGTAGCAGACTGATGCATTAAAGTCCAGCCACTAGTGTGGTTAAAAATGACCCTTTTCAAAGGGGACAGAGAAACTCAGAAGAGGCCACCAGAGACTACCTTCATTCTACAGCTAATAGTCACCCAAATGAACTGGGCAAATGATAAGATCATTGATATAAATGTGTAGCAAATCAGAAAAGGATGTGTCAGTTTAAGTCAGCTTGAGTCATGTGAATAATAAGCAGAAGTAGAGGCTGTGCAGGTTCTGACAGCTTGGTGGTAATGTTTTAAATACCTAAAGCTGCCTGTGGATGACGGTGGTGTGTGAGCTGTGTGCAGTCGGTGATGTGGCCCTAATTCATTGACGAGTTGAGAATGTGTAAGTTTAATATCTTCTTGCAGGGATTTACGAGGGCCTTGTAAAGAGAGTAAGATGTCAACATAAAGACTGATTTTATGTCGAATACTGGCAGGATGAATTCCTTTGAAGCTACTCGACGCGTACTTTCAACTTGTCTCGTTTGAAAGTACAGAAAATACAGCAGCCGGGTTTTTCTGATGACGACTGCAACCTGCGAAGGATTCACCGGCACCAGCATGTTACTGATAAATGTGCTGGGTGTTGTGGGGGAGGGGGCTACTCAAATCCTGCTTAGGTTCCCAAAAAAAGGCTTGTCGCAGCCCTGTGACAGGATATTTATGTTGAAAATGTTGGACTGTGATACTGAGACTTTCATCATGTCCCCAGTCTGCCTGTCAGCATCAGTCACCACCCTGAGATCCTGCTCAGGCTGCGGCTTAGTCAGTGCCAGTGTCTAAACAAGCACGACCAGACCCCCGCTGCTCATGTCCACAGTCACAACGATGCATACAGTACATGCTATTATCCATGCAGTCGACGTGCACACACTCATGTTAAATATGTACACACGAATGAAAGCAGACAGTACATAGATACACAAAATGCATCCACCTCCATTCATACACACAACAGACAGACACACACACACACTTGTCAGTTCATCAGCTTAGCCAGTGACAAGTGGGCCTGCCAGTCTGTCTGTCTCTGTCAGCCCTGACAAACTGTGTGTGTGTGTGTGTGTGTGTGTGTGTGTGTGTGTGTGCGTTTGGGGGGGCTGAGTGTGTCTGAGCTGCTCTCTATGGAGCTTGCTGAGCACAGCTAATCACTGAGTGGTGCATCTTGGAGCCCTCTGATATCCTGTGAGATTCCCAACAAACACACACACACACACGGACACACACACACACACACACACACACACACACACACACACACACACACACACAGTAGTGTCCAGGGGAGCTGAGCTGCCTGAGGCCATGGGAGAAGAAGAAGAAGAAGAAAGAAACTCCTTTGTGTTGTGCTTCTAGCCCCCATCTCTGTTTCTCCTGAGAGAAAACAGTTTAAATACAGGAGTGTTTTCACACAGATGGTTGAATGATACAAGAGGATTAATTTAATGTCTAACACTTTAAACTATTTTCTCCATGGAGATGCATACTAGTTTGGGGTATGATAAGAGATAAATTCTTTGCAGCTTTCAGTTTCCACTACATTGAAATGGTAACTATGCTTTTGCAGTATTAACTTCCCTTTATAACTGTAGACATGTATTAAGACATACAAAAAAAAAACAATCTAGAATCTATAAATATGTAACTTTATTTCATGTCAGAAGTTAAACTGTTGGACACAAGATGTCTCCTACCTCACTATTAAGTTCATTCTCTCTCTGCAGGCTTCAAGTTTCCACATCACACTTGTATAAGTTGAATATTGGACTATGATTGGCTCCAAACTAGTGGTGGTGTCACAAATCCTGTTCATATGCCCTTAAGATGAATGTGAAAACAACCTTCTGGTGTCAAACTCTTCACATCCACCATCCTGCACAGTGAAGCTCAAACATCCAACTCTGAGTGGAGGGGAGACTTTAAATTACATGCTAATTTCACAAAACTGTGTTTGATAAGCGATATTTCTTCCTCCCTCCACACACGTCTGGTCTCAACACGGGTCTTTAGCCCGAGGGTAGTAAACATTAGTCATACATTGTTTCATCCAGTTAAAACTCCTTTCACTCAGCAGTGCAGTGACCCAGGATAAACCCTTGTTAGCTGTTGGTCTGAATAGCTCAACAAGACCTGGCTTTGTGACCCTGCACCTGACCGGGGTTTAATGAGGCTCTGACACTGCTGTAGTATCAAAGGGTGAACACATGCTTCTGTAATAACTATAAGTTCATCAAAAGGTTATTATAGAATTACTGTAAGAATACAGGAGAGGGATATTGTTGGTGACGTGTAGCCCTCTCTGCCACTAATTCCACTGCTTAAAGTAAGACTACAGAACATCGAAGTTAAAACATGACATGTGCTTTTCTTTCTTTTAAGTTGACAAGTTCTAATTAACATGGTGGTTTTTTTTGTTTGTTTTCTTTGCTTTGTACTGTTTGTTATTGTGCTGTTGTTGCTAATTAGCTTAAAGCTAACTCTGGTGCAGTGCATCTTTAATCTTTCCAACTGCACACTGTCCCAATCAATCAATAAAATCAACCAATCAATCATAAAATGAATGAATGAAATGAAACATTTTGGGGTTTTGCTGGTACTTGGTCTGATATGACCAGTAGCTTATAGTGGCTAATGTTAGCTACTTCAGATATTGCAGGGAAACAGTCAGTTTTCTGACTTCATGACTCTACACCACCTGTGCTAGTGTTAAGGTATCTACAGACTGCACGAGAAGCTAATTTTAGAGGCAGTGCTAAGCCAATTCAATGGTGTGTGTAGATGTGAGTAGACTCATATTCACTCCAAATAAAGCAAACATACATCCTTATGAGAAACGCCCCAGCTTGAGCAAAATGTTTGCGCTTTTTCCTATGACTCTGTCAAAGTCTGAGCCGTCAGTAAATCATACCTCAGTAGGAGATATTTTTGTTTTTTTCCCGCTTTCACTTTCTCTCAGTGATGACACCTTGGCCTTTTCATTTTGACATGTCACATGTTATGATAATAGAAGTATAGGATTGCTGTAAATTAGACTTCTGCTGCCTGTCATAATCTTACTATTTCTTCATGCAGATGGCTCCTGCAAACGAGTACCAATAGGTGAAAAAGCATCTTATTTTCAACCTCATTTTCAATAAAATAAATGATCATGCGTGTTAGACAACTATTCCTCCCTGTAGGCATTACCAAGATGACAGTGCACATCAACATGTTTCAAATGTCACAAAACAGAAGTGGGATAAGTGTGAGGTATGAGAATGAGGTTATGCCATTCAAAGCTCTAGAGACTCACTTTGTTGTATATGATGGAAAACAAAAGAAAAAAAATATGCATCTATTTAGATACTTATATTAGCAGATGTAGTTACATCACATCTTTTGCAGCCTGTCAGTACATTGTGAATATATTTCTAGGTGAGCTCCATATGCCATTTCCATTTTCTCATCTCTGCACACCAGTCAGGCATCCAGAAACACACCCACCCTGATCCTTAAGCTTTGGTAATAACTCTGAGCCATCAAAACAGGCTCTCGGCTGGAGTATAATAGCCCCTCTCTTCTTCCCATTTTACAGTATTTCCTCTGTCCATCTCAGCTGTAGGTGGGTGGATGGGTGGGGGGGGGGTTCAGAGATGGAGATTAGAGACCCCCCTCTGACTCCACAGATGGACGCCGCCATCCCCCTGCCATTAAATTCCTCTCAGATCACACACTACTCTTTTTGTCCATAAAGCAGAGCTGTAAAGCAGTCTGGGGGTGGTTGGTAGTAGAGCCATATTACAGCTTCAATCCAGTGAAAAAATACCTGTGAATATGTGCTAAGTTAAATATAATGAAGTCATTTCATTTTTGATAGACTTGTGTTCTGGGAGTCCACATTTTAGCACAAAGTTCTTGCTTTTTTTTTGTCTAAACAGTGTTGTTTGGAGAGCTACGTGGGTTTGTTACTGGGACAAAACCAGTCAACCAATAAACCCACTTGCAACACCGTGACAAAGATACCCAATCAAACCGGAAGGTATGATTCACAGTGAGTCTAGATTGGGGGAATAATCACAGCAAACAATACATCTTTCAGTTCACATATAGCATGTGAGTATAATGCTAGACTTAACCTATCCTTTAAAGTAAACCAAGATAATGTACATTTTGTTATGCAGCAGCTACTGAGGTCACAAGTGGTAATAAGAGGATAATGGGGAATGCTAAAATATAGCATAGTGGCAGAACAAGTAGAGATGAGTTGTAAAGTCAACGCACTGATATGGAGATGGTTATTACACAGTATTATCTATAAATACTATTAGCTAACATCAGCTATCAAGCTGTTAGCTGGTAACAGCAAAACCACTGACCATACACAACTGAGTGTTTTATTATTTAGGTTATTATTTAGATTTTCAACGTTCAACTTTTCAAAGTGACCAAATTGCACATTCCAGGGTATCCTAACTACAGTAGCTTTTTCTATTGACATATTTAATTTGTTTTATGTTGCGTTCTTTGACAAAATGCTAACTGCTAACTGCAGAATATTTTAGCAATTCAACCTTTAGTTTTGAAAATCAGATTTCAAATATCATTTTTGATATACCATTTTATAAGTTGGGTATATATTGAAATTGGAGATGTCAACAGTCTGTCCACACATTACAGTTATAGCAACATGACAGAAATAAAATATCCCCAAAGGAGCAGTCTTGTACTGTGTGGTTCCCGGGCTTTTATTGCATCATCAGGAAATTCTGTTACATGTTATTGCTATAACAGTCACTTACATTTTGACCAATAATTAAATTATCCGGTATTTAACAGTTTTGGCATTGAATAACTGTTCAGTATCTGGGTTTCAGCCATTAATCTTTCAGGCAGCCCTGCCAGGCACAGATTACCTCTGGATTTTTTTTTTCCAAGAGAGGCTACACTGTAAGTCACCCATGGGGCATTTCTCAAAGAAAAAAAAAAATAGAACCTCTCCACCCAAAAAAACCCCCCCAAAAAAACAAAGGCAGAAAATCCAGTCATGCTTTTCATCAAACATGATGCTGGCTGACACCATTTCCAAGACTGCCAAGTAATATTATTCCCAAGTTAATGGGGAAACAGTGGAGATGAGTAGAATCCTCTCTCTTTGTCTTCCTTGTCTATCTTTGGAAAATCCTCTGACCTGCACACGTGTGACTATAAGATTTGATTGATTACATGTAATAGAAAATGAACAGATCCCTGAAATTCCTGAAAATAGAGGAAGCATGAGAATATGTATATGACCGGTGTGTCGTTAAGAGTCTAGTAGGGCTTTTCAGGTGCACACCCTTATGTGTGTGTGTATGTGGAGAGGGGGTTTAATCCCCTATTCAGACCTCATTATTAACCCCCTACCTTCCTTTCTCTTTTCCTCCAGGCCTCTTTTCCTTCCTCCCTCTATCTCAGGAGCTTTCCACCTCTTCCTCCCCCCTCTGTGATGCCCTCCAGTCGTCCCTCTTCCCAGTTGCCTTGCCCTCCTACTGACTCCTTCGCTCCTTTTACCCCATTCTCCCCATTCTTTTGTCACTGTTTCATTAGACTGACAGGGGAGGGACAGCAATTTAGAGACAGGAATGCTTCCTCTGTACTTTTTTCACACCTAACAGCAAAGCTCGGCAGACAAGAGAAACAATGAAGTTAACGGAACGGTTACAAGGCAGAAGTTTCTTCTTGGCTTTAGCGCTACTGTAACTTTCAAAAACTTTTAGACATAGTAAAAAGTGAAAAGTCGTCATCCAACTATGACATACTTACAACCAGGACCAGTAAATGGGCGGAGACATGTATTAAAAATGAGTCTGATTCATTTCTATCCACTTTCTGGTCACTGTGACATTCTCAATCACACTGATAGGGTTAGACAGTGTTAAAGCCCTGCTCATACTAATCAGGGGAAGTCCAATGATTCATCATCACTTGATTCCTGTCAGTTCAAGCTCATGTGAAATTCTTTAATCTATCCTATTAGTGGCTCTAGCTGTGTCGCCATTCTTACCTATTAGGTAGATGACTAAGTGGTATTCTATGTCCTCTGAGCAATGCAATGCACAAAGGACATAGATGAGCCACTCACAGTCTGAAAAGCACAATGGTGCCTTGAACTAAATGCTAACACCAGCATGCTTGTAATGAATGCTCATTTTTTAGCAGGTATAACGGTTGTCATGGTCACATCGTCTTAGTTTGGTTATTTACTCATTTCATTTTTTGGTCATAAAAAATGTCAATATATGGCAATTTTTTACATTTTCTTTTGTTCTTTTTTATTCCTGGCACTTTAGGTTTAATCTTCTGAGGACCAGAAATGTTGGTGCAAAATTTCAATTAAAAAAAAAAATCCATAAAAAGTAGAGTACATTATGTGCGACTGGAAAGTCAGCATAATCAGTATATCTATACTATTAACATAAAGAATTGGTACACAACTTCTGCCTTAATCACATTAGAATCACGACTGCACTGTGCTGTCCACCTTGTACTGATACTTCCCAGTCGTACACTCCTGTGGTGTCACTGCATGCCACACAATTACAGAACAGAAGGTGGCTGAGGCTTTTTATTAATTCTATTTATAAGCTTTTTTAATATAAAAGTTAAAAACAGGGCAAATACCACTAGGCATCAACCCAATAAACAAGTCAGTCAACAATGTACAGTATGGTTATAGTTGTAGATTTATTGGATGTTTCTGGGTTTTTTTTCTCCCAAAGATTCAAGAGAAAGCCTTAATATTTTAAGGAATGCAGTATGTGTCTAAATGTGAGTAAATGTCTCCAGACAAAGACTAAGGGAATGGATTGCGCCTGCTAAAAGCAGCATGAATTACGCAGCATTTGCACCTGCAACCTGCCCCATTTTAACGTCCTCTTCAAGATTTTGCACTAATTACATGGCATGCAATGAGTGCAATTTGCCCTTGGTTTGTGTCTTGATTGAGTGAGCAGAGCTGTTTCCAGTGTTTCAGGTTTTTTTCTCTACATTTCAGCACACAGATTGGTTCATAATGAAAACTGCAGAGAGCACAAAAGCCTCAAATTGTGCATCTTTAATGAACAGAAGTGCGTGCACACACAGAGCTCTCCATGGTCACAAACCAACTTTCAGCTGTTTTGCTTCTTCTTCTCTAGTATTTCACATCGATAACATCATCTACTGAAATGTCCATCAGAATAGGCTACAGCGACTAACATGACTCAGGCAGGTCTGAGACGTGTTACATTAATGTCTGAATCTTACGATAATATTGTTCAGGTGTCACTGAATGTATCAGAAACATCAGGACTGATGTTGTGTGTTTGTTGCCCACAGCTGGCTGCGTATCACAGCTGGCTGCAGCATCACACAGCAGCTGAAACAATAAGTGTGTCTGTGAGAAAGAGAGGCTGCATTTACGCATGCGGCACAGCAGCAGTAACTTCATTAACATCAGATCGGTCAGGATCTGACAGTAATTAATGTTCTGTGTTCTGCTACACAACTACACCGATCAGCTGTTACACACAGTTTCAGCTTTAAACAGTAGAATAGTTTGTAATAAAGCAGCACTTATGGATGAATCCTGAGCTCCATCACAGCTGTCAGGACATTTTTTATTTTGAAGTAGCTGAAAGTCGAAGATAAGCCTCCCAACCCCAAACCCACCTGATCCGCTCCAATGTCTGACTGAAGATTTCTACCTTCATATCATTCGATATCAACTTGATAGCATTCAAACCTCATAAGTCTGAAGATGTGAAGAAAGAGAGAGAGAGAGAGAGAGAGGGTGAGAGTGAGGAGTGAGTGTGCTCACAGTTCACACCAACTATCTGAAGACACTAATATCTCCACCCTGACTCTATGTGGCAATTAGTATTTGTGAATTATTGCAACAAGGCTTATTTGCACAGAAATTGAGTCAATTACGCACCAAATGTATGAATATGACTTATTATGATCATACATGCAAATGGCACATGCGCACCATGACATTATTTGCTCGGCAGTGCGGTTTGCAGTGCATTTCACCCTTTGCGGCTGCTTTGTGTTTTGTCTCATTTGCACATGTTCAGTGGATGCAGAAGCCCGTCTTGTTGCTCTCTACCTTCAACTTTAAAGATGATTTTACTGTCACGTCAGTAGCTTGGAGAACATCCTACCTGTGTCTCCACAGAAAGCGTTTCAACTGCATTTTTTTTTTTTTTTTTGTCATCTGTCACATGCGTCTGAAGTACACTTCTATGTTAATCTATAAAGCTGTGTACACCATCCATGCAGTGTAACGGCTCTTGTGTCACAAGGCTTAGACAACATGTTAGGCTGCCAATGGAGCAGCAGCTTTAACATTTCAATTTTCCCTGAGACTTTCTGTTGTGATTTGGCGCTAGTTGAATAAAATTGAATTGAAAAAATTAATCATCATGTTTTCATGGGATTGTTTTTTTTATTGTGCTCACTTTCAGTGTTTCACTTTTGGTTTATTTCTGTAATTTAATATACAAGTTTAATTATTCTTTCAGCTTTTGTTTTCTTTTATCTTTTCCTTTATTAGTTTCTCTTGATTTAGCTGTAAGCACTTTGTAAACTCTCCTCTTAATTTTAAATTAAACATTTGATTATTAAATGTAATTAATTAATTTGTTGTTCTTCTATATATCATTTTCATACTCTTATTATTGTTATTATAATAATAATAATAAGTACTACTAGTGGTGGTGGTAGTTTAACACAGTAACTGATGATTTCCTAATATTCTTTTGTTGCTTTTCTATTTTGGCACATATTCAAAGCTTTTCATTTCTTAGAGAGACCCAGACCCAACTAACACGGACTCAAGTGACATCACTTGAGGTAATGTATCAGATTTCACACAGCTCTGTCTGGAGACACACAGGACTTCATGCTACTTTTTTACAGACATGCAGTAGTACTCCCCAACACCTGGAAACACCCTGATGTGTAAAATCAGAGGAGTTCCCTTTTAACTAAGGACCTCATTAAAGATGTTTGTACTTGACTTCTATATTTCCTGTGTATGTTCATTGATTGAAGAGACAAACTGCACTGTGCTGCTGCTGCTGCGTGTTTTCTGGGCTGTACTCTCTCTTCAATCAGACATCTTGATCTCAGTGAGATGACCTAATTCAAATGAAAATACATCCCATGTCCCATTCTCTGAGGACGACTGTGAGATGTGATTAAAGACTCTGAAGAAGCTAATCCATGGATCTCACTGATGTCAAGGTCAAGGATGAACTTCTCTCTCAGAATCAATACAGGTTATAATAATGTTAATACTAATGTTTTAACATGATTGTCAGTGAAAAGCAGCTGTGTTGCTGTATCTACCAGCTAACTAGTTGCCATGTCTCGTTTGTTAAATACATTTACATTTAATGATGATAATGATAATGATGATAATTATTGTTGTTATTTGAAGGTGTTAAGTCCTGGGCACGTGTGCAAATAGTTTGAGCAGTCATAAACTTCTCCTATCAGTCCAAACCACATGGATGTGCTTCCATCCTCCTGCTCTGCCGATCACCTTGAACCATTTCCTTTTCCTGCAGCCAACATCCCGTCTGCTTGTCTTTATTACCGCACCCTGTCACTCATCCTTCCTGAAAACAGCGCTCTCTCAAAACAACACAGCACTATTTGTCTCAATATTAAAGACTTACTTCATGTGGAATGTTTTTTAACATGCAGGCTGGTTTACTGTAATGTGTGCCTCACTTAAGCAGTTAATACCTATGATGCTTGTCATACTCATACTTGTCATTGTTAAATTCTGGACACTGCCAGTACAGTAGAAAAGCCTTTATAGTGCTCATTTTGTTGATGAATGCCGCTATGAAAAATAGTCCTCTATGACTGTTTTCCACAATGTCGATAGAATATTGAAGAGATGGAACAGGCTTAATGAAAAAGAAATGGACTAAATCTTCATATAATATAATTGCCAAAAAAGTTGACTGAATGGAATTTGAAAATGACAACTCTGATAAAATTTTAATATACTGTATTTTAGAGAGGTGTTTTGTTTTACTGTTGAATAAAGTGAAGACAAAATTACATTAGAAACTGATTTGTACTTTTCAAAATTTAAATACCAGCTTAATGGTATTTCTTGTGCGAATCAGAACATTTGGAATTATTGTATTATTTAAATGACAAAAAGGGAGAGGGAGACTAAAATCTAATGTGATCGACAAAGGCAAATGAGGTTTGCCTGTTCAGATCAGATGAATCCTCCGATGTGTATATGTCAGTGTGTTAACTAAAGTCGAGCTCCCACAAAGCACAATAGTAACAGGAGGCTCCCTGATGAAAGATGAAGAGACTGGTTTCATCTGCGGAACCAGTGGAACCGTTTGAAAAGCAGCAGCACTGTCAGCTACGCTGTATGATAAACAGCGGGACATTCTACTTCAGACTCTGTATGTTAGCTTGTTTACAATGCCCTTTTACCCTCTTTTCTGACAGAGAGCATAAACAAAATTCTATTTGGCTGATTGCATGCAAATGCAATGGACGGAGGCAAACGTAGGGAGATGTAGCTTCTCCGCAGGCAGCACCAAGTGAGGTGAAGAGTCAGACAGTCAGCAGGGAGTTATCCAGGCCTTTTAAATTTGCTCCCCACAGCTTTCACAGCAGCTCAAATGCTCACTGTGCATATGTGAGCAACAACTCTGACCAGTGACATCTGACCAAAACACAGTTAGATTCCACCAAATAGACAATGATGGTGCTTCAAGGCTGATAAATATTAGATCGCCCAGTCTCAATTTGTCCCTGCGGTTTGAATGTTAAACTGAGCTTCTCAGTCTCCAAGACATCCAACCTGAACAGATTGGTGGTATTATAGAATTACAAATTTTTTGAACGAATGGCCCCCCATATTCCAAGGTCAGAAATGTGCGAGGGGAGGCAGTTTCATATGCTGTTCGATCATACACATCACACAACCACTTAGTATGAAGCATATTGACACCTGTAGCCTTGTTAGCCATGCTGGTGGTGTCACAGCATAGCAATGTGAGCAATGTGGCTCCACCAATTCAGTGCAGTCTGAAATATCTCAACTATCATCCATTAAATTTGATGCACATTTTACAGTAGTTAAACTAGCAGTTTGATATTCTTGTGAAATTTCATTAGCACATAGCTGGAAGCACCACTGTGCCTGAGTAAAGCGTTACAGAACCACGCTTGCATGGTTGTAGACTCTTAGAGTCCATCCCAACACCCACACCTGCAGTCTTCAGCACTTAGATACATGTTCATGCATCACCAGGTAATAGACAAGTGTGTCCCACGTCTGAAATATACCAACACACACTATACTTAACCCACACTTGATAGACACCTCTAACACTGCTTCAAAGTTATATTCAGAGCCATGTGTATCTCACATTCACCGCAGTATACTGGTGCTACACCAGTTCAGTTGTTGTGAACCAACAGGCTGGTTTTTAAGACTGACAATATTCAACTGATGAGAAGAAGCTGAAGGTGTGTAAATATTATTAATACAATTAATTAATAATTAATCAATTCTTCTTGATGGGACTGATAAGACTAATATTGCATATCTGACAGTGTCAAGATAAATATTAAATATCATCCATTATTTAAAAAAATGAGAAATATGTTCCATTATTTATGTTAAATATGTTACCAGGCAGAAATCAGTCAAATTTTACATCTCATTTTAATTGGTTTGTCCTCTCAGCTCCTCAATGTGTGTGTGTGTGTGTGTGTGTGTGTGTGTGTGTGTGTGTGTTTATGTGTGTGTTTTTACTGTCATTTAACTGTGCCTGTTACGCTGTCTGTTTGATCCAATTCATTAGTTCCAACAAATTGTCTGAGCTCGATCGGGCCATGTACAGTACAGAGTGATGTAACATCCTTATTTAAGAGTCCTAGACTGTGAGCTCTGATAAACCTCCACACACTTGTGGTCTTATCAGGTACTTGAGCACTGTGACAGCGAATACGTCACACAAAAAGCTACTTCACTATTTGCGAATACCGCAAGTGTGGGTAACTGTCTATAAAGATTTATGAGAGCCACAGACAAGGTAAGGAAGTCAGACAGTATTAAGAGATGGACTAAATCATTGTTAGTCATTTCATGAGATGTGCTATTAACCAGAAAGATATGGAACAACAGCCTTACTCCTCAAGATTGTTGATTGCTTATAAGACATTGAATGGATTAGCACTACGTTATATTTCAATATGTACAAGGGTTTACATTTTAGTCAGCAGAAAAACTCTAGATGTATAATCAATGGCATCAGAAAACACATTATAGGGCCACCTTTAATGCCATTATTTCATATTCTATTCATTTCTAGTTCTACTTATTGCACTTGTATATGTTTTATTATTCAATAGTCTTATTAATCCTTTTTATTTCTTGTCCAAGCACTACTTTATGTAAGTAAAGTAACTAACTTTTTTGTTAAGAAAAGTTATCACTCTGTTATTATTCATTACCAAGATAATATTAGCTATTCTGCCACTTTTGATATCCATTTGAAAGCAAAAAAATATGCAGCTTTTCTCTGTCTTAACAGTGTATTGATTAGAATAGTTCTACTTTATGTCACCTACTTGGCCATAACAATGGAGCGCTGAGCAATCCACCTTTATTTAAACACACTTGTTGTGTTTTTTGTATCCACGTCTGTGTGTGTGGGCGGATGGGGTGGGGGGGGGGGGGGGGGGGGGGGGGGGGGGTTGAGGTCACAGATAAGAAGTAGAAAAGAAAATGTGAAAGATGCATCGCTAGACTGTGGTGGGTGGGCAGGAGGAGAGAAAAAAGGGAGAGAAAGATGGAGAGAGAGAGAGAGAGAGACAGATAATAACATGGAGAAAAGAGAGAGAGAGGTGTGTGGTCATCCTTCTCTCAGCTATTTTCAGTGTTTTTCTCCAGGAAAAATGCAAACTGACAGTGTTTGATGTTCCTTGATAGCGGTCCATTTAGCCTGTCCTCCCAAGAAAAATGGCATGTTATATAGCGGCCATAGTAATTATGACCTGGAGAAGATGTCTATATTAGGTGACAAATTTCCATATAGGAGGTGGTGGGTTTGGTGGATGGCTAGATAGATAGCAAAAAGTGGACTTAACTGCAGGAGACCGCTGTTCGCTTTCTGTTTCCAACCACAAATTGGGGCAGTTTTTTAAAGACCATGAAGGTTGGCTAACTTTAAGGAAGTAGTAACTTTGACCCACACCACATTTCAAGTGATCATTTTAACCCAAACCATGAACTTTGCTTGCCAAGAAGTTTTTGTGCCTAAACCTAATTAGACCTTAACCACAGTGTTGTCACATCATTACACATAATTTTTTAAAAATAGTGATTTGTAATGGTTTTTGGAAAGCTGCCGATAGAGGTGGCATATTAGAAAACACTCGACCTATTTGATTGGTAAATTATGAGTATGTGTTGGTTCCATTTCCTCCAACATCTCTATACTTTCTCCAGTCGTATCAAACATGTGAAGATGTCAACACATCAAGAGTTGATCCTCTGGTTTGATCTATGACAATCTTAAATGCCTAGAAATATTGTGTGATCTGATCCTGGCATAATCCAATGCTTTATTAGCTGTGTAAAATTACTCTGATTGATAATTAACCATGCCACAACACGAAGTCTAATAAATTAAAAGTACAACAACAAAGTTTTACTATATACATGTAGCATGAAAAGGCCATAATAAACAGTTGATATAAAAGAAAAGTGACAGGATGTGGATGAATGGAAGGATGCAGTGAGGACCCAAGTGCAGTAAGAGGCAGGCGACTGAAGACACTTATAGAATTTATTGTCTTGGCAGAACAAAAAAATACCACAGCCAACAAGGCTATCTAACTAATCTCCCTTGGCAGCCATCAATCTAAGGTGCTGAAAACAACAAAAAGAACTAAGATAAATCTTCTCTGATATATGCATGAAAAGCGAACTCAAGAGTCAGCAAACAGAAAACACTAACAGGAAGTGTATATACATATATATTTACACTACCACTTAAAAGTTTGGACATACTTTCTCATTTAAATAAATGGACATTTGTGTCTGAACTTTTGACTGGTACTGTATTAGGGGTGTGCCTGAATACAAATACGTTATTCTGCAAAGCACAAATAGTGGGTTTTAATGAATATTTGTTTAATACAAATATTTTTTTAATTATTTGTTTTTGAGAAAAAAAAACACATGTCCAATGCCAGCATGCAGGTCAGTTACATCACTATCTCACTATATCTCTAGTCTCTCTCCTCTGCTCTGCTGTTAACCAGTAGGTCTCAACAAGGGGAGTCACATCCACCTGTTACATGATGCACATTTCCTTATTTGGACATCACTCTCAATGTCATCATTCAGTTGCCACTAGTCACCACAGTTAGCAAGGTTGTTGAAGACTGTAGGAATATATCAATATGAAAAAGAAAAAAGAGGCTGACAGTGAAAAATGCAGTAAAGGATGACTGGATTGAAAAATATGTGTTAATTGTTTAATGTTAACTACTAACTAATAACAAAACTATATATGTGTGTGTATGTATGTACTCACTGGCTACTACATTAGAGACACCTGTGTGCAATCTAATGCAATCAGTAATATAGTTCAGCTCTTCCACAAATTCTACATTTATGAGGCTTATACATTTGAGGTAGTAGTGGGTAGTGGTTTACTGGAGTCAATATTGCATTATATTGCATTGTACACATGAGGGGGGCAAAATATTACTTACACTTGAGTGTTTGCTTGCTATTATTTTTCCTAGAATTACTGCTTTCAGAGCTAGTTATTATTAAGTTATTACTAAAACCAATAATAATCGAATGCAGAGGCAATGATAACAAGTACATACAGATATATGGTCTCACATTTACAACCAGCCCTTTGAGGGCAACCATAATGCTGATGTGGCCCTGGATGAAACTGAGTTTGACACCCCTGTTTCAGATCATTGAATCATCACTAGGTGACCTCTTTCACAGTACACTTAGTGCAGTTTTGAGAACTTTTATCATTGGGCTATATGCCTTTTGCTATTTTTCTGATATATAAAGGAAGAGAACAACAATCTATGACACCATAGCTGCACCATGACCTCCCAATGCTACCCCTTAGTCACATACTGAGAGCATTACCAACTGGCAAGTGACTTTGCTGACACATGTGTCCAACATAAGCCTTCTGCCTGCAGACAAACAGAATATTTGAACATTAATCAATTTGTAGGCAGTCAGGTTGTCAAATCAAACAAAAGTGGTCACTTAAATTTTTTTTAAAAATCTCATAACATTTGGGTCACTCCCTGTTGAACTTTAAACCTATCGAGTGCCTGCGTGATACTCTGGATTCCAACATCGTGAGACATGACCCTCCACCTACCAAAGGCCATTGACTCCATTAAGTCCTCCAGAGATAAAACACCTACAGATTCTGAGGGCACCACATGGCACTGGAGGACTGTAGAGCCACTGTTGTTAATGTTCACAGGTCATGTTTTCTCTTTATTTCATTTAAAATGATGGTTGAAATTTCAGGTCCATAAAAGGGCTGTGGGCTTATTTCACTGCCTTATGTATTGTAAATCATAAGGCATATGTGATGGTGGAATGAGAAGTTGGCTGTCTTAGAAAGGAACGAGATGTGATATTGATTAAACATGTAGATAACGGCGCACAGTCTTTCCTGGGAGGCATTCCTAGTGTTTGACACTATTCTGAAAACCTGAGAGAGAACTTTAAACCCTGCTTACTTTTTCACCTCTGCACATCTCGTCAATCACTGTTGGCATAATTTTAAAGTTATAGTATTTGTCAGACTAAAATCAGTGACGTGGATTCTAAACTGCTACTTGGTCTTGACTAAAACATGACTATTAAGTGTTATTGTTGACTGAAACTAGACTAGATATTCATAATTTTCTTTTACTGAGATGAGACTGGAAAGTTCTTATTGATACAAAATTGACTAAAGAGAAGTTTGAAGTTGACTAAAGGCTGAGCTATGCTCAAAACGAATCAGTTCATATGTATGTCATCTGAACAGCTTTACACTTTGCCTTCTAATGTGGTCACTTACTATTCAACTTTCAGACAGCTTATATTAGAATTCATTCATAGTGTTGCACTTGTTCTTACATGTGAAAAGTGACAGAAATAGTTGTGTAAATAATGAAAAAAAAAAGAATTTGAGAGAGAAATTCAAACCTTGCTTACTGTTTCACCTCTGCACAGCTGGTCAGTCACTGCATGAGGTAGGCGTGAATGTCGGATTGTTGATTTCAGAAAGTTAGTTTGGCAGATGCAGCCCTCCAAGTCTGGTGTCCAAATTGTGTCTGTTGGAGCATACTGACACCTTAAGACTTCAAACAAATTGGCATCATTGTCAAAGGACACAAACTATACCTCCAGTAATTATTCACACAAAATGTAAATCTGTTTAAAAATCATCACTTACTCAGGTGCTGGCATTTCTAGCCTTCTGTTTTTTACACGACTTCCAGCCATTTTGAATTTTGAAAGCTTTTTTCTGATGCTATCTTCTAGGACACTCCAACACCTGAGCTTTCAAATGCTGTTTACCAACTCTGAACCTATTAACCTTTCCTACCATCCTTTTTACAACATGTTTGTGTATTCTTTGTCTTCTGGGGTTTTATTTTTATGACATCAGAGATCATGGAATGTAATGCTTTTTGCTGTCAAACTCTCAAATCTTGGACGTCAGAGCTGGTGGTGCCAGTTTTTCTATTACTTACTTATCACAGCCCAAGTTCCCACAGAGAGCATCGTTAATGAACCTGAGCCTTTCATGGCAACTTCAGAGGTTGTGGAATAAAATGATGTCTCGTAGTAAATGCTAAGCAGAATAGCCACCCAAAGTAAGCCAGTATATTTTATAGTCAATGTTTTAACTGGAGTTATGAAAGGATTAACTTTGCTGGCTTTAACTTTTACTTGTAGCTGAGAAGCAACTAAAGAAAGTTCCCACAGAGCAAATCACTGTCACATGAAAAATTAAATTTGTCAGGGGTTGTGAATGAGCCCCTCAGAACACAGTATTTGCATTTCTGTCACATGGTCATGAACAGTGCACTTTGACAATGATGAGATTTTTTTTTTTTTTTTTTTGGTTAACAATCTAGACAAATCCTGCTTTAGTAATCTAGTGCAAAATTGTTTTCAACTTTGGGGAAATATCATGTAAAATCAAATTGAAAAAATGTCTTATTTAAACAAGTATTCAACTTACTGAAGGAATAGTTTTTAGAAGGACCTTTGTCAATATTATTATGAAGCTGACGATCAGTTTAGCTGTGAGAGAAAACAGTTATATCAGCTAGAACCTTGCAAAGCTGAAAACATGCATCACTAATTTCAGATGAGTTTAAAGTGTTAATGTTTACCTCTGTTTTTACTTACAAGTCAGTGGTTTACATCATTTGGTTGAACTGGGAACTTGGATTAAAACCAGTCTGATAGCTTGTGATAGATGTTAAGTGCATTTTAAAGGTGTATCTAAAAGTTGTCAAGTTTTCTCATCAGGAGGTGGTGGGAGGCATCTAACCAACAGTGGACTTTGGCACAGGAGACTGCTGTTCGTTTCCTGTTTCTACCCGTGATCTCTTCCTGAACCTAACCAAATGCTTTTTGTGCCTAAACCTAACCAGACCTTAACTACAGCGCTGTTACATCATAATCTATCATTATGTTTTAACAGCGGGGTGACAGATTAGAAAAGGTTGGTTGCCATGCAGCTATGAGCATACGTTCAGCTAAAATGTATGACTGTTTAAACTGTATGCACATTTGCACCCACGTGTATTATATAAAAAAGCTGCATGTATGTCCAGCCAGGAACCTTTTTTACATTCCCCTCATTTTCCGTATCTCTCTCTCCCCTCATCTCCTGTTATCTCTCTGCTTTAGTGAATGCAATGACATCACAACTAATAGAACTGACAGCCAGAAATATAAAAATAAGACTCAAGTTGTGATAAATCAGAAACATCCTGTGACGTTGGTTGTTCTGCTTTAGGAACCTGCGAGTGCATTAACATTCTAAATAAAGAGTGTTTTGGATTAGACGCTGGAGAGGGGAGTTTGCTGTGACCCAGTGACCTAAATGTGTGATCACATGAACATTTTCAGACTCTCTTTTACTGAGAACACATAGTCCAACCACGCCTGTGTGATACAGCCGAACTGCAGAGCCACTACAGATGTATATAATGCTGTCTGTTTGACGCCATGGTGTGCTGAGTCCTTTTGGCAGTGGAAGCTGATGTTTTCCATCTGAACTCGACTCCACCCTCCGTCATCTGACCGGCTAATCCCTACAGATTCATTAGTAGCACTTCACTCCTGACTCTTAAATGTCACACAGAGAACAGACAGACAGGAAGGAGAAAATGAAGCAGACAGAAAGACAAAGCAGAAAAAATACTAGAAATAGAGCAGTAGAGCTCTTTCTATGTGTAATTAACTATTTCAGTCATGAAAAAAATAGATAATATGGCAGATTAATTATATTCTCCTCACCTCTCTGGTTAATTAATTCAGTGATAGATATTGCACAGCTTGATTCTGGCCCAAATCCCAATCTGCTGGAAGCCAAATCCAACTTGAAGCACCACATACCAGTGATTATGCACATTTTTTTCACATTAACTACATGTTGCTTTTACTTTGCGTCAGTCCAATTGCAAAGGCATTCTGCTGTGACTTTCATTGTTTGAATGTGGTAGTGCGCTGCAGACCAATTTCCACTGAATTAGCACTGACAAATATAAAAGCACCGTGGTGGTTTACTTTTATGATGAAAAATCAACAGTCATCTGAAAGTAAAAAAAAAAAAAAAAAAAAGAACAATTCGATTTCACTTGGAAAATGGTCTGTAGTAATAGTAGGACATTCAATCTAAATTCTTTTAAAATCTGTTTTCAGTCTCGATATGTTTTGCTTTCTCTGAACTCCGGCATTACAGAAGTGGTTCAGGATTATGGGAAGTATCTGACAAATCTGAAAATGTAACTTCTCAAAGTTTCTGTACTTTTCTGTGTGAATATCTGACTAGTTCATTCAAAAAAGGCAATATTTCTATCGTTAATTAGTTATAAATGTTGCAAAGTACAAATTCACAATTATTTATATAAATAATGTATCATCAGTACATTAGAAAGCATTATCATTAGGAATTATGCATTCATTTCACAAATAATTTATATAGTGTATTATACAGTGTACATTTCTATGTTCTGACTGAATTTTGCTGTTATTATGAGATGAAATGCAACGGCAGCATTTCATTTAACTCATTGATAAAAAAAAAACCTTCACATGCCATTGAAAGCTGTGAATAAAGTGTGAATGAGTTGGGATTAGTTTGCTAGACGTAGTGTTCCCAAGGTTAAAAAATCAGCTACTACTACTACTTCTTATTTATTTAGGAACAAAAGAAGAAGAAAATCTGTCCTGAAAACTGACAAATAAAAAGCAAAACTTCATTTACAACATATAGTTATATATCTATGAAAAGAGTTCATAAATATCATAAACAATGTGAGACATCATTGTTTTAAAATCCCTGTATTGCACCAGTAGTGCTTCTTTCAAAGTGTTTCACATTTTCATTCATTTATACTGTTTATACAGCATAATTATTTTAAAGGGGATATTCTCTAACAAGCTCTGCTACCCAACCCAAACCCAGTGAGTCCTGACAAAGTATCAGGTTTCGGGTTCAGACTGGGTCGTTCTGTCTGACACTGCCAGTACTCACGTGTTGCAAGTGAAAATATGTATTATAGTAAAAGTCAGTAATGGATGAAATGAACAAAAATATCGTTTGGTCTCAGGTTGGGTTCAGGTCTCAAATGTGGCAGCACCGGTCAGGTTCCATTGGGTCTGGTCTTCGTTCCGTGTTCTTTAGTCCAGTTGAATGGGATTGGTTGGTTTTCCTCCTTGGTGCGATTCATTTGGGCAGATATGAACACAGCAGTCGTACTTGGGTGCGAATCAAAACAACCATGCAGAGATCCTTTAGAGGAAGTAGTTCTGGAGCGATATGATCCGACAACAAGGCGTATTTTACAAGAAAATCAACAGTTGCTAGCAACTAACCGGAGAACGAATAATGATCCAAACTGGACTAGTAAGGAAGTACGTTGCCATCTTCTTCCTGTGTTTATGTTCTTGCTCCCTCCCTAGACACATCTGACCAATGAGGCGAGTCAATGTTCTTACATGACTTTTTATCATTTTAGTTTGCGTTGATTGGTTTCAAACCAAACCAAGGGGAAAACACAAATTTACCAACACATCCATCAGACCAGAGCAAGCCAATTATAGGGATGAAAACACTGTAAGATGAAGGTACAGGCTGGGTTTGGGTCTCTGACTCTACGTCCTCCCATCAAGGTCTCAACCTAGCAATTTATCAGCAATCACATCAACCTCATACAGACGTAACAGTTTCAGCTATGAGAAAAAGAGGAACAAGTCTGTTTTGAAACAAACCTGTGCTGTGCTACTGCAGCGTGATTGTTGTCGAGATGCAGAAGGAGTGCCACACGTCCTCATTAAGATCACAGCTGAGGCAAAAAAAAATAGAAAATCATGTGATACAGCATAATTGTGTCAGACAGGGAGGCTGGTGCATTACATGAGGTGCTCCTGGTTTTCCAGCTGCTGACAGCTGCAACCTCCTGACAGGACAGAGAACGTCAGCAGAGATGACAACAGCCACTGATCCTTCACACAGAGGGACAAACAGAGCAGAGGTGAAACCGTGATCTATTTCTCTTTTTTTGTCTCTCTCCTCTCTTTCTTTCTCTCTCTCTGTTTTATCCCCCCCCCCCCCCCCCCCAACACACAATCTAGGTCAGCCTGTCAGTGATCTGCCCTCCATCCATCCGTCCATCCATCTATCCATTCTGCAGAGGAATACAACACCCACTGCTCCTGTCAATCACACACTGATTAGTTTGGCATTGTCATCGCACCTGTCAATCACTTTGCCTGCATCTACCTACTTACCTGTCTGTCTGTCACTCAGTCAGTACATGTATGAGTGAGTTAGGGTGTGGAATTTACTCATAAATTAACTCAATTAAGTAGTGGCTTAATGTGAGGCCATTTCAGTTATGCATGGTGATGACTAATGACGTCAATAAACTCAGTTTCTATTCAAAAAGCTGCTTCACTAAATTGATAACAATCACATCCGCAATGTTAAATCATAGTGGCAGAAATACAACTGATCTTCTTCAAACTGTCTCTGCAGTGATGTCAGGAGCTGCCCTCCAAACACACTGGAGGGTGGAGCTAGTACAGTATTTGATGTAGTTTACAGTCAGAGGTAGGGCGGCTGCTGCTGCTGCTGGCTTTGTGCTAATCCCCCCTCCAAATGTTTGGAAGTGCAGTCTTCTATTCTTTTCATTATCAACGCTACAAAGAATACAATTAGTCACATGGAACAGAAAAAAAGTCACAAAACCTTATAAACTTTGTAGAGAGAATAGTTCATATATGACACTACTACGGTGGCGCAAGTCACAACAACAAATCATAAAACACAACGGCACATCGGAAAACACAACAACATTAACTTCTACTGGAAAAGGCAGGTACCTATAGCTCATCTGCTTATTGGTTAGGCGCGCTACACTATAATTAGTTGTTGTGTTTTATGATTTGTTGTTGTGATGTGCACTTCAGGGCCACCGTACACTACAGAACTATAGAACAAGCAAACAAAGCAAAATGTCATTCAATGTCAATGTCATTTCGTGACACGTGATTTCAGGGACACTGTATAAGAGTGAAGTTATTGAATATTTCAATTCCCCAAAATGATGTGTTGTAACCAACAGGAGACCATTGATGTGTGATGTGATTCACTACACTAACAGTGGCGTTATTGCTGGTTTATAATGATTAGAATATTTATATTATAATATTCATAATTGTGGCCATTAATGCTCACTTTTCACCTGCTACCCCTGTTATAGGAATCTGGGAAATGTGGAAACAAGTATATTATATAGTGAAGTATACATATACCTCCTAGATTTCCAAATAAAATAACATTTTACACAAATAACGTGACACACATGTTAACTAATCTAGATGAAATGAAATACTTAAAATAGACTGTGGATTAACTATTTGAACTAATCACACACAGGTCGACAGCCAGCGTTTCCCGAAATTAGCATGAGTCATAGTCAGACCATGACTCATAGACTATACTTAACTATGAGGGTTTCCCCAGGTTGAAAATGACCAACATTTTCTTTTAGTTACCTAAGCCTTTTAGATTTAATAGTTTATTTGAAGCTGAGGATACATGAACGTTTATCAGTGACTTACTAACATTTATAACAGCAGAAATAATGCCATATTTAAAAGCAAGAAGTCTATGCGTATTTATCCAAGATTTTGTCCATCAGCCCTTATCCATTTAGTTGTTGACCAGCCAAACAGATTTTTCTTTTTACATCACATTGATTTAGCAGATGTTTTCTTTTTAGGGACTGCAGGGAAGAAGGAGTTACAGCAGTCTAGGCAGGTCATGACAAAGTCCTGGATGAACACCTTGGCCGTCTCCCTAGTGAGCTACGGCCAGATCCTCTTGATGTTGGTCCAGGGAGGAATCTACATGAGCAGACTACTGCTGCCTTGTTTGCTGACAACAACAGTTTAAACCAGGGTCACACTCAGGTTCCTCACTGTCCGAGTTTTTTCCCACAGTATCATCAATGCTGATGGACTGTGCTTTGCATGGGCGTCCTTTACTCTACAGGGATATAAACTCAGGTTTCCAGGTTTAGATTTTTCACAACCTGGCAGCTCAAACGATGTTCTTGTAAACGGCTCATCTATAAAGCGTGTACCATGGATAACTCTTTGTAAAGGGTGCCTTAAAACTGGTTGCAAGGAGTTGAACCAAGTCATTTGTAGGTGTAGTAAACACTACACAACATGCAGTGGTTAACCTGCAGCCTGAACACCACATGTTCAACTTCATTTATTCTAATAAAATGCAGTAAGCTCTAATAATAATAATAAAATATGTGTATGTGTGTGCGTGTGTGTGTGTGTGTGTGTGTGTGTGTGTGCTGTCAAGCTCAGCCTTGTATTGTGCGAATGCCCTTGACTTATTTTGGCTGGTGATGGAAAATCTGTGTTGCCTATTGCTCATCAGGAACCATCTGTGGTGACAACAGATTTACTGTGAAACATGGTTTATATATCTTTCAAACACACACACACACACACACACACACACTCACACACACAAAAAAAGGTTTCAAAGCAAAAATTCTAAAAGATAAACCCTTCAACTTCCTGCGTTCTCGGCATCAGAAAGGCTCGGCCCCTCCAAAGCCTTTCCCGTTATTTCTCCCATTTCTGTCGAGAGTTTTCACACTCTTAGGCTCTCTGGTTTCTATGGTAGCAGGTAACTATAACCAGATTAGCAGGAGCAGACTTAACTGTAGTGATCCAAGTTTATTTTACAAACAAACCAGATCACAAGTGTCTGTTAACTTCATCACCACAGACTCTACAGCCAAACGAGCAGTTCTGTGAGTTTGCTGTGTTCATTCTAAAGAAACCAAAATCTAAGACTCAAGTTGTCCAGTTTTTTCAGTTTTCATACTTCAATCACAACAAAATAATGCTAAGATAAATTGTTCAAATATTTTTAACTAGAGATTAAATGTATTTTCAACCATGCTGCTGCACCTTCAGCCTATGCTATCGGACAAAGTGACCTGAAAATGGTGCTAGATTAAAAGTCAGGGGATCACCAAAGTAATTCCACTTCATGCTATGCAGAAAATAAATGCCATCCTTTCTATGTCGCTTGTCTGGGTCACGGTGGCAGCGGGCTACATGAAAAATAGCAATTCGCTAGCTTACGAGCACCGGCACACCCACAGTGATGAGCGAGAAGTGATGAAGGTGATGTCATGTTATTTGTTCGCTTCCAGTGAGGGAAGGAAGGAACGTCATTTGGCCTGTCTGTATCCGTGATCTCGTTCTTTCAGTCACCACTCCGACCCCATAAGGTGAGGTGTCTCTACCAAATTTCATGGCAATGCATCTTATAGTTAAGACATTTCACTCTGTACTAAGACTAAGAGTCTTCAACAGCTATGTGAAACTGTACTGCGGTTCTGGGTGGAACTCTAGCATGTCGGAGTAAGTTCTTAAACTATATTCACAGCAATTGCTCGGGTCGTAGCATATCCTTCATACGACTGCAGGCACTGAACTGTAAGTTCCATACCATGACAGTTTGGGATGAATACAAATGCTAGGAGACACTCTTCATCAGGATATTTCGTATTAAGAGACAGTTGGTAAGATATCTGAATGCTGGAGACACAACTGACGTTTCCTCTGTCAAAACAGGGCAAACTACAGGTTTGTCACAGTTTTGCCTCACTGAAATCCATTTGTGGGTTGGACATGGAATCTGTTGTTGTACTTTTTCTAATAAATAATGGAGCAGCCCATGTCCCAGACCGCAGCACTACATTTATGCCCAGCACAGAATTAAATAAAGAATTTTAAAAATAAAAAATCTTGTGTATAGACGGGTCACTGTCTACATTAAATACATTAATCATATTAAAAATCTACATATCTACATATCTATCTAGTATTGTATTATTAAAATATCTATGGAAGGATGTATTTTTTAGATGAAAATATTACACACACACACACAACTATATACATATATATATATAAAGCACAGTGGCACATTTAAGTTATTTCCTCAGCTGCATCAGTGTGGTATCTTGGTGACTGGCCATGCACCACAGGTGGAGGAGAGGCGCAGTAGAGGGTGTGGTGATGTGTGCTGTAACCTTGGTGCCAAGAACGAGTCTGCTCTTGCCTGCTCTGAGCGAGTTGATTTGTGTTGCGTGATTCTTCCCAGCTGCTAGCATCCTATAAGGTCGACCTTTTCCTCACCTTGGTGACTGTCGGTAAAGCCATCTGAAGGTGGCAGGAATTTCTTCTACCTGCGGTCTCTAATTGGAATGATCTTTTATGCACACCGCATCCACTGGTTAAACTGTGATGCGAAATAACCACAGAAACATCGGCGCTTATTATGCACATCACGTACCAGTTATGATTAATTATTCTGTACAGTTTTTAATGCAAATCAACAAGGGTTGGCCAAAGTGTCGCCTGGAGCTCCACATTTTTATTTAGGATACAAGTAGACATGTGGCTGTGATGAGCCGCATGTGATAAAGACTGTCAATTTTATCTAAAAGTGTGTTACTTTAAAAATCCCAATCATTACTAGGATCACATGCATGTAAACCAGTTCAATCAAACGGATAAAAGTTTAAAAATAATTTTAGAAATAAAAACGTACAACATGCAAAATACTAGACCACGTTTTAAAGTCTACTTTCATTTTATATATGGCACTACGGTGGTATTTAATTCAACTTAAAAGAGTCTTGGATAGCAACAAGTTTCCTCTGAGGAACTGGCAGGGAGAGCCTGACATAGCAAATGTGACTGGCCATGATTGTCACAGCCTCTAACACACCAACTTATAATGTTATTAATGAATTCTTTCTGATCCCACCTCATATCCAAGTGTGGCTCACCTGGCCGCAAAAATACCGAGGGTGCGCTGAGCACGCCTTCGGTGCACTTTCCAGGGCATACTTGACTATGATCTGTGCCTGTGCACCATGTTCATGAAAATGAAGTTAACTTTGTAGTGGTGCTAGAAGAAAAGTCAGAGGATTACCAAAGTCAGTAGGATTCAAATTTCATGGCAAAGTGGTGAACTGACAGACCGACGTTGCCATTAGTCCCACCATAAGCGTGTCTTCAACATATAAAGAGATAAGAAGTTCTATTAGTTAAAGACACACTCTTGCTTTAACTGTTTTACTGTTCTGTCCTCCATAAAGTTTCGCAGTTAATCTTTAACATTTGACACCCAACACCTGAAAGATCTGCTGTCGATGCCGGCCCTCAGGATTCTCCCAGCTCTTGATATTTGCTAAATGACAATGTCATGCTCACTGATGTTCATGTTCATCTGCCCAAGGTAGTAGAATAATATATTAGTTACAGAGGTTCAATTCTCCCCTTACAGCTGCTTCAGTGACTAGTGGCTAAGCTTGTTCAACATTTCAAGTATGTGTGGAGCTCAGCTACAAGAAAGCTCCCAAGCAGCCTGCAGGTCGATTTGTTGGCAGGGAAATAGAGGGTGTGACCGGTAAGGAGTGCTGACCCCCCCCCCCCCCCCCCCTGGTTTAACACCAGTTGTGTCAGCACAGCCTCTGCATCTCCCAACCGTCTTACCAACTATGCTTTTATTAAATGTGGCCCATTTAATAAAAGCTATTCCCAGTGCTACTTATTAGATAAAAGAGCAGATTCTCCCTCTGCAGAAAGCCATTCTTCATCATCAAGTGCTTTGGAAAAAAGTAACAGTAAATGTTAATAGGTTACAAATTACAAGGTTTGTAGTAAATGGGCTAAAACGTGCCAAATCATTCCTGTATGGCCCTTTGATGTGAGGAGATACTTTGGAAGACAGCTGATGGCTAGACAGCCTTCAGCAGAAATGTTGCAATCTTGCTGCTTTTTTTTCCTTTCTCAAGGCTCCCTCCCTCACTTGGTGATGTCTGAAAAATGTTTACCCATTTACTCATGTACTCAACCACACTCATATATTGAGGTTTAAACCTGCCAAAAAGGTGCAAAAGCAGCAAAGGCATTTGAAAAGCCAGTAAGCAAGAGTTTCTCCAGATGGGTAAAGGTTTAGAGTTGTGCCTCCTGGTCAGTCACGTCTTGTTACATTTGCCTTTGCTACATTGTGTTTATCTCTGTATGGTTGTCTTGGCGTGCTGCTGGTCTTTGTTTTTTTTCTCCAGGAAAGCTCTGATTAGTCATCAGATGAAACGGCTCCAATCCGACACGTGACACCAAGAACAAGAAGGAATGTCAGCAAAACACATGTGTGTTGTGTGTCTCACTACACCCTGATGAAAAGACAAGCTTGTTAGAATTTTTCTCCCCTCTCTTGCGTAGATTGATGCTGTGGACACCCATGGCTGATTCCCAAGGTCTGTCTCTAGTCCCTTCTGCTGGTCCTGAAATCCACAAGTGTTGATTGGACGTGGTCCCTCAGCCAAGTCATGGCAGGACCACAATCACTTTTCCAATTGAAATGACATTCAGTCATCCCTTTTTGCAATCAATTTAAAAAAAAAAATACAATAAAGCTGAAATGTGTTGGTGTCAGCCATGTAATAAAGGCTTTTTATTATTACACTCAAGACTCACAGTGCCTTTGATTTTCTCACAGTGCCTTTGATTTGCAGTCATTTTGGGCCTTGACTTAGAAGAGCACCTTTGTTCACTGAATTAGATTTCTAGATAAAAACACTTTTTTGTTTACTAGGCAAAGACGCAGTCCAGATCTTGACTGCCAGAGTACTGGTGTTCACACCATTCAGAATAAAGACAAAGTCAACAAAGTTGCACCATTTCTTACAAGCCATGGGCAGACAGTGTGTTATCAGCAGTGGTATGAAAGAGCAATGACCACACCAGCATTTAAAACTGAATACTCTTTTCCTGCCCTGACGGATCAAGCAAGGCGGCAGTTTTGCTAGATTTTACAAGCAGTTGAACTACATTTCTCAGCAGTGTGGTTGTAGTATCACTGTTATCTGAATCAAATAGCTTTTCAGTAGCAAAGCTCTCTTATTAATCGAGAAGTGTGGTGGCGTCCACACAAGCTACATCCAAAGCATTTAGTCCGTCACGGTTCAACACACATGTGAACTGCAGATTAACTGCAAAATTTAATGTCTCATTGGAGACAAGGTAAACAAACTGCCGTAAGTACAAGTCATGGACATGATGGACAAGACTATTAAAATAAGACAAAAAAGAGAATCATTCCTGAATCTCAAAATAGCTTTTGATAATATCCACCTTCACTAAGCAACACTTTACTACTGAAAATCTATCTATTGATCACTTTCAAGATATTCTATGGCTGTATTAGTAATCAGAAAGGTGGTAAATATACAAAACCTGAGTGTAGCACGTGCTGGGGTTAGCTTAATGTCTGCTCCAAGAGCAATGTTTGAAATGTAGCTTGTTTTACAAAGTAGCTCTGATTTCAGCCATTTCTTCATTTTCTTTCATTAGTAAATGAACAATCATGCAGTACATTTGAAAAGAACACTGCTTGTTCTCCCTGCTTCCTGAATGAATAGTAGCACACTTTCACTCCCATTAGAGCCACTATTATCCATTATGTATTAGCAACGGTTTACATCAGATGGTGTTCAGATGGCCACAAAATGCTGTATAACCAGAAACACACATCCTGACAATACAGCTGAGGGAGTCCAGATGTGATTTAGGCTACTGTGAGGCAGGGAAAAGAAAGAGTGAGAAAGAGGTGTGAGGTTGGAGGCAGAAATGAGCATTCATGCCTCACAAATCATCTTTCCCAGGACTCACCCAGTCAAACAGTCAAAGATAATAATGCAAATATGCTTTTCCCCAGCTTATCCACAGCCCTCTTCACTACATTAATATTTTCCTAATCTTTTGCAAACAACTCATCTCCTGTGAAAAAGCCGAGCCTCTCCAAATGTGGATGCTAGTTACTTCAGACTCAGCACAGGACAAGAATGGGGAAACTGCTGATGCAGTTAAGGGCTTCCGCTGAGACTGAAATTAAAATGAATTTTTTAAGGAAGTTAAAAAAAAAAAACGTAAGCACAGCTGGTTTCAGGGTAAACGCTGGTGAAATTAGGCTCTTGTGTAAAGATCCAGCTGTTTGTTCATCTTAAACCATGGAAAGGTACAGCATCAGTGAAGATTCATTCCCGTATCCAAGGAATTACTTTCATATTGAATATCGCCTGAAATGAAGGTTACAATATTGTAACTGTAGTTCTATAAGCACAGGCGGAGCCCTCTACTGGACTGTGCATATACAAAGCTGGCCAATATGCTTAAAACTAGCAATCATGTGTCTTACACCATGTATAAGGCAATGTCTTGATGCCATTCACTATTCAGAAACCACTTCCACAGACAGCGTGGGAGTGGTAGTGAGATACGGCTTTATACATGGTGTGAGACACACATAATAGGTACTCATATTCTGCTTGTTTGTAAGATTTGGTTATTAGTACTGCTGTCAATCTTCCTCTATAATCCAATTCGAATTTCATTCCTATTTTGTTTTTATTCCAATTATATTCAAATGTTTAATGCTCTAATTTAGCCTATTATTAATATTTACTATGTATCAACTATGTACCTTATCCATTCCTTTACTTATCTTAATGGACAACTTTACTATTCTTTTGATATGGTCTCTCTACACCTTAACACTATAATGTCCCTATGGGTGCTTAAGCGGCAACTAGAATCAGCACCTATGCCCATCCCAATCTGACGATTAATGTGTACCCTAACCTTAGCCAAATGTTTAAGTCGCTAACCCATAACCAACTGAAAAGTATTTTAGTTTTTAGACCTTAAAGGTGCCGTTTGGAGTTTTTCATGGATGGCACATCCTGTCATTGGTGTCATACCCTTCAGCTGACTGACTATTACGTGCCAATAAATTCAACAATGTGCCAACAAAGGCAGTGAAGAAGAAGACAAATTTTTATTATTTTTAAAGGAAGGAAATTAATTCATCATCTTGGTTAGACCTCAAGGATACACACAATGTATTTTAGTGAGAAACACTGAAAGTAAACCATAAACATTGTTTGCCATTGTTTACCTAGCTGTAGCATAGTTTTCATACAGAGATATTGAAGAAAGAATACATTTAAAAAATGTTGAACACACTGTATGTTACAAAATGTTGTCAACAATGTTTTTTGGACTGCAACAGCAGGGAAAGACCTACCAACCTAACTGTCTGTCACTGAGTCACTGGCTGACTGAGTGATGAAGTTACACCATTGGTCAGGGGAAGGCGGCCAAAAGCATCTCAGAATGCATTTCACACCAAGTGACAGCAATGGCAGAGATTAAGCTGTTATAATTTTCACTGTAGGACTGTTTATATGTCACCTCATTAAGTTTTAGTATTTTTTTGAGGTGAGAATAGTGCCATGTGGCATGTGGCAATGTTGTGCGACATTTATACACTGTCACCAGGATTACCTACTGTCAATTTTTGCATGTTACATGCATATTATGTCTTTTTAAAATAAAGCACATCCGTATTCATGGTGAATTAAAAAAAAGCAATACGATAAATGCATTCATGAATGCAAACTTTACATACCTGAAACACATTGTGTTGGGGTCATTTACACTCAGCATTAATGATTAACTTGATAGTTACTGCATTAAAACTATTTTTGGGTTGTGGGTAAGTGAAATAATATATAAAATATATATATATATAAAATAGCCTAAATCTTAATTCAACCCTTCTTATACAACAGCACAAATGTGTTTTAATAAAGTTTATTTTAAAGGACCATTGTGTAAGATTTAGTGGCATCTAGTGGTGAGGTTGCATATTGCAACCAGCTGAATACTCCTCCCCTCACCCTCCCCTTCCAAGTGTCTAGGGGAACCTACAGTGTCCAAGGAACTCACGAAAAATGCAACAGACCCTCTCTAGACCAAGTGTTTGGTTTGTCCATTCTGGGCTACTGTAGAAACATGGCAGTGCAACATGGTGGCCTCTGCTGAAGAGGACCGGCTCCATATGTGTATACAAAGGGCTCATTTTAAGGTAACAAAAAGCTAACGATTCTTATTTTAATGGGATCATACACTAATTAAAACATACTTATGATTATTCCATTTCTGCCAAGTCGGTTTCACTAGATGTCAGCCAACAACATCATGAGTTAAAACTACTGTATGAAAAATAGATAAATAAACAGAATCACTACGCAACTGTCTTCTTTTGTTAGTACAATGGTTTAGCAGGTTTTTGACCCTGAGAACTCAGCTGGGATATTGAGTGAGAGGTCACTGGAGAACTCATATAGCTTACTGAGTACACCTGTATGAGCTAATATAGTGCGGTACAACAGCTCTGCAATAATAATGTGTTTTTTCGACATGTCAGAGAGTGTTTGAACTCCACATCTGAGAGTTACTGCAGCTTTTTACTATGAGTGATGTGTTCCTACATTACATTTTCTCTGGGTCCATTCTGACTCTCTGCCTGTTATTTCCAAAGGTGGAAGTGATGTGATGTTATTCACACTGGATTGATTGTTCAACAAAATGAGTGACTTAGAATGTTGCTCACTTCCCTTTTCCTACAAACAATAACAGCCACTTTTTCGTTTAACCATAAGCGATGTAAACCTAAAAGATTTTTTAAAACCCGAACCTTAAAGCAGCATTAACTGATTTTGCTGTGTGGGGAAAACGCAAGTCTCACACATTATCACCAAACTTGTTAGCAAACAGTTACCTTCTTACACATCCAGCAGACACAGAGTAACATTACCATTCATTTAGAATTGTGTTTCTGTCCACCTGAAAATCCAATATTCATTATCCTGTTGGCTTCGGTTAGGCTCTTTAGCTGCAAAAAGCTCCACCCTTTTCATGGTCTAGCTGCTAACTTTGTCTATGTGCTGTTTGGTGCTGAACAGATAATACACAGTAAAGTCATTAGATTTAGGTTTTTTTTTTGCTGAAACTAATGACATTTATTAGTAGGTGAGACTGAACCAAACAAGTTGTGGGCTGTAAAACCAAAACAATGAACTAAAAGAAGCTAAAACTCTCACTGGATCTGAGATGAACTGGAGAGTTGGTGATCATTTACTAATGACTTGTCACAATACAATACAATACATCATTCATTCAGTCATTTGATTAGGGCAGCTAATTGTGGATTTTTTTTTTGTCTAAAGCAAGCTAAACCTTAACCATAGTGGTGGCATGTTAGAGAATGGTCATATCATTTTGGTCATATGGAACATTTTGGTAAGCGCTGATAAACAACCAGAAAATCCACAGATGGGATGTTTTTGAAGGCAAGGACAAAGGATGAATCATGTTATTTAGTTTGCTGGCTGCTTTTTGTCTGTGCTCATCTGCTGCGCTTCACAGCTTCTGTAATCTTTATTAAACAACTTAGCGTGAAGGTTTATGGTCTAGGAAAAAATGATCACCATGTCGATTGGGTTTGAGTGTTTAGTTTATAGGTAAAATAGTAACAATGTGAGGATCACTGAGGTTGCCAAGGTTTATCTTTCTAATATAAAAAGATACTAAATTTGTTTTCTAAAATCCATTGCATTGTTGATTTTGCTTGTGAATCCACTTTACTTTGAAAAGCTTTTACCAGCTATGAGTCAGCTCAAACCGAAGGGTACTGTTGTCAGTCTTTGGGGAGTACACGAGTGTTTAGTTTAGTGATGAATCTGTCCAGAACAATCTGATTATTTGTACTGGCTCCTGTTATGAACAAAGGAAACTAATACTTGCAGGATGAAAGCTGTTTTTCATGTTCTCCGCATATTTTTCTCCTCACAAAGGGAGGTTGTCATGTTGGGTTCATTGTGTATTATGTCTCCTCCTCCTCAGCATTAGATTTAGGCTCACTGGCAAACCAGTAGAGACGCAGTGAATCTGGCAGTTGCTGACATGTTTGTCGACATTGCGCAGACATCATAAGACATTGGGATTGTTCAGGTAACAAGCGTCTGATGTACTTGAAATAAAGCAAGATGCTATGTCATCTTTTTCTTCTCTAATGCATGCAATTGGTAAATTAAAAAAAAACTTTATGATTATACACAAACCCAAGGTTGAAAAGATGAAAGTGAAAAGAATGAAAGCCTCTGCATTTTGTTTCTTCACTCTTTTATTCCAGTTTAAACTTTAAAAATCAAGGCTAGCATTATATACTATATTTTTCTTTTTGTCAACACAACCCAAACCAACAATGTGTTAGTCCATCTTCCAATACTTTGTCTTCCCTACCGCTGTCTGTGGCACTGTGGCAACAAGCCCATTCATTCTTACTGAAGATTTGAATGTTCAAAAAAAGTTTCAGTAATTTCCTAAAACGTCTGGTCACTTTTTTTTTTTTTTTAACTCAACTCAAACAGGGGGAAATAGTGCATTTGTTGGAACTATTTTCAGCAGTGGATGAATTCACATTATTAGGACGGCGTATCCGGGATCGAGTTAAAATAAACTACAGTGTGTGTGTTCATGGTGATGAATTAACATGTCATTCAGTATAACAGTTTGGCTCATTGATGTTTTTAATAGTTTTTGCACAACAATGGAGCTCTATGATACAGATGACTAATATATATCAGGCTTTGATACACACACAATACTTACTAATTGATTGTTGGTTTGCTCCATTTGTGGGATTTTTCAACAAGAAAATTAACAATATCACCTTTCTTCAATCTATCACCTATTTTTTACTCAATCTATAACAGTCATGAGAACATGTAAAACACAAGTGAGAAGTGTTAACCACAAGAGATGCAAAAGATGCAGATAGTAGATTGTGAATGTGGGCTTCAAATAGACCACACACTATACTTCATTGTGCAAACCATAATTGAAACTTTTAAATATGAACCTAGTAACATACATTGAAAAGAAGGGAGATGAAGCTGACATGGAGGAGGAAGGAGGAGGCGCCGGGTGCTTTTCATTTAGCTAATGTTTCTCCTTGCTTCCCTCACTCATGTCTCTTCCGCGCATCTTTACTCCTTCCAGCGAGGATGTGAGAGAGAGAGAGAGCTGTGAGGACGGAGGAATTTAATTAACCAAACGGGACATCCTTGCTCACTCCAGCATCATTTTGAGGAGACTGCAACTACCCATGACGCACATCACCTCAACTGTTAAATATGTAGAAGTCCGCTATCAATTTTTAGAACAGTTTAAACTTAAAATCCATTTATAATGAACGTGATTTTAAAGTTACTTAATGATTTCTACATATTGATAGCTGGAAGGGAAACACCTGATAACTGCTCCTATGTTTTATTATTTGATTATAGATCTATAGCAGCATCTGGCTGTCACAGAATAAGACATAAATAGACAATTGCAGAATATTTTTAAAGTGAATATAGTTTATTTAGTTTGTGAAAGTCTGATGTGCTTTTCAGGCTCAGAGAAACAAAGCTGTACAGCATCATATTTTCCTGAAGGAGCTGAGATGTTCTTGAAATGGAAAAGAAGAAAGAAAGAAGCCTTATGGCTCATGAAGAAAATCATAAAGTTAAAAGAGTGTTTTTTTTTTTGTGATTGACTCATCAGTCATATTTAATTTTATGAATGAATATGAGAAGCTGCTGATGGTGCTGTCATTCCTGTTCCACGGGCAGCTAGTTTTCCTGATCTGCTGTATTACAACAACAAGCCCAACCGTTTACTATCCCGTCAGATTGGCTGACCGATCAATAAACATATTTCATTAAAGGGGTGTTATTAAAGGTAGAGGGGGTCGTCCTCTAATCGGGAGATTGGCGGTTCGATTCCCGGCTCTTCCTGTCCGCATGTCGATGTGTCCTTGGGCAAGACACTTATCCCCAAATTGCTCCTGATGGCTGTGCCATGAGTGTGTGAATGAGTGTGAATGCTTAGTTTCCTCTGATGGGCAGGTTTGGACCTTGTATGGTAGCCCCTGTACCCATTCAGTGCATGAATGTGTGTGAATGGGTGAATGTGATTCATAGTGTGAAAGCGCTTTGAGTAGTCTGAAGACTAGAAAAGCGCTATACAAGTACGGTCCATTTACCATTTATTGTGCGTTGCCTCCTCTCTCCCTGTCTCCTCTGAGATACATTTAAGGGGCTGGAAGATCCTTGATGATGGCGGACGGGGAGATCGGTTTCCGGGTCACGGCCTGAGGACGAGGAGAGAGGACACGAGAAAGCATAAATTAGCTAAATGAAAAACAGCCAGTGTTGGGTGAGGTGAGGCTGGTGTAATGAGGGAGGGGGCGGGGGTGAGTTATCAGGTTAGACAGGCACACAGAGCTGTGCTTTAATTGCTGAGTCCCTTCTCACTAACTTATCTGGTCTCATTAAACAGACCACAGGACTTGCCTGGGTGTCCCTGACTGTGTGTGTGTATGTCTCCTCATTTGTTCTTTTTCTTCTTCTTTCATCCTCTACTTTCTCTGCTCACTAGCCAATATCAAATCTCCCATGAGTCAAACTGGTCCCCGCACCGAATCAGGAATCAGGTTCATGAGCAGCAAGAGGTACATTGCTCTTTGTCAGTGACCTGGGCACTCAGCCAGTGCTGCCCAGCATGTGCCCAGTGCCAAGGTTGTAGTAGAGCAGTTCACTACCCTGGTAACCCACAAACAACATGTTCATTTTCTTCTCCTCATTCTGGCCCTCTTGACCCCTCCTCTTGTAATTGGTTGTTCAGTGTCCCAGTACAAAACTTGGCTGAGTGAAGTGACAGCTTAGTTCTCTAGCTCTGCTTCCAAAAACACTGATTTTTTCAGCACTTGAGACCAAGGGTTACACATAACACTTTTAGAGTGGCTCAGTGGGAAAAAAAAAAGGCCTAACAGTAGCAAGCAGAGATGCAACATTACACTGGAAAAGAACACGCTTGGCCATCTGCTTGTTTGCCCTCACGTTGTGCATTCACATTTCACTGATGGAGAGTCAGTCAGTAAGAAAAACACCCAGGGCCAGATTTCCGAAGAAAATCATTGAACATTCTGAGCTCCTGGACCGCAACTGGTACTGACCTCAGACATATTGCGCCAGTGAAGGAGAGCTCATGGAGCAGTGGTAGGCAAATAGCAACCTGTGCACTGTGAGAAGAAATCTGTGGAATTTACGGTAAAATACTGGCAGCTATGGTTGCCAGAATTTCACACAACGTATGAAGTATTATGGTATGTTGTTTTGACATCTGTTAATTTTACAGTAGAGAACTGTTTTTGCTTACAGTAAATTACTGTTAAAGACAGATATACTGTTAACCTGTTTACAGTAATTTGGTGTAAATATAACAGTTGAATTATATACCTGCTACAGTAATTTGCTTTAAAAATAACAATTCTAATATAAACCTGTTTACAGTCAATTATATTAAAAATAACAGATATACTGTAAATCTGATTACAGTATATCTCAGTGATAAACATGGTACAACTGTATGATTCAGGTATGACTATGGTTTTTTATTGCAAAATTCAAATGTAAATGTAAATTACCAGCAGCTGTGGTTGCCAGAATTTCACCGTAAAAAATACAGTACAATCTCTGAGAAATTACAGTTGGTTGGTGTAGATTTTACAGTCAGCAACTGCATATGGTACATTGGGAAGGAAATAACCAAGCCAAATGTAAACCAAGGTACAAACTATTACTGGTGAAGTTTGAGAAACTGTTTTTTTTTTTTACACATTCTCTGAGAAAAACATATTGAACTGATCAAATAACTTGTCTAGCGTATTCACAAAGCAGTGGTGAGGTCTTGAACAGGAAGTGTTCATATGTGAAGGATAATCCATGGTGGAAGGAATTATACATCATGAAAAAGAAAAAAAGAGCCACTTGCCTTGGGTTGAGCAAAAGTAATGAGTCACTGAGTCCAGACTTGACTGAAGAGGGCACTCAACATGGACATGTTGTTCAAGAAAGTGGAAGTTAAAGCATTCACATGTTGTCCATCAGGAGTTCACTGTGGACTGGCGCGATCCTCTCTGCAGCCAGAAACAAAGTAAAAGTTAGATCGATGCACTGATTGATATAGTTCTGCAGGTCATCGGGAGCATGGACCCGAGGAAGATCGATTGAGTGAAGTTGTGCTTGCATCTACCTTTTGTTTGCTACACTGACATAAACCACTGCTTACCTCTAATTAGCTTTGGCAGGACTGGTGCCTGATTCTTTGGGTCCAGACTTGAAGACAGGTGGGACAGAGTCTCATACAGACAGTATGATGTTCAGGAAACTGGAACTTCCAGCAGGTGTTGTCATCATTTCTCCTTGAAGACTCACAAGCTGTCTATCAGGTGTTCACTGTGTAAGACTACTAAGAGGAAGAAGAAAAAAGACGGAGGAAGAACAAGAAGAAGAGGATGAAAGAAGAAAAAGGAAGAAGGAGGAGGAAGAAAGAGGGAAAAACAAAGAGGGAAGAAAGAGAAGAAGAAGGAATAAGAAAAGTGTATAGTAAAAAAAAAAAAAAGAAAAACAGCTTGTTTTTGGCATTTAAACAGATTAGACACTCAACGTTTTCCTGAGTGTCACAAACACCGTCAAGTCCACAACCACTCGCAGGAGTTTGAATGCAATACCTGACAGGCAGCAGGAGCAAAATATTTGAATATTGACACTTGTTATGACAAGAAGCTAATTCATTCAAGAGCAGTGTCTAGAGATGACAATTTGCCCTTACCGTATTAAAAAAATGTAATAGATGTGTTCAGTTTATTTACCTCAAGGAAGAATCTTAGCAATACCACCCACCTTCAACCCACTCTGAAGTGTCACAAAAACACAGAAACCAAATGTCAAATGTTCTTCAGCTATATTAACTCAAATGCATGGATAAATAATACATTCAGCACACCCCCTACTAGTAAATTAGTTTTTAATTAGATTTTTTCAAATAAATGTGTGACCAAATTCTCTCAAAAGCTGCTTCTGGCAAAAACATAAAGCCAAAACTCTGCAGGTAAAGTAAAATCTTAAAGTAAATCAGTGTTTGCCATTTTCAGAATTATATAATCAGTCAGTTTTCCCTTCAAATTGTTTGAACTAAGTGAAAGAACAACCTTTAATAAAAAAAGTAATTAAAAAAGCTGTTGACTTGGCCTTCTTGCTCAAGTAATCATTCTAATCATCTAATCTAAATAACTAGGTTAGATAATGTTAGCTAATGTGAGTATTTACAAAGCAAAACAAAACATTAGATGCCTTCCGACCTAGCAAACATTAAGTAACACTGACATAATGTTACAAACCCAAATAAATCCGTCAAGAAAGTTTTTTACTCACTTCCAGATTAGCCAGTGTTAACTGTGTCGTATAGACAAAAGAATTGGACCAAATATGTTTAAGATAAGCGGGCCACATTTGCGCCACTCTTGGTGTACACCCATATTAACTATTGTCGACTGTACCAAATCTTTGCCAAAGGTGGCCCATATTTATTTTGGGATATTTGGACCATATTTGTTCATTTTACAGGTAGGCCAGAAGAAGACCAGCAGTGCTGTATCACTGCCTGAAGTGGCCTACTTCCGTATGCTATCTGGGATCAAATCTTAGTTGAACCTAATTGCTGACCCCTCTCATGGATACAGTTCTGAGTAGTCAGGCAGCTTAGAGCAGGTGGAGGTAGAGATAGTGTTGATATTGATGTTAAAACAACAAAAAGTGCAGTGGCAGCTGGTAGCGATTTTACAGTTAATTAATGGTCAAATTCAAAGTTTCGATGAACCCAAACCAAAACTAAAAAAAAAAACATTTTCACTGCTTACACCTGGTCTGCAGAGAATTAGCAAAATTGCTTCATGTTAGTAAATCCACACAGCCTCTGTTCACATGTCTCCTCTTTTTTTATTCTACCGATCCTCCCTTAACGGCCCATGAAATGAGGGAGAGAGACGCACCTTGCAGACACATTCATACAAATGACAAACTGTGAATCCAGCTGGCACGCTGTTTGATAAATACACCACCTGTGTTAGGGGCAGAACAGGTCAAATGACGCCTGAAAAGCAGACGTAAAAGCCACAGTAAGTCTGGTCCAAAGCGTCATCTGTTGGCTGACAATGATGGATGACAAAGGCCTGCACAGGCAGATGCAACCCTAGACCCTCATGTGATGTTACAGTGATGCTCTCATTTACATTAAGCAATTCTTAACCAAAAGTTTACACTGCTTGATGATACTTGACGAGTGTCACTTGTGACCTTGTAGCAACTCATTGGCCTTATGAACATCTGCAACATGAACACACTGCAAGTTCAAGTCTTGTAACTGCATGAATTATGCTGCTTTGAAGGGGGCTAGTCACACTTTTGCAGTACAACACTAAAGACACAAGGGAAGCACACCTAGAGTTTCCTTAGGTATAAATTACGTCTATAAGGCTGTGATCACACTTGGATTGTTATTTTGGTCTGAACCAGTCAACACCTTCCTGGAACTGTGACATTAAATTTATGCTTTGTTCATCATGTCACCCTCTGTCATGTTCCTAGCAATCAAATACTCAAAATGCAAGTACAGTGTGCTCATTCTGTCTTAATTGTTGTGTATATATCAAAAATATGTTATTGTTGCTTCAACTGTTGTTGATCTTAGCTGTCTTCTTGCACTATATGAGTCCACAATTGCTGAGTCATGTCTACTTTTGAACGACCCAATCAAATCCCTGAACAAACTGAATGACTTGTGTGTACAAGTTATTATCTTGTGTGCACAATATATCCGCTTATATAATCTTTCAGGACAGGACTGGAAGCTAAAGACGCTCTGTTCATGTTATGCTAGGTTTTTCGAAGCATGGCTGTTGACTATCAGACATGCGTTCCTCTTTCTATACCCATAAAACATTTGTTTAGACTATCTGCTGAGAGATGACCGTGCCACCCAAGGATTACATTGTTCTCACCGATCTAATTAGCAAAGCTGAAGTTTCTTTTTGGGTTTCAGGGTTTCATGGCAAGTCCTGTTTTTTGCAGGGTTGCCAACTCTCAAGCTTTGGGTGTGAGCCACCCAAATACATAATGCTGGCCTTACACCAAATGTCTTTTCAAACTATTTCACTGTCGCAGATAAATTTCTAATGTCTGAATAAAATCATGAGAGTTTTGCTAGAATTGTAGCGGGCTCCCGTTATCTTGATCATTTGGTGTAAGGTGGTCAAAAAACTGCTAACCAACAGAGGCTCGTAGCAAGTTGAGAAGACAAAATCCAAAATGTAAAGTTTGTACACAAATACAGTTTAGGTTTATGGATTATGTTGATGCTGAATTGACAAGAAGTCTGTTGAAATATGCTTTTTATCTTGTGTTTCTAAAGTTATGTGATTTTCTGGACATGTAAGAAATTGTTAATATGTCATATTTCCCAAAGGGTCGTAATATTTCCTCCAGAGAGCACGAGGAGCTTCGGTTTAATTGAAACTGCTAATACTTATTTCATTTATAACATTTTGTCACCACTACAATCTGATATTGACTGCTGTTCGTTATTGGTTTGATTAATGATTTACAATGTGTTTGTATTGATTACTGACAGTGGCTGACTGTACTCAGTTTCTAACAGCGGTATACATTAAATGTTTGCCCTTTGTGTGCATATTTTTTAACTACTGTCCTAATTAAACATGATGTGCTTGATGGTTTTATTAATGTCTTCTGATTCTTGCTGCCCTTTAGGTTCCCTTAACATTTATTCTCCCAGAAAAAGCTAATATTTCTCTGTATAATATGACTTCCTCTTTCTGTCAGCTGCTGTGTGTCTGCAGTGTATTTACTGGTTTTTCATACATGATTTCAGGCCAGTTGGAGGATTTAAACCTGTGACTTTCTGCTTTGTGTAATTATCCAGGCTGCTGCTGTTTCTACTGTGTTTCATGCAGTTTGCAGGGTTTAAAAACAGAAATACTCCAACATCCAGCAGCTGAAAGTGCTGTGTCCACAAAGTTAATGGTTGAAGGTGGTTGATGTGGGCAGCAGTATAAACTGTAGCTGTTTTAAAGTTGTAAAATACAAGTACAAGATGACATCTTTTAAAATGTGATGGTGATAGCTGATATTATCTAAGAAACGTTAACCCCAAAAAATTGCATTTATAATAAAAAAAGTTGTTAAATGAAAATGAGATGAGTTAATAACAGGAACAATCATAGTGTCTGTTGGCTCTTTTCACAGTTGTTCTTCAGTTATAATGTAGTGTCAAAATTGTGGACAAAAGCTGCTTCTATTTCTGCTCCAAAACTGTTTTCTTGTAAATTTCCACCAGGAACAGGATTCAGAAATAATCTCAAAAGTGGTCTAGTTATAGTCTTGAAAATAGTGACCCTGCAAGATCCGCAGTCTTTGCAAAATCTATAGTCTATGACTACAAACTCAGTGACTTGTGACACATTGTCTTCAGATGTGAGAGAGTGTCAAACCTTCGTCTTTTAGAAGTCTTAAAAATCTTTTCATGGTCTTCTAGTGTATGGTAGGCATAAGTCTCACACCAAGTAACCACCAAGCCAGTAGGGGTGCGCCTGAATCCAAATACATTACTGGGCAAAGAACAAATAGTGGCTTTTTTATGAAAAAGTTAAAAAAAAAAATCATTCAAATGTTTTAAAAATTATTTGTTTTCGAGAAGAAAAAAAACAACATATCAAATACCAGCATGCAGGTCAGTTACATCACTATCTCAATCTCTCTCCTCTGCTCTGCTGTGACAAAGGGAGTCACATCCACCTGCTACATGACGAACATTTTCTTATTTGGACATCACTCCCAGAGTTGGGGGTGTTCACCGGAGATGAAGCTGATATACTGGCACACACAAAGTGCTTACAAGGGACTCTCCATATCCTGTTGGTGAGCTAGCTGATGGGTGTTAATCACAGTTACACGAGGTTGCTGAGCAAAGGAATTCCTGCAGTTTGAACATTTCTTTGTCACATGTGTATTGTTACCTTCATGGTATATCTATCATGTACATTTACATAGTGTTTCAGCAGCAACACACACATATCACTGATCAGAATAGGCTGTAACAACTAGCTGTATCACGTTCAAAGTTCCAGATAAAACATGGAAAAACAGTGACCACCTTCTAACCTACTACTGTCATTATTTAGTTGGCTTCAAATGAGGCTCAATATTCACACAGCTTCTCTTAACTGTCCCTCAATAACATTACTCCAACACCGTTAGCCATATTAGCCATGCAACATGCTAACGCCAAGTTCAACAGGCTAATCTGCTAAATAAACAGCAAAAAAGCATAAAACATGGCAAAACAGTTTCAAAGTTTGAGGTTGGGTCACGGACAGCTGGTCAATACAATAAAAAAATACAGGTTTATACAATACAGAATGTAGGACAGTTTTTTCTGCATATTTAGTAATATTCTGGCAGAATGTCTTAATGATTTCCCAGACTTTGTATTGGTTACCGTAGTCCCTGATGTAGAAATGCAATCTTTTTCTGGGGGAGGACACTCAGACCTGTGGTAACCAGACACCCTGGTTTGTCCAGGATAGTCCTGGTTTCCAGCTGCATGCCCCGAGTCCTGCTAAATATTTGTAAAACACTAAAATGTCCTGGTTTTCAACATTCACTACAAAATTGTCCTGGTTTTCCACAACAATTTCATTAATAATAATAATATTAGACTTGTTTTCAGGACTTACATAGACATTTAACATGGTCTGTCCCACTCATTATTACCTAACCCAATATAAAAACATAAACAATGCACCATGTGTCTAAATTCAACAATGATTTGTCTGTATGTGTGTCAATCAATCAATGTGTTGTTGTCAAGGATGTTGCAGCCTATGACGCTTGCGGCTCCTTCTGACAGAACCTGTCAGTATGCTAACGGTCAGCTGTCATGCTGAAGAGAGAAGAGTCGGTCTTTTCTAAAGAACTCCAGGAGTCTCATTCCTTCCTTCGTAAAGTGCCCAGCAACGCAAATGCTGCATTCGGCACACATTGCAAGAGTATATTTTCAGTCACGCAACTTGGAAATTCTGATATAAAAGATCACATTAAGATGTCCAAACATAACTAACTAAGAAGAAAGATTGAAAAACATAGAGGAGCTGCTGACTGAGATTACTCTGAGCGGCATGCTTAGGAATACATTACAATATTATAGATTTGTGTATATTTCTGGCTTTGTGCCTGCTAGTCTGAACAACTTGCTACTGTGCTGCTCTGTCTTGCCTGTCCATGCGCTGTCAAAAGCCTCAGTTGCATGAGTCTCACGGTCAATGCGTGAGAGTCGTTGTGGGGACATTTCCATGAAAAATGTAGTCAGTCCAACAGGTCTGTACTTTCTTAGATGATGGGAGGACATAAAGACTGTTGTGTTAGTACTTCTGGAAAACAACAGAACTTTGAATCAGTGCAAAAGTTTATTCAGTAGGTTTCAGTGGGTGGGGGCTGTCGTTTTGAACAGACATTTATTGAAAGATGGATCAGGGGAAAAAGAGAGAGGATAGACTTTCCTCATGGTTTGGGGGTCCTTTGACACATTGGAGACATATATTTATGGTTGAAAGACACAAAAAAGTAAAGGTAAAAGTAAAAGTCCTAACTTTGCTTCCTCTGTTAATCAAAATATTTCTTTTTTTGTTAAGGTTATTATTATGGGGAGTTTTAAAGCACCAGTTTGTAAGATTTAGTGGCCCTTCGCAGTGTATAGGAGAACCTATGGTGGCCACAAAACTCACAAAAAACTCATATAGCCCGCTGTAGAGCCAGTGTTTGGTTTGTCTGTTCTGGGCTAGAAACATGGCCGTGCAACATGGCAAAGAAGACCCACTCCCTATGTAGATATGAACGGCTCATTCTAAGGTAACAAAAACACAATGATTCTCATTTTCATGGGACTATACACTAATTAAAACATACTTATGAATTTTATATTCCATTTCTGCAGAGTCTGTTCCGCGAGATGCCACTAAATTCTACACACTGCACCTTTAAGTTTTGCTGCTTAACGCAATATCTCACAGTTCTTGCAGGAATGGCATCACTGTACACATGGAAGCTTAACCATAAACTGAACACATCTCTCTGATGATCTCTCTAATTGCAACAGACAATAATAATGGAAATGTATTTTACTGTTGTGTACTGCACATTGCTGTTGTCTCATTGTACATATATTTATGTAATGACAGGAATTTCAGTGTTTCATATGCAAAATCATAAATTTGTTGAATAAAGAGAGCCTGCCATTGCCAGCATATATAAACAAATGTTTGCAATTGTGCAGTGTGTTTGGTTCTTGATGTTGTCAGGCATTGATAAATGTATACTAACTGAAACTTTAACTATTACTGGAATTTACTTCAACTGTTTGACTCTCAGTTGGATTTTCAAACCTTAGAAATGTGCTGACTTAAAAATGTGTTCCTGTTTGTAAGTATTCAGCTTAATTAGCATCAGCTAAAGTCGGTCACCATTGTTGGCTTCCTTGCCTTTGTAGACGGTTTGTTAGCCAAGTCACTGAAAGCCAGTAAACATGGATCTCGTCTTATCTTCCTGCCTTCATCTCTGCCCCCATTTGCCTTTCTTTCTCTGCCGTCCTCCCACTCGAAGGTTTAATCCCCCTTCCCTCGCCCCGAGTCCTGCAGCTCATTCAGTTCACAGCTTGTGTGTTAGTCTGTCGGGGAGGGTGAAAATTGGAAAGAGGTAAATGGGGAGAGGAGAGAGGTCAGTGGAGCTGGATGAACAGCTGAGGAGAAACCAAGACTCCCACTGCTTCCCTCTATTCTGCTAACAGCCAGACACCAACGCAAATAGCTGTTACTGACTGGCTAATACAAATCCTTCTCGTTGCTGGTAAAAGACACAAATGAACTCCGGGCTCTAGACAGAAAACATGTAAAGAATTTATGCATGTGTGATGTCATACTTCTTTTGAAAACCACTTTGAGCTTTAGGCTCTCAGCATGAAGACATGACTGGCCCTAATTTTCATCAAGGGAATAGTTTAGGATTAACACCTGGGTCCAGGGTTAAAATGAGAATTAGAACTACAGTTGAGTTAGGCCAAGCATGAAATAAAGGAATAACTTCATGCAACATCTACAAATAGAATTTTTAGCAACTGATTACATCAGGAACTATTTGAAATGCATCCATAGGGTATGCATCATATGGTATGGAACAGCTTAATATTCATCCATGACTTTGAAAATCTTTTAAGCTATGCTTTCTGAACTCCAACACAACAAGCACTCCTTTCTTCAACTCTGTTATGGCTGAATATTTAGCTGATTTCGACAACAACTCAACTCTCGTGAGATTTTGGAACGAGACTCCTCCTTGAGCAAAACTTGGTTAGACACAATAACAAACAGACCAAATCAAGACAAAGGTGAAGATTTATTTCTCTGTATAATCCTTTCCATAATATTGTCAGATACTTATAATAGCAATCTGAGACTGTCAATGACAGAAAGAAACACTATTAGAGGACGTACATTGATGGGGCGCTATTGCAATGTGATCCAACGGATCCATTTCGTGGCTGCCAGCTGAAGGGCTTTCTGGACCAATTTAAAAAAATGTTGTCAGTCACTTAGACACAAAAAGATGGGAAAACAGGGTCCAGGTTGAAAAATACAGAAGTTTCCCTTTAAAATTCTGTTACGTGCACTGATACCATCAGATGGAAGCTGAAGAGTATGGTACTGAGAACACTGAAAACGATGTCCACCAACAACAAAACATTTGGAATTGATTACTTATCCAGTTTGCGCCACTGACTGACTTCTTCTTCTTCATGCCAAGTTTAAGCTAAGTTTGAAATGTCTTATTAGGACCTGTCTCATAAAGTGATGGACAAAACACGATTTCCCAGAAAAGAAGTTGAAATAACCGAAACTGGTGGATTCTCCCATCATCCATGACAGTCCCTTTCTATGTTAAGTAACATTGTGGATATTTCAACCAACTGAGGAGTTGTGTTGACTGAGAGTTATGTTGGCAGAACAAACACATCACTCTGTTTTGATTAGTTAGGACAAAAGATGAAAAGTCTAAATATCTTTCTCCCAACCAGAAATCGACTAACGTTATTTAAGGGGTCATATTTGGGTTTAGTTTAAGATCGGAATTAGGTGTGAGATAAGGCTGGAGTAAAGTTTAGAATCAGATTCAGTTTTAAATTCAGGATTAGAATCAGGTGTAAAGTTAGAGTCGAACTTGAAATAAGATCAAAGAAATAACTGGCGTGAAGACATGTACGCCCTGTGAGTCTTGTATATGTTGCAAGGAGTCCAATGCATCTGTAAGGTTTTTGTCAGTGTCAAGACTTTACACACAAATACGCAGAATATTTTATAAGTATATCATCACTTTCAATTACTGTGCACTGCTGCAGTTGAAAGGTGAGTTATGTGCAAATACCCAGGAAGTTTCTGAAGATATGATGATTTTCTGAGGCTATTAAAAAGTTGCTTTTGTCAGAGGAAGCAGGATTTTATATAACATGCTACCCTGCTGCTGCCGTCTGGGATGGAGGGGAGAGTTGCTCTAGTTTTCACTGACAGAAAAAAAGGGAGACACACACACTCACACTCACACTCACATGCATATCAGCACACAAACAGCCTTATATAACTATTTACTAAGTCATTCTATTGACGGGTTAGGTCTATTGATAGGGTCTATTGATGTCTTAGAGATTCCTGCAGGTCCACAATAGCAGTGACACACAAAATAATCCCACAGACATACAAAAGACACACAAAGTGGATTACGAGTTAATGAACTTCTGTTGTGGTAACACTGGACACACACACACACACACACACACACAGAATTGAAATGACCCGTCTGTCTTCACCTCTTCTTTCTTCTTAGTGGTGCCTGATAGTTTATCGGTTTCAGCGCTCATTAATCAGTTGTCTTCGGCTCAGTGTATTAATGGTGGAGGACCTGTCTGGCAGCACGAAAACACAACAAATTATTGTAACACAGCAACAAACACAGGTCACTGCCAAATCCTCTGCAAGCCTGTAGGCCCTGTTCCATTGTGTCATTAAGCCAGCCATAAATCAATACTATTATCCTGCCTGTGTTTATTAGCCGATATAAATCCATACTCATTTCTCTCTGCTGCTAGGAGCTCCATCATTATTCAGACAATGACACAGTGGATTGTGACTCCTTGCGCACACTGTAACTTCAGTACAATGTTCAGATGAAATTTTAAATAGGGAGGTGAGGAACGGCAGCCTCTTCATCAACCCCTTGTCTCAGGTTGTCAGAAGCATTTCGATCCATAAAAATGAGACGACTGAGCCTCATAACATCCAGAAAAAAAAAGCAAATTAACAAACTAACTTTATTTTAACTGAATGGTGACGATGTGTTAAAACCTATAGAAGAAGTGTAATTACTCATCACAACAATGAGCAAGCTGAATCAGATGATTTATTTTTTTGTATAGACTGATATTAAAACATTTTATTAATACATCTGGTTATTATTGAGCTCTTGTGCCCATTTTTAAAGGGGACATATTATTGTTTTTTGTGATTTATCTGTCATTTATATATGTTATAATGATGGATGTCCATCATTATAAACATTGAGGGCAGGCTTCCTCCATGATGCAGCACTGAAAAGAAATGTAGTTTTCATGTTTTAAAGGGTAAAATTAGCGCAAATGTTATGTCCAGTCCCAACATAAACTACATGGTAAAAGTTCTAAAACTTGAGTTGAACATATGCTAAAATATCCATTACATCCTGTACAGATGAAATGAGCCTAGACCAAAGTGGCGGACTGACTGACTTTGCCTTCCCCAGAGCCAAAGCACAAGCATGACTCAAACGGATGCTCTGTTTATTGGAGTATCACACTCCTCAGTCTCCCCAGGAAGGCCTATGCCAGGGTACTGGAAAACAGACTCCACGTTCGCTGAATCTCAGACACAGAAGGACAACATGCTCATGAAACAGTCGACCACCTTCAACAGGGAAATTGGAGGGATCTTTAGAGTTTTCCCAAGCATTGACCACTCTCATTCTGTGCTTATGACTTCATCCTTCAGGGTGTCTTGTGGAGGATTCTTTGCAAGTATGGGCTCCGGGGGCAGTCGCTACCACATAGGAATGTGGTCCTTGCGTAACCAGAATGAGAGTGGTACTTGTTTTCTCTGCAAGAAGGTGTTGCTTTGTGGCTGTTGAGCTTCACCGGGGGACTTTGTTGTCACCTACACTGTTTGTGATTTTCCCAGGCGGAATCTCAAGGTGAAGGATTCAAAGTTTCCAGTATGGTGACCTCAGGGTGGGACGTCTGCTTTTTTATGGACGATGTAATTCTGTTTTTCTGCCCATTGTGAAGTGGTGGGGCACTTTGGACACAATTACATAAAGAATGCAATCATGGATAAATCCAAGGTCTGAAACACGTTCCATCATTATGCAAAGGCACACGCTTTGAACTGATTGTCAGACGTTGTTGTGTTCAAGTGTCATACATGCTTTTTTATTTATTTTTTATTCTTGATGCAACACGCCTGCTAGCTGCAGTCTGAGCTAGGGTCAGGGTAACGCCTTTCATTCGCGTTCACTTCTGGCTTATCCCTTTTTTTTCCATTTCAGAGCAATAAGTAGCTTTGCTTGTAATCAGGGTTGTAGTTGAGGCTAAAAGCAGCTATTAGTGATTTAGACTGGCAAAGTAAATAGCTGGCAAAAACAGCAGAAGTTTTACAAAATGACATTGGTATTGTTTTAACAGTCCAATTTATGTGGTGTTGCTGCTTTACGTCACAGTAATGTTAATGGAACTTGATGGTTCAGATAGCTTTACTCCCCACCGCGTTGTTTGTCCACAATTGCTGTAATTAACGCCATAGTTAAGTTAACGTTCTGCTTCATGCTCTGTCAAACTTTTAAAAGGAAGCTTTTTTTTTTTTTCTTTTACATTTTCAGAGTGAGTAAAGGAATCAGAGACAGAGAGAAGAGACAGAAGTGAGGAGGAATCGCAGGATGTAATGATGTTGAAAAAAAAAACAGGGAGAAAGTAAAGAGGGGCCCAAAACTATTTGGCCACTTCACTCAAAAGAGCAACAAATAAAATGCGGTAGCTTGATCATTAAGTCTTACCCCTGGGACACGGGATGTGGGATGCGTGAGCAGTGCGTGTGAACCTCTTGCTTTTTCATTTCAGCGGTCATGTGAACAGGTTAGTGTTAGTGCAGCCACACAAGCCCATGTGAGAAGCTCAGTCTCACGCTGCTGCAAGGTCTCGCTTATTTACTCAGCGTGACGCACACACGGTTCTCGGCAGAAATAGGCAGGTAACAAGAGACAGAGATAGGGCTGCCGGTGGCAGAAGACGTACGTCCTGTGTGGACGCTGCAAACATGCAAGATGCAGCAGTTCAGTGACGCACACGCACTGCTGAGGTTCACGCATCCAGTGTGTCCCAGGCATTACTCCAATCAGCAGTTTAAACCAGTCTCACTTTCTCCGGGAAGGAACAGCCCATGTAGTGAAAAGTCTCTCTGAGCTTGCATTTACCACTATAACACACACATGTCTATAATTTAATTCTCTTTTGTTCACAAAGTAAGAGAATATTTACTAATAACTTTTTGATCTTATTAATATGGGGATGACATCATTTTTGGGGATTTTTTTCTTCATCTGAAGAGCCTCTAGTTTAATATCCTTTGATGACTTTGCATACTATCAGGAAAGTGTTTTGACAGCTGATACAAGCCTTCGACCACAAACTATTCATTAAAGATAGTATTTTAAAGGTAAGTAAATAAGTTTTAGTAAGTAAGTTTAAGTTTTAGATGTGAATATAAATCCTTTTACAGTGCCCATGTGAATAACTTGCTTAAAATGTAGTTTTTCTCCTTTGTGAGAGCAATAACCTTTTCAAGGTTGGTTCTCAATGTTTCCCTCACAAGGAGGGCAGGCTTCCTCTGAGATGTTTTGTCTGTTTGGCTCATGTAGTTGGATGGTTTAATTGTGCCGAGAAGTACTGAAAAGAAATGTAGTTTTCATGTTTTAAAGGGCAAAATTTGTGAAAATGTTATGTACAGTCCCAACATAAACTACTGTTACTGAAAAGTGAATGTGCACAACACCCATGCACGGAAGAAAGCGGCAAACAACATTCACCCAGATCCCTGAATGGACTTCCTCCAGCCTCAAGGACTCAATTATATTTTCAAGGTTGATGAAAAGAAGAAACTTATTTTCTAAAAAGGCAATCCATTATCTCGAATGTGATTGGCTCATGTGAAGGAAACTCTGCCACCATAACAGACTTTATCAGATTGTGTCATTCATATGCATATCTCTTAATGTTCTGATTGCTGCTCTGCATATTGCATCCTATTTAATTACTTAATTTGCTTAATTTAAACGTATTAATTCAATCATCGCATCCATTTTCAATACTGCTTATCCTGTTCGGGGTCCCAGGAGTCTGGAGCACATCCCAGCATGCATTGGGCAAAAGGCAGTTCATTTAATCAGTGTTATCTTATTATTCACTATGCCTGATGATCCTGAGCGTTTCTCCCTGGCCTCTGGCCTGTCTTTAGCACCGGGGTCATACACTGTTTTATTGAGTTGATGGGTTATGAAATTGATTTGGAAGAGCTGCAAAACATTAGGAGCATAATCTCCTGACAATAAAGGCTAGGTGAAAGATCTTGAAGGAAAATATATAATATACTGAGACTATGCTGGCTAATTTCTAAAATGCCGTTCATGTGTAAATGGCATCTGTGCTAGTATTGTAAGGTTCACCATCTACACTGAAGAAGAGGAAAACATAAATCATAAAAGTTTGTCAGCAACAAAAATGTGTTTCACAGCCAACATCTGGCTGTTGATGATGTCAGATGACTATTACAAAACTGTCCATAATATCCACTTAAATGCAGGTTAATGACAGGGCCTTCCATGAAAAGGGACTCCACTGATTTAACATGACAATCTTATAACGCTGTTGGATTCTTGATGGACAGTTATAGAGATATCCTCTGTTTTATTCCACATATTCTCCTTTGTCAAAACCTCCTGGCACCTACATTACCCACAATGCAACTTCTCTGGATTCTCTTGATTGTGCAAATTGGAGTGTGCTAAGTCCACGCCCCCCAACTTTTTTCTGATGACATCATTTAAGTCAATTTATCCAATCTCTCCCCAACACCTCTAAACATACTTTGACATGTGGATAAATTCAGTGGAGGTCCACTTCAGTGTCATTAAGAGGATTTGAAGTTTTAAGTGAAAAATAAATGAAAATAAAAGCAGTTCAGGGTTTTTACTTGAGGTGGAGGGAAATATGACATTTTGTGATTTAAGAAAATACTTGATTATTTGCTTGTTTGGTTGATGGCTGGTGAAAAGTATCTCATCTCCTGTTATTTGGTACATCCCATCTCTCTCTCAACCCAACTGGTCAAGGCAGATGGCCGCCCACCCAGAGTCGGGGTCTGCTTTAGGTTTTTTCCCGTTAAAGGGGAGTTTTTCCTTTCCGCTGTCGCCAAGTGCTTGCTCATGGGGGGAACTGTTGGGTCTCTCTCTCTCTCTGTAAATTAAAGAGCGTGGTCTAGACCTGCTCCATGTAAAAGTGCCCTGAGATGACTTTTGCTGTGATTTGGCGCTATATAAATAAAACTGAATTGAATTGAATTGAATCTCTGTGGGAATTTGGAGATTTATCATCACAAAGGCAGCTAGAGGTGACAAAGTTCTGATTTACAGCCCAAAGTGTGTCTGAGGAGGCTTGCTCTATTGTTGTCCCATAAACTCCATTTTTTCTGGTTCCAATAAAAAACTAAATATATAGAAAAAGATGCTTAGTGTGCATATACGCTGAGGCACCAGACATTAGGAGGTCATGCTTTATTGTACAAGAAGAGAATTTAGAATCATTTCCAAGATGTTTTGGAGAGCTAAAATACACACAGTGTCAAAAGAAAGAAAATTAGACTTGACTAAAATTATAAGGATATTACACAGAAACTATGGATTCGTTAAATAAAGCACTAACCATTGCAACTGCAATGAACTAGAATGTTGAGGTGACTTCAGGAGACTATGAAGTGCTGAATCACATCTGTGTATAGGTCAGTGAAAAACCATTGTGGCTCGATTTTCAGTGGAATAAGATTTACATGTTGTGAAGGTGTCAGAAATCTGTAGAAAGGCCCTGGTTAAATGGGAGAGAGAGCAGACCTCATACTCCCTCAGTGGGGGTCTGCGGTGTGTGGGCCAGCATGCTGATTGGCAGCTTGATTATTTTTGGACAGGGACAAAACATGCCTGCTAGCTGACACGGTGCAGCCTGGGCAGGTGAGCTTTACCTGTTTAGCTGAGGGTGCAGAGGTCTTATGTTCCCCTTCACTGTGCCAGCTGCTGCACCTGTCAGGTTAATTAGCTCAGGACGGGTTAAAGCTCATTCACTGACACACAGGGGCTTCATATGCATGGCTGTCCAGACTGAAAACACCCCTTTTTTTCTGTGTTAAGAAATGGATAAATAAATGTTTGGGATTATTTTTGGGACACATGCTTATTTCCCTTTTGTCTGCGAATGAGATGATGAGCTGGATATCAGGTATTGGGATGTGGTTAGCCTAGCTTAGCATAAAGTTTGGGGAAAGGAGAAACTCCCCTTTAACAGGAAGAAACTTTGAGCAGAACCGGGTTCTAGGTGGGTGGCCATCTGCCCTGACTGGATGAGTTGGGAGAGAAAGGAGGAGGAGGAGAGCGGAGAGAAACGCAGAGAAGCACAACAACAATAATAACAATAACAGCAATGATAATAATAGAGATATGACTAATAATAATGACGATAATAATAGGTGTGGGTGTCGAGCAGTACCATGGCAGCACGGGTCTGCAGCCACGGTCCGCCGTGGAAGCCCGTGAGACAAGAGAGCCAGAAGACTCCAGAGAAGAAGCCAAGTTAGTAACATGCATTAATGGGACATGAATGTGTACAGATGGAGAGGGGGAGGAGGAGAAAGGAGCTCAGTGCATCATGGGAAGTCTCCTAGCAGTCTGTCCTGCTATGACATATCAAAATTGTGACATGTAGCTCACTCCTGTTCTCTATATGAGGTTGGTGACTTTTCAAAAAAAACAATCTAATATCTTGGAAAATAAAGGTTATATATATTTGTCACAATGAGGTTGCATATTCAGTACACAGACCGATATCAAATCCTGTGCTCTGTTTCTGGCAACGTGCACTACAGCTCGTGTATTTTGAGTTTTGGACAGAGCCGAGCTAGCACTTTCATCCTGCCTCCAGTTTTCATGCTAAGCTAAGATAATCACTTCCTAATTCCAGCTCCACACCTGACACACAGACATGAGACTGATATTCATCTCACTTTAGGAAAGAAAGGAATTAAGCATGTTTCCCAAAAAGCTGAACTACTCCTTAAAGCTGCTATAATCAATGTTTTCATAATAACTATGTATCAAATGGGAATGAGTACTGTGAGAATTATGTCTTGTAATGATTATCTGTTACCAATTGGAAACAAGTTTGCCACTCTAACTTAACAGATATGTCAATGTTGTTTTTACAAATTGTTCCTGATGCCCCAAAGTAGTGAGAAAAGGAAAAAGAATAGTTCTTTACTTCATTTGATGTTAAGAAAAGAGAAACACTTTAATGTTCACTTTAATATCGAGCTGGATTGAGACACCTCAGACGTTCCTGATATGCTTTATCAGTGGCTTCTATGGACTGGCACATTCTCTGAGCCGTCCTCTGGCTGTCTGTCATGCCTGCCCTTGACACAGAGCACAAGCTCTACCCTGCTTCCCACTCATACTTCAGATCCCTGGAAAAAAAGCTTTAAGAGCCTTCATGCAATTCTTGGAGAACTGGGAGTGAAATATGGATGTAACTCATGTACAATCAACAAATGACCTTCGAAGGGTGTATCAAAGCCGCTGAGAAACACGTCGTCACACGATTCACTTTGCAGTCACTCATTAATGAAATATCTCAATCATGTCTTTGTTGTCTCACTTCAATTGCTGTGTAAATACTTTTATTTCATGATAATATTATAAACATTGTTTATTTCATGCATGCATGCAGGCATTACCTCCCCAAAACTGTTGAAATATTTTACTGCGTGGCAGCAAACACAGAAGCAAATGGTTGATGACGGCACATTGTTGAGCTAATTAGGAACTCTCAAAATAACACGTAATCCATCAACCTATGTAACCACCAGTCATAAAATACATTTGAAAACTAGATTTCTGTCTCAGCTCTGACATTCTTGTGGACAAAGACGTTGGAATTAGTGAACAGTGATTCTGCAGAAGTTGCATTTTTTAAGGGTTTTTCATTACTTGTTACGATATTCGCTCCTGGTGACTAAAGCATGATTATGGATGGTATGGTTGGGTTAAAATAACTCAAATGTGTGCTATGTAAGCACATGACTCACCTCAACCTTGAAACACAATTTAAAAAATATACAAACCAGTTACATATCCTTGCACTGTGAAAAACATATTTCATAGGAGACCGAATCAGAGAACCCACATGATGGGGTAATGAAATGGTAAGATGAATAACTTCAACATTAAAGGATCCGTTATCACTAATAATAAGACACCACAGCCTAGTCTGATGTTGCTTTCATATGCTTTGAATAATTTCATTCTGAAGCTTATCTTTTCTAATGTCATCAGTATTAATAAAACATGTTAATGGGGCACTTCACCTATTTACAAAATGTCAGTTTACTTGTGAACACAGTCATATAATGTCTTCTGTAGCTGGAGAAGCTTTGACAAGTCTACAAAACTAACCCAGAGGATGTAATAGTGATGGCACATCCTCTGTTCTGGTGTTGACCATTGTTCTTTTGTCTCATGTGAGTCTACCAACTTTATGGAAGTGCTATACTAAATTGCTGGAGTACTCCTTTAGAGGAAGGTAACTAATAAGTACAGAGCCAAATGTGTATGCTCACACCTATATGCTCAACACTGAGTGCTTTTAAAATGTGGATCTCCTTGGTTTAATGTTTCTATATGTGCGTGTTTAGGTGCTTTTTGACTTTTTTTTAGTGTTTGGATAAAACATGGCACATGACAACATAAGACAACAGTGACTACACATTGAGAAACTTTCCTCTACCTGACTAAGAATAACCATTTGACATTCTAAAGAGACATCTTAGCTGATGTGTGCTTTTGTTCTTTTCCATTAAAAAAGTTTAAACCAGCACCTTTCTACACAGTGTGTTTATGCACTCTTTCTTTTTTGGTTTTTCAGAGAAACCAGGTTACCGGGTTAATTGAGGAATATTAATTTGCAATGTAATAACCTTGTCACTAAAGTACACATGCAGCAGATCAGTAACAAGATTATTTTTTTTGGTGCGTGTTTGTCGGTGTGACAGCAAGAGGACAGAGCATGGAGCATGAAAAGATTGTGAACTCTAGTCTTGTCTTGTTCCAACAAACCCACAAATTGTCATTTTTACATTTTTGTTAATTAAGTCAAACAAACACAAATAAATTGTGTTAATTGGGAGGCTTTTTTTTTTAGGTGTATAAGAGTGGGAATATAACAAATAGTCAAATGTTCAGTGGTGGAAAATTACTTATAATGACTTTTACAGGCTACTCGCTGTTTGTGTTCCAGTTTCACAACAGGTAACCAACTGATGATGTAACCCAAATAACATCCACTGGTGGTGGACAAAACAATGAAAAGTTAATGATGTAGGGTGCCTACTTGAAAACCCCAATGAGGGACCGACTCAGTCCCTATTACTATTTGTACACAACAGCAAGTTTCATTAGTTTAGTGCAGGTGGCCTTCTACAGGCACAAGGCATCATAACATCATGTCCTATATCTTCAAATAGTTATATCTGGATATATTCTTTGACTGCTATGAACAGGATAACTGACAACAAGCGAAAGACCATATGACATCGAGGAAAGACAACTGACTGAGGGAATAGACCCCTCTCGGGGCTGGCATGGGTTAGCTAACCATATCGACAGGATCCAATAGGATGTAGTATTTTGGAGATACCCACTAATAGCTATGAACAGAACCTGAGGAAAAATGACCCCTCTAAAGTCTGTGACAGTGGGGATGGAATGACTGGTTGATGAATTACATGGTTACTGACCCAGGAATGGAAAAGACTACAAGGAAGGCAAGCACTTCATGAGAAACTAGCACAGCAAGAGAATCCAACAAGAAGCTCCAGGTATGTTCCTGAGACTGGAAGAAAATAACATCTGAGAAGGGCCTGCAAATACACCGAGGAAAGAAAAAGTGCTTGAGGGAATGAGAATAGGGGTCTTGCATTGTACTTTTTAAGAAGTCAATCAGGTCAGTCGAGTGAAATCCAGCAAACCAAACTTCACAGGGTATCAGATCCCTGTACTGAGGGAGTAAACTCAATGACATGGGTAGGGAAAAGGGAGGAGAAGACCTTCGAAAGCAAGACAAAGGTGAGTGGGAGGCCATCAATACAGACTTGAGCAGTTCCCTAGAAAGGATGAGGGGCACAGTTCAGAGAAAGCTTGAGAAGATGTGGGAGATCATCTTCGACCTCAGAGCAGGAAAATATGGAGTAAGAGAGAGAAAGCAGAAGGCACCAACAACAGAGAGCAAGTCCAGAAAGCAGCTGGAGATAGAATACCTGGTATGACAGAGGAGGCATCTCAAAAAGCAGTGGAGGAAGTGGAGGCTTCAGAACATGAGAACATACTCCAGGAGAACATCAAAAGCTGGTTGACATCTTTGAAGTGAGCAGGGAACCCACCACAATCCCACCATCTTGATACCAGACCTGGTACTCTTGTCCAACTCTCTGTGCACTGTCTACTATGTAGAACTGTCAGTACTCTGGGAGGATGCTGTTGATGAAGCAAATGAGAGGAAGAGGTTTCTTAGTATGCTGAGATGGCAACTGATGCAGAACAGCAAGGCTGGAGAACAATAGCCCATCCAGTGGAGGTTGGTTGTTGGGACTCTGTAGCAATGTCCAAGCCTTGTACCAGACTATCAGGAAAACATCAGGGACTGGACGGCTGTGGCTCAGGAGGTAGAATGGGTTGTCCACTGATCTGAAGATTGGTGGTTTGATTCCTGGCTCCCCCAGTCCGCATGTCGATGTGTTCTTGAGCAAGATACCTGACCCCAAATTGCTCCTGAGTGTGTATGAATGATTAGACTTCCTCTGATGGGAAGGTTGGGACGTTGCATGGTCGCCCATGTACCCATTCAGCATATGAATGTGTGTGAATGGGTGGATGTGATTTGTAGTGTAAAAGTGCTTTGAGTGGTCGGAAGACTAGAAAGGCACTATACAAGTACAGTCCATTTACCATTGCATAATGTGATGTTAATCATGGAGGGTGCCAACTTGAAAACCCCAGTGACAGACCAACTAAGTCCCTATTGCTGTTTGTACACACCAGTAAGTTTCATTAGTTTAGTGCAGAGGCTTTCTACAGGCACAAAGGATCAAAACATCACATTCGATGTATTTAAATGATTCAGTCAGACTGGATGGAATTATTCTCCATGTAAAGATATCTCCTTTCATCCAGCCTCTCTGCTCCACTTTCTATGCTTACTGCTCTGCAGTCTTCTGTCATGGACATGTGCACTTATATAAACTGACACATTCTCCACGAGAAATCTACTGTTTCTCTGAAACAGTAACCAGGTTTCTCATTTACATGACAGTTAAGAAATCAGTTTACCGGAGAAGGCCAAATGTAACCCAAGTGCATGTAAACATACTGCCTGACACACAGGAGTGACTCATTGACCTTTACTTTTTCAGGCAGGAGCTCCTCCACCTCCAGCTGATACTGTAGCAGTCTCTCTCTCATACGAATACATGCTCCTAACACTGACTGCATTTTATTAAAAAAAGAAAAAAAACCCAGCTCCAATCTGTGTGATCTGGAGAATATATAGGTGGTTGAAAATTGATCCAAAGGTATAGTCAATGTTAACAAATTCACTGGGCTGCAATTAACAATCCCAGACATACACACAGTGAGAGCACATGGGTGTTTCCATCTGTAGATTGACCCATGGGCTGGCACCTCCTACAGAACTATAGATGGAAACACAATATTTAATAAGACAGCCTCCTGTGGGCTCTTCACTGAAAACCTCATAACAACCTATTTCTGTTTTTATCTCACTTTCTGTTGACTTCATTCCATTTCTTGTATGGTTTCTAGCTTTTCTGTTCTTTAAATGAACGAAACCCCTGCTTTATTCTTGCTACATGCTGCTTTACATTCTGCTCCACGCCCTACCACTAAGTGCACCCATACATTGAGTGGCTCCACCACAGCAGCTTGGGGGGGGTTCAGTGCCTTGCTTAAGGGCACCTTGACACTGGTTGATGAGCTGCGGGTCATTTATTTTCTCTACTATGTGAGGTCACTGCAACAAGGGCTGAATTCATAATGAAACCCTCTATCAAGTAAAGAAGGTAGGTAAAAATCCACACATTCCCTGCCCTGGGAGATGTCTAGACACTCTGTGGAATGTGTTCTTGAGAAGCCATGCTGAGGATAGAGAGAGGGCAATATAGGAGAAGAAAGAAACACTCATTCACTATGCAACAGAACAGGTGGATTGACCTCCAGGAGGTAGAGAGAGATCTCAATCTCTGTGTGGAGATGTCTGGCTTTGTGTGAAACAGTGCTCACTGGCATTCAGACACCTTCTTTTCTTATGTCTTAGAAGGACACACACACACACACACACACACACACACACTTAATGCCAGGAACACACAGTGGACAAGCACTTGAATACAGGGAATACATCTAATATTGTTATAACAATTTCAGTTTATTAGAACTTGGGACTTGGGATTTTTGTAGTTTGCACCATAACCAGGATTTTCCAATTACTGAGGTCATGACAACAACACTGAAGACAATGGAGGCAGCAACCACTCATTGTCTGAAAGCACCTTTACAGTTGTACTATTTGTTAATTTCAGACACTTTTGACTGTCTGTAGCTGTGACACCGCTGCATGTATGCTGCCATTCTGGCCCTTGTAAAAGAGATTGTGGGTCTGTCCCAATGCTCATACTTGCCGTATTTGGAAGTTGTCAAGTGCCTACTTTCATGAATTTTCATTTATCGCAGACAGTCTCTAAGTAAGTAAGTCCATAAGACTGCAGAAGTTTTCCAGAGCTCATTGACACGCTTGAATGATAATGACATCATGTCACTCACACTAATGCAAATACTGTACAAGGCACAGTCGAGTTCAGATGATTTGTTGGAATGAATGAGTCGGAGTATTACAGTCCTAAAAATCACACATTCGGGATCTGAGAAGAGAGATCAGTTAAATCAAGTTATCTATAAGCACACAGGCTTAGTGTACATAAAAGAGAGATATTTTGAATGGTTTCTGTCTGATAATATCTAAGAATGGAAGATATTTCTCAAAATCTTTGATCAAAGGATATGATTTATCTCGACAGTATCAGCTATGTGATATTTTTTAATCAGTCCCATCCAGAAGAAGAGATTGTTCACATTACATAATAGCCCTCTGTGGATGTACTTCTAGACTTTACACCAAATCAAACCTCATCTTCTTCATGTCTGTACATAATTGTTGATACGTAAACTAGCCTATAGATGCACTACTGCCAGTAAGTGGAATGGTTTTGTGCAATATACATTGTTGTTAAACTGTAGGCTACACTTGGCCCTGAATATTGCCATGAAGCAACATTAGGAGTTTGCATCAAGTGTGGGTTAAGAGCACACTTATGTGTTGCTGTTGCATGAATATGCACTGTAAGTGTGGATATTAGGACCATGGATGTATTATAAGAACTAAAATAGCGGACTCAAAGATGGCAGAAGATGAAACTTTTGCTCCCTTACTCATCACACGACCATCATAATGAGTCATGATCTCAAATGTTTGCTTTAATTAGGCCCGGCCCAGCTATGCACAACAGAGACGACAGAAGAAAGTACAGTGGGGCCGCATAGGTTATGAATCAGACTGTCCCCAATTTACATCACAAAATAAATGGCAGTATTCAGTCACATTTTTGTGAACGTGTAATGAAAAAGCATGCTTCAGCACTGCCCAGATGACTGTTAGTCATTACAGTCTAGACACAAACTGAAAAAGCTTTTCAATTCAGTTGTAGCTTCAGAGTAAACAAACCACAAGTCTAAAGTGGTTCTAGCTGCCTTGTGGACATCAATAATGCTCATTACACACTGAGAGACAAAACTGTTGGATAGATGACAAATAAAGACACAACTGTGTTATTCTGACATCCTTACAACTAGTAGGGCAAAAATGTTAAAGGATAGGTCCACAACTTTTTCAAGTCTCTCTTAAAACAACAGTCAGGTGTTCATATGAACAGTGAAATAGGTTTTTCTCATTTTGTGCAAAAATACATTTGATGTGAAGCTTCTATGAGGCTTCAGCAGTCTGAGTTAGTCATATCATGTGGATATCTGCCACATCTTAGACTCAGCTATTGTTGGACTTGACTCAGTATTCTGGGCTATATATTGTCAGCTTTAATATGCCCTGACACACCAAACAACCAGTTGGGCATCAGGTGCTCTTGGGCCATATGTGTCCAACTGTTGTCTATTTTGCTATGCGCCCCATACCACGGTGCTGGTTGAAAAGAGGCCCATCTTAGTGTAGTCAGTGATGTTTAATGCACCTCCTTATTTTTTTTTGCCTTTAATGTGTTTTCTGCCAAAAGCAAAAGTCTGACTACAATACTGTATCATCAGATTAACAGTGGTGTGAAAAGAATACCTGTGATTTTTTTCATTAACATCCTACTCATAGTGTTATTTCCTTTCTTGCAGGTGCATAACACATGTGAATGTCAAAAACAGCTGGCTGTCAGATATAGCCTTTGTGTGTTCAAACCCCAGATTTACAGTTTTTCCCTGCTGCCTATTCCACATTGCACACTAAAAAGCACAGTATCTCTAAATGCGTACCTCATGTGTGCCATTTCTCCAGCAGTTCTGCACTAAACACACTGAACACATTACTCTCTTACACTCATAAACTCCCAAGCACTGTTTGCCGTCAGTTAACACAATGCATGACATTTTTTTTTACCACAGTTGTCATTAGTTATTTACATGTTTTCAGTTTCGGTACCTCAGTGGGTTAAATCCTCTGCACACCCACACCACAGTGATCCTCAAACGCTGCTTCGGTGTCTGTTCTGTAAAAAACGATGCCTGGGACTCTCTCTTAACTTAAACTACACAAACAACAACCGACAATTATGTTTATGATAATGGTTGTTAGTGCAAGCATGCCTTAATGTACCCCTACCCATCCAGCCACTGTCATTTCTACACCAGCTGAATTGAGGGTGAACATACAAAATCAAGTAGCCTACTGGTATCAATAAAGTAAACACACTTTTTTTTTTTTTTAGAAAAAACTTAAGACATCTACTGATCCCAGTAACATTTTGTTACTTCGACACATGGTGGTCAGCATACTCACTGTCTTATTGGGAGTAATGGAGGATTTCTACATGTATCAAATACAAAAGTGTGTGGGGTGTGGAGGATTCTGAGTTGGTTAAAGGAAATGGTGATGGAGCTGACGGCTGAGTAGCAAAAGGGGGAATCAAAGTCATTATAATTCATCCTCTGGGGATCATGAATGTCAGTACAAACACATGGGCCTGGTGCAAACACATTCAAACAGATCACATTGTTCTTTTTACTATTTAGTAACATTTTTGTAAATGAAACTATAAATGAGTAGAATCAGGGTTACCTTATATGGCAATTTTTGGCGAGTTGATTATGCGTTGATTATAACGTTCACCTCCTCGTGAACAGGTGACATCACGTCATCAGGCTGACACAAGTGATTTTATTCCGAGCTTGTCCAGTTAGGAAAGTTTTTTTTGAATCAGACTCAGAACAACTTCTTTTCTGGTTAGGTTCTATTTTTCAGTGTTAAACATGAGGTGTGGGTTACGCTGAGCACTACTTTAAATTGTATTTTTTTTTTTTTTTTTTGTGAGAATATAAATGAGACAATGTCCTACACACACCTCCGACAGACACAGAGCAAAGCGCTTTCCAGGAATCCAGAAATAAGCTGGAAACTCAATGTATGGAACACAGCGGTTTTTACATTTGGGATGAAACGAGCCAGGTGTGTCATCACTAACTCTGTTTGCATGAACTGCAAACTGCCAGCTGAAACATCTGGTGGAACAGATGGTAGTCACGATGATGCAGAGAGTAGCTGTACCTCCGATCACACATACACGCACACACGCACACACACACACACACACAGACCAAATAATGAATGTTGCTGCCTCTACATTAAGTCTTATTCCCATACTGTGTCATGCTCAGTGAAACACAGAGACAGAGGAATTGTCACAAGCATAAGGCTGTACTGTACAAACTGAAACAGAATGTCATCTCCCCCCCCCCCCCCCCCCCCCCACACACACACACACACACACTCTGTCTTTCTCTACGTCACTGTCTCCCATCTCTTTAATTTACTCTTGGCCTGTCTAGTCTGTCTGTTCAACTTACTTCCTCCTTTCCTTATCTGTCTGACTCCATCCAGCCCTACGTACGCTCATTTAGCTGCTTCCTTCAGTGACAAACAAGTATGTAATCACTGTGATGTTGACGAACAAGACTTTCCACTTGCTTTTGAAATTATATTACTTGGGAGTCGTGTGTGGAGCACGGGTATTTGTGCTTTATAAATAAGTACATTAATATTATAGACTATACCATTGTGATCAACCACTTATATGGATGAAAACGAATCATTCCTATGCAAATGCTGTTTGAAAAATTAGCTTATAATAATCAAGCAGTCCGCTTACAGTGCTCATTTTGAGTCTTTTCATATAGACTATGACAACATATGGACAAAAAATGTAAAACTACAACTTCTGGCTGGTGACCTGAGGCTGGTGCTGGTGCTGCGGGCGTATTGAAGTCATGATGGGAAAAAGAAAGTCATTTTCTCTCAATGAATAACGCGGACGAACCGCCAAAAACGAGCCACGGAAACGCAGCAGCGAAACAACAAACATTTGAAACAGTCAATAAAAGTCAGTAAATAGTGAAGCTTTCATTACTTTATATTCATGTCATAAATATACAAATGTCAGTTAAATGGTAATGTGCACGAGAAATAAAGAAAAGAAAAAAATTTAGTAATCATCCATTTATAGTTATTAAACATTGAAATGACTTCAGGATCTCTCACTGGCCCCTGACCAAGGTGCTTTTATTGCCTAAACCAAACACACACAGGACTCAAGACACAAGTTCCTGGTTTTGCACGCCCACCATTATCTCAACCTGCCTCTTCCGACTTCAGCACAATACATAAACGTAGCAATTCAAACATGATGCCTGAGCAAAAATCCAGACGGCGGTTATATATCGGGAAAACGATTTAGTCATATTAACATTATTTCTGGGAGACAGGGTGAGCTGTTTGGTGTTTGCAAAGTGCACTGGAGCTGAACTCCGGTAACACTTGAGAATTGATTATCTGTTCTAAACAGGACTTTTGTCACTGAGCAGGAAGGTTCTGTGTATCACAGAGGAATCTGCACATCCTCTGGAGAAGCTAAACTCTGGTAGGATCTACCTCTGGCCACCTCTGGCTAGAAAGACTGTATAGAGGAAGTGTTTAGCTGATCATCTTAGGAGCTGGCTTGCTTGCAACATCAGAGCAAAATTTCAATTTAGATAAACTGGCTACACACTCAAAATCTTTTTGAAAATTTAGTGACACAGAATGAATCATAGAATATACATTGTAACAGTTGACATGCACATGTGTAGCTCCTTCATGATTCATGCTAGCTCCTGCGTGGTCCGATAAACATGGTGCTCTCTCTCTCTCTCTCTCTCTCTCTCTCTCTCTCACTGAACACAGAGATCTGTTGGTATTTTTTAAAAATATCTAAAGATACAGACTTGCTAAAATGGCTACTATGACTTGTAATCTGGGTGTAATGTTTGACATCAGTCAATACTATAACATACTGGACAGATACTAATCAATACGAGGTAAACAAAGCTTTTGTGCAGAGATGAAACCACATTGTAAATCATGACAAGCGATGCACAAAGGTGGCAAACAGGTTGGGGGTGAAAACGAGCAACAAACAGGCAGACAGCGGGCTGATGTGAATCAAAGTTTATCATTTGGACCTCTCTCAGCCCTGCTTGCCACTTGAATGTGAAGTGGAATGATGTTTTTGTTGTGCAAACCCATCAGCTTTCACCACTCACCGATGCCCTTCAGGAACATTATCGGCGTTACAACTTCATCAATGCTGTGGAATAGCAAACTCGCCGAGTGGCGCCAGGAGACATTACTTCATTTCTAGCAGTTTTTGTGAATCCCACAGTAAATTATGATTGTTTTTTTCCCCCAAATAAATAGTTAATAGCCCTACTATCAAGTGATGAAATCCAACAGGAGACTTTATTACTGCTGCTTTTGCTACCAATAAAAGATTGCCGAATGTTATTTCGTGTTTGATACTGTCATCAGATAGCCTATGAACTCAATGTGCACCACATTTAACTGATTTGAGGAAACAGAGAAAGATGCAATCTGGAAACAATTTAACATCTCCGCACTGGTATCTGCATAAAAATAGTTTGAAGTGAACTGAAGATCACACTCAGAATTTGTTCTGTCCCGGCAGTTCTACTATAAAGTTACCAGTTACACCTTATTTTACAGCAATGCTTTAGTTTCTGAACACCTAACCAGACAGGAGTGGAATGTATCTGCTAACAGAGGCAGAGGAACATTTCTAAAACACTCTGTTTAACTCCAGCGTGAGTTTATTGTCGTCCTGCGTCAGACTTTTTATATCTGCAGTTACAACTAAGGTATGATAAAGGTATAATTAAATTAAAGCTATAGTGCGGGACTTTGTGTCTCCCCCTTCTGGCAATGACAGTAACGGGAGGCGCTCGGCCGTGACTGCCTGACACAGACATGCAGCATCTCTCATGCACTCCCTGAATGACAGGCACACAGAGAGAGTCAGTAAAAACAGATATGTTTAGATGGTCCACTGGCCCAAAAGCGTATTTTTGACGGTCTGCCGGGATTTGTTCCAGTATGCCCGATTGCCAGCACACCACTGGTCGTAACCTGCTGTTGCAGCTGTAAAATGATGGATAAATAGTTTTGAGAATCACACAACCCCTGAGAAATGACTTGTGTCACTATCAGAATTCCATCCATTTGGTCCTATAACATTTGGTCTGGATGAGATTAACGGTCAAACGGGCGGCGGGAGTGTCACGCCCAACATGGGATTGAAAACTGTGTTATACTGTGAAATACAGAGAGATTTATCTGATGGTGAGAGGCTCAATCAGCATTGTATGAACTCGTTTGGCAAAGGCTTGAATGTAAGGGATGTTCATCTATATGTAAAAGTTCTGCACTGCAGGTTTAAGGCAACTTAACTACTTGACCCGGGGGAAATTGTTGTCAGTGAGCGTTTGTTAGTGAAGCACATACACTGCATGCATTTCCTACCTTGGGAGGACGGAAAAAACATGCACATCTGAGTCTTTTTATTTATGAGAAACTCAAGCAGGTATATATCTTTCTCTTTGAAGAAGGAATAACTTCCTGTCTGGCATTATTAGAAGGTTCACCTGGGTTTGTCTTTACTGTGAAGATACAGGTACTATATGAGCTGAGTTTGGGGTCTCATGGTCATGCCTTTGCAGACTGAAGTACCTGTTAAAGGATGGGCTTGCAATTTTTCAAGTCTGTCAGGACAGGATGAATAATAAGAGTGAAGAAAACCTCTTTCAGTGGTCATATGGGCACCTGACTGTTGTTTTAAGATGGACCTAATCTTTAAGTATCTGGAAAACTTTCTTTTTCTTATGAGCTTATGAACTTTAGAACTACTTTTACATGAACTGCTTTTCATTCTCTGTGTTGCTGGCCTTGCCTCCACCCACCAACAAGCCAGCTATTTCCCCCACCAGACGACTCCTTCCTGAAGTAGGCTCACACACTCTCCTGCAGGGTCATCTGCCAAAGCCTGGGCCAAACGTACTAACTTGAGTCAATCATGTGCCTCATGTTAATGTTTGGTCAAATCTCTTCTGATACAGTAAGACCAGCGATTCATTTTCAGTGACAATCACTAAAGAAGCGCTCAGACAATGGTTATGGAGAAGGGCAATATTGCAAACTTTGAATGAAAACAGTAAGTTTTCTGTAGAATGGATTCATATCTTCTTGGTCTGTCAGCTCTTATGTGGTTATATAAAAAAACACTATCAAGAACAAAGTAGAACATATACCTCAATTTTGTTTTCTTCTTCGTTTTTTCATTTTTAACTATGGTTTCTATTACAGTAATGAACCATTTAGACTGACTCTTGACTGGGACAGACCTGATTTGACCTGAGCAGTGGAAAACTCCTGAACTCTATTCAACCAGGGTCCATATTTATCAAACATATAAGCATTTTATTCAAAGAGTCAATTCAGGAGAAAAAAGGGGTCTTTCCTAAGAATGAATAATAATACATACATACATACATACATACATTTATCAAAGGACTTACAGTGAAGTGTAAGAGTACTGTTTAAGACATGCTTTCAAGGAAAAGTAGAGTTGAGGTTGAGTCATAAATACAAGTAATTCTTCAGTAGTTATCTTGATATTGTTGTGGATTGTTTGTTATTGTGGATTTCGATCTGTTCATTTACTGAACTGCTCAGGTGGTTGTTTGAATTAAAACAATGATCTCAGTGATCTTATCATACGAGTGTACAGGACTGAATTCAATACCAACCTTCATCATGGTTTGAATTGTTTTTGTTGTTCTAAAAAAGAAACAAACATGTCTTATGTTAACATGTATTAAAGACACACAGCGATCATGCGCATATGTTTTCTTCAAACTAAAATAGGATCGTGTCTTACTGAGTGTTTCACTTGTCAAACAATGACATGCTGATCATGTTTCTTTAGAAACTTAATTTAATGAGTTGAACTCTCAGCAGTACATTCATCCAACTAAATAAGAAAAACAATAATAAATAAATAAATATTAATCATGGTACAATAAAAAGTTGTTTTTTTTTTAAACAATTTAGTTTGATGATTAGAGAGGCTGCTCTCAGTAATTGGAAACGTTTCCATGCATGCAGTTATGTCACTGCAGAAAGTACCCTGGGTTTTTAAGCAGCAAAACTGAAAACTGTAATTATAAACTTGACAGGAAAGAGGGAAACTCTCTAGAGGAAACAGAGTTGCGATTTTCAGCTTGAAATAAAAAAATGTCCCGAGAGCTCTGCCGGAGCTCAGGATTCATCCTGAGAGGGGCTGTTTTACTACTATTTCTATATGTAAACCTGGAGCCCCGCACCTCCTACTGAAGTCATGTTCCCATGGCAATGTAAAGTGCTGCAAATGAATTTAATGTCTTGCACTCAGAGAAAAAATGTTTCATGTAAAAATGATGTTTATTTGAACATGAAGCTTGTCCTGATATATGTCATTTTTGCGTGAGTCCTCCACAACGGCCTCTGCAGATTACAGCTACCAGAGATTACAGGAAAGCAGCTGCTGCTAACAGTCAGATAAAATGACTCTTATCAATTAGACAAATTGCTTCAAGATGACATATTGATCATCATGACCCAAACAGTCATTGGACAGTGATTGTCTCCGCACTGTAGCCTTTTAGACAAGCTACTCTTAACCAACATCAGATACCTTTCTAATGGTTTTAAGTCCAAAGAAAGTTGATAAATAGGTTTTATTCTTAATTCATTGAGAGGGAATAAATGTAAGGTAAGTCTTAAACTCCACATTTAGCAGTTATAAATACAGTGCAGGTCATTAGGAATCACAGAGGATGTTTGATGACCTCATGCAAATCAGTCAATTTTGACATGTTAAGTCATAAACTGATGAAAAAATGAGAGCAGATATCTTGTTTACTTGTATACTAGTTCCCTGTCTTCCATACAAACTTCTTATTCTATCATCAGGGACATGTGTGTCTTCAAATTGAGCACACAGTCACATGTAAAGTCGTAAAGGGTATTTAAGTTTAAAAATTCAACAGCATATACTCTGAGGAATCTCAGAAACATATTTGCCTTTTCCTTCTTAATATGTTTTTTCTTTAAAGGCTCTGTGAGTGTAAACAGCCTCTGATTGAGCAGCATCTGCTTCACCTGTGGAGAATCAGTCACTGACGTTGTCCATCTGTCTCACCTTCTCTGGTTACACTGCCGCTATTGAACAGAGAATCATCTCTCACTGCAGCCATATGTCTGCTATTGATTCCTTCAGTCACTCACTCAGTTTCAGGCACTTTGGTTGGGCAGAAGGCGCTTCCAGTGTCAGCTGCTAATCAGTACCAAGTTACCCCGATTTGACCGTAAGTGGCATCAATTACTCTTCATTACACGTAGTTAGCTTCAGCCGCTGTCAGCAAACTGGATAGTAATCGATGAGGAGGTATTGGATACCAGGACATGTGGCAGCAACATACAGTACCTGAACCACAGCAAGAAATGTGTCTCCATCCGTCTGTTTTTATGTACAGTTTCAGTTTGTGGATTAAAAAAACCTGATTGGAAACTGCAGAAAAATGTTGAAATATCGAAAAGACATTTTTACACTTGGCTGAGGTTGGTGAGTGGATAAAAAGCAAAAATCAAACATAAACAGAAGCATGTGACTGAAATGTTACTCAAGCTTTCACTGAAAACATGTGTAGAGCGATGAGGATACTGTAACATTATCATATTTCCATTATGTTTTAGCTTTGCTGATGCTGTTTTAATGACTTTGTCTCATCCTCTTCTTCTGCAATGGACCGACTGGAGAATTGGCATCACCAACTATTTATTTCCTAATATTCACACAACAGCAGTGGATGGAAACAAACATTTCCTTTGCTGAGATTTTGGAAATCCAGTTCAATTTTGTACTATATTTGGATGGAAACTTGACAGAAAAAGGATATAAAAAGACAGAATTTCGGCATATTTTAAGCTCAGGTTCATGTGTAAGAATATCAGATAACTGTATCTGTAACTGAACACAGAGTAAAGAAATGTGTGTTTCATTTGACACTGTACTTTAGGCACAAAGAGTTTCCAATTGAGCTCTATTAATTTAACGTATAAGGATCCCTCATGAAATGTACCAAATGTGACACCACATTCAGAACATCCAATACTGCTTCTTCAGGCTGGTTCAAGTATACTCACAAGTAGGCCTCTTCACACTTGAGTGGGATCCATTCAGAGCAGCAGGTGTCTGACTACAGAACAATGAAAAGAGGAAATGAAATAGAAGAAGCTCCATCCAGGCCCCTGAATTAGTGTTCACATGTCAACAGCCGACTTCTTTAGATTTAAAGATTTAAACACAAAAAGATGTGCTTGTGTTTGTAGTTTGATTAAATGTTAAGCTTCCAACATTTTACACATTTGTATTATGCTTTGAATTAGATTATCATTGAGGATGTAGCATTAATGCGATCAGTGTTCATTTTAAACAGAATCCTCAACATGCGGCCTCTTTTACAGCATTTAACTCGACATGTTTAGAGATTAAAGTTGAAACGTAACATGTGTGTGTGTGTGTGTTGTAGTGAATAAGCATTTTTTATAATTTGCAAAAGAATTCATACTTGGGCAATATGACCAAAATTTCATATCACGATATAAGTCAGTTCATATCATGATAACGATATACATCACGATAGAGCACATTTTCTGTAAATTCAATGAATAAATATTCTATATAAGATGACCACATCGGAAAGGCCTATTTCTTATTGCATTTTGAATTATATCAGGCCTGGAATGAAGTCATTTTTAGGGCAAGGCCACTTTGGCCTTTGATAAATACTAATTTATTTGGGCATCAAGGCCAAAACCAATGGTGATAATTACACTGTATGAGGACAAAACAGTACAATCAACAATTAGTTGATTTACTCCGTTTTAACCTGCTGCAGTTGCTGAAGGATCGTGTAACGTGTTTTTTCTGCCACGGAGGAAATAAATTCATGACGAGTGAAAACGAGTCTAAAGCCTCTTCAGACTGCAGAAACGGAAAATATTAGTTAAAACTGTCACAGACAGCTGACATAAGCAGTCTCATAAATACTAACTGCCAGAGAAAATAATGTTTGACCACTTCTCAGAGCCTGTGACTGAACTTAAAACACAACATGGTAATGGTAATGTATAACTCCTGCCCTGTTATGTACTTATGTATGTACAAATAAAAGCTACTTACTCGTATTTGATTATTTTCTCTGTTTAGTTTACAAAACGTTGTCAAATGACGACAGCTATTGCCGTAAAGAGTGTGATTTGCGACACCACGATATAGCAAAAAATGAAACGATATACATTCGTCAAACGATATATATGGTCATATCGCCCAGCCCTACTTTGTAATACACTTCAAATGTTTATATTGAGCTGAACTGCAAATCATGACCTTTGAACTCTCCTCACAAATCCTGTGATTTATGTCGGCCTTCCTTATCTGAACACAAAATGCAGCGTGTAGAACGAAAATGGACATTCTAATCAATGAAAACCACTGGACAGATACATGTGTGGCCAAATCTACCAGAATCCCTCAAAAACTGACACATTAAAATGATAACATACTGAACTTCTTGCTTTAACTAGAAAACAATGAGAGAGGACAAACCGAAGTCAAGGCAGCGGAAGCTAAATATTTAGGAATTCTGGATCTGGATATTGTGGGTTAAAAAGGGTTAAAAATATTCCTGTATCCACATGTGGTTGTACATCTAAACCAAAGATTTATATGGACATTTTATATTCATAAGTTTTATATGAATATAAAATTTTGATTTGGTATTTTAATGATATTTAAATGATGATGATGATGATGATGATATTTATCACATCAGGACCAGGTCTGAGATGACCAGAAGCTGCTCCTCTTCTCATCATCCAGATCTCATCATTCCCGTATTCATCATCACCACCAGCCTCTGGACTCCATGGGAGGCGGGGGGGATGTCCTATTCTACTCTCACCTTCACTTCCCCCTAATAAATATGATGACATAATTTTTATCATATCATGCATGTTCAATAAAATGATTGTAACTGATAAAATTGAAGTCTCTCCTGATTGAAATGACTATGTTCACTGTAGACAATAATAGAGGGAACCAATTGGAAAGCTTGCACTCCTTGCTATAATTAACACAAAAGATATCATGAGTGACAAGGACCTGGAGAGGTGGAGTGTAACGTAACAAAAAAAAAAAAAAAAAAAAAAAAAAAAACAACACCCATGATACAGCATACCTCAGCCAGGGTGGGGGTCGCTGCACCTCTACATCTCAGCTGTGGCTGAGGGTGGTGTGTGAGATAAAACAGCCTTGACAAACTTGAAAAACAGAACAGAATTATACGAGTAACATTAATCAGTTTTATTATTGAACTGATAATATCACTGGTTTTATCATGTAGGTCTTATTCTCTGTGTAAATTTTGAACGTGATCATTATTCATCCAAATAAAGGGCTTCACAATAATGTCAGACAATTACGTTAAGTAGTGCATAATTACTGCTGTTGCTTCACATAAAATGTGAGTCTTTGTGTATTAAAACTTTTGTAATAACTGTAGGTTGAGCCACTGTTATATAATAGTGTGTGTGTGTGTGTGTGTGTGTGTGTGTGTGTGTCGGCAATAGAGTAGAGAACAACAAACATGTTTTAACTGTGTGCTGGTAATCAAGTCAGACCTTCACCCTAGAGAGCAGAGAAAATGGGAGTCATAAGAGTCATTATTTCACTTTCCACTCACTGTCCATCCCCCCTCACCCACGCAAACACACAGCCCGCCGCTCCTGGCTGTCAGTCAAAAGGCCACTGAGCATGCTCCGTAGCTGTTATTGTCCATGCTTTGACACCCGTGGCAGAACGCTTCATTGCAACTTGCTCGAGACTGGTGACCTGAGACCGAGTACAAACACACACATAGAACCACACACAGGCAAACACTCCATGCATGCACGTGCATTCCCTTACACACACACACACACATACACAAACACACACAAAGGCCGGCTGAGCGTGACACAATGAGAGGGAAATTGAATCATTCAGTAGAAACTGGTGGGGATTCAGGGATTAGCAGGGATTTCTTTTCACTCTTTTGGGAGTGCTGCTTCTAGAAAACTCAAACAATCAGAATGTTTAGTCCCTTGCACCCACCTCAGACCAGCATGTCCACATCACTGGGGTCCAATGGTATTAGTGGGAGCTGCCCAGTCCAACCACAGAGCAGTAACTGCTGAGGGAAGTGTGTGTAAGAGTGAGTGATTGTGATATTAACTGACATTGTGCTGTGTGTTGTCATTATGAAACTCCGCAGTGACCTTAATCCAACAGCGCTAAAGGCACTTTGAAGCTTTCAGACCAACCTCTGACTCTCTCTCTCTCTCCTCTCTCTTAAGGTCTCTCTCTCTCTCTCTTCCTCTCTTTACTGTCCATCTGTTGCCCATTTTTCAACGGACAGTTTCAAGGCCTGCTCAGCATTTCAGAGGCTTTAAACAGCTCTATTGTAACTTAGAAAGCTGGATTTAGACATTGAGAATGAGCGAGAAAGAAAGTGAGGGAGAAAGCTTGAGAAGTGTGTGTGTGTGTGTGAGAGAGAGAGAGAGACAGAGAGAGAGAGAGAAATCATCCACATAATGCCGCAATGTTATTATGACAAAAAAGCCACTACAGCTCCCTTGGGTATTAAAATGACACAAAAGACACACAAAAAAAGAAACAAGTGGATAAACAGATTAAGATAAAGGGAAAAAGCTTTAAACCCTTAAATGACGTACCCAAATGGAGAAAACAAGTGGAGTGATAGGAAGATCAGCCATTTGGGAGATTAAAGTCTCTCCAGGTGGGATTAAATTTTTGAAGCGCCTTGTTCTATGAATGTTTTCCTGCCTGCACTGCGATGTCAGAGGACTTTACCAATTCCAGATGCCTACTTTGTCTTTCTCGTTATAATCTGCAGAGCTCTGCGGCTTAATGCCAATCCCGTGTTTTTAATTTGTCTTCTTAGAGGTACACAAAAGTATGTGGACACCCCTGCTATGTTTGTGGTTCTGCTCCATTAAAAAAAAAAAATCTTCTCCATCAACACAGGGAGCAGGCTGCACTATAACTTTAATGTACTGGGGATGCTCTTGTTGAGTCAGGCTCAGATATTAATCAGCAAGTAGATGTTATATCATCACATATTAACTTCTGCATACACAGAGATACCCTCCAGGAAAATTACAGTTTTCCCTAACAATAAACCACGGGTAACTAAGGATTTAAAAAGCATTCTCAATAAAAAAAAAAAGAAAAGTGGATATTTTTGCAGGACACTGGATGAAAGGAATGAGGTTCATAAAAGAGGTCAAGCAGGGACAGGAGACAAACATCAGCACAGGTCCCAAATGCATACGACGTATAGAAAATATCAGCCAGAAGTCTCTGCCACATTAAGCAAATAAGTTCTCAGGATTTAAGGATTTTATCAGAGGTCTCACTTAGAATTTTCACACAATTTAATGGGAATTATGAGTAGTTATTATCACCCTCATAGATATGGGTCAGAGGGGGCCTGCTACACCGACTAGCAGGTTCAGAAAGGTGTTATCATCCATTAGTACGATGGAGGACACCTTTGAGTTACAGATGCCATCTATCAGCTGTAGTAATTATGACCCTGAGAAGTAACATAGTTCAATATGAGATGACTGATTTTTTCCTGACAAGCAGTACATGGGTTGGGTGGATGGCTAGCTAGTTAGCTGGCATTAGCTGGCAATGTGCAAGTTGTAAGTAAGCGACGACAGTTCGAGACCACCACTCACCTCCAAACCATGATCTTTAACTAACCCTAACCAAGTGGTGTTTGTGCCTAAACTCAACCAAACCTTAACCACAGCATTGCCACATCATGAAACATCATTATTTTGTAGTGTAACATAACGTAGCAGTATATTACCAACTGGTAGCTCTAACAGTACTATTCTATTGGGTTGATATGCATCTGCAAGTAGGTGTAGCAGGCCTTTTCTAACCCATATCTATGAGGCTGATTAATCGCCACTGATTAATGCCCATTCAATCACCTGATAAAATCCAAAATGGATGCCAGTCTGTGGCTAAATACTTTAAAGAGATCAAGGTGAACAAAGCGAAGGGGCCAGATGGAACATGTGGAAGGACATCGAAACACTGCGCGCACACACACACACACAGCTGTTGCATATGTGATGCACCGATGCACAATATTTGAAATGCTGAAGTGAAAATAAAAAAAAGTTTGGTTAACTTTGAGTGATCATTGACTTTATTACTACAGTATATTTAACATTCCTGCTTGGCTAATAAGGCTCGCACCAGCAGCCTCTGAATGCTAAGACCTGCAGGGTTGAGTGGATGTGTGTTGGGGGTGTGGGTGTGTTTGTGCTCTGGAATGCAACCACTGAAACAATCAGAAAATAACGTCTTATTGATCTGATTCACCAGCTTTCTCACTGCCCTCTCTTCATTTACTCTCTAGCTCGCTCGACCACGGCTGCTCTCTCTCTTCTCTCTCTTTTTCTCTTGTCTTTTTTAAAAATGATTCTGGAAGCTGACAGCAAAATCCAACTTTACTTATAACATTATCAAATGAAGAGAAATGTCCTCCCCACTTCCCACTAGCGTCTTTGTATGGCCTTATGGCAGGGTTGTACAGCTCTGATCAGTTTGATCGCTGGCTGTGATTGGCCACTGCAGTGTGATGTCAGGCTGTGGTTCTCCAAAAGTTGACTGGATCAACTTTCTCACCACAGGCTGAGAAAATGGTGCCGAAGTGGACTTAACACCTGTAGTATAAAATCACTAGGGATGCCTTTTAGATTGCCTGTATGTAAAAGAAACGGAAGGGAGTTTGGTTTTTATTCCAGAAGCCATTACACTTGCAGTCACAGTAGGAGAAATGGTCAGTTTACCTCATGTACAGACTGATAAATTCATGCACTTGCACTTTGACTCTTTTGTGCCTTTGTGATGTTAGACATTGTTGGCCAGCTGTAGACCAGCCGCAGCCATTAATCCTTGTGTGAACACTTTTCTGACAGTTGTATTTTTTAAATGTTTGTGAATGAATTGTATATGTGTACTTGTTTGCAAATGTGCTCGTCTCAAATTGCCCCCTGAAGGATGAATAAAGAAAAAAATGAGATAAACTGAGTTTAAATAGTTGGAAAGCTGTGTTCACTCTCAAGATGCTATCTCCATTGCTTTTATATTTTGCTCAGATTAATGTGATGTCATCTGTCTGAAGGCTTCTGGATCACAAGCCTATGATGAACTGGAAATTTTATGGATGTAAGGTTCAGATGTGATGACGATTGACAACTTTCAGCAAATCAGCCTTCTGTTTAGTGTCCTGTTGCTTTCCAGGTGGATCTTTTATAACAGTCTGATTAAGCAATACCAACGTGCTGATCCTGATCTTGGGACACACAGGGACGAAGGAGATATCTGGCTACACAATGATCTGTTGATGGTAGAACTCTTGCTGCTAATCGAAGTGAATAAAAGGTTTACAGCTGATGGGATTTGTTGTTTGAAACATCAATATTAGTTTAGTAAGTCTTTCAAAAAAATTCTCTATTGCATTATTTAAAAATGCTCTAGTATTGTACCGTTGTTCATTGTGGGCATCTTTGTGTTGATATCAGGCTATGTATGAAGTTGATTTGAATCTGAGAGCATGCACTGATGCACAATGTGTGCTATGACAAAAGGGGGAAAAAAAGCCTCATGATGTGGAAAAAAAAAGACTTGCACAGTATAGAATTTCAGCAGGTGTAATTGTGGTGAGCCTCAATAAAGACCAATCACATTGGCTCCTTTCACCTCCCTTTAAAAGTAGCAGACAGTTTGACGGACTGCACAGGGCAGGCAGGAGAAACTGTTGTTATCTTACAGGTGCAGAATCTCAAAGCCGCAAATATACAGCACCACACAAGACCGCTGAATGTACAAAACTACAAATAAGACAGAGCACCCCAAACAGTACCTCGCATGTCTTACCAAAAACAGATGTTCCAAGTTAAATTTATGCCAGGAGACACTAAAATTAAAGGCAAATGCAGATCAGTGATGTGTAAATAAAAAAGCCTAAAATAGGCACTGACTGAAAGATTTTCAGAGAGCTGCCTCATGTTCCTCAGGCTGCAGTGATGGATTATGGATGCAGAAGGCTACAAAAAACTAATGACTGTGTAAAAGAACTGCAGGGCAATTAGTACAGTAAATTGTATTATAAAGTATTTGATAAATATGGTCAACTGGCTGTGGTGCCTGCTGCTTGCTAAAATCTCTGTTTAATATCGGCACATATAAGAAATAGCATGGAAAGCAAAGTGATGGTATGGTGTGACAATGCAAAACTGAAATCTGATTTGATCTTCTGCAGGCAGAAGATTAGACATGCAGCATAGGTTACCATAGTGTCAAAAGTGAACTATGTTTTGAGTTTTAAAAGCTTGAATTAAACCCAAAGTGATCTACTTTACCCACATGAGTTAAGTTTGAAAAGCCTGACTTAAACCAAAAGTTAGTTTGTTAATCTACAAAATACTTAAACCCATAGTTACTTTATTAACCCACCTGTGTTGATTTGAAAAGCCTGACTTAAAACCCAAAGCAACCTTATTAAGGTCACTAAACTGTCAGTATAGTCATTTTGAGTGCAAACCTATGCTCAGCACTGCACTGCTAACGTGCTGCTCACACTACGTTTGCTGTCTAGACACATGGTTAGAGCACAATTTGTGTCCACATTCACATCTCTTCTTCTCAGTTAAATTGCTCATGAGAAATTCATCTCAGTAAGGTGGAGCGCATATCGGATGAAATGGCTACCGGAAACCTGCTTCTCAGTTGAATAAGTCACAAAGTCCCTATCGCTTTACATTAAACCGCATATCAGAATAAACTGGAGTACGTCCTGGTGTGAGCAACATAGGGTCAGATCTAGTTGACCAGATCATCAAAACTGTTGGCAGACATCCAAGAATACTGAAAGTTCATCTCCTGGTCCATGTCTCTCATTTGTTGGACCAAAACATATTTACGCTGTAGCTCCCTTGTTTCATTCAATGGATGCACTGACCACCTCATTTTCTTATGCTCCCATTATCTTCTCAGTAGAAGTAAGTTTAAAATCTCTTCCTCTTCAGTTAACTCATATAAAACAAACAAGCTGTCAGAAGGATAGCTTTATACCGATTGGGATGGTATAATGTAACTAACTATAGTGTCTGGTTACCATGGAGACAACTGAAACCTTAAATTGAAAATGTAGCACGGTTCTTTATTTTCTTGTGAGCGACAGTTAAATCAAAATAACTTATTTGCTTTTCATTGGAATGAAAAGTTGTGGTCAAAAGACCTGTGCAGGTCACCTGGGTCATACACAAATGTGTAAACATATTTCCATGAGGCACTAAGCATATATTTTTTCAAAATGCTAAGTCATAGAGTATTCCACCATCATGATTCTGATATTGCCAGATCCTACACAACCTCTTCTACACAATTATGAAAAGATATCTCTACTGCCAGAAGTTGACATATCTTTGGTGAGATACATATAAAAACATAACAATTCTTCTTTTTCCTTTTGATATAAAGGCTAATATAAAAATTTGCATAAAGATACAGCATGTATGGCTAGCCTTTATAATGACCAAGATAAGAGATAAAAGTTTGCAAAGTTTGATTTCATTTGAATTTTATATTTGTTGTAAGAAGATATACTATTGATACTGACCCGATACTACTATACTATTGTGGTTGTGTATAGGAAAACATTAACCCAGAAATGGTGTGTTTCAAGGTTTCATCAGCACATGTATTGCTCCAGCTGCTCCAAACACTTTTTATTTAAGAAAATAAAGCAGAGGTGAAGTATTTGGACCTCATTCATCCTTTGTGTTTTTCACTATGTGCAGAAAAATGAAGACAGCTGAGATACAATGCAGCCAGAATCTGAAAGACCAGAACAGAAAGTTATTTAGTGGTGGACCTCTATTCTCTATTTTTTATGGATCAATACAACAGAAAGTTAACATAATTTAAATTCAAAGTATGAAGATGAAATGTGCCACCAAACACAGCATACAAAATACTTTCTATTGCTTCAATCAAAACAGTACTGGTGTTAAATGTACTGGCTTAAAAAACTTTTAATAACTTTTGATCACAGGTTTGTTAAAATACGAGGTATACGAAATCGCCCAAATTGACAACTACATTCAAAATGGCTGACTTGCTGTTGGGTTTAAGCTGTGGGTCCAAGAGACTTTTTTGTGCATCCTGTCATTATACATGTGCGTACCAATTTTTGTACATCTAGGTTTAATGTGGCACTGGGGCTGCTTTGTTGAAATATTGTAGGGTGTGCTGTAGAGCCATTCTGCCCCACTCATGCCAGCCACTGATACAGTATTACAGACTCTAAGACCTGCAATGTGTGTGTAAAGTTTTGTGACTTTTCAAGCGTGGTGAACAATGTGTTGCCATGGCAACGGCTTTTGATGAAAACTCAAAAGCTTCAGATGTTATCATCATGAAGGTATTATACTTTGGATGCACAAATTTTATGTGTTTCTGACAAACCTGCTAGTAGTAGTTAGCGAAAGAGTGGTGCTTCAAACTTCCTGTTGCCAGTAAGTGGTGCTATGACTGTCACTTAATATAGGCCTATATGTGTAGTCAGACCGGGACTCTTAACAAGCATATGAAATTTGGAAAAGGTCAGACCATGTGGACTCAAGTTATAAGCCTTTGAAATTTAATGGCATCAGACATCACAATTTGCCACATTGTCATGGCAACACCTTTCAACAAAAAGTCACCAACTTCATACTATAGAAACTCCAAGGTCTTGAGACTATTATGAGTAAATTTGAGGTGGATCCAATCACTGTGCTTCCCACAGGGCGTCAAAGTGTAATACATATTACTTCCTGTTGCCAGTAAGTGGTGTTATATATATATATTATGACTCATATCCAGTAATGACACATGGATGCGTTCAGGGCGGGACTCTTTTCAAGCACAAAAGGTTTGGCTCTCTTAGGATCATGCATGCCGGAGTTATGGGCATTTCAATTCTCATGGCGAAGGATGGAAATTCACCACCCAGCCACGCCCCCTTGGCAATGTTGAAAACTCACCATTTTGATTACTTTACATCTCTTATGTCTGTAGTTGATACTGATCGAATTTGAAGTCACTGAATCAGTGTCAAAATTGCAACTCTGATACAAAATGGCCGACTTCCTGTTGGAATTAGGGTATGTGCCCAAGACACTTTTTGGTGTGTCATGATACATATGCATACCAAATTTCGTTCTTCTCTGACAATCTGTATCGAGGGGCTCAATTTTCCTAATGTTCTAGGGGGTGCTGTTGAGCCATTTTGCCACGTCCATGTTCGGGACCAATAAAATATTACATTTGTTTACCACTTTTGAGAAATTCGCAAAATTTCGTTACTTTTCGAGCACGTTTAATCACAGAGAATAATAATTCCTTCAGATCCAATGTAGCCTTCGCACCATTCAGTGCTCAGGCCCTCGCTAGCTTAAAATTTAACAAGTTAAATATTACACTGTTTGAGCATAGTGTTTGGTTTCCCTGCCTGTATGTTGTGTTCTGCATTGTCCTGTAACTGTGGGACTATGTTCAAAAAATGATACACTATTTGCCCATGTAAAGACCCACCAACACATTCATTACATATACAGTGTGTTGAAGTACAGAGACAAACACTAGAAAATGTCCAAATATGACACTTCGACTACATGACATTCAGTACCAGTAAAAGGTTAGACACATTTTCCCATTCAATGAGAAAGTGAATGAGTGAGTGTGTCCAAACTGGTACTGTACTTCATATTATCTTCTTGTAAATAACTGGACAGACAGATAAGACCGATAAAGACACTGGAGAATTATTAAAAACAGCCAGATGGATGAATACATTAAAGGAAGTAAGTGTCAGCATCATCCAGAAGGTTCAAAGAAGGTAAGAATAACACAACTCTGATGAGAGCAATATTTCCTAGCTGAGCTATTGGCAACAATGAGTGTCTCTATTGTCAAACTCAGATTACGATGACATAAATACGACTTCTATTCATCTAGACAATACAAATGTCTTGTTTATCTCGTTCGTAGGAAGCAGAAAGCTTCCGCCACATCCATCTGTGTCCTTCTAGTGTTGTCCCTTTGTCTCCTGCAGGGTGTTTTCAAGGTTTATTAGGGTAGATATACCAAAAAAAACACATAAAACTGATAAGGCTCACTGGCTGGTGATTTAGAAACAAACTAGAAAGTGCATACCTTTGGCAAGACTGGACAAATTTTTATTTTATTAATATAACATTTTTGATATGCATCTGGGTCCAGCATCAAAATACCAGACAGTATTGAACCAAAATTCCTTAAAATGGTCAAGTAGACTTCTGATTTGCTGCCAAAATCTCTGATTTGTTCAGGAATTCATGAAGGTCTAGTGTTGTGCTCAATGATTCTGATTGACCAATCTAAACTTTGTAGGTGGGATTAAGAATGAGGACATCTTTCTGCACAGATAGCTAGCTAGATTCAAAACTAGTGACAGAATATGGCTACAAAACAAACTCAACAGATACATCACTTGCTACTGATGGGTTAGGACAACAATTAATTGGCTAACATGAACACTATGTCAGAATGAAGGATGTAAAGTGAAATCAATCAATACTTAAAGATAGCATTGACTGTTATGTCAGCTTTGTTATCTTTGACTACATTGGGCTGTTGTTTTCTGTTGGTTTGAATAAAAAAAACATGTTTCCACAAATCCTATCAAGGAATATTATACAGGGATGAATTTCAGCAGATTTTGTAAGTTAGTTAAGGTTATGAGTTAACTCATAACCACTGAGTTATAGCCATTTAAATCTACCATGTTCCTGTAGCACCAGCAATAGGTGAAATCTGCCACCCATACATGAATAGCTGAGACTGTCCTTGCAAGAAAAATGACAAGATCAGTCTTCAGTCATCATGCTAGTGTCCCAAAACCACACATTTATGTTCAAGTCAAGTCTACAATCTGGCAGTCTTTTACAGAAAAGAACAAGACACAAACAATTAATTTTGGCCTCATCCTAACAATTTGTTGCTAATATGTAAAACACTTGTTTCGATTGTAAGCTGCTTCAGATAAAAGCATCTGACATATTAAAAACTGTCAAATGTAAATTTGCAAAAAGACTGGATGACACTTTTAGGAAGTCTGTAAAATTTACAGAAAATCTGTTTAGCAAATGTGTGCAGTTGATAAATACTGATAATTTTATGTTAGGCCAGGAAACGAAGGACCCTGAACACAAAAATCATGTGGCCCCACATCTAGTCCAGTGACTCTACAGCTCTGTTCCAGATCCCCCAAAAAAACTGGAAAAAAAACATGGAGCACTGTCCTGCATAAACACTGACTGGTCCTTCTTTTTTTTTTCCGACCCAAATCTGCACCAAAAATTGAGCAACCCGTTTCCTGGACTATGACCTAAACTTCCCCTAAATTTCATTATAATCTGTTCAGTTGTTCATTTCCATATTCTAATGTTAACATGCAGGCAAACAAAGATGCAAAAAAAATGTCAAGACACAAGATATGACAACAACAGGATCGCTGACTGCTGCTTAGAGAGAGTGAGACATATGGAACCATCACATTAATACACAATCTTAGAGAAATTACATTTACTCAACACTCGTAAAGAGAAAGACCTGCTGGTGAGTCAGTTATGATATACTTGTTGATTCACAGACAATAACTGGGCTTCCATGAAGAGACTAATATTGCTGCTATCTATATACCCTCGTAAAGGCCTGAATTTAACAGGACATGAACCTGAGATAGCCTATGATTTTATCTCCGAGACCACAGATCTCAGTGCCATGTTTTTCATTCACCTTAAAACGTGTCCATTCACTCCACATCTGACAAACATTAAAAACCAAATCTGAAATTAAAATGTGTCTATGCTGCACGCTAGGAAATAGAATCCCTTAACCTCTCTAACCCTGCCCAACCCACCAGTGGGTCCATCCTTATAAATTCATGTTATGTCGTCAAACATTTTTCGAAACCCGCAGAACTTATTTCAGATTCTAGTCATGATGTCAACGTTTTCTAAAATGCCAATATGTCAAGAGGAATTTTGGAGAACTGTGTATAAAACTGCGCAATAGATCTGTTCATTCCCTACAATCTAATGGAGCAACCATTAAAAGCATAGAGCCTTGGGTTTGGATACTGGACGTGGTATCACAACAGTATCTTTAATGGAATGTTGGAACAAGCAGATTCAAGCTTACAGCAGTGTTTTCCATGACCAGGCCGCAAATGTTATAATTTTGGCTGACCTTCAAAACTAGACTTGAAAAAATTTGAACCCATCCTTTAAATGTATCTAATACCATGTATCCTCATCGGTTTCACTGCAGCACACTCACACTTGATAATGTTAGCTGTGTTGTAAAGACCCGTACATCACCTGACCATTGGTATTCTTTGTCAGGATCCTGCCTTTTATCAAATATTTACACCACAGTGGTGATGTTGTCAGTGATAACAGCCTGCTGCTTGATGCACGGGGAGGAGCAGAGAGGGCAGAGGAAGAGGCGTCAGCAGACGGGTGTGGGCGGACTGAGGAGGAGGTCATAGTGGTCCAACAAGAGGTGGACATTGTCAACATGGAGGTCTCAGCCATGAAAACATCCTGACACCTTGTCATATCAACAAAAGCAGCTGTCGTGTTGAAATTGAAAGAAGGAAAAAAAAAAGATCACCACTGACCGGGAGGGATGTGTGTCAGCTTGCCCATTTTTCTATTTTCTATTTTTGTTGTTGTAGGATATATTGGACATCACATCATTATATTTAAGAGGTAAAATGAGAACCTGGAGTGCACCAGGTACTAAACTAAACTGAAAGCATATTTACTTAAAAGTGTATATTTTGAATGCCAGCTGCATTGCTCTGGGGATGGCAATGTGCATCGATCAACCACTTTGGTCCAAACCGAACTGTGAGCATGTTAGCATGCTGGTGTAACCATTTGGTTCAAGTACAGCCTCCCAGATCCACCAGCAGGGTTGTAGACTCAGTTTCTCATCTACGTACTGGAGTGCTGTGGCTTGTTGTTAGTGTTTAGTTTCATCATGAGCTAGCAGTTTGTTTGCCCCTTGGCTCAAACCACACATCAGTCTTCCTCAAGCTCAAACAATCACCTACTATTACACCTACTTTGTATCACATTGTTGTCCAAGAAGTGCTAAGTTTTTTTTTTAATTTTTATCGACCCTTAGCTTATATCAAGGGATGTCTGTTCTCATATTTGATTGTAGCCTCTTCAATCTGTGAGTAGCCATGACATCTCCATTGTCTCCCTCAGTGTCACTGGAGCAGCCCAAAGTGTTTCTTTAATCAAAGGTTTGTCTTAGATCTCTGACTCTATGTAAGTTTAAATGTCTCAATGTTACTCATGAAGCTGCTGCTGCTGCTTTGCCTCAGACACACCACTATGTTGCAGCACAGAAAGCCATGAGTCACGCTCCGTAACACTTCAGTGACAATTGGAAAAGGTCATTAATGTTTTAACACAGTAATGGCCGCGCTGTCAGTTATCAAATGCCATTCGCAGCAAAAATGTCACTTTTGTCATCAGGAAAAGGCTGAATCGTGTCACCCAGTTTATGTCTTTGATGAAGCGGCAAAGATCAACCTTCACTTTCTGCCGCTCAAGGCAAAGGGGGGGAAGAACAAAGAGCATGTTAGATTGAGATGAACTCTAGTCAGCTGCAGCTCGCACTTCCTCCACGTGTCTGAAATGAATCATTTTACTTTGAAAAGGCAAAAAATGAAATAAATATCTTATGTCAAAGTAGGCAAAGGAAATTTTCAAAAATCTTTCTGTCTCTTTAGTCTGTGATCAAACTACAGTTACAGTAGGCAGGATGTGGATCACATTTTCTGTTTATTGTGCCATTTCGCAGCAAAGGCTTGATCTGAAGCACCAGATCACAGGGAGCTTCCCAGAGTCCCTGGATACATCTGATTTGGCTGTGTTTCTATTGACAGAGCTACAAGTCTCAGCGGAGCTGCCTTTAATGGCATCAAAGAGAAAAGGCACAGGATTAAGAGAGAGGAAGGGGAGGGAGGGGAGGTAGAATCGTAAAGAGAAAAATTAAATATACAGCTGCACTGGAGAATAGAGATGACTAAATTGTTACTTCAGTGCCAACGCTGCAGGTCTGACTGATGTAACAGAATACAGCAGCGCAGCTCTTTTGATCTGCAGCCAATTGAATCATCACCTGAAAAGTAATCCTCAGCATGTTGTAGTTTTTCTATAATCATTTGTTGATAGAGCTGGGACACAGAAACATCCAGTTTCACTCTCACTTACACTGTTCGGCTCTGCTGAGCACTCATCAGTGTGTTGCTGAAGGGCATCAGGACTGTAAGGAGATGCTATATTAATGCTCAGGTATGTTATCTAGGCTATTTAGGAATTTTGAACCAGCTCACTTATCTAACTATTGCTTCTAATTCATTAGAGAATGATGCTCTGTATCTATCAAAGGCTTTCTACAGCATCTCACATGGTGTGCTGCTGTACAGCAAGCTTTCTAGCTTTTTCTTTGATAATTTTCTCCGCAGGAAGGCTTTCCAGGCAGTAGCTATGTATTCCACTATAAAAAAAAAATACTTCCTTCAAACACAGTAATCCAAAGTATCTGGTGTAAATTGGCTCATTCTAAAATAAATGTGTTTGAAAGGTCGGATACAAGTTTTATAATCCAATCAGAAGATGAAAATGTGTCATGGGCTCTCTCCCACCTATCCCACATTTAGTCTGGTCAAATAGGAATAGGAAACACTCATCTACTGAAGTCACGCTTGTTAATTTGAACCCATTTGTCCCTCACTTGCAATCCAGACAGTGGCTTTTAAAAGAATCAGACTGGGTCAGAAAATACTTTTGAAAGCTTCTAACCTCGATTGTGTTGTCTTCGCAGGACTTATGGGTTATATCTTTTATTGGATGAAACAAAGAGAATAAAACATTGTCAGATATTCAGAAAAGGGATTTACACTTTAACAGTAATGCAACAAATTGATATTTCGAGCAGCATCTTCCATTTGGCCTTTTTGTTTTTCATGTTTTCTGTAATATCCAATGTTTCTTATTCGGCACAAATCCTCCTGGGGGAAAATAAAACTCTTTAATTCTCTTTGCTGCTTTTCCCCTTTCTTCACCTTTTGACTGTTCCCCCCCACCCCCACCCCCACCCCACTGCCATGTGTGAAGCAGTTCAGAGATTAAAAAGGAGCTCTTTGCTTTATTTAAAAGAGCAGACAAAGAATAACAAGGCAGCATCAGATTTGAAACTTTGGAAACGACACCATTTCTATACGGAAACTTCAAATCTACTGCAGAACAAAGGTGCCAATGAAACTCGCAAAATCCTTCACACTTGAGAGAGAAAAGGGAAACAGAACACGAGACGTTGAAGGCTGTTAGTGAAAAAGCTGAGCTGTTGATGGAAGATGCATAACACTGCAGCATTTCACTCCCGTTCCTCTCAGTTTTTGCTTCTGTTTGAAAACACTGATGAGTCTGATAAGAACCTGTGAAGGGCATATCACAAGCAAGCACCAGAGGCACATAGCGAACCATATCATATGAGTACATAAACACAAACACACTTTCTCTCAGTATCTGAGGTCATAGCTGATGACCTCTTATTTCAGTCTACTAGAGGCAGCAGGTCTGTTTATTTTATCGGGAAGACTGTCACTTATTTGTGGATCATTGACAGTCATTCAAAAATCAGGCTATGCATCTATGTATATTAAGCAGAGGTGATGTTAATGTTGTAGAGTCAGTCATATCTAATTGAAAGCAACCTGAATAATATTGCAATCAATCCGAACAGAGTGAGTTAAATGTTAACAAACACATCATGCTTCGAGTCACTGAAAATACTTTTCCCGTATTAAACCAAAACCATCTTTCCTCAACCTTATCCAAGTGCTGCCACTGCCTAACCATAAAACATAACCGGAAACAATTTAATAATGGTAAATGGACCATACTTGTATAGCACTTTTCTAGTCTTCAGACTACTCAAAGTGCTTTCACACTATGAATCACATTCACCCATTCATACACTGAATGGGTACAGGGGCTACCATGCAAGGTCCCAACCTGCCCATCAGAGGAAACTAAGCATTCACACTCATGGCACAGCCATCAGGAGCAATTTGGGGTTAAGTGTCTTGCCCAAGGACACATTGACATGCGGACAGGAAGAGCTGGGAATCGAACCGCCAATCTTCTGCTTAGAGGACGAATGTAATCCCTTGTTACTGAACGTTTTACTCATATGCTCATTAACAACATTTTCTCATGATGTTGAGAGAAAGTGTTTTCTCAAAATGTAATTTCAAATAAGTTGTGTTTACATTTTTTGGACACATAGGTTAGAGAAATAGATTTCAGTTGGGCTGAACAATGTTGTAGCAATAAATACCCAGATCACAAAAGTTACATAATTACTGATAGAAATGATGGACAAAACTACAAAAATAAGTTCTAAGTTGTAAAAAATTGGAATTACAATTGATATGAATGATCTTCATTGTATGCATCCATTCAGCAGAGACACCATTGTAACATTACTGATATTGTTATTCTGCTTTTCCCTTCAGTTTCCCTTCAGTTTGCACATTACCTCCATCCCAACCCAATTTAGTCTTCTTCTTTTAATTGTTTTTTTTCCACATGCAGAATGTGATTCATGACCCAGGGTTTTAAAGCACTGTTTACTGCTGAAACACAGTATATAAATCCAAATATGCTAAAACATCATGCATCATTACACCATGTGAAAATAACAAAACACATCAATTATTGACAGAGACTTCAGCGTAGGCACAGATGTCGGGGTTTAATTTGTTTGGATAAAGTAGCTTAGTTGTAATTACTGTTTTCTACCATCTTTAAAAGGAATTAGTGTAATGTGAAGTCTAAATCAGGGTGCAGCTCTGCATTGAGGAGTATCAAACAGCAACAACATTAAACAACATATCAATTAAATGTAGTTTATGTCACAGTCTGGGTTTCAGGGCAGTAAGCCAGGTGAGTGATATATTTGATACTTTTGATCACTTGTATGCCCCTGAGAGTTTTTTTTTTTTTAATTTTATTTTGGATTAAAGATCAGATTTCAAACACCACTTGGGATGTAGGTCAACCCCTGGTCTGTTGAAGCAGCTGGACTGACTCCAAAATTAAATATAATCCTTGACTTGGTATCAGAGCAAGTTATGAGCTGGCCTGTGTTAAAGTGAAAATACAGTCATATTTCATGGACTGGATGTTTTGACATCAGCCAGCCTTTAATATCATTTCATTTCATCTTCAAATCTACCACATCTGCATGTCAACAAAGACATCTGTTTATGTGCACTGGCACAGACATCAAGGTTCTTTTATCTTACTTATTAATATAAATCAATTTTGTATTTTGCCAGAGGTCATTATTAATTTTTAGAGTCCAAATTCCCTTTAGATCAAGTATTGTTTTTTAAAGTTATATGTGTGCTTCAAAACTTAAAGGACTAGGACTAGTTTTAGGGAATACATGTGTTGAAATAAACAATGGTGAGCATAATTTTAAATTGTGTAATTCAGTTGACAAATTCACAGAAAGGAAGGAATATTCAGAACAGTAACAGACAAATATGAAAAAAACAGTTTCATATCCCATAATTCTTTCTTTACCTGCTAAATCATTTTAGGAATTCTGTTCATATGATGTATTGATTGAACATACCAGCGAGTATATGTGTAAATGTCTGCATGTATATAGTGTATGTGAATGTATATATGCACGCATACATGTGAATATGCATAACTCACATATATTTATTGTATTAATTTTTCAATTATTTTAGACTGAAAAATATCAACTGATGGATTACCATGAAATTTGGTACACCCATTAATTGTCCCCAGAGGAAGAATCCTGCTGATTTTGATGGTCTCAACAATCACTGAATGGGTTTCCATGAAATTGGGTGAAGACATTCATGACCTCTCAGGATGAATTATAATCACTTTGATCTCTGACTTTCCATCTCGCCATCATCAGGTCAAAATTTTATTTGTCTGATACTTTGGTTTATGACTTAATACCTGCAGAAACGATGACATTCCCATCTACATCAGTGACACTTTGTGCTTAGTGCTAACTAACAAAGTAAAATGTTGAACATGGTAAACATTATGCATGTTAGTATGGTCACTGTGAGCATGTTAGCATGCTGATGTTAGCACTTCTCTCAAGGCCTCTCTTTGCCCCAAAGAGCTGCTTCTTCTCGCTCATCTCTTCTCACAGTCTTGTTATGTTGAGAAAAGAGTTGATTGGATAACACTATGGCTTCAGCTTGCATCTGTTCTTGCTGGCTAAGCACTTGGATACACTGAAAAACTACTTTCAGCTTTTACTAGTATTTATTTTAACTGGTGCATTTGAGTATGCATTTAGTGTTGCACTTCCACAGAGTTTGGAGACTCACGAGACACAGCAAAAGCAAAGGTATCTCCACTTTTCATTCCCAGTATGGGTCAAGATTGAAAAACACTGTATTCCAAACCTAGTTCAAGATAACCCAGATGACATCATTAGAGTTATCAGACTTTAGAAAGCTCCCCCCAGAGACACAGTAGACATTATACAACTGTTTTCTCAGGCTGAGGAGTCTTCCTGGTGACAAGTAAACTGACCTTCATGCATAAAATTGGTAGAACCTCCCTTTTAAGGCCTGAAATAATCAATTTAAAAAAGTACACCGAAGTATCAGATTCATTCTGCTCCGGGCAACATCCAGATATAAAAACAGAAATCAACTTTTGATAGTGTAGAAAGTTTGACTTTATTCTTATTGACTGCCACAGAAATCTAGGTATTACACAATATGTCTGGTATCCAGATTTCATAGAACTATAGTTGCATATGTAACTCATGTTTGGGTATTGTCATTTGAAAAAAGATGGCGAGCATATGAACAACAACAGTAGCTGGGTTGCAGTTATTCTGGTGTCAAACATGACCTGTTGAAAAGAGTGTAGAGAGCTGTATTGATTAAAACTAAGACAGGGTAGTGGGGTTGGACTTTGTGCTGTGGACTTGAATGTATATTTGAAGGAAGGCCTCTGCAGCCTACAACAAGATTTTTTTAAAAGCAAACAGTTTCATTCAAATAATTAAGATAACACATTAACCTAAACCATTTACTGTTACATTTAAGCTCTCTCTTTATGTATACTTCCTGCTCTAATTCAATGATCTATGAACTGGCTTTTCATCTCCTTCAGGAGTATGAAAGTGTAAATGTATATTTAAACATAAATGTGAATTATGGAGGTGTTATGGAAGTTCTTTACAGCACAATGCATGACCCTGTGTAGGCAGCACTTTAACATGAGGTGCTGACAGAACATGAGAAACACAGAGTGACTGACAGATGAGAGTGGAGGCTTTGTAGTTACTCCCAGCAGCCATCACAGGTGTAGTCATTAAGGTATAGGGAAGACATTATTATGCATAAAATAATGTCTGTAAAAGAGCAAGGGTACAAGAAGAGAGATATTTAAAGAGACAAGGGACACAGTGAAATAAAAAAAATCAAACATTTTCCTTGTTTTATGGCCTGTTGTCATTAAGTTATCTTTTGTTATGTGATCAAATATATGTCCAATTCCTCCTGTCTTTTCCCTTCCTATAAAATGTTTTTAAATGTTTGATGACTCATCTTGAACTCAGGGGTCTTTACAAAAACGGATCCAAGCAAATGTGACTTTGTGCAGCTACTTAACTGCACCCATCGTATTGAACCACACTCCGCATTGTCGCAGTAGCCAGCAGAGACATATCACAGTGGGAGGTGTGTGTTTGGAAAATCAGTGGGAAAAAAAACATTGTTTTCATATCTAAAAGAATGTGCCTGAGGTCTGATTCATTCATTCTCCCTTGTCCTCCTCCTGATCTAAACAACATGGTGAGGGAGGTGTGTGTGGACACAAACAGTCCCTTTCTCATTACAGCTCTGTATTGCATATGCATGCAAATACAGTGCGCCAATCAAATCTGAAAAAAAAACCTTTTTAAATCTCTTTTAATTGTACACACGTAATTATACACTGTCAACCTATTCCATTTCACAGGGAAATACATCACAGTACAGAAACTAAAGACACTTCCATTACACTGTGACTTTAAAGAAGAATGCTGTGAAACAACTGCAAACAGGGACATTATATGTAACAGGTACATTCATCTATAAATGTAGGTTTCTATGACAGAGTAAACCCTGTTGTCTGTAGCTCTAGTTTCTTCTCCATAGCACTCAATAATGAAGTCATCTGGTTTCATTTTAGTTCTGGTCTAGTTTGTTTTCACACTAGTATTTTAAATGAACCATAAAGTGCAAACAAGAGGTCATCTGGACTGACAGGTAGCTCATTCAGTGCACAGTTTTGGTGAGTCCCAAGTAGAAAAATCTAATTCCAAAAGTCAAATCAGTTTATTTATCCTCTGGTGTGACAAAGACCTTGTGAAAAAATAACTGATTATGAGCATTATTAGTCAAGACTGCAATTTGAGTTTGTATATGATAATAATGATGAACAGATAGAAACAGGTAGAAGGTTAAAAAAGGGCATCTCGTATTGAATGATACAGGCATGTCACACCTCTGTTTTAACATATTGTTGAAAATAGATTCTGATATGTCCTACCATAGTTACCAAGTTACCATAGTTGCATAATTGTACTTAAGTCACTTAAGGAATCTCTTCCCAGTTCCCACAGTTAAATTTTTGAATTCATGCTAATAGCACATGTCTACTATTACACAGTCTTGCAATTGGTCTGCTCTGTGTTCACACCACAAATGAACCACACCAGACTTCTATTGGAACCAGAGCTTTTGAAATGGTCTGAGGTGGTATCATGGACTGCATTTAGTTTTCACATGAGCCTCAACACACCACACCAAAAGCCGACCGCACTTCAGTTCATTAGAAAACAAAATATGAACATACCCTTACTCAAACTGGAAATCCTTCCTTTCTCATTGGTACCTGTACTGACACCAAAGTGTTATTGTCATTGTGTTCTAAATGGAGAAGAAACCCTCCCTCTTTGTTTGAGCTCTCAATCTCTCTGCCTTTTTTCTTTCTTTGTCGCTCATCCATTTAGAGGAGAGTAACATCCAGAAACATGCAGCTTTGGTCATCTGTGTACAGGATGTTTTCCAGTTCTGACCTGTTGAATAAGTGTCGACTGAAGATGTCAGAGACACGCTGGCGCCGTCCACTGACATCATCTACCTGCTGGCTCGGCCTCCCTTCTCCCTGCTTCTCAAACACTTGTTCCTGCGTCTCCTGTCTCTCCCCAAATGTCTGACATGCTCTCTGTATTTGTTTGCCCTCTCTTTTCACTCTCCTCCTCTGGTTACACTCTGTGCTGGTCTCCCTGACCACAGAGAATATATTCAATCAATACTGATACCCCACACCACAGGCTGCATGTTTGCTGTGTTATGAGCTAGTTCTGGTGCGGGAGAGGTTGAGTTTTGGAGAACAAACAAAAATAGTGTAGTAGTGACTTAAAACATGAAAATAACCAATTTTCTAGATAACCAATATTCATTTAATGCAGTATAAGAAAGAAGACCAACACAAATTCCATCCAGTGGGTGCCATGGGTTCAGTTCAACTCCTTCTTTTGTATGCCTCTTCCCACTACTTCTTTCTCTCACTGACCATGTCTGCATTGTCCCTGGAGGGACTTGATGTGAAGACTCCAAAGATCAAATGCTGTCCCTAGAACTGTTGGATGAATCCATGTGTCCATGGTGATGAAACTCGCCCTGACCTCCCTGGTGTGTCCAGTTGTTCTGGCCAACAAATCCCATCTGTTTTATTTAATGTCAATAAATAAAAAACATTGCATTATTGCTCTATCTATCTATCTATCTATCTATCTATCTATCTATCTATCTATCTATCTATCTATCTATCTATCTATCTATCTATCTATCTATCTATATATGTATGATATGATATGTCATATATTGTTTTGTACCAACAGGAAACAATGAAAATTACTGTTGCACTGCAATCACAATGTGACTTTGGATAGTCACTCATCATTCAACTTCACCAATAGAGTGAGAGATTTAATGAAGCAAAGCAAATGAGCTAGGTCAAGTACACAGGATACCACTGCAACATACTGTAAAAGCAATTCACCTTTTCCATTTGAAGTATACTGCATACATAAACCGTCAGCGCTCTGCTCACTCTTTCGCTGCCATGCCTGTTGCCACACTGCTCACTCTGCTGCTCTGCTTTGTTACTGGTATTGAACAGACAACAGTGTGTAAAAGTAGAAAAAGCTCAATCTAAAAATGATCTCTAACAAAAGGTGTTCCACAAGGTTCCATACTTGGACAAATTAATTTTACTAATGATTAACAATATAATTACATCTGTAAATACTTGTACTTGCATCTTTATGCAAATGAGTTTATTTTGTACTTTTGTGCTGATTCTAAACACTTAGCATTAAAACATCTGCAACTCTCTTTCAATGCTATACATGCACAGGCCTGTGAGCCTCTGCACCCTAAATACACTAAATATTATATAATATACTACTAAATATTTCAGTCTTCTCAGTTGATCTGCGGGAACCTTTTTGACATCTAGAGACTGATGTCCTTCAAGAAGCTAAACAGCTTCTCCTATTATTAGGATCTGATGAAATGTAGAATTGAGTGTCATCTGCATAGCTATGATAACATAATACTCAGTCTATCACTTGGGAGTTTGGGCTATGGATGGATCATGTCCATGAGGTAATTTATCAATAATACCAAAAATACCTCCAAACCAAACATGAGCCAACACTCGACTCACTCCCAAGGATACTTTGTCCATTTGGATATCATCTTCATCCTTCAGTATTTCTGGGTCCTGAGGAAAATTCTATATTTAAACACTTAGCCCTCCCTGTTTCTTTTGGAGCTCCCAATGTGTGAAGTTGTCCAGTTTAAAGAAAGTGGCAGGAATAGACAAAATACAAAGTGAACGAAAGTAGGAAAAGAGTGCAAAAGCATCCTGCAACTCGTCACCAAGTTAAATAAATGCTCGTCAGGCATATGGGTCATTATTGTGGGATTGTGGAATGATCAAAATTGTGTTTTCCTGCTTTAGTCATTTGTTGATACTTACAAGAAGGACGTGGGAACAGTGGAACAAACCCCACTTGAGTATTTTTTCGTTCTCTTTAGTAGATAGCAGGCAGCCAACATCCCTTGCAAGTCAACAACAAAGGAACTGTCAAAATAAATAGCAGAATTCTGTGCTTTAAGGCTATGTAGGCAATAGCCCACTGTGTGTGCATTCAAGTGCTGCCAGTCCAAGTCCAGAGGAAACCTTTTATCAACCTGCTCCTTACACTCAAATCTTCCCCTCCTTTCTTTTTCTTCCTGCCTTTCTCTCTTCTTTCATCCCATCTCTCCTTCCCTTTGTGTCCCAGCACTCAAGCACACTCTGAGCCCTCTGGTTGAGGGCACTCTGGTGGAAAACAAAACATACAGCAGCCTTTCATGAACCTGCCCTTCAACAAGCCTTTTTTTTTTTTTTTTTTTTTGCATCCACAGGAAGGATTTTTATTTTCTGCCTCTGAAATGGATTGGCCCACAGACTTGAAGTGTTTGTGTGTGTTAGTGTATTTTTGTGTGGGAGAAATCACTCTCTAGCGTGAAAATATAATACAGATTGTGAGAGAGTTTGAGCAAACAATGATGCAGTTTCAAACATTTTTATTAACATTTCTGTTTTGTCAGACTGGGTTCGGGGTAGCTTGCCGAAATTCCTCTCTTCTCTCTCTTTTTCTATATCTTTATTCTGTTCTGTTGTTGCCTTTTTTAAACGCTAGATAAAAATAGTTCGCCCACATCAGCTGCTTAGCCCCATGTGCCACAATACCACATGCCATCATTTCTGTTACAATACATGAATTGCTGCAATCCGTAAACAACCTACTTTTTTTACTATATATTTTTTTATTAATTTATTATTACTTTTTGGAGTATATTTCTCATCAGAGAACATGTGTGAAAGTGCAATAGCGTTCACAATTACTGGTCCAATCTACTGTGCTTCTGTTTGGCAACAAAAGATTTTACATATTGGCAGTGTGGGACAGGAAGACATATTAGAGATACACAACACAGTGAAGTATTACACTTTTTTAATAATATTCAAATGCGAAAGTCAGTAATTACTAGGGCTACCCCCCAAACTTCAATGATTCACATGATTAGTTGAGCTAAACTTCATGTTGTCAGTTGGATTTTATGCCTATTTTTTCACTGTCATTGTATGTCAGGATATAAACAATGCTATGCTTCTTCTCCCTTGCTTCTGCTTGCTACTTCAATACCCTGAGTTCCAGGAGTGAAGCTAGGTTACAAGTGAAATCTGCTAAACTTCAGATACACCAGACATTAGAACTGCTGAGTTACTAGTTACATAATTACTCTTTAAATGAGTAATGAGTAAGTGAATACAGTTTTCAAGAACCTCCTGTCATGTTGCAGGCCAAAACATAGAAGTTGTATATCTTCTAAAGAGTTTGTGTTGGTTTATGTTATCCTGCCCACATTGCTTTAGACCATAAACTCTGGGCAGACAGACCACTGACATTAAATGGTCTTCCTGTCAGGAGGCACAGTCAGAAATACAAACAGTTAGTTGTGACACTGCCCATTGGCCAAGCACATCAATCATCATTCCACAGGTTATTTAGTTTTCTAACCCCCTGATCCGTGATCTTCCATTGTGAGCTCGACCTGCACAGCTGGCACCTGGCTTTCTTTGTGCCACCCTCTCTCTCTAAATTCTCTCACTGTTTGAAGCATACACTGTAAGGGCAAAAGGCACAAAATATTTCCATCAGGAACCTGTGATTCAGACCTTAAAGGCTTAAATTGGCACAGTTGGCCAGCGCAGTGTTTTCATGGAGGTGCTAATGAAACATTGTGTTGGCTCGATGAGTTGCAAGTCAACAACCACATCATTACTGTGAGTGTATTTTCCTGAGGTGGGTTTGGTATGAATGCTTAACTCTCATTGTGTAAGTTTTACCATTAATGCATTACTGCCCATGGCAGCCACATCCTTCCTGCAGACACTTAACTTAAAATTTGGTCAGATTCAATAGGCTTCATTGTTATTCAGTGACAAAAAGATAAATCAGTGTATTATGTTTTTCTAACATATGATGAAATACGGTTCCAAGTCAATCCAAAGGATCATAACTAAATTGATCCGGCCATTTTTTTTGTGGAATGGTGGCTTTATAAAGTCTGATCCATATCTGACCCAATTCACTTTGCACTCATACCCCCTCCAGATAAATAAGAGCGTTTTGTAATCTGGCACTCTTATTGGCAGGGCAACATCTGTAACGCTATGGTTAATGTCTAGTTAGAATAAAGTACAAAAATCAGTTGATTCTTAAGGTTAGAGAAACATGTAGTGTATGTTAAAGTTACTACTTCCTTAAAGTTAGGCCACCATTGTTGTCATAGTGACAATAATAAGGTTATAATAATAATAATAAGGTTATAATAAGGTTAAGGTTAAGGTTAGGGGACGATTGTAGTTACAGTTTTTTAAAAAAAACTGTTCAAACTGTTCAGCACTCATTTATTCAGTATTCTGATGAATATCTTTAGGTGCCACTGTCCATGGTGTGACACTTTTGAATAAGTCTGGAAACCTTAGCCAGTTGTTTCATTTTGGTTTACTTGTAAATGAAATATGCTATATCATTAGAATTGTCTTACTTTCCCTAATATATTCATCATGTTGCATTTTTTTGTGATAAACCTCTCCAGGGATTTACTGAAATTATTCACAGTCTGTTTACTGAAATTCTAGGAAACAGACAGGGGAACTGCTCCAATATGCTTTTCACGTATTTTAGTATTTTTTTAACAGACAGAAACTAACATCACAAGACGTTTTACAGCAGAGCAATATTAAGTGAACACGTACCCTTAATGACAACCGCTCCGACGTGTCACTGCATTTGCAAGGAGTTGAACTCTGCTGAACTTCTCACCGCTGACATCTCCCCACCAGCCCTCGCTCCACTCGCTGTCACTCCTCATCTCCCAGCAACCATCTGAAATGAAACTTGGCTTTGTCTCTTTGTCACTGCTGGTGTGAATGCTGTTACCCTGCCTCTAAAGCTGCTTTAATTGAATTTGATGCACCGTTTTATCATTCAAAACCCTTTCTCCTGGAACTAGCAATAAGCAGGCCAGAATACACTTACAACTGCCATCCGAATCTGTGGTTGGTCGCATGTTATGAAGTCCTGCTGGTGACTGTTGTCTGCGAAAGGCTTGTAGACTGCACAGAAAGAAAAGACATATGTCAATCATGAGTGCATTTTCTTGATGTTCATGTTGACAGCATCCTTTTATTGACTTATAGAGTGACAACTTGTGAAAGACATCAACAGAGTGCAGTAAAACAGAGTTTGGACTGTCTTTATACAGTATCAGTACTGTTGACAAGATCAGAGAGCTGCTTTCTTCCTTCTGTGTTGTAAGAAAAAACAGATTCTAGTAGTCGCTGCTATCACAGCAGGGTTTGGGTCACTTTAGGAGAACTGCATTCATCTATCATTTATAACAGTCACACATACAATGTGGTAAGTAATCCAGGATGTAAGGCAACCCCTATCATAATACAAACCAAAGCCTCTAATCTTGGAAAAATTTAACATAAAATGCATGAAATATCGCCACAAAGTCCATTTAGTGTTTGGTCTGGAGCTTTCAGTCATATCACATGATTGGAGGTTCCAATTAAACAGAAATAAAGAGGTGATGCCTAATTAAGGTATGGTGTGTGGACATCAGTGAAATCAATACGATGTGTGAGATTTTAATGGTGTGTGCATGTAAATGTATAGGTGTGTCTATGGGTGTGGAAAGCAAAACAGCTAAACTAAACTGGCATAACAAACCAAAGCAAAAGGTGTCTGGAAGGGAGAGCAGACAGAGTGAATGACTACAGCCATGGCTTAAGTAACTTCAGAACACTGGGCACTGAGTAACTGCAATTAGTCACCTGCAGGGGAGAGACACAGATTAGAAACAAATACAAACTCCCCGATGACACCACAGGGGCCATCACGATAAATATACTGAAAGGTGCAACTCTAATGCTACAAACAACTCTTAATACAACACTCTCTTGCTGGCTCAATGGCACTCATCCATCCAAAGAGAAACTCGGCTGTTGTGAATACATAAATGGAGTATAACATGACTTTTTCAAACCTAATTTCCAGAAAAAAAATATTGTTTTATGTAGTATATCAGCTGAATTAAATTGTACATGGGAGGAAGCCTGAGATGAGTTTCAATTCTGATATAGTATTTCAGGTATATAGCAGTTTTCATAAAATGTTTGACACCGAGTAAGGTCTACTCACTGCCGCAAAACATAGAACATCCATCCAACTGGTGATGTCCTGTGACACTCCCAGTGGATTGTCCTGAGAGAATCTTGAGGGAATAAGCTGAGTCTGATTCTTGAATTATGTCAAGCTCTTGTCAAGTTGATTTTTGTCACCCCTGATCTTGACTCAGACTCCTTCTTGGACAACAGGGACCTGTATTACGAAGCAGGATTCGGGGTTAGCGAGGTAGCCATGGTAACTTATACTGAACAGCTATCCTGCTCCGAAGCCAGTTAACTTCAGAGGATTGGATCACAACACTCCGGCCACTGACCAGTCAGATCACTGGAAAAAAGGAGTCATCATTCCTACAAGATTGTGACATATAAGGGGTGGGGTTGGGACCAAGTTGAGATGAATGGATGGGAGGTAGTGTTGAGTTCAGCAGTCTGACAGCTTCAGAACCTCCTGCCGGATGACAGAGAGGCAAAAAGCAAGTGAGGGGTGGGAGGGGTCTTCCACAATGCTTTAGGCCTTCTGAACAGAGCGTGTGTGAAAAATGCCCTGAATGGAGGGAAGAGAGACACCAATGATTTTCTCAGCTGCCTGCATGACTCTAGAGCTTGCACTGTAGAGCCTTGTGATCAGTGGCGTTGCAGGTCCCATACCAGAGGGTGATACAGCTGGTGAGGACATTCTCAATAGTTCCTCTGTAAAAGGTGCTGAGGATGGGAGGAAGGTTGGTTCGCCTCCTTCAGTCGCCGTAGGAAATGCAGTTGCTGCTGGGATCTCTTGGCCAAAGAGGTGGTGTTCACGGTTCAGGAAAGGTCATCAGTGACGTGTACACCAAGAAACTTGGTGCACTTTACCCTTTCCACTGCGGAGCCGTTGATGTTCAGCGGGGAGTGGTTGAGGCGGGACCTTCTGGAGTCAACAATCAGACAGACTGTTGTTCTTGCACCAGTCGGGCAGTTCTTTTACCTCCTCTCTGTAGGATGTTTCATCGTTGTGTCTGATGAGACCCAGTGCTGTGGTACCAGCCGCAAACTTAATGATGTGGTTTGTGCTGGATTTAGAGGTGCAGTCGTGGGTCAGCAGCGTAAACAGCAGGGGGCTGAGCACACAGCATGACTGTGTTAGAACTGTTGCTGCAGATCCATACCGACTGGGGTCCGTCAGTGAGAAAATCCAAGATCCAGCTACAGAGTGAGGTGCTGAGTCCCAGCAGGGCTGTATGATGATAATTGGAAATAAAAAGTAAAGATTGTCTTATTTTGGAAAATAATCCACAAACTATTAACTGTCATTTACTACCTTTCCTCTCTTTGGCACTCTCATGTTTTTTATGTGACATATTTAGAATTTCATCATCCAACTAAATATCAAAATATACTCACCCTATAGTTAAGATATAAAAATATATAAATTCCCACATGTATTTTACACTTTAGCCTACTTTAGGCAGAATTCATGGTTCTGCCGATGTCGCTCATAATTAATTACCCTGCCTATTTTACATGAACATACTCGTAGCTGGAGAACTCGGAGTTGACTGAGCTGGTTGATAACCAGCTTCATAGTACTGGTCATCTGGAGGGCCAATGTTAGGCTCAGTGAAGCCAGCTAATGAAAAGATAACTTGGATATGTTGAATTAACGTCATAGTACAGGCCCCTGATGCACTTGATGAAAGAAACACAAACACAAAGTGAGAAGCTGCATGAAAAAAAAAAATTGTTTCAACCTCACCAACCTCTAATCACTCTCTTCAGCAGATAAAATAGAGACTCAGTCAGAACAACGGAATCAAGGAAAAGGAAATCAGTGCAGTAATCCTTTAAAGGAGAGAGTGAGTCAGAAGATTAATCATCTCTGATATTGGAGGACATCAAACAGGCTGAGGGCAGTGTGAATAGCTGAGGCTGTGTGTGCATTTATATATACTGTACTGTATGTGGGTATTTATAATGATCAGAAAGACTAAATCACTGGAATAAGGATACCTTGTGACAAGTTGTATAAACTTTCCTTCTTATTGAAAAGTCCCCAGTCCCTATCCATTCAAAAACTGGATGGCAGTAAGACTGTGTGTGTGTGTGTGTGTGTGTGTGTGTGTGTGTGTGTGTGTGTGTGTGAGAAAGAGAGAGAGCGGAAGGGAAATGCAACTGACATGTGTGAGGGGTCTTTGTCTAGTGGGCTGAAATAAAGTCTTTGAAGAAGTGGCCCTGTGGCCTCAGTGGAGCCTTCTCTATTCTCTCTCTCTCTCTCTCTCTCTCTCTCTCTCTCTCGCACACACACACACACACACACACACACACACACACACACACACACACACACAGTATGTGAATGTTGCTACAGTGCCACTAAAGTCTCTTACATTGTTCACACTCTCCTTAACATAGTTGGATAGGTTGACAACTTTTGATACATTGCTGCCACAGGAGGACAAACTTGGAATTCCAGCACAGATGAAAGTCTTAACTTCTAGGGGAAAAAAACAACTTTTTTTTTTTTTTTTTTTTTTTTACAACAGAACATGACATATTATTATTTACACCAATATGGGAAGCCACCAATGTCCTGCATTTTATTCCCATAACTCCGTGTTATGGTGGTATCATCCTGGTCATGCAATGAATTGTTAATATGTCATAAAGAAGACAGTTGGCACAGAAGTGTGTGCTTTGGTGGCAGGGAATGAAATATAGAGGTAGGCTGGTGTTTTATGGATCAGGTTAATAGCACCATAATAAAATGAGTTCAACTAGGAGATTTTATATAAATATTCTCCCTGGAGTCCAACAGACAGAAGGCATGTTATGAGACTGTTATGAGGGTAACATAAGAAGCACTAGAAAGTGCCCCTGTCTTTCCAGCAATGCTGCACAAACCTCAAACTTTTTATTTTCATAATGTTAAAAAAAAAGGACCAGTTTGCCCAAATTATCTCTCAATTTTTCTTTTAGAAAGCAATGTGAACAGCAGAGTAATCCAGGTGTTTCAGTTTGGATCAGTGCATTAAAAGTTCTTATTAATATCTTGCCTTGGTTTTTAATGAAAATATCTGCTTCACGGAGGGGATGAAAGTACTGGCAGAGTCAGCAGGAAGAGCACTAGAGTCTGTGATGGATAAAATGAAATTGTATCCTGACCTTAGTTTTTCAACCTTTTTCAAAACTTCATGATTCAATAGTAGGCTCTGTTTTATTTTATGCTGGAGGAGTGTGGTGTTTTTAAGGATGCCCCCTGACAGTGCTGCTGTCCGGAGTCGAGCAATGCATAAATTTACAACAAAGCGGGCTGTTGAAAGGGACATGGGAGTCATGGTGGGAAGTCATGTCTTGTAAAGCGTGGGGAGTTTATGGAACTGACGTGTTCAGTTGCCAGAGGAAAGACTGACCAAAAAAAGATCTTTACCTGGGATCGAGCACTCAGTTGTCCTTGGTCGAGAAAGGTTGATGCAATATGTTCTCTTTCTGGTTTACATTTTATTTTCAGGAATAACTTGCAACTTGTCAAGATTTATAGAGAATACACAGCAGCTAAGACAGAGAACACTGTATCCATCATAATAAAACAATTCTACATTGAATGTTTTGAAATGTACTCTTTGAATTTGTGGAGCTCTATGTTAAGATTTGTCATACGGCCTGATTACTGTTGTGGTCTACTGTCCTGTAAGCCTATATGATGGAATATATGGAATGGTGTGAGAAAGAATGCTGTTATTATCAATACTAAAAGGACAGAGGAAATTAGTTTTTCGCCTTCATCCTGATTGTCAGCTACCTCCAGTGACAATTCACAATGTAGAAATTAAATAAGTCTCTTCATACAAATACCTGGGTGTTATGATAGATGCCACCTTATCATCGACTCATCGACAGCAACGCATTTACTGTATTCATAGACCCTGGTCTTTCAGAGTGTCATGTTGTACTGCAGTACGGTCTGGTTCGGCAGCTTATCTGTGAATTTGTGTGAAGATTATTGTCCAACCTGTGACATACTCCTTTCAAGTAGCTCACAACAAGAGCATACCGAGTCCTTACATGCTTTACACGGAGAATACCAAATTCTGCCCTCTAACAAGTGATTTAGACTCCCGCAGTTTAAACACAATAGGCTGAATAATGCTTCTATACATAAGTCTATCCTGTTCACTGGTACAAATATAGCTCTTGAATAAACTAGTGAGCTACAGTGACTGACTAGCACTAGTATGTTCCTGGCTAGCTAGCGTGTTAGCATTTAGCTTGCCAGCTACAGTAGTTCATCAGCTAGCCCTGCGAATAGTCACTACATCACACAGTTCGTTTTTAAAGAATAGTAAGGTTGTAAAAATGCTTAAAAGAGAACCTTTTAAATAACAAATCACTTCTTCACTGCCTCTTAACCTTTCACTGACTTTCACTGACATCTATATAAATATCATGCTAACAAGACAGCTAACGTATAGGCGTTTGGCATCCAACTGTAAGTCAAATAATAATTTGAGGGTTTTAGAGACAACACTGACAAATGAATATTGAACCGATGCTGCTAGTAAACAGCTGAATGGACGGTTCTGTTTAAAATCGGAGGGGAAATGGTTCTTCATTACCACCACATTTCACCACTGAAGATGAAAGCAGGATCAGATAGGTCACTGAGGTCACTGTGGAGCTGCCTGGGGTTTCCCTCTCACCTCTGACAGATGGATGGCCTTCAGGCAGAGCATGTGAAGGGGCCCTCAGTGCTCACAATGCACACACTGCTTCCTTCCCCTGGCTGCCTCTGAACACACACACACACACACACACACACACACACACACACACACACACACACAGACACAATTGTATGAACAGATTTTCGTACCCACAACATGATGAATACCTGGTGCACACACATGCATTTGCACGCACACACACACACACACACACACACACAGAATCTTTTTTTCCCTCTTTTTTTTGTTACAGTTGAGTGTGATTGACAGATCACATTCTACTAGACACTGAATGCCAAACTGTCAAACATCTCAATGCTGCAGTTATGTCCAGTGGACTATTGTGTGTGTGTGTGTGTGTGTGTGTGTGTGTGTGTGTGTGTGTGTGTGTGTGTGTGTATTTGTGAATAGATTCTATTCATTCAGTTGAAAAAGTGCTTCTTTAGATTTAACATAGTTGTATGTTCATGGGCTGTTTTGTTTTTGTTTTTATAGACATAAGCACTAATTGCTGATTTCTTGCAGCAGTCCCTATATAAATATAAACTGGAGAGTCTAATGCAAATTCCAGATTTTGAGTTTGTGACCTTCTGGCAAAGAATGTCATTAAATCAAGTTGCCAATAAAAATTGAGCTGCTATAGAAGCAGTCTGGCTACACAAAGGGTGCACTGTGTCCTTAACATAAATGAAATCTCAATCCATCCATTTTCCACTGTTGTTCTTGCTTGTGGGTGGTTGGAGCCCAGTGTCTAACGATTACCAGTCTATCACTGGGATAGCACAAACAGATCAGCACATTCACACCTACAGGCAGGAGAGTTTTTTTTATTCACCTAAACCTACATGTTTGGACTGTGGGAGGAAACCCACACAGACACAGGGGAAACTTGTAAACTCCACACAGAAGGACCCCGGCTGGCCACAAGTAAAACCAGTTTCCTCTTAATGTTTGGTTCCAACCATTTGATAGATAACAGCTATTAAATTGATCTATCTATCTATGCACAAGTTTAACTGGGGAATTCTTAAAATGATATGAAGTGGTCAGCTAGTTTAGATCATTTCTTTAGAGATGAGTTTCCAAAAACGCTAAACTCAGAGAGCACATTAACCAAACAACGGCCAAAGCTTATTTATTTCAGCCATTATGGGCTTAATGTTAACTAGCAACCGCTTGTCTAATCTGCTGCTGATGTTTGTCATTCCTGCTCTTTGCTATTTAAAGAGTGTGTGTGTGTGTGTATTTGTGTGGTAGGGAGGGGGGGGCTACTGTTTGAGACACACACGTACAGTACCACATAAAGACAGCATCTACGGTTTGATTCTAGCCTCAGATACCTTTGTGTTCCTCTCCGCCCTGTGTCCTGTCTCTCTGCACTTCCAGCTTTGGAATAAAGGTAAAAAAGAGTGAGGAAAGATAGAAGGTTTAAAAAAAAAGATTTGTTATATAGGTATTTTGCCGACTGAGCACCAGATCCAAAATTGGAATTGGGTGTTAAAACCCACCCCTAAATAGTGGAATATGCTTCTTCTTTTTCTTCTCTTTTGTTGTTTCATGGCGGTTGGCAAATTACTTTCATACTTTCAACTCATTTCATAATTTCTGGACTGGGAGGATTAGCAGTTTACAACGTGACGTCACACAAATGGCCCACGTAGTCACGCCCCCTCCCAATTCCGCACTGACCCACGGCGATTCGCCGCACCGCTGGATCTGGTGTGAATGCAGCCTTATGGGGAGCATGAATGTGGGTACCAAATTTCATGATTGTCCAATATTTGTTGAGATAATTTAGTTTGGACCAAAGTGGTGGACCAACCTAAACATCACTATGGAACCTGCTGATAGTATTGCTAAAAGTTTATTCCCACACACCTAGTTATGGAATTCATATTAACACATGAATTGTTTTTTTTCTAAATCATGACATAAAGCTTTTACCCATTTGTTGCAATGCTATTTTGTTCAAAATAAATACCCATACTGAAGCCTAAACTTTCTTCAGCACATCATACTTTATGAAGTTTTTAAGGCAAATGTGTTTGCTAATTGCCAATTTACACATCCAACAGAGCAACATTAGCATTCATTTGGAATCATGTAGTTCTTGTCCAAGAACTATTTAGCTGCTAAATGCTCCATTATGTTAAAGCTAGTCACTAACTTTGTGTGTCTGCTGTTCAGTGTTGGACAGGTAGTGTACAGAAGGTTTGTTACATGAGCAACTTCACTTTCAGCCCTAGTAGGCGACTAATTGATAAGATAAGACCTGTGAGACCGAACCAAACAGTAAATTCACTGTAACACCAAAACACTTAATGAGCTGAAAGAGGTTAAATGTTCTGTACAGCTGAATTCCCTGTAGGTTTGTCGCTTATCACATAGGCATGTGATCCATTGCATAAAAATATTGCTATTTCACTTTGACATCTTAAATGACTAATATGTTTTGGTTCTCTTCACACACCACCATAACACTAATGCATGTCTTCACATAAAGGAAGTTGCTTGAGTTGTGGTTGCAGATGATTAGGGTCAGGGGCTCCAAGCCATTTTGCAGTCAGGACTTGTGCTTTTCTTTCATTTCAGCTATTTTTGCAGCATTTCTGTCTCTCCAAGATCCAGGGTGCTTAACATCCTCATCTCCCCTATCCTCTAAATGATCCTGCTGCTGTTGTGCCCATAAACTGCCTCTCCTTTGTATTTGTTTGCATTAAGCTCTTTTTTTCCTAATTAAAACTTTTGCCTTGTTGATGATGAAGCAGTTTCCTAGGGACAAAGGAATGTTTTGACTCACTCTGCTGTCTTGCTTTGTACAGGCTTTGTGCTCATTATTGAATGTCAGGAATGACGACAACACTATTAGTTGCACCAATTTAAAAAGAGCCCTATTAAAGAAATGCTTTTTCAAGATATACAGTGCAGTCCATAAGTATTAAAACAGTGTCCCATTTTCTGTTGGTTGGCTCTGAACTTCAGCACATTGGGTTTGAAATAAAATGACTGTGAAGTTAAACTGCTTTAATTTAAAGGTGTTTAAATCCACATCAGATGAACTGTGTAGGAATGGAAAACTGTTTTGTACACTGTGCCCCCAGATTTGGGAGGCAGAAAGTACATCAACTTCAATTAAGTCATATTAAATATGAGATTACAAATTCTTCCAGGTCAGTGGCAGACCGAAGTCTCTGAACCATGAAGCCAACACAACAAAAATGTGTCAGTGTCACAGTTTTTACAGATTGTGCTTTGTTTGTCTGCAGTTTAAAAGCCTCTCATTCACATTTGTTTTATGTTGCTTGTTCAGGTGCAACCCTTTTTAGCTAAGGGTTGGGTATGGAGATGTGTTTGCAAAGAGAATTGTTTCTAAATATATAAAGCTGGAAAATCTTCAGACATGCTATTTTTCTCTACTCTCAGTATGCCATTTGTTTTCATCATGGGTAACATATGCATCAACACATGCATATTGTTTCCAACATGCTGACCAGAAGCCTAAATGTGTGTCCAAACTACAGCAAAATGTAATTTACTGCAAGAAATAATTTCATCCAGGCAGGGGAATAGTCTAGCACAGCAGTTTCTAACCTTTTTCTTTAAACTTATTTCTTAAACTCAAGTAATGTCTATTTGTGACCCTTCACAGATTATAGCCTTAGTGTGAACATCATCCATCTTTTCTAATAGTTCCATTTGAGCAATTTATGGAGACCTGAAAAAGTGAAAGTAGCCATTTCCATAGTAGAAGCAATATTCAGAGAGAAGTGAAAAGAAAAAAAAACATGTTTTTGTGTAACAGAAATATGGTTTTCTTTGTGAGATTAATTTTGGGACCCCTTGGAGGTTTCTGAACCTCAAGTTGGTGTAACACAACGAAGCATTAAGTGCAACTTGGTGATAGAAAGTGGCGTATCTGATGTCCAAGTCAGAATAAATTCACAAGAATCGCAAAGCTAACGCATCTGACTCAAGAAAATCAACATGTATTTTACAAAATGTAAAATCTTGTGCTTTATTAAATTTTAATTTCTATATTTTACCATTTTTAGCAAAAAAGACTCACATAGTATCTTTCAATATATTGTCTAAATCTGCTGATAAATCTGCTGTTTCTTTGTGTACTAAAAGATGGCTAGAATCTGAATCAGAACAAGAATTGCTAAGCATACTAATAATGGATATCAGATAAGATGAAGTCTAGATACCAAACCCTAGGGAGAATAAGGGCCGTGTATTGCAACAGTTCTGCCTGTGAGGACTTGGTATTTAAACAAATATCAGCAGAAACAGTTTCGGTCATGCTGACTGTATCTTAAAACCAAACTGAAGGATATTGGAATTTTAAGTGAGAAAGACATAAAGTTTGTGCAATGCTATGAAAAATAATGAAATACCTGAAGAGTTAGGACCTCAGTATGTTTGAAACAAAGTGCTTGTTGGATAATCTGACATTAGAAACACATTTTTTTGACAGAGGGAAGAATTCTGTTGACGGACAAAAGTCAAAGAATTCTTGTAGAGATATCAGAGAGGCAGTGGGCAGCTTGTGGTACAAAATAGTTTGCTTGAAGCACATTGAGGTCTTCAAGTCATGGGTGGGTGATGGGGGAAGACAGTCTGGTTAAGGAAGAAGGAGGCGTTTCTCTCTTCATTCCAGTGGCTTTCCACAATGACTGAACATTGAATGCTAACCTGCTGCTGCTTTATCTTCTCACACTGCAGAGCTCCTGCATTCTTATACTAATCCCACCACACAAAGGGCAGGTAGGGAACATGGACAATAGACACTGAAGAATCAAACCAGTGGGTACATTAGAAAAAAGTGTTGGAATGAATTTGGACTGTGAAAGCTTCTGATGCTATATAATTATAGAGGGTAAGTGAGGGTTTAAGTGTGGTGTATAGAAAAGAACGAGATGAAAAGGCAATATCAAACCATGTTAAGTTGATGAAGTGATTCAGTCCATCACAGGGGGCACATGCATTTCTTTATAATTGCTTTCCAAAGGAAAAAAAAACACACAAAATGCCTGAAAAGGCAACTCAGTTGTGCCATCACAGTGTTTTAGTGGATTTCCAACAGTATTTTATGACAGAAAGATAATGGAATGACAAGCAGAGTTATAGATACATTTAAAAAGAAACTGTTATCTTCAACTTTTGCACTGAACTTTGTTGACTTTCAGAATCTCAGATTTAAATTTAAAAGTTTCACAATAAAATCTGTGAGATAAGCTCAAATTAATGTTCCTTCAAAATGTTCTGACATTTGGAAAAAAGCCTCAACAGAATATAGATGATGGTTTAAAGATATGACTAACATAGAGTGAGGACCCTAATGAATATGTGAAATACAAAAACCAAGGTGGATACAAAACTGAGGAAAAAGTAGGTCTTGTCTGTAGGAGAAAATGGCAGCAAAAACAGCAGCTTTCATTGTGGATGCATGTATTAAGCATCTAAGCTTCCAAAGCCAAGTCTGCTGTCAGCTGGTGCATGCTGTACAATTGTCCTGTCAGATTGAAATCATTCATACCTTCCTATAAAACTTATTAAAGACAAAAATGTTTATTCTCTTGGTCTGAATCAAATCAGAAAAAAGACACTGTGTCGGGTTTTTGTGCTGGCTCTGAGATCCTGAAAAAAGACTTTTCCTACTACTCGGAAAAACTGAGCAACTGTCAACTGTCAATTTATGCACCAATAGCAAATTTTAGGGAAGGAATTGAATCTTTTAGCAGACACTTTGGCCTGAATACATGGCTGACATCAGCATGCCTTACCCATGGGATAAATTTTATTGACAATTTCAATATCTTTTGGAACTGTAAAAATCGCTTTAAACCTGATGGGGTTCGTCCAAACATCACTGGATCCGGATTCGTTGGCGCCAATCTACATCATGCCCTTGAGAAGCTAAACACAAACACAAATGCGTGGATAAGCAAGAGGAACAGTGCACACAGAGAGACAGCCTGTTTTTAGTCGCATGTTTGAACATTTCAACAATGCATTGTCTGCTTTAAACACAAAATATCTTCAATTAGAGCCATTATTGCTGCCGATGTAAACACAGATAAGATCAGCAAATCCTGTAAAAAATGATGCAACTATACATTAACTGAGCTTTGCAAGACTGTCATTGAATATAACTCCCTCACCTTATATACTGACTAGCGTTTTTTAAACAGCAGTGTTTCAAGTCATGTCCTGAACATTATAAATACATCTCTTCCCAGATGTCTTCAAAACAGCTGTTGTTAAACCATTACTAAAGAAACCCAACCTACATGGTAATGCACTGACCAGTTATAGACTGATATCCAATCTTCCATTCATTAGTAATGAGAGTAAGATAGTTCATTGCGAATAAACTCCTTTCTTAAAGAAAACAATATCATGGAGTCATTTCAATCAGGCTTTAGAACATACCAGTACTGAAACTGCTCTTACTAAAATAACCAGTGACCTCAGACTAAACTAATGAAAATAAGGTCTCAAAGCACAGCTTTTGATATAATTGACCATGATATCCTAATCAGTTGTCTTGAAAAAGGGGTTGGTCTTTCTGACTCTGTATTAAACTGGTTCAAAACACTGAAACTGCTTTTGGGTTCCACAAGGACGCTGTCTTGGTCCATTATTATTCTCACTGTACATGCTACCACTTGATGACATCATAAGAGAGCACTATGTACAGTTATGCAGTTATAGTTATGCAGATGACACACCATTGTACATCTCTGCTAAACCAAATGATGCTGCAGCTATAAATTCCATTACTACCTGTCTTCTGGCAATAAATAAATGGATGAGAAATCATTTCTTAAAGTTAAATGGGGGACAAAACTGTAGTCTTACTTACAACTGGACTCAGATCTAAGCTTCAGGTCCCACATTAGCAAGGTGATAAAAACATTGTTTTACACATTAGAAACATAGCTAAAGTACGACCATTTACAAATAAAAAATATGCAGAAAAACTGATTCATGACTTCATTTCAATCTGACTTGATCACTGTAATGCACTCTGCTTTCAAGCACACTGGAATCATCTCTTGCTGGTTTATTGGAAATTCCCTGCAACAGCTGACAGAAAATTAGGGATGCAGCCTTTGTCAATTACACCCCAAACTATGGAACGCACTACTGATAGATATCAGGGAAGCCAGCTCTCTAAATATTTTTTAAAAGAAACTGTCTCTTCACCTTAGCCTTTATTAGCTTTTCTATCAGTCTGCTTTGCACTCATGCACCACTGCAGTTTTTTAAAATGTTTATTTCTATGTATTCTATGTTTTAACTTTGTTTTTACTTTATTATTAGCATTATTATGTATTCTATTTTATGTGCCATTGGGTTTTATCATCCATCTTGTGTTACAGATGACAAAATACTTTCTGAGCTTTAGTGTATGAAGTCTCAAATGACCACCACTGAAGTATGCATTCTATGTATTGTATTTTCACTTTATTTTATCTTATGATTATTAACATTATTACAAGGGTTTTATTTTCTGTCTTATGTATATTTATATCTTTTTATGTTCATTTTATGTCTTTCTTGATGTGAATCACTTGGTGCATATAATTTCTTTAGTTGTAAAGTACTTTGAGCTGCAGTTTTTTTTATGAAAGGTATTATACAAAAAGTATTATTATTATTATTATTATTATTATTATTATTGTTAGCACACTGCCTTATTACAAATGACTGAAATGTTGTGAACATCCATCACATGGATGGACAGGTAACTCATCCATTTGGCAGTTTTGTTGACTTTTAATTCTGAGATATCAGAGCAACATAAACCCACGGGGGAAACAAAATCCATTTTCTCTGTTTACTTGACAGTAAATCATGCTGCACTTAACGCTTTATTGTCTCTGGTGGTGTGACTTGCTGAGAGCTCAAAACAAAATAAACAGATATTAGTTGAGACTGCGACTCCACTTGATCCATCATAAAAAAAAAAACAGAGAATGCTACTACAAAAAGCCAGGAGATGATGAACTAGGTGAATTTGCATTGTTTAGCCCTGTGGTTGGTTCACACACAACACTGTGTTCCTATCCATTCATAATAATGAAAATTAATATGAACAATAGTGGGCCCTTTGGTTTTGCAGCCAGGACAGGAATAGATTATCACTAAGTGATAGAAGTGCCATGCATAGGTCAGAATGTTGGTTTAGAACAAGCTGGCAAGAAACTGTTCTCAACTGTAATTACATCTACTGTACTGTAACTACTGCATGTTTTATGTCATAACTATCTGATTTGACAAACTTTTCGTAGCGTTGTTCTGTATGCCACATTGATTTGAACTTGGATCCATGTATTTACAAGATAAGGGTTGTATTGTTCATTAATTTTCTTTATATTAACAAATCTCATTCATGAACTCACTTTCCTGTAATTTCCTAAAACCGCTGAGCACTGTAGTTTGTAGCAAAAGTTATTCAAACAAGGGTAGATAGTGCATTTGTTGGAGACAGCCGAAGATTAGGAAGAAGAAGAATTTCCTCTCATGAATGTGGCCACAGTGTACAGATTGAATTAACACCTGGCTGAGATCAGATCACAATGAAAAAAAAAGTCTGACCATGTCTAGATGTGGTCCGGTTGATCCGATCACATTCCACAGTGCATTCTGAGTGCATTTACACCTACATTAACAGGTGTTTTAACTTATCCAGATAGCATATCCAGATATGCATTTTAAAGCCAGGTGTAAATGGGGTATTTGATTTTTGAAGACGTTTCAGAACTGGAGAAGCCTTTCAGATGAAAGGCAACATCTTCAAGAGCTAAGTCAAGCTGCCTCAGTCTTTCTGGATATAGTCAGTACTAAAGTTTCCAAGCATATACTTTCAAATAATTACTTTTTTTATAAAACCTTTTTTTCTAGATTTAGCCATCATTCTTATCAATCATTATAACATGTTACTCAACCTGTTAATTATTGTAGAGATCTGTGGAGACTATAATATCACTACAACACGATCTAAAGCAGTAAGCAACATTACTGACTTTAAGCAAACTCCCAGATTAGCTATATTATATCAAGCACTTATTTGGTGATGAAAGTGAATACAGCCCAAACTGAGAAGTCATGGTAGGTCAAAGCGGGACCAAGAACTGGGACAGAATGGGGCATACCTTAATTTGACTTCATTTTGCTCCACTAAATATGTTTCTAAGAACTGGTGGTTTGTACAACCTCACAGTTTGCTCATGGCTCTTGCTATTTTGGACTTTGGTTCCTGTATCGATCCTTTCTTGGTTGACATTCAAGACAAAGTGTTAAAAGGAGAAGACTAACATTCCAAATATGTTAACCACAAGTCAGTTCATGGTTCCTCGTGCAAGATTGTCACAGTTATAGCAAAGGTTGAATATTGACCTGTAAGTCACAGCTACACACAAAAGTGATACAAACCTGCATTCCTTTTGCATACTTTAGGAAGAAATCAACATCACTGTGGTCAGTGGAACTGAAGTGTTGACATACAGGACTTACTGTACTTGAAGTAAATTAAGTTGGCATGCACTGATGCACTAAAGATTTCAAGGTGTTAACTGTCAGAATAATGAACACAATATACTCGAGACAAGACTTCAATGGATGTATCCCTAATCCAGGACTGTCACATCAAGACCACAGACACTTCATTCACTCAGTGACTCATAAAATGTGTTGTGAGAAGAATGTTGAAAATACCAACAATGTGTTAGCAACTCATACGATGGAACTAAATAACACTGGGTCAAATATTCTGATATTTTGGAGACCATCAAATGTAAAATTGAAGATGGACGCTGCTTGGAGCTGCCACTGTTGAGTGGAAGCTACTATAATACTACTGATTTAAACGGTGTCCTTTGTATCTTCCCAACAGTGGGAGTTGCTGAGAAGATTTCTCACCATTGGGTGAGTTCATCCTTTCATCATTCTTCTGTTCCAAAAGATGTCTATCCAAGACAGCAGCCATAGTGCATTAGTTCTGGATCAGGGCCAAGATGGATGGTTAATGGTTTCTTTACTGACCTGACAGAGATTCAATCAGATCAAAAACATTGTCTAATTGAATAAAAAATGTAGTTTGGAGTGTTGGGGCATTTCCTATTGGTTAATAATTTCTGTGAACAGCACATTTTTGATTCCATTAAATATTTTATTTTAAGTATATTTTTAGAATGACTGTTGTTGACTGACTGACTTCATGAAAAGACTCATAGAAAACACTGCAATTGCTAGGTGACTAAAAATTACTGTTACTTGCTGAATGATTTATAATTTCAGGCTTCCCACTTTCTGAATTTCTCCATCTCTAATGTGTTGTTAGAAAGATGATCAGCTCTCTACTGTGTCAAAAACATGTAGAGACCCACACAAATTAGACAGTGATTTAAAGTGTTTTTTTTTTGGCACAGTGCAGAATGGACATGATACAAACTAAAAGCTGCAAGTTAAGGTTTGACAACAGTTTGACACTTTTCATTACAGGTGGTAATTTGTTTTGGGAGGTTTTGCTGCATTAAAATAGATGTGTCTATAGGAAGTTGGACAAGTTGTGTGATTGCAAGACTGCCGGGATTTACTTTTTTCTTTCTTTCTGTGATGTGACTTAAATTGTTTTTAATGCTTTATTATCACCTGTTCTGCAGTTGGCAAAGCTTGTTTTTTTGTGTTGTGACACATAAAGTACATTAATGCTATGCCACACTATGGTATTGGTTGCCCCATTTAGTGAAAAGATGAGTACTTGTGAGTGTACACTTGGATTATTGTGGTTCATTGCAAAAATCAAGAAAGTATAGAGCACTCTTTGTATACTGGTTTTAGGGGTATCACAACATATTGTACATACAGTAATTCTATATAATAATCTACAATATTTTTTACTTGCAATATAGAATTTGATGGAGTGACATGATAACTTCAAACATGTGAATACTGAATAAAGAATTGAATTATGAATCATAATTCTGCACTTCCACAAAAAGTAAATATAACAAAAGTCAATTGTCAATCAGTGGAATATTGTGAAGACTGCTTCTACCACAACAACAACAACAGTCGGACACTATGTCAAGGCAATAACAGTAGCTAGCTTACACTGTGACAGAGTTAGCCAGAAACTCTTTAACAACATAAAAGTACAAAATTCACCTCTTTCTCTCACCATGAACAATAGTGACAAAATAAGTACCAACAATGTGTGTTTATAGTGCTTCATGCATGGTAATTACAGTAAAACAGAGAAAATGGTGAAGGAAGAGGGATGAGGAAACTCGCGCACTGCTCCTGCCTTCGTTCGTCTATACTGAGTGAGGCAGGCGATTCCCCCTACTGGAGTCCTGATGCATTACCAATAGATCAACACACAATCAACCCAGAAAAACCTATTTGTATTATTTACACTCTGGCTGCATATTCTCCACAGGAATAACCTTATTAACACAGCTGAAATAACAATGAAATTATGTGTTAGGAAAATGGAAGACAAGGAATATCATTGTACAACTCTGAAAAGAATAAAACTATGCTTCTGAAAAATCAAATTATCTTTAAATTCTTAACATAATCAGTGTTTCTCTGTGAAACATCTGTTTCTTGCAAATGTTGGTGCAATATGATGTTTAAGTGACTTTAAATAATCACTTCACAGCTCTGGTTTTATTGGACAATAAGCCTTTTAAAATAGAATTTGTAATATTTTTTGAAATGTCTGACTCTCATGCTATAGAGCAAGTTTTGCCAATGTGGAATGCATTCATTGTTTCACACACACACACACAGACACACACACACACAGGCTTGTAGTGGACAAAGAGGCAAGACAGTGTAAAAACAAATGAAGAGTTCTAGAAAGATTTCTCATGCCAGCTCCCATCCTGCCTACATGAGAAACACATGCACAGACACCCAGACATGCGCACACACACACACACACACACACACACACACACACAGGGCCTCAGGCACGGTCTCAGTCCTGAGAAGCCAGTCCCAATTAGTCCAAACCAGTGTAAGTATGAACATGAAATTAGAATTATATGTGTCTGAAGTATTTGCATGTGTCCTCTTCACATCTCTGTTATGTTGCCACAACAGCTACATCTTGAATATGCTGTCATGTTTTTGCCATGAGGAATTTTCTCATCAGCCAACATGTCCTTGAAAAAAAAAAAAAGCAAGCAAAAGTAGATCAAGTCGTCAGCTGTATAGCTGAGCTATTCATTTTGTGACAGCAGTGTTGTTCAGTACTGAGAATGTAAAACTTTGTTATTCTACAAATATGGATCCATTTAGCTTTGCTGACAGTTGAGTGTGAACTGAACTGTGACCTTATATGCTAATGATATAAAGCCTTATCAGATATTTAATAACCTCTTCCAAGAATTCCCATTACAGAAACTAAATGACTTTAACGTACAAGGAACATGCACTATTATTGTCAGCAGAGTTCTCTTCACAACTGAGGCTGAGCTACACCTTTACATCTGTAAAAAAAAAAAAAGCACAACAAGCTGCAACCAGAAATTACATTAACACATGGCACGACAAATAAATTAAACCCAGTGGGAGGTGAGGCTTTTTCAAGTCTCCGAGCTGTGTCATCTCTCACGAGGACATGGAAGTTACACATGCTCAGTAACAAAGCTGCAAGGTTCTCTTCAGACAGCAACAATATGATGCATTTATACAATTTAAACTCACCAATATAGTCCTTACCAGTACTACCTGGACCAGTTACAACCCTGATATACCGCTGTTAAAGACATTAGACTGCACTTGAACTTCTGTTACATGACTCACATTAAATAACACATGAGTACTTCTGTTATATTAATGAGTGATAAGTACTCAGAACTGTTTAACTGCAATGCTGTGCATGGACTAGAACCCCTGATAGTAGTGGTACAAATACACACACACACACACACACACACACACACACACACACACACAGAGTGATTAATGATTTTACTTGGGTACCCTGGTGTGACTCCGTCTTGACTCTGCTATTTTATTGTGAGCAGTGGTCCACTAATAGCTTGCAGCAGCAAATGAACGCTGGCTGCACGGCATCCATGTTTAATGTGACAACTACTGTCAGGGTTCATCAGCAGGCTGACACACATACACACACACACACACAGATATACGCACACACAATACACACGACATGACACACATTAGCAGAGTGCATGAACACAGAAATACACTCACAGATACATGCAGACATGTCTGCACATGCATAAACACATGTAATCACACAGAGGGCACACTTTCACTCCCACTGTCTTCTATTACATGCTCACATGAATCATAAAATTTACTACATGGCCAATTTCACTGTAGTCTAATTGGAAGATTCCATTTTCTTTTTTTTTTTTTTTTTGTTTTTTACAATTCAAACGTGTTTGAGCAAGTGATAAACTTGACTTCCTGTTACAGTTTTTTTTATGATTGGTTTACATACATGGGGCAATACTGAGTGTGCATCTTCAAACAATCAGAACACACTGAGTTAAAAACAATAACAGCAGGCAACACATTATGATTTTTTTTATGGCAGTCTATGAATTAAATTGCTTTTTTTTATTGTGTATATGTTGTTTCTAATTGTCGGTAGTGTAAGAAATGTGTATATTGTGTAAACCATATGTGCCTTTGTTATAAAACAACTTTTTTTTTAACAAAATACAGATGTGTAGCTCTCTATAGAATGTACTACAGTGTATTCTACAGGAAAAAGTCATAGAAATGCAGCAGGAAAGCTTTCAGCGGGCTTTATTTTTGACATTTTTTCTTGTTTTTTTGTGATTATGATTTGGCAAATAGCTATCATGAATACTTGTTCATGAACATATGATTTGAGGTGAGCACATAAGCGTCTGTTTCGTCGGTTGTTTGTGTTTGAGTGAGACAAGTATTCAGAAAATTTGAAGGCTGTGGTCACTGAATGTTTTGTTGTGTGAAAGGAATGAAAATGTCACCACAGTTTGGTCCATAGTTGTTGCTGTTGTGCTGACTGTGTGAAGAGTTTTGAAGATAGATGCTCTGTATTGAACCTTGCAGGTTACCATTCATATAAAACTGTGTTAAAATCTATAATATTGGATTGATATTATTATGTTTGATAATCCAATGGTCCACTTGCTCTGCTCTCCATCATAGATTCTCTACCGGAGGGATGAACAGCATTCTTCCAAAACGTATTCCTTAGTTTTATTCAGGTTTTTTCCTGTAATTTAATTCCAATCTATATACCATAGCTATACTGATAAATGCAGAAACAATACACAGCAACCACAGTCTTACATATTTCAAGTTTCTTTCCCATCCCGTTAAGTTGATCAGCACAGACTAACACTATCAACACATCATAGAATATGAACTCTACAATATACTTTATATCAGACTTTTATTTCTGTTTATCCCATTGAAAAGATTATTTCTGTCATCATTTAACTATTCATCTATTAAATATAAAATATTATATTCCAACAAGCTTCCATTTTACAAACTTTGTACAGAGTCTAAAATCCCACCCACCCCCCCTAAAATCTGTGAGTGAGTTAAGATCATTTCCTCCAGCTGTATTCCAAAAAATATCTTTTCACCTAGTGTAATGAGAGAGATAACTGTTTAACTGTTTCACATGATTCTAGAAAAGCCTTGAGTCAGGTTGCTTTGCTTTGGAAAAAAGAACATTTTTTAGTGGGTTGTAATGCTGTTATTTATTATATATCAAGAAAAAGAAGCTTAGGTTAATGAATTTTACAACTTCTGCTTGCCTTGACTTATTTTCGCTTTCTACCGAGTAAAAAAAATAAAAAAATATTAAATAAAAAAAATAAATAAGTATTTCTGTTTTCTATTATATAAAATGTATTATTTTGGTATTCTTTTTTATCTTTTTTAAGTTTAGAAGCAGAAATCATAAAATTCACTAACTTATCTTCAGGTTCTTGATACATAATAAATAACAGCACTGTTACCGACTTACACAAAAAAACAAGTTTTATTTATTTTGAGCTGTGAATCTGGAAAATATTCTGATAACTGATGAAGCCGCTTGGATAAGAGGCGAAACGTCTTCATAAGACAAATCTAAGTCTAGTTGCCTTTGAATCAATTGTTTGCCTAGAAACTGCTTCAAGTAGTGTATCAGCGAAAGAGGTTTAAAGATGCACTATATGAGATTAGACCACCTACACCAAATAAATAGGGGCCAGCATATCACCAGAAAGCACATTCCCTCCTTAAAATTCTGGCAGAATCTTCTATAGTGCACCTTTAAGGATAAAAGGCAGGATAAAGGTTAACATACACAGTAAAATTTTCCATCTACTTTGATTATGTGAGCATAAACACTGCTAATATTATTCACAGCAAATCCTCAACTGAGGATCCTGAGGATAATAGTTTGTCACATTTTCTTTATTAGTTGGATGAAAATCAAACTTTGCCTGCCTAACTCAGCCTAAATTACTCAGCCTACACATTTTCTGTAGGGATGAAACTTCACTACATAAACATCTAAACATGAATAAGTTAGAAAAACAAAACCCAAATGAGAATATGTGTTTAGTATAACCTATAAATGATGTTCATGTACAAAGGAAGACTGGTTGTTCTGCATTTATTTTAGCCATGCTAGTGGCAGACAGGTAGCTGTAGGGATGGTGTCAGTCTGTTGGTTGATCAGTTCACTACTTTGTCCATTACTATTACTATTGGATGGATTACCATGAAATTTTGTACAGATATTCATAGTTTCCAGAGAATGCATCGTAATGACTTTGATGATCCACAACACTATCATTTATAGTTTTTATTCCAATGTCGACAAATGTTGGATGGGCATTTTGTACACAGATTCATGTTACCTTTTTGGATGAACTGAAACAATTTTGATGATCCACTGACTTCTCCTATAGTGTCAACATTAAATCAAAGGTTCACTTTGTCCAGTACTAATAACATTGCCATCAACCTCAACTGTTATGTATTTGGAGCTAATCAGCAAGTGATACAATTCTAAGATGCTGAACTAAGATGGTGAAAATATGTGTGTACTTGCTAAACATCATGCATGTTAACATCTAGGCATTTTAGGTACAATGTACCTAAGTGCAAGCCTCAAACAGCTGCTAGCATGACTGTGGACCCTGAAGCTTTGTTCCGACATCAATACAGACACTCACAGTAGACAGGCACCCTTCCATACACACTACAAGAACAGAACAAGCATTCAGTTTCCTTTTGTAGCACATGTGCAGTTGGGCAAGTTTGCACTACTTCGTGGACATGGGCAGATGTTGAAATTTATGTCACGTAGACACACACGGATACTCGCAGCCATGCAGATGCAGCAACAATCACCCTTCAGGTTTCTTCTTGGTATTCTTCTTCCTTTTGTTTCCATTGTCTCATCAATTATGAGAAATCTTTTGAGTAAAGTCTGGTCAACTCTGGACCCCAGGCAGACTCTTTGGAAGTCAGCAGATATTTTGCTTGAGGTCCAATGTTAACTTGATGAATTGTAGGTTTGGACAGCTCTAGATACTTGTGGACATTCCGTGAATGTGCCTGGTAAGTCTGGACATTTGGATTCAACCTTGGTCATCTATTGTACAACCTACTTGAAACGATCTTACAGTGATAGAAGCTGGCACTGTGAGGGTAATTTGGGCTGAAATTTACAACTGTCTCACCCTCAGGTCTTTACCTGCCCTATAGAACCCTTCAAACTGACCCAGAGTAGGGCTCCATTGATGCTACAGATTCTTGTCATGTTGTCTGCCTGGGAATGGACAATTTCTTCAACTATGAAGAATAGAAACTTTAGCAAAGCTCAACATCTGCTGTCCGACACAGTCCATGGGGATCCTCAGCAACCTCAACCCCTCTCCCCCCCTCTCACCCATCCCCCATCCCACATATACACTCCCTTTCCCCTCAAGGGCCTCAGGGGTTTAGCACCATATGGATCAAATCCATTAGCAGGCACTTTCAGACCCATTTATGTTAATGCTGATGTGATCAATGTTTCAGTCTGTGATTCATTTTAAACGGTTTCTTAATTAGACCTTGACATTGGAGTCAAGTACATCAGGGATGAAATCTGTTAAAACAGTAATGCTGTGGAATTAAAAGAGGAACCATCAGGAGAAACAGAGGGGAGATAAAGGCCTTCAATAAAAGTCAATAATGAAATTCTGCTATATATACTGCCAGTGTAGTGTTTATATATCTTTGGTTGCAGTGGTTTCCTTTTTAAAACACACAGCAGCTACCCAAACCTGCATTATAAAATGTTATTCAAACAGGAAGAAATAGTGCATTTGTATATTCAATAGCAAATTAATCCACATTTGGTGTCCTACATATTTCTGGCAGCAGGACAGTGTGTGTATTTATGGTAATGAAGAAACATGCTACATTCCCATCCTCACTTATACTTTCTGTGCCAACGAACTCATGTTAACATGCTAACACTACAAACTGTAAAATGTTAACATGGTAGCCTGAACATTATACTAACATGTCAGCATCGTTATTGTGTGCATGTTAATATGATAACTTTAGCATGCTGCCTAGAGCACTGCTATGTGTAAGTATAGCATCACAGAGCTGCTAGCAGTGGAGCACTATGGCACAGAGAAATCAGGCTTTAGATACATATTAATTATTTTTTTGGTTCACGTCCTTTTATTGTATTTGTTGACAGTAAGAAAAATATAGAACACCATCAGCTGCAATGTCAAACAAACCTCATCATGTAAATGTTAAAAATGTTACATCTAAAAACTTGTAGGTAAAAGATTTAATAAGAATGTTTGTGATGCTCTTTATATTTGTAGGTAAAGTCCCAAGTTATTTTCACAATGTTACACATTGTGTGTTTTAAACTGACTAATTAAAAGGTCAGTTCAACCCAGTGGGGGTGGATAGAATGTCCCTTTTAACACAGTTTGATTCTCAGTGCCCAGCTGTCAAGAGTTTTCTTTTTTTTCCCAAAGGTACAAAATGGTGAAAATTGTTGTGATGTCTATGAATTATCCAAATCACTGGAATGCACTTTTTGTATGAGCACACCCAACAAAATTTCATTTTCCTGGGATGGTGACAGACATCATATTTGTGAGAGATCTCGAAACCTTAGGACATGGCAGCAACACTTCCTGCATAGATGTTCTTTTTTAAATCTGTTATTGTAATTTCTGTGAACTGACCATTATCAAACTACTCTACATAAAAACAGTTAAGATCTTTTGATTCTACCTCCTTAATTCTTAATTTAAGCTGGGAAAAAAAAACCTGTTTTTTATATTGTGAGTTCAGTGCTCATTTTCATCCCAGTAATCATTTTCAAAATTTAAAACCATGAAAAGGGAATTATTTTGAGATAAAAATTGACAGTTATGCTATAAGTGTGGTGAAAAAAAAACAATTGTGGCTAATGGAAAAGTGTGTGTGTGCATATATGTGTGTGTGTAAGGGCAGATTACTATTAAAAACTAGTAATGTGCCTATCTATCCCCCTGTGTGCCGCCCCACCGCACTTATTGCATTACACATGTGAAAGAGCAGGAGTGTGTCTGCAATCCATCCTCAATTGGTTCACATCTGTTGACTTTGGAAATGGTTGATCTTAAATCTGATAGCCATTTGAAGTGTGTGTGTGTGTGTGTGTGTGTGCGTGTGTGTGTGTGTGTGTGCGTGCGTGTGGGTACATGCCAGAGGGGTGAAACAGCAGGGAAAGAGAGCCCCTAGAGAGGAAGAAAGACCACTTAGTTAGCCTGCAGGGGATGCTGTGTGTGTGTGTGTGTGTGTGTGTGTGTGTGTGTGTGTGCGTGTGTGGCGTCTGTTTTAAGGCTTTCTGCAGTTTAGCTGTCCGTCTGTTGCCTTGTATGTGACCTCAGGGCTTAGCTTCTCAAATAGACAGTTTCATCAAACAGCTAGTGGGAATTGAGTTTGGACTATCGCCGCTCTTATCTGAAAACCTCATAAGTTTAAGGTTGACATGGCTGTCCGCTGAGTTTCATCATTCTGTGACCTGTCAAGGCCGCTTGGATAAAATTGTATGTTTTCCCAAATATTCCAGCTGATTTATACATGGAAATACATTAAGGTCTTGCTGCACTGCAGGCTGATTTTGAAGATAACAGGTTGCTATGTATCTATACATAAGTTATAACATATATGATAAGTAGCAGAACAGTCAAACATTTACACTGGCTCTTTGGATTTGGTCTAAAGGATAAGTCTGGTGATATACTACAAAACCAAAATAGAATGAATCTACTAACAAGTATTGTGTGTGTACCAAAGCCTATTATATCGTATTCCTCTGTGCCATAGAGCTACACTATATTTGTAATTATAAACACACACTGTTGCACTGGGTGACGTCCCTTCATTACCATGAATACAAACACTGTAGTTTATTTTGACTGAATCTCACTGCCCTTTTATAATTAAAAAAAAAAGAAAACATATATTTATTTCAAGGGCCCAATGGGTTTTGGAGCTGAGAGCTACAGACAGGGTAGGGATGTCAGAGGGTATTGAGAGACAGACTAACACATTGTTGGTTTTAATCTTTTCATGGGATTCGTTGCCAATGACACACCATAATGCAAAACAGAATAATGCCAGCATCATCCTTTTATGTCAGAAAAGAAATAAACATGTTCTTGGTTTTGGTCTTTTCATGTTAAATATAGAATAATGCCAAGCTTATTCTTTCATGACAAATGTAAAATGCATGTAAATACATGTAAAGACAACAACACAACAACATTTTTCATGTGAGAAAGTGTGTTTGACATATATGTTGGACTAATGTTTGATGGCACAGTCATCAACCACTTATATGGATCAAAAAGCTCGGGACAGAATCATTCCTATACAAATGCTGCTTAAATAATTTGCTTCAAGGAATCAAGTAGTCTGCTTACAGTGTTCATTTTGAGTCTTTTCATACATGACAACATATGGATTTTTTTTTTTTTTAAACTACGGACTAGCAGCTGCGGCTCCATTATTGCTTCGCAGTAACCTTTCTGCTTCTGGCCGGTGACCTGAGGCTGCTGCTGTGTGCACATTGAGAGTATTCAGATCCTTTACTTAAATACAAGTACCAATACTGTACTTGACTAAATGTATTAAGTTATTTTCCACCACTGGATGAAAGACAGAAATGAGGGAGGAATTCCAAGAAAACTGCTAAATGTGTAGAAAGCGGAGAGGGAGAACTTATTCAAGATCAAAGAAACAGATAAGAAGAGAGGAAGAAGAAATAGACTCATACATGGGAGTCAAATCACGGAGAAGCATAAATTCTGAGAAAGCAGATACAGAGGGAAAAGAAAAAGAAGAAAAAAAAAGAGAATTTAGGCAGGATAAAGAGCAGCTTAAACGCCATCCCGCCAACTAAATGGAAAAAAGGTCTATTGAGTTTCCTTTCAAAAGTGATGACAGGGAGAGAGCTTCTATTTCAAGTACAAGTGTGATGGAGGAATTCTGGTGTAGTTACCCAAATGTTATAGAAATGGGCCATACTTTCTGTGTGGCACTGCTTCAGTCTAAGAGATGGTTGTTAGAGGTGAAACAGTTCAACAGTATGAATCATATCATTGCTTTAGTAAGAAATGTGCAAATACATATTAGGCCAAGATGGACTCACTGGAGTTTCTATGTGATTTGTCTGCAATGATATTGTATCAATTCTTGGTGAGAGGAGCCAATTCAGTGGTAGACAGCATAGAGTTTCATGGCATCAGGCTGCCCAGTGTCCAGTGGTGCCTTAATACACAGGTTTATCAGGGCTTAGGTCCTGGGCCTTGAGCCTCCAGGGGCCTCACGAGTCATGGGCTTTAAAAAAAAAACAGTAAACCGGATGTAAGAAAGTAAGCTACCTGTGATGAGTTGGCGGAAGTGATGAATCCTCTCATCACTCTTTGTAAAAACAGGATTTATGTCATTATGTCATATTAGAAAGAGGCAGCACGGTTTGGCAGCAAGAGGTCTCATCCAATTCAATGGCCAGCTGCATTTCCTTGTCAAAAGTAAGGAAATTGAAAAGGACAACAGAAATATCACATTGGACTTGGAGAAGTGATTTACTTTTGGGAGTTTGTGCGCAATGAATGAACACATCAGCGGTTGAGCTGATTATGTTAACTGGCGACTTTCAGCTGAGTGCATCATGGTTGCTTGTAGTCACGGCAGCTACTGAAAACAAACATGTAGGTGTCCTGGCAAATTCCTTTTTTACTTTAATTACAAGTTTAATAAATATTCATTAGATTATTTTTGATATAAAAATAATATAAATATAACATAAATTAAACTGTATTGCCAGCAAGAAGGATTTCACATTACTGTCAGTAGACAATGTGGCCGAGCCACTGACCCGCTTTGATTATGGATGTATGATAAGATCTTATCATACGTCCATGGCACGTAAACTTTAGAGTCATATGTTCACAGATTACATGGCCAGTGTAAAAACATTTAGGCTATTATCCATTATGTAGTATATGTCAGTCCTATATTTAGGGACTGAGCCCAAAAGGCAGAGGGCTACTGTAAAACATTGTGAACAGTGATGTCACTCATTTTTTTTCTTAATTTTTTCTGAAAATCTGGTGACTAATGGAAGTGCAACCACCACACAGTTTGTACACAATATATTTTTCTTCACGGTGTGAGCAGATTGAGTTTACTGTGAATATGGGTAATTTTTCCGACTAAAAAAGCACTGAACTGCCACGAATTTCACTTATGTAAATCGTTAACTAAGAAAAATGCGGATTAGTATGTGTTGAAATCTCAATAAAGAAAAATGAAGGTATTAACGAGCCACTACAAATAGATTTGAAACACTGGCCTATATGGCTGATAACCTAGCTTTGACATACTGTTCACATAGCATCTTATTTTGGTGAGTTTCATATTCTGTTTGCTGATTAGGAAGGCACAACATTGACTATTTGTCCATTGATGCTGCATTATGAATTAATGTTGCCTTGGCATGTTGTGAAGGGAGGCGTGCATTTGGAACACAAGGTGTCCTCCAAAATGTCCATGTCCTATAGTAATGTTGAGGCAACCCTGCCAGCATCACGCAGATAAAGATTTACACATCAATGTTTTAGTATTCACTCATTGAAAATCTGCAGGATCAAGAACAGCACAGGGTCAAGTAGATATTTATGTGCATCAGCAGCTAACACTTCAGAATGCTGGAGTGGCCACATCTTTGTGTGGACCAGTTTCTGCTTGACCTGAGTTTTCTGCTTAGTGTCAGGAATCACAGAGGGTAGAAGGGCCATACTAAAAGACTTAAATGAAATGAATGAAATACAACGTATCTCTCAATACTTACAATCACTATGGACAAAGCACACTAAACCCTAGTGGTTTCTGTCCTTTATGATTCCTCCACATGCACAAATCAATACAGATAAAAAAACACCAGAATCACACACATACAAGCAAAAGCAGAGTGACACTGCCCACATGTTCTGAGCTCTTTTCACAATATAAAACAGAATATAACTGAACAAGAACCATCTTTTCAAGTCCATTTCAATTTTCTCTCGTGGGTGAGCAAATTTTTTTTTAAAAAAAGGATAATTTTACTGTACTCAAGTAGAAAATAGAGAAATTTGTTTCAAAATCATAAGTTCATAAGTTCAGAACACATAGACATCATAGACACACTGCAAAAATCTAAATAACCTCCTCTTTACTCCTCTTGGCTGTTTGTATGTTATCTGTTCAGGATTAGCATCAGTAAATCCACTTTGAAATCAGAGCACTCTCTACCACTCTCATTTTTGATAGCCTGTTAGCTTGTTAGCCTGTAGACAAGAGGCTTTACTTGTTATCATGTTAGCTTGTTAGCCTGTATACAAGAGACTTTGCTTCTTATTCTGTTAGCTTGTTAGCCTGTAGACATTAGACTCAATGCTTGTTAGCCTGTTAGCTTGTTGCCTAATGGAGGTTTGAGAGCAGCTGTCGCAGCTATCAATCATGACATCACACCCCATTTTTTTATTGTCTAATAACTATAACTAACAGAAAAAATGAACTTGGACAAACATCAGCATGATTTTTTTCTTTTGGCCCATGTCCTTTCTGCTAACATCATAATATACTGTAACCAGCCATCAGGGGGCGATCAAGATGTTATAGGTTCAATTTTGGGGAACTGTCCATATTTATATACAGTTAATGCTTAATACACAAATTTCTGTATAGAATGCCCTGCAATAGAGATAGTAGCCTTACTGGTGCATTACCCAGCACTGGAAAACCTGAAATACTTCAAATACTTGATACATTTATAACTCTAGCCCAGCACATTAAAAGTGTGTTTTTTTTAAATCTGCAATTTAAATACATTGTATTAGTATCATCAGTAAATATTATTGTTGGCAGTATAAAGGGTTTGTTAGAGCATATTTCATGTCTAAGCCAATATTGTGAGTCCACCTCTGCAAAATGATTTGTCTGGAACCACTGATACTGAAGACTCCAAGACAAGTTCCTGGTGACCATGTCCTTCAAAAAAAGCGACACCAAGCAGCCAAAAGAGAAAATCAAGACAGAAACCAAAAAGAAAACAATTTAAAAAGAGATTGTGAGTGAAAAGAACATGCAACAGTGTCTATATAATGTTGAAGGTGGCAGAAAGTTCATCACTGACTACCCCATTAACCACTACAAATGCTTGTATTTAGTGCATTTTGGCCCACGGCCCGGAGTTTGGAGCTATGCCTCTGGCTTTATGTAGTAGAAAGTTTAACAAAGGGGATGGTGGGGATTCGGACACATAATCAAAAAGCTTCAAAAAGCTTTACTGTATATAATATGAGGATATCAGGAGAGGTATGAAGAGGGTATATTTTTAAAATATATTAATAATTTCAGTGTGTCCAGCAGAGAAGATGTCATTCTTTGCTGTCTCCCTTAAAATCTACCCCTGGATGAATCAGATAAAAAGATTAGTAACTGAACTGACTAAATCAATCAGTAACCTCATTTGGGAAAAAGACATAGCACAAACATCGCTTGTATCATCTGTTCACTTCGGTCAGTAAACATTCAAGCCAGTTCTTTTTTAGCCCAAAATGATGTTGGCTACAAATGTACTTCTGTTAGATGCCCCAAAGTATTGAAATAACAATTATTCTTTCAACCATTGAGAATACAAAAGGGAAAACAATGTTAGAAATATGGTATATGAAAACTCATCCACACATTCTGTCTTATCTGGCCTATACACAGTGGAAGCTGAGACCAGCGTGCTTGATGAATCATCTGTTACAGGAGGGAATCCATATACAGATAAACATGAAAGTAAATCCAACCTCTGTCTCCTAAATATTGACTAGAGATGAAATCCAGATAGATCACTAACCTTAGACACACACACACACACACACACACACACACACACACACACACACACACACAATACTAATCCATGCTATTAATATTTAAACACTGGTTTGGGTATCAGATCAGCTTTCATGTCTGAAGAGCAGTGTTGCAGGTAACATGTTATTCTGTAATGTGTAGTCAAACGACTTTTTGTTGTAAGTTGGTCAAAGGTTGGTCACTTTGATTTTCTATGCAAATGACTCAGGCTTATGATATTTTTACACTGGCTTCTTTTGAAGTCAACTGTCTCCCCACCTCCTAATTTCACTGGACTGCTGTGAAACCTTCAGACTGTTGTTTCAGTTCTTGTTACATTTGCGTAATGTGAAGGTGACGGTGAGGGACTCAATCTTTTAGTAAATCATTGTTTGTTTAGGCTGATAACCAGCTGTACTGATTGTGTGGTTTCCTTTTTCTTTTCTTTTCTTTTTAAAATGCCAATCAAAGTTTTGTATTGTATTTGTATTTTAAGTTAACATGGGTTAATTACTTTTGTGTTTAATTTTATTATTCTTTTAATTTACATAGGAGTCACCATTTTAATTTGCTCTTAATGATTTTTTTATTTTATCCTGAATTGTGTCACACCTTGTAAAGTCGTTTTAGATATGAGCGCTGCACACACATTTCTTAGATATCACTGGTGACAATGGTTTACAGGTCAATGTGATAAATGAATGATATGGACGGTATATAGAGCTGCACAGCCACATGTAATGACAGTTATTCAGGCTGACGGAGAACCTTGCCAGTGCAACAAAATCACGATGGACTTGAAGCTTATTTACTCTTATTGTGGGATACATGAATTATACCACAGTTTGGCTGGTACTGAGTACAGTTTCTTGGTTTACACCTGTGAACTCTGTTCAATGAATGAAATGGCATCAGAATAATAATTACAAGGGTGAATTACAAGCTGTATAAGGTAATAAAAAGAAGAAGAATAAAGATCAAGAAGAACATAGGTGGGTTTGCAGGCAAAGAAGACATCAAGAACAGTCAACCAGGTGGGAAAACAGGCAACGTAGAACACAGTTAGAACCAGTACAAAGAACCAGTACAAAGAGAAAGCTGGATCAAATACTTACAGTGGCTTGGGCTGTTAAAAGCCACTTTCCCATCACTTGTGCATTAGATGGCAAGTGAAGCTTAGTGAAAATGGGGGCATCTCATAGGTAGAGGAAATGGTGGGCACTCTTAACTGTGATATCAGTCAAGCCATGAGACACTAGAAGAAAAACTATGAATAATACAAGTGATTCCTCAAAGTACTGCTCTAAATCTTTGGTTTTAAGAACACTCCCACATGGCAGTGAGGTTTCCAACCAAAAATTGCTGAAGACCTACTAATCCTAAACTCAGGTGGCACCTGAAAACTCCTTTGGGGAAGAAGACACAATTACCCAGTGTTTTTCAGTGAACTTGCTGGTCATCCTGTAATTGAAATCCCTTCTCGTATTTTAAAGTGGATCTCAGTATTATCTGTGAGTAGAGCTGCTTTTCCTTTTACTGCATTTTATCATATCAGTGTGGAATTTGACTCGAAAATTATGGGAGTCGAAAATGTTTTTGCAAATCTGATAGATGGCAACATGATAACACCAACATGTAGGTCAACATAGTGCATATGCCCTGTAACACGCAGTAAGATGTTGTAATGACAACAACAGCTATGTAGGTACCAGTAGTCTCCTGTCTATGTCCATGTCTACAGGCCACATTCTATAATTGCACAATGGTTAAAACACTGTCTAGAGCCATGAGATAAATTACAGAGGAGAACAGTGAATATTTTGTTCCCCACCTCCCCTGTTAATGTTCATCCTGTCCAAATGGGGCCTATGTAGGAGTTATATTTCTTTAGCAAGAAGGGAATAAAGCAGGTGAATTTCTATCATCTTATGGTGGCTCTCAAAGATGTCCATTGAGGACACTGGCCTCCATTAGGAAAGCCAAGAGGCTCCATGTAGATACTAAGCTGGTGTCCATTAAACATACAGTACAAGTCAAAAGTTTGGACACACTTTCATTCAAGTAAATGGGATGATGTACCCAAACTTTTGCCTGGTACTGTATATCATCCTTAAAATCAACAGATGAGAGGGTGTTGACCAGCGCCTTCTAGTGGTGAGCCTTGACTTGTATTTCACCAACCCTTCCATAGGACAAGGTGATTCTGTAAAATCCCGGAATATATTGAATGACAAGGCTTTATAAATTATTGCTTTCTACAATATTTGCACACAGCAACTATGGTATGGTTAAAGGAAGTCAAAAAGAATGTGGTTACAGAAAATAAATAACAGTTAGGATATAGTAAGGGTGACTAAAACACTAAAGGTCAAGGTTTATGAAAGATTAGGGTTACGGTTTATTGAAATGCATACATTACTTGTAGGTCAGTCACAAGGTGTCAAGTACAGTCAAATGTGCTACATGCCCTTTTACCTCCACTTCTCATCCTCCACACCTTTATTTTCTGCCTCGCTACATAAAGAGCACACTCATTCCTGCATTGGCACTGAACATTGGCACTAGACATAAATTTCAAGGTGCTGCATGTACATAATTTCTAAGGATAATGGGCTGATTGTACAGGATGATACATAATAGATGCATTGTTTGCAATAAAAGAAGATGCAGCATTTTTCTCCAGTTGCTTGTGATCCCCTCTGACTATAACCTCATTCCTCCCAGCAGTGCAGGTTCATTCTCATTGGGTTTATCAAATGTAAAGGGTGAAGGTAGACCTGTAAGGTAATGAGATCGGTCAGACTGACTGGGGTGCTTAGAGGTGGAATTCTCCTTACAGAAAGTAACAGGATGTCTCTTTTTGTGTCTTTTTTGTGTTCTCTCTTGAAATTGTCAGCTCAAACAATTACAGTGGTAAGAGAATCAAGATCAGACAGCACCTCAAGGGAGGCAAGCTCAGCTTTCATGAGATCAGACACACCATAGTGATAGGCATCAAAGAACAAAGATTCAGGGGTTTGGAAGTCAATTGAGCAATTAGATTCAACAGCCTTCATGCGTCCTTTCTTCCTGTCATCTTCCTCATCTCTGAGGTTAATCATTTAACATTTGGAAACAGTTGAAGATTGTTTCTATAATTATCACTCACCTGGGCTCAACCAGCTGAGTTATGATACAAGCAGCATGGGAGCACTTGTTGCTTTTAACTATTCCAACGTCATCATGAGTTTTTGTACTGCAGCCATATACAGTCAAACTCTTTGGTCATGATGAATAATATGTTACTGAATCAGTATCATTCAGAATAGAGGAGTTTTATAATTATGTATCATTTGTATTTGAACATTAAATAGGATTTTACATCACTTTTTCTATATATTTATCAGGGGTTCAAGCAAACAACAATAAATCTGGCACTGATTTGGTATGCAATCTTCAGTGTCTGCAGTGTGGGACTAAATTCCATTTATAGGATTTCTCTGACAAGCCTGATGTACCATGACATAAATTAACTTTTACAAAATGTTTCATACCACTGAATAAACTGTAAGTACTTTTTCACAGTCACAATATGACTAATGTAAGATCAGTGGTGATGACGGGAGAGGTGTTACTTTTACGCTTGGCTGTAAGTAGAAGTGAAGGCCCCTTTACACTGTGTGTTTGTGGGCTGTCTGAGGCAAAAGTTGACAATTGTGAGAGGGACTTGGTAAAATCTTTGGTCATCAATCTAAAACGGCGGTCCTAGATGTCACTATGAGACTCGTCCACCAATGGCTGATGTGGAGTTTTGCAGACCAAAGACCGCCTGAGGCAAAGTTCTGACAGTGTCCGAAATTTAAGACCAATTTCTCACAATGGGCCTCAGTCCCAAATATGTGTGTAGAAATGCAAAATTACCATCGGATTCATGACACGTGTGCACTGGCCAATACTGTTCTTACCACTGTGCCTGTTATCAGTAATTATACAACAGGCAGTGAGTGATTGTTTTCCAGGTATTTGTCATATCCTATGTATTTCCATGGAAACTGACATAACACAAGCAATAAGTTATTTTATTTTTAGATTTTGTTTATATCTTTTTTTTTTGTTGGTAAATGTTGTATAATTGTAATATTACACTCAAGGGTGTGCTTTCCTGTCATGTTGGCACAATAGTGATGGGGTCAGGAATGAGGCGTTCCATAAGCATTACTGAAGTGTAAACATCACTGAAAGCACACCCTGTGTGTAATATTGCTTAATTAGCATACTACCATGCCCCCATTTCTCTATATAAGGAAGGCTCTGTTGGAGCGATGCAGCAGTGCCGAGAGCTGCCAAACATCGCAAAGAGTGTGGTGATGGTAAAAATGTAGAAAAAATTTACTGCTAAGAAGTAGAAGCCAGAAAAGGCAGATTTGGCTGGTAAACATGTTATTGACACAACTGTTTGGAGCCCCATTGTGAATACAGCCCACATACCTGTTGCATCACTGCACCCATAATAAAATAAAAAGTGAGTGAATGTGTAGATGTGTAGAATTGATCTAAATAAATCTCTACTGCTGTGCCAGGTGGGCATCATGTTTGGTCTCTGTCCACAACAGGCTGTGATGTAGTGAAAACAGAGCATCCCTCCCTGAACCACTACTGACCTGTCAGGCTGTGAGGACACTGAACAGACTGCTGCTTAACCAGCTGCATATATCACAGCCAAATCTGATGCTGCACATTCCAATGTGGAAACTATTGCTATCTAAAACTTGGAACAGGACAATATTAATATATTAATAATTTCATTACATTTATTGTGATGGTTTATGGATTACAATGTTATAACTTCATTTTATAATTAGTAAATAAGTTGTCTGTTATTAGCTATTTCACGCTTTATATGTCATATATTTAGGCCCAATCATTTTTTAAATAATAGTGTTCATATTGAATAAATATTGACTACGTAATTTTTTAAGACCATGGGATATTTATGATTTATGTGTACACATGCTCTAATGCAGTTTAATTTGTTCGTAGAGTAAGAACAAATTAAGGTGAGAACATACTGATGAATCTCAGATTTGTGCTTAAAACATTTGCACACAAGGTTTAAACACAGATTTGTGTGCATGCACTGTTAGTGAATGAGGCTCAATGTGACTGCTATGACCCATGTCAACAAATCATCTAATCAGAATACAACATGAAATGACAGAATACACTGGTCGGCATGACATTTCATGAATGTTCATGAACTTTGAATAAAGTGTAAAATGTTTTCCTGATACACACAAAGTAAAATGATGGAGGTGAAGTGAAAAAGAACTTTGTGTGACTTTGCTGCATTTTCAAAACATGAGAGCAGCGCAGATGGATAACACGTCTCTGCTTTTATATGTTGTTTTCACCACACATTCAGCACACGATCTAACAGCTTCAAATTGATATGATAGTCTGACACAGATTACAACCAAGATTTTATCATAGGCATCTGACACAGTGTGACATGCAATAACATGATTGACGTTGTCACATAGTCTAAAGGCACCTTAAGTCACTTGATAAATATTACATATTGCTCACACTCAGCCAAGAGCCCGTTTCCATCTGGCCTCTTACTATCCATCTCACATTACAGTAATGGGGTCTTCCAGGGTTCTTTTTACAATAAAATATTCTCCACCTCATGAAGAGTAGTAGAAATCCTGACCATCACAATCACTGCATCATTGCAGCTGTTATAATATTTACTTTTCTCCATCAGAACATTGTTCTGTTTTTTTTAGACAAACACTGTTTGAATTGATTCAGTTACTTATATGCTTTCCCACACTGGTATTAACCCTGAATAAAAACTAGGTATTGACTTGACCTTTTAGTTACCTGTAATAATCATGCCAATTGTCAGGGTTGCATGCTCCTTGTCATCCAACCAAAAGAACAGCTATGTTTGCTGCATCATGATAGAACAGATAATCTGTGCATGTCATGTAAATAATTATGTAAGTATTGTGTCTGTTTTCTGTGTAGGATTCTTCTATATCAGAGGTCTCCAAGGTGGCTGCAAGCTACTATTGTAATGAATATTATTGTTATTATATATTAGCTAGAGCACAATAGATTGTGCACTTTAATGATTTCTACACAACAAAAATGATGACATAACTAGAAAAATCAATCAAAAGTATTATGTTCAGGTTATTAATGGAAAGTAGTACAGAATGTTAATTCTACCCTGAAATGAAACTTATATAAATCATGTGTGAAAAATATCTTTCGATGACCTGGAGACCTGTGTGGACAGGTCAGAGAGAAAATATGGTGAGAAAAATAGATTTTTAAATTGTATTCCGTGACTCATCTGAGGCCACAGCGAGGTCCTGGCCTTCTTTAATACACACAGAGAGATACACTTGGACAGAGAGAGGGCAGCAACAGTATATGATAATGAGTGTTGTTTAGGAGAATATGAATTTAATTAGCAATTGATTTCATTAGTGATTTTATGGAAATGTATGAAATCACTAACGGAAGTAGAAGTAGGCAAGAAAGCCATTTAGACTCAGAAAAGGAAAAATATGCATTGAAAGACTTCCTCACTACCTACCTCTTGGAATGCACTGAACACAACAGGCTAGTGACATCGAAAATATTGGAGCATTGAAAGGAAGATTGTTCCTTCCGCTCAGCTATCAGAGACCATGGCTTTACAGGCTACCTTTGTTGAATACTGATCAGCCTTGATTGCTGGTGTTCTTGGTGTTTGTGTGGTGTCATGGCTACCCAGGAACAAGGGGATGAATGTTAATTGAGGGGAAAGCACAATGAAATTTGACACAGAACAAAATAAGAGTTAAAATGCCTGAGGGTGGTTTTTTGGTTGTGCTCAATAATGCAATGTTTACACCGTGTGGTTGTTCCTTATCGACTGTATATATGGAATGTATATGTGGTTCTTGTGTGTCTTTTATTCCACTCTATTTTTTCACCAAGTGTTTATTTTAATCAAAAGTTACATAATGTATATATAAAATAAATTGTATTTTGAGACAACCCAGTCAGTTATACTGGCTAACACATTTTGGAGGATGAGGTAATGTCACTCAGGATATGAGGATATGTATTTTAAAGGTCAGAGATTTCGCCCATTTTGAAATCTCTTGGTATCACTTTTAGAGCTGTGACCGGTCTGGCTTCCACTTATGCCATTTACTCTTCTACAACATTTGCAGTTGATAATGGCTTGACCCAACAGATATTTGGGCTTCTAGAATGAAAACTTGATGTGGCAATTGCTTGAGCCCAAAGACAACTGACACAGCATCGCAAAAGACTAGCATGTCAGAATTTTGTGGCCCTCTCTCATTTGACTTCTACAATTATGTTTTAAACTTCTTCAATATGTTTGGTGGCATTGACCCATCACATAACTGCATGCGCAAGTTATGACAGACAACAAGCTATGATCAGGGTCCAACATGTAGTCTGCTTTGTTTGTCAACCAAGTCATGGCAAAAATGTATGGCTTTAAGACTGCTGAAACAAAAATCATCTTGAAAAGTAAAAATGTAGTCTAATCCTAGCATTACATGATGAGTTAGTTATTGTTAGCCATTAGATCAACCTGACTTCAGGCTTAAAACTAAGGGCTTTGAGTTTGTATCTATAGACCTCACTTCCACTGGACTGGATCTGTGGACAGAAGGCAACTCAGGAACCACAGGTGCCTTGCTTTGTTTTTTTTTTGTTTTTTTTTTAACAATTAGTCAGTTCAGCTGGTTGGTTAGCCCACCACTTTGGTCCAGATTACGACATCTCGGCTAACTTTGGATGGATTGCCATTAACTTTAAATGGTCCCCAGAAGATGAATTCTTGAGCATCATCATCTTATTTGCAGCAATTTATGCAAATCAGAACTGAATTGCAGCTGCACTCATTTACATCAGTAGTCTTAGTAAATACGCCTCCACTTAGAAATTGTAGCGATGCAAAAGTTTTCACCCCTGACAATAATTTGCAAAAGGCTAAGTAAATATCTTCCACAGTCCTGTTAGACATAACAAATGAAGTGAACACTGCAAACTCAGTCAGCCTGATTCCACTTCTGACTGCAGCATACCATATATGGTACTTATTAGCATGTTTTTTGTGTATTATTGTTTTATATCAATTTATGCCTTGGGTATTGTAAACAATATAGTGACATCTACTCTTGAAAGGTGCTCTTTAAGAAAATGTACTTACATCCTCACACTGCCTTCAGTTTATGATGCTGATGTTGAACCATCACGCTGAGGACTGATTATGGGGCTCATCTCGATAATCAGACATTAAGCCCAGATGGTGGCATCAAAAAGATCTACATTTATGTTTTATCAACAAGGCTTTTTATCTGTAAGCAAGTCTCTATGTTTTCTCTTTTTTTTTTTTTTGCATGTGAGTGAAGCACAAGCATCCTGTTGTCAGGGATGTTGCAGTACAACAGGACAGTGTCTTCACTGTCCACACCATCCAGTTCAACAATCCAAAACTTAACCCCTGTAGAATTTCAGCCTCTAGATATTTATTTCCCTGGTTTATAGAACGCTGTTCCACTGCTTTCTATGTGTTTTTGATGGTAATTAATTCTGGTTGATTTGCCTTTTGTGTCTGTTGTGTGACATTTAATGAGTTTGGTAAGCCTAGCAGTCCTGATTTGTAGCTATATATTGAAATAATGAAGCGATGTTCAAATGAAACATCCCTGGTTTAGTTGTTCAGCCCACCAGATCAAATAGCTGCGTCGCCTTGGTCATATTATTTGATCTTGCTCACATGCCTGCTCACACAAACAGAGACGGATATGAGTACCCAAACCGCTCGCTCAGTATGAATGGACTTTGGTGGTACAGATGACAAGTGAAGGTTCTTCCTTTAGTTACATATTGTTCATCATAACTGGTTGCAATTATGGGCTGACTGAAAAGGATACTCCACTCCAAAGCGTTTGGGGCATATGTATGAACGGGTAGTGTAGAAGTAGACCATGTTGCAGGAATGATTTGAGAAGTTTTGGATGCTTTTCCTCTGTGTGCAATATTCTCTGAAGAATATCTTCATTCAAGTCTGCATCTGGCAACTTGTTTTCTTTTTTGTTCTTCAGAACAAGCTTGTCTCAAATTGGCTTCACTGTATGTTTTTCTTAGAAATAGGCTTACTTGACTCAATAACAATTTTTGTTTATGGATAGGATATATCAGCTATTTTCCAGTTGTGAATTTTAAAATAACTTTATTAGAAGGGCCCCTTGAGAATGCTCCCCCCCCCCTGTGCTGAGAGTCTAGCTCCACCCCTGGGTCAGTGGGATCAATTCGCCCACATTGAAAAAGTCATTCATGCAAAATCTACAGCCTAATGTTGTAAAATATTACACAGAAAACCTGTAAACAATTTTTTTTCATTTAAAAGACAAATGCTTCTACAAGCATTTTGAAGTCAAATGTGAAATGGAAAAATCAATATTGCAGCATACAGTGAATTTACAGTTCAACAGCTGGTGTATATAAATGTCACCACAAGACATTTCAGATGCGGCAGTTCAACAAAGATGTAAAGAAAACACTAAAGGCTCTTAAATGTACATGAAGACAGTTGACTGTGTGGAGTGCTGAAAAAATGTAGTACTTAGTTGAAAGTATTTGCCAGCACAAAGGTTAGCCATAGAGGAGAACTGTGTGTAACCCTGGTCATCAATGAGTTAAATGTAAAAACTGTAAGAAGGCAGAGGCTGATGGCAGTGTAAACTTGTGGTGCAACTAGTAGAGTGGACTCTGTGTTAGATACAGGTAGCAGAGGCCACACATTAGTCAGATGAATGGTGCTGTTGCAGGAGGAAGAGCTGCTGCAGGTCAGTAGAGGAAAAGTTTATTTTAACTGCATTGAACCTCGGGTCTTCTGAACAGGAGGTGTTACGGGTTGTGCTTTGTTACTGACTTGTATATGTCCGCTAAGCCGACTTTACCCATGAAAACCTGTTGAATGAAAGCTCCGAGTGCCCTAATTGGTGAATCATGCTGCAAGCCATTAATGTGAGTGTTATCATAATGCACTAAGGATGCACAATATTATCGGCACATCATCAGTATCGGCCGATAAAAGCTCTAAAATGAAATAGCGTCCATTTTGGCCAAAAATTCATATGAATTAAAAGATTGATATGAATGCCATCAAGTGTCATTTGGTAATTTTATGTAATGTGAATACTTCTGTGCTCTGCTTAAAAGTTCACCTCGCCTTTACTTGTAATTATTTATAGACCTGCAAGACACTCAGCATGACATTTTCTTGAGGAGTTGAGTGAACTCTTATCTGTGACCTGTATAGACTTTGATTTTCTCCGAATAGCGGATGACTTCAACATCCATGTTAATAACCCAAAAGATAATTATTATTTTTATTTCAATCAGGCTTCTGTGCCAATCACAGAACAGAGACGGCCCTTATAAACGTTTTTAATGACATTCATTTTAATAGTGATTCAGGCAAGAATTTTAGTGCTTTTAGACCCTAGTGCAGCCTTTGACACTTAAAGTCTTGTTTGCTATACCAAACAGGTATACTACACTTTGCTGTGTTTTAAATAACCGAGCCAAACAACTGTTTTGGATGAAAAGGAATAACTAACCTTTTAAACCCTCTAAATTGGCTTATACCAAAACATTCCAATCCGAATCTTAAATCCCCCCCATTTTTCTTTGGCACAATCCCTAGTTCTTGCTACTTTGTCTACCATTCCCTATAGCAGACTCAGATCAAATACTTAACTAGACTCCATTCACCCCAGTGGGCCCACACACAAGCTGACACACACAAAACAAAAAAAAAGTCGCAAGCCTGTGTGTGGCTTGGTTGCAATGTGGCCGACTTATCCTCAGCAAAGCGAAGACAGAAAAATCCAACTCACAGTTCGGCATCAGACGTGGAGAATCAGTTCATGGTCCCAAGGATGAAACCAGACGGCGGCAGAGATGAAAGCAGTTCGCAGTCGGTCCTGGAACAACAGCTGTGGTCTGAAAGAGGAAACCAGACGCAGCGGAGGTGAACTTCCCATCAGCGAGCACATAGACAGTACTTTCTGGTCAACAATGGCGTCTTCTGGTTTAGAGCTCACTGGCTTTTATCTTTGCACAGACACACTCGCACAAAACAGTCTCCCCAAAACAACTGTGATTAAGCAAGAAATTTTGCATTGTTGTCTACAGCTACACTTTTCTTCTGTTTACTTTAACACACACCAGGCTATCTACCCTAGAATTTCTCAGCATTTCTCCCACTCCATGTTTTCCTCTCTCTTGCCTGGCGTCTCTCCTGTTTTTTCCTAAATCCACCCTCTATGGTTCTCTTCCTTACCTATATTAACACAGGTGGAACCGGCTGATCCCTCCAGTAACCAACACTGGTGAAAGCACCTGTGGTATAAGTGCATACATGTGCACATGCATGAACGTGTGGTACTCTTCAGAGTCTCAGTTTGGAGGTTTGAAAATATGGTCACACTAGCACACAACCAACAATAATCCAGCACATAAATCCCTGTCAAACCAAAACTGGTCATCTTTAAACTTTTGTTTTCATACAGATTAAACAAAGACTAAACAAGACATACTGTGTTAATTAGTCAGTTTTAGAGGTGCTGGTATGCACAATTATTATTATTATTATTTTTACAGAGCCAGCTGTTTTCCCTCTTTCCACTCTTTACACAAAGCTAGCTCACCATCTGCTGGCTGTGGCTTCATATGTTATGGACAGATGTGAGATTGGTATCGATCTCCTCATCTCAACTATTGGCAAAACACTGCAAAAAGCAATGTCAGTAATTGTCAGACACCGTTTTATGTTGGTGTCAAGTTAGAATGCTAAAATGCTAAAAAAAATAAATAAATAAATAAATCCATTACAGAAAATCTTCTCCCAGTTCTACATTTATTTCGACATTTATGCAAACATTTAGCATTTATGTCACTGCTGTACTCGGATTCCCACAGAACAGAGCAAAACAGCAAACATGGAGGACAGATGTAAAATGAATGCTGACCTCATTCCTTCAGACAGAAATGATGAAAAGCTTCATCAGTGTCCTACTTCTGGGGGTTTAGGTGTTACACTGTCATATTTACAGACACACACACACATTCACACACACACACAGTCTTCCTTTATACTCATGAGGTCATTTAGTCATCTCCCATTATTCCCAAAGAACAGCCAGGTGGAAGCCTACAACTGCATTAGAGCTGCAGTTGGTAACTTTGATCTACCAAAGGGGAGCAATTATTATAATTTTTGAGTAGTATGAATGAACGTTTTTCTATTAATGTTCTATAAATGACATTTTCCAGTCATTTAATTCAGTGGTCTGACTTATTATTTGAGGAATGTGCTCATGTTGTTTCTTTTTTTATTTAAAAGGCATTTTATTTCCTGGTATCATTATTGTCTCTGCAAACTGATTGAAAAATATCAACCCAACATGTTTAACTCACGTTAGTTTTTGAAACTAATTGGTGTTAAAGGAGCAGCATGTAGAATTTAGTGGCATCTTGGCAGAAATGGAATATAATATTCATAAATATGTTTTAATCAGTGTATAATCCCATGAAAATAGGAACTGTTGTGTTTTCATTACTTCACAATGAAGCTTTTATACCTACATAGAGAGTGGGTCCCCTTCTAAGGAGGTCACCATGTTGCACCGCCATGTTTCTACAGTAGCCCAGAATGGACAAATGAAATTGGCTCTAGAGAGGGCCTCGCACATTTTTCATGTGTTTTGCAGCCACTGTAGATTCTCCTACACACTGGTCCTTCGAGGTACTAGCTGCATCTGTTCTCCTGAGCAAGATCATGGCAAGATCTCGATGGAGTCAATGAAAGTTAAATGACTCAAATGCTACAATTCTACATTTGAGTGAAGACTGAAATTTCACATATCACAACTATGTGATGGATTGCCACATTTTGTACAGACATTTGTCATTCCTAGGAGATGAAGTCTAAAACTTTAGTAGACTTTCTTACCAGCAGATAAAAAAAAATCCATTATTATCTATTTTCATACAAAATTTAATACAGACATTCAAAGTTCCTACATGAAGTATCCTACAGACTTTGGCGATCCCCTGATTTCCTGCAGTGTTTTCACATTCTTCTGCTGACAGCAGAATGTTTCTCTGTGCCCACCTTAAACCTGAGTTAAAGGGGCGCACCCATGAGCAGGATTTGTGACATCACAAGTAGTTTGGGGCCAATCAAGGGAAACTTGAAGCCTCTTTTGCACATACACTGAAAATGGACTTTACTGTGAAGTCGTGTCCAGCAGTTCAACTTTTAAAATGAAAAATACAGAACATATTCTGGATTTTTTAAAGGTGAAGGAGTAGATGCAATTTATATCATTTTTTATCATTTTTAATGAAGTCATGAGTATTTTTGTCTTACGTTTGTAAGTTGTATGTTTTCACTTTTGATAAGCAGTTCCTCTATGCCTCCAGTCTAAACTAGGCTAAAGATGTCCTGGATCTATAGGATTTCTGTACTGGACAACAGAAATAAAACTGATATTGATCCTCTTATCTGACTCTGAGTAAGACAGCAAAATCCATCCAACCGCAGCAGACTAGGACTTTTAACTGACAAGCCTGAATGCTGCTTAGTTCAGGGTGGTTTGGTAACGTCATAATTGAATTCTCATCTAAACTGTTTTTGAATACTGAGCATGCCTCGTAAAAGTCAACTCTCTTTTACCTTTTCTGAAATATTCTGTAACATACCGGCAGGTAAAACTAGTCAAGTGGAATCTGACATCCCTGAGATTGTGGGTGAATGTACTTGCCACACACACACACACACCACAGACGTCATCAGTTGAAGTATAAGTGGCTGATCCACAGAGACATCCAGATGTTTCTAATATCTAATGTAGACAGATCAATCTCTGCATCTATATTCCATAACCGCACACCTCAGCCCCTCTGTCTTCTTGAAGCCCGTAAATCCTTTCGACCCGCAACTGCCACTCAGGTTTAGAGCGAGAGCAGGCAAATATTCGTTTATAAATCTTTTATCATTTCTTCTCAGCAGATATACTGGCAGTTCAGAAGCAGATCGCCTAATCCTGCCTCTGCTTGAAAGTTTGGAGTTGGCATGATTTCGGTCCACAGTTTACTGAATATGTGTGTGTGTGTGTGTGTGTGTGTGTGTGTGTGTGTGTGTGTGTGTGTGTGTGTGTGTGTGACATGACAAAAGAGCCTGAGAATAGGCCACTGTATCTATGGGATCATACTGTATGAGCCATAAAGCCCGGCTAATACATAAATCCTGCCGATATTAAGTACTACACTGTGCTGTTGAGAGAGGACCAGCTCAGCTCATATTTATCTTTACATAGACAAATACAGTGTTAGCTGCACTATATTGACCAAATACCCTCTGGGTTTGGTTTGGATATGAAATAATAAAACTGGAAACACTGCACTGCACTGCAAGTGTATAAAAAGGCTGTTTTTCTATTGTTCTTTTAATTAACTTTTGAGTCTCTTATAATATAAAATGACAATGATGTCTTTATTAAGATGTTGGGGACTTATTTTTAGGTCTCCAAGTTCTCTGCAGTTCCAAGCAATTAGTTGTCAAGCTGTCACTTGAATTAGGGTACACTTTTAGAAGAGATGTATTGAAAATGTTGACACTTTTACTGTGTGGTACTATTATTATTTTTCAAATGTTGAGTCAATTCATATCAAATTGTTGGATAAAGTGCACTGATTTACACGCAGTGTGTGTATATTCAAAATGAAAACAGTGTGTGTGTGTTTTCTCTTTCCATCCAACACAGGATGTGACATACTGGTCTGCTGAACATATTATGGGTGTGTCTGTGTGACAGTTATTCAATACATCCTCTAATGCTAACATAGCTGTCAGACTTGTCACGTGACTTTCAAAACAGTCTACCTGTGGTGTCAGGTTGCTTGATGAGGTAGAAGAAAAAATAATTCATAATTTATAAATTTTATTTGTCTTCAATCATCTTGAATGTGTTAAACAGTGACACATTGGGTGCCCTGGTGGCACTAATGATTAAGTCAAGTCAAATTTATTATAGAGCACATTTACAAGCTTTACAAAATACAGTTTAATGATTAAAACAAAACAAAATAAAGAGATAAATAACTGTAATAGACAAAGTTAACAAAAAACTAAGGGATTTTATAAAGGTGCATCTTTAGCTGAGATTTAAAAGTGGTGATAGGTGGAAAGGATCTGACACTGTTTCACAGTCAGGGAACAGCGATGGCAAAATCTTGGGTACCTTTTAATTTGAAATTTAAAATGTGGAACAGAGAGAACTAACTGATCAGAGGATCTGAGGGTCTGGGTGTAGAATGTAGACTGAGGAGACCAGAGATATAGGCTGGTGCAGAACCATTCAGAGCTTTCAAAAGAAATAAAAGATTCCTAAAATCAATTCTGTTTTTCACTGGTAACCGGAGGAGGGAGGCCAGTACAGGGATAATGTGGTCTCTTTCTTTTTGGTGCCATTTTGAACCACTTACAGACGAGACAGGGAGGACTGACTGACTCCCACATGAAGGGTAGTAGTCAAGGCGCGAAATGAGAAAAGCATGTAAAACTGTCTCCAGATCGCCAAAAGAAAAGGTTTTATTTTTGCTATGAACCTCATGTAAAAAGCTACTGCTAAACTACTGCAAATTTATTTGTTTTTCAAAAGTTAATGCAGGGTCAAATGCAGATTGAGGCACATGCCACAGAACCACAATATCTGTAAATTCGATTCCCATCCAGAGGACCTTTGTTGCATATCATACCCCCCCCTCTCTCTCCCCACATTTCCTCTCTATATCTCTACTACCACTATCAAATAAAGGCTAAAATATCAATACATAAATATCAATACATTTAGTGGTCCGGTCCCTGGCTCCTCCAGTGTCCTCAGGCAAGATACTGAACCCAAAATTGCTTCCAGTGAGTGTGTGTGAAAGGGTGAGTTAGCATTAGAAACATTGTAAAGCACTTTGCGTTACGCTTCCTGACACAGGTGTTTACGAGCTTTAACAATATCCTTTATGAGAGTGGGTGTATTTTAGTTTTTAAGAGCATCATAATGATGGTTCCAAATTGATTATACAGAGATGATGATGATGTTTTAACTGTATTTTTGCAGCTAAAATATGTCAAACTACAATAAATATACACATCTCACATGATTGCATAGCAACAGAACTGATGCTGGGAAATGTGGTCAACATACTCATGAATGAATAGGTTTACATGTGTGGTAGCATACTAGTTTTCAGTCTCATCCTGGTAGTGATCATATTCAGGATGTGATATTTATATGGGACCAAGATTTGCTTATTCTGGTTTTCTGATCATCTGTATGCAGATGTAGGTGACCTAATAAACCTAATATCTTTTGGTTGTGGACAGTTGGTCGGCACAAAAGAGGACATCACCTTGGGCTTACGGAAACAGTGATTGACCGTTTTTGGACATTTAATGGACCAACTGGACTAATCAAGAAAATAATTGACAGATTAATTGATAATGAAAATAATCATTAGTTGCAGCCCTACTGGTCAGTCTCATAAATGGTACCAATCCTTACCACACTTGTTCAACACATCATTGGCCTTTCTTCTCTGCTTATTTAGTGTCTTGTCTTCCCTCACAAATCTACCTTCTCTCACTTGTACAGATGCAGTTTTAGGTCTTTGTAAGTTGAATTTTGCTAGACTGGAAGAGTGGCTCTTGTCGCTGTAAATTTTGTCACACATATTATTCAAGACCGCCAGGGTTCATTTATGTCTGCATTGTCTGCTCATGTAAGTTCAAACCTGTACAGAAAATCTGTAATAGATTCATCAGATTTGTAGGATACAAAAATTTGTTTTCAGTTTTTGGACTTTTTCTATAATCTTTGGTTTTTGCTGAAATATTGGATCATTTGAAAATTTATTGAAATGAAAGCATGTGAGAAGTTTAGAGGGAAAAAATCACTATTGAGTGGAGCTGTTAACAACTCATAGACATGTGAAGTGTTTTTGTAAGATGTCAAAAGCCAAAAAGGTTGGAAACCACTGGCACCTGGCATTAACATGTGTCTCGGGTGATCCGGTCAAACATGGACAGCTTTAAGTACAGGTGTGAATATACCCAAGACACATGTTAATGCCAGGTGTGAACAAACACACTGTCCACTTGTGATGGGATCACCTGAGACGCATGTTAATGCGCGTTATATTATCCATTGTGTCAAATCTTCATCTGAAAAGTAACTAAAGCTGTTAAATAAATGCAGTGCAGGAGAAAGTACAATATTTCCCTCTGAAATGTAGTGGAGTGGAAGTATAAAGTAGTATCAAATGGAAATACTCAGTAAAGTATAGGTACTTCAAAATTGTACTTAAGTCCAGTACTTGAATGCATATATTACAATACTTTCCATGACTGCTTACTGTCCCAAACAGTGCATCAGCATCTCTGGGTAAGAAGTCAGCATCTTCTATACACATATTTACCAGTTTACCAACATTCATATCTCCCACCACTAACAGAGGCGCTTGCTTAATTTCTTAATCTGCTTTCTGTTTCAATTCTGGCCTGCGAATTTACTCTCTTTCACTATCTTACATTTACCTTCACCTTATGACTACAACATTGCCCCTGCACTCAGCAGAGACACAGACCTTCATGATCTTTGTCCAAGTGCTTGTCTTAATAAACCTTGAGAATGAACAGATCACACCTCTATTTTTCCACATGAATATCACTCTATTAAATCAATTCTTCAATAGATTCATACAACTTTTTTCACATTTCACCTAAGCAGTAGTCAGCGGTGTTGTGCTATCAACTTGAGGGCATGTGCCCCCTCAAATATTTGACATTGGATAGCTTTAGAAAATTTTAAATTCTATTTTCAGTATTTTTAAGAGGCCTTAATAATATAGACCAGATTTCCTTTCCTGTGTTTCAACAGATCACGGTTAAACATGGACAAGCTGTTTAACCAGCTGCAGAAGAGGAATATGAATATCAACTCTGTCTACATCACAGGAATCATCCAAGTTCACTAACAGCATGCAAATGATCAGGTAAATAATTATTTATCATTGGCTGAGAAAATGCTTATTATGAGAAACCATACATGTTGTGTTTTGGATCATGGCTCCTTCATTCTCTGCATGGGGAACACAGTAGCAGCAGCCCACAAAGAGACAGAGGACACCAGGACAAGGAGAACAACACTGGTTGGCTACAGAGATGAGTTGTAATTCTGTTTACACGACACTCAATTAGGTGTTTTTACTTATTTTATTATTTATTAATGTGTAAAGATGCATGAAATTACCCTCCTCTATGTTTCACTGTCTGCCTGCTTCAATTCCTGTGTAATAATGAGTTGTTTTTTTTATTCTGCCATGTGATAGGTGTGATAGGAGCTCAAGACTTGCAGTGGTGCACTGAGTCTGTTCCAGTTTTTCATGGAGAACCTTCAGGGCATGTTCACTGAGACTGTGTTCTGTCTTCTCAAGATTCTCATCACCGCACCCATGACAATAGAAGAATCAGAGAGGTGCTTCTATACTTTAAAGAGGATCAACACCATGACACGGGATCACCTGAATGCTCTGGTTATGCTCTCTATGTAGAAGAAAACTATCAGAAACATTGCTGACTTCAATAATAGGCTTATTGAGAGGTTTGCCACTCAGAAGGACAGATGGGCAAAATTCTTGTACAAATAAGATGTCAGACACAGACATCGTCCTTATTTCCTAGAAACATTAAGTAAATCTATATAATTTGATGTTATTGTATGTAGGCCACTTTCCACTCTGTTCTGATGGTGTTGCCTATTTACTATTAACAGCCCACAGCTGCGCACCTTCGCCACAAGGGGGCACATAACAGTCAACAGCCTCTCCGACAGATGTTGTGTGTAAAAAATAAATACTGTACTTTCTCAAATAGTGGCCGGGACCTTTATTTATCTCAACTGCAGAGTGTACCAGGCCTTTATTGGAAGCAGGCTTATATAAGAGAGAGGCCTTTATTTCTAACTCCCTCTGTTTGGTAAGTATTTGCTCATATTCTAGTACGAAGCCTCCGTGTTTTCTTATCTACTTCCATTCGTGCTGTTCAGTGTGGTACTTCAAATGTAGCGACTGCCATTTTGTGGCACCTGTATGTTACTACAAACCACTTCAAATATCAAGATGAAGAAGAATATAAAGTATGACATGTCTGTCAAAGCAACAGGACCTCCGGAAGCCATGGATCATGAGGAGTACCTCAAGTTTTTAATACTGGCTTAATTAATTACTAACTATTTCACAGAGCACTGGTGTCCTGCAGTTTGTGTTAAATTGTACTAGGATGGATAATGAAAGTGACTGAATATGGCACAGCCCCACCTAGAATATTTTTTAGCAGCGGCCACTGATTTTAATTATGAATACTGCTGAGTTACTGATAATTATTGATTATACCATGGTCTGGGTGAATACTCTTTTCTGATTGGCTGGCAGGTGTGTGTTAAAACCATTTGATACACGCGTAGTTCGACTCAAGTTTAATCACTGTTCAGAATTCATCTGCTACCGAACTTGTAACCATAGCAACATTAAAGAGCACAGCTGTCAAAGCTTACTCGTGATGTAGTTTTGAAGAATCGGACGCAGCGGAGGAAAAAGAATTGGAGAAGAAAGAAAGAAACAAAATGAAAATGGCACAAGGGACTGATACCTGAAGAGCTTAAAATGATAGAGGATGAGAAGGATGTGATTAATACAAAAAAGGAAACAGCATGGGCAGTTAATATACTGAGAAAACAAAGGAACACTGATTTGGAGACACACTCTGCGGTTAAGCTTAATGACACATTATGTGAATTTTACACCTCAGTTCAGGCTGGCAGTGAGTGCAAGGCAAGTTGTCATGACAATGGTAAGCACTCATAACCTTTTTGAGTGCAAAACTTTCAACAAATATTTGTAAATGCTTTTATTTGGCATTGTTGGCAAATGACCATATCCTGCAGGATAATCAACTTGTAGGTGTGCATTTAACAGTTTTAAGGCACTTCATGGAAGCAAACCTTTGTATTTTGCAGTGTGCCAATGTGTCAATCAATGTGCTTTGGAATAATTATCATTATTAATAATTTTTCATTGTGTCCTTAAATGCAATTCAAAATCGTGTTTAAAAAGACATTAAAACTTTACTTTGTTACTGATGCAATTCTAATTATATTGTATCTTTCAATTCATACATCCACATTTGCAGTTTCCTTTAAAGACCATTGTCCAATTCAATGTCAAGTCATATTAAATGTTTTTTTTTTTTTTTTTTTTTTAAGTTTTGATTTGGCAATTACTTTTTATCTCCCAAAGTCAAATGATCCTTCTGACATCCTTTGGACTTGAATTTCTGGCAGAGCTGCCTGTTCAGCATCCAGTTAATGTATTTTTACTGCTGATGATGTGACAATAGTGTAGCTTTTAGTAAAAAAAATGTAATTAAACTGTGCCCTCAAATTTCAAAGTGCAATCCAGCTGCAAAATGTGATAATCATTATACCCCTACAGGTTTAAAATTAAAAATTACTGAGTGCCATTAGCGGCTTGTTAGAGGCAATTAACAATCCACTACAGTGGATGAGTTAAACCTGGTTGATTTTCAGATCTGAAGTAAAAGAGAGAAGGGTGAAAATAAGAAATGTGACCTCCTGGGTTTTAATGAGGGAATACACAGTATGTGACTTTGTCCTTGACAGATAAGCATATCAGATTCTTCCAGTGGCACATGTAGAGATAAAAAAAAAAAAAAAGAGATCCGAAATTTTATAAAGTTGCACACAATGTGAGTCATGAAGCAATCACTTGCACATACCTTCATTTTACTTAATTCACTTCATTTTACAACCTCTCCACAAATCAGATAACTTCTGGATCATCAATAAGCCTGCAGGAGATATTTATTTGGTACAAAAATTGGGGGGCAAGAACAAACACGGATGCAACCATTCTGTCAAAAACATTCTGCTATTTGAACCTATTCACCAGGGAGGATTCCAGCATGGAGAATAAACTGCTGAATTAAGAGAAACATTCTCAGAAGGTGGCTCACAGTCATGGAGTAGTTCATGGAGAAGGCCTTAGAGAATACAAATGACACCAAGAAGAACTTGACACATGACAACACGAAGAAGACTCCAGTGATGACAAATTAAATTACTTCCCCTTGTGAAGCAATATGATTGGAAGATGGAGAGTCAAAAGCTATGAGCTGTGTGTGAAAGATGTCTACAAAGAGCACAAGGACACAGCTGAGAGAAGCAAGAAGCTGAGATAAGAGAAGCAAATCCTTTGCCTCAGGTCAGTCTCTGCTGTCAGAAGGAGAATGAGAGGATCAGAGCAACAAGGACACAGAATGAGAGCAAGGTTTGAAAAAGAGGTTAAGGCAGAGTGGGCCACCAAGTTAAAGAGAGGTGGCAAAAGAAGATGAGACAGTTTTAAGACAAAGTGAAAGAAAAGGAGAGTGAGATCCTCAGGGTCATCCAAAGGAGGGAAAGCTCTGCTGAGTGTAAAAGCAGAAATAGCTGATCCAGAGCAAGAAACCTATTGTCACACTCTTGATGAGACCTCCAGTGAGGAGATGGCTCAAAGGTGAGTTTGGCAAGCACATACATTGGAAAAAGAAAAGCACAAGCTGGACCATAGATTGTACTGTATATAAAGATAGAAGTAGCAAGGTGTGATGTCACCAGTTGGTTTCATTGGAACCAGTTAGAAGCCCAGAGTCACAGCTTATGGTCAATGCCATCTTTTCTGTTTGAAGCCAGGACCTTCAAATATTGAGTGCAGGGTGTCTCCTTTCATACTATGGAAACATGCCCCACTACCTTGGACCGAAGCTAACATTAGTTTACTGGGAACACGAAGCAGTGTACCATTGGGCTAATGTTAGTGACTTAAGGGCAGGAAACAGGGATGGTATCATAATCAGGTAACTTTAATCTTAGTGCGATTCCTAGAGCAGCAAGTGAGCCAACTGTCAAACAACACCAATGCAGCAGACATCAAAACTACTTTAAGTCTTTGAATCTTATTAACATAGCAGCTATTATTAACCAGCTCACTTACTAGAGGACAACTGAGACCATAATGTCTTGCTGATTTCTTTTTAGTTAGTATTTCTAAAAAGAAGTTGAAGAAATTTGAATGGGAGTCAGTTGGAGTCAAGGAATCATTGGAGCCATCATCTAGTGACTGTCGGTAGTCTTGAATGTCTCAGGCTGTAGTAGTTGCCACTTGAGCTAGAGGCCACATCGTCAGAAAAAAGGGGTTTGTACAGAATACAAAGAAAACAGGAATCTGAGGAATCAGAGATCTTCTCGATTGAGCACACAAACCTACCTCAGCTAAACTTCACCTGTTTACCTTTCAGATTACCTCAATAGATGAAATATCTCAATTTAGATGAGGATGCAGAGAAGGAAAAGACTCCCTTTAGTCTTGAGCCACAAGCAAGAAAAGAAATGTGACAATAAGATTCAAAGCTGCTTTTGCTTCTCAGGCCGGAAGGAAAGAGAAGAAGAAGGAGGCGGGGGATCTCTTGGGAAGAAGTAAAAGAGTAAGAAGCCAAGGTCAAAACCCATCCACCCCTGCTGTCCTTCATCTCCCACTCCCTCTCTCTCATGGGCAGTATGGTGGCTCAGTGATCAACACTATGGCCTCACTGAAAGAAGGTCCTGGTTTCCAATCTGGCTGAGACCTTCTCTCTGTGTGGAGTTTGCATATCGCTCACTGCCTCTGCATGGATTTCCCCAGTGTCCTCCCACACTCCAAAGACAAAGAAGTTGAATAAGAAATCCTCGTAAAAACTGTAAATAGACCAATAAAGCCAAATAAACAACTTAATCATATCCACCATTGTCTCTGTTTCAGAATTCAGTTTTTACTTGTGGATGTTGGAATTGGACAAAGTCACTGCTATGTTTACACTCATCTAAACACACATTGATGGCTTGATCCCAGCAGATGTGTCTGTCACATTCTGGCTCCAATGCAGCCATTGGAGCTGATTGCAACCACTCTAGTCAATGCTTGTGATGCCATCAGCATCCCAGAAGTGTCCCTGAAATGTCCCAGAGGCATCCCATACGCGCCCAGTCTATTTTTGACGGAAGCCACGTCAAAGCCATGTCAAGCTGCACAGAGCAGATCAAGCTGGGCAAGAAGTCAGACACAGAAACAGCAGAGTGTTTGTTCACTTTTCAAAATAAAACATCCCATGCAGACACTTGATCATATATCAGCAATAAACAGAATTAAAACAAACAAATAAAGAAACCATTTATCTACATATTCTATTTACCCATAGTAGAAGCACAAAAATCAAGGAAAATGACCAAATCAACAAAATCTGAGCAAGTCAACAAAATCGGGCAGTTTAGTTGTGTTGCTAGTGCAGTAATTATGATAGCATAAAGGCACTCATTCAGCTTTTACCAGGCTGCTGTAATTACTATAGTAGCAGTGCAACTGAATTTAAAAGGTGGATGGCTTGACCGCAGTCAAAACGCTCTGCTTCTGAATTGCTCCAAGTGGTGTTGGGGGCCATGTGGTGGACAGAAGAAAACCATGTCCATGCACCTTTTAGGATCCTGGCATTAGTAACACTCTTTGGAGCAGTACATTTTTGATGGATAAAGAGAAAAAAAACTAGAAAAGGTAGGATTTTCTGAAGAAAAAATTGGGTGTGCTCATTTTAGTTGAAAGACAGCATTTCAATGTGAGACTGTCCTCCCAAATGTAAAATGTAAAATATATTTATGTTCAAATGACAGAGGCCCTTTAGTAGATGTAGTAATTATGACAGGAGCAAAGGAGGAAATCAAGTGAGATTATCATAGAGACAAAACAAAACAGCAAATTTAAACATAAGAAATTGTTATTTGTTTCCAGTTTCCAACATTGTTTTTTCAAAATCATGACCACAATTGTCTCCTCACCTTAACCGCATGGTTATTATTGTAACCATGATGACAGGTGACTAACCTTAACAAAGTACCTATTTTAATCCAAACCATGATCTTTTCCTAAACCTTAACCAGGCACAGACAAATTATGTCATCTCACCAATAACTGCTGAAAATGACATCAGATAAGAAAGCACTATGTATTGTTTTGGATTACATGGTCAAGCAATGTATTTTTCCCTTTAATTTGGAGGACTTATTGTTGAATGCAGCTTTAAAAGTCCCTAATCAGCCAGTTCCGATTTTAAGGCCAGTGAATTGGTAAAGGGCAGTTGTAGCGGTAACTTTATCAACCAGAAAGCATATTGGCCTGAGTGTGAGTCAAACCCCCAGGTCTTTTAGTTAAGCGGCAGCAGTTGAGCTGAGCAACAATATTTAAATAATAGAACATGTATTTGCTTTGAAAAGTCTAAAAGAAGGCAGAAAAAGAGCAGCAGCTTCATGTGAAATGCTACAGTGTACAATCATTTTGCTTTCTTTGAACTCAGGATGGCACTAAAGAACCGGTCAAGGAACAACTCACTTTAAAAAGGAATGAATGTACAGCACTCTAATCAACCAGTGGTATGGCAATGGAGAGTGCTGCTCCCTCTGCAATATTGCCACTGCAAGTCGGTAACATATCCTGTCAAGATGCAAGACTTCACTGTCTGAAGGATTCTATGGATGGGGACGTGACCAGTTACTGAAGAAACTGGGCAAGATACTAGGTGGACCTTTACAAACAAATTCTCTTGTCCATTTGTCTTCAATATGGAGATTCTTCACCCCTAGCAAAGGGTGGAAAATTTGGGTTGACTTTAGTAGGGCCCATCAATTCCCCAGGAGATCACCATTGCATCTCTTTGCCCAGACATAGTAGTGGCCATGGCCATGAAGACTGCCCTCCACATCTAGCTAAACGTCCCAGAGAAGGAAGTAGAGGCTGCCTACAAATGGAACTGGCAAGTGAGTGCAAGGAATATTTTTTAAAGATCACATGGTTCTTTAGAACCATTTTGGTCAAGAGGCTTGGGAATTTGAGCTCAATCGCATCTGGTCTAAATGCTATCTGATACCCTCTAATGATCCCTCATGAGGACCATCATTACAAAGGTTTTCAATATCCAAAGTGGCCATAGAATCAATAGACTGCAAAGCACCAAGTGTGGCATTTATTGTCTTCTATACAGACACCATGAGACACCAACACCAATTTACATGTAAAGCAACTAGCTGCCTTATATACCCTCTCGGCTGTAGGTAATTAGGCAGATCAGACCACTTAGAGGAGACCACAACCATATGAAATAATATTTACATAACATCATACAAAAACAGAATACAAAAAATACATATTTAAATAAATACAAAATCCTATGAATAAGCCAATAACACATACATGCAAATCAAGGTTTCTTTTTTACACAGACAGGATGGCCAGTCCCCCTTTGCTACCTCAACCACCTTCCGGAGCTTCCACAGCACAGAAAATAACAAATGTTTCATGAACTAAATAAAGAATCCTAATCACTATGTGTGTGACTATCACTTAACCTACTGTTCTTTGTCAGTCATCCACATAAATCCTAATGAACCATTTAAGGTAATGGAACCCTTGGTCTCCATTACAGTAATCTAGTGTATGAAGTTGATAAATAGGCCTGAGGGTGGTACTAAATGAATGCCCAGTACTAAAGTAGAGTTTGGGGAGTAAAACCCATTATGTTTAGGAAGAGTACATTCTTATAAACAAGACATCCTTTAGGCTTACCTTGTAGAACAGGTGGCTGAGTTTACCATTTTAGGTACACATGATGTTTTCATCATGTGTAACATCCACTGTTTGGTTTCATGTGTGTAAGATGTCACTTGCCTGAGTTAATAAGACTATAAATATATGATATTAAATAAAGGCCAGCTTCCAGGCTGTTTGACAGGCAACAAGGTAACTGCATGTCAACAAGGAAGCATAGCCTGCTGTTTAACAATGTCATGTCAGCTTGACATGTGAATTAAAAACAGAAAGCAGTTCATTGAAAATGAAATACTGGTTGATTGCTGATTGCCTCCTTTATTGTAGACCGTTTGTTGCTTAGAGCAAATAATCCATTTGTTGTGATGAATTGGGTCTATAAATAAATAAATGATAATAACATACTACATACTAACTGAATCACTGTCTCAATTTAGTCTTAGGTATGGGGTATCCAAACAGAAAACTCATTGTTGGACTGATCATAGTGCATGTTTTACAGGTCATTAGAGAACTCAACTCCAAATTATAACTAATCAAGTTTATTTGTATAACACAATATTATACAAAAGATATTCAAATTGCTTTACATAGTGATAGAACAGTAGAAAATCACTATCCTGTTAGATTTTTGTTTCACTGTTTCGCTAAAGCATGTAATTAGGGTTATGATTAGGGTTAGTAATTAATTCTGTGGTAGTGTTGTGTAAGCATTAACCTTGGAGCATCTTAAATAACATATTTGCTGTTTTTATTCTGACAGTAGCTTTATAGTGCCAGAGTCAAGTTCAATCGTACACAAGAATATAAATTTAGATAAAAATCTAACATCTAACTAATTGCCAAAAAGGACATAATAACATAAGATATACAGTATAAGATAAGTAGAAAAAAACTCAAAATAAACAATATAAAACAAATTGGTTCTAGGAAAAAGAATGGTCCCCATATGCTATCCCCAGTAATGCTCATACTACTTCACTGTAAAAGGTGGAGGACGCACTGTATGTGGTGATAGTTGCAACTTGTCTAAAGCTGGCAGACACTGTGCATTTTTATTAACTTGTGCATTTTGTTAACTCAAGCTACATGTCTTAATTGGCTTTTCTGCTTAGGTTGATTGTCCTGATTGGTAGCACCTATCCTGCTCAATAAAAATGCTAGCTGGGTGACTACTCTATTTTGTCCTGAAGAAGGCAGTTTGTCAAAAAAACTGGACTTCACCTGTTAAAATAAAGTCATCGTAGTTATGAGTGTGCAGCTTTTCCACTTTTTTATGTCACTTTCACTAGAATGTGAGAGTGAGCGTGTGTGTTTCCCTCATTTTTTTATTGGATAAATCCTATAGACATATAACGTAGATATTACTAATGAATAGGGGTGTGTATCGCTTCCTCTATGACAATACAGTATGTATCTAGATACATCACATCATCCACAGTCTGATACAAAAATGATACACATTTGTAACTTCATCATATATTGTGATACAAAGGCAATTTGATATGATTCGATTCAGCTGTGATATGGGAATTTATATGTTTACCTTTTTTAATAAGTGTGACCAAAATAAACAATAAATTATCTTATTTCAAATACCAAATCATACATACTCCAGGAAAGTATGTCTTCTGTCACACCACCAGGGGTAACTGGATAACTTTTTAGCCACTAACATGCTTCTGACTGTGCATTGTTTACCTCATCTCTGGGTCAGTATCATTGTCTGAATAATGGTGTATGAATGTCCTTGTAAATTAAACAGCTTGTGGCTTCAGTAATAGTTCTGCCTTCAAAGGGAGAAGTTGGGGGCAAGCTGGAAGTAGCATTAGCTGCTAACGCTCGTGTTTCTTGCCTCGTGTTGATTTTCGGTAACTTTTCAGTCTGTCAGTGTACAGATAATTTTCATAAATTAGTAGCCGGATGCAAGGTTCCCCAGCATGTTTTATGATATGGCTGCGTGTTTTGAAGTCTGCAAATGTAAACATGAGGCAGCATGAACACATTGGTACCAACATTTCTTACAGTGTGGGAATGTAGTGGATGGTTTGAAACAGGTGTGTTGGGAAATGTAGTGAGCCAGCAAGATACTCTGTATATATATATATATATATATATATATATATATATATATATATATACACACACAATTATATATACAATTCAAAAACTCCTTATTTACCTTGTTGTAATGGACCTTTATGCAGCCCCTTGTTTCAGCTTCTGCCCAAAACAGGCCGTTTTAACTCCTGTCTCTTTAAGGTACCCCTCCTGATGAGATCACTCTGTTCTGATTTGCCGGCCAAGGGACAGCCTTATCAGTCATGTTAAGTTACCGCCGATGAAAACCCAAGAAAGTTTTTAATGACTGACATTTATTGTGAAGAATTTACAAGAAATTAAATGTGTAAACTACTTATTTTTATTTGCATTTTATTTTACTTTGCCCTGCTGTATAATGAAAAAACACTGACATAAGTCATGGCTCGGCACAAATCCCCCAAATCAATAGAAAAATGCCACATTGTTATTCACACTGTGTGTGGAGCTGATGACCATATAAAGAAATCCATCTTGAGCCAATGTCGGCTTGGGTTGAAAGTAGAAAAAAAATGTTGGAAACTGAGTCTTCAGAAGCTGGTGCTTTTTGCTCACAGGGATTACTTCTTCATACATTTGCCTCATTATTTGACTTTGGCCATGTTTAATATGAACATCCCACATGTAACATTATACAAATATGACTGAAAATAAGGAAAAGCACATTAGGTCCCCTTTAAAAGATTTAGTCTCACCAGATTTCTTATGATGACTTCAGTTACGGTGTACTGCAATAAGAAAATGGACTGGAATTGTTTCAAGTTTCCAAAGTAAAACTGTCAATTTTAAGGTGGAAACCTGTGTGTATACCTTCATCTTCTCCAGTCCACTTCCTTATTCTATGATGTTAAGAAGAACTGACATTAATTTTGTGTGTGTAAATCTTATGATTGCACTGCAGCCAGAACATTTGATCTCTCTACTATTGGAAGGAGAGGAAAGTGGATTCAAACAGGAACAGAAAGTCTAACTCAAATGCTTTGTGTTCATATCTGATATGTTCATGTCTATACAGGAAGAAAAATCACAATCCCATGTGGCTTACATTGCCGCAATATAGGAAATAATCTGCATGGATCTAAATGCGTTCTTACTCAACATTTATGTACTATGAAACAATCCTTTGAACTGATGTAACTTAAACTCTGCTAGTTGAAACATGAAAATCAGCTTAAGATCATAATCGTCCGATTTAAGAATAACATGTCAATGAAACACTGAACAGTTATGACAATTTAGGACCCAAGGGATGAAATATTTTGACATCTTACTGCATATGTGCAGCACTGCACTATCTGATAACATGTTACCTATCAGGCCATAACTCTGCTGTCCCATCTGGGCCACATTAGCAGGTTTGGCCCACTTTTGGCTGTAAATGAGGTGAAAATTGAAACCTAGAGGCGGACTGGAGGGGTTTGGTCATAGCTGTGCATCTCAAATGTCTCACACCCAGTGACAAGTTGATTGTTTGGGTTTTAATCAAAAAAGCTTTTAAATGATTTTTATCTCAGCGGCTGGGATTATAACTACCCACTCAAGCACATTAAAAAGATACAGCTGTTCTAACTCGCAGGACTTGTTTTTCCTCTTGTTAAATGTGTGTGAGAAAGACATGCAGAGACAAAGCGTGAGATAATGAAAGACACATGACAACAGAAAGAGAAACAGAATGATATGCAGAGACCTCTCTCTATTAATACAATGTACAGTACAGTTTGCTCTTAACACCTACTGAGCTACCACTTTCAGCCCCATTGAACTGCTTGTACAGCCTGTTCTGAACAAGTGGTCATTATGTTGGTGGGTTTTATAACGTTAAGCCTTGCATGACTTATCACCCAAAGGTATGAAAGATTATACTGTTTATTTAGCTAAGGTTTTTGTAAAAGAAGTGATAAATGGCTCTTTGTAAACATTACTGGACTCCATCAGTGTTAATTTACATGTGGGAATCTTCTGTTTATATCTGCATTATTCTTGTACTGACAATATAATTCAGTGTATAATGCAGTGTCTGAATTATGGGGAGTGGGGGAGGGGGTGGGGGTGGTGTGGCTCAGATACCTGAGCTCCCCCAGAAAGTCTAAAAATTCAAGTTTTTGGGGTCTCAAAAAACTGATAACAAAAAATAACAATTAACATTTCATTTAAATGCATGTGGGCTTCAATGGAAGTAATGGGGGTTAGGGTACACAGTCATTCAAAAGTTGATGTGAAGCTTATATGAGGCTTCATCAGTCTGAGTTAGTCATATCAAGTGGATATCTGACACATTTACAGTCTTTTTAGTGTCAAATTCCCTCTTTCTGTTTCCTCAGACAGTGTTTCCCTGTGGAGGAAATATAGTAACAAAAAGAGGGACTTTGACACTAGAAAGACTGTAATGTTGAAAGACTTGATTTGACTCATTTGGCCGCTGAAACTTCATATTAGCTTGAGATAAACTTTTAAATACATTTTTGCACAGAAGGAGGACTGTGGGTTTTGTCCTCCATCACTTCCATTGTACGTGCATTATGAAAGGGATCTTCTAGTGGTCAGTATGAACAGAAGGAATGATTACAGCAAGAAAAACAGGTTTCAGTGTTCATTTGGGCTCCCTGAATATTGTTTTAAGACAGACCTGAAAAAATTTGAAACCTGTCCTTTAAAGCTGAGTGTCCCCTCTGTCTATCAGCATGCAGTGAAAACTTTGCCGTCCTTCCTGATAACACAGCTTGGTGAAGCAACTTTGAAAAAGAATGGAAGTAGAAAACTCTCTCCCATAGCCATTTTTCCTCAGAGTGACAAATCAGTCATAGTAACAGGCCCAAGTGTCTCACTATGTAGTGAATTGTTTTTTTCTCTTTGTAATATTTGGTATCAGAGGCAGTGATAGCTTAATAAAATTCTCTCTCGCCTTGCCCCAGAGCATGCAAAAAGCAACAGTCCTCCACATTAAACACACATATCTTGGGAGGACTGTCCTCCTGTTTTTATTGGGAGGACAGTTTCATGAAAAGAGACCCCTCTCCCAAAAGCCACAGTGTATTTGCCACACTGGTATGTTGATTGTAATGTTTTGTGGATGACCAGTGTAAATTTCTATATGCTACATTGCAAACTTAAACAATACTGTAATACAGCATAGAAAGTAGTGTCCAAACGATTGTCCCAAAACAAGATTCTTCTATCATGTATTCTGCAGACTGAAAAGCAAAGAGATTGATCTTTAGACAGGATGTCAGTGGAGGGGGGAGATCTAATTGTTAGTGGCAAACTATTCCTCAATATTGGGCCAACAAATGAAAATGTTTTATCACCTTTAGTTTCTAACTGGGAGCATGGAAGGAAAAGCAGTGATTGATCAGCAGATTTGAGGCGTCTGGAGGTGGAATAGAGGATGAACAGTTCAGAGACGTAACCTAGTGCAAGTCCATGTAGTGCTTTAAAAAAAAAAAAGAATCTTAAAATCAATTTGCTACTTCACTGGTAACCAGCACAGGCTGCAGGCAAGATAGGGCTGACTGACTGATTCCTATATAGAGAGACCTGCAGGAGTTGAGGCGAGAGGAAATAAAAACGTGAACTATAGTCTCCAATCCTTTAACTCTTGACTCTTGACTCCATCAGCCCTTTAAAAAGGGACGATTCGGTATAACTCCCAAAGCCGTAAATTAAAGCAAATATTGCAAAAGTCTGAAAGGTTTTGGCGTTCCACCAAACTAGAAGAATTGTGCTTAACCTGGCAAGAAAATCTTAAAACATATAGGCCCTCTGTAATGCCAGGACCACCTATTACTCATCATTAATTGAGGAAAATAAAAATAGCCTTACGTTTCTTTTCAGCACTTTGGCCAAGCTATTCCACTCTATTGATCCATGTATTCCAATGGCTCTCAGTAGTAATGACTTCATGAACTTCTTTAATGATACAATTCTAACAATTAGAGATAAAATTCAACAGTCTCTGCCCTCAACAGGCACTGATTTATCCACAAATTCAAGAACCCTAGAAGCAGCCATGAAACCTGAAATACATTTGGACTGTTTTTCTCTAATTAACCTTCCTGAACTAACTTCAATGATTTCTTCATCCAAACCTTCAACCTGTCTCTTAGACCCCATCCCAACTAAGCTGCTTAAGGAAGTCTTACCCTTAATTAGCACTTCTTTGCTAAATTTGATCAATCTGTCTTTAGTAACAGGCTATGTACCACAGTCCTTTAGAGTAGCTGTAATTAAACCCCTCCTTAAGAAGCCAACTCTGGATTCAGACATCTTAGCCAACTATAGACCCATATATAACATTCCCTTTCTCTCTAAAATCCTTGAGAAAGTAGTCACCAATCAGTTATGTAACTTTCTAGATAACAATAATTTATTTGAGGCTTTCCGGTCAGGATTTAGAATGCATCATAGCACAGAGACAGCATTGGTGAAAATCACAAATGACCTCCTGACTGCATCTGACAAAGGACTTGTCTCTGTACTTGTCTTGTTAGATCTTAGTGCCGCATTTGACATAACTGATCATCAAATCCTGTTACAGAGACTGGAACATTTCATTGGCATTAAAGGTACTGCATTAAGCTGGTTTAAGTCCTAGTTATCAGATCGATTTCAGTTTGTACATGTTAGTGATGAATCTTCCATAAAAGCAAAAGTTCCACATGGAGTTCCACAAGGTTCTGTTCTTGGACCTATACTATTCACTTTGTATATGCTACCTTTAGGGAATATTATTCGGAAACACAATTTTCATTGTTATGCAGATGATACCCAAATATATTTATCAATGAAGCCTGATGAATCCAACTCTAACCTAGATGGCATTACCCTGGCTTCCAGCACCACTGTAAGGAATCTGAGAGTTATCTTTGATCAAGATATGTCCTTTAACTCCCATATAAAACACATTTCAAGGACTGCCTTTTCACTTACATAATATTGCTAAAAATCAGGCACATCCTGGTTCTGCTTTAGGTTTCTTCCTGTTAAAGGGGAGCTTTTCCTTACCGCTGTCACCAAGTGCTGCTCATGGGCGGAATTGTTGGGTCTCTCTCTCTGTAAATTAAAGAGCATGGTCTAGACCTGCTCCATGTAAAAGTGACCTGAGATGACTTTTGTTGTGATTTGGCACTATATAAATAAAACTGAATTGAATTGAATTGAGTTTTATTCTGGTTTAGCTGAAGGATCTGGGAATCGTCAGCACAACAATGGTAGGAGATGTTATATTTTCTTGGATTAACAGGTAAAATCATCAGAGTTTTAACTACTGAAAGTATGGAAACTTGGTCATTGCAATCTAAAAAATGTCAAAGACTATTTGTTGTATGTTATTTACTATGATTAGTTAATTCTGATAAATGTTATGACTAACCATTATGACATGTATTTATTAAAACATGTTGATGTATACAATAATAATCTTTCACATTGTTATCCTTTTATTTGTAATCTTTTGCATGTTTGTGCGCTGCTGCACGTCCACATGTGTAACCACGTAATGCACCCGCTTATGTAGGCACATATTACTATCAATCGAGCAATCAGTTTCTGCTGCCTCAAGACAGCAATGCACCAACAATGCATCTGACCACATGTCATTTTAAGACTAACTGCCTATAGGCACTCAGAAGGGCGCAAGTGCATTTGCTATCTAAAAAATGTGGGCGCTGGACTGGAAAATGCGTTGGTCTTAAACTAACAAGACACTTGCGTTGTGCTGCTTTGATGCTGCTTTGTGCTGTTTGCACCGCTTTGCACCAGGTGTAAGATAGGGCCCTTGGAGTTCATCTTTTTTCCATTACACTGCATTCCTGCTTAACCGCTCAAGTTATGGAGTTAAACCAGGGCTGAGCTTTGATTTTTGCTATTATAACATTGTAAGGGGCAATTGAGTTGAGATTATCAGTGGAAGTGCAATTGAATACTGTGACCACGTCCTATGTGCCCAGATCAGCAAGAGGAGAACTGGCAGTGAGAGGGGTAAGAGACCTGGAATAGTTTCCTTGCAGACTTGGTTTAGGACACTGGCAGTGAAGTGGAAAACATAATGGTCCAATGGTCAGACAAACTGACCTAGTTTATCTGGACACTGTGGACCAGATTGCCAAAAGTTAAAATGAGTATGACAATGTATGTGAGTAGGACCCATTAATTGACTGAAAGAGTCAATTAAATGTAGAAAATCCAGAGCAATAGGTTAGATGACCAGCAAATGTAAATGTTAAAATCACCCCAAATTAAAAGGTTATCAGATTTACTAACCATGAAAGACAAAATTTAGGGGGACTGTATATAGGTGCACAAAGTAGTGGAACTGATTGTTCAGTCTTACCCAGGTGTAATTTAAAACTTTTATATTCATCAGTCGGTATGGGTTTACTGGTAAAGAAACCATTAAAAATAATAGCCAGGACCCCACCATGGCCAGTAAGCCACAGCAAGTTAAAAAAAAATGTATTTTGGAGAATATAACTGAAGGGCTGATTTCACCAGGTCTTTTCCAGGTTTCAGTGAGATATAAATAATCTAATTTATGGGTTAAAATAAGGTCATTTAAAATGAAATGACTTGTTGGGGAGTGATCTGACATTTAAAAGCATCATTTTTGTGAGAGGTGCCGCCTGCACTCTAAAAAGTAATTCAGGGGACCTTTACCCAATTCTTAATTAAATGCATAGTTGCAAGATAAAAATTCAAATTTAATGATTTAGATAAGCTTTTTAAACTGCAAATATTATTTTAATGAGTTGTATTGACATAATAATGTCGGAATCAGATCATCTTCATATAAGTGTGTGTATCTCAACAATTTCTCCATTCAGTGCAGGATTTCAAGTACTGTCCCCCCAGCCACATAACCAGCCTGGACAACATCAGACAGTTCAGACTGTGCATTGTATTAGAGAAGCTGTAGGCTGAACAAATATGACAGAGGACAATTTTAGGTCGAGAGTCAAGGCAGTAGACCCTGGAATTTTTCCCAAATAACAATGTCTGTGGCCCCAGGGAGGCAGTGTGTTGGTGCACTGAAGAAATGTACACTCCTGATTATGGAATCACCGGCTATCAGTGTAGTAGGGGAGGAGAGCAGATGAAGGCCAGCTGCTTGTGATTGGTTAAAGGTATGGGAGCAAAACAAAATAAACATTTTTTTTTTTTTTTAAATCATTGTGATTCTCTCAGCTAATTGGCCACCTGGCCTTTCTTTCTGTTCATGGTCCTAGCTTATACTGAAAGTGAAATGGCCTCTAACAAGAGACTTTCCTCTATGCTGACTACATATATATAAATACATATAAACAGACCAAAAAATGTTTGTTTTATTAAATGCTATTTTATTTCATTTTTGTTGTGCTTGTTGGTTCTTCATACAGATCATTTTACTTGCTAAAAAGGAGTGCAACTAGTAAGCTCAGTTTTTAATACAATGCAAAGTAAACATACAATATTTATCTCTGAAATGTAGTGGACTAGAAGTGTAAAATAGCTTAAGATGGAAACAATAAAGTACAAGTACCTCAAAATTATACTTAAATACAATGGTTGAGTAAATGTAATTAGTTACTTTCCACCACAAAGTCATGGCCTGACCTGCTGATTAGATCGAGCTGTTTTCAGTTCAGTAAATGGATATATAGTTTGTCCACTGAAATATGTAAAAGGCCACTGAAAAGTAATGTAAAAACCAAATGAAGATTGTTCATCTGAGTAAGAATTGAGTCATTTTTTAATTTTAAAGTTAACTGTGATGGACAACCAATTCTAACAACAAATGTATTTGTTTCAACCAATTAAAATATGTTGTTTTAAATGTTGGCCTCAGCCTATAATAAAATACACTCTAGCTAATCAATGAATAAATCCTACATTTTGGGTGATAAGGTGCCAGGTGACACAGTAAAGTATGTTAGAAGATCAACAGTCACAGTTAAATGTGGTAAAAAGGAGTTGTTTAGTTGCTTTAAAACTGCATGGTTACAACATAACAACCAATCCCAACACTTTTATGAGTTTTCACTCACTCAGTTGACAGGTTTTATTTATGAGAGAAGGGTAAGTATAAATAAATAGAACATTGGTTTTCAGAGGAAAAAACTAAGGTCTGAGAGACCAAAGTTTATACACAAAGGATCACCATAATTAATGATGTATGTATAAGATTAGTGATAAGATTAATTATACATGAGCTGTTTTGTGGTTATGGCAACAGGAGTGGTGAATATGTATATATATATATATATATATATATATATATATATATATATATATATATATATATATATATATATATATATATATATATATATATATATATATATATATATATATATATATATATATATATGACACAGCCAGTCATCTTTTCTTTTCTGAATTTCATTTAACACAGTATCCCACTGGGTGTTTGACTTGCATAGAGACGGGCATTATGTGGTATGCTGCCAGCTGATCCTACAGTCTGAATGATGCATTGGTCTGTCAACAGCATTATCTCCTTCATCAGTGTGGTTCACTGCTGCACCACAGGCACTGGGAGATGGAAAGATTCCAGCAGGTCCATTCAAATCTTGCCAAGTGCACTGACAGTCTAACATCAATGAGACCGACGAAGCAAAGTGTTTATTGATAAAAGCTGTGTTCACCTCCAACTTTTTGCCACTGCCACAGTAAAATGCTGCCAAAAGTTATGGGTTTATAGATAGGTTCACTTTTTTTCTGTTGCTTGGGGTGAGGACTGTTTATTCACTGAGATGAATTCTATACAAAGGATTGAAGATTAAGTCCCCATAACACATACCTTCTGGTATGTTGTGAGGGTGATGTGAATCTCACTGCACACAGAATGATGTATGGTAGAAAACTGGAATACTGTTTAATTTTTATTTTTATCATATAACTTTGAATAGTTTTAACATTTTGGGAAATATATGTATTTGCTTGCTTTCCAAGAGTGAGATAAGACAATTGATATCAGGGTCAGTGCATAAAGTGCAGAGCTGGCGTCAGGACTTGGTTAGCTTAGCTTAATACTATATGCAAAAAAAATACGCCTACACACTACACTAAAGCTGACAAATTAACATGTGTGTCTGACTTGCACAGAAGGAAAACAAATGTAATCTGTGGTCTCAGGGGGAGTTATGTTCAGGAACTATTACTTGGTGAACTATTTCTTGGCCGATTCTATTGTGAAGTAACCGCAAGAATGCATTGTATTCGTCAAAGAACATCACTGCTGTTGTCGGCTGGAACTTCATGTTCACAAAGAGTCACTTTTAAACATTTAAAGGAGGAATATTACAAAAAGAAACAGCCAGAATACAGTGCAGGTTTTTAAGGATGCAGTTATAGGTTGAATTCTGGTCTGAGGTTTAGGCCCATGAACTGGCAACCAGTGCTGTAGCTCCTGATGCTGGGCAGAAATTTTATTTGTCAAGACATCATCCCTAAAGTCACAAATTTTCAGTTATGTATTTCAGTTTCCTCCTGCTTCCAGTCTTTATGCTAAGCTAGGCTAACCACATCCTGACTCCAGCTCCATACTTAGACTCAGACATGAGGTTTATATAGATCTTCTCACTTCACTCTCAGAAGGAAAGCGAATAAATGCATTTTCCACAATGTTGAACTATTCCTTTAAAATAAAATGATGCTTTTGACAGATGTTTTTAAGATGTAGGGATATTGTGTCAATTAAGGGTAAAGAAGCAGCAGCTAGATCCTGGTTATGGAGTAATGCCAAACACTTGTGTGCCAGCTTCACTTTGTCTTAAATTATTACCAGGGCAAAGGATTATTGGAACAACACATGAATAAAACAGGGGACTACCCTTTAATGTGCAGACATGCATGCATGCATGCATGCATGCATTACAAGATGCAATTAAATGCTACAGAATGGAGGAATGCTGTTAATTCAAACCATTCAGTCAAGCAAAACTTGAATTTGAAAGTCATATGGGCAGGATGTCATAGCTTCTGATGTAAGATGAGGAAAATAGTGGGAGGAATGACACGGATCGTGCATCATCCCTCGCTCCCATTCGAGCTGTCTCCCTCATCATGCTCGACTGATCTCACCTTTTCAATCTCTTCTTCTCTTAAGATATAAATCCCTGGGAGGATGGCAGTTGCAGATGAGTTACGGTGTGTGTGTGTGTGTGTGTGTGCGTGTGTGTTTGTGTGTGTCTGTATAGCAATAAACTGTATGACTAAGTGAAGTAAAGAAGAAAGAAATTGTGGAAATTCTAAATCTGGTTAAAGTGTATCTTCCCAAACATGTGTGGTTTGTGTATCATGGAGATGTGTGAGAATATTATGAAACTTTTTGCAGATGAAGACAAAGCCTGACTACTGACAAATCATCCCACACACCACAAGTATTAAAAAGGTCACTTTTAACCTTTAACTAGTAATTAAAAATTCATTAAATTCAGATGAAAGGTATTACACTGCTCAGAATTTGCAGAGCTGCAGTTTAATGAATCGTGAAGTTACTGTGGGGTGATTAGCGCAACAGCCTTACCATCACCGTTGTGGTGATATCACCTGTCTCCCAGGTGAAAGCCAATGAAAACCTGTTAATGAGGTGCAACATATCTGAATAAAGCATCATGATCAGCCATGTGTGCAGCCACCACTATTATTGTCACCATTCAATTCAGTGTGCTAATTATGAGAAACAACTAATTCTACTGAACGTAAAGTTGAATGATGGATGGTTTTACAGGGCCAGAAATGGGTTGGTGACAGTGTTACTTGTCTACAGTTTACAATCACAAAAGTGTTGACTTGTAATATTCTTTCCTTCTATATCGGCGTATATGCAGTAAGCATGTATGTCTACCAGTGTTTGTGGAAGACAGAGCTTTTTAGTTTTGGTTCTATTTGTCCGTTTATGATCAAAGTGTGTCAGTCTGTGATAGTTCTTGCAAAAGGTTATGTTTTTTTTGGGTTTTTTTTTTCTTACGACATAAGCACAAATAATTTTAGAAATAACATCTGAGTCATTTTCCACCCTGATCATTCCCTCTGGCAGACTTCTGACGAGTGAGAGCTGAGTTGAATCCAGCCTATTAGCTCATTAGTTAAGGTAGAAGTCTACCCACGGAGTGCTATTGATCCCATTTCCACCTGGTATTAACATGTGCTCTGGATATGGATGCCTTATCTTCTCACCCTGCTTATGTGGGCAGCCCCTATGAGAAGGTAAGCACAATCTGGCTTCTGCAAAGTGGTGGTATGACATTAAGGCGTCCAAAATAGTTCTGAGAGAGCATGTTTCACCCGCAACACATAAGGTAACAGCCTGAAGTGCTTTAAAGGCATACTCCAAATAGTAAATTATAAGTAGTGAAAGCAGATTTTTTTTTTCTTGCTTTCCTCATGTGCACTGGTAATTGATTGTGGACCATTTTAACACAAAAGGGTAGAACACAATATTAATACACTGCTGCATAATACTTAAAGAGATCTCCATAATAAGAAGAAAATGTTAAATATAAGGTGTAGAAATGTCTCTGACGAATTTGAACCTGACAAAGCTATTGCCACGTAGTTACTGAGATGATTAAACAGTCCTGGTATGTACTGTTCTCTAGACTTTAATGAAAATTCCTCTCTCCTCTCTCCCACCTGCCTCATATTTACTCTATTACTGTCTGTCTCCTCCTCCTCTATCCTGTGCTCTGATCAGTGGGTTGAGGTGAAGCTATTCTTTCTTATCTGTAAAGGCCAGTGTGTCATATAAGCTGGGGTCACGCACGGCTGCATGCACCCACACATACACAATAACTGAAAAGCAGGGAGAAAATGCAGGAAAGGGTGAGGATAAGAAACCTTGTGATCAAATCAAATCTGTGTGTTGCATTACAATACTGCTTGTGCAAACGTATGTGATAACTTCTAAGATGTTTTGGAGTAAAGCAGTGGAATTCCACCAGTATGTAAATGGATTTTTCATTACTGTTAAAGGATACAAGATATTGAATTCACACTCGTCTATAAAATGATAGATATAGATAGGTAGTATCTAATACAAATACATTATTCAGCAAAGCACAAATAGTGAGTTTTTTAACAAATATTTGGTTCATACAAATATTTTAAGAATTATGTGTTTTCGTGAAGAAAAAAAACATGTCAAATATCATTGTGCAGGTCAGTTACATCACCATCTCAGTCTCTCTCCTCTGCTCCGCTGTTACATCTATCAGCTGGTTTCAACAAGGGGGGTCACATCCACCTGTTACATGATGCACATTTCCTAGTTTGGACATCACTCCTGGAGTTGGGGGTGTTCCGCTAAGATAAAGCTGAGCTACTGACACCCACAAAGTGCTCCCAAGGGACCCTCTATAACCTGTTGTTCCCCTTCTCCTTTATACAAAGTTAGGTTGAAAGTGCAAACCTTTGAAGTTCCTCCCTATACGTTATATGCTGTGCTGTCTGTGTATTATCGTTGTCTGTCTGCAATGAGGCGATGAGTAAAATTTTAGCTCAGTAGTCTGTGCAGTCATCTATGATCTGCCCAATCAGTCCAAACTGATCAGTTTTGCCAGAGTTACAGTAGCAAAACTCATATTTCACTTGGTAAGTAAAAAAAAACAAAATGGAAGTATTTTCTGTTTTTGAGGTGACGTTCATTTGTTGAAGATCATAAATGTGTATCATCTGTTAGACCTGTATGTAGGCTAAGTATCAATGAAGGTTTAATTTATCATGCAAGAGTGTCTTTGGTGCTAGCCATAGATAAAGTTGATATGGACAAGGGAGGGACGAAAGTAACATAGTGTTACTTTTCCCACTATTATTAAATATGTATTTCTTTGCTCTTTATGTTTGCAGGAAATGCCCAGGGTTAGGTTGAGTGATGAAGTGATCGAATGAAAATGCCCTTGCTCAATTTTCCTTAATTGATTTCCTTTGTGTCTATACAACAGACATTAATAGGTTAAAAGGTTAAAGAAAAAAAAGTTCTCTGGAAAAACTTCCCTTGAGTGAGGCCTTACTTGTCCATTTATTTAATTGATTATCTTGCTTGATAACACACGATTTGGAGATGGGCTGCATGTGATGGGTAAGGATTTGTGATGGTTTAAACATCTTAAATTCCAACTCAATGTTATTCATAAAAGAAAATGGTGATTATGCACTAAGGTGAGTTTGATGGGTTGGACCAGTTTCATACAATGGCGACATTTAAGATGATAAATTGATTTGAGAGTAGTATGGTAATTTGGAGGACTAACTGAAGCATTAATGACCATTATGTGCCAGAAATATTAAGTACTTACTTGTTTTTTGGTCACTTTATCCAACCATTCCTAATGTCCCATGCACAACATCAATTTTCAGCCTGGCTGTGTCAGACTCATTTATCCAAAATTTAAAAAAAGATTGGTTTTGGTAGAGGACATGTGCATGTTGTTCATAATAAAATATGGTTACTCTAAATAAACGCACCTTTGTGCAAAGAGGGAAATACAAAAAAGTTACAATTTCATCCCAGCCCTCCCCTACTTTTTTCACATAGAACACCTTTAAAGTTATGCTGAGGTGTAAAATTAATGGATTTCCCCTTTAACCATTATTCAATCATGTGGAATGGATTATCATGCGATTGTAAAATATTTAAAAAACAGTTAACTATGTGTAGGCTCTGACTCATCACTCCCTACAAGAAAACACCAAGTTCATCACAGCACGTAGGAACATAGACTCGGAGCGTGCAGCAAGTGACAGCAAAAAGAAATACACCACCATGATTAAAAGGGTGTGTTACATACTGTATATTGAAGTGAGAGGAGTATGTCATATATGTTATTTTTAAAACAGTAATTTTTCCCCATGGTGCAGTTTTTCCCATGCACTATTGATGAGGTCTTCCCTTAAGATTGGCTGTGGAGTGACAGTGAACTGCAATCTTCAGGTTGGCCTCTGTTGCAGGTTTTAGCCCATCCACTTACTGACACTCTGAGACTTGTCATTGTGCTGAAAGGATATTTTTCTCTTTCCCACAAGTGACCTCAGAAACCACTCTGAGGTGGCTGATGTCACATATACTATGTCCATGTTCCTCTATAGACTGTTGCCTTGCACTCTGGTGAACAGCAATGACTTCACCTTTGGGTTAGCACGAATACAATAAAAATAAACATTTCCTCTGGTCAGGTTACACATTCTAGGGTCTCTCTCTTTCTCAACCTCTTTTCCTGTCAAGGGTACACAACAAATTCAGTTCTGGCCTTCCTGTGATTCAATGTAATGCACATGCTTTCCTGTATTCCGAGCATTTAATCATCATTTTCATGTATTAATCACTCATTTTACTCTGTAAAAATTCTGGATTTGTCCACCAGAATACTCACAAACACACGGAACAGAGCCACATATGGTGCATGACTAAAATGATTGCCCAGCAGAGGAGGGAATAACTTGCAAGTTATCAGAGAATTTATTAAGACTCAAGAATTACACACACACACACACAGACCCCACCATACTGTCCAGTAGGTCTATCCATCTTCCCCATATATTGCACTCACTTGACAATCTCCAGCTGATAAGGAAGCTGTTTTTCTCCAGAGAGGAATCCTCATACATCTCATCAGTCAGGACTGTGTGTGGGAGAGAGAGAGAGAGAGCAGAGGAAGATATTTAGTACTGGCATGAGTAAAAGATGAATTAGATATTGCAAAACTAGGTGTCCATACCCAAGGAACTAAAAGACAAAAGAAAGTGGGACATTTTTGTTTTATAATTTATTTATTTTATAAGATTTAATTGAAACACATTACATAAATCAAAACACAGCTAGTTCTAATTTGAAGCAGAACAAGAAAATAAAGCAATTACATATAACACCTGCAATTTGTGCTATTGTTTGCTTTAGTTGCATTGGTGACTGGCTGCAGACACAAGGTTGCAGTGACGCAGTTAACATGGCAGGCCAACACATTAGGTCAGGCCATCTCCAAGACACAAATACATACTTAATCTCTGCAGGTGCTGGGTAGCAATCATCTGCAATGACAGATTTTTATTCCATGAAGATGTGGCTGCTTTCCACAGGTCCTGCAGAACGATTGTTAGTCATGAAAAATAAAAATTTGGGGGTTAGCAAGAGTCAGCTCTGTCAGGCTTTCAGTGGAACTTTGAGCTAAATACTAAATGCTGACATGTTCACAATAGCAATGCTAACATGCTGATGTAATTGTCGAGCTCTTTCAGTCTAGACCAGGGTTTTTCAAAATCTGTATTTTGTTTGTATCTCCACTGGTTTTGAATGCAAGGCAAATATCTGTGTATTGGAAAGAGTAGAGCGAGTGTTCCAGGAATATACGATTCTGAGCATTAAGTTCATGATGGTTCAACTTTTTAAATTTGCTGCCATGACCATGGCAATTACAGAAATGACAGAATGGGAAACATATTTAGGAAACAATACAGGAGTTGATTTGACTGGTAGGCTATCTGAGTTTCCTGAATGATAGACCTCTTCACTGGCAGAAAACAGATCAATGATGAGATTGGTATCGGAGCAACATCAGCTTCAAAGTTTGATTATCTGGTTTGAGACAATAAACGTTTATTGTACTAGTCAGAAAAACTTACTATGAGTTACTCACCATTTCCTCTACTTAAAGCTCTAATTGGTTCTATCAAGCAGCAAGCTGACATTGTACCAGGTGGTTTGCAGCAGCCTGTGGTGTAGCCTTCAGGCTGGGAGAATCAGTGTAGCCGGCTTTGCAACCTGGTGCCACAAATTCCACATGAATTAGAATTCATATTCATTTATTTTGTCACTCCTATCATTATTATTATTATTATTATTATTATTAGAGATGGTGATATTGTGACATGTAAGTCACACTGAATTTAGAAACACGTGTGATGCTCGAGCCTCACATCTCTTCCTCTTCACCATTTGAAAACTATTCAAAAACTAATCAAATTTACATATTCACTCACATAATGACAATTTTTTACAAAGAGCCCTGTAATCATATAGTAAGAATTCCAGAGGGGCCAACCAGCTGCTCTAGAGATACCATCTCATCTGTATTGAAAGCTTGATGCTGCCTCCCTGCTGGACTCATCCCACAGGACTCTACATGCTCACAAGCAAGGAGAACTTTTGTGACCTGCTGCGCTTCATCTGCATTGCTGTGAGGACTGTGCTATCTTTATATTTCACTGGGTGGCTCACGCTAGGCTGGTGTACACAGTGCCATCAGGCAACAGCTTTGGGAAATACGATTTGGTATTCACTTCCTGGCTTACTTTCCTTTCACACATAACAATGTGGAGGTCTTAGCACCTCCTGAGACAGCTCAGAGTTATATTGAGTGGATTGTTCCCTTGGTGCAGGAAAGATCAGGAGTGTGACTCTGGTTATCATTGCAAACTAAACACTTCATCTCAGTTTAACTGTACAGTCCTCTTTCAAACAGGTGACTGACCACCTTCATTTATGCTGCACTGCTGTGATGAATAAGCCATTACCTGAAATTGGCTCCTACTGCAGGCCCCAGCTTTTACAGTGACAGTGGCAACTGGGAAAATGGTAGCATGTCAGCTGTGCCAAAGGACTCCTGGAGGTGACTGACTGTTCAAATTCTACTCGAATCACTACACACTTGAAGATCTTATTGTTAGATACAACAGCAGTAGCAGGACTTGTTTACTGTATTTGTAGTTGTATACCTGCTTTACCTGTACATTGTTTGGCACTGTCCCAAGACACTGTCCTGCATTCTGTCAATGGGATAACAGGATAATCCTTTCTGAGGAGTGCTCAGGTTTTTATCATTTATCACCACTTTTAAACAATATAAAATAAAAGTCTTAAAGATGATAGGTTCACAGTCTTTCAAGTCTGTCTCAACATAATAGTCAGAAGCCCAAATAAACATCGAATCTTGCTGTAATGATTCCTCCTGTTCATACTGACCATTAGAAGATCCTTCTTAATGTGCATTCAATGTAAGTGATGGGGACAAAATTCACAGTGTTTGTTTGGTGCAAAAATGTTTATTTGAAGTTTATATGAATCTTCACCCGTTGCAAGGAGTCAAATGAAGTGAATCTTCTGATATTGCAGCCTTTTTAGTACAGATTTCTCTCTTTTTGTTACTGTCCTTTTACTGCCACTCAACATGGATATCTATGGATGATACCCACTTGACTTTTTACAGCTGAAGCCTCATATAAGCTTCAGATAATCTTTTAAGTACATTTTTGCGCAACGTGAAATTGGTGGATTTTGTCCCTCATCACTCATTTGGATGGGATGTTCTAATGGTCAGTATGAACAGGAGGGATGAGTCCAGCAAGCAAAGCCTGTTTCAATGTTCATACGGGCCACCGAACTGTTGTTTCAAGACAGACTAACATATCATAACAACAACATAACATAAAAAAAATAATCCATCCATTTAAAATTGCATTTGATTCTCCTCAATTATTATGATGAGTTCATGATTGCTTTCATGTCTGTTACAGGGATTTATCCGTTTATTTTCATTTCATTTATCTTTTAAATTGTTCTGTAAAACAATTTGTTGTCTTTTAATGCTCTAAAATAAATAATAATAATGATAATAATAATTTCATTTTGTTGCAGTTGTTGGCAGTTTATGTGGAAAAAATGGGATTCCTGTGAATGTTTATATGACATTGTTCATCTATTTAATTTATTTATTTGATTGCTTGTCTCTTACTATTTTTGTCATTCTTTCAAAGCTTCATTCTGCCATTTCAGTTGTGTCTGCTTCCATTCTGACCACGTGGTAGTGGGGGGCTTTAATAGGCGGTGAGTGGAGCAATGGGTGGGTAGGGGGGGAAGTGGGGAAATGTGAAGGATTTGTCACATATGAAGGAAGAGAGTTTACAGGCCTCAGTCATGTGTTCCTGTAACTTGTGTATCTTTTGTGTCTTGCAGCCTCCACTGGAAGGCTTCTTTCTCCTCATCTGACCCAAGGAGAATTGAAATGTCCTCAAACATGGCAGACTCCAGTAAATTTGCAGGTCATGGACTGGAGGATGGAGGAAAGAAGACACAAGGAGAGAAGGAATTGGAAAGAACCTTGGGTCACTCCACTGGATGAGCTGTGCCTCCAGGCATGTGCACTTCAAAACGATTCACATCAAAATGTTAAACGAAAGGCACTGCATGGTGCTATGCCTATGGTCCAGTGTAATGACAATGTCCAAACACACACACATTTAAATGACAAAACTCCCTCTAAAACAAGAGAAAAACAAAAAAGAAACACAGAAAGAAAATAGAGACAAGGAGAATTGTCATCTGATTCTGTAGTTCTCCTCATCTCTGCAATGTATTTTAGCACCTTTTAGTTGATTGTTTGGTTTTCCTGACCACAATTTTGTTATTTTGGTACAGTCTCACCGCTCATAAACCCCCTGTACACTATCTGCCCAGCACATTTAGCAGGTAACCAACCAGGTACCTTTTCTCAGGAGTTGGTGGAGACCAAACCAGAGCTGATAGAGAATGAATACCGGACTAACATCCATCAGGTGAACACACACTCTGCTTGATGTGTAAGTCGGCAACTGTTTGCTATCAACTTTATGAAGGTGTTGCATTACAGCTTGTTCAGCTGCCCCCATGTGGCAAAAAAGCAAATTAATGCTGATCTAAAAAAACCCAGCAAACTTATTTTCTGCCCAGACAACATGCCTTTCCAGCAGAGACACAAAGAGTCTAACAGGAGCTGGTCGTGGCTGGTTACCTCTCACTACCAGCACTGAAGGAATGCACGTTGTTATCCACACTACTATGTGCATAGGCCAGAAAATGTACCCCATGTCCCCTCACTCCCTGAGTCCCACGCTATGTAGCCACAAGGCCACACCACCTACAGGTGTTCTCCTCCACTGCTCTGTGGAATTGTGAAGTGGAAGTAGTTAGGGCACCCTTGGTTCCAGAACTGAAAGTCCCATTCATTGTACCCATTGATAACTACCACATAAATCAGTTTACTTTTAATATCTGGGACACTTTTGAACATTTTGTTTACAACTAAAACATCAAAGTCATCAAAATTCATTGCCCATCTGACTGGTTTCTTCAGCCAAGGCAGCCAAGGTTCATAGGTATTGTATTATTTAGAGCTGTCCATCAAAATGACAGACAAAACATGGTTTCTAAGAAACAAATTCTTAGTTATTGAAACTGGTGGTCATCACATAAACCTATGGGGCTGCCATATGATCCAGGAGAACCTGTGTTCATATGACATAATATTGAGGAAACAGTTTAAAGAAAATTTCGAAATGGGAACATAAAGTGGACCAGCAGTCCATCCCACTGCATTGTAAATGCTGGGGGAGGAGGTTATGGCTGAACCTGATGGTTACACATGTGAAATTCAATGAAAAGAGTGACACAGGTAGCCATTCTTCCAATTGTTAGTCTAGTTTGCCATGGCAATTATGATAATGTGTGAAATTAAAGTAAAACTGTATTTGACAGCCATTTATTGATATTAAAATGCTCTATGAAGCACCATTAAACTAGTATCCTGCAGGGCAAAGAGGAAATCATGGCCATATACCTGAAAGGACCTCATTTCTGAATTACAAATGGGCCAACCTGAGGGAGAAAGCCAGAAAAGAGAATCAAAAGGAGAAAAAGAATCCAAACCAAGGTGGAGAGAGAGAGAGAGAGAGAGCTTAAGAGTGACGGCCTCTCTAGCCTTGGGCAGCCTGCTACTGTAAAAGCTGTGATTTATTCTTCCGTCATCTCAGTAGATATATGATCTGAGTCTCAGCCTAGCCTGTCACACCACATACATATTGAGTGGCCCACAAGAATAGGGCGGGCTTGATTTATTATACAGCTATTTATTACACTGGGTGGGCTGAGAAGAGAGGGAAAAAAAACATGAAGACAGCTCAAGATTAAATTTCCAAGTATATATCTGATGATAACAGGCAAAATAAATCAAAGCTAATCTGTGTCTCCTCATATCATGGAATTTCAACATCTTCTTTAACAGTACAGCAAATGTGGATTCATTAACGCAAATGTTACACCTTGCCTACTAATGACACAATGGCCACTCTCTGCCATCTGTATGGTTGTTGCAACTTTGTTTCTTTGTCAGGTATTGTAAGAGACTGTCTTTAAAAGGCCATGAAAATCCCTTTTCTCAATTAGTTTCTTATAATGACTGAAAGACACAATTTTCTGCTTTCCTCATTGGTTTCAAGTGAGTGTAGCTCAGCTGGATAAAGATGACATCACACATTTTTGTGCACTAATCAGTTTGGAAACATTTGAATCAAAATGTGATAGTGTTGTGTGGTTTGTTTAAGTTGCCAGCTCTGATGAAGCAGATTAGCTTCCTTTGTTTTTGAGTGTTCATTAAAACTCGTCATAAATTTATACCAGAATGTATTTCTTCCAAACTTGACTTTTATTCTTGATTAATTAGTTGGGAAAATGTAATGTTATCAAGAAATGTTTCACATTTCAAACCACATTTCCAGGGACTTAAAATGTATTTGCATATAACGTGTAATTCTGGACATTTAAGTAAAGGACCCAAATGCAAACAAAACAAAAGTGTCCTTAAATATGACACCTAACACTAACTGAAATCACATTTATGATTTATCAGAATTCACAAACCAGTACATACACTGAGTCGCTGGTTTATTAGATACAGAGGGGTTTTTTCTGAGTCATATTTGTCTATAAAGATTGTGCACGCCAAATAAAAATCAAACTGTAGAAAACATGCCTGATCATGAAAAAAGCATTTACAAAAAAACACTTAAAGCTGAAATAATCAATATTCTTATATTAACAAGGAATTAAATTGTTATATTTTACATTACTTATTACTAAGCCTGCCGTTCCCATCAGTTGAACGTTTTTAGTGAAAAAGTTCTGGAAAACAGAGCTAAATGTAGAGCCTGAACAACAACACAACTCCAAATGAAGAATTGCACAAGTCAATTTTTTTATTACTCAATGATCATTTTCACATTTTTTCACTGTTAAGAATGCAGTAGCACAAGCAATAGCACTGTAGCAATAACACTACTGTCTTGAAAAGTAGAGTTATCTAAATCTTTGAATAAAGACGTGTTTGTAAGATGGATTTCTTTCTTGTGGCTTCTCAATACTTTTGAGTGAAGGTAATATGAAATGACAATGTTCTAAAGTTAAGTCTGAGTCAGAGTCTTCTGAAGTGAAGAAATTATTCAAATCAGTCGAACGACATGACAATTGAGCTCTGAATATGATTCAGATTTGATGGGTTTGCAGGTAAAAAGTCACACTCCAACCAGAATGACACTATGGGTGAAAAACAAAGAGGGTGCCTCCAATTTTAGACAGTTTCCCAGTTAATCACTGTTCAAAGTTGCGACACATAGCACTTCCAACCCTTCACTCAGATAAATCAGGACAGCTTTTTTTTTTTTTTGAACCACCTTAAATTAACTCTGAACATTCATACTGAAAGCTTAATGATCTGCTCAGTGAAATGTGAAATGTGCCACGTCACACATCTTCAAACCATGTCAAGTCTCCGGCTTTCCTATCCTCACCTGTGAAACTCCACATTTCAAATTTAAATAAACGGTTTCTTTTCTTCCTGTCACGATTGTGTGTGTGTGTGTGTGTGTGTGTGTGTTTGACTTATCTCCGAGGTACAGCTGTGAAGAGAGCGGGTATATTTTTATTCCTCATATCTCTGGGAGAAAGATACATAGCAGGTGGAGTCTTGAACGTAGCACATGGTTTGCAGAGCATGTAGGTTGTTGTTGACGACAGCATTTCACAAGCAGGTAAAGGTGCGCTTGTGCCGGATATGTCTGGATATATCTAGATATATTTGAACTGAGACACAGTTAGTCTGTCTGCCTGTCTTTCTCTGTCTCATCAAACACAGGTCACTCACTTCGGCAACAACATCTATCATTTGTCTCTGTATTTCCTTTCCATTTGTCTGTGGCTGAAAGCTCTATCAAGCCGATCGTCATGCCTCACTGGTGGCGTGCCATAGCTGTGTTGCAGTAGCGAGTCAGCGCCCCTGCTGTTATTGAAAGCATTTTGGAATCAGGACATGGTACTTGGCACCAGGTAACAGCCTTTTTTATGTGTGTTTCCCCCCTTTTTTCTTACCAATTTAGTTATTTCCAATTCCCATCGCATACCACAGACCCTGCCGCTGCCAACCCCTACTGTTTGCCTGGCAGGGATGCTGACAACTGTGTGCCTCCTCTGATACAAATGAGCTGTCTCTCAAGTCAGGGGTCGCCTCTTTGAAAGAAGGGTAAGTGTCCTTTAAAGGATGACTTTACTGATTTTCAAGTTGATTCCTATTGAGTTTTATGTGGAAAGTACGTTTATACGAATGACATTAAAATTTCTTCTCTGTGTTAAAATATCCCTCGTCATCTAGCTGCAAAAGTGCGGTACATGATGCATTTAGACTATAGTTTTTTTCTCCTCATTTTTTTGTAGGATTAGATCATGGTCTCCAAACTCTGGGACTAAAAATAAGCTGTCTGCCATGTTGTTTTCTCGCTGGTGATAGAAAAAAAGCAGACACTAAAATATCAGTATATTTGGAAGGAAACTACTTCCATGTTATGATGTTGGAATCAGAGATGATGCGCTACTGGCCTGATTGTGCTGCACTGTTTTTCCTCAGCTCTCTGCTTGCTATATGCTTTGCACTTTGGTTTTTTGCATTTTCTCATTTCTGAACGATTCTTCTGAAGAGAGCTATCACTGGTTAAACTGGTCGCTAAAGAAAACGTCTATGGTGGAATTATGGAACAGAACAAAAGTTTATTTTTGGAAGAAGGAAAAGTTTAACAGCCCTACCACAGACTCACAGACAGAATGAGCAATTCATTGACCCTGTAGCAGCTGGGGGGGGAGAGCAGGGTAACAACTTTTTTCATTTGATGATTTTTACTACAGTGCGCAAGTGTATTTGTTTCAAATAATAGTTACTACATATACACACACCTCAGGTTGCTGCGTACACATGGATATTATAACAAGTTATTTCGTTTTTATGGTTTTAGAACAATGACCCCTCAGAAAGTAAGTAAGTAGTCCTATGGCACAACTTACCCCAAGGTAGGGGTAAAATGGGGATGAGCTAAATTGAACACTCTAGGTGTAAATAGTGATATAGCTGTTAATACTGATATAAAAATGACACAAAATCAAAAAAGGAAAAACTGGTCCAGGTCTGGATGCTTGACCCCTACAATGAGGGGATCTGGTTACTCTGTTATGCTCTGGGGGGCTGGTATGCTTTGGGTCTACTTGTCCCCTTAGAGGGAAAGGTCAAATCAATACAAAGTTGTTCTGAGTGAACAACTTTAAGTGTTGAAACATTTCTATCCTGATGGGAGTGGTCTTCTTCTCTTCAAGGATGACAGTAACCCGATTCACAGGGCACAAGTGGTCACTGAATGGTCCAATGAGTATGAAAATGATGTGATGCTTTGTCCTTCACAGTCACCAGATCTCAACCCAATTGAACACCTATGGGAGATTTTGGACTGACGTGACAGCTCTCTCCACCACTATCACAATGGTGGTATGTGGGCCTTTTTATGTTAAATCTATTGATAAGTCTACTACTGGGGGGTAAGACTAACATTTCTATCCTGATGGGAGTGGTCTCTTCCAGGATGACAGCATCCCAATGCACAGGGCACAAGGGGTCACTGAATGGTTTGATGAGTACGAAAATGTTCCTCAGCCTTGGCATTGATTCTACAAGTCTCTGGCATTCTTCTGGAAGGATGAACATCATTCTTCAAAAAGATATTCCCTCATTTGGTGTTTTGATGATGATGGTGGTGGTGGAGAGCACTGTCTAACGCATTGGTTCAAAATCTAAAAGTATGGGATTTTTGCCTTTGATTAATTGATGGCATTAATAAAGTTTTATTAAAAAAATATCTCAAATTTGTTTGATTTTGTGTGACATTATTTACCCCATACCCCATCACAATGCTCATTTTACCCTTATCTTGGGGTAAGTTGTGCCATAGGACTTACTTTTTTTTGATGAGTCATTGTTATAAAACCATAATAATTGCTGTTTTAATTTCTATGGGTACACGACAACCTGATGTATATATGATAACAAAATACAGAACAAAATACACTTTCATTTTGCAGTAAAATCATCAAATGTAAAAAGTGACTCATGTTACCCCGTTCTCCCCTAAGATATTATTCTGTTTGGAAGATAAATATTGGTTTGGTACAATTGTAGCTGCCATATTATCTTGTCTAACAGTGCTGTTTCTGGAGCCCTATATGTACAGATACCACTTTTCAATCAATATAAATGTATTAAAGGTGCAGCATGTAGAATTTAGTGGCATCTGGCGGAACAGATTTGGCAGAAATGGAATATAGTATTCATTAGTATGTTTTAGTATATAATCCCCTGAAAATGAGAATAGTTTTGTTTCTGTTACATTAGAATGAATGGGCCTACTTCCACAGAGCCTGCCATGTTGCATCGCCATGTTTCTACAGTAGCCCAGAACAGACAAACTAAACACTTGCTCAAGAGAGGGTCCTTTAAAATGAACAGATCAGTCTATTAAATTATGTTTTATTTTATTAGGCTACATAGCAATTTGGATTTTTGTAATAGCTACATTACAGACTGAATACCATCATTTATTATGTCCCTCTGTCAATGAGGTTATTTTTGGTGAGAGAAAAAAAAGGAGCTTTGAGTTGAGATTATTTTGTCAGGTAGTTGTGCTGAAGCTGAGCTGGTGCTGTCAGCAAGTACGCCGCTGTTCTAATTGCAGAATAATTCAGTCTCCTGTCCTCAGAAGCCAGAGATACACAGACACAGAGAAAGAGAGGATGAGCTTCTTCAGCTCTTGAAGGAAGACATGTGGTGGCAGAGCGAAGCAGAGGAGAGAGAGCAGAGAGAGAATGGACAGGCTCTTTGCTCAACTCAAGAGATTAGATGAATAAAAAATAAAAAAATATATATATTGAATGACTGAATTAAAATAAAGTAATTGTTAAATGCATTGTTTATTTCATTTACAGTGGTCTTTATTAAGTAAAAAGTCTTAAATTCAATTTTATAAATATTAGACCTTGTGTGTGTGTGTGTATGTATAATGGTAGTGCTGCTGGACCTAGACGGGCTGCCACAATATTATAATTAAATTTCTGGCTCCATTTCTAAAAGCTGTGTCCCAAACAACTGCAGCTGTCAAGGTTGCTAGGTGACAGTTACCCGGCGCTTCATGACACAAAGGTAAGGGCAGGAACATCAGGAGACACAAATAGGAAATCCTCTGCGGATCAGACTCATAAAACACGGCACGCTTCAAAGAATGTCGGTCATGTGTCGGCTGGGGAGTTTGGAGTTTGCTTTGTGCTGCGACACGTTCGGATGTTGTAATCACAAGGCCAAACAAAGCTAAAGTTAGTTCACTTTACTCTTCGGTTGATGCATGAAAACTGAAAAATTTCAAGTATTGTGCAAGTCTAGTATTTATTTTTAAAAAAAGGAAAGCGAGTGAACCTTAAATGTCGGTAATAGTCCCTTATTGCGCACGTGTAAGTACAGGAAGTGCAGTGAGGTCATAAATGAACTAGGAAGTCTGCCTATATAAATATGATGGATGTTCATAATGGCCACTTTAATTTGACTAGCTTTCTTTTCCATATTGGTGGACAGGACAACCATACTGAGAACACCTGCAGCTCCGTACAGTAATGGCCTGGGAGGCGTCAAAGTTAGAATCATGTTACTGTGATAACCAGGTCATGTTCTATATCATATCCTGAATATGATTAATATCAGGAAGACACATATCAGCGACTGGTGTGCATGTAGAGGTCCTTATTAAAAAAATGATGCCGCTGACGTGACATGGAGCAGGAGTTGAGTGAAGTTAAGTTTGAATAAATAAAATATCATAATTATAATTGCTATAATCTTATAATGAAAAGATGAATCCCTTCAGGGGTGCCAGTGGATGGCTTACCCAGGGCACCAACATGTCCACTGGTACAGTATGTAGCACATTTAAGTCAATTCAATCTCCAGTACTTTTATGTAATGCTGAAAAAAACCCTATTTTACCACTTCTGCAGGAAATTCAGTGAACCATATGGGTTAGTGTAAATAACAACAGTTGAAGGCAAATCAGTTAAAATGCCAGGCTGGGTGAATGATTTCCAAAAGAAAAGGAAAAAAAAAAAAACCCAACCCCTTATCATTCAGTCTTAGTCCTTTAAAAATGTTCACTTTATCCACAGTCGCTCCAGCGGCAATTTGGCAAGTGCTCAGGTCCACCAACTAGAGGTAAGTGGCACTCAACAGCCCTAAAAGAAGAAGGAATGAGGTTAGGACTGAATTACTTTCCTCAATGAGAAAATGGAGAGGAAAAAATAGACCCTAAAGTAGATATTCTCTAGAATAAAAGAGCAGCCTGAGGACCGAACAACTAAACCTTTGGAGTTGGATAAAGCCTTGTTGACCTCTCTGTCCCCTCTGAGATGTAGAGGCAGCTTGTTTGACCAGACAAGACCCCCTCATGCTGTCTATATTGGATACAATGGATGGCGGATGTATAGCTTGTGATTATCAAACTTCAGCCTTATGTCTGACCAGCAGCATTGCTTTCACTCTCCTCTCTCCTCCGGCATCTCACTTCATCTTATCCATTGTTTGGCTCGCCGTCGTACGTCTCCCCAATCATAAATTCATTCATAAGAAAGCCCTTTCCCGTCTTCTCTGTGTTACTCATCTCTCATTTCCCCACCACCGCCACCACCACCACCCATCCAGTTCCTCTTTCGTCCGCATCACTCAGGACTGCCAGGCAAAGCACTCTGCCAGGATCTGCTCCAGACTTGGAGCACAAAAGCTGTGGAGTCTTTGCCAAAACTCTCAAAGAAATCCTGTTGCATCTTCTGGCTGACCAGCTGTGCAAATTGTGTATTTAAAAATGAGTGTAGAGATAAATCAGTACCTGACTGGATAGCATGAGGTGGTCCATATTTTCACCCAGTGTTCATTTCATCAGTGAAAACTATGACAAAAATCAAAACTAAAAGATAATCTAAAAAAGATGGTGAAAGATGGAAGAATTTAAACAATAAGCGTGAATGCATGTGAGGAATCATCACAAACAGTAGCTCCTGATTGGCCTCCTCCAGCAGCCAATAACATCTCTTCTTCAGAAGTTGATTTACTTGTTTGCACAATCGTTAATAAGAAGCATGTTGCGAGATGGAGAAACAGATTTATGGACTAAATTCATCTACAATCCACTGAGAATTTGACAAGAAGCAGCGAGAAAACAGCAGGACAAACATTCAGGCAGCATGGCCACATCTGTCACATCTGTAAAAAAAAAAAACTAAGCTAATGTGGGTGTAAGAATAAAATGACTTTCCTGTTGCTACCAGAAAGAATGATTTAGTTCTGGGATTGTCGACAGTCAACCATCTAAATCTTCCTCTAGATGTTAGTGTAGGATATCTAGAGGAAGAACCATTGTTAGGTTATCTCACATTTGAGCTTCTCTCTCTTAAGCTGAACCCAGGCAGTGGACAGTATACCTTAGGGAACAGGTGCGAGAATGATCAGTGGAGAACACAGGTAGCTGTGCTAATGCTAATGCTAAGTGAGCAAGAACGTTCTGTTCTGAGAGTCAGCCTGTTATATTACTGCTGAGCACAGTCACATGGACACTGTGGTGGATATTTACTAAAGGGGACATATTCTGTACATGTCCAGGTCTACAGTTTTAATCTAGGGCTCTACTGGAACGTCTTTCATAACAGTACACATGTATAACAGAAAACCACAAAAAGCAACATATGTCCTCTTAAGGATTTGGGGCTCAACACCTAAATAGCATTTCTCCTTATTAACCAAAGCACTGCACTGAAGTTTTGCACCACTAAAAAGGTGTAAAATCAGCATCACTGTTTTAGCGGACACACATAAAAAAAAAAGAGAGACGCATAGAATACGCATTACAAAGTGACTTTAGCAGAGCTCTCTGCTGAGCTACACAACAGAAAAGAATAGAATTGCAACAGTCTGTTATTTTTCACACAACTTAACCTCTCTGTTTCCCTCAGGTACTTCCTCCTATTTTCCCTGGCTTTTAATGGCTCCTGAGCTCCAGTCTCGTACAAGCATCCTTGGCGGTAATTTGCGTCAAGCTTGGTAAATATTTTTACCAAGTGTGTTAGCACTGCCTTTTCCACTATCCACAACACATGCACTCAACAAAGATGGCAACAGCTATAGCCTCAAAATGCTTAGAATAGAAAATGCAACAAAAATGAGATTTTGTTGACTAAAACTAACTAAATGACTAATATTTGACTTAAACTAATACAGATTTTCATCAGAAGTAAATCAAAATGAGGTGTCAAAATTAACACGGTCATCTGAAAAAAAAAATAAATAAATAAAAGCCATATATATATATGGCTTTTTCTTGGAGGAAGTACCAGTGTGGAGCCTGTATAAATCAAAAAAAGAATCAGTACAAAAGAATTGTTTGTTCATATTTTGCCAACTCTATAACAGTCATGTGCACATAATGCTTGTAAGGCACATACAGTACGGTATCCTGTGCGTTAACATATACAGTATGTTAGACAGAGACAAAGAAACGGTCTGAGAGAGACAGATGGATATTCAGAAGCGGAGACAGAGAAACTGCAGCAGCCTGAGCAGATGGCACAGTGAAACAGCTACTTGAGTGGAATCTTCTGGAGTCACATTCTGACACAGTGGCAGCTGCTTCCTGGGCCCCCAGCTAACACAGGGTAAATTAGCCTAAAAAGCAGGCTAATGTGTCCTAAAAGCAGGCTAAATGTGCCAAAAAAAGGTGATCTAACCCTAATACATAACCAAAACATGAATTCTGAGAAAACTCTTCAGTCTAAAAGGTCATAACCAGGAGTCCCAGCAAAAAAGGGTTGTTTAGGAATACTATGGAATACTCTCTTCAAACCCATATTTGTACATCATAAATGGGGCACACCCCATAACTCTGCAAGCACTTTTGTGTTATTTTGATTTTGTTAGCCAATCACACATGTTTAAAGAGAGAAGAAGAAGTGTTATTATATTATATTATTAATTAAATAATGTATGCAATGTAAAGGAAATCCATTGTTTTGGCATGCAAATTTTTTGTTTTGTGTTCAGTGTGTTTCATTTCTTTATAAATTCAACCGATGTATAAGCATAGCGGAGTATAAATAGCACTATATCATTATAGTAGCCCTGAATCACTTATGTACAAGTGATAATGTGTACTTGAATGCTTGAAGTAGAAAACTGTAAGAAGCACACTAGTAAATGTGAGATATCGACAGCTATGAATGTATTCTGTAGAATGTTGTGACACAATTGGCCTCTTTTTGATATTTGCATCTTAGGTCACAGTAATGGACTGAAGCAGAGCGTGACATACACTGAGAGGTGTATATGTATGCATGTATGTTTTGGGTATTTCATTTTGAATTTGATAATGAGATGCAGTCCAGAACATGAACTGAGCACTCAGTGTTATTTTCCATGTCCACAGGAAACACTAATAGTAAATCTCAGAATTTCTCTTTTATGCTTGCTGAGAGAACACACTCCAAAAATACACTCTAGATTTGGTCTGTGGAAAATTCTTACTAAATGGTTCCCCTATCTTGTAGAATTTCCAGGCGGAGCCACGTGTGGTATATTTCAACTTCTCCAGCTTGGGGTAAGACATGACATCCCTAACCCATTGTGTGTGAGATGGGGTGCTGTTCATTTCCTTTTAAGAAGGATGAGACATCTGGCTTGGAGGGATGAGGTTATAAGAGTTAGGAAACAACACACTTCCTAGGACAGTTCTGAAAATGGAAATTGGAATGATATCTTGTCCACACATGTAAGAGTACATGCTAAAAATGGAGGACCGAAATGATCCCAGTGAGAAAAACATGGAAAGGAGTGGCAGCGGCCTGATGGTATCCTCAGACACGTTGGGTCAATGTCTGGATATGACTTGACAAGTTTACTTCTTTATACAAAGGTGTAAGCAGTGAAAGACGTTGACTTGTAGCAGTCCACAGTGGATACAAATAGAGGATGAGAGTATCAATGTAATAGTGTGCCAGGCCCAATCAAATTCCTCCTCTCAAGAAGCTTTTAAGTGGCGCGAAGGAAGGAGGGATAGAAAAGATAAGAAGTTCTGATGTATGAAATCTTGGATTTGGAGATATCTGAAAAAACATGTGACTAAATTCTCAAAGGGGACAAACTTACAAACTTATGGAAAAGATCTACACATTTGAAAAGTGCCCAAACCAGTCACAAAATGTTGAGTCTATGAGTGAAGGAGGAAACAGCGGATTAGAAGTGATGTTTGTGTTTAAAGTGAAATCTAAGCTGTGTCCAAATCTTCAGTCAGCATTTTACTCAGCTTGTTGGTGCAATAACGTTTTCTCAGAGGAAGAGGAGCACACACTAAGGCCACTGGAGACATTGGTTGGCATGAGAGCCCTTCCATTAGGGACTACACAGGACCATCCCTCCTCTGAATTGTACACCCAATAGGTTATTTCGTCAATATTAGCAGCCCAGTAATAATACAGAAAATTAGGAAAGGCAAGCAGCTCAGCAGTTTGTGACACATATCATGGACATAGAAAGCTCTAAGCCTTGGTAATTTGGCTGTTGGGTGATTTTAATCACGTAAACTTGAGGAAAGTTCCTCCAAGTTAGAAGGAGCAAATCTTCACTGCCACAAGAGGTGATGAAACGCTCAACCAATATCTCTGTGTTATTCCACAGGCCTTTCACATAGTGGTGAGGACTACTCTTGGTGAGTTGGACCATAACAAAGTCTTTTTGATTCCCAAGTACCCATCAGACACTTTCAGACATTTGGACTCTTACACTGATCTGGTCAATAATTCTTATATAAAATTTGTTGCAGATGCATGTATTCCATCTAAATCAGTCACAGTTTACAGCAATAATAAACCATGGTTCAGTAAAGATAGCAGAGAATTATGGAAGAGAAAACACGTAGCTTTTAAATCAGGCAACAAAGACCTCTACAAAGCATGCAAGTATGAACTGAGAAAGGCAGTGCATAGAGCTAAGACAGAGTACAAAATCAAACTGGAAAATAAACCCAACTCTAATGACAACAGAAACATGTGGAAGAGCATGCAGTTAATCACAAACCATAAAACAAAACCTGTCATCACAGATTATTGTGACCCAAACCTGCCTGATGAGTTAAATACATTTTACTGGAGGTTTGACACCAACCTAGTTCCACTGCCTTTCTCATCAGATCATGCTATGCCTCCATTTTTAAACACTGAACACGAGGTTAAGAATCTCCTATATAGGCAAACAGGGTCACAGCATGTTTTAAGTCAGCTGTGCCCAAAAAATCTAACCCAAACTGCCTGAATGATTACAGACCTGTTGCCTTAACATCTGTTATAATGGAGGTCTTTTGAGTGTCTGGACTGCGGTCGCCTGCCCAGTATGGCACTTTATCGGTTTGCATACAGGGCAAATAGGTCTGTGTGCAGTGCAATGATGCAGTGTCATTATGCTTGCACTCAGTTCTTAAACACCTTGAGGCACCTGCCACTTGTGCAAGGGTTCTGTTTGTGGATTGCAGTTCTGCATTAAATACAATTCTACCATCCAGGCTTTATGATAAACCTCTCCAACTAGGAATCTAAATGTCCCTATGCCACTGGATCCAAATTCTCCAAGTCATTAACAAGTTATTAACACTGGTGCCCAACAGGGATGCGTTTTGTCTCCACTGTTATATTCACTTTTGCAAATGACTGCATTTCCTATTCCCTGTCGGTTAAGATGTTTAAGTTTGTTAATGATACCACATTGGTAGGAGTGATCTCTGACAACAATGACACAGCTTACAGAAACAAGATATTATGCCTGGTGGACTGGTGTGCAGCCAAAAACTCAGTGGTGGACTTCCAAAAGACTCGTAATGGTCATCTTCCTCTTGTCATAAATGGACAGGAAATTCAACAGATGGAGCATTACAAATTCTTGGGCATAACAATCTCCTCTTCATTAAAGTGGGAAGTCAACACAGCAATAATACAGAAGAAGGTGCAGAAAAGACTTTTCTTTTTAAGAGAGCTTAAAAAAAGTTTTCCATATCATGAGAAGGTATGATGTGCTAGGATCGAGAGCATCCTCAACTTTGGAATAACTGTATGGTGTGGAAATGCCTCGGCAGGCGACAGAACGTCTGGACAAATTAGTACACACAGCATCAAAAATCATAAAGCGAGAGTTTCCATCCCTTACCTAGGTCTACATCATTAGACAGAATAGAAAAGACACAATATTCTCCCAGAGTCCTCTCACCCTGCTAACCATCTTTTTTAACTTCATCTCTTCTTTTAAAAGACTGAGAAGTATCAAAACCAAGACAACCAGGTTCTTCAACAGCACCTACCCTAAGGCTGTCCATGCCCTTAACTCTTAAATTATTAATGCCCTGCCTGCTTATTCTTGTCTGTGACAACACTGTAAGGGTATGTATACAACGGCATACACCACAGCCGGCTGTGGTTCTGGTAGCCTCCCCATGGGAGTGTTGTTTTAATTACTTATTATGATTATTATTACTTAAATTGCTTTTATATCCTAAAGTGATCATTATATGTGAGGTGGGTTGTGTATGAGTGAGGTTCTTGTTCTGTGTGAGCTTGCCAAACCTAATTCCTATCAACTATGTCAAAGTGGCAATTAAGTATTGAAACTTGAAGTTGATGGCCAGCTGCTTACCTAGACCTGTTTGCCACGTTTAACACCAGCGTAGAAAACAGTGTCTTCCCTTCAGTGTGAAAAGAGGCAATCCTCTTAATCCTCTACAAAAAATAAAAAATATAAATGCAAAATAAAATTATTATTTTGGTTTCTGTCTGTAACGTTTATCAAAAAGTGTTACTTTCATCCTGGTTTTCCCCTATATACAGAGAACATAATACAGTATAATACAATAGAAATTGTATGGTTGAAAAATAATGACATGATATATATTTGTTAGGAAGTGGCACCACCACTTACTGCAGCTGAGATGCAGCATCGCTACAGGGCAAAGAGAGATGCAGACCTGAAAGGAGTGAAAAATATCTGCAGAGAAAGAGAGAAATGGAAAGGAGAGACAGTGAAAAAGAAACAAATTACAGACCTCACTGAGCGTGAAAAGCATACCCAATGAAAAAAAAGGGGGGGGAAAGGAAAAGAGAGGTGAGAGCCAGAGAAAAGGCCAGGGCAGTGACACCCGCTCCAAGAGCAACCCCTACTTCCCCTTCTGAACTGGAATCAATGGTACACTACTCAAGGTCAGGACATGTCTACAGTAGGATGAAGTTATTTGATAAAAGTTAAGTAAAGTTACAGTAAGTTCCATTATTTCATGCACAAAACACATGAATTACATGTGTGTTTGTGTGTTGTAATGTTGTGTTTTAGGCAAAGACAGTAAGGTCAATGTCAGAAAAATAGAAATAAGAAATAAGAAAAGACTTCAAAGAGAAATTGAAATGGCCCTGGTTCAAGAAAAAGCAAAAAGGACAAACACAAGAAGAGAAGGCAATCTATCATTGAATGAAAAAGTATAAAAACACAACAAGAGAAAGAGTGAAGCAGATGTTTGCAAAAGCCACCACAGGCAATACAATAATAAAAAAAAATATATAGATTACAGAGGCTTGCTCAGAAGGCCCTTGGATTTTCTCACGAGAGCAAGGCTGCTGGATGACATCTCCTTGTTTCAGTGGACAGCAAGGTACAGAGAGAGAGAAGGTGGGAATGATAATGATCTTAAGGGATGATGTCTGTCAAATGGCAATGTGTAAGCAAGAAAAAGAAAAAGAAAAAAAAGATGCAGAAGAGGTTGCTGACTGACAAACTAAAAAACCTATACCAGAAGTTACAATCTTAAAACACTGACCAGGTGTCATATTCGATTTTCTATAACCTTAGCCCATTTTAGGTTGTTATACCCACTGAAAGTGACAGGAAGACCTATCTATGTAAAACCCATGGAAATATCAGGTTCATGGTCAGCACCCTCTTCAAATGTGGACTTTTATACTCAAACAAACTTGAAGAAATGGCTGATGCAACAGTGAGCAAGTTGCTGCACTATGACTGTGACCATGGTGAGACCTGCCTCCATCAGTGCCATTCCACTCACCCAGTGGTCAACCAAAAATATCCACATTAGACAAGGGAAAAAGGCCTTAATAACTGTCAAAAAAGAACTGACCAAAACTGAGGATGAAGTTGTTGATCAATTCCAGGAAAGAATGGTAAAATTCAGGCAACATCTGTTCAACATACGTTGGCAGTATAGGGCCTACAGGCAACTTAGAGAAGATCTCAGGGACCATGAATGTTTAATTCATGTGGACTTCAGTGAAAACTATTTGTGCAAGTATGCAAATGAAGTGCAGTCTGTTCATTTTTGGGGATCCCACCAGCAGGGAACCCTGCACACTGGTGCAATATATACAGCAGCATTCTGCTCGATTTCCCCTTCACAGAGACATGATCCACTGGCAATTTGGGCACACCTGGATCCAGTCCTGCATATGGTTCTGTCAGGGTTTGCCCAGGTGACTCAGCTCCACTTCTTCAGTGATGGGCTGGCAACCCAGTTCAGGTGGAAAGGAAACTTATTTCTTCTTTCCACCTTCAAAAGAGGCTTTGATGTCAATTGGAATTTCTTTGAGGCCAATCATGGTAAAGAGGCCCTGGATGGTGTTGGAGGACCCTGAAACAGTCCACTGACAGGCTAGTGTGCTTAGGACATCCCTCATCCAGAGTTGCTCTCTAACAAGCTTGAGATCCAGGAATCAGTTGGGGAGCTGCTCTGTGTCAGTGAGAACAGTATGGAGGCAAAGGTGAAGGAAATGCTGTTGGTAAGTGGAATTGTATCACTGTATTTTTGTCTTTAATTTCACCTGAAAAAAACAATATGAAAAGTTTTCTGTACTCATCTCAATGTAAATAAAACTATACTCACCTGAAATAAAAAAGTACAATACTGTTTATTATGTATTTCTGTTATGTTGTATTAGTCAAAACTGGCAAAAATGTTATCAATATACAGGTTCTCCGATGCTACATATGCCCATGTCATAACAAATTCGGAATACTTAGTCTAATAAAGATAGTCATTGTTTACTAAAAGTGAATGAATAGAAATATTCTGAATACCTGGGCATTTTTGTTGACTGTTTTACAATGCATAGTGATTGGGTTACAATTATATTTCCATGAATATTATGAACTAGTGATGGCAAAGATGCACAAAGCAAAGCAGGGAGCAAGTGCGAATTGCTTGTGGTCATTTCAATCTGGAGCCATGCAGAGGCCATACCATCCTTTAACCACAGGGAGATAGTATTCAAATTTGCAGCCCAGTAATATGAGTGAAAGTTTAAAAGGGAAAAACCTCCTACGTCTTTTGGTCTTTCTTTCTATAAATTCTTTTCTTATGCAGCCTGATTTATTATTCCAAGTACAGGAAGAAATCATCTGGATGAATGCATTAAAATGACTGTGGTATAAAGATAGGTATTGCTTGGAAAAATATAAATCATAAAAACATCTTTACAGAGTTTTTTCTCCCAGCAAGAGATCATGGTAAAATAGACCATCATTTGATATCTTTCTTGCATAGTATATGAAGGAGTCAACTGAAAGTGTTAAATGGCAGATTGGGATATTCTTTAGCATTCCTGCTAATGGGGGAGTACTCATTTTTGTCAAAGTTAAGTTTATACTCTGATATGTTTCCAAATTCTTCCAGAACTTCAGGTATGGTTATGACAGGGTCAGGGACAATAATAGATCTGCTTAAAGTGAGACAATATGAATTAGGTCATTGTGTGCAATACCTTGTATATTGTTATTGCATCTAAGAGCTATGGAAAGTAGCTCTATAACTGGGATAAAAAGTGATGGACTTCATGGCCTCTATGAAGAGGAAAATAATCAGAAGAGGCAGAGTTGGTATAAACAGGTGGACAGGTGGCTCAGTGTAAATAAGCTTGATTAGTTGAATAAAATTGGGACCAAATCCAAACCTACTGTGTAAGTATTGAAGAGATAAGCGAATGGAGTGTAAGTGAATGGAAGAGATAATCCTACTCGACCCTACTGAATGCATTTTCAGCATCAAGCAATATTACCGCTTCTCGGGATGTAGTGTCAGATTTGGTATAAATTACGTTAAACAGCCATCTCAAATTGAAATGGGACTGTTTGCTGTGAACAAACCCAGTCTGGTCATTGGAGATTATATGAGGGAGAACAGTTTCACGGCACAGTGCAATGGATTTTTGAAAACACTTTACCATCACAGTTCGTCAAACTGATTGGTCTGTAAGATAAGCAATCAGGTAGGTCCTTATTTTTCTTTAATAACAGTATAACAGATGCCTGGTGGAGTGGGAGAATGTTATTTTCTAGTGCTTCTATATAAACTGAAAGAAAAACAGGGGCTAGTTTATCTTTAAAGTATTTTTTTATATATATATATATATATATAAAACTCAGTGGGGAATCTATCTGGACCTGAGGCTTTTCCACTCTGAAGGGACATTATTGCAGTGACAGTTTCCTCTAGTGTGAGACTCTGTTCCAATTCTGCTTTAGAGTCAGAGTCAATTGTAAGAATGTTTAAATTAGAGAAAAAGAGTGTCCAATTGGTTATGATCTGGTGTAAAATCTCAAGAATACAGTTTCAAGCAGAGCTCTTTAAACTGATTATTAATAGTTTGATAAGTTAATCTGAGATCATTTGAGATGCCTCTTTTTGAAGAAATTGATTTACTATCAATTTGGAAGGTTTATCCCTCCTTTAGTAAAATCAACTGCGGGACTTAAAGATTAGCCTCTCTACTTGGGTGGCGATCAGCTTCAGTTTGTAAGCCTACTCTCTTCCTGATCAAATCAGGGGTCAATTCAATTCAATTCAATTCAATTTTATTTATATAGCGCCAAATCACAACATAAAGTCAACTCAGGGGACTTTTACATGAAGCAGGTCTAGACCACGCTCTTTAATTTACAGAGAAACAGATGTGAGTCTGTCCAAAGCCTTAATTTCTGAAGATATATCCTCAATATAATTTTCCTTATATATGCATTGTGAGCAATAATCTGTAGAGGTAAGATCTTAAGCCCGAGCCCAAACCGGTCCGAAATTCGGGCCGAATAAATATATAAATAAATATATATTTATATATTACATATATTTATATATTCATGTATTATACACTAAAATGATGTATGGATATTAAACTAAAGGAATATTTGTTATAAAATATGAATGCATTTATAATGATCATAAAAATATGTAGATTATTTTAACATTAAGAAAACTTGCGTTATAAAATTTCGGGTTTGTTTCGGGCTCGGGCCTGCAAATCAAGTTAATTGATCGGGCTCGGGCTGGGTCGGGCTTTAATATCCGCGGGCCTGGGTCGGGTCGGGCTGGATTTTTTAGGGCCGATCTTACCTCTAATAATCTGTCCTGTAAGATATGCTTTTATCGTTTCCCAAAGAGTTGAGGCTGAGATGCCATCAGTCACATTTATATCTTAAAAAAATACCTATTTTATTTAAAATAACTATATATAATAAACTGCACAATGTCAGAGTCAGCAAACAAGAGTGGATCAAGCAGCAAGCATGTCTGTTTTGTCTTCTGAGTTTGGAGAATTATATTTATATCTGCAGGGGCATGGTCAGAGGTCACAATTAGATTATATTTACAGTCTGTGATTGCACTCAGTAAATAAGGGTCAGCCAGAAAAAAATCCTAGAAAATGACTTACATTAGATAAAAAGAGTACTCCCTTTTAGTGGAATTTTTAAATTTCCATGGGTCTATGAGTTTTATATGTGGTTTTAATCACATGACAGAATCAGGTGATGACTTTTAAAAAATAAATAAATAAATATTCCCCATCAAAGTTAGGGGCATACATAGTAACTTGTACTAAATAGAGTTAAAACAGCTTTCCCACAGTCATTACAGATCTACCCTCTGGTTCAGAGATAATGTTTGTTGTTTTTTTATGAATGAGTATAGCTGATCCTCTGCTTTTAGACTTAAATTTTGAATGAAACACCTGCCCTATGCAGTCTCTTTGAATCCTATGATGATCATTATTTAGAAGGTGAGTTTCCTATAAGAATGCCCCAAGATGTTGTAGGTGGGAGAGAACCCTTTTCTTTTGACTACATGATGAAGACTTTTTACATTCCAACTTATTATGTTCACATTACCATTACCTAGGATGAATATGAATTACTATGTGTCATTTGAACTACTTGGCTCAAACATATAATGCCTATAAAGCATACACAATAACAAGTAATGAATCAGACATATATCCCAGTGCCCCCTTAAACACACAATGTTCACAAACTCTCATTTTCATTCTTCCTGCAGTAACAAATGTTTTTCAAACAGTGATGAACTTCACAATATGCAATCTGACCTGTGCTTACTGTCATCTGAAAACTGACTATTGTGAACCAGCACCAAACAAGACCAGTGGTGACCTCAAGAAATCGTCAGGGGAAAAGATCAGAAAGTGTCCGTTTCTAAGCTGGGTCTTGATCAGCTTCAGTTTGGAGAATGAGTGCTTGACTGATGTGACCAGTTTTGTGAAGACTGTGTCCACATCATTTACTTTAAGGCACATTAGCATATCCTGGACATTACTGATAGGTAGAGCATAGGAAGAGTGAACACCCCAAGTGCACTGTATTTCTCCGTTTCATATAATTGGCAAACATCCTTCAAAGATTGAACAGCTCTGTCATTTGACATATGGCACTAGAACTGCTCTAGTAGGGTATGTTTTTATACCAACCAGGGAAGTTGTTTTCACTTCTCTCAATTTGTTTGTTAGCAGGGTTACGCAAAGGGTTCTCTACAAGTTTTCATGACAGGATACATTTTCACTTTTTACTATACCTAGGCAGAGATGCATGAATGAACTTGTAGAGTAAATGAACAAGTTATTGCCAACAGAATCATAAGGGTCCACATGCAGCACAAAATTCGTGCCTGCATGGACTGTACACGTAGCAAACACTTCGACTGTGTGTGTGCTAGAAAAGCAAACTTTTGGCTACTTGTGTAAACCCAGTTCTCTGAAAAGTATGAGTAAAGAGAACAGGAATGCCTGTCCTGTCTACTTTATGTATTGTATTCCTATCCTCAGTAAGCTGGCCCTTTTTCTTTCGACTTTTTCTTGTTGTATTATTGCATTTAAATGCTGATTGGAAAAACACTACACAGCGGTTTGTAATACTCACAGACTGGATTTTACAATGGATTTTTTTTATTCCCGACAAGTATGAATGGAACCACATACGCAGTCCTCAGCTGTCGCAGATTGCAGAAAGTATGAAAAGGTCTTAACAATATATGTAATAATATCATTCCAACAAAAATGACATGCGGAGTTCCCCAAAGCTCCATTCTGGGGCCTCTTCTGTTCAACATTTACTAGCTCAGATCATGGAAAACAACAAAATATGCTATCGCAGTTATGTGGATGACACGCAAATTTACTTAACCATATCACCAGGGGACTATGATCCAATACAATCACTGAGTAAGTGCATTGAACAAATCAATGATTCGATGTGCCAGAGGTTTCTTCAGTTCAACAAGGACAAAACTGTAATTAGAGTAATTGTTTTTGGAGCCAAAGAAGAACGTCAGCACTCAGCTTCAGTCAGTAATTACAGTTAACTACACACCAAGCCAGAAATCTTGGTGTAGTCATGGACTCAGACCTGAATTTCAACACCCACATTAAGACAACTACAAAGTCAGCCTACTATCACCTGAAGAATAAAGGACTTATATCTCAGCAGGATTTGGAAAGACTTCTTCAGTAGACTTGACTACTGTAACACTGTATTCACAGGTCTACATAAAAAAAAATCAATCAGACAGCTGCAGCTGCTCGAGTCCTCACTAAGACCAAGAAAGTGGATCATATCACTCCAGTTCTCAGATCTTTACACTGGCAATTGACTTAGACACTACTAAGATATTGCTGTTGGTTTATAAAGCACTTAATGGTTTGGCCAAAATTCATCTCTGAACTACTGCAACATTATGAGCCATCCAGACCTCTCAGGCCGTCTGGGACAGGTCTGCTTTCTGTCCCTATAGTAAAAACTAAACATGGTGAAGCAGCTTTCAGTTTTTATGCTCCACATATCTGGAACAAATTCCCAGAAAACTGTAGGTCTACTGCAACTCTGTTTTTTTTTTAAAATCACAGTTGAAGAGTTTTCTATTTGCTGCTGCCTTTCATTAAACCACATTAAAGGTTCATATGTTACAATCCACCGTTGCTTTTATTCTCTTGTTTTATCTGTCTTATTCCCCTTTTAGCTTCTTTTTTATTTCCAAATTTAACTTTTTAATTGTTTTTATATGTCTTTTTACTTGTGTTGCTTTTATATTCTGTTTTTATGCTCTATGTAAAGCACTTTGAATTGCCTTGTTGTCAAAATGTGCTATTCAAATAAACTTGCTTTGCCTTACAGGACATTTGGCTGAAGTATTTGCTTGTGAACTTTGCCATAAACCATTCACTAACTATTAATCATGATTGATGATTTCTCTGAGCAAAACTGATTTCTTGTAGTCAAAAAAAAAAAAAAACCTTTTTAAAGACTGCTGGCATTTCTTGAGCAATGCAGTATACTGGAGGCATCCATTTGCATTTTTGGCATCTAAAATTATTTGCCTTCTCTCCATATGTAGGATCCTTAGGGTGAATGATCTTTGTGTTTTTCAGTCACGACGATGAACCAAATCCAGGACTGACACACACACATCCATTTAATATTTGAAATAAATATCCCCACCTTCGTATCCAGCAGCCACTTGATCCAACTGGTAAAAGCCACCCAGAGTAAATGGTTCAATTTAACACTGGCGCAGTAAATCATTCAGCAAACTGATCTATCTGCCAACCCCACTATAATAGGATAAATACATTTGGTACATCTGTGCCATAACTAGAAGGTAGCACTGCACTGCGCTGGGTGTTTGTGAGTGTGTCTGTGTGTGAGAGAGAGACAGAGCTGTTTAAGTAGCCTCATCTTCAACACAGAGCACTTCATTCTCCCATTTATCCATGCCAAGAAGGGTGAGGGTAGCACGCCAGGCGGATCCTATCAATTAATGAGATGTCAACAACCATGTCTGCATTATTCATGTGTGAACGCATACACAAACACACACACAGCCATTTTGGAAGTCCTCCATGGGCAACAGTTGCTGAGAATGTTCAAATGCTCCTTTAGAGGGTAACTACACACCATCATTTTTTTAATGCTGTACATATAATCACATAGGTCTGTGTTGGCATATGCAAGCGATTTTTCCAACTATATACATACTGTGAGTAAAAACTACTTTTCCAGTTGGGTGGGTGGGTGGGTGGAGGGTCATTCTACTTAGAATCATGGTTATAGAAATACACTATAGATTAATTAACTCAACCTGAAAAGTAACATCATGTCAGCATGAAGATGATGCATCGCTCCTGCTTTAAAACATTGACCTCTGAACCTTGAACCTGGTGCATGTTTGAAGGCATGTTTAAATGCTGAATCATACAGCAGCAGGAGGAGCTACAGACATAGACATCAGCTGTTATAGAAGAATTGATGCGCAACATGGTTAAAAAGCACAATTTAATATTCCAGATATTCCTCAGTTCACTTGTTTTGATCGTCACAAGTCCTTATTTTCATTTTTCCTTTCTTAAATTTTGGATAAAACTCATTTTTGTATCGCTACCAATGTACAGCACGGGTCAAAAATGACCCAAACTCATTCCCCATGTTATTTCATGCATGGCTGAGTGTTTCTTTGAAATAAATGTATTATATATATGATATTATATATCATTTAATATTCCAGGTATTCATTTAAACATCTTGATTTTGATTACCACTAACTCACACTCATTGCTTTTATCTTTCCTTTTTCCTATTTTTCCTTAGCTGGTATTGCAGAAATGGGATTTGAGTTGTGTTCACTGTCCGTCGGAGTTATGCAGCCCTCCAAAGTGATAAAGGATTTTTTTTTCTTATTTTGTAATTATGGCCTCCACATGTCTGTTTAGCCATCTCAGGAGTGTGTGAAATAATTAAGGTTAATTGGAAAAAGTCTAGGGCACTGTGTACATGAAAACAGTTAGAGATAGCCTAAGTCAACTACAAGTCCCAAACTGCATTACCTCTAAAAATTAGTAAATAGTAATAGTTATAGTAAATTAGTAATAGTAAATTGGGGTGGCTGTGGCTCAGGAGGTAGAGCGGGTCGTCCTCTAATCGGGAGATTGGTGGTTCGATTCCCGGCTCATCCTGTCCGCATGTCGATGTGTCCTTGGACAAGACACTTAACCCCAAATTGCTCCTGATGGCTGTGCCATCAGTGTGTGAATGAGTGTGAATGCTTAGTTTCCTCTGATGGGCAGGTTTGGACCTTGTATGGTAGCCCCTGTACCCATTCAGTGTATGAATGTGTGTGAATGGGTGAATGTGATTCATAGTGTGAAAGCGCTTTGAGTAGTCTGAAGAGTAGAAAAGCTCTATACAAGTATGGTTACCATAAAGCTTCAATTCTGGATTTTCAATTCAGTTCATCCATGGGGCACTTTAAAATCTATTTTCTAGTTTTATTGAAAGAAATTCATCAAACACTTACATAAAATAACACAAATAATGTATCAGCTAACTTAACTACACACCACAAAGACGATGATTAAAATGTAAGCTATGTGGCTTTAATGATAGCAGCATCCATTACAACTACTACAGGAACAATAGAAAGACATGAAAGAATCATCATAATAAATAATAAACTAAACATCATATACACTCACTGAATGTAGATTAATCTACTAGTAGGTTTAGTAGTCCCCTAGTAGCCTAAATAAACATAGCGCAAAAAGTAAGGAAATTTGTGTTTGGTAGAGTATTTCTTTGTTTTGACAATGCTTCTTGGCAATAAATTTTATACCATTGGAAAGCCTGTTTATTTCCCTTTTGAATGGTGCCACATTTGTAAGGAACATGCATTTGTGGGATCAGCAGCAGAGCTGAGTATGTGGGTTGCGCCCATGAAAAATTTGCCAAATCTTCTCTGCCAATGCCAAACAGCTTATTCTGCCATTGACTCTTGTTTGGTGTTTGGTGGATTGAGAGAAATATTCACTTTTTGCAAGTTCTATAGGAACATCCAACCTCTTTAAATAACGAGGTGCTATCAAACGTGAACATCTGTACGACACAGATTTTTTGCGTCAACTTCAATTTTGGTGAACTCTGCCAATGTAACACCACTAACCAGAAGTGGGAAGAGCTAGTTTGCGCGCCTCTGTTTCCGGAAGTAAAAATCCCATTCGTTATCCCCATAAACAATGTTCTGTTATTCACAGCTGGAACTCTTCAACAGCTTATGTCAGCATGAAACTCTCGGTTAAATCCTCAGAACAAAAGAACTGATTTAACAATCTACAGTCGGTTTAGTTTTAATTTCTGGCTCACTTATGTGTCACGATCCTGTGTCTCCCTAACCTGCTGCCACTCCCTGAGTGGCTCTTCTCCTCTCTCCCTGTCTGCAGGTGTGCCGGAGCCAGAGTAGAGCCACACCAGCTGCACCTCATCACAGTAATCAAGCCCTCTACAAATACTCAGTCCTGCCACTTTCACTCTGCCAGATCGTAGTCTGTGCAATCTATTTATGTTACTATGCTTCGAGCCAACTTTGTTACTGGTTTTGCTATTTAGCATTTAGTTTGTTGTTGTTTCTTCAGTATTCATCCTGTTCTCTTGTTCCCTGCAGTCCTGTCTGCTCTGGCTCCGCTACCTTTCTTCTGTTCCCTGCAGTCCGTTCGTCTCCATAGTAATGGTGGCTAAGGCTCATGGGTATTGTAGTATTGTTAGCTGTCTGCCAAAACCATGGACCAAACATGATTTCTTAGAAACAAAATTGAAATAATTGAAACTGGTGTACATAATAATAAATCAATAGGATTGTTATATTATCCAGGAGACTCCTGTGTTTCTATGTTCAGTAACTAAAGAAATATTTGAAATGGGGGGGGAAACACTTCCATAACCAGCGGCCCCTCCTACTTCACTGCTCCATAGCAAGCTGTCTTATCAGTGGTGCCTTTGAGGTCAGCTTTGTTGCACCATTCAGTTTGATTTAATCTCCTTTTATTATAATAAAATGAACAGTGGTTTGGAGACAGTTATGAAAAAGAAAGTTATGGTGCAGAGTCATCTTTTGAATAAACTGTTAAGTTATTGTCTTTGGTGAGAAATGGTGAATAAAACACAAGGGACACCATGCTGACCATGACTTGCAACATACCTGGTTGGTTTCTGGTTGGGGACATTTGTTGCATTTATTTTCTGCCATCTTTCTATTGTCACCTATAAACTAAGTACATCTACTCAAGCACTGTACTTAGGTAATTCCATTTTATGCTACTTCATACATCCACTGCACTACATTACAAGAGGAAATATTTAAATTTTTACTTTGCTAAATTTATTTGACAGTTTTAGGTACGAGTTACCTTTTCAAATTAAGATTTTGTATAAAATATAATGACCTAAAGACATGACGGATGTCAGGGACAGACACCGAACAGATTTTAAAAACCCAGCCTTTTCTAGTCACACGTGGACAGTTGGCATGAACAATTTTGCTTTTCTTTTCAGATACAAACAGCCTGAATCTGGGTGAACTGCCCTCCACTCACACTATCTCTGAAGTCATACATTTTGGAAGAAGTTTGCATCATCCGAGTGCATCTCTCTCCTCTTTTTTATTCACAGTTACTACCGAGGATAGTCAAAAAGCTACTAAAATGTGTAACATTTATATATTTTGACCTGTCTAACCAATGTTAACCTTTCAGAACAATTTAATTATTTAATATTATGGAAAAGTCGAACTGTGCTTCGAAATTTGTGCATTTACATGGCACCACATTAGTTTATTTGATATTAACCAGTGTATATTTATACTAAGCTCACGTAAATCTTACTGGTTCTTACAGATTAGAAAATGAAGTTATGACTTTATTCTGTACTCACTTGGTTAATCAATATTGCAATTTCTAAGCGTTTCCCCACTGGTTTTCATAATGTGTTGGCACTGACAACAGAAATGAGTGAGTAATCCAATATGCAGGTGGGTGGCTTTTAAATATTCCGCAGGAAATAAGTTGAAGGCCAATTTTCTCTTCACACAAAGAAATCAGGGTGTTCACTTACAACATGCCTCCTAGACTATAAGTTTTTACAACTGTTAGCCTGTAGCCGTTTTGCTTGCTCGCTGCTGCTTCTTCCCTTTTTCTCCCAGCCTTACCAGCCTTGATGCCCTGTTTGGGCGTTTCAGGCATTGCCCCCTTTTTTTTTTTTACTCTGCCTGAGAGCTCTAGAAAAGAAACTTTCAACTAAGAAGAAAGACTGCAGAGACACCTAAAGCCACAGATCAAGTATCTCTAGCCATTGTATGCTGTTTTCAATATGAAAAATCTATTTTTGTAATATCCTATGTTGTGTAGTTTTTTTGGTTTTTTTTGAGGGGGGGGGTTCAAGACTTTTCAAGACCTGTTGGTAGTTACAGTTTCAGATTAAAGTCTCCAGCCTGCCATTGAACATGCCAAGACTGGTACACACACACCCCTGCTGTGTGTTTGCTGCGTGTCCAGCTCATCTGAGACTGTCCAGCATTGGATTCATTCTCTGGGGAAGCCTTGCATCAAAGTGCTCCACTAAAGCAAAGCAGTTCTCATCTGACTGTTACCTCAGCCCCTCCCAAAGATCACTGTGTCTGCATTGCCTTGCTGCACTCTCTAGGTGCGGCTATGGCTCAGGAGGTAGAGCGGGTCGTCCACTAATCATAAGATCTGTGGTTTGATTCTTGACTCCTCCACTCAGCAAGTTGAAGTGTCCTTGGGCAAGATACTAAATCCCAAATTGCTCCTGATGGCTTCGCCATCAGTGTGTGAGTGTGTGTGTGTGTGTGAATGCATGAGGTTCCCCTCCTGATGAGCAGGTTGGCACCTTGCATGGTAGCCATCAGTGTAAGAATGTGTGTGAATGAGTGAATGTGGCTTGTGGTGTAAAAGTGCTTTGATTATTTTTTTTTTCCCCTATGCAAATTTAAATGACTCTGAATAACAGGTATGTATTAAAAATATTTTTATTAAGTGATGCTGTTATGTCAAAACTGAAAAGTGCCTTAATGAAAATTGTAATGAGAATGAAAGTATTGAACAGTTACTCCTAAAATGTCAGAGATCTAAAGATGTGTGGGGGGGAAAGTTGCAGGTGTAATGTAAACTACAATGCAGTTCATGCAATGCATTCTGTTAGTGAGTAGATACAAAGAGCAAATTCTGAATTATATATATATATTTTTAATTGTGTTTTATTAGTTATTTGCCCCTCATTACACTTTTGACTTGCTTTGTCAAACTTCACTTTCATTCATTCAGTCGGCAGTAACTTGTTAATCTAGTTTACCTGTCTGTTGGTTTGTTTGCCAGTTCTAGATGTGTGTATTTATTCTTAGGAGGGGTCTTACAATTTCACTTCTGAATAGAAAGTCGATAGAAACAAGTGTTCACTTTTGACTACTGAAATCAAAAACAGGATCAGAGATTGTCCCTGACTTTTTTTTTTCTCTCCACCTCAGACTACTTGAAGGGGAAAAAAAAATTACATTTCAAAAGACAACACAGTGTGGCTTACTGGTAGCCTGCAGCTGCATTACTTTTCGAGACACCATGGCCACTGCCAGAGTCAGAGATGATGGAGAAACAACAGAGTTGGGAAAAATCCTCCTACTTCCCTGAAGTTAACGGCGTGGCAACATTTTGTCTTCCCCATGAGCTGGGTAAAAAAAATGAATGCATCGTTGACAGAAACACCACAGGCTATACTACACACTTTGGTAAAGTTAGAAATATACTGACAGATTCAAATTTCCCATATCAAAAACTCATAAATGAAACATTAGAACACTGGGATATACAATCTCCTACTGTAGTAAGATAGGAGTTACAACCTAATGTTCACATTCACAAATGAGCCATCCTTTGAGCTGGACTAATAACATTGGTCTCTATGTACAGCTGGCTGTGATACGAGTGTACAGGGACCGTCTAAATAGTGCAACACGCATAAACTTTCCTTGTGGCTTTTTGCAGGTGAAGGAACTCAAACTGTTGCTGTAAAATACCCTCCTGCTATCTAGTGGATCTTTTTGTTTTTTGTGTGTAAAAATGTGTTCCCAGTTGACTTGTGAAATCATTACTATTATTACATTTTTAATAAATCAATTAAATTTGACCATATGGCCTTAGTGTGGTGGATTCCCCCAACATATGGCGGTTATATCGCGTTTTTTTTTTTTTAAAGAAGAACTTGAAAATGTGAATGACAGTTGTCAGGACATAAAACTAATGATCTCTTTAAAAGTCAAGACTCGATAGTCGAACAAGCTGTCAGTGCTGAAACAAAAATGTTTGAATTGAATCAAATCGTGACCTTAAAATCGAGTCCCTATTCATCCCTATCCCTTGTTAGTTCAGTAATTATCTTGATTTATCACCAAATCGTTATATTTGTGTATTCCTTTATAACAGAGACCCCTTTATTCTGAGTTTGCACATTTCAGATATAAGAAAATGTAATTAATTTTCCTCCTAATTAATAATTACTAATTAAACATGTATTTAAATGTGTCTCCTTTCATTTCTTCTTTCCTCTCCCATTAATCATCTCACCATCTCTCAGATTTATCTGCTGACCCTTTGGAGGGGCCCCGACCCCTAGGTTGGGAACCAGTGGACTAAACTAGCTAATTGTATATAGTGTAAACTAGCTCCACCTCTTATAAAATATCTTAGTACTTCTTCCACCACTGATAAAAAGGCAAGAAATGTCCAAAAATGTTAAAACCAAAAAAAAAGGATCATATGTGTAATGTGAAAGAGATGCTTAACCTCTGTGTAGCCCACCTATCCCCAGTCTAATCAGGAAAGGGCCCTGAGTTCTTTGATTCAACTAACTTAATGTACAATAAATGTTAGATGTTATCCTTTTTCTCTTTTTGTTCATATATATATACTGTTTTATTTGTCTTGGTCCCTTTATTCACTGTTAATGAACTGCAACACACTTATTAGACTTATTAGTTTTACTTTACCCTTGTATTAGATCTGTGCACTGTAACCTACCTGATGAATTCGACTACTGCAATGAAACCAAACTAATCACTAATATGCACTGTTAATACCTCTGGTGACAGAAATAAACAAACATCACACTGGAATTAGTTTTAGAAATAATGAACTGTTGCTAATGAAATTTCCCAGTTAAACAATGAAATAATATTTAGTCTCTTTCAATAACTGAGTTATGGCAATAACTATTTCCAAATGTAAAACAATGCACTCAAAGTGAAATTCAGATTAGTTCTAGTTGAAATTTATACCAAAATCTGTGGGCCCACATTCACAAAGCACACATACACACCACACACAAGCCGGCAGGTATTGAAATAAAATCAAATAAAACTGGCTGCAGGCCTGATTCGATGTTCGGGAACGGAGAAGCCCAAAACTATTTGGCCATTTCGCTCTAAAGAGCAACAAATAAAATGTGGCACCTTGGTCATGAAGTTTGTTAAACCACCTCATGGTGTCCGGGAAGGAACAGGATGCCAGCCCCATAGATGTATTATAAGAGCTGGATGCTGGACTAAAAATGGTGCCCATTCAGTCCTATTAGAATTGCTCAAGCCTGTGAGGTCACCAGATTCCATACACACTAAGGAGAATGATAAAAAGTTGCACTGAATCAAGAGAGATGTAAATCAAACACAGTCCATGCACACACTCCAAACGACCCCTGTGTGGTAGAGCATGGACGTGGAGGAGCTGTAAGGGTGCTAAATCAAAAGGCCTTTCTGACAGCGAGTCAAAAAAAAAAAACAGGTGCTACTAATAACATTAATGATGGCTCCTTTCTAATCAAGTGTCCCATGACAGCGAGCGAGCATGCATTATTAACAGAAGCACCTAAATGGAATCCAGCCATCGTTCATTTTTTATTATTTATACCTGCGCTTTTTCTACTGTGACATGTCCAAATGCCTTCAATGAGAAAGGCTTATGGGTCTGTATTAAATCTGAATTATATTTATCTGAGAGAGATTTTTTTTTTTTACATTAACAATGGATCAAAGTTAACCATTGACTGCTACATACCTGGTTGGCTTCTGGTTGGCGGTATTTGATGAATTCATGTCCTGTCCTGTCATCTCTCTGTTGTCAACTCTGTGATAAAAAGGCAAGAAAATATGTTTAAAAAAAAAATACTAAAAACAAAAGATGTGTGATGTAAAAGGGATGCTTGTAGTAGCAAAGTCACAGAGGATTATTAACCAACTCTGCAGCTCTACAGAACATTTTAACCCCCACAGTTTTGTTCATTTGGGTTATTTATTCATTAATTCTATCCTTATGTATATTGTATTTATTCTTCGTTTAGTTCATTAAATTTATTTTATGATTATTAATGATGTCGTCCTGCTTATTTAGGATTTTAAGATACATTAAAAATTGACTGAGTGGTCTGAATATTTCACAGAACTTTCTACTTTTTTTTTTTTTTATCTCTACAACAATCTGCAGGTGATTCTTCTTCTTGTTCAATAAAGTTGTGTCACTGCTGCCTCTGTTCCAGCAATCGGTTCTAACAGCTTTGACAACAACATGCACATGTAAAATGGAATTATGTCTGTGCATATGAAGGTTGTATTTAAGATGCATGTCTGCGCTTTTATCCATGCAAAGGTTTTTTTTTTTTTTTCCTCTCACATTCCCTGTGATTTGATATAGCTTAATATAGATTCTCAAATGTATTTTTCAAACTGTGTGCGACGCAGCAGCGCGGCCATAACATGAGGTGCTTAAGCTAGCTTTAACAATGTGCTTTTGTGGTGTAAGAATGTAACCCTTCCATAGCTGCCGGAACTTGAAGATGTGAGCGAGATAAGCTGTTTAAGTTGTGCACGCGCACACATGACACACAGTGTGTGGCAACTTGTATGAATGGCCCACTCAGGCCACTCTTTCATTTCACAGGGTGATTCAGTTTGGCACTTAAAAAGAAAAAAAAAAAAAAAGGAAAAAAGCGAGGGTTGGGGGGGAAAAAAACAATAGGCGCTGTGTGGAGAGAAGTTGTTGCCTGGAAGGCTGAAAAAAAAAAAAAAACCCCACTCTGACTCCCAGGAGAGACGTTCCTTTTTAAAGCAAACTAGCGTCTAATTGGAAACATCACTGGGGTCAATATCATATCGGGGATCTGCCAAAGAAAAAGCTATGTTCCATTCCTCAAGGCCTGGACAGATGGCTTTTCCGACTCCGCTACAACTGTGACAGCCACGGACGTGAAAAAGAAGACACAATGATTTGACTTTATTATGCATTTTTTACTAACTGACAGGCTCAATACAAGCTCACTACTGTTAAGAACTACTGCTGCAGAACAGCTTTCACAAACACATAAAGAATCCTGTTGGAGTTTATTGATCTAAACCAAATGAAGAAGGACAAAAAAAATTAGATTTTGTTTAATCAAGGTTTTCATCATCAATTGATCACGTTTATGATACAATGGTTGTTTTGAGATCCTTGCAGTTTTCTTCTTGACCTTTCTTGACCTGATGTGAGAAAAAACAGTACATTTCAAATGATGCTAGACGTCCCTTCTGTCAGACTTTCCTCTCCCTCATCTGTCTGCCCTACAGTATCTGTGTTTGTCAATCCGCTTCGGTGCAGAGTAGGGTTTGTGTGATTTTGTTATTAGCGGGTGGGTTCACGGCCACTCCGCTCATGTGCGAACACTACCATTCAGTGGAGCACAAAATTGTTTTGTACATTCATTCATTCATTCATTCATTTTCTCAAATAGAAAGGAAACTAACCTGGAGGTTTGTTTGTTTGTTTAAAGACCACAGCGGGATTTAAAACTGCAAATTTTTGTAGGAACTTCTACTACTCTACTGTTCAGTAGAGGAGGCCACCTTAGCGGTCAGAGAGGTGGTGTGTTGCGGCAGCGTTCAGTCTGCCTCCCGCACGAGTGGGACCATTGTCATCTTTCTTGACAGCACAGCCAAAGTCAACGATACGGTGGAAAGAGGTGTCGTCATACAAGACACCGTCACTCCTGTTCTCCCGCCGGTCAGTCCAGCCACACAGATAACCATTTCAAATGCCCCCCCCGTTCATTAAAAATGAAATGTTGGCTAAAGAATTAGCACGGTACGGACAACTAGTCTCCAACCCGATAAAGATGGTTCCTCTGGGCTGCAGATCCCCACTACTCAAACGTGTAGCGCGTCACCATTGGCAGGTTTTCATTGTTCTTAAAGACAAAACTAAAGACCTCGTCCAGACGTATCTAGTTGCAAATTAATTATCACATTCCAAACTTACACATACACACCTTGCAATATCTGAAACCGTTTTTAAATCAGTAGACGTGCTAACGTTTTGTAAGATTACAGTTTATGTTCCATATACTCATAACTTCATTTGGATTGATCTAGTAACTGAGCTTCAGCAGCAGCAGCAGCAGCAGCAGCAATAGCTGGGGATACAAACCATGGCGACAGAAAACAGATCACAGGGGCTGTAAAACACTGCGCTGATCATTACCACTGTGCATCTGAGTTCTGTAGGGTCTCAAAAGGGACTTCCAGACACTTTAAGGATTCACATATGCTATTTCTGTAACACAGGACACTTCTGTCAATACTTTGGAAGATGCACCACTTTTCTCTGTTGCTGGAGAATGGATAACTGGCCCTAGAAATTGTCACTGGGATATACAATCTGGGACACTGTATTTGCTGAGTTCCAGAACCAAAACAAGGTTTATCTTCATTTATAGCAATACCACTGTATGAACTTTTGCATTTTTTTTTTTTTTTTGTGACAGGCATCCTATGGCTTCACTAAGTTGCTGTCTCATTTATCTGTGGAACTGCTCCTGATTTTTCTTTTTCTTTTTTTTTAAAAGTGTCTTATTCCATGTCTAATACTATTTATTTTATCCATAATTTTCTCTGGAAAATATCAAACAACTGGGGTAAATGAATGCATTGTAATATGGTAGTGGGCTTTTAAAGGGTTTCAATGGGGTTTCTGTTTCTGAATTTTTACATGGTAGAAACAGATTAAAATGTTAAAAGTAACATTGCTGGTACAATCAAGTTTTTACCTTAAAGAAGCCTTAACCTTTTAAAATAAATAAATAAATGAAGGGATAGCTTTCATGTTGTTTGTTGACCCAGAATCTAGGGAAAATGTATTAAATATCTGAAAACTAAATAAGAATTCCCTTAAACAATACAGTAAATCCATTAAAAACAGCTTAACATGTCACAATCCATTAATCTTTCCATCAATTATCCCTTTAAAATCCCACTACAAATACCTTACCTACCTTCCTATTAATGACAGAATTAATGGATTTAATTCACACTTTGACAATTGGGAATGTTAGCTATGTACTATAACTCCACGTTCTATGAGTATGGGCCCAGCCCTCTAACACTATGGCTTGTGGGCTTATCCCTCGCACACTCACGCAGCACGCAAGATGGGCTCCACTCGCAGTCTCACTTTGAATATAAATTACCCCGAGACCATACAATCTACTCCCAAAAACGGCCTTTTCTTCAGCTATTCATGGAGCCAGTGGGACCCAGATTTTTAGAGGGCTGCGCATATACTCATCATACAGAATCTGGAGTTACAGTACATTGCTAACATTCTATTTCGTATATGCTTTGCCCTCTAAGGCTATTGCCAGTGGGATATGTTCGAAGCAGGACATGGTCCATGTCACACTGGGTCCATCTAGTACCGCAAGCACAAAAGCACCTAACTCCATCGCAATTCATTTCCAGCCACTGTGTCATGCTTAATAGCGCATCACAGATTCTCAAATGAGCCCCGATGGCACAGTATAGCAGATATTTACTATTCTCCCTGCAGGGGTGAGGGCTAGGCACGATAAACCCACCGCTGTGAGGAAGCAGATACAAAGGTTACTCACTGTTACAGTCCAGCAAAGAGCAGTGTAGAGGGGGGGAAAGACAGCTCTCCATGTGTCTACAAGCAGGAGAGAAAGGGCACAATTGAATCCCCCAATATCCATCACTCATCCCCATGCACACTACAGAGTGAGTCATAGAAAAGCGGGAGGCATCCCACAGATAAAGCTGAATGAAAACAAGGGGAAGACCAGAAAGCTACAGTGGCAAATGTGTTCTACTGTCATCCCTCTGTGCAAAGCCATGGAAGATGAAATTCCCCTAGTGGAATATGCTCTAAGGCCCTCTGGGGGATCCGTCCCAGTAGAAAGATATGCCTGTGAAACAGCCTTGCACAGCCAGTGTGACAGGTGCAGACAGAGGAAGGCCCTGACATCGCTCCCTATAGTGCACAGACATAGCAGACCAACATCCACACCTGGCAGATGTGATGAGTCCTCTTCCGCGGACTCCTGGGAAAGGGGAAAAAAACCATTTCAGGTTATCCCCCCTCGACCTGAAGGTGCTAGCGATACTATTAGGTGTAAAAACCGAGTTCAGGCCCAAACTGCCATCACCCTGGATCCTGAGACGTGACGGCGCCACAGAGAGATAAATGACTAGATCTCTTGGCAGTGTACTGCCAAAAGCAGCGCTGTTGGCAAAAGGCTCAAAAGAAGCTTTAACTAGCTTGCGTAAAACCAGCACCTAATCCTAAAGAGAAAGACATCAGTCGATGTCTCCACACTCCTCTTGAAATGTAGTTAACTTATTCACTTAGGTTCAGGAGCAGAAGCACGCCTCAACAACACCTCTAATCATCTGCCAAGCCTACTAATACCAGGTCAACCCATCCTACTGTCTGCCTCTAATTTCTCAACCCACCCTCCCTTTCCCTTCATCCCTCCCTCCTCTCATCCCTTCATCCCTTCCTATTCAATCCAGTGCATACCTCTCACACTGTCTGTCTGAGGGGCCATCGATCAGCTCGGGTGGAAATATGCCTGAAACTGAACCCCCACACTGAGTCTCCCTCTGCCTGGTCTTCAGTACGTCCTCCCAGACCGGCCTAACAGACGACATCTTCCTTCTACCTTCACCCACATCCATGCATCTATCCTCAACATTCACAATCTTTAAACTGCATATTGTTGTGGCGTGGTTCATGCTAGTGAAAAATGTTTCAACAGAGGGTGGCTAAACACTGATCTGTCACCAAACCCCCAATGACAGGATCAAATAGCAACAGCATAAGTCTAGACTGTGCTGAAGGCCAAATTCTTGTCCACCATCAGGTAATTCCTGATCGCTCCCTCTGCCTGAGAGAGAGCGTCTGCCACAGGAGTTCCCATGATGACTTGACATAAGCTGCTGCAGGCATGGAAGCTATGATGCACCTGCGCACCTGTGCAATCACTGACAGCTGTTCTTCCTGCACTCAGTCAGCAGAACTGGTGGGGCGGCGTACAGAAACACCCTGAGCAACAGCAAATGTGCGAACACATCCATTCCCAGAGGAGGATTGTCCCACACACTGAGGGAGAACCAGAGAGCAAAGTGTTTTCAACCTCGACCTCAGTTGGTTGCTCCAAATCTGTGAGGCCCAGTTGGGATGGCGAGGGCCCCACCCTCAACATAATATCCACCCCCCTGACTCAGGACACAGGGATTTCTCCAGTGGGTCAAATCAGGACCCACAGAGGGAGGGATGGAGACCATGCATCTCCGTGCAGATGCATGAACCACCCTCTGCAGCCATCTCATGTGGAGGAGGCCTAAAGGAATCACACCACATTCCCAGCTGACATCATGCACAACAGCTGTATGATGGAGAGAGCCGTCACAACATTGTGAGGCATGACACGGTGGAGGAGCACCTTCATGTCTGCTGCGAGAGCAGGGCTCTCGTGCTGACATGCTGAGTTCAGTTCCACCCACCAATGTCTGTAGCGCAGCTTCCTCCCTGGAGTGAGCCAGCAATAACAGGTTGTCCAGATAAAACAGTGTACTCATCCCCCATCCTGCGTAATGGCGCCAGAACGGTCTCCACACATTGGGAAAAGGTGCATGGAGCCAGGGAGTAACTAAACAGGAGGAAGTTCTACTGGTATTGAATCCCCTGGAATCAGACGCGCAGGAACTTTTGAGGGGGCTTATGATGATGAATTACACATGCTTCAGGTCTATGGAAATGAAACAGTCACCCTGGTGAACATATTCCAGCAGTTGATCATCAGTGTGTGAAAGGGTCTGTCTATTATCATTTTGTCGAACAGAGATAAATTGAGAATGGCTCCCATTTCCCCCCCGTCTTTTTTGGAACCAGAAGATAATGGGACACCTGATTTTCTTGGGAGATTGCATTCTTGATCAGCTCCAATTGGAGGGTCAGTCAGCGTTCTTTGGATGACAGGACAGTTTCCAATAACCTTTGCTGGCCAGCCTGCTCATCCAGCCATCCGTTGAACATACGCAGCGCTACCCTGCAATGCTATGAGAGCGGGCGTACATGTATTTGCTGTGCCATGGTCACCATGGAAACGAGCCGGTTCGGCGCCGTCGCCTCCATTGGATGAGTTGGAGGTGCAACCCATGGGGAGCTCGGCTCAAGAAGGCTGAGTGGAGGTCCCCAGAGGCTGCATTAAGCAGAGGGGGGGGGGGGTTCGCAGCTGGGTGCCGCCGGCATGCATGGAGACAGCAACGTCATGTAGTCGCCGTTTAGGAAGAGACGGTACATGACATTCAGGTGTATTCATGCCCCCTCCCACTGAGAGAAGATACTGAGCGCAGACAGAGGTGTGTGTGTGTGTGTGTGTGTGTGTGCACTGTCCACATGAAGCGCAGCAACAGTGCTAGTGGGCTCATTATCACACATTTCGTCAGACTATGTGTGGGGAAAAACTGGTGAGTGTGTGACAGAAGAAAGATACTGCTTTGATGATGAGAGTCTGTGCTGCATATTAACGAAGCGGTTCATAGGCTGCCGGCTCACACAGTGTGGGTGATGTGTGTGTTAACAGTTACTACTGTGTTGGGAGAGTTCAGGGTTAGACTGTTTTTCCAAAAATGGAAATATGTTCTTTAGGAGATGTTTCAGCTTTATTTCAAAAACAATCATCACCACAAGCATTTGGAGGACACACAACCACCCCCAGGAACAGGCGATGCGGATGGTCATGGAGCTCCACAGAGGCGCCTTCTTTTAAGAGGGAAAGCCAGGGAGCGAGACGCAGCCCCGGCAGCCACTGCGGGACATCTTTGCTCTTTTTTTGATTGCGTCAGTAACGGCAGTCCCTCCCTTGACCTGGGAGATGCAGCGAGCACACAGCAGGTTGAGCCCAGGTGACATCCCATCTAATGATTTCCATGGCATCCACCATGGAGTGGAAATACCACCTGAACAGCCCGTCTGGGTTAATGAGTGCCTCAAAAAGATCCTTCCTCAATGCCTTGGGGATGGAGGACCATAAATAAATCCGTCCACCTTGCTGTTGGGGGGGGACCAGCTTCAGTTTCTTCTGCCACTGCCCCCTCCTGGTATTTCCAGGATGGTCATAAAACAAGGACACATTGGATCTCATCTGTCCACCTGGACCAGCAGAAAATCCCCGCACATCTCGTCTGGGGGAGAGGCTTCCTGCGCCAGCAGTACCATGAGATACCCATAGGCAGCTGCCTGCCTTCTTCATAATCTCTCACAGTTCCTGAAAGAGACTTTGAGCAGGGCAGTTGAGGTGGAGAAGGGGACCTCAAGGTCCATTTGTTGAGCATAGAGCAAGCTGCCATAGAGCTCCAGCTCCCCTGTTGGGGAGAGGGAAGCTAGGGACAACCCCGGCAATCCATAGATGGAGGGAGTGAAGTTATTCAACTCCAGCCTTTTGAGCAAGAATGTATGTCCAGAGGATTGAGTTAGAAGTCCCATACTGGCCACACATCTTTGGCCGCAGCAGCAAAAGCATCCGCTCTCCACTGCTTCTCAGCCACTGGAAGGGAGATGGGCAATGCAGCTGGTCAATGCCTGTGATGTGAGAACCAGGCCAGTGTGCTCCAGTCCTAGGCATGCCTCAGGTTTTAGCTCAAAATGTAGCTAGTCTGACATGCTGGGCAAATCTGGACGCTCCTCTTTGTAGAGGACATAGTTGCCCTTTAGGGGATCTGTTGTCCTTTAGTGCTTGCAGTGGCAGCTGTTGAAAATTGAGAAATGGGACCACAAGTGGGGTCCATCCTACAGGTGGGCAAGGACTAAATTTCTTCCAGTGCTGTGTGGGCATGCAAGGGTTGAAGCCCACTAGCAATAGCCTTAGACAATGAAGCCCACATGAAATAGTATGGAAGTTGTTTAATGAGTATCTAAAATAGAAGTGATTTTCATCCATATGCAAATTCATTTTGAAAAACCGGGCAGATGTCTGAAGAGCTCCTGGTGTATTCAGCCATCCCAGTGCAGAGCAGCAAACGCTAGTTGGTCCACATGTCTGCAGTAGCCTCCTGATGTGCTTAGACATTTGACCTTGAGGTATGTGTGTGTTTCTGTGTGTGTGTGTGTGTGTGTGTGTGTAAGAGATAGAAAGGGTAAGAGACAAGACAGAGTGACAGCTGACAGCCCCGCAGGCAGTCAAACAGCAGACTCCCCGCAGCGTGACATCCTCCAGTCAGCAGGCTCCGACACACACACACGCTGCGCGCCTCTTCATGTGTGTGATTGTGTATTTAATATCGCTCTTCATTCTCGACCCTTGTCTCTCGGAGACTCCGAAGGCTCCAAAGAGACAAGAGTTCAAAGTACATGTGATGCTTTACAAATAGACTTCCACACTTGTTGTACTGCAGATAAATTGTGTGATAATCCTACAACAGCTACTGTTCCCGAGCAAGACGCAGAGTTGGTCTTTCGGAACTCTTTTTGTACAAGTTTGTGTCTCTCTTCGTGTCGTCTAATACGGTGGCCCTGAGGGCAAAAGGCACACAAAAGCAAAAGAACAAACATGAAAGAAATGTGCTCTGAATCCAACAATGCTATGGATTTTGAAATGCATACATACAAACGTGATAACACAAACATTAAAGGATTTGGCTGGTGATTTTCATTATTTTTCCTCATCGTCGAATGTCATGTCTTGAGCCATACCAGCAATGAACTGATGTACTTACAAGCATCGTGTGTGTGTGTATGTTATTACTCTGTGCCGTAGACCTTAAAAACATATGAATGAGCCACACTGCTGCACTGGGTGACATGATCCTTCATGATGAAGTACTGTGTGAACAATATCTATTCATATATGCAGTGAGTTTTATTATGCAGATTCAAGTTTAAAATAATCTGAAGCATGTATTTTAATTAAACACTAGGGTAAATCTATGTTGTTTTTTTTTTTTTAAGAATTTGCATTTTTAAATGAATTTTAAATATGCTGCTAAAATGAAATATGCTGTGAAACACTATAAATATCAAACTGACTCTGTTCAGCTACCTTGTATGATCACCCGTCTACCATGTCAATGATTACACCTTCTGCTGGACACGTTCAAACACTTCCACTCTTATCGCAGGTACGTCAGCATGAAATAGCGCACTGATGAAATTTCTGAACAGTTAGAACAAAAGTTCTTCACCACGCTAAAGTAAAAAAGCTCATTAGCGTGCGAGCGTTATGTTGGAGCACCGCAGGAGTTTGCAAAGACAAAAAAAAAAAAAAAAAACAGAGGAGTACAACGCATCAATAAAGGAGGAGAACAGAACATTCTCCAGAACATCAGAATATAAGAGAATTTGCCCCTCAACACTCAACGGGCACTGCGATGGCTCACTATTATTGACACTCCAGACTGGAGTGGTAGGCTCTTGGGGGGATGCATGAGGTAAAGTGAGGTTTTTCAATCATTCATTTTTAGAGAGAATGTAAAAAAAAAAGAAGTGATTAGAAGTGGGGATAGAGAGGGGGTAGGAGACAGGAAAAAGCAGACAATGAGAGAGTCCGAGTGATCGAGAAGAGGAACAAAGACTGGCTCAATTTACTCATAGCAAGATGAGAAATTAAGAGAGATGTGCTTCTGCCAATTATGTGTCCTATAAGTAATGCAAGTGAGCTCATTAGCCAAAGGGCTGAGTTCTCCACAGCGGGCCTCTCCACGCTGAGTTTCAGTGCTCTTCACTGAATGGCTTTAGATATTTTAATAGAGACGCCCCACACAGCTCAACCATTGAGTAGTCCACTCAAGAGTGCTGTTTTATAATGGCCCCTATTTGGACTCATTACAGGCAGTACCTTTTAATGCATGTTGTACTTAAGGCAAGGTAAGAGCCGGGCTTTGTTGCAAAGGAGTGACCGCATTGTGTGTATTGTACCGTCGGGAACAAAAAGGTGGTGAGTAATATGCGAGCGTGTGACAGAAAATGGATTTTCAGTGTAACGGGTCTTGATGGCTAATAGAAGGTCAATGTTTAGTGAGATTCCCATAATGGGCAGCAGCGCTTTCAATTCTGAGACGCAAGCAGTTGGAAACACACACACAGGTTTAGCCGTTAGAAAAAAATAAAAGTTTTAGTTTTTGCTTGTGCTGTAATATGATGTTACTGTGTTCAAGCTGTAAACATCGATTTCCAAGCCGAGCCTACGGCTAAACATAGCTCACGGTCAAAAAGCACATTAGCTATACAATACAAAGTGATCTGAATCATCATTGCATAACAGCACAGTAGACTATAAACTTCTACAAACCAAACCTTGAACCCAAAATCACCAAACTACAAAACTAACGATTTCTGAAACTGACGGTCCAGCATTCACTCCTACTTCACACAGTTGACACTCATGGTATGGAGGTGAGAACGAAGCTTCTCTTACTTGCTCTCTTTTCATGTCAACAATCTAGTACAATGCTATGAATATCTTCCAGGAGAGACTGTCTGAAAATATACTGTGTTTTTCCCCCCTATTTAAAATCTCCTCCCTCTCTGAGGACAGGCTTGTCATGTTTGGAGCAACTACCATATAAGCTAAGGATGCAAATTATAAGCATCCCTAGTCTTTCATTGATAGTAGGCCACATTAACAATCAATAGTCAATTAACTGTAAAATAAATATATATTACAAAATAAAGCACACAGCTGCAACTTTTAGCTTCATTAGAGGACATAAATCCCAAGCAGCAATCTCCGGGGCTGAACAACGAAGCCAATGCAGAAGTGCCAGAACATGGCTACCAGACACATTCTGGCCCAGTTTTAGACCAGGCACTGGTTCCAGATGTAAGCCTCAACGAAACCTTAAGCAAGCCATTTCATTAATACATACACTTGGCATATTTGGCCCAGATGAGAAATGCCTAAATAACAACAGTAATGAGCAAAAATATATTTGTTTTTTCATGGAAATATGCAACATCACTTTTTTTTTTTTTTTTTCCAAATCCCACCCACTTCAAACCAGCGAGAAGAACTCAGAGAAAAACACGATCCCAGAAATCCCTCAAGAGAAATAACCTCAACTTTTCTAACTTTGGCATAAAGTGTGAGTTCATCACTGACAGTGAGAAGCTGGTTTAGAAAAGATGTTTTAAGGGCCCTAAAGTTTGCACAGTATAAGGTAATGAACTGGGATTGCAAGTCATGATTACTTTCCTTATCGGATAATCTCAATTGTTTTCTCGATTCATCGATTAATCATATGGTCTATGAAATGTTTTGGGTTTTTTTAAAGTGAAAATATGGCGTTCACAATTTCTTGGAAGCCAATGTGATATTCTCAATTTGCTTGTTTTAGGGATTGAAAATTTGAAGATGTTCAATTTACTGCCAAATATGAAGAAGTAAGTGAGTAAGGAAATAAGAAGAAAAACGGTAAAACAGCAAGTCCATGAACAACCATCTCCATCCAGAGCCCCATCTTTCGTTGGTAGAATCTATTTCTAGATCTGCGGCACCAGATGTTAAGACAGTTACACCTCGTGGCAGCTAAAACATACATTCACACATGGTTTGAACCCAACATTTTCTATCACCAGCTAATGTGGTGACTATACTTTAAAAGGACAATTCCATTAAAACTGAACCCAGGCTCTATTCACAGACATTCTGGTGTGATATCTACAGGTAGAGACTGTCATTTCGTGGATCAGTCCAGTTATGAGCTGGTGCATCCTCCTCCCAGACTCCAATATGGCTCCAGGAGAAAACTTATCTGAGTGTTGTATCGTACAGAGTCACAAAAGTCACAAGTGCAGTCATATGTCCCTTCCCAGGTTCCGTAGTGTCAGAGTACGGAACCAAGGAGGACTATAGGCTTTCTACTTAAAACTGGCATCTGCAAAATGATGGTCTATGTGTCTAGATATCACACCAGAATGTCCGTCAATAGGGCCTGGGTTCAGTTCTAGTGCTGTTCTTTTAAAGTAATCAGCCATTCTCAATTTCCACTAACCAAATCAATTTTCTCTAATTAAACAAAACGGAATCATTGTATCTATTCCAATAGAAGATAAATCAGTTTTTCATTTCCTCTCCTTTGCTCATCACCTCACCACTCTTCTTCTTCTTCCATCCTCCTCTCCTGATCCCTTCTTCCTGTCCACCCCTCTTCTCTCTTTACCCTCCCATTATCTCTTCCCCCTTTCCTCATCTCCCCTCTTTTTCTTCACTCCACTCCCCTCTTCCTCTGCCCTCCTCTTTTCCCCTCCCCTTCTTATTTCTTGCCCTCCTCGGCTTACTTCCACTTACTCGTGTCTGTGGATGCTGGAAGTCTTTCAATTTACTCCTCTCATGTTTATATTCTTTGCCAAGGAGTTTTTAATTGTTTTGTGCATAATCCTCCACAAACTCAAACGAATGTCCGCCCCACCTCAAATCATATTTCTTCATTAGTTTTTTTTTTTTTTTCAGCAATGGTTTAACATTTTGGTATTTAAATCATCAAAGACTATGAATATCGTAGGTGACACTGGTAAGTTTTTTCCCCACAAATTCCAAATATTACTATTCTGTCCCATGACTCAGGTATCAATTTGGCAAACTAATAGTTATTATTACTTTAAGTTCAGATTGCATTGAAAACATGTCTTGCACAAGTGTGACGACATTTTAAAAAATTGAGAACTAATGCTTTGAGAACTAATTTTATTGTGCTCACACTACAAACTCAGAGAAAATGGAAGCAAAGACATTTTTATACTTTGGGCAGAAACCCAAGGACCAGCCTTCTGGCCCTCCTCCAAAACACAGTTGCTAAAAACTATTGACCTACAGATTTTCCTTGTAGATATAATTCCTGATGTTTGTTGACCCCAGTTTGAAATCTGCTTTTTCAAAAGAACAAATTACTTGCGGGAAGTATCTTGGATGCCCTTAAGACTTCAACATAGAACTATCAACCCTTAATCTTGAGACCTGCTTGTTTGCTCGCTAGAGAACAAAGAACTCCATCGTCTTCAGCTGAATAGTACAGCAGTCTTGTTGTGAACGACTAAACTCTACCACCTTGCCATGAAGCTGATTATCAGTGTGAGCCTAGAGAGATAGACAGCTGGGTGATAATATCGATCGATAATCAAATCTGTGATTGCTGCAGTGGCATTGCATGACAACCTGGCTAAGCTGCATCGACTTAAACCGAATAAAAGTAAACCACTTGGTGCCTGAACCTGGTTGAGTCATCATTAACCTTTCTCGCTGAAACATTTGGAAGCAAAGAGAGCTATCTCAATACTTAGTTGAGACCCAAAGACCCTTTTGAAACACACTGGCTGTTTGTGTCCTTTCTAGAAAGACTGGAACATCCTGGTCCCTGGAGAGACAGACCCAATCCAAGGACTCCTGCCATCAGCCCCCGTTCTCTTTCTCGCTGGTCTCATCGTTACATTGTGTGTGCACTCTGAATAGATGCTTGAATGCTGTCAAAGTCTATATCATTTTGTGCTTTTATGCTCTAACAACTGTTTTTATTGTCATCTTCTTCTAGCCAGCCTAACAACTGTTTTTGTCCTGGCTAAGCCAAGATTCCAAAAAGGTCATTGAATGTGAAGAACCCTGTTAGAATGTAACATATACATCTTTATTTTCCTCTTTTTCCTCATCTTTATAACTGGGTTTTGTAGATTTAGATATAAAATTATAGTAGAATGGAATGGTTTGCTGGCTCCTCCAGTCCACATGTCAAAGTGTCCTTGGGCAAGATACTGAACCCCAACTTGTTTCTAAAGGCTGTCATTGGTGTGTGAGTGTGTGTGTGAATGGGTGAATGTGGCATGTAGTGTAAAGTGCTTTGAATGGTCTATAAAGGATATATAAATGCAGTCTATTTACTATTTTAATCCTGATGATGCACTCACTGTTGCTGGAGACTTCAATCAGGCTAATCTTAAGAAGGTTATGTCTGACTTCCATCAACATGGTGAATATGCCACACGGAGAGTAAATACTCAGGATCACTGCTACACACCATTAAAAATGTCTACAGAGTGGAATCACTATCCGCATTCAGAAAGAGCAACCACGCAGCCGTCTTGCCGAGGTCAAAGTATGGAAACAAACTACGATGAGAGGTCAGGCAAATCAGAGGCCACCCTACAGTCTGCACCACATGACACAGTCTGGAGTCAGGACACCACATTCGAAAGTACCATTGACATCAATAGGTTCACTGAGTCTGTGGTCAATTTAATTTGTGAACCAAAAGAAGACAGTGCGCCCAAAATTACAGTTAAATCATTCCACTAGCAGGAAGCATGGACTTCCACTTACCAAAACCATGCCGTGCCAACCTGCTTTCTGCTGGAAACATGGACAATTATTAAGAAGCATCCTACAAAGGAGGAAAGAACGGATGACAACCCAGGACACCAGGAGCTACAAGAATAAGGCAAGGAGAATCATTAAGGACCCCAACCATCTGGATAACTGCCTGCTTGCTTGCTGCTTTCTCCCTGCTGCAGATCAGGAAGAAGGTACCAGATAGGCTGCGAGGTTCGGGAAGAACTTCTACCCTCAGGCCAATAGTATCCTAAATGAGGTCACTGTCTAAGACAGCCTTGCCATGGGATCCTGTCTCTCCATGAGCTGCTGTGATAGCGACATGTCCAGTGTTTGTGGTAGCCTCTCCTAGTTCCGAATATAAAGTGTCTTTATCCATGTTTATGTCCACATCTGTGTCATCATGTGGAGTGCAAGAGAACCATGTCTATAATCATCAGTTTCTTTTGGACATTCATAACAAAGACTTCTGCTATGAGAAATACTGGCTGGTTAGAGCTAAATCAGCTGAGCGAGATTGGACTGCTACGCCTAGTGAGGCCCAAAAGGAGACCACAGCCTCGCCTGGAGCTTCAACCAGAGAGGCAACGTTGAAAGCGATGCGACAGGATGCAGAAGTGAGGCAAGTGCAGAGGAGTGCATGCTAGGTTAACTGCTAACCCATACAAACCAGCATTTCCAACTATCATTCTAGCTAATGCTCATTCTCTGGAAAGCAAAATGGATTGCATACCTCCCCATCAGTGCTGGTCACCTGTCAACATCGAACTGAGACATGTAGAAATTGTCAACATTGAATTGAAACATGCATTTTCTCTCTAAATGCACTTTAATACTTTTTTCTCTTGGAATTTTTTTTCCAATTTTGGGATATATATCTTTATACTTTCTGCCGTTGCACAGCTGTGGGCTGGGAGGAACAGCGTTTCATTTTTTTTTTTAATATATGCAAGTATACAAGAAAATGACAACTAACTCTTGAATCTTGATTAATAAAAAAAAACAACTTTTTGTTATTTGTGCTTGCATGCGTGTCTTTTTCTGTGTCACAAACACACACAGGTACACTAAGAATATATGGCTCAGATTCACTAATACTGGCATACTAAATTTAGATTGCACAATTGCAAGATGATGTTTTTTTGAAAGGTAAATAAGAATTGGCTGAAAATTATCTCCTTCAGATGACAGTTCTAGTTTACCTGAACATGTCAAGTTTTGCCACAATCACGTTCTTCTGTTGTCCGATGTGCATTCTTCTGTGTATCAACATGCTTTTGCTCAAAAGGTGAGGATCTACTTTATTGTTTTGAGGTGGTTTTATTTTTTGTAATTGGTTGTCTCAGTATCCTTCCTACTACTGTATGAGTAACATCACTCACTCTTCTCATCACAGCTCAGTGAGCACTATTTAAAAAGACAAGAAACAGGTTATTTTAGAAATCAACTGACTGATACACAGACTGTTGCATCTATAATCTTAGCACAAAAATCCATGACCGGCCTGTTTGCACCGGTGTCAGCCTGAACATGTGGAGGAACATTATGCTCAGCGATGAGGCCAGACTCTGCCGACAGCAGTTGGATCATAGAGTCAAAGTGTGGAGAAGACACAGAGAAAGCTATGCTGGTTGCTGCACAGATAAGAGTGACATCTTTTGATGGAGGCAATGTCATGATGAGGGGGCATCATCTCCCTCACTGGAAAAAACCAAGCTTGTCATCATTCAAGGCAATCTCAGGAAAAAAAATGTCCTCACGTTTTTTGTGCTAAGTCTATAAATATTATTATACACAATATATTATACTATACAAACAAGAGTATGAGTCACAGAATCAGTGAGGTTGTACTTGGACACAGCAGTGCTTTGAGCTGAATGCTAACATGCTCACGATGATCATGTAAACGTACTAATGTTTAGCGGATGTATGATGTTTACTGTCCTCATCATCTTAACTTACAGTGTTGGCTAACATGCTAATTAGCACTGAACACAAAGTGTAGGCGAGGCTGCTGTCATCAGTTATTTGGTCATAAACCAAAGTATTGGACAAATTCAAATTTTTGACTCTGTCAGCAATCACCAAAGTGATTATTCATCCTGATAGGGACATGCATGTCTGTACCAAATTTAATGACCATCCATTCAATAGTTGTCAAGAGTTTTCACTTCATAGTGACACTTCAAGCAAAGTCAGGGGATCACTGAAGTCTGTTGGGTTCATCTTGTGGGGAATATGACAATAAATGTCTGTACAAATTTTCATGAATATCCATCAAATAATTTAGATTATTGTGGCTGTGGAGGCTAAATTAAAACCCAGTCTTCTGTTATTCTTGCAAAATGTCACGAGGAGTCATTTGGAATAATATACGACACTTTTTTTGCAAAAAAAAAAAAAGGTATGTAATGGTTTCTGTCATTAATTGAATACAATCAGAACAGATCAGTCAATCAGAACTGGAATCTGGCAGTTACGTGCACAACCTGTATGATGAGAACTCTTCTCTCTGAAGTTTCTGCTGCCTGGAATCTGCTACACAAAGACATACCACACACCAAAAGTAGATATTCTTTCACACAGTCAATAAAACAACATCTTATGAATCCTACATAGAGGTTATTTATAGTTATTGTGGTTTTGGAACCTTTCTAATTTTTTACTTTTGTTTCTATTTTGTTACTTTTGTTTCTATTTTGTTTCCTGTTTTTATTGTAATGTTTATTGATGGACAAGCACACAGTATACTGTATACTGAATACACTCACCAGTCATGAAAGCAAACTTTTCAATATAATGCACACTAATAAACAGCCACCACCCACTATGACCTCAGAAACAAACAAAAAGTAGAATTATCACTTTTCTTACAAAAGTGCTCAGTGAGTGCATTTGGCTTCATCACCAGTGTCCTATGTTCACCATTACCCTCTCTTATACATCGCTTGCCTTTAAAGGATATTGCTGGAATGACCCCCTGAAAAACATTGGTGCTGCATGTTAAGAGACTTGTAATCTATAATATATCTATAATGTTAACAGTTAGTAAGAAAGTCCATTGCTCAAACCAGGGGTACACATTACCATCAAAACCACTTGATTTGGAGGAAAACTGAAAGTGAGTGCACCTGAAATACTGATAATCTATTGGGTTTGTTTAAAACCTCTCTTTAACCTCTGTCTAATCATCTGACTGGCATAACTCGGTGAGTACAACATCATTATAAGTGATGTGAATGATAGCCAACACTGCGTGAACAAGTCGCAAGGTGTAATAAACTGGAATTATTCTTTTGTCAGTGTCACCACAATTGTTTCCATCACAGATTTATATATTTAGCAGTTATATTAAAACATATCTTTATCCACAATACATTATAATGTGATATCTTTTCATTTCCAGTCCGCCTGATTATGTAAACTTCTGCAACACTATATATTTGCTCATGTATGAATAGTTAAATATGATCTCTTTTTGACTCACAGGCATCTAGGTTTCGACTAAGGAGCGAAGGACACGACCAATCAGGAGTTAAAGAAAGAACATCAATTTATTACAACAAAAAAAAAAAAACAAGAAAATAGACCCTTTAAACTCAAATAGCCCCTTACAGCACAGATGCTGTTGTTTCAGTCCTTTTGGTTATCAGTCTGTAGGAAAAAAGTTCAAACGCTGAGAAAGCTGACTGGATACTCTCCCTGCCGCTGGTATGGATCCTGACCGGCACCGGACCACCTCTTTGGAAACAACCTCAGACTCCGAAAAAACAACAACCTGCACACAGCAGGGGAAATATGTCATCACTAATGTTCAATAATTACTTTACTTATAATAACCATATTTTTCTTACTCTTTTTTCGTATGGGTGACTTCATTCAATGAATTAGTTAGCGATTATAATTAATAGCACACAAAAAACAATTCTTAATAGTCCTATGTGATATAATATCTCACATTCAACTGTGCATCTCAGTAAAACTAGCTACTCAATTAACAACAAGAGGGAAAACAAAATGGCGTTTGCGGTTTACAGGTATAATATGTAATTATTCCACATTAAAAATGTCTAAAAACAACTAGACCTATGTTATATATGTTGTTGAGTTGTGTACTTACATTATCCCTATTGTTACCAACAATTTTCAAACCCAGAGAAATATGTAATTTAATAAAAGTAACGACCGTTTCATTTAGTCGCATGTAAATAGTGTCACACGTCAACACAGAGTAAACTAACGTTAGCACAAGATGCATGAGTCCCGCTGTGTTTGTCCGCTGCAATGGCGTCTACCAAAGAGTAACTTACACACTACAAGATAATACATCAGCATTGTGTTTGTGCTACATAAACTGTTAGAAATGGACTTTTATTCAGTTTTAAGCCACATATTCATGATAAACTTCGGTCGTTTTTAACTATATCTTTTAGCCGGAAGAAGGATTTTAGTCTCTGGACGATATCAAGAAACAACTGGGCAAACGTTAGTAGCAGCTCGGCTAACAGCCCTTCCAGGAAGTCCGTGATCACCAAACATAGCCAGAGAAATATTGATTTTTTTTTAGGTGAAACAGCTTCAAATAGTATTTTTTAACGATTTCAGTTTGCGTGTACATTTGTTTTTGGAGAAGTGGAGACCTCTGCGGATAATTCGGTCCCGGAAGGAACCGTACGAACGTCTGAATGTAAAGTTATTAAGATTGATAAACAAGTGTTAGCAGCAGCTCAGCTAACAGCCGTCCGGTGGTCACTAAACATCGTCGGAGAAACACTGATTTTTGAGGTATAACAGCTTTAATTCACATTTTAACTATTTTAATCTGCGTGTACTTTTGTTTTTGGAGAAGGGGAGACTTCTGCGGATAATTCGGCTCCTGGGAGAAACCGGACGAACGTCTGGATGTAAAGTTATAAGATTGATAAAACGAACAAAACAAGTGTTAGCAGCAGCTCAGCTAACAGCCTGTATCTAACGTCCGTGGGTCGCCTTACATCATCGGAGAAACACCGATCTTTTAGATGAAACAGCTTTATTCAGTGTTTTTACCTGTAATCACCGGGTCCGTTTGTTCTGGAGAGGAGGAGACCTCTGCGAGTAATTCGGCTGCTGGTATAAACATCCTGAACCATGAACACCGGAGTTATGTGTCCGCGATGACACTGGTTATTTAACAACGGAGCCAACAACTCCCATGATCCCTTGCTACTTCACACCGTCGTCACACGTCGTCTTTTGTTATTGTTTTGATTGAGAGACCCCTAGCGGCTGAAATTACATATTGTGCGTTTAACTAGTCGAAGGCCGCTCATATGTACATCCTTCTCTGTAGTACCACAGAATATAACACTCAAAAAACATTTCTTCAATCGTATATAAACATCTCCGATTGGTTTACAGTACAAGTAAAGAGCATAGCAATTGAATGCAGAGATCTAAAACAATAACACAAAATGGTGGTTTACGTTGGGCTAATCGCTAGCTTATTATGATAACTAAGCATCAACTCACCGGAGATTCACGGATTAAATCCAAAAAATAGGTACACCAACATCAAAATAATCTTTCGGCTTCACAATCCGCAAAAATGACAAGCAAAAAGAGAATGGAAATCCAAAACATCTGAGTGAGGTGCTCAGGGACTTGTAAGACTTCTCTCTACGTGCTTCTCCCTCTACTTGTAATGCTAGTGTATTTCTCATTCTCCGTTGTTATTGCCTCTTACTCTAACAATACAATCTGAATGACACTGCACTACTATGCGCTACAGCTCCCCCTAGTGATCAGTTGTGGAATCGCCAGAAATTACTCTACCGGTAATTTTATGTGGGTTACAAATACAAAGAGTGATGATCTTGATGGTTAAAACATGAAGCAAGTTCTACTATGCTTTTTTTCTTAGTTCAAGCAGAATGCCGTTGAATGACAACATGTATTCTGTAACATTGCTCTTGCAGGGGTAAATCCCTTTTATTTGCTTCATATGTTGGCATACATGAGAGAGAGAGAGAGCTGTGTATGTGACACTTAATCCCTTGAGATCTCTACTTTCATAATGCAGCACCTTGATTTAATGCTCTTACTTTACGTTGGCAACTGAAATTAATGTAATTTAAAGGTATGGCAGTGATGATTTGTTTTTGTATGTGAATTAGTGTTCAGTTTATTAGTCATTACATTATGAGATTATTATCACTGGGGATTTTTATATACTCAGACGTGTTCATGTAAATCTCATGGGGAAAAAAAAGTGAAAAATATGCCAATCTGAGACAAAGGCTGGGGGAAGGTATGTGCTTTCTCTTTTTCTATTTAAACACCTGCGTGCCATCAAGATGCCACAAGAAATCATTGACTCCATGTGTGAAAAACATGCAAATTCTATAATTAAGCTTGTAATTTACATTGTTTAGTGAGAGTGAAACGAAAGGCTCAATCCTAATTTATTGCAATCTTTTTATTTTCCTTCACATATATTCAACATACAAATTGCAGTATATTAGTAACAATCCAGAAAATTCCATGTTTATCTGTGTTTCTTTTTTAATGACAGTGTTATGTTCACAGTTTGCCTATTTAAAAAATCAAACACACACACGTGCGCGCGCACACACACTTTCCCCTCCCTCTTCAGTGAATACGTGATACTTCACATCCTCCCTGTCATTATGTTAATTCATGATAATTAGGCAGGCAGTGCATGCTTTTTACACACAACAAAAGGATGATAGCAGGTAATGACAGGCTTTCTGTTCTTTCACTGTCTCTTTCTACAAATGTGCGGAAACAGTGCTCTTACAGTGGTGCGCGTACAGTTGACAGCAGTTTGTGTATTGGAAATGCAGACAATGGAGGTAGTGTCTCTCTTTGCTCTGCTCAGTATCTGCTTCCTGCTTTCTTACAGTGCAGATGCTTTGCTGCTTGCTCTTACCTCTACTTGCATTTTTTTTTGCTGATATTCTTGTTTTTTCTTCTGTGAGAAACTACAAGCAGCAGCTCCTGGATACTTATAAATCACTGGAACTGTATTTTTTGTAGATATAGTAGGCTATTGCCATATTTCAACATTTTTATGACCTCTTCATGAGTGTGACCTACCAACAGAACAAGCCTGTACTGTAACTGACTGGAAACATGGTACTTAGTTCAAGCTAAATAGCAGCAGAACGCCCCCTTCTCCTGCCTCTTCAGATGACTCCCACAAACGTCTACAGAAAACTGCAGCGCTGGTAACTAAAATTCACCAGTTAGAAGTTAACATGGAAGTGAATGGACTATGTTGGAATGACACCACTTCACTGTGGGCTCAAAACAGTGGGCTAACACACGACTAATGAACACCAGCGAGACTACCGAGAAACAGGAGGGCTAAATCTGTGGTAGTGGCAAAAGTGGCAGTCCTACCTGGAATTCTTTTGGAGTAAAGCCTAAGAGTAAATCAGCTGGCCTGCATTCTCATCCAGACAGAGCACCTCTTCAACCCATGTACTTAGCAGCACACAGCCATGGACAGGTGCAAAAGGTGCAACAAACCTCCTTAACAACGGGATACCAGATTTGCTCCAGCTGTTACAGGACCCTGGTTTCCATCTGATGACCTGGATAACCTCTTATCTTCACACAGCGGGGTAAGAACTTAAAGTAACTCGGAGAGTAAAAAGTTACAGAGAAAGCTCGCAACTGGGCCTCAGACTCTGACTGTGGGTGACTTTGCAGTAAAAGATATAAAAAAAATATTTGCAGAAAGGACACCAAAATACTGACATGACAGAAAAAAAGTCAATATGGACATGAATTTGATTTTGACAGTTGTGAATCATATTTTGTTAAGAGTGGGCAGGACAATATCCCAACATTTTCCACTTTGGCGAATACTTAGTGGATAAGCAACCCATGAAAGTGGTCAATGAGTGAGCGAGGGAAAAAAGAGATGACAGACTTGTTGAACACTGTACTATATTTGGTTGAGTATGTTTCTGAAAATATATGCTAACTCCAAAATTTCCATGATGGCTTGACTTCTACATGTTTGTTGAACAGGTGGTTTGATAAAGTGCTTTTTGGCTTTTCACTCATGATAGATAACAAGCGTCACTTGACATCACTTCATCCACTCCCCAACAACCTGTTTCCTGTTTGGAAACCTAAACGTTGGCAGGTAGGGTGTGACTGATTTTCAGGAATCACCTTTGTGTGTTGTGAAGCCAGTTAGGGCAAATAAACCTTTAATATGCTGAACTTCCATATGGTCAGGCTCTAGTTATTATTTTTATTGATATGTTTGATTTTTTTAGTGCCATATGTGGTCCTATAGGTCTTGAGTCCAGGGCTTTGGTTCACCACTGTTAATAGACAATACAAGCTATACCTCACTGTATATTGAATGCAAGATACACATTCTTCCATAAAAAGAGACCTTTCTCAAACCCAAGAATGCAAAGAACAGACTTGCAACAATTAATGTCTTGCTATACTCTAAGTTCAGCTGATTACTCCACAACTGTACACTAACAATGTAATGTCTATTTATAGAAATAAAGGAATGACAGTCCCCTTTCATAATGCTTCTGTTGTTTTATTGATTTTATTTTCTCCAAAGTGCTTCTAAGTTTCATGAGCCACACATTTTCTGTACATGACAAGCCAAAGGCAGGAGAAGCTATTGTTTGTGGTTCATATTTGATTTAAAAAAAAGAATAAAGAATTAAGGTAAAATAACTATTAAGATCAAAGATGGACCAGGCAATGTTAGCAGCTAGCATCTCCTTGATCCTATGATGAAACATTTCTATCCTGATCTCTTCCAGGATGACAATGCCCCCATTCACAGGACACAAGTAGTCACTGGATGGTTTGATGTGTATGAAAATTATGTGAATCATATCATATCTATGGGGGATTTTGTGCTGACGTGTTAGACAGCGCTCTCCACCACCATCATCAAAACACCAAATGAGGGAATATCTTTTTAAAGAGGGGTGTTCCTCAGCCTGGGCATTGATTCTACAAGTCTTTTGACTCTTCTGGAGGGATGAACACCGTTCTTCATAAAGATATTCCCTCATTTGGTGTTTTGATGATGGTGGTGATGCTGCAATTTGTCTTGTCTTTCAATTTGAAAGCATGATTTATTGATTTCAGATTTTGTAATTCTTTCCCTCAAAACCCTGCCTTCGCACAACCCCGCTCACACCCCCACTCTGAGTAATGCTCTGAGACCAGGCGTACATACAACTGTTGTGCTGCAGTTGCCATGGAAACGAGACGGGTCAGAGCCCTCTCCTGTGCCAGGAGTAAGAGGAAGAGCAGGGAGACGAGACGCAGACCCGGCGGCTGTCATGGGATGTTTTTGTTGCATGCTCTGGTCACCACGTCCACTGATGGGAGGCACGCAGAGTATGCACAGGAGGTTGGCCCCATGTGACGTGCCATCAAATATTTTCACCCTCTTCCTCTGCTAAGTTCATAGTGTCTACCATGGTGTGTAAATGCCAAAGATGGGCTGATGGGCACATTGAGGAGGTCCTTCCTCAATGGAGGATTGTTGAAGCCAGAAGTTTCAGTGGATCATAGTCTGCCAAGCTGCAATCTAAGCCTGGGAGACAACGATGGAGGTGCATAAGATGAGGATGGCGCTGGCAGCCTTGCTGATCTCCAAAACCACATCGAGGGGCAGTTCTGTGAGCTGAGCGGCCAGCTTTGTTACGTTTGGAAGGTGCAATGATGAGCTGGTCAGTTTGTCTTTGGAGGACGGTGATACTGGCTGTTGTCCTGCCACTGTGTTGGCTCATCCCATGCCAAAATAAACCATGAGGTAAGGAGGGGGAACGGGAGGGCACCCACGGTCAGTAAGACCCTCCACCTTCGTGATGGAAACAGGTGGAGACAGGTGCTTTCAGGCTTCTCGGCTCCACGGCAGCCCCTTCCTGATACTTCCTGATGGCTTGGAAATGCCGTCGCACAGGGTCTCATCTGGCTGTCTGGACCAGCAGAAAATCCCCATACATCTTGTCCTCCCAGAGGAGGCCATCTATTGCTGGCAAGGAGGTCAAAACAGAAAAGGGGACCAGGGTCCCCTGAGTGTACATCCAGTGAGCCACCACTTAAGTCCAACTTCCCCCCTGGGGGGAAGGAAAGCACGAAGTGAATTGCATGATTCATGGACAGAGGGGACAGAGTTACCCAAATCTGGCCCATCAGATGGGTCCAGGACCTCCAGGGCTTCATCGACCAGCGTCTGCTTTTCAGTGCTTCTCAGCCTAGTGAAGGAGAGCACAGTAAAGGCATGATGACTATGGAGCAAGGACAAGGGCAGCATGCTCCAATCCCAGGCGGTTCTCACAGCAGCTGTGTAGGTTGAAGCTCTTGATGCAAGCAGACAGGCAGGTTGGCCAGGTTCTTGGAAGTCATAGTAGGATTGATTTCTCTTAGGTGTTTGCAGGTTAGCTTTTGGGAGGCCGGTGTGCTATATTTTATGTAGCTATGAGTAAAAACTACGGACACCGGTACATTAATTGTCTTTTTATCCCAAAAGTCATACAAGAAATTAAGGGAAATACATTTGATAAAGCCCTGGAGGGCAGGAGTGGACCAACCCGGTTAAAGAATAACCATCTGTGTGGGATGCTCTAAAAATAAAGCAAACACATCAACAAGAAGGCAGGGATCATTATACCGGTCAACACTACATCTGGCATTCTATTGGTTGAGGAATTTTGACAGGATTATTGCACAAAGAATCTGAGAGCAGAGCAGGAACCTGAGAGCAGATGTTTTAAGAGCACATTTGAGTACGAGGACAGAGTTTTGGAGGGGAAGAATTACAAAAATATGAAAGCAAGACAGGAAGACAGCCCCATAGAGCCTCTGCTAAACTTTAATTGTAGTCAAACATCAAAAGCTAAATAGATTTCCATGCTTTCTTGCTTCCCTACAAGTGTGATCTTGTTTCATGAGCTGCTCTGTGACTGGCAAGTGGAAAATTATGAAGATGTGCAGCTATTTGAGAGAGTGCTATTCAAGGCAAAAAATGATGCTTAAAGTACACTAATGTCTGCTGTCAGACAAGTCGTTTTATTTAGCAGCAAAAATCAGCATGCAGCAGTTCCAGTCTTAGACGTCGCAGATTGCTTTCACTCATGCTGCCTGATGGGATTGACATCTCTCTCACTCCCCTATTATGTTTCACCTGTTAGTGGAGAACAACTTACCAGTAGAGTCCTTAATAGTATAGTTTGACGACATAACATGTTTTCCAGTGTAGCTCCACCCAACTAGCTCAAATCCAGCAATGTGTGCAATATGGCAGCTCTCCCATTCAGTTGAATGGGGGCAGTGCGTTTACGTTGTAGGGGTGAGGACCGCATAGGGTTCACCAAAAAAAAAAAACGCAGCGTTCATCTGGCAAAAAAAGTTGTGATACAACTTCAACAAGGTGTTATGTTGGCTAATCACATAAGCAGGTGATCAGACCGAAGACCCACAGGAAGAAGAACATTGTTTACCATATTGCGTTGTAGCATTCCACTGTTTACCGAGGAACTGTGAGGATGCAAGAGAGACTCATCGCCACCGTGACGGCCTTTCCAAAGCTGTAGAAACCTGCGTGAGTTCTAAGGCGTAAATTGTATGTACTGTATACAGATATGCAGAGCCTGGGAGACGTATTCAGCACACGCAGCAATTTGGAAATTTTCATCTTCAAACATTTTATCAAAGAGGATTTAATGTTGATTTTTTTTGACAATCAACAGAAAGAGACCCTTTAATGTCAAGGTGAGAACAGATCTCTACAAAGTGTTCTAAATTAATTACCAATATAAAACATATAGAATACATCATCTGTTTTGCATGTATGTTTTTCATGATCTGAAAAGTAACTAAAGCTGTCAAATAAATGTAGTGGAGTAAGAAGTACAATATTTCCCTCTGAGATGTAGTGGAGTGGAAGTATAAAGTAACATCACATGAACAGCTACAGACTTCTGGTAACTTCACACCCCCCAGATTTGTTTCATTTTCAAACTTGTAGTCTTCAGCCTCTCTTGACACTGACTCAAGTGACATCACGTTTGTTTTAAACCAGCAGTCAGGTGTCCATATGAACAGTGAAAGAGGAGGTTTTCTTTGCTGTAATCATTCCTCCTGTTCATATCGGCATCAAAAGTTAATTTAAAAGTTGATTTGAAGCTTATATAAGGCCTCATCAGTCTGAGTTATGAGTCATATCAAGTGGATATCTGACACATTTACTTTTTTTGGCATCAAATTCCCTCTTTGTGTTTCCTTGGACAGTGTTTCCCTGTAGTATAGTATCAAGAAGAGGGACTTTGGCACTAAAAAGACTGTAATCTTGAAAGATATCTATTTGATTTGACTCATCTGAAGCTTCATATTAGCTTCAGATAAACTTTTAAACACATTTTTGCACAGAAGGAGGACTTCCATTATAAGTGCATTATGAAAGGGATCTTCTAACGGTCAGTATGAACAGGAGGAATGATTACAGCAAGAAAAAAACACGTTTCAATGTTCTTTTGTTCTGTTGTTTTTAAGACAGACTTTGAAAAATTGTGAACCAGTCCTTTAAGATTCAACAATGTGTCTTAGCCGGGGTCAAAAGTTGCAACCACAAATGTGTTCCGTCTATAACGGTGAGTTAATTGAGTTGTCGGAAGGAGATTCCATGAAAGTACCCCGTGTTCCACAATGACAGAGAAGCCAGCAGGGATGACGAACGCACCACGTCTGATGCAAACTGATGTAAACGCTTGGCTGTCTGGGCTGCGGTGTGCAGTCACATACCGAGCTTATGCATAACCATGACACAGTGATTAAAATTTCAAGTGTGTGCTGGTCCAGAAAATAATTCTGCAGAACTCCATGGAAACAGAGAACTCTGACATGATAGCCCTCTCTGATATTCTCTTATTATTACTTACTTTATATTAACAAATCAAATGTAATGCAAGACATTAAAAGTGTTATCTAAATGCTTGCGCCACGTACAATGAGATTCAACGAGCGGGCATTCTGTACAATTTAGTTCGTCTGGCGGTGTGCTTCCTGTTAAGTCCATTTGAATGAAGTCACAGTATAATTCAAGTTAATTAAATCAGATAAACATCCACACACGAGCTCGATGGTTCGAATGTGAATGAGACAGACTGTTCTTATGCACGCTCAAACACATGCACGGATTCAGCGCACACACGCACACACACACACACACACAGCTTTCTGTCTGCATACAGAGTGACCACATCATTATCATTGTGCGGACACTCACACCGACACTCCAAAAGTGAATGAAATGCATATCCCTATCATTTTTTTTCCTAAATGAGATCATAGCGGGCACAGATGTCTTTCACAGCGTTGGACTGTGTAAAGTGTTCAGTGTCGGATTACAAGTGAGACTGATCTGTTTCTACACCGCAGGTGTTGGTAAATCAAAGAAAGAAATAGAACAAAAGAGGAGCTCAGAATTGTTTCCCATTAATTATCTGTCCAAATATGAAGCCACTCCCTCTAGTGTGTCTATACCATAGGTGCCCGATCTATATCAATGAGGTAAACCTGGCCCGGGCAACAGCAGGGTCACTCAGTGGATATAAACGGGAGGCATACTATTAGTGGCACACTTGTGTGGCCTAATATTCCCTCTACTATTAGCACTTCTAGCCTGCTGGCCTGGAATGTTGATTAGACATTAAACTAAAGGGATAATTCATCTTTTTCATAACGTCAGATGTGTTTCCAGTGCACTGAGGAAAATAACACATGATAAAATGTTGAGGTTACATTGGTTTGGCAGAATGAGTCATGCTATATGTTAACAACTCATTAGTTATCCACACTACTGACAAGCCAAGACATTAGCACTGTAGCCAACCAGGGACCTCATTTGGCAACAGATAGATACGGTTAGTATGTGTTATATTTTCTGACAAGGAGAAAATTATACAGCAGTTATAAACTTTTTTTTTTTCCAACGGGCCACTCAACTACTGGACGACTGAGTGCATGGAAGGAGGTGACTGACCATAGTAGGTAGCTTAAAAGCCCCGTATGAAATGAAAACTTAATTTTCCTGGTTTTTAATTGTGTCTCCGTTAATTGCTCATTCATCTCTTGTTAGACGCCAAATGTATGTCAAAAATCGGTGGAGTACATCAAAATCCCTGTCTTTACTCTTCCTGTAAAAACAGTTTCAGATGTTTGATGACTCATCCTACATTCACGGGCGTTTACAACAGTCCAGCCAATCAAAAATGCAGCAGTGATGTTAGGTTAGTGTGTAGCGTAAGTGAATCGTGTTCCTTGGTAAGCTGCGTTTAGGCAGGTGAGAGGCAAATGTACAAACAAGCATAAACGTCCAACTAACGGTCGACATCTGCAGATATTTTTGAAGCAATCTGTTACTGGTGTCAAGAACCGCTTTTTTTTTTTGTCTGTTTGACTGCTGTACGTATGCAAATGATGTACAATAAACAGCGGTGACTCACCTCTGACACATCTAGGTCACCAAAGTGGTATTCAGAAAATGTGTCCAGGGTTACACAGGAAGTGATGTGATGACTTTGGCACTCTATTTAGGTGATACAAAAATAGGGAGAAGTTATCATGCGTCATGGTTTATTATTCAAGTCATATGTTTCATAATGAGCACCTCACCATGAAGACACACAGAACCCCCGAACACCAAATCTCTCCCGGTCCGTCAGTCAGCACAGCTTATCTGTAATAAACTGCGCTGACTAAAATTGGCCTATTGATGTCGGCATCTAGGTAGAAAATGATGTCATCTTCCATAAACGAGTTTTTTTTTTTTTTGGGATGTGACTGGCTCATGTGGAAAACAGAACGTGACCACCGGACAAAACACCTCCCATAACTCTTATCAGTCCCTTAACTATCACGTGTTGCGTATCGGCCTCGATCAGCCGGACCTGCCGAGATCTTTTGGATTGATGTGGGAATAAGTCGGGTCGTCTGTCCGTTCTTGGCATTTAAAAGCTCGCACTGCCCTGGAAAATTCAAAAGCAGGACCAAGTCAATGCCGGATGTAAAGAGGAGATCCATCTGTGTCTGTCTGTAATACATGTCACCTATTGATGGAATCTCTCTTTTATATGATAGATGAATGGGATGTTCTCGTGACACAAAAACAGGTTTCCTTCACCATACATCCCATTCTGAGATACACCGCCTTCAGGAGGCCTTATGATTTAAATTAGGTCATGACACCACTGTAGTGGTGACCTGATGATACACTCAATAAAGAGAAATATTAATGATGCTTTTTTTTCATGAAGCGCAGTGAGAGGTGAATCCAGGTAAAAAGCCATTTCTCCTTTAAAATGTTTTCCTTTACCTTCACAAAAGCACAGATGCAGATAAAGAGAAGCACTCAAGACAGGAAAGAGTTTTTGCGCTCTGAGATAATTGAGATGTCGGTTGTACGAAAGGAGCCATTACATATCTCCAAAATGTCCTTAATGAAGTATTTTGTACACTGAGGGTACATTATGGATGTGGGCATCAATGAATTATAGACATTTACTCTCAGATGGGAACATTAATGCACATCTCCTGGCACAACAGGTATGCTTTTGTGAAAGGGAAAAATGGAAAGGAGAGAAGCACTGTAGGTACAGCTGCTGTCACTATAAATAAAGGGCAGCAGTTTTTTTTTTTTTTGAAGCTGAATTCCGTTAAGCCTTAAAGTGTCATTGTTACTTAACCAGCCTTAGACATTGGTTTGAGCTTGTAGTGGAAACAGAAATCCTGAACGTGATGCTTATTCACGATGGCTGTGAGCTTCATACCCAAGCCCGAACCAGATTCATCGAGCAGAGAGTCTGAACGCTTTCTTTGCGCTCTGCGTCTCTGTTTGGCAAGAGAGAGAAAACGTCAAGCGGAGCGAACCTGAGCACACACACACGCTTCCTGTGTGCAGCAGATGAGTTTTTAAAGTGACGTAAACTAATGATTAGCGATTGAGAACAAAGGCACATGTCAGAGTCATTATCAAAAGCTTTTTTGTTGATTTCTAAGCAGATTCATGGATGTGTATTTGCAAAACTTCAGGGAGTGAAAGTCACATCGAAGCTAACAATATATGTATTATTTCTGTATGTTCAGATTTCATTGTCACTCAAAGAACAATTACGAGTTTTGAGGCAAACTGTGGCTCACAACTCTCCCTCAGTGCCCCCTGAGGAGGTGTCCCTCACAGTCTGGCAACCTCTGTCTGACAGTCTATACCGTTCGATTTACGAGACAGTACTGATAATCATGCTTTTCAGCCCCCCTCGGCTAAAATATCGTCACTTTGTGCCACTGAACGGCAAGGAATCTTATTTGTTGCATCTTTAGTGATGGGACTGGAGAACCACTCGGTAGAGCAGACAGCAAAACAGCAGAAACAAGACATTTCCTAGAAAAAAATGCAACAGAACAGAATAACGGAGACAAGCAGGAAAACAGAGGCGATAAAAATCAAAGGCGGAAAAGGGCAAAGACGGAAAACAAAGGAATGTTACAAAACCACAGACGAGATATGATGAAAGCAGGAAAAAGTACACGAGAGAGTGCGCGCGGCACGCATCAGACATGAGCGCAGTTCTTGTCCAGTCATCACAGATGCAAATTGTACTCATAGATGATTACTGTCCATGACCTCTTGACCCCTCATTACCATCACCCAATGCAGATCAGTTTTTTCCCTGGTTTAATCCCTCTGATTCAGACGAAGTGTATAGATTCTCAATAATCTCTGACTCGTGATGGTTTTTTTTTTTTTACCTGATCTCCCAAAAAAAAATCTATAAAATGAGCCCTGTATCTTAAAATAGAGGCGAACTCTATTCTCTGAGAGATAATCATGACTGGAAATACGTTGCATTATGTCAGCGAAGTCGCGTTTGTTTTGGCGGCCGATGCGCGGCAGCTGCTTCACAAATACATCACCATCGTCATTGGCTCATTCGCAGCTGTGTAGTCAGTAACATCCAATCACACTCACACAGGTGTACAAGCACAGGCGTCATTAGCTGACACGATCATCGCTGTTTATTCTGATGTTCACGCTTCATGCCAACCGCAGCTCCCTCCTCCAGCCAGCCCACAACTTCCAACTGTGTGGTATCTTATCGTGTTGATTGCACTGAGATTAATGTTTATGTACAGTATGTGTTTGTTTAAAGGGTGGTTTCCCCCTCTTTTCATGGTATGAAAAGAGGGGGGGAAAAAAAGTAGAAGCAGGAAGAGAGTTCTGAGATCAGTCATCTGACTTATCAGGTCATCAAATGACAAATATGCCTCGAGAAGCTCTACAGTCTGTGCAAGATACGACACCCTTAGACCCCTGGATAAGGAAAACCTTCTCAAAAAATGGGGGGGGGGGGAATGGAAGAAACATCAAGCAGAGCAACAGAGGAAGGATCCCTCTCCTAGGACGGACAAACATGCGATAGATGTGTGTAACAGAATGGATCAAAATAACAAAATTACAGTATGTGGAAAAAACAGGACAACAGAATTATACTGTTGATGGGCTGTAAACACGTATGAAGAGATCTGGAGGCTGTTGGAGGCAAATTCCAGGTGCTGCCAAACAGAGATTGGACCCGTGCCTCATCTCACCGTGACCACCGCATCACACGAGCTCAGCCACAGGCACACACTCGCTCACGAAGGAACACGCTTCGACCTGCACGTGTAGCCTGCTGACCAGCTGACCACTACTGGCTGTGCAAGTTAATATCACAGCATCTTACGGACCAAAGGCTTGACTACGTTGTTTTATGAGGTTTTTTTTTTTATTAAAAACATTTGATCCATCTCAGTAGGAATTGCTTATTGAAAATGATGTTTGTCATCTTTATAGTACAGTGAGCTACATGTGACATTTCTCCAGTCACACCCCTCTGAACAGAGCTGGTGAGAGCCTTTTGCTGGGCAGCACACCCACACATTTCATCATCTGAGGTGATACGCTGTAATACAGACATTGAAAAGTAATGTATATCGAGGGATCCTTAATGTAATTATAAATTATGTTTGAACGAAGTGAACGAATAAAGACACATGGCAGCTTTTTAAAGGTTTTAGCATGTTTTCCCCTTAACTGTAGATAATTTTACTGATTCTTTATGGGTAGTTGTGCTATAGCCCTCGCTTCTTCACTGATTACCCTCAAAAGTGAGCAAAACAACCAAAAAGTAGCCTACTGGCACCTTTAGATGTCTCCGACTGTAAACTGACCCCCTAGCAGGACACAACAATTGACTCTCCCTACTCCTAGAAAGAGGATTCTAATTTTTTTTAGTTTACCTTTACATTACTATTTTACTGCACAGTAACCCAACCGACAAAAAACACATACACTAAAGCACCTAAAGAGCACGTCTGCGTTATGCCTCCACCGTTGATACTAACACTGACTCTATATAGATGCTAGCTTGAGGTGGCTACTGCAGAAACACATCCAATCACACAAGACACAAGTCAAAAAAGTGTGGAAGGAGCAATTCCTGCTAAAGTGACTTCCTTCCTCTCACTTGTACTCCTTGCTGCTGGGCTGTGAAGAGGTGAGTTTGGGCAAAGAGAGAGAGAGAGAAATTCACTGCAGCAATCAGTTCAGAGAAAGACAGGAGGATGAGTCACTTCTTTTTCCTATGTTGGCAAAAGAGAGGAGATACCCAATCTTCCGGATATTTCTACTGAATCTATGCTGCTTTGGACATAGCTTTTGATGGTGCTTATCTTGGACTGCGAAGGCAGGCCTGAATCGCAGATAACGTCAGGACAGAACACTGTAAGTCACTGTACAGCAATTCAATTTAACAGAGAGGACTGATAACTTCTTTGTAGAGCAAGAGTCTCCAGTGAGTGCTTTGGTTAAATCTGAATTAAAAGGAGAGCCTTCCCTCTTATGACTTTCAGAGTAAAGTATCCACCTGTATGTAGACTGCAGCACCATTACAGACAGGTAATGAACAAGATATGTGTTTGTATGTCTTTGCAGCATGAGTGTTCAAATCCCAGGCGTCCCTCTACATCTGAATTTGGTTGCAACTGTTTGAATGACTTGAATTCAACCTAATTTCAACCATGAATTCATGATTATATATTGTGATTATATTATTCAATCATCACAATATATCCATAATTATTCTCAAATTAGAACAATTGAGAGAAAAAAAGTACCGATAAAACATGTATTAACACATCAGATATTAAAAACCTGTGCTTTTTCTATCTATTCCCAGAATTCAATATTCCATAATATATATTTAAAATAGACAAAACAGTTGTATAACTATTATAAGGTGCTCCTTAATTATTATGTGTTGCAGGTATAGCCTCCACAGGATTCTACAGTGTGAGTATTTCACTCACATCTGCCCCTAAAAATAGATATGTGTGAGATGTAAAAATAATGTATGAGCACAGTGTGCAAGTACATTTACAACCTACCATAATCTTCTGTTCCCCGCTGCTAATCATTCAAAAATTTTAATTTAAAAATTTAACAGTCAGATAATGTACAATATTTATTTAACAAAACATGGCCCTCAACCTTTATTATGAAACTGAGTGTGTATGACAAAGACCTGAGCACTATCACACACACACACGCAGCAGGTGGTAGCTGCTGACAAGTAAGACACAGTAACGACTTAGTGTGAAAGATAATCTGCGGAAAAAGTTGAACATTTTTCACTGTGATCTTAAATTTCTTTGTGTACTCTTTGGGGAAAAAATGTTAGCGGTCATCACTAGACCATCCGTGGGGCATGTTAAAATTGCTCTGCCACAACATAGGAGATATCATGTTCTGTGGCCTTGTTGTCCCGCTTCTTGACAGCGGCTGAAATGACAAAAGTAGCTAAAAACAACGACCAAAAATACAACATTTTTCAGGATGAAACATCATCTTTGGGGTCTTTGTCGAGCGGGTCCCTGATGTTCTTGACTCCAACTTTACTGAACTGTGTAATCGAAGAGACAAGGGTAACACTAACAGACATTTTTAGCCCCTGAATACCAGACATGTTCAGTCGGTTTGGAAAAAAAATGTAATCATCGTGAACTAACTTCATCCACTGAACTAACAGTCTTCTTTTACATTTATTGTTCAAAGACCACGTGTTGTGTGTAGCTCCCCGTAGCCACACACTTAGCCAAAGACTGCAACTGCTTCCTCAGAATATTTTCTTTTCACTATGATCAACTAGTTTTTGGTTTCTATCTCCTGCCCTACAGCTGGGCTCAGACTCCAGGAGTTTGAACATCCTAACTGATTTTGAAATCGAGTTGCGTCACGCGCATAAAAGGGAAACTTCACAGATGTTCTTCTCTCTAATCTCAAACATGCACACACACACACTACATGATTTGAACATAATGGCACATCACACATTACATGGTTTTATTAAGATTATTAAGATCGTCGTGCCGGAAGGAGCGACGCGACACCTCACTTGATCTCATGGGGAAGCAGATGTAAACAAAACGGGGACTGACATGGCGCAACCACTCGCCTTAGCGGTGAAAGTGAGGGGAAAAAAAACAAAAGCTAAACAAGTGTGGATGAAAAAAAATGGCTGAGGAGACATGGTCAACACGGGTTGTCTGTTCCTCAGTAAAAAATTGGAGTCGAGATTTTAACTGTCAGTTTCAATCTGTCAACAGCGGCACATGCCACGCCTATGCAAACCTGCAATATTTCAAATGACATGGGTAAATATAACTGGTAATAATACTGACAATTACAACTTTTGCAGGTCAGCACCTCTGTGGCTGTCGCTGTTGCTCTTATTATCTAAAGGCTGGATCCTATTTTTCCCTGCTGCTGCTGCTGCTGCAGAGACCCACTCCCCCCCGTGGGTGCTATTAAACTTTTACCAGATCTAATCCAACTGAGTCCAACTGGACAAAAATTAACATTTCAGAAAGCACAATGATGGTCAAGTTAACAGAAGAAAGCCCAGCTGGTGACAGATCACAAAGAGGGAATAACCAGCACCGTCACATCACACCTCCTCAGCCCCGGCCACACACACACACACACACACACACACACAGAAGTCTGTGTTACAAAAAAAAGAAAGAACAGCTTTTCCCCTGAGACGTAGACACACTCTGCAAACATGCTCCAAAAATACTGGTGAAAAAGTGGAAGCGACTGAGAGACTGTCTCTCTGGTAAACGGAGGCTGATTAAGCAGCTGCTGTGGACCTCCCTGAGTTGCTAAACAAACAGGGATAGATGGTGCAAGCCCACCAGCACCTTTTAAAAACGGAGCCACAAACAGCATGCGCAGCCTGCCTGCCTGTCCGCTGTCTGTGCTCTATTGAAATGGACCAATTTCAGCATTCGAACCCAGCTGGAGCCTCAGAAAACCATTTGAACTCCACTGCTCGAGTACAATGTGCTAGCTTGGCTAACACTGACAAGTTGACATTGGCATCGGCATTAGCATTAGCGGCTAACAGAAACCTAGTTTCCCAAGCTTGACATTACCTTGCAACTGATTAGCATGACTAGAACTTTGGTCAAACACGATTGTGAGAAGTGCATACTGGTGAACTTGCCAATTGGTGTATGTTAGTGAATCAGAATCATTCTCAAAATGATAGGCGTGTGCCAGCTATAGCTAATTAGCATACTGCCACTCCCCTATTATAAGAAAGGCTCTGTTGGAGTGATGCAGCAGTGGAGAGAGCTGTCACAATCTTAAGAGGGCCATGATGGCAAAAAACTGAAGAAAAACTTTAGTGCTGGTGAAATGCAAACACTAGTTTCAGAAGTAGGAGCCAGGAATGGCAGATTGTCTGCTAAACATGTCATTGGTGCCACCGTTTGGAGCCTGATTGTGAATCCTGTATACAGCCTTGCATACCTGTAACACCACTACCACACAGTAACAAAATAAAAAGTGGGTGAATGTGTAGATGTGTGGAATTGATCTAAATAAATCTCTACTGCTGTGCCAGGTGGGCATCATGTTTGGTCTCTGTCCACAACAGGCTGTGATGTAGTGAAAACAGAGCATCCCTCCCTGAACCACTGCTGACCTGTCAGGCTGTGAGGACACTGAACAGACTGCTGCTTAACCAGCTGCATATATCACAGCCAAATCTGATGCTGCACATTCCAATGTGGAAACGCCTGTTCTGTAAGACTGTAAGACTTACAGGTATAACCACAGCAGTGGCGTCATGAGTAAAATTCATTATACATCAAAAACAACACTAGGTTCTAATGATAGATCCTTATCAATAGATGAGCGAAAAGTTTTAAATAAGACTGGGGCCAGAGGAAAGACAATGATGTAACATTAATCAGAAAGGCTTATCTTCATGGAAGAGAATTACAAGAAGATTTCATTGGGGTTTTTTTCTATTATTATTATCATTTGCGGTCTAAAGAGAAGACCTTTATGGTAAGTCATAGGCTATAGAAAATGTTACAAGACTATCAGCTGCAGCACTACCAGATATCATCATCCTTCCAGCCACACTGCTGCACTGCGCCATCCAAGGGAGCCCCATGGGTGTATGTATTAAGATAACTGGGTACCATGTTCCATTGCTATTGTGGAACATAAAAAGAACGTTCCTTCATGTTTCTGGGACCGTAGAGTATGTGCATCAGAGTCTCTCTCGCTGAGCTGGCTGACTCCTTGCACACATGAATGGCACAACAATGGCATCATATTAATGTCTCAATTTGGAATGCGTGATGGGACATTTTGTGCAGGTTTAGTTATTATATTGGAAATAGTTCACATGCACAATCGCTTAACCTGACAGATTGTGACGGTATGCCACATTGTCAGCCAAAAGGGGGCATCTTGGTGACCAGCTGGTTAAGATGTATGCCACATAACCCTGGTTCAATTACAGCTGAAAAACATACCATACCCCTCTCTCTGCATGTATATCAGCTGTCATTATCAAATTAAAGCAAAAATACTAAAATTATTATCTTATAAAAAGTAATCAGATAACTTATTTATGTTTGGCCACTCTTTCTCTGTCCACTAGTAGGTTTATTGATCATTACTGAAGTAGGAATGATACTCAGGGGCCCTGTCTTTTTGGGCCCCAGCCCATTACATGACCTGCAGAACCAACTGCTGTCTGGTGACCACAAAGCCCTTGGTGTTTCACCTCATTTCACCTAAATGTCTATTTCAGCGACTAACAAAGTTGCCTTTTAGTTCTACATACGAGGTGAGCAACCTGAACTATAGCAAATGAACTGTGTGTTGATCAGTCTGCATTGATCTGTAATTGAATGTGGGTGATTCTTACAGTATCTGCTGTCCACAGCTGCTTTATACTGTATGAAAAGCTTCAGTTCATTAAAGGTATCGTCAGCTATTCTGGAAAAAGGCTGTTGATATTTGAGCGGAACACCAATACAACTCCCTCAGAGGCTCCGCGCCATTGCCAAGACAACATACTAGCAACTGCCAGCTGACCAGTATGGAGGAATCAAAAGCATCTGCTGCCCAAAGGTAAGTTCGCCACAATAAAGGGAAGCAATATTTATAGCAATGAAAATACAGGCGGCATGTTTTTAGCAGCATATGTTTTTATATTCATACCGTCTATGGTTTTTAGTAGTACTGTAGCAAGTGTGATAAGCCGTTAGCCGTTGCTTATCCATTGCTACTAACTTCATAAGTAACTGTAGCAGTGCTGTTTATTGCCAATTTTAAAAGAACTAGGAAGAAAATAACATGGCAGGGTTATAAAGTATTTCTGATGTTGTTTAGATGATTGATATTAGTTACATTTTCTTCTTACTATGTTGCAAGTAGAAGATAAAAGAGCAGATAGACAGGACGAATAAGGTCACCATAGTTGAGGGCGTGTAATTCAAAGGGTGTCTGCTGTAGCACATAAAATATTTTTATACTAAGTTTGCAAGGATATATCTCAGATGTTACCTACATGCATTACTATCATGGTGTAACTCTGTTCCTCATGAGCGAGGACATGGTAGAGGGAGAGGCAGAGACAGAGGTGGAAGTGCAGGTAGTTCAAGCAGCCTAGAACCTAGTGACCTGCGGCGTATGCAGATGCTGCAGGCTCAAAGACTTGCAACTGAACATGTTGCCTTGCTTGCTTGAATTATTTCACCAGTTCCCTACCTAAACACCCCTGCCCTATGAAATAAGTCCCATCTTACATCAGCTGCTGCAGCGTTGTCTGATAAGGGACCCAAGCATGATCTTCAACCTGCTGCCCTCATCAAACGGCCACCCTACAGCCACACCCCACCTTGTCCAGGGTCAGCCAGCCTGCTGTGTCTGCCAGAGATACAGGGAGATGCCCTCTGACATAGAGAGGAAGTGCTGCAGCCAAGCCCCAAACACCCGCATTTCTACATTACTGTACATGGACCTCTACATTTAAGAGGAAGGGGTCCTCCGACCGGCCAGGAGGATCTGGAATGACATCAGGGCTGTGCATGACTGTCCAAACCCTGGGGAAAGCAACCGGCAATTCCACCACGCAGCCTATAGACAGTTTGTTGTGTGGCCGTATGTAGCACTTGGTCATGGACATCGAGTGTTGATACCAAGCTGAACTGGGCTGGGGAAAAGGCTGAGCAGGGCTGGATTTTGGGCCAAACAGAGCTGGGGGAAATTCTGAGGGGAGCAGAGCAGGGAGCTGTGCTGAGCAGGTCCAGAGTTGAATCCAGGGGGACGCCGGGCAGAGCAGGGTCCAGTGCTGGGGAGCAGGGCTGCCAATACAAGACAAGGGGCTAGGAGACTGCTAAAGCAGATACATCAGTTCTGGGCCTGTGAGTGCCCTTAAAAAATAAATACAGACCCACTATTAGTCTTATGCCATTGTAACTGGATAACTGAGAAGACCATCACATGATAGCTAATGTAATATTAGCCAGGATAGCATATTATTTCAACCTGTGTATATAAATATAAATAACCCATTGTGCTTTTATTGCTGAAATAGCAAATTTACCAAATCAATTTATTTGATTTATTTTTTTCTTTTATTTCTATCATTATTATAGTAACTCATTGGTGAAAAAACACACTCTATCTGTCTTTTGTGGTGATGTGTGTTCATGCTGTGGCGCTCTGGACTGTCAAGACATTCGTTTGTTGAGCTGTTGATGTCATGCGTGAAGCATGTGATTGGCTCAGCTGTTTCAGAGAGCAGCGAAGTGACTGGCTGAGAGAGTATTTAATAATCACCACACCCGCTTTGCACTGCAGCACGTACATGAACCAAAATAACAGGTGACCATGGAGACACCCACACCGTCCATGCGCCTAAGACCTACCAGTCTGCACTTGCCATCTGATTTCCTCCTTTGCTCCAGTCATACAGTTATGTTATGTTAATTATCACCACTACAGGGCTTCTGTCACCTGAACGTAAATAAACAGTATATGCTTTTGGGACAGTTGTGTTAATGACTAACCCTGTCCTTTTTCTTTGGAGGACAGTTTCCAAAATAAAAGCTGAGAGCTAGGAACGATGTGACGTCATCGAAATATTCAGACAGGGCAAGAAACACAAAAAGTCAGTGTTCTGGTTTTTAATAGAGTTATGATTTTGAAGAGTAAGGGGTATGAATTTTGATGCAAAGGGTTAAGACAAAAGTTGTAATAAACTGGATTTATCCTTGTACAGTGTCAGTGAGTGGTGGTTTGTTTCATTTAGTTTTTCACTTGCAACAGTGAAAAGTGCTGTAGGAATTTTCAGGTGAATCCCACTCTAGTAGTAAGATTAAGAATAACAAGTATAACAATAAAACCAACATTTGTGACATACTTTTTTTTTTTTTTTTTTTTACCATTTTCTGTCTTTCTGTTTATAATTGGCAACAGCAACTTAATTGCCTAATTAGAGGCATTACTTCAAATGTGACAGCAATATTATTTGGATCTCTCTCTCTCTCTCTCTCTCACACACACACACACACACACTAAACTTCGTGTGGTGTGGCTTCATTGCATCTATTCATTATCTTTCAAACTCCAACCAAAGCTGATCCCCAGTGTAGCAGTAGTAAGTGCACAAATATAAACAGGGGCATGCACATGCACGGCTGGCGGCCTGTCAGAGCTCTGAGCTGTTATTCACAGAGGAGCTGCCTCTGCCCCGATGATGGGAATTAACAAACGCTACAAGGAATTAGTGTTTCCTAGCACTGTACAAATTAACTCGTTCTGCTCCGTCTCTCTGCGATGCATGCTGCTCCTTGATACGACTCCATTTGAGTGCTATTTGCGTGTTTGTGGCTATGATTGTGAGTGTGTGTGTGTTGTAAAAAGAGACTGTGTGTGTGTGTGTGTGTGTGCACCCGTGTGTCTCTGTGGATTAACAGAAATTAGGCATGGCAAAGCCCGATGTCAGATGAATTTCTCTGGGTGATTTCGTCCAGACAGAAACAATATAAGGAGGTGAGACAGGCCAGATACACACACACACACACACACACACAGGTTTATAAGCCGCTACTAGAGGGACTTTTTCTCCAAACATGCCCAGTGGTGGTTTAGATGGACTAACCTTTCCTGAGCTCCTAGAGCTATGGGAGTTGGGTTAAAAAAAAAAAAAATCTCACTTTAGACCTAAGATACAACCTATAGAACTTCATACAGACCACTCTCACACTATTGTGGTTTATGCAGACACTTCTCATTTTGACAAATATGTGACTTGTGAGGTCAAAACAAACAATCTTATGTCTGTAAAGGGACAATGATGTCACTTCCTCATTAACATAAATGCACATGAACCTGACAGCACAAAGCATTAATGGAACAAATATTCTTTAGTCTACACCATACCTGCTAACATTAGGCTGTGAAAAAGAGCCCCCAAAGCCCCCGCCCACATGTAACCTTACACCACAGATTAGTAGAGTACAAGGATGCAAAGGAAAAATGACTAGTCTGATTAATCTTAATCAATTAATAGCTCAGTAAAATAAAAAAAACATACAAAATGTGCACAAAAGTGATCAAAAGTAAAAAAAAAAAATATTAAGTGCAAACATTATGAGAGAGATGTTTGACAGTATCATTTTTCCCACCATGCTCTATGCTAAGGTCGGCCCAACATATCTTACAAAACGCATGGTGTTTGTTGATGTAGCTAGTGGTTAGAAAGGGGAAGGTTTCGCAGTGACGAGCGATGCACGTCAGGTAGGGTCGTTCGCCATGCTCACCTCTGGGTTGAGTTGCCCAGTACCACCACACATATAGCACCCAGAAACTGAGAAACACACGTTTTTATATGTATCACTATGAAATCAGGAGATTGACAGGAAGCACGAGGGGAGAAAGGGTTAAAAAATAGGGAGATTCTCACATGGATATGGTCTACACATATGACCTATTTTCACACAGCCAATCAAATAGTGTTACTTTGAACTGGATTTGCATGAAGCAGAAACATCACAAGAGAGATCAAACTTGGAATGACGCATGTTTGGAACGTGGTTGCTTATAAAAATGAAAGCATCAGCACAACCACAACACAAACAAACAAAAACCGCAGCACAATTGTGGGCTTAAAGCTTTTGTTTCTGTGACTGCCGCTTCCCAGCTAGTCCTCAGTTTGTAACAAAGTCCCCGATGTTTTTGCACCGTCCTTTGTGCCAACACTGGACCTTCTAGCAGCTTGCAGTGATTGCATTCATTTTTGATGGACAGTTTTCCATTGCAAATGTGATCTCTGAAATTCTGCATTAAAGCAGCAACTTCAACCTTAGCCCAAACTTCTTCTTTTTTTTTGGCACTCTCCTGGACTAATGTTCTCAACCAGCATCTTCTCTGTAAGCTAAGCAAAGCAGAAAAAATACTAAATCAATTAGAGATTTAGAGAGAGAGAGAGAGATTTTCCAAAAGATATTGTTAAAAATTGCCACTCTTCATACAGGGAAGTTCATGGAAATGGTGTGGTTAATTACGGTTATGACAGTGAAGCCTTTTTGAATTTCAGATGGAGATATCAGAGATTGAGAGAAAGATGGAGAGAGAGAGAGAGAGAGATAGAACACTGGCATGTATTTAAGTAGTCACAATTTGACAAATTTAATGTGACAATGTCTTTGCTGTTCATCTAGCTAAGTGGCGATGCCTTTTGAGATTTGAATGGAAGCCAACTACAGTGCATTTATGACACATTTTTCATTTTGGCATTTTAGCACTGGCTCAAAAACAAACCAAACAAACATTCAAACGAATGGGAAAGCTATTGTAAACTAGCTTAACTTTTGCTGCAAGTGATATAATTTGGCAAAGATGCGGATCGATATTTTGATCTAGTTGAGCAACTAGAATGTTGAGTTATTTCCCAGACTTAGCTCGGGAAGTTTTGTTGACCACTGGACTTTAGCGAGTTAATATGCCTTTGACTTAATACTTAGAAAGAATAAGAACACCCTCACAACACACCAAGAACTGCCAATTTTAATACAAATATTCAATTTCAATCTCATCCAGTGATTTCCCCCTGCATGGTGGTAAAATGTCCTTTCTCCATTGATATCAACAGCTTGGAACTCTTGGCCAATTGTGTTGTGGGAACAGGTAATTGGTAGATATCCCCAGATGTCATGACTCAGGAAATCTGCAATTTGATCAATTTTGTGGTTTTTCAAATGATGGACTTTGAGAGGGAGGCAACATATTTTCCTGAGTTGTGTTGATCTGAGGTGCAGTGGGCTCCACACTGGCTGGCATGAATATGCAAACAGTCCTGTCCTCTGTAGTTGCTCATTGATTTGGGTCTCACAAACAGGAAGACAGCTGTGGCACAAACATCACATTCTGTTCTTTTACTGACCAGTGCTGATATAACATTAATCAGGCTTGGCATAAGCATGACTGCAACCTTTCTGCCCCTTCTCCCTGTGACTTCAATTTCAGAGCCTGTGTTTAGCCTTTGATAACCCCATGGCAACGTCATGCCCTGACAGTACATACAGTGAAAAACACTTTCCTGTCAGTTCTTTGGTCTTTGTGGTATTCTCTTCACTTTAAGTCAGTGGTTCCCAAACTGGGCTTTGTGCCCCTAAAAAGGGGCCCACAGATACATCAGGTGGGTGTGATAACAGAGGAGCCAATCCTCATAGAAAGTGTTTTTAGAAGAGTTTCTGTCATTTGTGCATCTCTCTTATTACATCCAAGCACAAGACAGATAAACTTTTATCAAACATATCAATCCATACTGACTAGAGTCTATTTTTTATTTTTCTCCTGTCATGTTTAATGAAGTGTAATCTGCACTGACAGCAGTTTAAAATCACACAAATATCCAGCTGTATATGTGTTTTGAACTTATTAACGGTATCTATATTGATCGATTAGGACTCCCAGTCTGCCTGCTAGTGGTAATGACACTGGCATTCATCATTCAACTCTCACTGTTGACAACTGTGTCTATTTTACTTGGACTGCAGAGCTGATTCTCAGTGGCTATCTACAATAGAGAACAAGAGCAGACGGGTTAAAAATGGACACAGTGGTCAGTCTGTGTTAATTTGACCTTTTCCTTTAAGAGAGATGATAAAAATAAGTGTGGAAATACAGCTTTAGAAGTTCTGTCAAGAATGTCTTGTAGGATTTTGGAGATTTGGAGATAAAAATAATAATTACAATAATTGCACCAATAAAAAAAAAGGATTAACATATATTTTCCATATGCACACAATACTTTTTTTTTTAAATGATATGCCATTCACAGTTTTAATACTTGTTACACAATGACACAATAAGCTAAGTCAGAAGGTGCAGATAAAAAGCAGGAAAAAAAAGTTCAACAATGCAATGCAATAAAGTGTGCAAATGTATTTTCATTTCCAAACAGCTGAGGTGGAACTGAGTGATATGGCCAAAAAAAAAATCAAAGACCTATTTTTCATTATCACACATTATCCAAAATGCTAAAAACATTGAACATCTATTTTTTGTAAACGTGAGTGTGAAATACTTGAGCAAGAATAATTAAGGGCCTGAAACATTTGCAGTGTGATTGTTGTTTGTATTTAAAAGAAATATGTTGTTCTCCAGATCCAGCTAACCATGCACATTTGTGTTGTTTTTACCTGTGAAATGTAATTACATAACCAACCAAAAAAGTAAAATGAAGCTTAAGCTTAAGAAGAACAAGTAGGTGTGATCATAATATCTTGAGGACAGGATGTTCCTTATGTAACATTATGCAAAAAGTATCATGGCTGTTTTCCTGTGAGCACTTTGAGGGACAGAGATCCACTTTAGAAATGTTTTTTAGTTACTTGACAGGTCGAATAATTACTATCCGTCGATTTATGAAAACCAGAATCTTTCAAAATAATGTCCACTTGATTTCTTCATTGGTTATCTATTGGTTGGTACTGGTTATCTATTTCCAACCAACTTGCTAGGATGGTGATACTACTGGGTTGCAGTGGCTGGAAGCTTTTTTTGTTAAGTGACTTTGTGCTTTTTCTAGTTATTAGATTTACTATGATTGTTGTTTAACAAGATGTTATTTTGCATTGTGATTTGGTCGTCATCTATCAGATGTGACTAAACCATACACATGGGATTAACCTATAAATCAAATGCAGGTTGTTAAGGTATTCTTACAAACAAATGATGCCATGATCAACCCCACCTGGAGGCAGGACCCTATAAACTGTATGTGCCTCATGAGTCATATTTCTGTCATACATTGCTATACTGACTTACATTCTGAAAAGCATGTTGCAAGAAAGCCCTCACATACCATTGTCTATATAAATCATATCACACTCAGGCGACAGAACACACACACACACACACACACACACACACAAACAAACAGCACCAATGATGAACATGTTCCCATTATTAATGTCATTAAGCAGGACATTGAATTCAATTTACCTTTCCATCCTTATTGAAAGAACCAAACACTGGACTTGTGTGATTCCATCTGTGAGTCCAGTTGCTGTCAGTCGTCATCTGTAACAGATAAAATATGGAAAATTAGAAAATACAGAGACAGGTACCAGGAATGAACCAATCAAGAGCATATTTGGGGTTTGAAGGAAGGAAACCATCCTAATCTGGACAAAAGCACGAGTAGAATATTTTTGCTTTGAACCTCACCAGATTATTTTGTGAGATATAGACAATTACTGCCAGATTTTAATTAAAAATCTCTCTATTATCAGGATATACCTCTTCAAATTCCCCAACTTTCGAAGGAGAATGTGTCCCCACAATCTGTCAGGGGCATTTCCTCATTAGGAACATGCAAAACAGAAAAAAAAAGTAGATATTATCGTTAATATATCTTGACAACAATATTTTCCCAATGTAATATTATGCAAAAAGCTACATTGCTGTTTTTCTGTGAGTGCTTTGAGGGGAAAAAATCCACTCTGAAAATGTTTTTTAGTTACTTGACAAGCAAAAATGATTAAAAGTCTGTTGACTATGAAAACTAGAATCTTGTAAAAAATCATTTGTCCTCTCAACAAGGATGGAAAGGTAAGTTATAGATATATGTCATTCCTGCAAAACGTCAAATCAATCAACATGTTTCATTGGTACTGTGTGTGTATGTGTGTGTGTGTGTTCTGTCGCCTGAGTGTGATATGATTTGTATGGACAATAGTATGTTAGGGCTTTCTCCTAACATACTTTTGAGAGTTTGAAAAGGTATGCAAAGGATATCATGACATTTTTTTCTGAGTGCTTTAAGGGAAAAATCCACCTTGACCTCAAGGTAGGCATTACCAGAATGAAACAATGGATGCTGTGTAATTATTCACATCAGGAACATCAATACATCAATCAATATTTAACATCTAAAAAAAGAGTTTAACAACAAACATGTATCTTTGACACGTGTATGTATATCAATTAATAATTTGAATAACTGCCTCAAACAGAAGCTTGATGGATAATATACAATATTTATGTGTGTGAATTTCTCTACAGTTGGACAATTTTTCAATTTTGGAAGTAAAGATTTGGCCACCTTGCTTCTCTATGGCCAGCCTGAATCACTGTAATTATAGATGATCTCCTCTCCTGGACTTCTGTCTCATACTGCAAACAAACACAGATGGGCTTCCACTGCACAGTTAAGTACTTCATCTTGGCATAAGGCTTCATATGGTCATCATTTACATGTCTTCCAAGTGACCATCCTCCTTTGCTGCATCGACGCTAGAAAAACACAAGAAATCAGTTCAAATCATTCTATTGATTTGAGTATAAATGAAACATATTTAAAATTCAACAACACTTACAATCAGAAGAATCTTAGACTTACCTTTGAAGGCATTGATATATTTGATATCAAGCCCCACTTTGTCCCTTTCAGTAGCAACATAAAATGTAGCTTTTTCTTTTTTGGATTAAGGTGTCTTCTTTGCATTTTTTACTGTCAAAAGCCCGGAATACCAAATAAGATGACTGCCAGGATTATGGTCAAAAGCTAATATTTTGGATAGAAGCCCGATGCTGTGCTCGTCACTGTACCATTCATATGCAAACTGCTAAACAAATGAGTGTTTTATCATCTACAGTAAGTTCATTTTTGCACATATGCAAAGAGATCTATACGGCCCTCCCTCTCCTCCTAATAAAAGTGTTACAACCCCTTTGAAATATGCTTGTGGGCATATGAACAGCATATTCATATTCTGCAATGTGCAGCTGTGCTGGACTACATTCATTTTAACTTCAGCCTTCCTCTAGCTGATATAACATTACATGTTTTATGACAGTGTACAAGCATGAAACTATTTCTCTTACTAAACTAACTCCAGTGAACCTCTTCATGGGCCATGCTTACCATTCAGAAGAAACACGAAGAGCCTTCATTTTTAGCATTAAACATATTTAATTTATTAGATTCTCTGCATCATCATCCCCCTCTAACTCTCCTTTTACTTCACTTAAAATAATGTTATTGATTTTACAGATTGTGGCAGTATAACAAGAGCCAGGGCTTGGGATGCTATCACTGCCATGATTCTGTGGTCATTGTTTCATTATTATTCAAAATAACTAACAAGTAACTAACTAGTGAAAGACCTCACGAGTTTGTAATACTAGCTGCCTCCTGCATGACCTGAAGCAACAGTTAGCGTTAATAGAAACAAAAAACAGGAATATGCAATGTTTTGCATTTTTATTGAAAAAAACATGAGCTAAAAGTTATTGTTTCTAGCTAAAAAAAAAAAAAAAAAAACTTCATGAAGTAAAATGATCATCTATTTGCCAAAAAGAATGCTTACTTATTATAACTCACTAGGCCATACTGCTGCTTTCAACAGCTAACCTGGGGCGTGACCTTGGAGTTGACCGTCTGTAGGTACCACCCACATGCATAAACCAGCCAATCACACGAAAGCCTGCCAAAATGCACCATGTGTACCAAAAAGCACTGCCTGAAGGGTGCGCTGCTCCATACACTGAGATACATTCAAAAACAGGTCAAATGATAAAGAAGGACTTTCAAATAAAAAGAAAAGAAGTTATTTAGACATTGATAAATGTTACATTCTCTCTTTTGCTTTAACAGGTCTGTACATCTACATATGCTCTGTGTGTATGTGCATGCTGCTCCTCTACTCACTCACTCACTCACATACACTTCACACCCAGGAAACAGAAACAGAGAGGCCCATGCAGTCAGGGATGTCCTTGTCTGTTGTGTGGCAAACAGACTTTCACCTGGCAGCTCCTTAAAGCCAAGAGGACAAGGACAGATAGCGTCTCTCTTGGACAGATGTAGCCATTCATCTCAGGGAAATGTACATAGTTAAAACCATTATCTAACATGTCACTTGTACTGGGTATTGTCTGGACTTCAGTTTATTTCTTAGATCACTTCATTTAGCTGCAAGTAGGCCCATGAGGCCATTGGAACCCATACAAAGTCCATATTAAGCAATGGAGATGTACGTTTAATCTAATTCCGTTGTGTATTCCCAATTAGGACAGGCCTATTTGAGTGTTCTGAAAAATAATTGAAATGCGGGCTTAAAATGCGTCCAATTGTGTATATAGTAGGCCAGTGTTTCCCAGTCTGAAGAAACCTGTATGTGGGCTGCCTAGAGACTTAATCAAGGAAAACAGACCCACAACACACCTATTTATAAGTGCAGCCAGTTGGTAAACCTGTGGTTCTCAAAATCTCATCTAAGGAGCAGCTTGGCTGCTACGGGTGTTGGTGTTAATATTAATGAGCTGAAAAACTTTTTTGTGTGAAATAAATAAAACATGTGGAAAAGATTATGAGGAAAACATTTGCATAGATTGGAAACATGCTTTGGGAGTTAATATTTAATACCTCAGATGAAGAGCCATAGAACTCTGTTACAAGTTTTCAGAAGAACAATATTTTTCAAATGATCTAAAAATGGGAAGTTAGCTTTGTGTTCATTGATATTTAAAGTTATTTGGTTTGACTTTACAACTGATAATACATGGGCTGTCCAAAAAATAAAAAAGAGTTATATGGTTCATCTGAAGTTTTCAATTACTCTATAAAAATAAAGTAGAACGGTATTTCCTCTCAAGTAAAATAAACAAATTTATTTTTTTAACAAATAGACCTGCACACATTGTGCAGTAGTACAGCGACTATTGCAACTGGCATTCTATAAAAATTTTGCAATCTGCCAGTTTCTTTGTATATTCATCAGTGTGCAAGGTCGTCATTGATAGCACTGGTCGCCATCTAATACCGAAGCATTGGGGAGATTTTCTCACACTTGTCACTCATATTATCAACACTGTTTGAGTTTGTGAGCATTGGAAACTTCATACAAACTGATTTTAATCCCACTGCTTTGGTTGTCAAACTGAAACATTCACATCTATATGAAGAGTCGTCTATTTTTTTATGAGTAGACCACTTTCAGAAAAGGACAGCGATATTAAATCTCAACATTTTTGAATGGAGTTATGCTGTCCTTCAGGTATCTCCTTTTGTTTCTGCTGACTATTTCTTTATTTAGGGCTGCCATTATGAATTTAAAAGGATGAGAAGTTAGTAGTGATGCATTTGCTCTGTTGTATCATTGATTCAGGTTGATCATTAAACCATATAATGTTATTTACTTTTTAATGTTTGCACAAGCCAATGGATTTGGCTTTAGTAGTGCTAACATAGATGTTAATTGTAAACTTAATGTTTGCTATCCTAACATTACAGTGTTTCCAGTGCAGGCCCGGGCAGATGCTGAGTCTAAACACTGTGTAAGCTTCAATCCAGTTGCTGTATCCATTTTTTTTTTTTATGTTTGAGGATTCATCCTCTCATTTATCAATTTGGTCAAAGGAAAGTGATGGTAAAAGTCAACAGTTTCGCCATTCTCATGCAGGCTTCACAGTGTTCAAGCTTCCCAACCTGAGTGTGACATCAGAGGAAAATGGCCATTGTGTCATTATGGTGCATTTGAGCATAAACATGTGGTTTGGGGCACCAACTGAAACGATTAACCCTGTTGTTTTTCTTGGGAGGACAGTCTCGGTTTTTCTGAAAAAACTGTTGGCAATCCTCCTCAGCAACTGGACTTGTTGATTTGTGAAGATATTTCACCTCTCATTAAAAAGGCTTCTCCAGTTCATAATCTCCATGTACAAACTACTGAGCTGCCAATTAATCAGTAACAGGCTAACTCCAATTAAGATGTACAGATATGTTCAAAATGGGGGGAAACAGTTGCTTTGTGAAGCTGAATTGATACTGTGTGATCCTCTAACAGCACATTTGATTTCTAATGACTAAACTCTCCAACATGCTCAAAGTCAATCCAGAATTTGAATGAGGCACGTAATTCTTAAATGTTGTAATCTAATTACATTAGATATAAATACCGACCCCATTTTGTTCCATTTCCTGTTTGCCTCTCAACTTCCAGTTGCTATAGACCCTTTTCACAGCAGACACTTTAACCTGTCAAAGCAGGAAAAGAACAGTTGGAATTAATAGCATTAACAATGGCTGCATTCCATTTAGGTGAGCCCCAGTGCTCTGGAGTTATTGTTCATGTTATTATTTACACCTGTGATTTTGAGAAGTCAGAATGTCTGCTGTGAAAAGGGTTTATTGGTGACTATAGTGAACACAAATAAAAAGTCATGGCCATGATCAGTTCACAATTCTCAAAGTTGGGAACACATGTCCACATATTCGAGGAGGTCATATAACCTGACACTAACATATATACCACAGATTAAAAAGACAAACTCAACTACAATCTCAAATAACTTTACTTTCACTAAAGCAGATGTTTTCTACTTTGTCAGTCTGGAATTTGATTTATCGACATAAATTCAAACTATGTAATATAACGATAAAATAAGTTGTAATAATTAACAAACCATAATAAGCCCCTGCCATTGAAAACCGGACTGCAGTAATAATATAATGAATCTAATAAGGTCTCTATAATGTCTCTAATGACATCATATTGTTATAAACACAAAATAAAACACAATGCAGACACATTCTGACCAATCATCACTGTAGATCTAATTAGTGCCACTTGACCGCTGTAGAACAAAGTCTCTAATGCTCTTTCAGCTGTTAGTCCTTCATGCAGAACATTTTATTATAAATCTCATCAGATATTTGCAAAACTGCAGGCACAAGGTGATCTATAAGAAGCAGATGCTATGTGGCACTTATGTGGCAAAACTGTATGGCTGACATAAGTCCAAAAACAGAAATGATCAGTTTACTTTGTGTATAAACTGATAAATCCACTTGCACCTTTTGTTTTTTGTGTCTTAAGATTGATTTTAGATTGATTTTATGTATTCAAATGAATTTTCTATGCCTGAGCTTCTGTTTGCAAACTTGCATGCCTCAATGATGCCACTTGAGGGACAAATAAAGTATTTTGAATTGAATTGAACTGAAAGCATATCAAACTGACATTCCTATTTGTACGAATGTGTACAAATGTAAAGTGGGATCCTCCCTGAAGGGTGTTGTTTTCATCTTACACTGTCCCCCTGGCTCATCGAACTTTACTTTTGAGATTTTTTTTTTCAAAATTTAATTGGATTCATTGGATTGTGGAATTAGGTTAGTCTTTGCATCTGGGCATCTTTCTATAAGTGTTACTGTTAATATCTTTTTCCATTAAGTCCAGTTCTTCGTCGGTGTGATACTGTGTCACAGTATGGCATGGAGGTGTTCAGCACTTTGTTCTTTCATCATCTGAGTGTTTGTATGTTCTGTTTAGCACCTTTCTCTGGTTGTGCCTGGGTAAAACCATAGACTGTTTAAAAAAAGAGACATAGATCTTGTTTTACAAATGTAATATACTGTTTGTAATGTGTTCCTACCCAACTTTGCACCATTGGAGTATACATAAAGTTCTACATGACTGCATGTTATAATTATAATCACTGATAAAAATTCAAGGATTTCAAACTAGAAGCTGAAGATGATGATCCCTGAAGTTTCAGTTTCAGATATATAAGAAATACTGACCTACAAACCAAAACCACAGCATGATGAACTCTACATCTCAATGTTCACTTTAATATGGGTGTCATGCTCACATTCTCAGCTCAGTTGCGTTTCCCCTATAGATGATGTTGCTTTGTGTGAGACTGTCCACATGAGAAGAATGACAGCAAAACAAACTGCGTTGACTTGACAAAGGCGTCAAACAGCTGTGTGAAAACGTATCCATCAAGAACAAAGGCAGCAGTAACATGACATTACTATTAGGGAAGAACCAGGCTTTCAGCTGCTAACCTGTGTCATGTTCTCAAATCCTGACTAGCTGTTGGTATTAAAACTGTGACACTGAGCAGAGCGGAGCCTGGTGAAAAATAAGCAGAGACTGGGATTGAACTGGGATTCAACTGAAGGGGGGAGCGGGGCGAGAGAGGAGAAAGGAAAGTAAAAGAGAGAAGGTCAAACAGTTCTTGTTATCTATAAAAGAAAAAATGGTGCATAATAATTATTTTGGGGGCCTGGACAAGACCTGCTGACATCAACCTTCACACTTTAAATTTAACCTGTAATGTGGGACTATGTGCAGTGTGTATGTGTGTGTTTGTGTGTGTGTGTACTCTACAAGCTGAATTCTGTCAATTGGTAGAGAAAGCCCCCTCCATGTCCCTCTCGGAAATGAGGGTGTGTGGCCAGTGCTTGGCTCGGTGATTAGCACAGGAAGAAGACTTTTTCTGAAAAAAATCTGTGAGGACCATATTACTGCTTTTACAGTATATAGTGCTTTACTCCAGCTGCCCTCCACATCGACGGGCACTCCATATTTATGAATTACAAAGCAAAGTCACTGTAACCCATCACCCCCACCACATTTTTTAAATTGTGTGGAGGCTTAGTTGTAGTGCTGTAAAGCCAGACATGTGAATTACTTATCAGAATTTTTTTGAGGTGTTTATTGAACCATAACTATGCATTTTGCTATTTTAATTGTATTGATGATTTGTGATGGATTATTTATTTATAATTTCCATCCATACATTTTCCATTGCATTTCTGACACCAGGTCGCGGTGGCAGGAGTGAAGGAAACCCATCCTTCACCCCTGCAGTGCCCTCCAGCTCCTCCTGGGGGATCCCAAGGAATTCCCAGGCCAGAGGAGTTATGTAGTCCTTCCAATGTGTCCTGGGTCTGCCTCTCATGACGTCTCAAGTATTCTTGCAAGGGTGAAAATCTGGTCCACTGTTCCATGGTCAGGACAGAATCCATATTGTTCCTCTTGAATCCTGGGAAGAAGATCAGGGCACTCTCTTGGAGCCTGGCCTGGGAGGGGAGCTCGTCAGCAAGCATCTGGTCAGGCACAGTCTAAAGAAATAACTTGGTCTCACTGCTCTGTGCGCCGACCACCTGCAGGTATACAGACTTGGGTTGGGTGCATTGCTAAATGGGCGTCAGGCATAGGCTGGGACCTGGACGTGCTGATCTCAAGCATCGTAAACCGGCTCTGGTGACATGGAACATCACCTCCCTGGTGGGGAAAGAACCAGAGCTAGTGCAGGAAGTGAAGTGGTACCTTTATTTATAGTTGGGATCGCCTCTACACACAGCACCAGCTCTAGTACCAAATTCCTGGAGAGGAGTTGGACTTTTCTGGAGTTGCCCAAGGTGAGAGGCACCGCATGGTTGTGGGAATACTCTCAAGTCATTGGCTGAACACAGCAGTGTCTGATTTCTCCCTGCGGAATGACAGGGTCGCCTCCTTGTGACTATGTGTTGTTGGGAGGAAGACTCTGACTGCTTGTGTGTATGTGTCAAACAGCAGTACAGAGTAGCTGACCTTCTTGGACTCTCTGGATGGGGTCCTGGAGGGGGCACATCCACATTAGTCCATAGTTCTACTGGGGGACTTCAATGCTCATGTGGGCAATGATGGAAAAACCTGGAGGGGGGTGACTGGGAGGAATGGCCTGCCTGATCTGGACTGAGTGATGCATTGTTACTGGACTTCTGTGCCACCCACAGATTAGCCATAACAGCTGCATGTCTTGGACGCTCGTTTCAAGAGAGGAGCTGTCAAGCTACCTAATGTGGCAGCCATAACAATAGCCATATAGCTACAGCAATAGCCCCTGCAATAGCCATAATCACATCAGCTACAGCCATAACCTGAGCCACAGCTACAACCACAACTACACAGCTACAGCTACAGCTACAACAACCAAAGGCAAAGCTAGAGCTGCAACCACAGCCACAGCTACATTAATAATTATAACCGCACCCACAGCTACAGCCATAACCGCAAAAACAGAAATAGCAATAGCCACAGCAAAGGGTGTGCCTACTCGTGCTGTAGTCACAGTCAATGGTAAATGATGATGGTCAATGAAATTAGAGTGAATAAAACCTTTAAATTGCACTGTGTCTCTTGTGTCTGGCTTGCATGGCTCAAAACGAAATTCTCATCTTAAAATATTAGTAAAAAATAACATAAAAAAATAACAATTTTAATCTAATAACTTTCTCAAGATTAAATAAGGAACCTCTACTTCTTGCATCGCAGTGATAATCCACTAGAGGGTAGCTAAAATGTGCCAGATTGTATACAGTGTGTTTTTCATGTAATAATTGATGTTGTTGATGATGTAGAGCTCTCAGAAACTATCGACTCAATTTATCAAATATGATACAAATAGTGTTATAGGGTTATTTAATATGCAACGACACTGAAACATTATATTTGAATGAAGTGTTTTATACGTTTCTTAATCATGTGGGGAATATGGGCGCAAATAAGCTGTGGAGCTAACCCTGGCAGGCACATTTACATTGATGTTATTAAAATGTCAGTGTTGATTATGTGCAGTGTCCCCTATAATTAATTAAGAGTGTGCAGCTGAAAGTAGTAGAAGCGGTGCAATGTTCTTTTTGTTTTTGTTTTTTTTGTAAATGTGAAAAGGGAACGTCCAAAAAAACAGTGTTAAGTTGCTCTTTAGAGAAACCAACATTGACTGTCTCACTTCGATCCACCCACTCTGACCTCCTTGCTTAGAGGTTTTGTGGCACTATAATGTCACTCTGGTTCCACTTGTGTTCCAGACAGACCAGAGTCATCATTCACCTCGCAGAGCTAGAGGTCTTTGTCAGGAAAACACAGTTAGTTTTAGGTATTTGAAAAAATGACATAAGCTTTTTCTTGTGGGAAAAGTCTCATGAATGCGATTGTCTGTCTATATGGCTTTACCCTGTCATAAACTGGTGATCTTTTTAGATTGTTCTACACTTCAAACTGAATATAACACAAATAAACCCAGAAAATAAGATGTAAAAAAAGTTTAAAAATCACTTTTTCCTTTTTATGTTTGGTTAATGACAAATAATTATTTTAATTGTCTATTCAGAAAAGAAAAGATCACCTTATCACCTGCCTCCCTGATAAACAGGATGTGATGTATCCCACAGGAAGAACTGCCGCGACCAAAGTCAGCCATTCGAATCATCAGCTCATGGTGATAATGGGTTTAGATAAAAGCTGCACCTGCAAACCAAAAAGCTGGCCTTGCTCACATTTCACCCCTTCCTGTCCCGCATGTGACATCACTGCCTCTTCACTTCCTGTTCTGGCTGTCACACCGTTGGCTTCAAGGACGATTTGGACACTGAGGCTCCCAGGAAGCTGTCTGTTTCCTGACCTGACAGAAAAAAAGTCCAGAGGTTTGGAATTAAACAGGAAATGGGACACAGGAGGACGCAAAACAGGATACTCATTTTTATTAATGGAAATATAGAAAATGTTGTGGTTGATTGTACTAAATATTTCATTGTATTTATCCAGGGAAGTTGACTGAATGTTTTTTTTTCATGAATATAGACACCATAAAGACTATCATGGGCGGACTGGGTTTCTTGTTAGACCACTATGTAGGCAGTGCAATGTAAAAAGACTGAGGGTCTGTAGCAATACATTCAACAACATCAGTATGGCATGTTTGGAAGGAATCACCATGATCATCATTGTTTAGCTTTTTAGCGTGCTAAAATTTGTCAATCAACATTAAATGCAAAGCTGAGGATGATGGGAATGTCTTTACTTTTGCTGGTGTGTGGTCATAAACCAAAGTATTGGACAATATGAAGTTTTGACTTGATTTCACAAAAAACAAAAATCTCAACCTTGCGGTGGCACAAGAGAAAAGGTCAGGGGATAACAAAAGTCAGCAGGTGTTATCATCTTGGGACCATGTGGCAACCCATCCAATAGATGTTGAGATATTTCCATCTGTTAGCCCAAAGTGTTGGATTAACATAATGACCCTGACATTGTCATCCCTAGCATCACGCCGCCAGTGTGGCTAAAAACAATATGGAGGGGCTACAAAGAATAGGAAGAAAAGCCCCTACAAAGAAATACACAATGGGAAGGTTTTACAGCTTAAGTGGTAGTCAGGAGGAAACAGTGATTAGATAATGTAGGTCTGGTTGACAGGCTCCATTTTCTGCTGTGGTTTCATCAGAAATTCTAATATGCTAATTAAACCACATATCTGAGTGATTAGCTTAGATGTATCTTGCAGAGCATCTTTCTTACACAAGAACTTTACTGTAATAAATTGTGTTTGTGCTGTGCTGCTGCTGCTGCTCCAATTTGCATTCTAATACTGATAAAATGTGCAGTGATAGTGATATACTGCTTTTTTGTGAAATATTAGAAAGTTTTACTTCTTTAAGCATCAAACAATCATTTATTTGGTGGGACTGCAAACAACTCATCATCAACATCTGTGATGTTACAAGGAAATACAAACAGGAGTTTTTTTTTTTGTAATTTATAAGCTTTTAATCTGAAATGTAACCACAGCTGTCAAATACAGGTAGTGGAGTAGAAAGTACATTATTTCCATTTGAGACGTAGTGGACTGGAAGTATAAGGTAGCATCAAATGAAAATAATCAACACATACCTAAAACTGTACTCAAGCACAGTACTTGAGTAAAACACTCATTTCACCACTGATGGGTAGTCAATTGGTCATATCGGAGAATCTAATTTATTGTGGTAGTGTTATGGTGGACTGTATAATATGAAAATTAGTTTCTATTAAATTATCCAACTCAAAAATTTACAGATATAAAATTACAACAGCGATTATAACAATCTGACACGGTATAAGTTACATTTTTGAGATTACATAATTACATTTTTATAGTCATTATCATTATATTATTTTAAAAAGGGATTTTTATACAACTTATGGTAGCTAATTTAAATGAAACCCCTATTACTAGGTTTGCACAGTATGACATGGGACTGTATGGGGTGGTGGTATATGCCCAGTTTTGTCCCTGCTGTCATACATGGTTATAATGTGTTGAACATGTCGTGTCTGTTGTGCTGTTTCTGTATAAGATGTAGGACAAAAAGCCCATTAAGCCATCAGACAGACACAACCCTATATTTTATGGACCACAAAAGAAGTTTTGTTAAAGGATAAGACTAGCCTGTTTTCTGGCGGGGAGATGGATGGGGTGATGCCGAGGAAGAGGGGGAGGGTGGGAAGATAGTGTAGTAGGCCAAAGATGAGGATTTTTGATAGCACACACACACACGGCACACACATTAACAGGCACTTCTCTGATGACCAAAGGCTGGACACATCGGCACCAGCAGCCTGTGTGGGTGTTGGGTGTGCGCAGGTCAGAGTGGAGAGAGACACAGAGGTGATGAAATGAATTCACTTGTGAAAGCCTTCAGCTCAATACTGTCCTCATATGGTGGAGCAGAGAATGACACAGACTTCTTATGCCTGACAGGAGAGCTTTTAGTAAATGGTTTCCAAAAAAAACCAAGAGTCTATTCATTTACATTTCACTCACACAAATGGTCACTCTTTTCAAAACTGCACATTATTATCCCTGTTTTCGCCCCCATGACTCTTGATTGTCCTCAAAGTTTCTTACTTCCCCGGAGTGGCTTAACCCACAAAGCTGGCTCACTTTTAGCAGCTGCAGATCACCATGGTAACCAGTGTTGTGCAGCTAACCTGCTCCACAGCTGATTCAATTCATTGGACAGGATCAAAATGTGTAAAGCAGCCCACCAACTGACCAATCAGCTCTCTAGACAAATGGAGCCAGCGCTCCTACAGGGCCCTGGCAGGGACAAAAAGACTGCAATCACTAGAATAAAAAACAGGGTTACACAAAACATGTTTGACAGATCTACATTTATATTATGTGTGTAAAAGTCACACAAAATCAAAACCTGGCTCATGCTATAAAACTCTGACATATGCTACACGGTCAAAAGTATGTGGACACCCACACTAAGTACAGTATGTGGGAACCTGGGGCTGTATTCACAAGACACTCCAATGCTAAAAGTAGCTCCTAACTAGCCAAGATAGGAGACTCCTGTAGACTCATGTAGAGTCTGTCTTGCAGTTGACTATCCATTTTTAGTTTTGCTTATTAGCATGCAACATTTACTAATTAGTATGGACGTCCCAGTCAAGTTTTTCTTGCCCTAATCCGACTCCTTTTAATATCGGGCATATGCTGATATCAAGTCCGATCCTGTACTTATATTTACATAGCAGCAGAGGATATGCACTGATTTAACCTCATGTACAAGAGGCTGTAACACACAGAGAAATGCAGCAACGCACCAGCAAAGGCGGAGAAGAAGAAGACTGTAAGCCAGTGAAGATATACAGTACAGGATTTAAAATACTTTGAAAAAGAATCAGGTCTGTGGGCGTTTTATGAGCACAGAAATGCTTTCAATACTTTTGTTAGACCTCAAGGATATAAATACACAAAGTGTTTTGGTGAGTAACACTTGGTATTAGAATAGCTTGTTTCTAAAAAAGACCCACATGTCTCTTTAAATGTATCAGCTTAAATGGTTATTATGATATGAATGAAAGTTTAACTGGAGAATGGGACTCCTGAAATAGACATAACACGACCCACTAGAGAGAAGATGTTTCATTCTGTTGGAGTTGCTGGAACTACAGAAATACTGCTGAACAGCGGTGTTACAGAGTGGAGGTTCGTCTCTCACAAATGATCTTTGGCTGAGTACAAACACAAACTTGATAATAGCCAAGTTCCATTATGGACTGCCATCAAGTTACTCACATAATTAATCACAGCTGGTATGATCTGCCGCCATTGATGTTTGTCATTTTAATTGGCGAGTAGTTACAGTGACAGTGATTCAACTGCTACCTAAATGCTTGGTACACTACTACTCCTTGTCCAATCAGAACGATTGATTTTAGTGAATCTGTGTATTTTGCCTAACCAAGCATCAGAATTCAGTCACTCACATTGGGGTAGTGACCCCCAAAGTTAGTGGCAATCCATCCAGCACATCCAGTGGAGATATATCCCTGGATAAGTAAAAGCTTTGATCCTCTCGTGGCAGGAAAAAGTCAGAGTATCACCAAAGTTATTACATCCTCTGGGCACCATAGATATCTGTAACACATTTTGTGGATATCCGTCGAATAGCTGTCAAGACATTTCACTAATGAACAAAAATGTCAACCTGGGGCATGTTTCACAAAATCCATTTGCAAGCACTGCAAATCGTGCCAGAGCACTGTTTCACAAATGATTGTCACTCACAAATTGCCAGTTGCACAGTCCTCTCGTAGGCTCATGCATGGGTCCCAAAATAGTTTCAAAAAGTTTCAAAAATGAAAATGGCAGGAAATTATCTTGTGTTGTGAGTTGTAGCTTGCATAATGCAAATTTGGTAAAAAGGGCCCCTGACTGTGGTGCTAGAGGGAGAGTCAGACGATCACCAAATTCAATAAGCTTCATTCACAATGGACCATAGACATGTATATACAATGCATTCTATAGTTGTTGGTATATTTTTAACTTGGACCAAAGCTGTGTGAAATTCCCATCCCAGGAGCCACACAGCTGGCATATCAATAAACATACAAACTCTCAGAAGCAGACGAGTTAATAAGGATCCAAATCAGCTCACCAACAATTCAAAACAATCCAGTAACACCAGGCGTGATGGCTGGCACAACTCACCACTATTTGAATCCAGGAAAAAAAAACCACTAAGCTGTCTGACAGAAGCAATCATTAAACCAAAAGCGTAATCTTCTGACACCAATTTGTGGATTGTGTTGTAAAATTGGTGCTGTATGTCAAATTTCCTCATGGAAAAAAAAGAGATTTATTCTATTATACTAGAAAGTAATATCACAGTGTGAACATGCAGATGGTGTCTAAATCAACATACTCACCAAGTCAATATTATGGTTACTATACCTTTTACAATATCTGCGCATGGCAACATCACTAGGTTAAAGAGAGGGATAGATTGTGGTTATGGCACATAAACTATGGTTATGGTATGGCAATGATTAGGCAACAAGGCAAATGCTTGGTCAAGTTTAAGGAAAGCTCACAGATAAGTCAACATTAGCCTAATTGGAGGTCTGTGAAGGGACATGAACCCCGGTCTCTAATGTGCTACACACTCATCCACCAGCCTGACCTCTATGACCTAACTTTCCACATCACTACACAAAGAAAAACACACGACTCCCTACATTCTATGCTGTGTTCCAAAGCTAGAAAAAGAACTGGATAGTTTGAAAGGGAACTTGTATTGTAATACAGGTATACATAAAATCACTCATGTGTTCAGAGTGAGTGCTGCTCCTTAACAGAAAAACAGACCCATCCTCAGGTGACAAAAACACATTCTAACAACAAATCACTCACACTGCAATCGTCCCTTCCAACGTCTATTGTCTCAAACCTGTCTACACTGCGAGACTCTTATATTCATTTATTTACTTATATATATACACTGCAGATGATATCATGGGTTTATCTGCCACCTGGTATCACACATCATCATCATTATCATCATCATCATCATCAATGTTATCATAGTGGTTATTGGGTTACTGATGTTGGCAGTCAAAGGTTTTAAAAATCACATCACTTATCACTTGATGTGAGCCTAAATAGGATAAGCACTTTATAAAAGCAGATGGATGGATATATTAATGCATTTATCTGCATTTATAATCATGTCATTTTTGTACCCAGGACTGTATCAGGATGTACAACATGTTTTTTATATAGAAAATGACTAAATTCTTTGCAATAAAATGTGTTTGTTTAGTGTTATTTAATAATAAATTGTGCTTAAATTTAACCCTTGGCTTGAGTTTATCCATTGCTTATCAAAAGTAAAACTGTTTATATTGAAAAGAAAATGAATAATTTAAATAATTACTTTTTGCTTGGTTTTAATTGAATTGAATTTTATGTGTCCTCCAGGCATTCCATATATTGTTTCAGATTAGGATATTCAGAAAGACCATCATTGTGCATGTAACCAGCACTATACATGCTCTAGGAGATTTATTTTATGTAGATGAACAAACTAAAAATGTAAATTGATTTTTTTTTGTTTTTGTTTTTGTATTTATGTCCTGACGTTTTAAATAGAGCCCAAATCTCCATTTATAAATGGATAGTTCTAATCCTTGATTATGACTGACTGAGTGCTCATTGCTACTAAAGGAAGGAATCTCTATCTGTCTGTGTGTCCTTCATGTATCTCTTGAACTGTTCGTCTGATCAACTCAACACTTGGAGGATGCATTGCTGGGGAACAAAGGAAGTGCAGTGTTGAATTTGGTGCAATTTGGACACGCAACATACGATTAATATTAATAAACATAAACTCTGAATAAACAAGCAATCAGCTAGCAGCAGGGCAGGGCATCTGGGTTCTGCAACTGCATGTCATGATCAGAGCTGTAAATGTTTCCATAAGAGATATGAGGGGATGACATCTCTCTTCATTTGATAATATTAAAAGTCAGGCTTTGGTCTGGGTTTAATGATCTGATTTTAAAAAAAGACAAGAGAAAAAGAGAGAGAGAGGGTGAGTGAACTGAGTGCATGAGTGAGCAACAGAGAGACAGCACTGGGAAGTTTTCTCACACAGTGTTATTTTTTGATTGTTTCATGGCAGTTACGTTCAAAGGCTGCATTCACACCAAATCTGGCGGTGTGGCGAACACGCTAGTTGTCACGTTCATTTGAATGGGGGTAGTGTGGCTCGCCTGCGGCCATTTTGGCTGCTGCAGCACTGCACTGGACTGTGGATTCAAGTTGAGCCGGAGTCAACTTTTGGAAAACCGCAACCCGACGTCACGCTGCGGTGGTCAATCATGTAGGTCGGACCGGAAGATGAAAAGACGAAAGACCAGAAGAGGAATGTTGTTTATTTAGCATGTAGCATTGTAGCATTTCAGCATTCTGCTTTGGACGGAAGATGATTGATTGACATTACTTTATTACGAAGATGATGAAGCTGTGAGTTATTTCACAACCTTATATGAGCGCTTCTTCTTTTTCTTCGTCTCTTTTGTTGTTTGATGGTGGTTGGCAAACTACTTTCATGCGTATTACCGCCACCTTGTGGACTGGGAGGATTAACAAGTTTAAAACGTAGGCCCACGTAACCACACGCCCACAAATCTGCACTGACCCGCAGCGATTCGCCGCACCGCCGGATTTGGTGTGAATGCAGCCTACACACAGATGCTCTTTTGATATAATTTGGACATGAGACATGTTTAATATTCATAAGATTTAAATAAACAAGCAAACAGCAAGCTGCTCTGTGTCTGAGTGCAGCGGGGGATGTTTGATATATATACCATCACATCATGGTGGAGCAGGGCTTCTGGTCTCTGACTCATCTTCACACTTGGCAGATGTACTGCTGAGAACCCAAGGAAAGTGCAGTGTAGTGTTAAGGTGTTTGGACATGTGACACATTTAATAAACTTTGAATAAACAAGCAAACAGCGAGCCGCCCAGCTCTGTGTCTGAGTACAGCAGGGGCTGTTTGATATGAACACTGTCACAGCACAGTGGAGTGGGGCTCCTGGGCCTTGACTTGCTGAGTGGGACAAAGGCAGGCACTCCTCTCATTTAGACCACCCAAGAGAGAAAAACGAGCATACACAGGATGAAAAAAAAAAAAAAAAACAGAGACCGAGGCAGTAAAACTAACCAATAAGAGCGAAGACATGTTTGATTGGCAGCAGAATCAACCAATGGAAGGCTGTAAACTGCTTCTACGCCAATTAGTCATCTATACAAATTGTTTCAAAATGTCAGATTTTGTTTTGAACTTTGATTTACTGGATGGGCTAAGTTTGAATGAATGGTGGACAGAGTTGGACAGGATAGAGGAAGAACATAAAAAAGAAAGGAGACACTGAAATGAATGAGAAATGAAACTGAATAGCTGAACAGAAATCAAGAAACAAAGCCAGGGCCATTAAGCAAACTATGTGGTTTGCTGTTTTCAGACCTGGTGTGCCAAGAAAGATCTGGCTGTTGATTTTAAAAACAAGCACCAAAACTACAACAGCTAAACAAGTCTCTCCATCAGTTTGATGCCACTGTGAAAAAAACGGGAAAGGTGAAGCCTATGGTTTCAGCAGTTATCATCAGTGATTCAAAGATGTATGTAGTTTATCACTAGCAATAACTTTGTTTGAGTAGTAAAAAAAAAAAAAAAAAAAACTTTGCCAAGAAGGATGTGGCAAAATATCCTATCACCAAGCATTGAAAGAGGCAGACCTTCAGAAAATCAAGCACTCTCAGGCACTGAATCCAAACACACCTGAGGGTCTTGTCAACAAAGTCTGGTTCGATGTGCAGCTGCATATGGGGAGCAGAGATAAAGAGGGCATACATTAAATTGGATACAAATGCAAAAGCAATCAAGAAACATTAGCTGGGAGCACCGAATGAAAGCATATCTCTGCCTGTTCAAAACTTATTTAACTGAGGGACATGTCAGCAATACCTCAGTGCTTAGTGGCATACCAGCTACACAGCTATATCCACAGTCATTGTATCAGATGCTTTTGATCGGCTGAGTGATCGAATTAAAAGCAAAGAACCCCAGATATGCAGAAGAGTGCTGAGGTGGGAGGATCTGTAGGGCACAATGACCCGAAACATCTGGACATCTGGACAAGCAATGATTGGATCAGGGGACGACACACTCATTATCATCCTCTGTTTCCTCCAGGCAGCTGAGCCAAAGATCACCCCCCCAAATATCAGAACACAAGTTAATGGTGTCTGGAAATATCTAAAGCCCACTGATCTCTGAGACACAGAGAGAGATGAACAGCTGTGTGCCACACACTCCGTAGCCAAGCGATCAGGAAATGATGGTTTTAAACACACAGCTGATTTTGGCTTCATGCGCAAGACTGATCAACAAGTCAAACAGAACGACAAATAGAAATATTTTCTGATCTGTTGCCCCTTATCAGTAGGCTTACATCATTTGTCTCTGCTTTCCATAATTATTTTTACTTTTTTTTTTTTTACTTTTACCAAATTACTATTGGAAAAACTGGTTAAATCTGCATTAACAGATTTTTTTTGGCCACTTGGGGGCAGCAGAAACAAGTTGCAAACACAGGCATATCATCACCTTTTAAGTTGATATGGTCGACTTGTTAGCAAATAGCTGCTTGTTTCCACATCCAGCGGTTACGGAGCAACATTATCGTTCATTTCATTTCATATTCATCATATCATTCATCTGCGTCTCTGTCCACCTGGTGAATAGAAGTCCAATACTCTCGTTTACTGTTTTGGTTGACTCTCAGGGTTCTCATCAGCAGACAGTAAAAGCAGCAAAAACAGAAACTAAAGTTCCCTGACATGGTTAAGGTTAGGGGCTGATCATGGTCATGCTTTTTAAAAAAAGAAAAACAATGTTGACTCACGGTTTGTTCCAGTCATAATTACTATGGCTGCTAGAGGGCGCCGTCACTTTAACATCAATTTTGTCATTTTCAGATATTTGCTGGAACAACTGATTATCGTTTTTCTTGGGAGTAAGCAGTCTCAGACTGTTGCATGGAAGCTGTAAGTGTCTTAGTGTTTGATTTGTGTGGAAAAACAGATAATAAAGTGAGCTCAGATCATCCACACACTGAAGAAAATAAGCATGTAGTAATAAACCATAATACAGTAAATAGCCAAGACCAGTTTCTTGGGTTAGTGGAACTAGAGGTCAATGTATGATGCTGACCTTTTATGTAGCCTGTAATATAATGTCATAGTTCTGTTCTCTCTTACAGTGAAGATTAGAATGAGTTAGTCTTTGGCAGGGTCATTTTTGTCTATTTAGCTTTTAATCTTCGCCAGTATGGGAAACCATATCTCTAAAGCGATGCTGTGTTTTGTAGCAGTAGTAATTACATCCCTATTGGAAAATTCCACACATCCCTGCCTCCTCATGTCCAGTGCCCATGTAGTGGACCTTTCATGTCGCAAAGCGGGGTGTTGAAGGTTGGGATGATGGTTAATATTTTCAGATGAGTGCTGACAATCTTTGACATGAATTAGTACCCATGTCTAAAGTGCATTTAATGTAGGAATCTACAGCCATGCTAGCAGTTCTGTGAGTGTAATTTTATCATGCAGCTCTTTTAGACTTTAAAAATGTTAGTGGACCGAATGGATTGATTTCTGATAATAAAATGAGTAATTTAGCAAAATTGCTTTCACCATTTTATTGTTGTTCCTTTTCCAATGATGGAAGGGGAGGGGAAAAATCCTCTTGGGTCAGTGAGCATCACATGACAGACCCACAAGTTTGTAATTACAGTTTGGCCACTATGTCAAAATAGCTTCACATCCCAGCAATGTTCCTGTGGATTTGGCACCATGGATGTATTATAAAAGCTGGATACCTGACCAAATATGGTGCCCATTCAGTCCATTAAGAATTGCTCAGCTAGTGCATACACCAAATAAATGTTTCTAGCTTCCAGGTTTGCTTCCTCGTTGTGCAGCGCACTAAGTATGTGCAATAGTGTTTCACCCTCTGGCCCCGACTACGAGTTCCCACTCCACCCATACACTTTACATTGTGGAGATGTCACAGATTTTTAAAATGGTTTTCTCGACTTGAGTAAAGTTTTACAAATGTAAAACCTCCATGGATCAAAAATTCAACCGACCAGCAGAACCATGCTGCTAGTTTGGCTAAAGATCTGTTTAACTTAACGAGAGTAACATGCACGAAGAGAAGACTGCTGAAAGGCAGACTGTGACACTTAAAAGTAGGTGTAATTGTCAGGCGTCAACTTCAAAATATGAAAAAAAAAATTAAATATTAATTTTACATTGACATCACAAAGGAAAACCTGCAATTTTTGAAAATTAAATTTAAAAAAATTAGAAAATTAGAATTTTCTTCAACTGAGTCACAGCGTCGCACAAGCTTCAGAGATCAGTTATTAATTTGAATTAGAAGCAGTGATTAAGACCTCGAATTTGTGCTGTTGAAGAGTCTCTGAGGCAGCTTCAGTCAGCAGCAGAGAGCAGAGTTTGTGCACCCCTTCACTCTTTATCTGAATCCCTTCACACGATCACAGGTGCTGTTATTAAATTATGAGAATTGTCTCATTGGAAGAAAATAGAAAACGTTACACTACAAAGTCTGTCACAGACTTGCACTTCACATTACACAGGTTGCACTCAATCAGCCGCTCTCCACTTGATAAAACATACCTTCCATGCGTGACACATTCATTCATGACCCTTAAATTCCATTACATGAAACCAGCACTGTGCTTTTCTACTTCTGTTATTGCTTTATCTCTCTGTTTCTCTCTCTCTCTCTCTCTCTCTCTTCTCCCTTGCTCTCACACCCCATCCCACACACACACACACAGACATACACACACATTGTGGGCGGTACAATGCCCTTCTTCAGCTGCTGTAGAACTTCCAATACTGCACAGGAGCTCATGGAGATCAAAGACATGATGTAGTTAAAAAAAAAATATAAGATGAATGAGGGAGGAGAGAAGGAGGGGAGGGATGTGTGGAGAAGGCAAAGAGAAAGGGGATGTAGATAAGAGGAAGAGACAGAGAGAAAGAACAAAGGTTAGGAAGAGTGAGGGCTAAATGAAGAGGATGAGAGGGGGATTAAAGATGGAAGGAGAGAGAGGAGAAAATCATAATGATAAGAGGTAAAGAAACGGCGGAAAGAGCTAACTGTCTGCACCGTATCAGATGGTCCTCCTTAACAAACAGAAGTTTATTCATAAGGATCTACTGGTCTCTGGTTCTGTTACAATGTCAGGTCACAGGACACTAAAAAAAATGAGCTCTACCTTTGTTCACAATGAATTTGGAAAAAATGGGTTCAAATACTGTTATATGTTCAATTACACCTCTAATTTCCAAAGGCTTGACTTTGTTGTATTTACAGTTCCACTTGTTATTTATTTTCTTAATGTGAAATATATGTCATGTGTCAATGACGCTACCCGTTTAAATAAAGGATTCACTCAATCAATCAATCAATCTTGGATTGATTGTAACATGTTCATGATCAGGAAATTTGAAAAAAGGCATGAAATATCTAACATGCATTAATTATAGAAAGACAAATTTTATGTGTTTATTTGTCAGAACATTAAATGAATGCATATTTAAAATAAGGCTGAAAACAGTTCAGTTCAGTTCAAACATTAAAAGAGTGAAATGATTCACTGAGAATTAAAATAACAAATAACAGCAAAGTCTAATTAAGAAACAAAACTGAAGAGTTAAATAAATAAACACGTTCATGTGGATAATAATTAGACAAGTGTATGTACAGAATATACACACTTTTATTTGGAAATGATACTTGAAAAAGTGAGTGAGGTTACCTGTTACTAATTATGCATTCAAACACTCCTCTGGCTAACTGCTCTTCTTCAGAATGTTACAATAGAATAAAATACTTCAATAACAGAATTTGGAAACTGTGATTTCTTTTTGTTTATAGATGAAACAATGTAAGCTTTATTAAATATGGAAAAAAGCCCTTTTTTTGCATATTTGCTAGATGGTGAAAAGCATCCAACATCAACTAAATTAGTAATAACCTCATACATTATTTGAAAACCGGATGATAACATTTACCAAAAGTTGTGGAAGACCTTTTCCAGAAATGTAAACATAATGTGGAATCAATGCTGCAGAAGAATGAAACATTCAAACTGAAATACTAATATAAATGTTTGAAAAACTTTATGTAATGTTTCAATTTTTGAATTATTAATCAAACAACATAGAAACAACTGAAGTGAGGAAAAATAACTTGAATGAATTTTGGCTTCATGTGAAATAATTGATGATATTTAGAATACAGTGTTTGATAAAAAAAAAAAAAGGGATTCCAGCATGCTTATGGTGTTAACATGACTATAATCCACATTCAGACTATCAATAGGCCCAACAGTGGCTAACAGGCCATGCTGACACCATTCTCTATCATGACCTGACATACCTTTGAGCACTTTTTAAATCCTTCCCTAGTTCAAGCAAAGAGCAGTTGTTCCATATATCTACATTGTATCTTAGGCTAAACTACAGCGGCTGGCCCAGCTCCCTTCTTTCCCTGCACCAACACACCCAACACAAACCTGTGTAGCAGGTTATATTCACTTTTGACTACAACGTCATCAGCTAACAGCATTTTGTCAAGCTAACTAATGTTGCTATCACTGAGTCACTTACTTCCAGGATGATTCGTTCATCCTGTTCTCCGATCCACTGGCAACTAACCATCATGGAGGTTGTGAGCTGTCTTATTCCGATATTGGTCTTTTTTTTTAAAGATCTTGTTTTGCCTACAAGAGTATGATCTTCCTGAAAGAATCAAGTACAGCTCAAAATATCAGTGCTGTAATTCTGGTATTGCATGGAGCCAGGCGCTGTTAGACTATAGATTTTTGGAAGGAGGAACTACAGAAATGTTTTGAATGTTCAAATTGGGACATCTCTAAAGAAAGCTGTGAAGATTTAAATGAACTCTCCGGTCATTCCTCAGAGAGAACATGTTCAATCATTTCTAATAATAAGCCTTAGTAGATACCTTAAGCTGAAATTATAGTTGTCGAGTCCGCGAGGGTCCACTATGGTCCATGTGATGTAAATTTCGTCATCAGACATTCATGTCCCTGCAAATTTGTTGTGTCCGCGTGGACCTGTCCGTACCAGTCTGCACGGTCGCAACGTTGTGTTCCTGTAGACGGCGATCTCCTGCACATGTGTAGACCCTAACCCTAACCCTGACCCCAGAAGGTAGCATAGACACATCAACTATCTGTACGTGGTGTCAACAGCTGACCGTGTGCATTAAGAGGGAGTTAAAACAAGCTACACTTCAAATATAAAGATAAAGTGGAGAGTAAACTGAGAAATGGTAACTCATGTGCGGCCTGGGAAGGCATCAAATTTATAGTCGGGCTGCAGAATAAAAAGAAACGTTTGGTGTGCTCTGTTATGTACGCCAGTGAATTTGCAAATGAGTTAAAGAAGTTGTCTCTAAGGTTTTAATCATCAGTCACTCTGTGAGTTCCAAGACGTGGTCGCTGAACAGAGTGTGTAAATCTTTCATTCTTATTAAGAAGAGGAAATGTCCTGGTTCTGACCACACTCCTGAAAAGCTGTGCTTGACGACTGACAGTTTTTCATATCTATCTTCCATGTAATGAAAACCTTTGGAAACATGACTCAGGACAGTATGGACCTCTCCAGTTTGCATTCAAGGGCAGGAGGAAGGTGGAAGGATGCTGTTTGGAGCCACTTGAGGAAGGGAGCAAAAAAAACGTGCAAGACCGCTCTTCATTGATTTCTCCTCAGTCTTTAATTGTATTCAGCCCAATGTCCTTGCACATAGGTTGCTGTCAAACTTTAACAGAGTATTTGCTGTTTGATTGATTTTTTTGACAGAGACCAGAGAGTTTGGAGTGAACGGATCTCTGTCTAGTACTCATCTTCCTTCCACAGGGTCTCCTCAGGGCTGAATCCTTTCTCTTCTTTTATTTGTTTTGTACACAAACCACTGTCAGAATTTTTTATGAAGACCGGTATGTTCTAAAGTTTTGTACATGACTCGGTAATAGCCAGCTTCTCCATGGTGAGGAACAGAGTCAAAGCCCAACGGTGTCTGTCAGTTGGCGTCCAAAGGGATGTTCACTGACTTTGGCAGCAAACGTAAATTGGCACCATTGTCCAAGTGTTGCTGAATCGTTCCTAACAAATATTTTAACTGATCTCAAATAATCTTTGCCGTTTTATCGACCAGGTTTGTGTGAAAAGTGGGGTTTTTTTTATTTTATAAAAAGTGAAAGAGCTGGATATAAGGGGGGATACTTGACTTGATGATCTGGAAACCCTCATCTCCAAGTTGTACACATTGTTGACTAGCTGCAGCCTGACTGACAGCAGTCAGTGAATGAACGGTGGTGGATCGGAAGGAGTTTGTGTTCATATTTTAAATGTTTTAAACCTAACACGATTGAAAAGGTCTTCACAGGATGAAACTATACTAGATATCAGGCACTGGGTGTTATTAGCTTATCCGTTATCGTTATTCAGACGTGTCTTTTTATTACACAGTTTAATCACTGCAGATTAAACTTCTTCCCAAAGTGAATTAAGACACCAGGCTCCTTATTAAAGAAGAACCAAAGTGTCACTAACAGCTGAGCTTAGCTATAATAAGAATGTTCTATAATCATTATATTATCCGGAGAAATATTTATACAACCCCATTCTTCCCCCTTTTCCATTGGATGTGTTATTATTGTATAGAGTCATTATCATTTATATGGTAAATACGCCACGGCTTGTCTGACTGATTTGTTTGTTGCGTCATTTCATTATGGAAATCCTGTCAGCAGCAACAGCAGCAGCAGCAGCAGCCTGCAGCACAGAGACACACAGACAGGTGAGCTGCAGCCTCTCAAGTGAGCTTTTAATGTCATTTTGTAAGATCTGACCATACGTTCAGGAGCTGAATGAAAAACAATACAAGAAACAAGATGATTTAAAGATATCAAAACAACAAATTGCATGAATCTCAGGTGAGGTTTGCAATTGGTTTACAGCAGATGGTTGGTTTAAACAGAGCACATTACATCTTTACATCAATAAATAAAATGTAAAATATGTCTTGCCTGTTTCAGTTAAGTTTTTATCAACAAATACATATTTAAAGTCAATATGTATTTGCAGTCCATCTCTGATGGGAGCATATGTTAGAGAAAATAGAGAGAAGGAGCAGCTGCACACACACAGCTGTTTATTTTGGCTGTCCAATGAAAAGTGTCTCTACCAAAGTTACAACCACATTTACATGCTTGACCACGTCACCGTGTCATGTTAACAAGCACGCTGACAACACGTTAGCAATATATTAAACCCACTAGCATGGTGATCTGTAGATATCAGTTATCATACAGTGCCATGTTTTTTCTCTGCCTGCTCTATGCTCGACTTTAAATGTATTTAGAAACTCATTTTGTAGATAGTTTAGGAGAAATTAAGGCATTTGCAGAACACTGCTATATATTTTCCTGCATTGGAATTCAGCACATGTAGGCTTGACGTTGTGGCCGGCTGTTGAATGAGCTATGCCAGTTTACCAGACCTCAGTAGTGAAATAGAGTCAGAGCGTCTGTGTAAATGAAAGAGAAATAGAGACAATGAGAAATTGTATATATATGAATGTTTGCCAAAAAAAAAAAAAAATCCTATTGCCAAAAATCAAGTATGCATGCTGGCAAGAACTGAAACACACACACACACACACACACACACACACTCACAATCTCTCCACCAAATGTCCTGGCTGCTGGTTTCTTCTCCAACACCAAGCTGGTTGCAACACGTGATGAGCTCTTTAACAAAGAAAATCTGGGGAAGCATCTAAGTAAAAAAAAAAAAAAAAAAAATTCTGAATAGTATTACTGCTGATTTTGTATCTGTTTATATTTGCAAATATTTGTAATTAAATTCTAATAAATCAAAACCTTTTTACACCACCGCAGTGTGTCTGTTTTGGAAAAATCAAGCACAGAAAAGAAGGAAATACCACCGTCCCCACTCCATCTGGGAAGAGTTATAAGTATCAAAAGTAAATGTATTGGATTTAGTGTGGATTGATACATTAATAAAAAATAGAAGCGTATCTTGTGGGTGAGAAAACACTTTCTATGTGAATGGGTCACCGCTAACCATTCAGCAGGTGCTCTCATGTCCTCACACAGACAGCTGCTCTGATGACTTCCCCGTCTTGTGCACAAGCACGAACACTCTGCCGCTGATTGGCTGGAGTATTGTTATGTGGCTCTCTTTGAGCCACTGGGTTTACATGCCCATTTACAGAGCCAGTGCTGAGGTTGGACACTCAATTTTTTTTTTTTTTTCTTTTTTCAGCGCACATACTGAAGAGCCAGCCAGCAGACCAGTGAGGAATTATTTGCTGAATTTGACAAAAAAAAGTTTATTGGATTAGAACAGCTGACTAAGGTCTCAGTATGCTTCAAAACAAAATGCTTAAAAACACCTTTTCAATGGTGAAGTTGCCGTTTTATACAGCAACCGGTCGGGTGTGCAGAGGTGTGAAAGGATGCAGGGTTTGAACCTCTTTCATTTTTCACACACAACTACTCCCAAACTTATCCTCTATACAGTGGAACACCGTGAATCCTTTAAGGAAAGACTGAATAACAATAACAGCAAAAACATTACAAACACTTTGATCCGATTCATCATGTCACGCTGTGTCAGCAGGGGTTTTTTCATCCTGCCTTTTAGCGTGACTATTCGAACAGATATGAACGCTTTTGTCTTTAGATGTGGTTGATTTGAAGCATACTGACATCTAGACCAAAGATCACAGTTCGCCACAGGGTTAAAGGTATACATATCTCGATGAACAACACACTTCATTGCACAAAAAGAGAGAGCTATAAAACACTTTCCATCAAAATTTGACGGGTCCCAATAAGATTGTGCAATGTCACTGGAAGTCCCGCCTTCCTATTGAACTATAGTAACCCCAATGTCGTCCAATCGTTTTACATCAGCACCTCTGACCAATGAGAGGACATATGTGGTACTGACCTTAACCAATGAGGAGAGGAGAGGGTGGGGTTCAAACAGACCAGTAACAGAGTGGATGCGTGGATGAATGGATGGATGGATGAATCTGAACCATTTCAATGACGTTTGAGGGAGAAGGATGTCCAACACTGAACAATCATGATGTAATGCAAGGTAGTTCATTGAGTCCTTAACAGCTAATGCAGAGTATATGTGGAGAAAAAAAAAAACTGAATTCAATATACTTATTGTAATGAGAGGTTAACAAAAAGTATTGTGGAAAACCTCCAATTATAGGATGAGAAAACAATAGACAAAGGTAGTGAAAGGTGAAAGGTTAACCGGAATTAATTGGAAGCAGGCTAGCCATGGGGTGATGTGTGAGAAGACCCAGAGACAATCCACCTGTTATTTTTTAACCACAAAACAAATTTTGAGATTATTTTAATGTTTTTAAGTCATGCTATTTTATAATTAAGTTTATAAACATATACTTTTTTCAGGGATAAAGCAAACGCATACTACACACACATTCACACCCTCTTTCACACACATTCCATGACATTAAAAACCGGCCGCAATGCTCTTACTATAGGAAATTGAATTAAATGTCTCAAAATATGCAGTATAATTAATTATACACCACTGATTAGAAGACTGTGTGTATATTCCTGAGTTGTGGGTTTAAACAACTGCCCTGATCTCTCACTCACTACCGCTGAGTGAGAAGAGGAAAGAATCCTTCATCAATGCAAATTAAGAGCCCAGAACCCGAGAGGCCTTGCCTCACTCACTCACTAGTTCTCCAGCAGCTGAAATCACAGGCTTTCAACTCCCAAATCTTAGTTGTCATACACGTCTACAGATGCTCCATATTAACACAGGATAGTCAGTCATATCCTTGGATTAGTCTACTTCATACTCAGGCTGCCACAGGAGAAAATGAGGAGGTTTCTAATTCTGCCTGCATAATTGCCTGATTATAATGATCTTCTCTCTCCCTCTCTCTCTGGCTCTGCTTTTATTTCTCAGTGTGTTGCTATATGCACGCACACACACACACACACACGAGGATGATTTCATAATGGGAGTAAAAGGTAACTGGGAAAAGCGTACAATATAGGATGGGAAGTGTGAAAACCATAGACTTAAGGTGGTGAAAGATGAAAGGTAGTGAGAGGTGAATGGGATCAGGTTTAACCATAGGGGCGATCAGCGGGGAGACTCGGGTCCTTTGTTATGCTAACACCCTGTCGGAAAAAAACTTTCAGGGAGTCATCGTTCCACTGTTGCATCTTGGGTCTGCATGTCCTCAAGACAAAAAAAATATCAATAAAATATGTCTTTAATATTTTGTATTATGTTGAAAAAAAAAAAACATTCTGTTATTATTAGTATTATGATTATTATTCCTAGTAGAAGCATAATTATTATTACACAATATTCTGATGGTTTATTTTGTTTTAATGAAATATACACATGACAAGGACTTTTCAATTATTAAAACAATGCGGGAAAATTATTTCTAGTTTCTAATTTCTAGTTTTTCTGTCTCGAGGGAGCAATGGATGATCAATACAACTCAACAGGTGAGTTGATTAGACATGTATGAACACTTTGGACCTAAGGACTCATAATAACAACAGCGCATTCATTTGGATAAGAATTTTGACAAACAGGTGTATGAAGCAAGATTTTTATTGTATTTTTATATAAGAATAACCAGATTCAATATTACACTTTTTTTAAAGATTTCATACTAATTTCAGACATTCTGATTTATAATAAAGTTTGTATAGGCATTAACTTCTCTCTCTCTCTCTTTCCAGCCCCACCTCTATTTCTCAACACACACGCACACACACACACACACTAGTATAATTCTGATATAAATCAGTCTTTGATTGAAAAGTAAAAAAAAATCTGCATTCATATTTTGTGGTGCTGCTCCAGCACTGTGCAGTGTTTGTATTTAATCTGATCTAGTTTCTAGCCATACCGATCTTAAGTGAAAGTTCCTTTTTGTTAGTCATCATATCGATAAACATCATCAGTCATCATCTTCCCGCACTAATGGCTCTTCCGCACAAACATCTACTTCAGGTTATCAATCTAATAGCTGAGTCTCTCAGCAGTGGTGAATGCAGGAGGCTCCTCTACTTGTGTGAAAACTTAGACAATAATGTGGCTGTGTGTCTGTTTTCTGGCAGAGCTTGTGCTGCAGTTGATAGCATTATGATATCCTGAGGAAGATCTTCAGAACCAGCTGAGATGAGGTGGAGAGGACTTGGAAAGCATGGGGAGTTTCTGCCAAGACTGAGGAGAGATCTGCTTTAAGACATTCATTTTCAGCCTCTGAGCCTCTGAGCACCATCTAGATTGCCGTGGGGGCAGTGGTACTGCCAAATGGTTAGATTAAAGTTTGGGGTTTTTTTTTTTTTTTTGGTAATTTACAAAACTAGTTATTTTACATCTAAAATGTGAAAAAAGCGAATATGTACAAGACGTCAGTTAGTGTATTCTTCTTTTGCCTTTCAATAGTCAAATTTATAGAGTTAATGGATCATAAGTAAGAGAATGCTCCTTGACAAAATGTGATATGAATGTTTGAAGGTGTTGAGCTGTTTGGAACATTTATACATACAGTAAAGGCAGTAGGCAATTTGAGGGAGGTTAATGGGTTAAGCCATCCCCTTGTTAGCAAGATGACCAAAATGCGTGACCCTTGTTAACCTTCAGAGAGAGTGCGGGGACAGAGGGGTTGTTTAGTTGAATATTGTAGTCTAGCCTGCCTGACTCAATCGATCCTTCATCTAACTGAGGTTTGTGCGAGTTAGAATCTATGGCCCAGACCATTGTTCTGAGATATCAGTAGCCTAACTGTGCTGTGTATTGATAAATCCATGACGCTGTCCTTGGTGCTGAAGTAGCAGACAGATTTGAAATAGTGCCTTTTTCTCTCGTTCCCACCCTTCTATCACTTTCATGTTGGATCTGTAACATTCCCTAAACTACATACTATAAATACACAATTCTATATTATATTGTATTCCAAAATATTCCTATGATATTTCTATGCCACCTCTGTAACTAAATATTACAGACATAGTTTTAACTAGACTTAGTTTTCTAACTAGATGTAACCTGGGAGTGGAGCAGGTAACGTGATTGAGGAAATTAACCTGCACTGACCACACTGTGTGTTTTGAAAAATAAGCATTATTAAAAAAGCTCAGTGTCCACATCCAGTAAAAGAATAGGCCGACACAAAATGTGTATTTAGCCTGACAGCAGTTCTATTAGATTGAAATTATCATCACAATTAACCTTAACCCGCCCATTGAGCTCCCTTCTCTGTTAAAAATGAACAAATCAGCTACTGAGTAAAGCCAATGTGAAGTATAACATTTTTTACACATTCATTAGACAGGAAAGTAGAATATTTGGCACAGGAAACATGATCTGATCCCAACCATACCCTCTAACTTCACATGTACGGTGGTCCTAAAGCATATCAAAAGCTAACATGAAAGTCAACTCATTAACCAACCTGTACCTGTATTACTTATAGTCACTCGTCTTTCCATTTACACCTTTTATAGTCGTAACATCTGAACAATGCTCGTGTCAACAGCAAAGGTGCAGAGTTCCTGTGAGTAATACAGTATATAACAGTTTATGCTTATTATTTTTTTTCTCTCATAAAATGAATACTTCTGAAAAACATCTGCTCTTTTGTTTTCATCCTCCACCCCCAAATAGCTCCTGACTGGGACTGGGACAGTCCCTCCACATTGGTAAGACAAGCATGATATTAGCAAATTATACCAACCAATGTTCTTACCAGAGATAGAAGTCAAAACACTCATTTCAGGACAATGGAAGTGCTGTTGGCAACTATTATTTTCTATCTACACAGTAGAGTTGGAAAGCCCCAGTTAAGTCGTTGTATTACACTTTGATATTCACCTTCTAATTATCACTTTCATTTCAGCCACAGAAAACATCCCAGTGGCTGTATGCAGAGAGCGCAACTGACTGTCAGGTTTGTGCTGATAACTTTGTTCTTTGTTGTATTTTTCCAACATGTATAATTATTTAAGTGCATCAATGAAATGTCTCTTCTTGCTCCTTTGTGTTGCAGAGTCCATTAGGTTGGAACAAATTTAACACTGGTCTCAGAGGAGTATGTGTTATCATAGACTGTGTGGGGTGGAAAGTGGAAGTGAGACACAAAACTTTGTAGCCACAGTCAGACTATGCAACTAAAAAAAATGATGTTTGATTTGAACGAAAGCTAATACAAGCGGTTGATTAATTAATGAGTTCACCGACATAAAATTATTCTGCAGCTATTTTGATAGTTTATCATTTTAGTCATTTATCAAGGAAAAAATGATAAACTTTCCCTGGTTCCAGCTTCTTATTTGTAAGGATATGAAGCTGTTATTTGTTTCATATCATAGTAAACTCAATATTAGGGTTTTAGACTGTTGGTTGAGCAAAAAGCAATTTTAAAAAAATGTTTAACGACAGCGTGATGTGTTTTTTTTAGTGATTTATCACCAGGTAAAAAATTGTATGCATCTTTTCTTACTCCCTCCAGAGATGTTGGAACATACATTTAAGGCTCTTCACCTCAGTGTGGTCCTCTGCAAATTGCTGAGTGTGGATGACACTCTTTCAACTCTCAGAGGGATTTTTAGACAGAGAGAGAAGCATGGAAGTGGTGGCATCTATTGCATCATTAGCCACTGCACAGCCAGCCATCTCCTGGCTACACACCCATACACCATAGGTCTATGTCTTGACATGGTCAGACATCTTTTCAGTGCAGATGCATGCCCCATGCTGAGTGGCAGACGCAAACTCTTCTTCATCCAGGGGTTCAGTGTCCTCAGGGCTCTGCCAGGATGGAGCGTCGCGATGAGGCTCTGGACACAGATGGGTGTGATAGGCTGTCCAGGTATAAATTCAGTCCGTAGACATGTGCTGGAGTCACTGCTGGACAGATAAACAGCAACTCCAGACACAACAAGGACATCATCACTCCCATTTACCCGAAGGTTCTAACAGAGGCCTCACACAAAAGGCCAGAGGAGGTACAGGCAAACAGCCAAAAGCAACATTTTGAGCCAAATTCGCCTTCTGGTTAGAATCATACTGTTTCCATGTGAGTTATATTGTGTTTTTTTTAAATTTACAGGACTAAACTATTGTTTGTGTTTTGACAGGAAAGCACATCTTTGTTGATACTCATATTGAGGTGAATGGGGCCATCTATGAATATAACAGGAAGCCTGGAGAGGACTACCACATCAATCTGAAACCTACTCTGAGGACAGAGCTTTACAAACAGTAGAGTATTTATCACTTTTCACCAAACTCTCAGTACAATATGTACAAAACCAGTTTGTCTCATATGCTCTGAGACCACAGTGATTATGAAGCGCCACTACAGACAAAGCGCAAATCTTTGGGGCAAACATACCCGCTCAAATCCAAACTGAAAGCACAGAAAAGAGCAACAACCTAAGAGCCCAATATGATAGATCCACTTTATTTTAGCATACACATCATTTTATTTTTACGTAGCAATTTCTGTTCTTTCCCTATAGGTATTGCGTGTGTAGTTCAATATTAATAACTAATAACTACTTCTTCTCTTATTTTGGTGGATTTCCTCGGGTTATGTTTATACCAAACCAAAAATGTTTGGTATAAACAAACTCAAATTTTATTAACTAGAGTGGAAAAGAGTTATTTTTTTATATATTCATTTATTTGGTTATTTATATATTTATTTCTTCCTGTTGCAGGCCTGGTTGATGCTGGGGAACGTAGTGAGCAAAAACAGTTGAAGCCGTTTCACTCTGAACGAGCAGAAAATAAAAGCTCACAATAAATCGTTAGTCTTTGGGTCCTGATGTTACACAGCAGTCAAGCGTCTTGGAATAAACTGGCCGGTTGGTGGCTGACCATGGCGGGCTGATGCTGATAGGTTTTTCTTTCTCGCTCATTGCCAGAGGAGCTACCAGGCGTTTTCCGGGTCACCTGGAGCACTATATGGGCTGTCATTGTACTTTTTAGACCAGTTAAAAACGCTAGTTGAGCAGTTCAGTCACTTTTGGAGCAGTTCAGAGCGCTAGCCAAGTGGTCCAAACACTTGGGCAGTTCTGAAGAGTCCTCAACGGCAGCTAGCTAGGCGCATTTCGGCGCATAAAATTACCCGGATCTCTTTTAAGGCTTTTGAAATGTGATCGGACCAAACAGATCAAATTCTCATAGTGAGAGTCATTTCGCAGGGGTTGTGATGCCCCCCCAAAAAAATCTGTATTTCCAGACGTTTCTTTCACAATGTAAGTCTATGGGAAGAAGTCTTTTTGGCCCAATCGCATCACGTGACATAATTACACAGTTTGGTCGCTACATCAAATTGGCTTCAAAGCCTGGCACTCTTCCTGTATCCAGTTTCTCCTTATACATTCATGAGGCTCACCCAGTACGCTGCACACGAATCTACTCAAATGGCAAAAGACATAGTTTATATTGAACTGAACATGTAAATATTAACCAAAACATATTTCCTCTGACCAGAACATAAACTAGTGGTATCTAAGGAATTCAGCAATAATTGGTATTATAATGTCAGATTAAAAGTACCTTGGGCTCACTTGAAATAAGCAAAACACATTAGCTTCTTTCATGTTGTTGGTGTATATACTCATTCACACCTCACATCAACTATTCATTTTTCAGTGCATTGAAGTAGTGGCCAGAGGCCAAGCAATCGTTTGGAATGGGCACTGCAGTTTAGGAGTAGTTGAGAAAGGGCTACTTCCTGCTCCTTTTTGAACATGTAATATTTAATCTGTGTTGTTTATGAGAATGTGTTTATTGAGTTTGTTGTATAGGTTTGTTATTCTAGTTTTGTTACAGATAAAACTTGTAATAATATCTATGACATCATATGTGATTTGTGAGGGTGATTGTTATCTTAATATAGCAGGCTGAGGAGTGAAGGGGTGTGAGGGTGTATGCACTGATATATGGATGAGGTTTTCTTTTTCTTTATCTTCTTTATCTATCTAAAAAGAAACATTTTTTTTCTTCATTAAAAAAAAATGTTTGAGGATTTTTTTTTCTACTTTCCATTTCTTTACACAGCATTAATTTTGTTCTGCTACGGTGGTGAAACCGTACGCTACTGTATCGCAGAAAGATTTCACTCACTTCATTTTTAAACTTGTGTTATTTATTAACTCATTTAAAAATGTTTCTTCCACAATTTAACACCTTCTCTTGTGCTTTTACACTTGTAGGCAGCGTGCATTCATCTTTTTAAACTTTGTTGAGGATACTCTTCCAATTTTTTCTCTCAACTTTTTCATTCTTTACCAGGTTTCTTAAATTAAACATCACTTGTGTTTCTCTCTTTTATGTTTCTAGTTTACAGTTATAGATTGGATTTATTCTTGTTTTTAAAACTCTTACAACTTTTTATTTTTTCTGCCCATGTTTCCCAACTTAAATGCATTCTCTTGTGCTTTTACAATCAGCTTTTTCACTCAACTTTTTATTCTTTACCAGGTTTCCTAAATGAAATGTCTTCACTTGTACTTTTACATGTGTAGATTGTGCTAGTTCATGTTTTTTTAATCTTTTCCTACCATACAATTGGACACTTTTACTTCCACCTTTCACCTTTGTTCTATTGTTTTAGGGGTTTTTTTTCCCCACCATATACTTTGCATTCATTGTCAAGGATTCATTGAAAGTACCTAGCATTACATTTTGAATGTTCACTAAAGAACAAAGGTCTAGCCTTGTTTGACATCCCCTACCCCTTATTGCTTTACATCTTCTCATTGCTCGGGTGCAGGGACAAGACATGATGACAGAGAATGATCTGGGGGGGTTATTGGGGTTACTAGAGTTCAATAGTAAGACAAGACTAATGGTGAGGTAGTGCGATCTGACTTGGACCTGTCAAAATTTGATGGAAAGTGTTTTATATGATTCTCTCCCAAACATGAGGAGAATCATCACCTGATTTCAAGATTTTGAGAAGGAAGCTCTCCATAGAAACTTGCATCATACAGCTTTTATACAAACAGTATGCAGATATCATTTTATGCAAAAAAAGAATCCCTCCAGCACCGAGCATGAATGACCAGCTATCACAGTCCTGATCTACCAAGCTGCCTCTCCGTTAAGTCCTACAACTGTTCACTCGCTCTCTCACTGAGCGTCTATCAGCAGCATGTAGTGGGCAATGGAAACAGAGCATTTTGTTCCCTCCTTCTGTACAGATTGTCAGTCCAGTCTGGCATTAGTTTGTCAGAATCTCCCTCCCCTCCCCTCCCCTCCCCCGCCTCTCTTTCACACAAGAAACCAACAAAAGCAGGTGTCAGTGCTGACACCTTCCTTCCAAGGCAAATATGACTGTTCATGTCGAGGGCCCAGTAGAAAGGGTGTAGAAATTACAGAGTCCACAGTTTGGAGTTCAGATAATGATGCAGCTCTCTCTCTCTCTTCATTCTTCTCTCCCTGTCTTTCTATCTATATTATTACATCAGTCAGATTCTCTAAAGTCACAGCACTCATATCAGAAAATAACAGCAACAACTAGCAAAAGAAAGTGCAGCGTCTTGAAAGCAGTTACGGGTTCACGGTCTCTTCTTATAAGCAGGAAACAGCGAGGCATGATGGAAGTTAATGAGCTGTCGCACTCTGTTCTCTGCAGCGCTCCAGGACAGGACTTAATGGAGAACTGCACTCTTTTCTATCTGTCAGTCTTGAGAATTTTTCCTCGCTCTTTCCCTGTGCCTTTCCTTTTTTTTTTTTTTTTTTACTCCATTCTTAAGACTGCTCTCCTCTCTGGTTTTCTCTCTCCTCCCCATCTCATTTGTAGCTGCCCCCCCCCCCCCCCCCCCCCCCCACCCCTCATCTCCCCCCGCTCTTTCCTCCTCTGACCTTCTCTCTCCGCCCTCAGCATCAATTTAGCTTGTTTGATGAGAGTTTGCAAAGTGGATCTGGACAGAAAGCAGCTGGGGATCCGTGTCAAGGCTCACCTCTCTGAGCACTAACGCGGAGTACTGCCAAAGCACCACTTTTCACTTCCCAAGGATAAAGGGGAAATAAGGTTTTTCCAGAGGGAGTGCCAAAACTGGCCAGGTGACTACACCATCAGACTGAAAACCATTGAAGAAATGCCTGGTGTAGTAGGAATGGAATTAGAATCCCTTAATTCAGAAGAACCAGGTTTAGGTTCCAAGTTTATGTAGTCTCTTCAAGTCTTTATGAATGTGGCTTCTTTATTCATGGAGACAGTTTGACTGTGAATGGATGTCACCACAACACCATTGGAGTTACTAAATCATAGTGTATTCATAGTGACACCTGAACTTCCCAGTTCAAAAAAATAAGAAAACATCATTTAAAATCTCAATGACATTTTTAATAACACAAATAAATAAAAATCTAACCTTGTAAACATAACTTTTTCCCACAGTATGCCATTTGATTCACTCCATATGATTAGATCAGGGCCCTGTTCTTCATATATGGATAATCAGGTTTTCCAGAGTAAAATGTTGCCTTCAAACCCAAACAGACAAAACTGCAGGTTTATTGACAGTTAACACATTTTAAGGTGAACCCAAAATATGAACTCATCTTCAGATACAAATATAATATAATTTTAGATGAGAACATGCAGGTTATTGATAAATCATTATGATCTCTTGGTGTAATTATCAAAATTTTATTTTATCATGAAGAATCACATTCTCCTGAGGCACCGCCCCTTGCTGGTGACTCTGCCACCTGTGCATCTGTTGTGTTGTTTTTATGTATTTTTGATGATTTTTAAATGCATTTTGATTCAAGATCACCAGCATGATCAAACTTAGATGATGTGATTATGGCTGCACTTAATCATCTCACTTAAGTTAGCTTTCAGTGGCTTTGGGAGTGAACCAGGCCCACCTTTCATTAACTATGGTTGGTTGGCAGGAGCTTCTTCATTTGCAGCCTCCTGCATCAGGTGGGATTGGACCCTGATATCGACTTGTCTGAAATCAAGCTGGAGACCAGAAAGAGAGTCTGCAGAAGAAGGGTCCAAGTCAGGAACAGTCGGTGGAGGTATAAACCTGTGTTACCCTCTGGTATTATGGGGAATGTCTGCTCCCTGGTTAATAAGACGGATGAGTTGACAGCTTACTTGGGGTATAATCGCCTGTACTGACAGAGCAGCCTGCTATGTTTCACAGAGACCTGACTGTCTGACAGAGTACCGGAATCCCATGTGACAATGGAAGGATTTTCACAACAAAGAACAGGCAGAGACCCTGGGAGGACTCTGGCAAAAAAAACAGTGTGGCAGTGTTGGCCTTTACATTAATGATCAGTGGCGTCATCCTGACCATGTAACGGTGAAGGAGAGACTGTGTGACCTACACATTGAGCTGCTTGCAGTAAGTCGCTGACCTTACTACTTGCCCAGGGAGTCCTCTCATGTGATTGTCCAAGTGGTCTGCATTCCTCCATCGGGTAATAGGAAGCAGAGACAACATCCATAGTCACTTGTGACCTGCAACGCTCCTCTCCAGACACGTTGGTTATTATTAAATGGGGCATTTAATTATCACTCTCTCTCTCGCTCTCTCTCTGCCACCTCACCCTCTTTTAAACAAATGCGTCATGTCCTAAAAGGGGTGATAAAACTGTTGATTTGTTTTATACGAACATTAAGGAGAGTTTTGTCACTAAGCTGCTTCCTCCTCATGGACAATTGGATCATAATTTGATATAGTTGATATTCAGATAGCCTCCTGTTTGGAAGAAGCCAATTACGTCCAAGACTGTGCATGTGTGGTCGGAGGATGTTTATGAAGCATAAACCTTGGGTAACAAGAGGTTAAAACTGCTATTAATAGGAAGAAAACTGCTTCAGTGTTGACAAAGACAAGATTTTGTTCAAGAGGAGCTCAAAGCAATTATATAACAGAGTAAATGAAAATATAAGGAAAGGGTCGAAAGACAGATGTCCAATAGTAACACAAGGGGCCTTTGGAATAGCATGACATCTATTAGTGGATATGGGACCAGTAATCCCAGTTTCTTTGGGTCTGGGATAAATGTAAATGAGGCAAACCAGTTCTTTGCAAGGTTGATTAATTAGATTTTTCTGCTTCTCATGGGAGCATCATCTTATCTCTTGCACAAAGTAGTTCTGGGGACTGTTGCCCAGCTATTGCTGTGGATGATAAAAAACAGGATAAATGAGATGATCAGAAAGGCTGTCTCTGTGATTGGCCTTACCCCCAGACTCACTTGATGTCACTGTAGAACAAGGACTGAACTAAAAACAGTTCTGTACTTTGAAGGCCATCCATTACACAGTGTTTTTAATGGACTCTGAGGCTCATTTAGTGAGTGACTAGTGATGCCTCAGTGTTCTACTGAATAACTCAGAAGGTCTTTTGTTCCAGCAGGGGTCAGTTTTTTTTTTAATGAACACTTTTAGATGTGGTTTAGATCCAAAGCAGCTTTCAGCTGTCAATTATGTCTAAATGGCTTTCTGAGGTTATTCATTTGTTGTGTACTGTGAATACAATGTCTCTATTGTTTGCTTCAGCTGGTGATCATGTCTCAAATGGCTTTTTATGGTGTTATTTATTTGTTGTGTCCTGTGAATGCATTGTCTATATTGTTTGTTGTCTGCATGAGTTGATTTGGTGGCAAATGAGTTTCCCCCTTGGGGATTAATAAAGCTGTCTGATCAGATCTACATGATGAAATATATTACATAAATATACAAAAGTTTGTACACTAAAAGAAATCAATCCAAATGTAGTTAGGGATACTCTGAGCAAAAAGACATGGACTCAGCTAAAAGAATGATATTAAATGACCAATTGAATGAGAATGTACAACATTTAATATTAAAGTTGCTTTTGGAGATGTTTTTAATAAGGTTTCATTTTCATAACATCATCACTTGCAGCTAACCAATTAGATATAACCAACTGGTAATATCGAATTGTTTAATATAGAGATGAAAGTGTGGAAACAGTAGAAACATTGTGGAGCACAATGCAGCACAAAATAACAGCAGTAACAATGCAGAAACACATAAAATCAGTCCCATTGCCAGGAAGTGCCCCAGTGCATGCTGGGTTCCTAATACACTTACCTCGTTTAATTGCAATAACATGACCAGCATTCAGCTGATAATATGAATGCTGATGATTTTGCCTTTATTACTTTAGATAACTGAATGCAGGATTGAAAAATCAGTCTTCAAACTGCCTTCAAACAACCAAATTAGCAATATGAGTTCACAGGATTATTTTGACTGATAACAGCATGTTAACCTGTTTAAGAACAGGACTGAGGATGGCATTTAGAAAAAAATCCAATATTTGTTGTTTATTCTATATTTCTGTTTTTGGCAGCATTAAACAAACCCCATTTCCCACAAGCCTTAGGACATTCCAGTTGATAATGTAATAGTAAGACGTAAACTATTCCATAGTTTAGACAGAAAATGCTTGGTCTCTCTTCATTTGAAGAAGTCACTGATTAGACGTATTCATAGAGCCTTCAAATTTTGTATTGAATTCTAACTTCTACAGGTAGCCAATGGAGAAACACAAATACTGGAGTGATATGTTTCCTCGGTTTGTCTTTGTCAGACATTGCTCCAAAACCTGGTGACCAGTTAGCAGTCCAAACATCATTAAAAAAACAGCAGCAACACCACCACCTTGGCCTCCAGATTGAGAGCAGCTAAAAAAATCGAAAATGGCTGACATTTCCCTCCAGGCCTGAGACAAGTCTCAAGTTAAAAACATATAAAAATAAAAGATAAGAGATTAGTCAATTGACAGTCAATAAAAACTAGGTTGTGAATTTTACTAATAGAGGAAAACCAATGGAGGGTGAGGGAATCTTGGGTAGTTCAGACATGTCTAAAATAACATCAGGATAGAAATGAACTCTGGAAAGGTTTTTAGATGGAGATTATAGTTAAAGAGTTGGAAAATGACTCTAGAAGTGAGTGTTTATGAATATTTTGAATATGAATCAATGTTGAATGAGAGATTGTACGTCAGAGTCCAGATGCATAAAGGATGCCTATACACAGAAACATGCATAAACCTTTTCCTGCACATACATTGGTATTATTGAATGCAAAATGTGCAGTGAGAATACGCACACCTCACTTCAGACCAGCATACAAATGTTTTTTCTAAAGTGATCTGAGGGTATTAAAAGTTCCCTTTCAAATGTGCTTTCAATGTAAATGATGGAGGCCAAAATCCAGTCTTGGACAGTGTTTCCCTGTTGAGCTGCAGGCGGAAGTATAGTAACAAAAAGAGAGACTTTGGCACTAAAAACACTGTAACATTGAACTTGATTTGACTCATTTGAACAACTGAAGCTTCATATTAGCTTGAGATAAACTTTTAAATATTTCATCCCCATCACTTCCATTGTACGTGCATTATGATCTTCTAATGGTCATCTTTCAGTTTGTTATTTAGGTTTTACAGCTTGCAGCTTTACGGTTTTGGTTCAGTCTCACAGCTCTCATTATCCTCATTTCCAGCAGCATGCAGTGCTGTTTTGTTAGCAAAAAAAATAAATGCTTTAACAAACTAACTGTACACTAAGCTGTTCAGCTTAATGTACAGACTTAAGTTCACCAGTTGATTGATTGATTTAAGGGCAACACACAACGGCAGGAGAGTTGACAACATGTCAGCATTCACTTTCTGGATTGGCATCATGGCTAGTGTGCCTTGATGACTTTTGTAAGTATGACATTTTATGACAGGTTTAGCAGCACTGCAGCTCAGGTTAATGAATATCCTTATTTACATATTTTTAGGTATTTGGTTACAAATCTAAGTGTTGCACAAATTGTGACCCGGAGATGGCACTGGATGGAAAATCAGGGCGCCACCAAAGCTACTGCGTAAACATATACTATTTTTTAATATAAAACAGTAACACATCTGATTTAAGCTACTATACAGTACTTGACAAACCAAACTTTATATTCAAGGTCAATTTACTTGCTTGTTCTGGAGCTTTTAACCATATCACATGGTATCCATAGCAGTTAATAATATAATAGAATGAATTTTAATTGGTTGCACTTGAAAAGAAGCCTACAACAAAGCAATGACACCCCTGCAGCTAACATTAATTGTAGGACCCACTGAAGTCCTGATCCCAGTTGAAGTTGTGGTGAGGACAGCGAAGAATCATAATGATTCCGCTGACAGTCTATTCTGTCAGTAGACTGATAGGCTCATTGCCTCAGGGTTCATGTTTTTAGGGCAGGTCAAGTCCTGATTGGTTGCAGAACAGGAAACAAATGAAGTTGACGTTGAATTAAACCAAGTTCATAAGTTTGAGTATTTTCAACTCATAGAGAATTCAGCCACCTTTGGTCTTACTGGTAAAAGAAAACATCATCACCTTATTCCAGTACTTAAAAATCACTTCATTTGCCTCCCATTCAACTGAATATTCTCTTTAAAATCCTCCTTTTGTTTTGTAGGGCACTAAATGGTTCAGCTCCTCACTATATTTCTGACATGCTCACTGACTAAACCCCGATCAGACCTCTCAGGTCTTCAGAGGGTGGCTTTGTGGTTGTACCCAGAATAAAATCAGAGGATGATAAAGGTCTGGGATGCTCTGCCTGATGAGCTGCAAGCTATAAAAACTGTATCTACATTTAAAGCTAAGCTCAAAACCTTCCTGTTTTCTCAGACCTATGAACAGGGTTAGTGTGTGTGTGTGTGTGTGTGTGTGTGTAGGTATTGTGAGTATGTAAAATATATGTTGATTTTATCAATATTATTATTATTGTTATACCAGTATGTTGCATATGCTTGATGTTTTTGTCTCTTCTTAAATGTAAAGCACATTGAGTTTCTTTGTAATGGTATGTGCTCTATAAATAAAGCCGCCTTGCCTTTTACACCATTTCTGTATCTCTCCTTCTCTGTTGCTCTCTCCCTCTTTACCTCACACATTCACATTTACACACATTCTTATTCTTTAAACGTGTCAGGCTGGTGCATTCGGAGACAGAAAATGGCCGGTAATAAAACGGCAGTGGGACTGTCAGCGTTTTTAATGAGCTGTAGTGTCACATAGATCTGGGGGCTCTCGCTGTCCCCTCTGGGAAAGAAGACCTTGTCCTTTAGTTTCACTGGAAACTTTTTAATGAACAAAGAGCTGGAACTTTATTCTCAGGTAAGACTACGGCTTGCTGTACCCTCCCCCTCAGGGAAAGTAGAGATCCTTGCAGTAGTAAAAACAGTTTAACCAGTGTTGGAGCACCCATTTACTTAAATTCTCCAATGGAAATGTGTCAATATATAACATTTATTTCAAAGCAAATGAACTGGATTGAAAGTGCGCTATCTTCAATTCATGACTCCATTTGTGAAGATACTGTACTACTTTCAGAGCAGAACAAATTAACATGTCACTTTCACTTGTGTTCACTTTAATCAAAAGGAAATGTTGCATGAAGTCAGGCTGGAAGAACTCATTCTATTCCAAATCACCTTCAACAAAATCCTGACAAATCAAATCACTCCTACATTACTGATGCACTTACATGTTGAATTTTAAAGATATATAACCAAACACAAAGTCATAGATTTTCAGCAGCTGAAAATGAATTTTCCCATGCCGAAGGGAGCATTAACGTGTCACACAGTGTCACTGGCAGGCACAGCAAAGGTCCCACGCCTCAACACCATGAACGCCATGAGCGCCAGAGGCCTGAGCTATTCTGGGACTGTAGCTGCGTGTTATTTAGCATAGCTATAGCCTGGTGAGACATCCGCAGACACACTTCAATCACTGTGTAGCTACACTCTAATCCTAATCCTCGCCCCAGCGTGATGCACACACATTTCCCAAAATATCAAGTCATAGGCTTTGGGCAGAGACATCTGAAACTGGATCTGGTAGAACATCAACCCTTGAGCACCTGGGTCATGCAAAACAAATACTGCATTTATAATCTTCTGTTGTTGGTGGTGTTTTGTTTTTTTTTAAAGATATCTATAGCATGTTTATTGTAGAGACATAGGGAGTCCACAAGTCCTGCTGCTTGTCTGTAAATGGCTTGGAGCCTGAAGTTATATCACCGCAGTACCAACTGCTAGTCCTACATTGCATTCAGACAGCATTCAACAAATAAAAACTAAATGATCATGTGAAAGACACAAACCCTAGCCCTAACCCTATTGCAGTTTTAATTCAAAGACTTATAAAACAAGCTGCATGCATGTGTGGAATCACTGTAGCTCCTGATTAGTAAAAAGGCCTCCTCCAGCAGCCAGTAATATCTCTTGTTCACAAGTTGATTTAGCCATTTGACCTATTGCACGACCGTTAAATAAGAGGCATCTTGCCTTCAGTAACATTCTGTCTGTCAGTAGACTGGTAGACATGAAGCAGGAAAACTGGACAAACTTGTAAAACATGCAGGCAACACGCCCACATTTATATTGTTCCTGTTGCCATCAGAAGTAATGAGTCAGTTTCAAGGTTAATGTCCACAGTCACTGTTATATTCTGTGATGCTGTTAGTACTGCTGTGTTAGCGCTTAGAGCAAGACAAAAGATCAATGATTTCACTGACATGAGGTGTGAATCACTCTCTGACATCTTTTTTTCTTTTATTCTTTTTTCAACTTGAGATTTCATGACTTTGCCCAGAGTGACTCCAACATTAGAAAAATTACACCCATATGACTCAAGTTCAAACAAAATAAGAAGTATTTCAGACAAAATAAACATTCAGAGGCTATAAAGATGACAGTACCCCAGTTCTATCTTTGCTGAAGCCATTAGTGCACCCGTGTGTACCCGTGGTTCCCCGCAAAAATAATGATTTACGGGTGGTATTTTGTCTTGATTTTATTTCCGGGTTTGGTTCTGGGTGGATGTGGGTGTGTTGGATAGTATGTATATTAAAATATAATTAAAATATATTTTGTTTGAATAATCTAATGTTTAATCTTCAGACCTCTGAACGGCATCAATCCTTTCCAGGTCAACTGCCGGCTGACTGGCTGATGAGGAGACTACATGATTGCCCACAACTTTTCTTCAAGAGCGAAATCCAACATCTGGTAGGCTTTTGTTGTCATGAAGATAGTAAAAATAACCAAGTTGCTGGGTTCTCTGTTTGTAAAAAGTGCAAGTGTTGGCTTATGATAGCTGCAAATTGAGTACATTATCACCACTAAAGAAACACAAAGTAACTGTTCAAGTATGATAAGATTGTCTGATGTTGACTGCTGTTAGTTATTGGTTTCATTAATGGTTTACAGTCTATTACTAATAATGTGGGTTAGGATTGATCACTGATGGTGACTGATCAAGCTAATTATGAGCTAGTTGAATTCAGTTTCTAGCAGCAGTATGCAGTAAATAGATGGCCTTTGTGTGTGTGTTTTTAATCTACTTCCTAATTAAACATGACGTGCTTGATGGTGTTATTAATGACTCCTTATGAAACTTGAAAGCTCAGCATTCTTGTTGCCCTTTAGCTTGCCATTTTATAAGTCACATTAACATTTATTCATCCAGCAAAAAAGCTAATATTTCTCTGGATAATATGACCTTATCTTTCTGTCAGCTGCTGCATGTCTGCAGTGTATTTACTGGCTTGGGATTTTATTTGTTTAATTTTCAGATACTTTTTTATACATGAATGTAACAATAATTACAGTATAACTATGTAACATCAAACAAGAGTTTAACACTACACTGCTATTGTCAAAATAACAGAAATTTTACCCCATTTCGGATGTGCCCGAATACAAATACGTTATTCGGTAAAGCACAAATAGTGTACAAATATTTGTTTCATACAAATATATTTAAAATTATTTGTTTTCAGGAAGAAAAAGAACCCATGTCAAATACCAGCATGCAGGTCAGTTACATCACTATCTAAGTCTCTCTCCTCTACTCAGCTGTTCCGTCTATCAGCAGGTCTCAACAAGGGAAGTCACATCCACCTGCTACATGACGCACATTTCCTAATTTGGACATCACTCCCAGAGTTGGGGGTTTTCCCTAGAGATAAAGCTGAGCTACTAACACAAGCAAAGTGCTCTCAAGGGACTCTCCATAACCTGTTGTTATAACCCTTCTCCTTTACACAAAAGTTAGGTTGTAAAAAGATAGACAATAAATGAAAAATGCAAAGCAAGAATTGCCTTTGAAGTTCCTCTCTACACATTACACAGTGCGTTGTCTTTCTGTTATGGATGTATAAATAGGTAAGTTTTAGCTCAGTAGTCAACACAGTTGTCTATGTTTGGGAGACTCTGGTTGAGACCCAGTGTGGTGACCTCCTTCACAAGATAGCTTACTCATGAACAGTTATTGTAACCCTTTTATTTTATAAAATTAAAAGAGTACTAAAAACAAAAACAGGATTTTTACAATTATTCGAATACAAATACAAATAATTTTGCTGCCTCAACAAATATAGATACAAATACGAATACAGGACTCTCTGCACATCCCTAGCACCCATTCAATTTCCATGGGACTCACTCAAATGACCAACAATGGCTCCAAGGGACTCAACTCAACTCAACAAGGGACAACTGAAATGAAATTGAAGTAGAAGTGGAATAAAGTTAGGATTATATTTTCAGTTATTAGGTATTTTGTGGCTTGTCGTTGTCATCTTTGTTTTTATCATAAAAAGGAAAATGGGCAGGAAATATTATTTGCAATGTTTATAAAGTTGCATACACCCAATCTTACTCCCTCTATTACACTTCTCTAAACTTAGAAGACAAGTGTGGATTGCCCCAACAACATGGTGATGTCCCTGCCAGTTCACCATCATCCGAGAGGAGACCTCAAGCAAATGGAGGGATAATGCAAAATCAAGGTTTCCACATCTAGTGATGAGTCTATCACTCAGGATGAAGTGAGTGAGTACACTGAATTCAAGGTATTGAGGGAGGAGCATGCACCAATGTCTCTGAAGTTGGAACACATTGCTCATTCAATTCTTTCAATTCCAGTTTCAAGTGACATGAAAAAATATTAATTTAAATTGTATTCCCTGAATTACCTTCATTTTAAATATATTATCTTAATTTCACATATAAATTTTAAAGAGGAGGAGGTATCTGAATAAGATGGGGAAGAATACAACCCAGAGCATGCATCATCTTCAGATGAAGAAGAAATCCCTCAAGCTGAAAGAGACATGTTATTTTGTTGTTATTTGACAAAAAGGTCAAAGAACAGAAAAATGGTCCTTGTCACCATATGACAACCAGAGCAGGATAGCAGCACAAAATGTCATAAGGATGACCACAGGGTCCATAAGATATGCAGTTGCCAGTACCCAGGACAACGCCGCAACATTCTATATGTTCACCACCCAAGGTAGGTCCCAAGGCGAGGCTACATCCAGTCTCTGGGATGCAGAGAGTGGCCACTGAAAGTCTTTCACACTTTCTCAAGAATGCTGTGATTTGATAACTGTGAATCAAGACCTGCAAGGTGTGTGAGAGACAATGAGTGGATGGGCAACTGGTTACATTCAGAGGTAAATTTCATTTTCAGATCTGTAATGTAAATGATTTTCACTGATCATTTTATTATGAATTATATAATTATATACATGTATTGTGATGTCATTGATTTATATTTGTATGATTGTTTTCTGTGACACTGATATTGCTGATAGTAATCTCTTTAGTCAAAAGGTTGCTGCCGTTTCCGGCAGTATACACCCAGCAAACCAGTTAATTCTGGCATTAAGTATGGTGGCCTCTGATGCACAATCCAGCTAAAGTATGGAAGATGCAAGTCTACACAGGGAAGCTAACTAGTGGAGGCCCGGAGAAGAATCAGATGTTGCTGCGTCCGCTTGATGTGACAGATGGACTGAGAGGACACAGTGTTCTGTGTGACAGTTTCTTCACTTATAAACTCAACCAGCTGCTCCTGAAGAGGAAGAACACTATGGTTGGCATAGTTAGAAAGAACAAGCCAGAGCTCCCACTGCACTCCTCGTAACAAGGGGGAGAGAGGCATTCTCATCAAAGTTTGCCTTCACCCCAGCATTCTAGTTTCTTACCACCCAAAGAGGAACAAGAATGTGGTTCTCTTGAGCACACTGCAAAAAAACAGCTGAGATGAGTGATCATCCTGGAATACAACCACAACAAAGGAAACACGGACAAATTGGACAAGATTGGACAGATTGGAACTTAACAGTGAAGGAGGATTACTGCCCACTGGCCCCTGGTCTGCCTTTGTGATATGGCCTGATGAGCAGAACAAGAGGAGGTTGTCCCTGGTGTAGCTGAGAAAGGCACTTATAACCCAACACATTCAAAGAAGGGAGCGCCTCCCCCCACACAGCAGCCTCTGCAGTGCTTGTGAAAGCCAGCTAGGGAAGGCAAGAGGAGGAGATTCCAATTCTGCCCCCCAAAGAAAGATTGTAAAAAAAAAAACTATGTGCTGCACATGTGAGGAATCTGCAAAGTCCATGCACACACATTTGCATACTGTCCTATATGTGCTAATTTGACCTGATTGATTTATGCTCTTCATATTTTTGTTTTGCATCTATTATCTTATCGCGTTCTTACTTTTTTGTTGTACTTTTTTTTTACTGTTCATCCTCTTCATTCCAAATGCATTTTAAGATGAAATACGTCTTGAAGTTAGCTCTAAACACTAATATTGAGCATTTCTCACTAGTATTAGGAAGTGAAATGGACTGTACTTGTATAGCACCTTTTTAGTCTTCCAACCGCTCAAAGCACTTTTACACTACAAATCGCATTCACCCATTCACACACATTCACACACATTCATACACTGAATGAGTACTATGCAAGGTCCCAACATGCCCATCAGAGGAAATCTAATCATTCACACACATTCACACATGGTGGCACAGCCATCCAGAGCAATTAGGGGTTAAGTATCTTGCCCAAGGACACATCGACATGCAGACTGGAGGAGCTGGGATGTGAGCTGCTGATCTTTCGATTAAGCTCTACCTCCTGAGCCGCAGCTGCCCCATTACAATAAGTATTTAACTGTAAGCTCTACTATAGTGATACTATTCTATATTTAAGACAATCACCTGCTTCAAATAATACTGAAAAATGGAAACAAGTCTTGTATTAAACCAACAAATGTCTCTGCAAGGTCTTGGGAACCATGTGCAATGCCTTTAACTTTTTAGCTCTGTGGAATGCAGGACTAAACATGCAGTTCTGACCACACATCTCACTAATGTGTCCATCATTGTACCAACAAAGTGCTTAGTATTGTAACGCTCAAATAAATGGTTTTGGGCTAACTTGGCTTAATTTCAATCAAGTATCAATGGCAATGACTATGGATTGTAGTAGCTCAAGTTATTGTTGTATTACCTTAATTCAACACTGTTTCTATGCTTTCTAACACTCTCTTGTGAAATTTCTATCCTATAGTCCATCTGACCCGTGGCTTAACTGGCCACCAAAAGCTTTCCAATCAGCCATGCCCTTCTTGTAAGATTGTGTGAGGTCTTGCTCATAAATTGCCTTCAAGAAGACCTCAGTTTGGGGTATGTAAGTTGTAGGGCATAATAGTGGGCCATAAGGTATAAAACATCCTTGGTAACCTTGTCTTTGGGGAAAATAGTTATTGGCACATCTCGTGCAGCCAGCAGGAAGTTGGATAATCCCACAATGAGGACTGGACAGGAGAGAGGGTGATTCTTCAAGTAGGAATTGGGGTCTTTTTTTCCTTAAACACATAACACAGACATCCTTCTATCAGGATGATCCACTTTTGTTTAAAGGATCATTTCAATATTCTTGAACCTAAGCCCTTTTTAGAAGGTTGTCGATAATCAAATATAACTTTCCAAAGCACAGTTCCAACAAAAGGTGCAGTACTGAGAAAGTTAGGTCTGAAGTATTACTTTTTTTTTTATTGTATTTATGTTGTTGAAATAAGTGGAGTGTAGCACAGTAGAGAAAGATGCACTAAAACTAATCATCTAGCAGGTAAAAAGACAAATCAGAGGAGAACAGAGCCCATGTCGTCATGTATAGATGAAGCAGGAAAATCAATCTGTGTCTGATCAGCTGTTGCCCGTCTGCTTAAATACGTGTATTGTCACAATTAGGTCAAATAATCAAACAATTTAATCCATCATTACTGCGATTAGTTAATTCTGATAAATATTATGACTAACATGTCATTTCTTTAACTATATTAATATACACAATTGTGACGGGGCGACGGTAACGCCGCTCCGTCATCTCATAACCGGCGTGCGTTTCTCTCTCTCTCTCTCTCTCTCTCGGCCAATAAACTGTTGCGTGCAGGCGCGCACTTGTGTCCCGCGGTCCTGCACCACCACAAACTTTTCCCCACTGATCGGACCTTTTCCTTCCCGCTAGGCGTTTGAGGGTGCACACTCAGCGCTGACGCGACACACACACACATAAACATCCATACACACTCACCTGTTGCTGCCTCTCACCGCCAAACTGAGGCACTTCCGGGTCACCTACTAAATAGTACTCGAGGGCACATCAAAGAGGAGCATGTGACCATGGACGCAACCATAAATATGTACATTGACTGTCATTTTGTGATTTATTGTTGTTTGGGGGTATTTGGCCATAGCCGTATGGAGGGCGATTAGTGCCATGTGACACAATGTGAAGAATGTCATTCATTGCCATTTTTGGGGGTTTTGATCTTAAAATTGATTCTTTGTTATCCTAATGGGGTAATTGGTTTGCCCGGGGGAGGGGCTAAGGGTATACAATGCAAGCTCTGCTCATTCAAGGTGTTGGGTTGTTGGAGAGAGCTGTTTGGATGAGAGAGCTGGTTATTGCAAATACATTAATGGTATTGAGCCGATGTGAGCTTTGTAAATATTTTTTCCTTTTGCTTGTTTTTTTTCACTCTACACTGTAAATATTTTTGTCATTTGTTTCTGGAACTTAGTGTGAATAAAAAAAACCCACGCTGAAGTGTTTGTCGTCTGTGCCATCATTTGTCCCGGTTCAAAAGTGAACCCACAACAATCTTTCACATTGTAACACTTTTATTTGTTACCTTTTGCGTGTGTGTGTGTGCGCTGCTGTGCGTCCTGTGTGTGTAACAGGCAGAGTGTATGTTGTACACCCACATGTGTAGTGGCATATTACATAATGCGCTCTTAAAATAACAATGAGACATTGCACCATTGATTTTAGACCAGCTTTTTGTTGGTCAAAAGTGCAATTACTCTCTACTGCCTCAAGATAGCAATGCGCCAACAATGCGCCTGACCACACCTTACTTTTAAACCAACACGCCCATGTGCGCACTAATGGGTGCAAGTGTTATTGCTATTTTAACAACTAGGCGCTGGACAGGAAAATGACAAATGTGCCTGTCTTAAAATAGCAATGAGTCTTGTGCTGCACATAGAGACACGCGTAAAATAGGGCCCGAAGTGTTTTTTGACGTTATCATTACTTGGCACATGAGGTACATCAGTAAAGTCAGGTTGTGATTCTCATTTGTAAATGGTTACTTTACGAACATTCACCAAAAAGAAATATGTATCCCACTTTAAAGTCTTCACATAGTAATTTTTGATTCATCATCAAGAATCTTTTTCCCGTCCTCAATGAGGCTTGCATCTGGTTCTCCAACACAAAAAGACTAGCAAAGCTTAGCCAAAATAGAAAGACTATCATTCTTGTTTAATTTTGAATTAAACAAAACATAATCCACTTCTTGTTTTTTCCCATTCCCCTAACCCATTTTTTATCTTCAAATCAGTATTTGGAATAGAAATTAAACCAAAACCAGATAATAACTTGTTTTTCACTTGTCTGTCAAAAGAAAAAATATTTCAGAAGCTAAATGTTTAATTCTGTTTCCCCTGGATAGTTTCCTCTGTCCTGTCAAGTGGATAACCACAGTGTTTAATTCTGCTGTGCTGCTCGACATAATGAGCTCAAGATTCATCAGGAGGACGGCTGCTTTACTCAAAACGGTTTTGGTTCACTTGTATGAACCTGGACTGTGTGTTTGTGTGTGCAACAGCTGACCTTTTGGATGTGTAGAAGAACACAAAACATGAATTAATATTGAAATGAAGCGAGTCGTTTGTGGTTCTTTAGTTGGTCAGACTTACAATTAATACAGATTTTTAACTAGATGGTGAATTTAGAAAATAAATCAAATAAAAATCTTGGGAGTGATACATTTGACTTGAATCTGTAATTTGTCTCCACTCCTGTATGAAACTGCATCGCTGTTGTGATGTATCAGATCGGTCCATCTTAGATTCTGTCCTTCTTTCAGTTGGTGGATTTGGATGACACAACTTGAGTGTCATGACTGAGCAACAGTGATGCTCAGACCTTTCTTTAAGACATCTCACAAAAACTTTTCATTTTTAATAGAGTTTGGATTGATTACAGAACATTCTTTTTTAACGAAGCTCAACTGTCAAGTGGCAGCAGCAGGTGACGTCTTTTTGTTAACTCTTTTTCCAAGCTGGAGAGCTGAAAAACCACACACCGTTAGCAACTGGCACTGGTCGTGAGAATGGTTATGGCAGTTGATAACACAACAAGTGTTCACCTTTCCACCGTGTTTTTAAAGTTAGATAAGATAAACACAACCATGACGTCTTATCTCCTCTACTTATACTGCTTGGTCTCTGCCATAGCGTCTGTGTCCTAATGTCCCACAATGCCCTGTGTTGCTAACTTGCACTGATGTCGCAATCCTATTCTCTCTCTAGACTACTCACATGAGCCACCTGGTGGTTGTTGACGTGAACTGCAGCGAGTCTTAGATATATATAATTTAACTCCTCTTCACTGCCGCAGCAGCATTCCACAGTAATCACATCAAATGAAACGATTAACATCTGTAAATGTTTGTCTCCAAGCCTGTCAAATTAAATAACTTGAAAATTAAATGAAGGTCAGTTAGGTCGTTCCGAATTGTGCATTTGTCAAACTGACATACTGCAGGATGGGATCACATGAAGTATACACATACTATCCAGAATGAGCAAGAAACTGTGAAACGTCTGCATTCATGCAATGAACAACTACTTGGTGGTCCTCAAAGAAGGGATCTGTTCTCTTGATAATATGGTCTGATTTACTACTACTGTTTTTATGGAGCTTAGTGTTAAGTTCAAGCAGGAACTCATTCATTCTCATTCCTCTCTCTCTCTCTCTCCCCCACTGCTTCTCCTGCTCTCGTATCAGCTGATTAGGTGTCTGATTTTTAGTTCAAAAATCTGGTTCTGCCATAATTTCCATCAGCCTATCACGTCTTAGCTGCCTAACTTTTAAAAACTTTTATTCTTCTCTCTGTCATTGTCAGATTGTCATGACGGGTGTGTGGGGAGCTTGAGTACGTGGGGGCTTCAGGTGCACTTGTAAACCACAAATGCAACATTCAGAATGCTAGTACCTTACTGCTTTCTTTATTTAAGCATGCAGCGTTGCTAAAAGTGTATTCAATAGGTTATGTAGGCCTATATCAAGAACATGTATCACTGTTCAGGTCATTCCAGCAGAAAGTGAAGGCGTCATGTTTCCAAAGACATTCAGAGTGTAATTCTTCATCATTAGTCGGTGAATGCATCACTGCTCAATGTTTTATTTTTTTCCAGTTCATGCATCCGTAGTGAACGCATCACTAGTCAAGGCTCTCCAGTAGAAGGCCATAAGTAACCCTCATCTCACTTCACGGTATCACTGTCCAGTGCGCCTCAGGTTGAACTAGAGTAAGTGAACACATCACTGTGCAACATACTCAATCATACACGCATTTCACTCACTCATCAGTAAGTTAATGCATCACTGTTAATGTATTTCAGCATGTTCAACAGTACTAATGCATAATGTATGTATTTCACTAAGTATTTTGCTTTTCAGGCATTTTAAGAGAGCACACACGTCCTTTCACTGCATCACATTGTCGTGCATAGGACAATAGCGGTTCAACAACATGCAACATGGAACTTTGCAAGTGTCACTTTTGAAGGTATGGTTTCCATGCTAGCTCTAACTTCAGCTCTGTGTTCCTTCAGCGTTTAGCGATTGATATTTGCCATTTTTTCCTCACTAGTGCATGTCTATGTAGCTGTCTAATTAGTATGTTTGGTTTGATCCTGTTGGCTATCATTACACAAGATTTAGTCATCCATACTCAGGGTCTGTAAACTTACCTCTGTATGGCAAACATTACATTATTTTGTGCGTTCCGCCTTTAGTTTCACTTCATCTCCTCACCTCATGCTACCTGTCAGCTGCGAGCTGTTATCTGCATTATGGCCTATTCATATCACTGTTTTCTCCTTCATCATTATAATATCATTCCCCTTGCCCCACCTTGTCATTGGCCTTTTCTCTTCATAATGGGTGTTGGTGGCCCCTCTCGCCACATCTTATTATATACTTTTTCATACTGGCCATCTACCTGTCTATGAGCATTCATTGCTTTTGAGCCTTTTTGATTATCATGCACATTCAGTCATACCAAAGCTCATAAAGTAACAATTCAGCAGCTGTATTTCTACAGAGTTGAGAGTAGGATTGTATCAAGTCTTCAATGTGCTTTTTTTTTTTTCGAGGGAACAATTCAATTCAATTCAATTTCAATTTCAATTTCAACTATGTACTGCTAACTGTGTTGTTTAGCCACTATAAGGGGCTACACTTCTAAAAGCTGTTTTATTCAGCGACAATGGTGTCTTTTGCAGTTTACTCTTTTAATTAATATCTGTTTATAAGATTCATTCATGCATGTTAACGCCTCATTTTGTTGACCTTTACGAGTCCTAAGGTGGATGTTTTGCTGACTTTAATTAATTTGACCCAGAAACGTGTCATTTATATCTTACTTTTAATTTCATATTCTACAGCCTCAAAGCAATTTAAACAAATAACTGGTGCTGGTGTTTATTGGTGTCTCTCAGCTACTTATCACATTGTTGAGTATATTCACACTTCTTACAACATCAAGACATTTCACATTCACATCATATAGCATGTGTGTCTACCCTTTCAGGCCTCACATCACTCTGCTTTCACTCTATCATGACCCCTCACTTTACTCTTTAACGTGCACGTGCACGGAACCTCATGCATCAGCTCATGGTCTTCAGGAAAATAAAGGTCTTTCACTCTTTCGGCTTTCACTGATGAGCATGTGATGAATATGTCTGTGTGCCTATTGCTTGATTCAGACATGTTTTGATCTTTGTAAATTATATTTAAATAGTATGACCGAGAGCGATACGGCAAAACATGGAGGAGTCGAACGTGGGCTTTTAGAATGTTAAGTATCAAAGGAGAAAAAAAAAGACAGCCAGTTGTCAGGCTTGTGAAGAAGCGCTCTCAGTTCCATCTGCTCCCAATCATCAGAAGACATGTTCTTCTTGGATATACTATTATAAGTGATCAGTGGCAGCACTTGCCACTGCTGGGTACACCCATTTGTCTGTCTGAACCACGGGATGAGCTTTAATGATCCCAACAGTGGAGGACATACTCGAAAGAAAGAACACTTATAGGAGCACAATACATGTACATGTAAGATTATACAAAACCTTTTTTTTTAGATGTATTTTTACATGTATTAGTGCCCAATAATTAAGACGCATGAGGACAAGGCAACACCTACTGACCTTTACATGTGTGTTTCTTTCACAGTGAAAAATCCAGAAGAGTCGATCACCTGGTACCAGAAGGTGATGGATCTTGTTAGATCAGGAAAAAGCAAGACGTAGGTTTACTGGATCATACATATCAACCCTAACCCCACAGTGAATCAAGCAGCTATTGCAGAACTTGCAGCTGTAAACCCAGAGAGATATGAGTTCTAAGAAAAACATGAAACAAGAAGAATAGTCTTGCTACTTTTACTAAGCTTTGCTACTCTTTTTTTTGTATTGGAGAACCAGAGGCTCATTGAAGACTGAAATAAGATCTGCTTTTTTTTTTTGCATCTTCATATAAACAAGAAATATTTTTTTTGTGTTTGTGTGGGCATACAGAGTTTTTTGAGGTTAAGAAAAGTACATTTCTGGTCTTACCTTACAGTGCAGTACAGTACTTTTTAGGTTGATAAATGGGTCAGACCACTAGCTATATGTTTTATTTCAATGACATTTGATTGTTTTTATGAATATTCTGTTTTAAAGGGGATTCAAATGAGTCGACAGACAGTGACATGATGAAACATGACGAATGATGAATTACTATGTGAAGAATTTAAAGGAAAGAACTGTTGACCTTCAGATTTTCCAAGAAAGCAGATGTATTTTCTTAAATCAAGTAAGTCTATTTCTTGAAACAAGGTGATCCATCTTTTACAAATAAAACAGCAGCTTAGAAACCTTATGACATTTTTTTAAAAAAAAAAGCATGTTTCATCTGAGATATGATTCAGAACAAGATGTTTTCACAACTCTTTCACTTAAGATATTCAAGATGCATTGTCTAAAAACAAGTCCTTGTAACTGGTTAGGTGATTGTGTCTTATATTAAGTGTAATGAGATATTTAGACAAATATACTTTTGGATTTTGAGTTGTTGCAGTGTACATTGTGAAGTTTTGTTTTCTATTAATCAAACTTGCTCACAAATGGAGTGAAACAGGTCGCTTATATGGCAATTTCATGGGTGTTGATTAAGCTAAGCCATGTGACATTCACCAGAATGAAATGAGCAATTTATGACAAGATAAAAAAAGAGACTTAACTTGGAACACTTGTATGAAAAAAAGTCAGTTTTTAGGGTAAAAATATGAAAATGTTCTTGCATGAGGCCCGATACCAGTGTGACAATGTTGCTGTGCCCTTACATGGCTAAAATGAAACTGCTGAGTGTGATGTTATCATAAGTAAGACTAATGGTTGAAGTGTGAAAATATGATCCAGGTTGTAAAAACCGATTCTTTGGAACTACAGAATTTTTAATGACAAGCAAATACAGGTCAGGTATGTAAAAAAACAGCTTTTGTGGCAACCAATCATTTGAGAAATGCAAATGAATTATTGAAACTGATGGGACTTAATGGTTGTGCTTGTGTCCCGTGTTGCACCAGGCAGCTGAAGCATGCATGTTTCATATGTTACGAAAGCACTTTGGAAAAGAAAGCATTCCTATTCCTATTCAGTGGCAGTTTTTCACGAATCACCTGAAGCCATTAGTACCAATCATGTGAGCACTCAGCTTTGAGATTCAAACATTTGCAATTACTTCAATCAATAATGAACATTCTCCTTGGGGAAAAGCGGCACGCTGCTGTGGGAGCAGTGATAATTAATTATGCTGTCATGCATGTATCAAGCTGAGTGTGACTGTGTGTGTGTGTGTGTGTGTATGTGTGTGCAGGTATTTGATACAAGGACAGAGAGACATGTCTTGCCACTCAGCATTTGTGCCATCAAAGAAGGCTGACACTGGGAGGGACGCAACTTGATTTCAAGGATTTTAACCTGAGCTCCCAGGTGGAGCTTCTCCTGCATGCTTGCAAACCTTTAGGGAAAAAAAAAGAATCTACACAAACACTCTTCAAAAAGATGGAAGCAGCTGTGACCATCATTTTGGAAGTGCTTGTCGTGACAGGGATCCAGAAACTCACTGTAGGTATCAGCACTGTAGGAGGATCTCATGGTTCCTTTGTAGAACTGACAGACCAACGTTGTCATCCCTAGAATTACTCCAGAGCACCAGAGGATGAATCGTGATGTGACATTTCTGCCATCAGGCTGATATTTGTGCACAACTATTAGATGAATTGCATGAAATTCAATATAACTAGTATATATACATATGTAATACATACTACTCAACATAGTATACTGATTTAGCTGTTAGTATACAAAACAATGTATTATGTTTTTGCCTTTATACCAATAGGAAGTCTGCAACTTTGGTCATGTCCCTGCCAATATGACAGCCCTGTCTAACCTACCTTGATGCTGGTGTAGTAATGAGTTATTGTTATATTCTTGTGTCCATAAAGCTATCTGAGAGGATGCGGGTGTGGCAGCCAGCTGGATTCAGAGCACCTGTGCCTAATGCTCCCACAGGATAAAAGGCCAACTCCCAGTGTTATTCAGGCTCATCCCAGCCAGCATCTGTTTGATTCTAGTTTTGTTTCTACTCCACAACACCTCTTTACTCACACATTGACTGACATGCTTCATATTTGCAATTATTTCTTCAGTTGTTTACTTTATTATAGTAAATATCTTTCATGTACTGCCATCCATTATCATGGCCTAGGAGCCCACTTATGACAGCCAATTAAAAATCTTGCTTTTTGTGAATATATATTGCATCTTCTTCTTTTTTTTGGAGGGGCGGGGGGTGGTTGTTGAAAACCTGTTAATTGCAGTTGTTTTATGTTGTTTGTGCAATGGTGCCATAGTCACAAAGACACAAGAGACTCTTCAGGAAGAAAGCCTGATAAAGATCTTTTGGCAGTCGGTGGAGAGAGGCGGGAAACACAGGGAGAGAAAAAGAGAGAGAGAGAGAGGTATGACATGCCACATGGGTCCTGCAACTGTGGATGCTGCGATTACGTGGTATGTGCATTAACCATTAGGCCACCGGGGAAGCCCAAAATTGTGTATTAACATCTATATTTGATGAGATGAGGTTAACTTGTTTACACTTTTAAAAAAGAATGGGTAACCATTGGTAACCAAGTATTTGACAATAGGTATGTGGAGAATAAAGATCTGAGTTTGTTGTTTTCTTAAATTGTGTCCTGTGGCAGTATTTCCCCTGACAGGTAGAACCTGCATGTTATGCAATACAGCATAGTTTAATCTCTAAATAGGACTTCATATTAATGTGCGAGTGCTTCACTGTGGATATAGAATGAGGTTTTGAAGCCCACATGTTTTTGGCACCCAAACATTTTTTGCTTATGCAAAAAAAAAAAAAAAAAAAAAAAATTCTTCCCGTGGTGCTGAGATTAAAAAGGTTCTGGCCTACTGCAGGGATTAAAAGGATTATGTGGTATTCACAATACTTTGATGGGTAAGACAGGCATCATAATAACCTTGTTGTTATGCATGAGTTTTGAAGAGGATATTTTTTGATTCAAGGACATCGGCTTGTTCTTGAATTTGCTGCATTACAAATTCTTATGCTTTGGCTGTCAGTAGTAAAGCACACAGCAAGGGGACTCATAGTAGGTGTTCCACACTAGAATAGAAGGTCATTAAAGAAAACTGTATTCAGAGACTGATTTAAAAGAAATGACAGATTATCTAAGGAAAATTTCGGAGCATTTTCTGACTTTTTTTTTTAATCAAGTTGTATGTCTTTGCTGCATTTAGAAAATCATTTAATTGACATTCTAAAACTGAAATATTTTCTGTAGCTGGATCTTTCAATTTGAAAATGTTAAAGGGTGTTTAAGAATGGCTGTATACTTTGTAAAGAGTGAAATAACTTGGTCTATAAAATGAGCCTACGTGGTCCGAGTCTTTTAATGTCTGTCCAAACCATTTTTTGTCTTTCCACCCACTTGCCTTCGCCGCTGCATACAGCAGCGCTCCACGTATCTGCGCTGGCCTTTGATATGAGGCAATATCCATCAGAAACAAATAATATCTTTCTCTCTTAACCGTTTTCACTTAATTCAGTTTTTCAGGGACAAGTGTGGGAAAGCAGGAGAGTGATGCAAACGGGAGCAATATGGCGGAAAAGAGTGTCTGTCATGAAGTGCCCTCTGCACGTGTCTCCAAGGACTCTGGAGGAGAGACGGGGGCGTGTGCGGGCCAGCGTGCTCAGTCAATGTGATGATGGCTTATTTCAAAAAACCACTCTCACCAGTGATATGTTTTCAGGGTCATTTTTTTTTTTCCCCTCAGTAAGGTGTGTGGAAGTGAATGCGTTAAGACAGTAAAACAGAGATGAAAGCTGCCGCTGATTACTTTCACCAATAACAATGCATTCCTGATTGAATCCATGCTCAGAGGAGAAACTACTACTCATGTCTGACTGATTGATAGATCAATAGATCAATGGATTAATACCCCTTGAAACCTCAAAGTCAAATTTTGCGGGGATCTGATTGTTTTGAATTTATCTGCAGTAGACTGAAGAGTTCAAGAAGCCAGCAGTTTATCTGCATTATCTAACTTTTTTTAGTTTGACCGTTTTATTTGGAGGTCAATCTGAAGTTAAGCAAACTGATGTCAGTAATAATCTCTTTTCGGATAGGAGACAAATGCACTAGAACAGGCACAGCAGCTCAATGTTTAAGAAGGAAGTTATAAACTGTGATGGATATTTAAAACAAGATGGTTTGAGTGATTATTTTGTCTTTATTTTCTCTGCCAAATAAGTTTGATCTCCTTCAAATAGTGTTACCCATAGTCCCGCCCTCTGTTTATGGGGTATAGTGGTTTAATTTAGATCTAGGTTAGGTGTTGCAGAAATGACAGGTTGGGGTCAGGGCCAGAGCCGGGTTGGAGTTAAGCACCGCAGAAGATGAAAGGTCGGGGGGATAGTGCCGAGGTTAAGTTAAGGTAAAGCATTGCACAAGATAACAGGTTAGGGTTAAGGTTAAGGGGTTAAGTATGACAGAAGATGACAGGTTGGGGGTTAGGGCTAAGGTTGGGTTGGGTTGAGTATGACAGAAGGTGACGGGTTGGGGTTAGGGAACAGGTTTGATTCAAATCGATGAAGAAACAGACTTCACAGCCAGACCAGGCTGAGCCAATGAGCTGCCTCAGCATCGAGGTCATTTATAGCCACTTTTCTTTCTCAGGATAAAGGGTGGTTAATTGTATAGCTACTGGGATCAATTGGCAGATGATTACATAAGGCTGGTCTTATATATATTGTATGTCTTATATATAATATGTACTCTTATTGAAATAGACAACTTTATTTTGTCACAATCTGCAGTTCTTTGGTAAAAAAAAATGATGATCCCTACTCTTTCTGACATATATCATGGCAGAATGATACATTGCAAGCCTAGTACCATATAATGGCATCTTTGTTTACTTTCTCCAAATACTAAGCCGGCACTCAAATCCAGTAATGATCAACAACAAAACCTGAAAAAGAAGCCAGTAAGGAGAATGTAGTGGCAGATAAGCTATTTAATCATACTGTTATTTTGATGTCAAGATATTGAGTGGAATCCATCTCCTACATGTTCCCGATCTGATAGCCTCCCACAATACAAAAGACTTCACCTGGGTGCGATAAGGCATAAGATAGAGAGGTGGGATGTGATAGTATGTTTCTTAGTGCCAATTAAGGTAGACTCGCATCATGGGGAATGACAGGGTGATGTGTTAAGATCAGGTGTCAGATTGGTGCAGGGATGATGGATCCTGATCTTGCCCTTATTTCCCTGTCTTTAATATCAGGTACCATTAACACACTATTGCACTGCATGATTTGACCTTGGGTGGAGAGCACTTCACATGCCAGAGCTACAAATGTTCAACTCATAAACAGTGAATATGTGATAGTGCAAGGTCATTTTTAGCTAGTATTTTTTTTTATTGTACAGCTGTAGTTTTTAGTTTTAGTTATGAAACATTTGTTTTTCACTGATAGATTTGAACTGATAATACAGCATTCCAATTCCACCAATAATAGAATTCAAGACAATTTGAACAAAAAATGTTTCTCAATTAATCTGCAGACGTTTTCTCTCCTTTGTTCTGTTTGTTTGTGCTGCTGTCTCTGTCTGTTGTTCTTCTTTTCAGAGCCCTTTTATTGTCTTTTTCTGCTCCCAATTGTATATATTTTCTGTCTGTACGTTTGTCTGTCTGTGCCTGAGCTCTCAGTGTAGTTACTGTCATCACTGTGTCTACTGCAGGACTCAAATTATAATGTCACAAACCCAGTCAGCTGTCTCTCATATTCTTACCTATAAAAATGGGTGAAACATTGGTTGGAACCTTATAACACCAAGATAGGGAATGATTTTGGGAGATAGAACCTTTTTCTTTTCACAAATGTGAGGGTCAATAACGCATAAAACCAAATCTACAGAAAATATTAAAAACTTGTCAAACAAGAACAAGAATTTCATGTTAAGAACAAGTTTTTGACTTCTTGGCTATGATTTGATGCATAGTTTATCTCACCCCTCATACCAGAGGGGTTTTTAATTAGTGGCTTGCTGAAGGCTAGTAGAAGTAAGTAAACAGAAGATGGTATTTGGACAAACTGAGCAGGCCATGGAATTTAAATGAAAATGTTGATCAAGCCAGATGGACCAGCCATTGAAGCTTATATTTGCTGAGGCTAAGTCCTGATTAAGTAACTGAGTAACTGCTCTTTGCTTGGACAAGGGCAGGAACAGCTTAGAGATGTGTGGAGCAAGAGAAGCATGGAGGGAGGCTGGACTACTGAGCTGACAGGCTGATACCCACTACATTCATAATGACAGGTCAAAACATCATTTAATATGAATCCTGGGCTACTATAGGAAAGCTCACTCAACTTTTTTTTTTTTAATTATGTGTATTGATAACTGGCTGGTGCTGCTTTACTTTCTATTTCCAAAGATGATAAAGGTAAAGAGGCACAGTGCAAATCATTCTCACAGTGCTGTTTCTAATTTACTTTGACTAACAGTGCAAACTGCCATTTAAACAGCTCACTATCAGTAATTCAGTGGCATTTAAAAAACCCACAGGCAGGATAGACTATGATTCTCTTGAGGGAACAGAAAACAGACAGGCTTTCTCATTTTAGGATAAAAATAGATTTACTGTGCAGCAACCATGGTCAAAGCCGCCACATAGTCTGTTTAACAAGTAACTCAAGTGATTTATTTTTTTTTTTTAATGGTTTTATGCTTTATACATTCTTATTTGCAGTGTAATTGGCATGACATGAAGTAGTGAGGCAACATTTGGCCATACATTACAGTAGGTTGACATGGGGCACAGGGACATAGAGCTGAAAGAACACACTCACTTACTCCAGAAATGTTGGTTGATGTGATATTCACCAAAAAGGACAATACACACCTCTGGTCCTGATGTCAGGAGGAGGAGATAAAATTCCCATCTAAATGTTTCACTAAGAGAAGGAGTCTTGAAGATTTTTCCAGAAATGATGGTGCTTTTTTTTAGCTGCTTTAGATGACACACATACTAACACATACCAGCAATAAGTAACAGTGAATATACATATATTCTTGTTGCTTCAGATGGATGTTTCAGATACAGCACATCATCGTGAACAGCGGAGGTCACAGTGTGACACTAGAACGCTGTTTTCACGTTCGTCTGTCTCCGTGCCCACCGTTAGTTTGGAGCCAATCATGGTCCAGTATGCAACTTTTACCCCAGTGTGACTGAGAATGAACCTCACAGTGATGTAAGATACATCTTGTATCCAGCAGCTGAAAGGAAAAAATATTCCAGTTTGATGTGAAATGAACTTTATTGTGGGAAAGACATATCACAGTTTATGTGAGTGTCTTAATGTGGGGGAACTTTAATTCAAACACGTCACAGTCTTCATTAGAGAACGGAGTTTGCTCAGTTGTCATGGAGATGGCTCAGTTGTTACATGTAGAGTGAGATGTGGTTTAAAGCTACAAAAAAAAAGCTAGTAAATTGTGTTAAGATTATATTATCAAATTACAAGTTAAGAATAAAACTTTCACACTTGCCTCTATCATACTGTGTGGAACTGCATGCACAACTTCATATTCTCTTATTGCCAGACTACATGAATGTTTTTTTTTTCTTTCTGGTAAATAAATATTTGTGCAAAAATGTATGGATTAAAACCAATTTAACATTGAATATGACAGCTTACAAACTGTGAAGTGTGAAATGCTGTAGGGGTAAAAAAAAAAAAAAAAAAAAAAAAATCCTGCTTTATTCTTCATGTAATTCCGTCAGAGATTACATTGTGCCTGAGGATATACTGTATGCTAATGAGTGATCAGAGCACTGATGATTGCAAATGGCTGAGCAGAGGATGATTTTTGCAGGCTGCCATTTTGACAAAATAAATGTGATATATATTTCCCACTGCCTGCTGTATTCCAACATATAAAACACTAAAGTGGATTTTCCCAAATATTCAGAACGGCATAGTTTGGCCATTTGTAAATTAACATAATCATACTAATTATATGAATGAAGTTTAACTGTACAATCAAACAGCGTCATCTTGAAACTTTTATTATGAAAATCTCCTCTAAATGTTTCCCATGGCTCTTCCGTCATTTTACATGTCCACTATCTGTCACTGTGCCCATTTTGTAGGATATCTGGCCTGTTAACTGCTATCTAATGGGCTTCCTGCTTGCTTTGTGGTAATGCTGGCAACAATCACACTGACATTAAAGGACAGCAGTTTCTCTAGTTAAGTCAATTTTATTTGTATAGCCCAATATCATAAAACACAAATTTGCCTCAGGGGGTTTTACGATCAGTACAGTAATACAACATCCCCTGTCCTTAGACTTAGATTCAAATAAGGTTAAACTCGCAGTCATGCAATAGATGTGTGCAGAATAGAACAAGAAATAGAACACAGAAAACAGGATGACAAAATTATAATTATTTATTTAAATCTATATTTATTTGATATATATGAAGATTGTGATCAAGAGGATGCTGAGCAGCTACCAGGGGCTGCTTAAACAGAATAATTTACTGTCTAAGAGAGATAACAGCGATACAATCACATAAGAGGCATTATTGCTTTTGTTTCCAAGTTACAATATCCAGGTCATATTCAAGCAGGTATGATCAAAAGTAACTTTTAACCTCCTTTTGTCTGCCAGTAAGACGTAGAAAAGTGACCTTTGTTACTACCTGCTTGGTCATCATATCCACATTCAACACATTCATCCAGTAGGTGCATTTCCATCCACCTGTTTATACCTGCATTTTTAATTTGCGCTAAAAAAAAAAAAAACCTGAGTGGAAACGTGTAATATTCAGAGCTTTGGTGTATTGATAAAAGCTAAACATGTCAAAGTGTAATAGAAACATACTTAGCGAATAAATCATGACATACTGTACATGAAGCATGTGACTCAAACAACCACTGAAGCCTCCACTGACAATGATAAATTAGCGGCAGACAAAAAAAAATCTGATCTGTGCGGAGCGTTTGAGTCATTTGAGTGTTCTTATTTCTTTATATTTTTATTTTTTAATACGATTACATCATCTTAATGACATTAATAACATCATCTCATTGTGTCCTCTTTAATGGCCCCCAACTGCAATTAGCGCCACCAAGTGTTCATCTTGATGACTCAAACATGAACTAATTTGAATCCTCTTTTGCTGATTTTTTTGGAAATTCTGTTCAAATCTGTGCTACATTTGGATGGGAACCTGATTATTGAGCATTTCAGAACTACTACTGGCCGTAAATTGGACATAGATTTTTGAAAAATTAATAAATATTCAGTCCGAAGAAGCAGAAAGTGACAATAAAGACTTTCATTTTGAAATGAATGTTAAAAAGAGTTAACTGTCATCATTTCATATGTGTTTTACAGGGTGTTTGGAAACCTTGAAACCTCAGGGACACTTTCTTACAGTAGTCTCACTAAAATAGCCCTCGTCATTGCACTGTAGTTTTTATGTTCATTTTAACAACAGCTGTTGTCCTTAACCTTTTGCCTCATATTTTCATCACCATAATGGCATATTGCAATATGTTGTATAATTACTATGTAATCTCTCGTGACTTTCCCCACCTACCTGTAAAATCTAGAACAAAAGCAGCACATTCACCCCATTCATGCTAGTTCATTCACAGTAAATAAGGAGTGACAGGCCAGTGTCATCTCCTGATGAGCATGTAAGAAATTTCATAACCTGTCAGTTAATGAATAAATGCAGACATGGCTTCCAGGGCTTTCAGCTAGATAAAGAGGAAGACACACTGCCATGGCTGCAGTTAAAATCTACCAACTGCTAGCTCAAACATCTGCCAGCATCACAGGATTCATAGCGTGGATGTGAGGCCGCCAATCGGACATTGGGATATAAGATAAAACTTTATGGATCTTTGAGGGGGGAAATGGGAAACCAATAGGATGCAGCTAAGAAAAAAATAAAAAATAAATCAGTTAGAGTAGACATTTTATTACACATAAAGGAAGGAAATTCCTTTATGTGGGTTATTGCTCTCTTTATCCTTTTCAGTGAAAATAAGGTCATCTTAGTTTGTTTTACTTCAGTGGTTATCCAAATCCTTGAGTTTCTGGCTTCATGCACATCGCAGTAAAGTGTGCTATTTCCACTTATATTTGATATTTAATAGAAATGAATACCAATAAAGGGTGCTTTCTTCTGTTAAAAAAAACCCCTTCCAAACCCATATTTATAATCTTCCCACCAAATTTGATTAAATGTACTTAATATGTCTCCTTGGGGGACCCTTATTAGCCTGTTTTCACTCATTATTTAGTCTAATATCATGGTTCCATTAAGCAATTTCTGTTTTGGAATGAGGGCTATTTAGTTTAGCTTTGCCCTTACCAATCAGTAGCAAGAAACATATCCGCCCCACTCTGCTTCTGCTTGAAGCGGTAAAATGGTTCTCATCTGGACTGCAGAGAAAAAGGAGAAAAGAGAGAATTGTTATTTCTTCCATTTTGGTTTTTTACCAATGTCAAAACAGAATAGCTGTCGATGAGCACTGCATTGGGGTTCTGACAAATATCACGTTTCTGGTTAGGTTTGAAGCATTAGGTCAGGTTTGGGTTTGGTTAGCTTTAAATCCTATTCATTACAGAAATGTTCTTTCCCTCTCTCTGAGTGTGGCCATTGTCAGCTGCAGTCAGTAAATACACAATGCCACGTGTGAATGGAGAAAGATATAGGGTAGCCAATGGTCAGTAATAAATGAGATATAGCAGAAATATGGCTTTTGGGTTAGGTTAGGTCAGCATGATCCAATCCTTATCCTTTAGCCCTAGGGCTGTATTTAGCAAGCTTCTCAGACCAGGAAATCACTCCTAACTGGCCAAAAGTTTGACACAGTTATGGTTCTACTTTTAGGACGGGAAGTGAAGTGAAGTGTAAAACTATTTTATCAAATTTCTTTAAAAATGACTCCTATCTCAGCCAGTATTTAGGCGATCTCCAGAAGTGTCCTTCAGGCAGAGATATTGTGTGAGAGGGGAGATTGTTCGGGAACACTTGATGACATTAAACTTACTTAATGTGGGTTTCCATACACTTGTCTTCTGTTAAAATATTGAAATATTGAAAAAAAGCTTCTCACACCTGGCTGAGGTAGAAAAAGTTGGTGCATCAGGAAAAGCAAGAAGTGCAAAAAGTGCAATGTGACTTCTTTAAACATCTACTGGTCAAGCTTCTACTGAAGAGCTGAAGACATCAGATCTGTGCGGAGCGATGAAGAGACTGTAATGTTCCTCAAATGAATACATGAAACAAAGAGAAAGGTCAAATTTCCATCAAGTTTTCCACATGGTTTTCCATCGTTTCAACTTCGACTGCTGCTCTTTTAATGACATCATCATCTTGTGTCCTCTAGTTCTGTGATGGTTTAAAGGCAGCAGAATCTTTGCCTCCAACTGTTTATCTTGATGAACCAACTCCTAATGGATGGAAACTTCTGGTTACATTTTTGGTTAAATTTTCATCAAAGGCTGACACACATATGGGTTACCATGGTTACCAAAATATCTTCAAGCTTCAAGCGGAAAAAGACCTTTTTTGCTTTAATTTATCATTATGAAGAAAATGTTGATTGCAATGACACCATTGACATTTAGATTGGTTCCCCATAAGCCTTGCTTTGACTAAATAATTCCGTCCGCCACCGTGTATGATCTCCCAGGAAAATGAAAGCTCAATTTACGGCACAAAGCAAGTGTGTCAACCGTTGCACAATCAAAAGAGGAAGACGAATGACGCAGGATCTACAAGGAAGCCAGGACCAGCTAGAAAAGATAGATGTTCTTTTGTTTCTGGAACAAAACAAACAAACATCTAACTATGTTCGTTTGTTTCCAACAAATGATCCATTCTCCATTTGATGATCCAAACAAAGAACACGTTTCCTTGCAGTGGCCTTTCTAAAATGAGCAGTGGTGGAGACTGGAAGGTGGGGGTGGTGGCTGCAACACTGGCTCTCATTGCAAATTTTACAATGTTGTCAGTGTTACTGAACATGGGTTTATATTAATATAGGTTTATATTCTGACCTCAAGTTTCAATTATTTCAGCTTATTCTGTCTGTTTTCTTTGACATGGTGGGAAGCATGGTGGGATTGGATCAACTATGGTAACGGTGCCATAGTTGCTGAATTTACTGATTTATGCTGCTCACTTCATGCCATGGACATTATTTTTTCATTCTAATGTGGAATTATTGTGGGCACTATATAGTGGATACATGACATATTTTAGTTTGATTTAATTTATTCATTTGTACATTCATTTTATCGCAGACCCAACTATGGGGAAAAATCCATATGATTTTTGCTTCTGGAACCAAAGTCACCCAGAACTCAACGCTTATAGAGAATGAATACTTGGCAGCTACCAAGAGAAGAGAATTTAGAAGTTTAGTTTTAAAGTTTTATGCTAAAAACACGTATCTACTTACTATCAGCAAATCCTGTGGTTTTTAATTGGTTTCTGTGTGGTTTAGTCTGCTTTCACTCAAGCTAGATAATGCCAGTCAAACTGGTTAATGAGTTCAAGACAGGAATTTAATTGTATGATCTATTAATATATTGTTTTTTTTTTTGTTGTTGCATAGAATAAAAAAATGAATATTTTGCTTTCATGTAGATTTACAGGTCTCTATACTCAATGTGATTGAAGTTTGTTTGATTCCTGCTGTACAGCCTGTTCCAGAGCAGCATAATATTACTTTCCTTTTGCAGGTTTGAGCTGTGCAAACTTTAATTCCCCAAAGCGCTGCACCTCTCACACACTCTCATGTTTCCTGACACTCAAGCAGGAAAATGACAATGTTCTCATTGTAATTCCTTGATAGCCGCTGCCTCCTGACAGCTGAGCAGAATCCAGCTCAGACGCTAACCCAACAGACGTCCATGTGTCTATCCAGCAAGTGCTCGCATGAGAAACATCTTCGCAAATCAACGCGAGGACAGAAGTTTAGACACTCCTGATATAAGAGAACTTAGCGGAACATGCATTTGTGCTGGCACACAGCCAGGCCAATCAAGACATTTCCATTCTCCTCCTTCCGACTCTATGACAGCCGTCACCACCTGTCAGTCTTGATTGCGCAAGCGTCTGTGGCGAGAGGCCTCAGCTGCTGGACTCACTTCTTATCTCATCCCGTCTATTAAAGCCTCCTGTCCTCACCTGATGCCCTCGCTCTGGTACTGCAGGACCGATCACCATTACTCCCCAGTGTGCCGGGCATGTCAGCAGCAACAGCCACAACTCCTCACCACGTCGTCATCGCTCACATCCAGCGCACACAAACAATACCTTACACATATATGCAAAGAGATAGGTACATGCGCACACACACACGCACACACAGAGATACACAGCACGGCTCGCTGGCAGTGACAGATGATTAGATGCAGTGATGTTTGTTGCCATGGAGACTCGAAAGCCGGGGACCCCAGGTGAGAATGTGATTTTCGCTGGTCAATTTTAAGTCTCGGAATATTTTTCTCGAACACGCTACTGTAGTTTGATAAAAACAGGTTTGTTTGTTAGAATGAAAGAGGGCAGTGTGCTATTACAGCACCTGCTGAGAGGCAAGAAAAAAGAAGTACTTGAGGTGGTTTATGACTTTTTTGTTGATTGACTAATTTACAAAAAAGTCATATGAATTTAATTTTCTTCATTAGGAGAGTCTACGGGGTGCTTCAGGTAGAAAACACAGCCTGAAGTGGCCCTAGTGATTAGATAAACAAAAACATGTTTATTGACAGCCATCTGGACTGCATGTGGCTCGACCAACCAGCTCTCTCTCTCAGCTTTTGCGAGTTGCTCCAGAAAGAACACTTGCTTGTGCTGTGACCTCAAGCTCTGTTTGCATCTATTATATCAAGATCTATTTGAAACATAAGTTCTGTCTTTTTATTAGTCCGCCACCAAGACCAAATGATCATTTTCTTACATCCATGAAACCGCATCATTTCAAAGCTATTCCGGTAACGTCTTTAAAGTAGCACTGCGCACTAAAATGTGTTGTTTTTTTTAGCTGTAAACTTAATTATGTGACTGTACTGGTGATGGAATACATGCTGAGGACTGCGTGCTGAGGATGATGACATTTGTTTTTTCCAGTTTGATACACAGACAACACCATTTTATCGTTTTTCAGCACCTGGGTGCTGAACAGCTCCGCTCTCCCTCACAATGAAGGTGGGAGGAAGGTGAAAACATTGTCGGTGGTGACATTCCTTCCCTTTACCAACAAAGAGCTCCACCAGCTTCAGAACCACATTCTCCCCCCGAGGCGTTGCGTGGCTGGCCTTGCCGTCATCTTTTCCCAGGTACGGTAAGCCATTCAGCATGTACTTTGCTGTCAACATCCACTGCCAGCCAGAACTTCATCCCAGATTTGTCTGGCTTATATCGGGCGTATATGCGTTATGTCCGACCCTTGGTCTGTAGTATACGGTGGAGTTCTTCCCACACAGGTGTGCAAATTTGTTGGCGATCAATCCTCAAGGGGTCGGCCTCACTTTTCGGCTCTGGATCGCTATCATACAATGACTGTTGACAGTCAGAATCAATCCAGGACACATCACTCAGTCCAGAGACCTCCCACCATCACACTCTCCTTCACTCAACGTACTAAACAAGTTTAAAGCCTGATTTTGTTCATAACTCTATTTCTGTTATCCATATTGAAGTCTATGAGTTATGAATCAATTCTATCACACACAGCAGTAGAAAAGGAGGAGTTTCCATAGCAATGTAGAATGTTGAGCTAAACCCACAGAAGGAAGAGCAGAAAAATGACTGCATCCTCTCTAGGGGTAAATTTAACCTGCCATTTTTTAAAATCTGGTTTGATCTTGATCATTTTTAACAATCAGAGGTGCTACCTAACACACTTTTAGGAAAAGTTAAAGACTGGAGAGCTTGAATATTTGATTGAAACAAATTGACATACAATCAAAAAACAGCTGCGGCTACATTTCACCCGTCGGCGGTTCTCTAGTGTTAAACTGAAACTGTCTGTCCTGTCTGTTAGCTGCAGAGCAGAGCTGCTGTGGTCAGACGGGTGCAGTAACAGCTCTGGTTACACCGCGATTCAATATTTTAAAAAAAAAAAATAATTACCAGCTGATAACTGCTGGAACAGACAACTGGAAAGCTACAAGACAACATGTTAAAAAGATTTCTGGCCCGTTTAAATGTTGTTTCATTGATCTGTCTCTTCATTTAATCCCACACTGACTCCATGACGTTGAGGTCAGGGGGGGGCTCTGTGTGGGGGGTCAAACCTTGTGTTTGCAGGACTCCTTATTCCTCTTGTTCATGAATGTGGCTGGATGTTTGGGTTCATCGTCTCACGAATACGTTTAGAACTGATCGAAAGACAGAAAAATGTGTCCAAACTTTTGATTGGCACTATATGTATATGTCAAGTAAATAAGGTCCCCAGCTGGAATCACACCACAGACATTGCATTTACATGTTATGAATATTAACCACCAGACTACCAGGGAGAAAAAGTTGAGAAAATTGGCAGTTGTTCCTGTTTTTGAAAGAGGCCTTTTTTAACATATTTAATGAGATTGCTAACAGGCACACAAGAAAAACATCCCGTTTACAGCATATGTCTCCATCTCAAACCCATGTTGACGTCCATCAGGTCTGTAATCTGATTTCTACCCCTGACCTGATGTTGGAACAATGGTTCATTTATTTTAAGAGTTATTAGTGAAACAAGACGCCGCTTCAGATTTTTGTTTTTATGTATTTATTTTTCCATCTTAGCATTTGGACTGAGGCTAATTTGAGGCTACAGTCTCTGTAAGGGAGCTTCAGTAGAATATTTAAAACGAGGATGAATTGCTACACGTTAATGATCTTTCTTTTCTCCCCTCTGCTGTGGTGTTTCACATGCAAGCACTACAGACAGTTAGAAAAGAGCAGCTACTTATATTTAATGTGTTGACATGCACTGAACCTCACTCACAAATGTGTCTTGCTTCTTATTCCTTAAGTCGGATGTTGTTCTCTTCACTGTGCAGAATGATGTGGAGCTCTGATGAAATGGAATCAGCATCCAGCTAGCAGTCTGCTGTCACTTCCCCCCAATGTGAAGTCTTGTGACTTGTAAAAAGCTGATTAGAAACCTGGATACCCCCATGGAATCCTCTAATCCTTCTACCCCAATTTTGGAATTTGAGGTTTCTCATTTACATGACAGTTATGAAATCATCTTGTAAAGCTGACTGTAACCCAGTTCCTTAAGTGCACATGTACATCCAGTGACCCAGGTTCTGCCTTTTTAGGCTACTCCATCCATGACCTCCATCCTATTACAACTGTACGCTGCTTTAGAAGAGTACACACCTGCAGGAATTTCAGGAGGGACTATGACTGTAAATATCTTACTGGGTTTAACATAATTATAAGTGATAACTGAAAGATCACTTCTGTGGTTGACTAATTAGTAATACAATAAGCTAACTATAATGTTGTTTGTGATGTGTTCACCTCAAATACACGTTGAGCAAGAGTTTCAAATGAAATTAACGATGCAAACGTGCAGATCAGTCAGGTATAGTTCAAATCTAGTCACCGGAAGAGAGAATGTAAATGAACCTGGCAACCTGTGGAATGCAGCTCTGTTTAAACCATTTAAAATAAGCACAGATGCTTAAGACAACATACATTATCCTCTAACTAAATGACAACAAATGAACCAATGGCTTCACACCTGTTAATTGTAGTCTGGAGGCCCTGATCAGGTCAACTATACCTACATCCTACACATACGGTCATCTCATGCCAAAGGCCATTAAAAAAATATCTGTCCAATTAAAGATGAAAGTCTAGATTCATTCAATTTTTTACCATCGTTTGTGTAGCAAAAAAAAAAAAACAACTGTAAAAGAAGCCTGAGAGCAAATCGCCTTTTCGTGTGCTTACATGCACAACCTGCTTCAGCTCTAAATATAATCTCTGTGCCCTACAGTCTCTTTATAATTGGAACGATGAGAAACTCGAATAGAAAAGTCTCTGTCTGCCTTACTGGTATGAAGTTTTTGTGGATCGTGCTACGTCTTCATTTGCATGGTCTCCTGTAAAAAAACACCAAAACAATATCTTCAGTACAGGTGATGTGTTTATTATGAGCATCCCTGTTCAGCATCTTTCCTCTTGTTGAGAACGGTTACTGAATTTCTTCATTTGGCGTCTTTTCCCCTGTGCAAACATTTACTGAATCCAGGCTTGATTGTTTTATTAGAGGAGCTATTCTGGACAGATATTTATGACGGTTTTGAACTTAAAACACCTCTTCAACCCTCCTGCACCTCCTGCCTGTGTACAAACCTCTCATACACCGGCAGGCAGCTGTCACATGCGCAGCGAAAAGATGGTCTGATGATGGCTTTTGAAGGACTGCTCTGATTCAACGATGTGCAAGTTTTTTTGTGATGCTCATGGGGAGGACGTTGATAGCCTAACGCACTGTGTAGCGGACTATATCAACTTCTGTGTAGAGGATGCTGTACCCAGCAGGACTGTACGGTGTTTTTTTCCAACAACAAACCCTGGATTACTCCTGACATAAAGGCTCTCCTCAAGGAAAAAAAAGAGGGCCTTTAGGTCAGGAAATAAGGAGGAGCTGGAGAATGTGCAGAGAGCTGAGGAGGAGGAGGAAAAAAACAGCTACAGGAGGAAGATGGAGGATCAGTCGCAGTGGATGGGCCTTAAAACCATCTGTGTTTACAAGAAACCCAACTCCCAGCCTGTGGGAGAGCAAAAGTGGGCGAATGATTTGAACTTATTCTTCAATAGATTTAATCAGTCATCTGCCCCTCCTTCTGTACAGTCCTCCCTGCTACAACCTCCAACGTCCCCCCTCAGAAGGATCAAGGTGAGAAAAGGCTGAGGTTCCAGATCGCTTCTCAACAGTCTTCCTCTTCACCTTCTACACGGCAGACTTCACACACCATTCAGCTGACTGCCATCTGCAAAAAAAAAGTCCTCTGACGACTCCGCAATTGTCAGCCTCTCGTGGATTGGGGGGGCGACAGGGGATACAGAGAACTGACACAGGGCTTTGTGGATTGGTACCGCCTCCAGATCAATGCAGGGGAAAAGCACCCCACCGGGCGGCTCCTTCAGTGACAGACTGCTTCATCTGCAGTGTGTGAAGGAGAGACACTTCAGGTCCTTCTTTCCTGCTGCCATCAGTCTTTACAATCAACACTGTTTCCCAGTAGACTGCACAAAATGGACAATCCACTTGTGTAATATCAATGTATACTAAACTGTGCAAGAGGATATTGTAACAGACACTTGAGGGACGTGCAATATGATTGTCACTGGACTGACGGAAGAAGCGGGGCACAAGTAGCACTAGTGATAGCAGGCTCTCCACAACCTGTGGTTATACATAGATTAGAACAAGCTACGGTTTACAAAAGGTCTTTTGACAGCAGCCATGTTGGGAAATCAGACTGTGGAGCTGCTCAGACTGCTCAGACAGCTGACCACGACTTCTGACCGACAGATCACCTAGCAACCAGGTTGTTGATTGCCGAGGCATAAAAATTAGTCAGGAGCAAAATTGTTGTTGGGGTTAAAATCATGCTTAATCTGCCTGGTTTAACAGATCCATGAGTGTGAAGGTTTATCACAACACTGTTAGACAGGATGATTATCACCCTGGCAACAATTATTATATTATGTTTATTGCAATAACAATCATGAGGTAAATCATGATTGTTATGCAAAGGTTAAGCCTGGTCCAACTTGTTCTGAAGTTGGTCTGAAAGAGTCTGACAGTACAGGTAACGTAAGCCTTGTTACCAAGGCGACCAAAAAAGTAGCCTCTGTAACGTTCCCTCATACACACACCTGTTATCAGCCCGTTGAATGATGATTATCAGTTGTTATCGCTACCATTCTAATGCTTCAGACAGGGGGAAACTGCACACACCAGTGTGCCAGAAGGTACATATCATCTATTATTATCATTGATAAGTCTTTCTTTCACACTCTGCTGCTGCTGCTGCTCAAGATTCAAGATGAATTTATTTATCATTTTACAACACAAGATTAAATAATGAAATGTAATTTGTCGTCCCTTTATGCTACTTGGAAAAACCAATTTATATAAATGGATAAATAAATAATAAGCCATAAAAATGAAAGTATATATTTGAGTGCAGAGGATGAACTGAGGACAGAAGCCGCTCTGTCGCCTGGTCTGGGGTGGGTAGTGTCTTTTAGTCCTTTGGGTGATGTGCAGGCTCCTCACCTCACCAACATCACTGATGCTCAGTAGATGGGTACCAATGATGTCCTTCCTGTCTTGGGTTATGTGCATCCCGTGACAGTTTATGATGTTTCCAGTCAGGATGCTTTCTATTGCTCCTCTGTAAAAGTTAACAAGAACTTGGGATGGGAATTTTGCCTTCTGAAGTTTCCTTAAGAAGTGCAGTTGTTTCTGAGCTTTTTGTGTGATGAGATGTTTGACTGATGATGCCTTTTTTCTGTTGAAAACCTACTATGAGTCATCCTCCCTTAGATTTGTCCTGCATTTGATAGAAGACCACAATACCATACTGAGTACACAATAGACATTAAAATATCACTTCTAAATGATGCACAGGTCATTTAGCTGAACTTAATTATTGATGCTAATTTGATAATTGTAAAAAAAATCTTCTCGTGGTCGGCCAGCTGTGTGACTTCAGAGTCGATCTTCGTGTGTGTGAACCAGAAGCCTGCACTCTGCTCAAGTATGGGCTCTGGCCTGCAACAACAGATAAGCCTCAGACTGCATTTTCAACAGAGCCTATTCACTATCTCTCTGTAGAGTGCCAGGTGTGGAGGGATGCTGCAACACTTTGCGACTGACAAACAACCTGATTCTTGCAGAGGTCGATGTCGATAAACCTTCATTTAACTATCTATGTTAAATCTTGTCTCACAGTGTTTCAAATCAAATCGAATCAAATCAGCGACTTCACCGCATTCCGCTGTGACCTGAAAAGAGCTGAATCCGTTCCAGGTTGAGTCAGTCTTTCAGCATGTCACCCGATTTCTCAGTCGAATGATTACGTAGAGTGCCAGCATTCAGGTCAGAGGAAAATCTGGAAGCAAACACATTCACCAACTTGGTTTTAATCATTTGAATGTTCCTCTCTGGTGCCAGTACCAATTATCCTTGTTTTTTTTTCTTCTGCTCCTGTTTCAAATGAGCTCCTGTAAGGCAGGGCTTTGGCTGCACTGCTGCATTTTGAGACGCCGGCTTAAGTCGTCGTCCTTCCTTCACTACCATGCTCCACTGTGGAGACCGTGATTGTATTCGGGGCAGTATGCTCCCTCCCACAAGCTCCAAGGGTCCAAGCCAGAGGGACCACGTTGTTCCTCTGTAGCTGAAATCCAGCGATCCATGGCCGCAGTGGCCGCCCCCCACGTTCTCTCCCACGCTATCCAGGGCCATCTTGACCTTTAACCCTGCTTTTGAAGAGTTTTTAATTTTGACTTTTTTTTTTGCAAATGTTTAGGTTGAGCAGTCCTGTATAAATAATGTGAAAAAAGGATGAATAACACAAGCTAATTGACCGTTATCATATGTAACAGTTTCATTGTTTCCATGTTACAAAACTCAAAATAGTTAGTTTGTGAAGATCAGTGAGTCACCTGCACCAGTGCCCAACATAACATAGCAGTTTACAGTGCATTATGGGAAACTTGAAATTATATTGGTTACATAGGTCAGATCAAGTTCTAGATGTCCGTAGAATGAAAGGAGAAGTATGCATATTTAGGCTTCATTATTTTTCATATTATGAAATTCAAACTTTGCTTCAAAATTTGCCAATTATTAACCAGTGTAAATGTGTTATTTAGCTATGATTTGATTGCTAGGATGATGCTTTCTTAATAGATTTAATTACAGATTAGGAAAATGAAGGTTTATTGAATTTACTCTGTATGTGTTTATGTGGTTAACTGATTCTGTGTTTTGTCGCTGGTTCTCATGATGTGACAACAGAAATGAGTGAGTCTTCAAATATTTTACAGGAATTATTTGAGGATCAGTTTTCTCCCCACATAGAGGAATTAATTAGTAATGAACGCATTCCCTTGAAAGAGCACCAAGGATCCTTTTTCTTTCACAACACGCCTTCTAGACTATATAAAACTTTGACAACTCTCGGTCGAGCTTCTTCTTCTTCTGCTTTTTTTGGCTTGCCCGCTGGCTTGCTGACTGTTTGTCTTTCTTCTGTTTTCTCTCAGCCTTGTCAGCCCTGATGGCTGTCCATGCATTTTGGGCATTGTCCTTTTTTCTTCTCTGACTGAGAGCCAAAAGCTCCAGAAAAAAGATTCCTAAACCACAAGCCAAGACATGCCAGCTGCCATTTGTATAATCTATTCATTTTGTGATCTTCTATTTTTATCATGTAGTTAAACTTTTCCAAGGACTCTTCTGATTACCGACTAGTTTAGAGCTCCATGTATCCAACTCTCCAGCCTGCCTATGCCCTGAGAATGGGACATCTCCCTGCTGTGTGTGTGTGTCCACTACGTGGCCTCAGGTAGTCTGAGACTGGATTCATCCTCATGAGAAGCAGTGAACCATAGCTCAGCCTTCTCACGTGGCTGTCACTCTGGCGACATGAGGATCACTGAGGTTGTTCGCCTTGCTCAGCGCTTTCCAGAAGGTTTGCCCATCATCAAGCCTTTATCACCACTGCAACAGCAGGATCTACCATGCTTCTGCCTCACAGTTGATACAAGATCTATTCAATAATTCATTTTTTATTGCCTGTAGTGAGAATCTTGGTCCCTCATTACGTTTTTGACTTTGATAACATTCATTCATTCATTCATTCATTTTAGTTAAAATTAGGTATTGGTTTAGTTTTCCCTCTTCATTCCTATTCCCTGGTAGTTCAATAAATATCTTGATTTATGGCCAAGTCACTGTATTCGTCTGTTATTGTGCAACAGAGATGGAGGTCATTGCATTCAGAGTTTTATTAAAAATATATATTATTTATTTGATGCGCTGATTTGTGTTTGATGAGAAGAAAAGAGCAGGAATACCACGAAGCATATACCTGGCTGTACCAGCATTTCATTTTTATAGACAGACAGCTGCATAGACAGGAAATCAGCTGATCTAGGTTCGTCCTCATTCCTGTATTTGTTTCTTTAAGTGTGAATTTCAGAGCAAGATAGAGCATGGGCGCCGCAGCCGTGGGTGTTGCGGGTGTTGCGACACCCACACTTTCACAAAAACCTGATTTCATCCCCCTCGCTTTTTCCTGATGAAATGACACAGTTCATTTAAAACTGATGTTACTTCCACAGCCGATGTGTTGCATTTGGGAGCCTCTGTGCTGCGCTGTTCCCAAACGTGAGCTCGGTGTCGTTGCCAAGGAAACTCCCGGTGGGTTAGCTCTTTAGGGGACGTAATTCGAGTGAGGGAAATCTTGATCACTACTACTTGAGTACAAAGCAGAAGAAGACCCATGCCTCACCAGGTGGCTGGCAAATAAAAGGGAAGTTCACACATCGGGAACAATTCAAAACGAGTTCCTTAACTTGATCAGCACCGCCATTGTTAGGGGCATTGCTCACAAGACCCGATCACTTCCACACTTGCAGTTCTCCAGAATGATGGACGGCACAAGAGATCAATCAGGAAAAGAGCAGGAGGCATTGTGCTTGAGGTATGTCGACCACGATCTGTTTGTGCACGAGGAATTTATTGGCCTGTATGAGGTTCCATTGACCACTGGAGAAAATCCGGTGAGGGTGTTGAAGGATGTATTGCTACGCCTCGATTTGATGGAGCAGCAAACATGGCTGGTAAATATTCTGGAGCAAGTCCTGTTAACTGGAGAGGTACATGATGTTGTGCAAGAGTATCCTGAATGCCTGAAGACACAACTAGCAATGTTCAGAACCAAGTATAAGTTCCAGTCCAGCAGTGACGTCGCCGGTATTCTTCAGGGGGATGTGTCCGGAGGTCCGTGGCCTCTTTAATCAAGTTGAATCACTTGTGAGATTGCTCATTGTTGTCCCGGTGTCATCAGCTGAATCAGAGAGAGGGTTCAGTGAAGACATGGCTCCGGAGCACTATGACACAAGTACGCCTGAACAGTGTGGCTGTGTGCCATGTTCACAAGGAAAAGCTTGACATGTTGGATAGGAAGGCAAATTGCCAAAGAGTTTGTTTGTCGTAAAGACAATAGAAGGAGCACCTTTGGATGTTTGGAGCAGATGTAGGCAATTTAGGCAATTTTTTGCCTCTGCTTACTAAATAAATCAGGCACATGTTCATACTCAGACATTTCCCCTGGCAATTTTACTATTTGTTATATCTGACACTGGTCTTGAGCTCTGTTTTTGTTTTTCTTTTATTGGAATAAGCCAATGTGTAATGTTTATAATGTTAAAGCTGCTATGTTCCTGCCAATTTCACCCACTGACACTGGTTTTGATGCAGCTCACTTTTCATCATGTTTCATGGATGAAATAAGAAGAATGAAAATTAAAGTCTACTTTTTTTTTTTTTTCGAAAAGTGTGTTTTTTAACAGACATTAAAAGAGTCTAAATTCATTACTTAATACTATGGTGAATATAGTGTCTGGTGGCGATGAGTGTAGTGCAACAATGTACATTTTGAACTCTATAATTTGCATATGGGGGTGAAGAAAAATGTGGAAATGCATTTTTAATCATTTCATGTACAATAAGATAAGGTGCTTTTGATATTGCCAAGGACATGTGTTTGGCAGCATCTCAGAGGGAAACCTGATTCATCTGCTTCATCACTAATAGGTCATAGTAAAGACATTTGTTGCATACTGCTATAGACCCAGACCCTTCAGCTATCATTATAGACGGTTAATGTGACTGACATTTAATGTATTGATCACGTACTCATCAAATACAGTCGGGTCCAAAAGTCTGACACCACTTTATGAGAAATTGATCATATCTGAAATGCAATCAAAAACTATTTTCCTCAAGCCCTAATATGATCCCTAATAAATTGAACCCTAATTTGAAAAGGTTACAAGACATATTCTCTCTGTCATGGTTCTGCTCTGGTGATGTTTTTGTTCCTGATCCCCTCTTCTCCTTCTGCTGCAGGTAAGCCAACCCCCTACACCTTACCTTCGCCAGATTATTCCTTGTGCAACTCCTTAGAACTCTGCTGCCGAGTGAATCCCCTGCCTCTTCCCTGGAACAAACCATGACAGAATAATCTGGCCAAAATGGACCCAGCAGAGAGACTGAGAATCTTAAACGAGCGATCAGTGGCTTAGTGGCTATGGTCGACCAGCAAGAGTCTTCCCTGCACCAAGTGATGGAGCATTTGCAGAAGCTGAAACCTCCAGTGTGGCCCAGCTGAGCGGACGACTGGCTTCGATGAAGGACCAGCTCCTTCCACCTGCCGGCTCCTCCTCTCAACGCCAGGCAGCCCACCAGACGGCCAGCCCAGCTCCACAAGCCAGAGAGCCGTTCATCCCCATACCAGCTAGTATTCCGGCGACTTAGGGACATGTGCTCAATTCCTCCACCAGTGCGCTCTTGTATTCAACAGTCGACAGCCTAGCACATATGCCAAGCCACCAGTCATGTGTAGCGTTTGTAATGAGCTTGTCATCAGGACAGGCTGCCACCTGGTCCTTAGTCATCTCCAGTCAGCAAACAGAACTCGCTACCAATTATGACATTTTTGCAGTGGCTGCGGCACCATTATCAGGCGTTGCAGCACCTCTGCAGGGTTTGTGTGGAGGTGCAGGGGGAGGTTGTTCATTTATAACCACTGTGAAACAATCAGAAAATAACGTTTTATTCCTCTCATTCACCAGCTGTCTCACTACCACTGCTCGCTCCCCTCATCCGCTCTCTAGCTCACTTGACCACTGCTTCTCAAAACTCGGATTCAAATAAGCTTTATTTGCATGCCAAAGCATTGCAGAAAATTATAAACATTGACAGATGATTAATAATTGTAAAATAATATGCAAAGATAAACAATATCAAATATAATATAAGGCATTTTTACAGATGTAATCACATAGAAACGTTTACTACAGAGCTTGTTTCTCTCAGATTATGACAAGATTTAATATTTTGCAGCTATTACTGCACATCGACTTTTCTCCCCACATAAATGGAACAGTTTCTGAAGACCAGGGAGGAGGATGAATTCAGGATATATAGGATTTATTTATATATTTATTGATTGATTTCAAGTACACAGTACAATAGGAACAATAGAATCTGTCTCAACTTCTCCTTTATGACAAAGTGAACACTCAATGTCCACTCAGTCTGTACATTGTCAGCGTTTTCTTCAGTTTTCTATCAGTCACAGTGGTCACATATTGTGCCACCTTGTACTCTCTGTTTATACAATACAATTCTAATTTACCTTGTGACTTGGTGGTTTTGTTCCAATATTTGGTGTCATTTTCTTTTTGTTTTGAGATGATTTGGTTGGGCCAGATTGTTTTTGGTGTGTGTGGGCAGAGCTTCAGCATCAGCTGGCAGAGGGGACTCTGATCTTTGTTCAAGTGGTGGCACTGAAGGTCTTTGTACTGGTAGGAGTGGGGGTCACTAGATTGGAGGTGTTTATACAATTTGATGGCTCGCTTCTGAATTTGAATTATTAAAGGGTATTGACCAAGTTCTGCCCTGCATGTGTTATTGGTGGTATGTCTGTGGACTCTCAGTATGTTTTTGCACAGTTCTGCATGCAGGGCTTCTATCAGGTGTTTTTCCCATTTTGGGAGGTCTTGGCTTCACTACCATATAACATTATTGGTTATATTACTGAATTTAGAAATTTGTGCCAGGTCCTAATTGGAAGGTCAATTGTTTTTTTTTGTTTTTTTTTCCTTCTGATGGTGTAAAAAACCCTTCTTGCCTTCTCTTTCAGCTCATTCACAGCCAGGCCAAAATGTCCAGTGGAACTGATGTTCAAGCCTAAATATGTATAGGCTCAATTTCTATATTTCCTAATGTAAATTTATTTTTCTGGGAGTTGGATCTTTTCTGGAAAGTCAATATTTTGGTCGTGTTATTCTTTACGGCTAGGGCCCATGTCTGACTGAACCTGTGGAGGATGTCCAGGCTCTGCTGTAAGCCCTCTCTGGAGGGAGACAGGAGAACCGGGTCATCAGCAAACATCAGACATTTGACTTCTGTGTCCTGCAGAATCACACCAGGAGCTGTGGATGTTTGCAGTTGTTCTGCAAACATATTTATATTTTAAAAAAGGTTTGGGCTCAAGCTGCAGCCCTGTTTCACCCCACAGTACTGTCTGAAGTAACCAGTTCTTTTGTTTCCAATTCTAATTATGCTTTCTAATTATTTAATTTAATTAGATCATAGGTTTCACCCCCTATGCCACTCTCTAATAGTACATAAAAGAGCCCTTCATGCCAAATACAATCAAAGGCCTTTTTTGAAATCTACAAAACATGAATAAATGTTGAGGGTGAAGATATGGTCAGATGTGTGATGGTTAGACATGAATCCAATCTGACTTTTATGCAGGACATTGTGCTCATTGAGGAACTCAACTATATTAGAGTTGATGCTGCTGCAGAACAGCTTGCCCATAAATCTGCTGACACATATCTCCCTGTAATTTTGAGGGTCAAATCTATCTCCACTTTTATATATTGGTGTAATAATTATTCCAACTCTCAGGAAAATATCCCACACTCACAATTAAGTTGAATAATTTTGGAATAGTCAACTGGAATTTTTCTGTGCTGTATTTCAGCATTTCATTGAGTATCCCATCAGGTCCACATGCTTTTTTGTTTTTGAGGGTCTTCATTTTTGTTTTCAAATGGTTCATAGTAACGGGGAACTCTAGGGGGTTCTGCTTGTCTTTGTTTTTCCAGTATTTGTTTGGTTTGTAAATCAGTTCCTGGTGGTTTTGGCAAATAGGGTGTGGAAATGTTGAGTCCATATGTCTCTGACCTGTATGAGCAGCTCTTCAGGCTCAGACTGACAGTTCCACTGGTCCCAGAGGGAGTTAGACTCTATACTCTATACTTTCTTTTTTCAGGTTTTGACATTCTTTGTCAAACCATTGGCTCTTTTTTGTTGTTGTTCTTTTATTTGTACGTAGTTCCAATTTAGCTTTATTTGCTGTTGTGTTGAAGATATAATTTATATTTTGGACAGCCTCACATATGCCTTCAGTAGTGGGAGGGTAGGGGTATTCTATATACTTTTTTAGTAATAATGTAATCTCCTTACTATTGCTGGCCTCTTGGTATTTCTCAGTGCTGTCTGGGGCCCATCTGTATGTCCTGGGTATGTTGAACAGTTTGCTGGGTTTTGTGTGTGTGTGATATTTTTCTGTTTGAGGAAGAGGGTGACTTGGTTGTGGTCTGATAAAGGGGTTTGGGGCTTGACTGTGAATGCACTGAAAGAGAAGGGGTCCATGTCTGTGATCATATAATCTACAGTGCTGTTGCCACGAGTTGAACAATAAGTGAACCATCCCAAAGAGTCCCCTCTCATCCGACCGTTGACCATATACAGACTGAGGCTTCTGCACAGTTGTAACAGCTCCCTCCCATTACTGTTCATCACAGTATCAAAGTTGTTTCTAGGAGGCAGATGGAGGGGAATAGTAGGAGCTTCTAGGTGACTAGTAGTCTCCTTGACAACTGGTGACTTCAGTTTGTGTACCAGTCTGGGCGTTAAAATCACCACAGATTATTATATTTCCCTAAACCTGGTAATGACATATCTGTGAATTAAGGAAGGGAAATATGTCATCAGCCATTTTCAGCCAAATATAGTTTTTTTTCCCGATTTTGAGAGTTTGTACTGAATTGTGTAAAGTTGACTTGTACCATATAAGTCTCTACCTTGACTCGTATTAGATCATTTGTGGGAAGGGGCAAACATTTCTCTGTAGTTGGGAGGGCGATGTGTGGGTTCATCACCTCTACACCATCTTTCTGATTGGATTATGATGTCATTAAGGTTTTACTCTTCAGACCAAAGACTGAGGAGTAAAGACCTTGGATATTCCAACAGCTTATTTTAAATGGAACATGCTGAAATTCTCAACTGAAGATGAAATAAAATAACACAGAAATAACTTTTACACAGGTGACCTTGAAGAACTAGTAATAGTCTCTCTCTGTCTTTGGCTTGTCTATTTTAAAATGAATTGGAACTTTTAACATAATCAAACAAAGACAAATGTCCTCCTCTCTTTTCCTTGTGATGTTTGTGTTTTCCCTCGTGACAAGGTTACAGCTCCAATCAGTCTGATTGCTGGCTGTGGTTGGCCACCATAACGTTACGGGTTACATCCCAGTGTCATGAACTGACCCTGTTGGGTAGCCAACAAAGATATCAAGGAATCTTCCATTTGAATCACAAATTGCCTGCATGTTTATTGAAAAGAACCCATGAACCAGCCAGTAAACATAGCTCTGGACGTCCAGCAGATTACCCCAGCCATGGTCCTGTTTCCTCTAGAGGCAGATCTCTGCAGACCATGATTTCTGATTTCTGATTTCTAGAGTTGGTTTGATTCGAATAAACTAATGCCCAATTTAAGATTAAATTCATGATCATTGTGAAAAGAATTTATAGAATTTGTTAAACAATTTCCAAAGTACACTTATGATAAATGATGTTGAAATTGAAAGAGTGTCTAAAAATACATTCGAGTGATAATAGATGATTAATTATGCTGGAAGCATATATAAATTATTACTGTAAAAACTAAGGATTTTATAAATCAAGCTTCATTATACAACTTTAGACTTCCTTATAAGGTGTGTAATGCAGCTTGATTTACATGTTACTTATTATGTAGAAGTATATACATATGTGCTGAGCATATAGTTGTGAACTCACAACCTGATGGAAGTCAAAACGGCTTGTTAAAGGCACAGTTTATGTGCTGTGTGAATTTCTACGTGACCTGAGCATTTTAATACTTTTACAGTATTTATATAAGACCTAGACCTACCTGCTTTATAATCAAAATAGAAATGGAAAGCTCCCTTTCTACAATATCTCTCCTTTTTAAAAGAGAAAAATTCTGTATGATTTGAGAGAAGGAGAGCAACATTCGCATGCACGAACTGATTGTGAGGACTAATGTAAAGAGGGGGGAGAATTTGTGGAACATCTACGGTGAGGAACTGAAAACATGTAGCACACTTATTACATTAAGAAAATGTTTCAAAATAATTTACTGAACAAATGTGAAAATGAATGATCAGAAAGGAACATTTGCACACTTTTTTTTTTCGTTTGATGTTTCTTCTTGAAGCGAAATAGGATGTGTGTTGTGTAAAGGGTCAGAACAATATGATGTAGTTTCAGTCTACACCCTTTTCAGGCTGTAGGACTCTTTATGTTGTGTTACTGTGTTGTTTCCAGCTGTGGTATTCCAGTAACTGCATTTGCACGCACGCAATCACGCACACACACACACACATAACCTAATTGTCTGTTATTGGTTGCAGGCTGAAATGAATTTCAATTTCAATAATGTATTCTGATACACATTGTTAATGTGATCCATTTCCCACCTGGTAGAAAGGGATGACCCTTTCTACCCTGACCGTGTGGACAAGAACAATCTGAATATTCATCTGTGATGGCTCTGGTCTTGAACAGCCAGCTCCCAACATTATTTAGTCCACAAAGCTGATTTAAAAAAAATATTAAATCAGTGTGTACTTACCTCTCAGATAATATATTATGCAGGTTTTTGTGAGAGCTTCACTATAGCAACAAAGAAAGTTTTCATGATGACACATCTTGAAAGTCTGTTGGTTAGAATCCCAGCTGTTTTTGACTCTGTTAAAAAGTTAAAACAAGAACAATCTTGACAGCTGTCAAATTTAATTCCATGAGATGACATTTCTCTAGATGTCAGTGATAAACAAAGATTATTTGGTAGCTTCCAGGGGAATCCTGGTGCTTCAGTTGTGTAAGGCATGTAACATGTACCAGTGGTACTGCAGGCGTCAATCCAGCCCCGGCCCTGTGTCACATGTCATCCATGTCTCTACTCTGTCCCCACTCCATCGTAAACTACCCAACAAAAAAAAGTACTAGAAAGCAATCTCAATAATGTGCACTTTGACTTGTACAGCGCAGCGAATCAGTGCTAATGCAGGGCTTTTCTCTCTGATTTCTGGACTAATGCCACGACCCTGAGGTCACTGGGAAGTCGTCCAAGTAAATCTCATCTGCACCGCTGCTTGTCTTTTTGATTTTCTAATAAACAGACATGCCACCCCCACTCCCTGTGACGCTGGCTTCTTTCACATTTGTGAGGCCGACTGTTCACTGGCTGCCCAGCCCAGTCCAGTCCAGTCAGATCACCGTAATGGTTTTTGGCTGCAGATGGTGTGGATGTGGCCAGCATGAATTGTTCTCACTGAACTGAGCAAAGTCAGCCCACATATCTGCTTCAGCCAAAAACACTCTGAGCTAATTGATGTGCTAATTTTGATTTCATAGGAGTCAACCCAATCTCACAGCAGTTCATTCTATAGATTCATGTACAAGGACATGAATTTTCCATTTTTTTTTCATGACACTTAACACAGTTTTCAAAGTCATGTATTTCAATTGGAAGTATCTTTTATGCCTGCATCATGTTGGTTTTTTTCTGTCAGTCAGGACTCAGCAGCACAGAAGCTGTATTTATTTTTTCTCATTTGTTATTCACTTTTTAACTGTAATCATTACATTACTTATAATTCAATACCCACATTTTATCCTTGTTTTTATTTCTTTATTTTAATTTTATCAGTAGAGTCAATGGTGCGCATCAGTCTGGTGTGTGCACCGGATGACTTGCTTACTTAGTGTGCAGAACTCCATTCAAAAATGTTGAGATTTAATATTGCTGTCCTTTTCTGAAAGCTGGCTGCTCACATAAAACATGATACAACGTGACAGTTTGACTGACAGACTGACTGAAGGTGACAGTTTAACAATCAAAGGAGCAAGATTAAAATCAGTTTTTAAGTTTTTATGAACTGTCAAATGTTGACTGAATCATGCTAGCTAACGTAAGCAGATTTATTTCCATCCTGTCTGCAATGATGTATCAGCTGGTTTTGTTCCATTTCCTAGAAAGGATCCCTGATTACCTTTCACACAACTCTGTAGATACACATTTAATAAGCTAACAATCAGTTATATATACTTTTCTCTGTAACATTGCCAGTAGCAGGTGCTAACAGGCTAAGCTAACAGTGTGTTAGTGGTGTTGTATTAGCAGCAGTCCAGATGGTCCGGATGGAGCAAAAGAGCTGTATGGCTCCCAGACATTGGAGTACTATGGTCACCTTTGTGGGTCTATTGTATTGTGGGCAGCTGATGCACTCAACTCCTGTTTTGACTAAAATATCGGAAACAAACCAACATCTTTACTTAACACATATCATCTTACTAGTTTGACTGTACTAGATATTTGATGTATTCGGTAGATATATCTTTTTAAGACCTTATTTATAACCGTCAACTGTAGTGTAGATTTGTATGAAGCTGCATGGTGCAGCTCTAGGGAATTGTAGTCTTTAAAAAATATTAGTGTTTTTCCTAGAATTGGAAGCTATAAATACTGAATTGAGAGTACATTGAGGAGTTTAAGGGGATATTAAACAGATTTGTGTAATCAGATTTGAAATACCTAATTGTTACATGGGTGAATATTTTACCCGTAACTGACTGCGTCCCCAGTTGTTGACTATACATTATTGTGTCACATTCTTTACATTTTTAAATAACCATATACGTTGCATGCTGAGTATTTATAATTCACTATAATATATATTCACTATATAATGCACTCACTTCAGTTTTAGAGCGTGGATACTCTTTAACCAGGTTCATCCGCTCTCGCCCTCCAGGGCTTTATTAAATGTACTTCCCTTGCTTTCTTTATGACTTTTGGAACAAAAGGATGACTCATTTATACAACAGCACTCGTGATTTTTACTATATTAGCTGCATACAGTATTACAGTAGCCTCATGGCACAGCGCCCGCCTGTTGGTGTGCTGGACAAGAAAACAATGTCACCCTCATCATAAATGCTCCCATGGTTACCCCATGTGAGAAGTGGTGAGAAAACAAGGTGGTCACATGAACTTCATTTTTTATATGAAAAATTGAAGTGATATGCATTACAGGGACACACATTTGTAGTTTTACTTCTTTTAGTGACCCACAGTTGTAGTTTTCTCAGGCCGGTTAGCAGCTCCTCCATCTTGCCTGCTGCTAGTGCAAAGCCACTGACACAGTGGGCTTAGCCTGTTCGCACCTGCTATACAACTGTGTTATGGTTTATGGGGCTTCCTGTGGATTAGAAAGCACAAAGAACTCCGGGGAAGAAGTAAAGTTAGTAACATGCATTAATGGTAAAAGAATACATACAGATGGAGAAAAGGAGAGAAGAGCTCAGTGCATCAATGGAAGTCCCCCGGCAGTCTAGGCCTATAGCAGCATAACTAAGGGCTGGTCCAAGGCGAGCCTGGTCAGACCTAACTATAAGCTTTATCAAAAAGCTTAAACATAGAGAGGGTGTCTGCCCCTCTCTTTTTCTAGTTTTAGTTAGCACACGAGCAGCTACATTCTGGACTAGTTGGAGAGTCTTTATAGACTTGTTAGGGCAGCCCGATAATATTGAGTTGCAATAATCCAGCCTAGAAGTAGCAAATGCATGGACTATTTTTTCTGCATCTTGTTGTGAAGGTATATGTCTGATTTTAGCGATATTACATAAGTGAAAAAAGGCAGTCCTTGAAATTTGTTTCATGTGGGAGTTAAAGGATCCTGATCGAAGATAACTCCCAGATTCCTTACAGTGGTGCTGGAGGCCAGGGTAATGCCATCTAGAGTAGCTAAATCATTAGATAATGTGTTTCTAAGGTGTTTAAGACCAAGCACAATAACTTCAGTTTTATCTGAGTTTAGCATCAGAAAATTGCAGGTCATCCAGGTCCTTATGTCCTTAAAGCATGCTTGGAGTTTAGTTAACTGATTGGATTCATCAGGCTTCACTGATAAATATATTTGGGTATCATCTGCATAACAATGAAAATTTATGGAGTGTTTCCGAATAATACTCCCAAAAGATAGCATATACAAAGTGAACAGTAGTGGTCTAAGAACAGAACCTTGTGGAACTCTGTGTCTACTGTTTATGGAGGATTCATCATTAAGATGTACAAACTGAAATCAATCTGATAAATAGGACTTAAACCAGTTCTTTTAATGCCAGTGAAATGTTCCAGTCTCTGTAACAGGATTTGATGATCAACAGTGTCAAATGCGGCACTAAGATCTAACAAGACCGGTACAGAGACAAGTCCTTTGTCTGATGCAGTCAAGAGGTTGTTTGTGATTTTCACCAATGCTGTCTCTGTGCTAGGATGCGCTCTAAATCCTGACTGGAAAGCCTCAAATAAATTATTGTTATCTAGAAAGTTACATAACTGTTTGGCAACTGCTTTCTCAAGGATCTTAGACAGAAAAGGAAGGTTAGATATGGGCCTATAGTTGGCTAAGACGCCTGAATCAAGAGTAGGCTTCTTAAGGAGAGGTTTAATTACAGTTACTTTAAAGGACTGCGGTACATAGCCAGTTACTAAAGACATATTGATTATATTTAGTAGGGAGGTGCTACTACTACTACTACTATTACAGCTACTATAGCAAAAAATCACAGGTGCTGATGTATAAATTAGCTGTCCTTTTGTTCCAAAAGTCATAAAGAAAGCAAGGGAAGTACATTTAATAAAGCCCTGGGGGGCGCGAGCGGATGAACCTGGTTAAGGAGCCTCCATCCGGACAGAGCACTCTAAAACTAAAGCGAGCGCATCCGCAATGAGGCAGGGATCATTTCATTGGTCAACACTAAATCTGGCCTTCTATTGATTGGGTGATTTTGACAGGGTGGCTATTTGAGTGTGAGGGCAGAGTTCTGAGGAACTAATTACAAAATTTGAATGTAAAATCAATAAATGATGCTCTCAAATTGATATAGCACGCTCTTGAACAAATAGGGAAAAAGCTCCATATCATTTCAAATTAAAAGCACTCTAGAGTTTCTTACATGGACCAGCCATATACTAGGTTTTGACCTACTCTTATTTAAGACTTTGTTTGGAATTTGTATCTCAAGAATTGTCTGCCACCATTGCTGGTGAAACTTAAGATGAATGGCAAAAATACGAAAAACATTAGTAAGAGTTCCATTTTACTTTGTATTGAATGATTCTTTGTCCTAACAGAATACTAGAACGCTATTTGGCAATGCAGCATGTATTTTATTGAATCTGTGTGCCTCCCAACCCTCACAAAAGACTTAATAGCAATATGGATAATCAATAACAGAGCAGCCTCCTCCATAACAAACTCTGGGACAATACTTCTCTATCTCATATCAGCTGCACATTGAATCGCTCAGTGAGGCTTCTTTAGGTGAGATTTATACACAGGCTTTCACAGAGCAATCATTTACAGAAGTGTTTTCACTGTCACACATAGAAGGGAATTATCTCGAAAAGAAACAGTGGTAAATAGAACTGTCAAAGGCAAAATATGGGATGCAACTTATCCAGATGGAAATGGCAGTCTGCTAAGTGAAAGTGGTGCAGACTCATCTGAAAAATACTGCTGTTTGTCTTTATCCTCGGTCAGGTCTGATGTGCACCACATGGAAACTAAATAAAAATGAGTGTAATCAGTGTTTCTTTCTTTCTTTCTTTAAAAAAAAAAAAAAAGATTGCCATTGTTTTTTCAAGTACACTGAAATCTACACCTTCATCATAATTTCCATCTATGATTGAGTCCTGATTAGCTTACATTCTTACAAATGAATGAAAAATGGTCAAAACATTGGCACACTGGCAGTTTCCATTGCAAACTGTTCATTTCAGTCATAAGAACCATTGTAAGAGCTTGAGGGTTACATTATTGAGTCAGCACACCTGAGGTGATAGAAGACCTCTTACATTGCAATAGTTAAACACTAAATATAACATACCAGTATAACTCAGGTTGAAAAACATGCACTGTTTTTCTTAATATTACTGCCTCAAGGAAGCTGAGTAGTTTTGACACCCAGAAAAAGTAGAGAAGCTATAAAGGTATTCAGTAAAATGACAAACTTAGTGGCCTGTAGAATGAGTCAAATTCCACTATTTTACTGGAATTGTTACACTGTGCATAACGGCCACATGCAACAAAACTGTCTTGAAATGGGACCAGCAAAAATATGTCTGAGGCTGGAAGCGGTGTGAGCTTGCTTGGAGCGAGGTGTGATTGTAGTAATACACTGAAATGGACTCTTGGAGTTTAAAAGTTTTCTCAGTGTAGCATGTACATCTGAGAATGTGAAACTGATTTTTGGTTAGACCTTTTTTTTTTGAGTGCCTCAGAGTGAATACAAGTCGATAGAAGCGATGTATGTACAAGTGAAGAGTACAGTAAGTGGCCCTCTCAGGGTGCTTTCAAATCTAACCTGTTTGGTTCTTTATTGCACTTTGTTAAGACTGGTGTGAATGCTGTCAATCGAACTCTGATGCAGACTGAACAACTGGACTGAGACCCTTCTTTTCAGGTGGTCTAATTATGAACAAAGCATCCTGTATCTGTGTATGTGATAGACTATACTGATGCAACCTGGTTATGTGTAAATGCACACATACAAACCATGTATTTTGTTGTCTAAATTTGAGGACTTGTCTTACAGGAATGTGCTTGTCTGAACACGACTCGATGCAAAAATGTTTATACCTGTTAGGAAAGATCACACTAAAGGTGGAGCAGAAAGCTTGCTGAAGTAATCACTTATAAATGGAGATAACAGCACAAACTTTTAGACATGTCCTCATAGGTGCTTGTCAGATTCACAGTCAGTTGGACATGAAATGATTGCTCCATTAATATTATTTGAAGACAAATAGCTTTAATGTCTGCCATGTGGGGCGTTGATTGACAGCTATGATTGACAGTTGGCTCACCTGCTGCTCTATTGTCACACTATTTCACTAAGTTTAATGTTATTTGATTAAGATACCTACTCTGTTATGCATACCTGCCCTTCACCTTCAGTCCCACACTCTCACTCCGCTCAAATAATTCTCATGCCAAAACATTGCGACAGAGCTAAACAGTCTTTTTTGATATAGAGTGATGGTTAAACTAATACGCAGGGCTGTAATGGAGACTAAATGCACATAAATGCTGTTTAGCCACCTCTTAAACTGTGAAATAGCGTTTGCAAAGACATCCCTTCACAGCTGTCGAAGGCTCAGAGCTTCCTCCTAGCTTCTGTTGTATCTTCTAGGAGCGCTCGTTTTTTTTTTTTCCCCTGATTGAACATTTTATCCATGTATGAGATACAGAGACAGTTGTTACTGTTAACAATGGGTGACCAACAATCCACCGCTGCATTACTGTAATATTATAACATGATATTTCCGCAATTTTGCTGTCTTAAATAAAATGTAACACAAGTTCTCCATGTCAGTGTGCATGAATAGCACCACCTTGTGGCCATTAGTGAAACACCACCATACTACTTATTAGCTTCCATAGCTCTTAAATGTAATATTCCATGGTAATCAAATTGAGTGAAGCTGTACAGCCGGGAATGCTGAACAAATCTGCATCATTTGTTACAATTTCGATTTCTACATTTTCAGCAATGCTTCGCGATTTATTTCAGCTGTCAGCATTCACACACATTTTCTGGTTTCAGTCTGAGATCGGCCCTACAGACAGAAAAGAAGTGTGTGTTATAACTTTGCAGTAGTTTGATCTTAGAGTTAACCTTTCACACTGACCACCTATCAATCACAACTTTTACAAGCAAATTCTAAAAACCTACAAATTGGCTGAGTCGTTTTTAATGTTGCATATGATTTCTGAATATTGTTCCAGAGCCTATCAAACACTTAAGTGAAATGATAGGTGATAAGTGATAGAACTGATATCAGCCATCCAACAACAGTTCTGTGTAAGATTCAGACTTCTGCTTCCAGGAGGGTTTGGTTAGTTTGGTTAGTTTTGTGTGTTACAACGGTCTTCCATCTCAGTTTCTGTCTCTTCTGCCTCCATTTCTTCCTCCTCTTCCTCCTCCTCCCCCCTCCTCCTGCTCTACATCCTCTCATGCTGTCAGATATCTCATCATCAGCCTGTCTCACCTGCTTTCTACTTAGATTAGACAGAGTGGTGCAGGGAAGTGAAGCTGACAGCCAGAGTAAGGAGGATGAGATGAAAAGGAGAAAGGAGAGCGGAGGGTTGCCGGCTACAAAACCTTCCTCCCTCGATCCATCTTTCTGCCTACGATCTCTCACCTTTCGGTTTCCTGCCTGGCTCTCTCCTGATAGAAAGCCTTTTTTCGGTTTTGACATTCAGGATGTCAGAGTGGGAGAATGCAATGCCCGACCTCTTGGTAGAAATTGCAGTCTGTGGTTTGTAGGTTATTCAAGCATCGGATGTTTCTTTTGTGCAATAACAAGTAAAAGTGCAAGAGTACACTTGGTTTTGATTGTAGAAGGATGACATGAAGTGAGACTTGGTCAAGAAATGTTTCGTTTTGTATTCACACCAAGTTTGACTCATACCAAATTGAAAACCTCAATAGACTGGATGATTTATGATCATACTTAGTTTTACTACTTCCCTATCAAATGTATCTTTTCATAATAAATGCACACTTAGCAAAGTGCATATATTAGCAGCTATGGGGTATAACAAATAGCAATCTCCTAAGTGCTACGAGAGTATGACAAGTACCAGAGAAGAATAGACCGGTATTAACATTTTATTTACAGCCTTCCATCTGTTTCTTTTGTTTTAACACGGCTCTGGTTCCCCTGTGCTCCTGGCTGCTGTAAAACTGTAAAAAAGCTGCTAATTACTAAAGCAGAATCAGAGCAGCAGGAGACCACATTACCACTGCAAGCCTCAAAACATGCTTCACATATGAATAAGGTCGATCCCAATGGAGTCAAATAGGTACACTGGCAAAAGCTTCAATTAATTTCTGTCAGCCTGTGATCACCATCCTATATGAACCCTTTCTCCTACACAATACCTCGATATGTAGAGCACACAAAGCACGGTTTTTTACAATTATAGGCTGAAAAACAACGTATCCACAGTATATTATCGACATGTAAAATTATTATGGGGAAAGTGTTTTTCTCGGGTTTCACATCTGACGTGAGTGTGAGCGCTGCTGAAGGGTGAATACTTTTAATCTAGCATCTCTGCCCAAAGAAGCAGCCGTCCTGTCAGCAGCACAGCTCCTGAGAGGAGTTGATATTTATTGTTATTGCATTAAAATTAAAGTGTGTTTGTTCTGAGAGATGGCCAATTTATGATCGTAAAAAGGAAACACCAGTGAGTTTTAGCTATTCAGCATTTATTTGGGGTCATGTTTGCGCTCGCCTGATAAATGGAAGTCCAATAATAACTGCTAAATGATTCCCAGTGTTCACCAGCTAGTCTCTAACTGTCTGTTTCCAGAGTTTGGTCAATGAATACAGCTGCCTGCTGCTGCTGCTGCTGGAAACATAGTTGATGAGGGCAGATTTTTTTTTTGCACCAGGAGCCCTTTTCACTTACTTTGCAACATCCATGCTGCTGTTTGCAACATAGTGTCAAAATGAATGCAAGTAGACGGGATCTCATTTCATGCAGCAGTCCTATAAGATTTGAAAATGTAGCTGAAATTTGCGAGAAACAGGCTCCTTGGTTCCAAACCGTCAAGCTAAAAGAGGTGAAAAGGCTCTTTTAGAGCTAAATGATATCTGCGGAGTTGGGTGAGTATTTGCTGTGGTTTTAAATTCTGTTGGAATTTTTTTCCATATCCCCTTTGACCAAGTGCTTTTAGTAAACCTATCTATAAAAGGATCATGCTTTAGTTGCCATGAGGGGATATTGCAGGATGACAAAAGAAATACATTGCATTGTCTAAAACCAATCTATTATCTTGATAAAAAAAAAAAGTGGTTTTCTATGAACCATTTGGTAACACACATATATTGCATTATATATTTTGCATGCATATATGACCATTATGTTGAGGAAACATGGTTAACTATCTGGAAGCAGTTGAAACAATCAGCCAAATTAAAGAAAGAAATGAACAAACATGCTATTAGATAACTAGGTAAGTAGGTAAAGGGTATCAAGGCATTCAATCATTCAGACATGTGAACGAAGGCATATGCAGGCTTAAAGGTAGACAAATAGACCTTCAGACACACACCTATGTAAATAACCACACATGAATTCATTCTGGCCATCAGACTGACCAGTGGATGAAAAGGCGTTGAGGCAGTTGGAAAGAAAAGGTAGGTGAACAGGCATTGGGGTGATCAGACAGATGTTCAGCTGGTCAGGCTGCAGAAATATTGGTATTGATTTCCTCTCTTTGATCCACCCTGTAAACCACATCAAAAGGTTCGACCAATGCCAGAGAGGAGAGAAACAGAAACGCAATATTTGTTTGGCCTTTTTCTCCTCTTTCACTTTTTTTTTTTTTTTTTTTTTTGGGCTCCCCATCCCCTCCCTCCTAATTCCTCCATGACAACCCTCAGCATGTCATTGCATCAGCCCATTTCTGGATTTTTTTGCCTGCCAGGAAATACATGCAGTTAAAGAGAAGGAAAATGCTGCTGTGAGCCAATTAAAGTCCAAGAGTATCCCGTTATTTTTGTTTTGTTTTGTCTCCGTCTACGAGGTGGTCATGGGTGTGGTATTCTTGCACTGCACTTTCATGAGATTGTTTTATATATATATAGCATTGCAATCTCTTTTTTTTTTTTTTACTTTTCTCTAATGGTTTCAAACTGTAATTAAAAGATGTCTAGTTACAAAAAATTTCTGGAGCAGTTTGTCTGTGGTGGAAATATGATCTGACCTCAACATGACACAGTCAACAAGCCCTACTCTGCAGAGTAGTGCTCTAGCAATAACTGCTGTTTTGCTTCTCTGCAATTTATGCTTAATTATTATTGCTTTGTTGTATTGGGACATTTTATGCGGTTTATTTTTAGTCTTTTTTTATTGGTTTATATTTTAATCCTGTTTTTTTTAAGCCATTTTAGTTTTGACTCACATAATTTCATGTAGAACATTTTAAAATATCTCTGATTAGAGGTTTGATTTATTTTGAATACTGATTTTTAGAAAAGGCTACAAACCCCAGGCTGATATTTGCACAGATTGTTGAGTGCTTGTTGTGAATAAGCCTGTATTGTAAACTGTCTTGACAAGTACCTCCTCCTACCTTGCATGCGTTCACCTTAATTCTATCATTTCACTGTTTTTTAGTGTGTTGGAAAAAGGAGGCCAAATCCCTCTTTGCTATCAGCTACAGTTATGTAATCCTTTTATCTAGATATTTGTTATTTTACCCTGTAGTGTTCCTTTTTGTCTTGTATTTTTGTATTGGTTTATTTCATTGTTTTTATTTGCATTTTATGTTAAACATTAGATTTTTTTTATTGATGCAAACTTTGTCATTCTTACCGACTTAAATTATTTTCTAACTCACATCTCTGACCGCATTTTTAGATTTGCCTGTGCTGGTGGGAACCCTCTTGTTTGCGAGACTGAGGAATCAAGTGAGATAATCACTTTATCTGATTATTATCTGTGTATTATTTGGGTCAAAGTCTGATCAAGACTTGGTTGAGCTCTCTTTCTGGTTCAGTCACACTAGCAGCTTGCTGACTTATGAGGACTTGGGGTAGCTGAGCATCCCAAAATGCATTGGGTACCAACCAGCAGCAGGCTATGATAGAGTTTGAGTCAGGATAAAAGGTTTTCATCTCAGAACTGCTCTGTCACTTTATTAAGTTCAGGTTGGAAAATCACCATTTAGATTCCCAATACCTGGTCAATTTATCCAGTGTGCTAGCTGCTGTGATGACTGACCAGTCTCACCCAGCCATCAGAGGTAAAACATCCTGAGATGACTGGCTGATCAATGTCCATCATCATGCCAGGAAGAACAGCCTGATCTCTGCAGCCCTTTGGTATTTACTGCTTTGATGTCTCTGGAGAGGTTTGATATATGATGAATGAATGCATTCCTTTTGGAAGACACATTTTGGTCTCAGAGAGGAAATCTAATGCACATCAGCTTGTCTGAAGATAAAGTGAAGCTTCATGTTTTTATTGGACAAAACAGTGCTGCCTTGTGGCCTTTGGGCTCCTAATATGCACCACCTTTCAATAAATATCAATACATATAGGTAGATGAAAATGAACAGAGGTAGTGCAGTTGATGTTAAATGTTATATTATGATGGTTAGTGGACAATTGTGTTGCAGTGATGTCATCACCAGAGCTGAGTTGGTGGTGTCAGCAAGAACGTTACTGGAGATGATCGTACTGCATCCTCCCGTCCTCAGGAGTTTGGACTCCTGAGTTGAACCTGGCAAGTTTGACCTTGCTGTCCTACACAATAAGGAAGGCCTACTGAGAGGTGACTTCTCAATACAATGTTTAATGATACATTTTGGTTGGATTGGCTTTTAAAGTCTTAAGTTGACCAACTCATCCACTGGCTCAGACTAGAGCAAACCAACTAGAGGTCCAAAAAATAACAAAATTATAACCTGTATAATGAAACATGTAGACCACACTAATGCTTTTTTGTTTTTTTTTTAACTGCCTATTGTAAGAAGGCATGTAAATTGCCAAACGCCTCTGGCTAACACTGAGAGGGCACAAGCCATTACTGTGTGACAACTGACAGCTGTGACAGTTGGCCGTGAATTCTGTTGAATGCCAGTAGAAAGTAGGTGAGTCTGGACAGCCTCACCGTTCCACTTAATTAGTTGTTCCCTGCATTCATGACAATAGAATAAACATGATCCTCCCCTGGGGTGCAACTAATTAGCTCATGTTGCTGCTAGCATTTCTTTACGCTTTTTAGCATTACAAGGTTGTCAATTACACACCGAGTGGCAGGTTGAAGAACAAAAATATCACTGGTTCTAATTCCCAGTTCAGCTGGGAGATCTGGGCAGAAAAACAAAATGAGAAATATTCTCCTCCTTTTTTATTGGTGTGGTGCCCCTGAGCTAAGCATTGAACCACCAACTAGTGTGGTTTATGAGGTTCAAAAGCAGGGGTGTAGCTACACCAATTTCATATGCTTTTGGGTGTTTTGGGTGGGCCATTGGGAGAATTTACATTAGACAGTTACAGAATTACAACATTTTGTAGGATGATTCCAGTAGTTTTTTGTTCAGTGTTTCACAATTGTATTCCTGGTAGTGTGGAGAGGGCTTTGAAACTGTATTTACAGTATTATTTTTTAGGAAAACAAAATGATAATGCTTTTACAGAGTTTAAAATGTCTCGATAATTGCCCAGTAAGTTTCCTTCCTATGGTTCAAGTATATGGAAACTCTCCTGAGACAGAGCAGTTTGAGTTAAGTTAGTTCTGTTGGGTTTATAAGCAGCAGTTGGATGTCAGGAGTTTCACTGAAAAAAATGTTCCATTAAAATAAAACTTGCAGAAAATATAATCATCCAAATGATTCAACAAATCTTTTGAATAGTATTTACATTACAGTAATTAGGAAGAGGTTTTTTGCACAAAGAAGGAACAAGACAGCCATCGAAAATCCCTTCAATGAGCCAGTATTTCAAACTTGGTGATAGACTGTTCATCAACATATCCCACAAGGACCAATACTTGCTTACATGATTATGAGAAAAGGGTGAAGGAACTGCATAAAAAAAACTGCATTGGAAGCCATGCATTTGTCACAGTGGCAAATCCAAGAGACACATTACATTCCTGATATCATAAAAGCATGATGACTGCATGTGAACTATTTGGAGTCTCCAGTCTCAAGGGGTCTCAAACAGCTATAGATCTATTATGATGTTTAGGTGTTAAGGACAGAACATTAATGCATACCACACAATAAATTTATAAAATGCCCTCAAAGTACTTTTTGAGTAAGGTCAGGTCAAGTATAAAGGTTCATAGTATGTAATGACCTTATCAGAGAGTGCATACAGCTACAGTAAGCCCCAAGGGACAAAAGGTGTCAGTCAGTCACCACCTGCACTGCTTACAGCCAAACCACCGTTTAAAAAGGAACAACAAAACAGTGCTGAAAACTCACTCAGTACTGTATGACTGTCAGCTTGGTAATGTATTATACAGGGGCATATTTTATGATGATGTTTCAAAGACTAAAAAAAAAAAATGTAAACAGGCGGCATAAACGTGGTGGTACCAACATTTCTTTCAGTGTGGGAATGTGATGGACGGTTTGAAGCAGGTTTGTGATTGGGAATCGTAGCCCGCCAGCAGCAGAGGCTCACTTTGTCCAATAGGTATCAGTTAATCTTTATACCCCTAATATTGAAGCAAAGTAGGCAGGAGTGTTCATTTCCTGGAGGCAGTGCAGAACTGGTACCAATCAAACTCAAAAGGAATCAGTACAAAATAATTTTTTCATCATATTCTGTCAGCACTACACAACACAGTCCTTGCTAAGGATGGTGAACCTCTGGCCTCAAGCTAATGTGCAATTCAACACAACAAACACTGAAACTATACTGATAATATAAGAACAGATATGCATTCAAAAGAGAGAAAGAGGCGACTACTAGCCTATAAGAAAAGAAACTGCCTACAGGAGAGAAGAGAGAATGTGTATTCATATCTATAAAGTAGCATACTGCACTATACAAATAGTGCATTACAATAAAGTCCTGCATTCAAAGTTTTAATTGTGCCATTTTGTTATATACTTTTATTACTATTATTGCATTAATATGTAAGCAACCTTTCAAAGTTATTTTGAACATTAAGTACTTCTGGCTGGTTTAATAATACACCATGTTATCAGTTTAAAGTCTAAAATTGGAATCTGCATATGTAGCAGAGTAGAAAAATAAATAAAAGGAAAATGAAAATACAAGCACCACTAGAGAGAATTACTTTAGTTGAGCAAGTGTATCTATAGCAATTAACAGCCTGTTTAATACCAGTGGAGGAGAGGAAACAAGAACAAGTGTTGATGCTTGTTATGCAGAAAAAAAAAGGGAGCAAATGAAACTTTGCTTTCCATATATTCCATAAAAACACTTACAGCAAGGAGCCTTTGTTTTGTTTTGAAAACAGTTGTCGGGGTGTAGCAGGGATGAGCGGACCCGAACGCAGAGACCAGAAAGCAGCGCTGAAGAAAACCGCTTTATTTCAACATGCAAACAAAAGCTGATGGAACAGACATTCCTCCAAACAGCACAGACAAAAAACAGATGATCCACCAAAGACTCAAATGAAAACCAGACCTGAAATGCAAAGACTAAACTAATCAAGGAATGCGGAACAGGTGACTAGACACAAGGGCAGGCTGGAAGTGATTGGCTGAGGGAAACACAGGGAGCAGGGCAGGGCTGATGGGACTGATACAGGGCAGGTGCGAGGGAGACACAGAGCAGGCCAGGGCTAACGAGGGTGATGAAGGGCAGGTGAGAGGAGGAGCACCTGAACACAGGAGGAGGAAACCAAAAAAAAAAACAATACTCTAAGCGACAGGAAACCCAAAAGAGGCTCAAAAATGCTTAATTGTTTATGATGAATTCATTAGATTGCAACATGAGGCCTGATACCTTCATCTTTTAAACATGTTCAGCAAGTTCTTCCAACCTAAAGCTTATTTTTAAATGCTTACATGGTCCTGCTCCTTTTTTTTTTTGCTTAATGAATTCATTACAAGACACAAGCGCTCCAGTAGAGTAGTGGAAACCAACAGGTGATGTCACACAGGAGCTGGATCAACAGTTTTGAAAGTGTGGGGGTTCTAGGGGCGAGACATGAGCAACCCCCGCCTTCAGTCCCCATTCTAGTCTCCACAACACGCCAAAATGAACACCAATTCATTTCTACATTTCTTTTTCTACTACTATAGTTGTGACCACTGCTTCAGCTTACTATAAAATAATTACTGAGACCATATATACCTGTAACAACTCAGGAGAATTCATTTAGGGTCTGATAGAAGTTTGCTCCCTATATCCAGTTATTCATAAGAATTGCTGTACTGGAGCATAATTATCCTTATTATACTTCAGATAACCTCAGAGTATCCTTCTCCTATTGCCTTATACACCGTAGAGAGATGGAATTAAATGAAACTCACACTTCACAGAGTTCACACATTGAACCCTGGTTTGGTTAAATAAAAAAAAAAAAATCAGGATCTTCAATTAATTGGCTTAATAACATTAACAATCACAGGACCAACCTGGAAATGTATTATGTTGCCCTTAAAACTTAAAGAGTCCGTTCTGAGTGCATGGACTGGTAGAACTGAACTCTTCAATTGGAAAAAAAAGTGTCTTCCAAACCGATTGTCTTTAATTAGGGAATGAAATACCCAAAGTTGTCCAGGAGGTTTTTGTATCAGCAGGCGTCAGTTCCTCTCCAATAGCCACAGGGAACAAGCTGTCCCTCCTCTTCATCTGAAGTCCTCCTCAAAGCTAACAAGAGAAAATCACATAAGCAGGTGATTGGAGGCTAGTGAATGCAGAGGGTGAACAGCTGGCTCTCACAGGCTAACTGCCACAGTTACCATCTGAGCCCTTTTTAAAGGTCAATATTAAACAGTACCGTGCTCTAGGTTAATACATAATATGAACTTTTGCTCACTGTAGCTTTGCATATTATATTAAATGCAAACACACACATTAAACTCTAAAATAAGAAGTAAAACTATGCCATCTAAAGCAACATATTCCTTTGGCATTTAGCTTAAAACAACATGAACCATGTGAGTTTACATTCTGGACACAGAGGTTGTAGCGTAGGGTACTGAAAAAGTTACTTAAAAAAGCAAATTGTTGGGCGCCAGACAGGAGAATAATGAACAAAAAAAATATATAGTAAGTATAGACTTGGTAAGTAACTTGTAACTTGGTAAGATACACCCAGTTGAAACCAACTCATAAGCAAGACAAACAAAGTATTCAAATACCATAAGTAACTCAAAATCTGTCCATCACACAACACAGATTTCTCTGGGTTTAAGTACCGAACTCAACAAAATGACTATGTGGAAGAAAAAGTGTAAGTAAAAAAAAAGAAGACTAAGTGGAAGACAAATCACACAGAGCCAGACACAAGTGGAAACAGCTCTTATCCATCTTATGTATTTGTACGCCCCTATTGACCTCCTGTTTGTAACTCTTCACAATATTGGAGTGCCAGTAATGCCAAAACCACTTTCTTGATACTCATATATTATGTCTATCAGATTTTTTTAAAAAAAGCATACATTTAAAACTCTTATGTTGGACTGGTGCTCCTCATTAATCAGATATCACTCGCACTTCCAAACAGTCCACTCAACATCTCTGTAATCCAGCAGAGACACACTTTAGAAAACTGATCAAAGCCATAAATACATTTTTTACTGCTCTGTTCATATATCACTGACAGCAGAAAGAACGCTATGCTGTTGTTGTGAATGTAAGATCTCAGGGCTCCACACCAAAAGCAGTAAAGTAAGTAAGAGAGCTGCTGTGTCTGAATCAAAGCCTTTATCATCATAGACACCACATTTATACATTTCCAGGGGGTTCCTGATATATGTTAAGCATCCATTGCAGAAAAAAAAAATCATGATATGAAAGTGAGAGGGCACATAAGTAACCTAATCAAAATGAACAAAGCACAGTCACCACTCATGATGATGTCACACTTTCAATACATTCAAATACAGTTTTCAGTCAGCCTGTCATACAGTTATTTAGTCCTTGTTGGGGATTGGTCTCAATTTTGTCTGCCACAGCAGATCAGTATAAGCCAACAACACACTGTGCATAACATAGGAAATCATTAGTAAACCTGCTCATGATAATTGTGTTGAAATAAAGTGCGATCTCTGATGGCTGGTGCAAAAACAGATGGAGGTGCCCTCAGCCACCTGCGGAGGTGGTGCTCAGTCACAGAAGAACTCCAACTTGTATTTTAAACTTATGTTCGTTAAAAAAAAAAAAAAAATAGTTAATGAACTGGATGTATTATATATAATGGCTGCAACTAATTGATGTGAAAGTTGTTTTGCATGTTAGGTCAGATGAGGTGGGCAAATATCAGTTGATAGTTGTTATGGGGTTTTAGTGGTGCAGGTTACAATGAATCAAATCACCATAAACCGACTGAGCACAGAATAACTACAGGGCCTTTGGGGCCCCTGATTGTCTGGGGCCTCAGGACAGTTTCCCATTTTGTGTTATTGGGTTGATCATCTCATGTGGGTGTTAACAGCTGGATTATCACTTAGTGACTTAAAAAAAAAAAAAAGATAACATTTTCTCAGGAGAAGAATAAAAACCAGCCAACGAGTAAACACATGTGTTTGTGTTTTACCATGAAAAGCTGCTCTTAGCTTGGATGGATTATGAGAAGATGGGCCAGGAAGCACTCATGAGAAGTGATTCTAATGACTTTAAGTGGCAGCAGATCCACATTGACTCTCATTTCCACAAATATTTTACAATATATTACAGGACACTTTATCAAATATTACAGGAAACCATCAAAGGAAAGCTGTCAGCTGAGTATCTCTATCAACTAGATACTTTACTAGTTTTACTTTAGGCTTATTATAATCTTATTATTATAATGTAAAGTTTATACTGTGCATGTGGGGAGATATAATATAAAAATAAACATTGGATCAGACTCAGTTTTGGCAGGTCAGTATTAAATATTAAAGGACTGTGAATGTGATCAGGTTCAAAGAAAACAAACCTGATCGCTGATCCATCCATCAGAGCAGGTACACGCTAGTGGATGCTTGAAGAACAGGAACTATGTGCTGGTGAAAAGAAGTGTATCTATTCTCATGTGTGATTTTACAACTTCAATAAAACTGTTTCAATCACATTTTTGGCAGCGGAGACATTTCAATTGTAATATTCATAAACAGCACTCAGACAGTGAGCGGTTGTGATGGCTGCTAGTAAATATCTTGGGTGCCCTCTTGTGGTCACATTAACACAGTGCAGCTTTCACTTACAATGTGGCCTAAAGTATGTGGACACCCCCTTTGTCAGAGGCTGTTTAAAGTGATTCCACCTCTGAGTCAACATGTTTCTGTTGTCCAACTCTCGGTCCAAAATTGATTTCAGGTTGAGATACAACCATATGGAATATCAGGACTGACATGGATAAGGGACGGTTATTAGTTACTTGTTGTTAATACAAATGTAATTACTGTTGTTATTATGAATGCAAGAATGTGGAAATAAACTTGACAATAAATATATACAAGACTGTAAATGTGTCAGATATCCACTTGATATGACTGACTCAGACATTTTGCTCAAAACAAGGACTGTGGATTTTATCCTCCATCACTTCCATTGTAAGCACATTATGAAGGGATCTTCTGACGGTCAGTATGAGCAGGAGGAATGATTACAGCAAGAAGAAAAAACACGTTTCAATGTTCATTTGTGTGGACAGAGAGCAGAGCATAGGACAGAAAGTCAGAGAGGCAAACATCTCCATTCAGAAGTGGTTTCCAAGGATTCCCATTATCAGACGTTAACAGTTCGCTCTGCTTCAGGGGAGAAGCGCGGTGACTTTTGTGTCACTCTAGCAGGAAACCACACATGACAGGAACTACTGTTGTCTATTTTATGTCGCATGGCCACCACACTTGTAGTTTCTTGTGTGCGTTATCACACTTTATTATATGATATGACATTCTCTGACTCATTGGGCCAAAACAATTTAAACTGAGTGCATCTTTTACATCTTAACACACCGATTTATTACTTCATAACACAATTTAATTTGACATTTTAAGAGGAGTAATATGTCAGAACTATAATGTTAACCGGTGCCACTGCTGCCCACACTCTTTGATCATCATGGCTGACTCGTACCTAAGTCGGAACAGTTTTTTTTTCTCTTCTAGGCTATACTGAGGCACTGTACCTGTCTGTCACATAAATGTTGTTCAGCAGTGATGTCTTGCTGTTGTTGCATGTTGCATGTGTGTGAAGGGCAGTAATACAGTTCCTGCCGTGCTTTGATTCACTCCACAGTCACTCCTCTGCAGACACCAGATTTGAAGCTGTTACATGTGACTTTACATGTAAAGACACTCTGATGAAATTGTTACTAATAACCCATCTGGCTGTCAAGACTGTGACAATCTTTTTTTAAATATATTTTTTTTTAAAATAAGTTAATTACTATGTACCAGCAGCGCCGCACATCCTGAGGATGCCAACTCATTTGGGGTCAGTCACAACATCATGTTCAACATTCTACAACTGAGGATTTTTACTCTTCACATGATATTTTGATAGAAGTCACTAATTATCCAGTCCTATGTGCTTTATGGATCACTGTGTGTGTGTGTGTGTGTGTGTGCGTGCACATATCTGCATGTGTGTGTTTCTCTGCTGTGTATATTTTTTAATTGCCTGCCTGAGGAAGTTATTGAATTGAATTAAATACATCATTATCTCTAAATGAATTCAGCATACTGATGAACTCAGTTCCTGATGAATATATCTCTAACTCACTTGTCACTCATTCTGAGGAGACACAAACATTTACTTTGACTTCCACACTTCTGTAATAAGGACAGTGATTGGCTGGACAGAGGACTGTAGCTCCACTGACTGTCTTCCTATATGAATTATAAACATGTTTTGTTTACAACCTGCTTCATGTGAGGTTGGTAGCATATTGCCAACACCATCCTGTCTCATATTGCTATTTATGTGACAATATTGGGAATATGTGACGGCTCAGTGTAACCAGGGTCAAAGGTGCAAACACAGCAGTTGTTTCCTTTCTCGTCGCTAGAGGGCAGAATTGTACACAATATCATTATGTTGTCTTCATGTTCTCCCAACATCTGAGACATCTTCAGTGAAGTGAGGTGTGTGTGTGACATGGACAAATGAAAAGCTGCACTCATGGGATTGTTTTATGATACTATGTATCATGAGTGCAGGTAGAACTTCTTCCCACTTTTTGATCTTTAAAAAAATAAACTTATCGTCATACAGTCCTCACAATCACATGATTCTATTTAAGCAGCCTATATCAATGATCATTGTAATATTTTCAGCAACTGACAAAAACAAGTAAAAAAAAAAAAAATCACACATCTTTGGACGCCTGTTTGAGTTGATTCAGCTGAACACGTTGCTGATGGTTTGACTGTCAATCCACACAAGAGTCTGACTGTTAACACAAGTGAGAAACATAACTTATTAACTGCCAATTATGTATCTTTCCAAGTTTGCTGCCCTATTTTAAAACATATCCAGGTGCCCATGTGTATATGCGGTGGGTGAATGCAAAAGACATTATCACCTATACAATATTATGCATTCCCAAAGCATCACAAGCCACCACGACAGAGAGCAGGGAGAGAAAGGAAACACCAGTAGAGAGAGAGAGAAATGCAACATGCAACAGACATCCACAGTTACGAGGCATTTAACATTTAACCAGCAGGCTAACAGGGTGCACCACAATGAAAGTGTTATTGATCACTGTAATTTGTTTCTCTTGTCCCTACTGGCTGCAAATAAGTGATTTTAATCTACAGTAGGAGGTAGGGGGACAAAATCCTCAGTCCTCCTCCTGTGCAAAAACAACTTCCAAAAGTTCAGATGAAGCTAATATGAAGCTTCAGCAGTCTGGAAGATGCCAACATGACTAAATCAATGTTGAAATGTATTTGTTTCAGAGGTCTTTGTTACTGTCCCTCTGTCTTTGTGTTAGTTACAGTCTGTTCAGTGATCAGTACAGTTATGTAACTCATTTCAGGACAAAAAGAGATGGAAATGTAATAAAAATCCTCCCAACCTCTGTCACACAGCAGAAGCATTCATTTATTTATGTTTTATAATTGTATTTATTAATATTTTGCAGTATTTTTATATTGCATGATTTTATATATTAAGTGTGTTTGTTTCCTGTGATTGCTTTTATTGCATGCTTTTAGTTTGTATGCATGTTGACTTCCTCCTGCTGACCATGTGACTGCATTTCTACTAATAATAACCTGCATCAAGTCTCTTAAACCCACGTTTCCCCTCACTTGTGTCTTTTCCTTGTGTCTTAGTTCCTTCCATCGTGGATGCAGGAGAGACGGAAGGGAACCATGTGAGGAGAGAGGAAACAAAGAAAAATGTTTTTAGAGACATGACACGTGCTTTCCTCTGAAGCGTCACATGAAGCGACGTCCGTTTCTGATGACGGCAGCGGCTGATCACAGCTGGGTCAGCTGTCAGTCGGCTTATCAGCTGTAGACAGTTGATGGAGTTTGTGTCTGCACACATGTGCACTGTACTAATACTAATAAAGGTGCACAGTTATCACCCGCCGGCGCAGCCTGTTACCTGTTTAACAAACATCTGCACATGAATAACAACCTGCATTCTGTATTTATACTGTGTCCTGCTCAGAGACATGAACTGTTCTACTGACAGAATGAGTTTATATCATTTATTGATTATTTAACTCTGTATTTATTGATATTCTGATTGTGAATTCATCATTTAATAACCCAGAATATGTTCAGAGTGTCTCTTGAACACTGGAAATTATTTAGTAAGGCTAAATGTTTCAGGGAAAATGGAGATGATGTAAATCATATCAAACCCGACGCTCAGGAATTTTCAGCCTCACATGTGACTGAATGGAAATAACGATAAATGATGCGAAATATAAATGTGTTTAAAGATTGTGTCTTGCTGACAGACAGACTCTTCCTTACTTTAATGTTATCCATAATAAAGGGGAAATAACAAATCATGAAAATAATATTTCTAATAAATGAAGAAAGTTGTTTATGGTTCTTATGCTGGTCCGTCCAACAATTAATACAGATGTTGCAAATAAAATATAAAACTTGTGAGTGATACACTTGAGTTTAATCTGTAATCTGTCTCCACTCAATAACTGATGTCCAATAAGGGGGCGTGTCAGTGAAGGCTCTCTCCTCACTCCTTGGAGCAGAAATAAGACACTTGGGATGGCCTTCAAAATAAGGGACCTGAACAACTTCCTGTTCAAATGGGGAGTAAGGACATATCAAACAAGAGACTTGGAATAGCTAAAACCTTCGGATACATCCCAAGTTGAGTGTGTAGTTTGGCTGGAAGGGAGAATCACACCTCCAGAAAGAGAAAGAGGGGAAATGTGTGTCCCGCTAGAGGACAGCGGCCCAGCAGGAGACCTGTTGATGTGGCCCACAGAAACCACCAGCACAGACGTAAAGACACAGAAGCAGCTGCCTAGTTACGTTTTAAAAAGACTTTCTTTAAAGTCTTTATAGAGACATTTTATTGTGATAACTTTTAATTTCACATCATTCTGTAACATCAACAACTGTACTTTTAATAAATGTAGTTTAAAGACTTATAAACAAAGTTCGGGAACCAAAGACCACGCCTTAAGCACATCCCAATTTCCGCACCACAGAGTACTTAACCACGCCACATTCATCACTCTCCCTTTCCGTCTCAGAACGCAATTCGCACTGCGACGAACAAACATACCAAACCTTACCTTAACCATGGACTTCGATCTTCTCCTCCACGCTTCGGACGACGGCACGTTCGAAGTCCCGGAGACTTCCCCAAGCGTCCGATCCTTTCGGCAGCCTCGCCAACGTCCCTCGGTTTCTCTCAATTCAGCCCCTCGACCTCCATCCCCCACGGACCACAGTCCTTTCGGGTCCTTACCCCCCAGCAACTCTAGGGGAAGGTCTAGCACTCGACGTCTGAGAGAAGTAGCTCGCTCCGGCTCCCGGAGTTTGCCCCCGCGGCGCTCCGGCTCCCGAAGTTTGCCTGGACGGCGCAGCCGGCGAACAGAGCGCTCTCCCCACCACCAGCACGTCTTCCGCTCCTCAGCCCCGAATATTTCCGACTGGACTGTAGCCCGCTTAAAGCACGTCCTCAAGCAAAATAACATCCCTTTCCACCGCACGGACAACAAGGCAAGATTGTTTCAATTATTTTCAAACTCCCTGCAAAACTTCTCTCACACCCGTTCGACTCCCAGCGAACTTCCGGGTTTCCAGCGCCGCACACCCTCCTCCTCTACCACCTCAGCCTCTCATGCACAGGCAGCCCCCGATCATGTGCAGGTTCACCCCAATTCTTCCCCAGTCTTGCCTCTCGTTTTTCCTCCAGCCGGTCCCACTTCCAATACATCCATACCACTCCACCCCAGCCTCCATATCTCACCTCAGGCTCCGGTAACAAACGTTCCCCCCTTTTCTGCCGCTCCGGCTGCCCCTCCATCCATACCTTCCACAGCTACCACCCAGCACGCACCGCCAACCTCGGGTCCCGGCAACCCGCCTGGCTATTTACAACCTCGCCCTCCTTTTTCTTCGTTTCACCCCCCCCCCCCCCACAACCCACTCGCCAGCACCTCTTATACCGCAGCAACTGCTCCGCCATACCCTCCGGTTCTGCACGCAGTCGGCCCAGGCCTTTTTCCGACACCCATGCCAGCTCCCACCGGCTACACACTAGCGACAGCCCAGCCACCCGTACATCCCCAAGCAGCAGCTCGACCCTCCCCCGTGTTCAAATCCTAAATGGTAATTACATCGACTTAGTACAACTAATTCACCCTTCAACTACAAACCCTCTTATCCCCAGAGAAATGTTCACAACTTTCGGCCCTGTGGAGCTTAAACATCCACAACCAACACGTTCTAAGGACCTCACATCAGTTGAGTTTGCCTTCGCTTTTTCCACTGTGCAGAGATGTCATCTGCACAGCCTTCCCAGAACGATGACCTGAGCTCGATGACTACTTATCACTCATCCTGGACCTGGCTTTGCGCTTCGGTGGCAACGGTTTTTATACCTACCACACCCTTTTCGCCTCGCAAGCCGCTGGTCGCCTCCACCAATTTAACCAAGGCACTTACTGGGGTACACTTGATAATGAAATTTCGCAGATTTTCGCAACCCGTGCTTCACTTAATTGCAGTTTTTGTGGCGCCCCCTCCCACCCTGCCACAGTGTGCACACTCTCCGACCCCCTGCCGTGTATCTCAGCACCAATTAAGCGGAGCCCGGCCATTCCTCCCAGCTTGCCTTCAGCAGCCCCCCCACTATCCATCACACCAAAACCTGACACAAGCACCCTGTCCTCACTTGGCCCCATTCCCAGAGGCACGGACAGAAGAGGGAGACCAGTCCTCTACCAGGGAGGACGAATGGTCTGTAATAATTTCAACGACCTCGGTTGCAACTCCTCCAGCTGCAGATTCCTCCATACTTGCTCCTTCTGCGGAGGAGCCCACTCCAGAACCACATGCCCCCATAACCCGACAAAGCACCAGCTATGTAAGTACCTCAATACCCCCATAAACATTAAAGCGCTAGCCTCCGCCCTCCAGCACCACCCAGACCCCCAGTTCGTCAACTTTCTTATTCAGGGATTCACCCACGGTTTTCACCCGGGCCTGCAAGCCCTGCCTGAATCCACTTACATCTGCAACAACTTGCAATCAGCCCTATCCGAACCCGACACAGTCGACAGACTCCTTCAGAAAGAAATCGACGACGCCTTTATGATCAGTCCCTTCACCAGCCCCCCTCTCACTCTACAGAATCAGCCCCATTGGCGTGGCGACCAGAAAATACTCCAGGAAAAAAAGAATGATTATCGACCTCTCCTCCCCTCACGATTCCACCACCCCAAGCATTAACAGTCTTATCCCCAGCCTAGACTTCTCTATGCAATACACCACTATAGATCACGCCATTTCCCTAATCCGTCTCGCAGGCAAAGGAGTGTGGTTGTCCAAAGCGGACATCACTAACACCTTTAAGGTTCTCCCCATCCACCCCGACTACTGGCACCTTTTTGGAGTGTCTTGGAAGGGCAAATATTACTTCGCAGTACGCTTGATTTTCGGCTGCAAGAGCAGCCCGAAAATCTTCGATTCTCTATCAGAAGCACTCTGCTGGATCCTCACCAATAATCATAAACTACCATACGTCATCCACCTACTCAACGATTTTCTCACAGTCACGCCACCGTCATCACCCCCATCACTCGGCCTCACCACTTTAGTCTCCGCTTTCACCGACCTCGGCGTCCCACTGTCTCCAGACAAAACAGTCGGCCCGAGCACATCCCTGGAATTCTTGGGCATCACTCTTGATACCGTCGCGTTTCAAGCATCTCTCCCCACAGAGAAACTCCACCGCATCTCTTTACTAATCCAAAACTTCCTCTCAGCCGAGTCTTGCACCAAACGCCAATTACTCTCATTGCTGGGTCACTTCACCTACGCCACCCGCATCATTCCCCAGGGCCGTTCTTTCCTCTCACACCTCCTCTCCATAGCCACCGCCGTCTCTTCCCTCCATGACTACGTCACTCTTGACAGCCCATGCAAGATGAAACTTAAACTGTGGCACCAGTTTCTGTCTTCCTGGAACGGCATCTCTTTTTGACACCCACATCACAGACGCCAAGGACATTCAACTGTTCACCGACACCGCCCCCTCAGTCGGCTTCGGCGGCGACTATCGTGGTCAATGGTTCTCTGCCACGTGGCCACCCGAATTCACTTCCCTTGCCCCCTCCTCAGCCATCTCAGAAATGTACCCAATCATCATTGCAGCCATTCTTTGGGGGCACGAATGGTCTAAAAAGACAATCGCCATTCATTCAGACAACCAGGCCGTCGTCGACATCCTTAACAAAGGCCGCTCTCGCAACCTCAATATCATGAAATTCGTCTGCAAACTCACCCTGGTTTCAGCTCAGCACCAATTTATTCCATGTCCCAGGCCACAGACCCTCACCCGACTCCGGTTCCACCGTTTTCAACCACAATCCACAACTGAACCCTCGACTGGAACACCTGGCCAACATCTCATGTGACATAATCATCGACAGCATCGCACCCAGAACACTCTCCACTTATCTGTCAGGATGGAAATCCTTTAAAACCTTCCACATCTCTCACGGACTCCAGTTTCCTTCACTAGATGTACTCACTCTCTCCTGCTTCGTCACACACTCCAACACTCAACTCCACATCAAGACTTCCACCATCCACTCTTACCTCAGTGGTATCAATTTTTTCACAAAATTGATCTCCGGAGCAGCGTGTCCAGCCATATCCCATCCCCACATTAACATGATGATGAAAGGACTACGCAAGTCCGAACCACCTTCCAGTCCAAAACGTTCACCTCTCACTTCAGATCTACTGGCTCGATGCATTCAAACGCTACGCACGGGCTACTTCAACCCTCACATGGATAAAACACTTGAATCCATGTTTTTGCTGGCCTTCTTCGGTTTCCTACGCTGCGCCGAGTTCACAACACCTTCTTACTCTTTTGACCCGTCTCGACTCGCCACATTATCCGATATCACTTTCAATTCCCCCGACAGTCTCACCTACCACCTCAAACGCAGCAAGACCAACCAGGCAGGACATCCACAAGCCGTCCTTCTATTTCGCCTTAACTCATTCTCAAGCCCCTACGAACCCATCCACGATTATATACACACAAGATTATCCCTATTATCCCTACAAGATCCCCTGTTCACTACCCGAAACAGGCAAGGTGGCCACGCGTTTGTGGTTTCACCACCACATGCGCATGGTGCTCTCCAGATCCGGTATTCCACACAACCTTTTCTCAGGACATTCCTTCCGCATAGGAGCTGCTTCCACTGCAGCAAAACAGGGCATCCCCGACAACACCATTAAAATCCTCGGCCGCTGGAATTCGCCTGCCTACCTCTCATACATCCGCCATGATCCTGAATCCATGAAGAAAACCCATCATCTCCTCTCCACTGAAGTCTCTTTGGGGGCTTCTCGCTGAGGACCGATCGAGACAGCGATCCCACCCACAGTCTCAATCCTCCTCGACGCTACTTACCTCTCCATTCACTACCCCCCTTTTTCTCTCTGCGCTATCCCTCTCCTATCTTCTCCCTCCTTTCCCTCCCTCTAGCCTAACCTTCTTTCTCCCCATCCCTCCCCCTTTTCCCCTCGAACCTAACCCCTGCATCCCTCTACCTCGACCCTCACCCCCGCATCCTCACATCCCCGACCCTCATCCCTTCCCCCATCCATCCTTCCCTCTCCCAACATCCCTCTTTGCTATCCTTCCCCCTTTTTCCCCCTGCTTCCTTCAACCCTTCCTACCCAATGAACCATAAACATCTTTCCAAGTAAAGGTGTGGTCTAGGTTAATGAACCTTTTAATTTGTCAGTTTTACTTTTTTAGATATCTTGTTGATGGAGGCTGTCTGTTCACTAATCATTCACTTTGACTAGCTGAACTTTTGAATTTATTCTTAAACAGAACAAAATCTGTGGATTTTGTAGGAAATTGCTAAAATAGGGATTCTTTTGCAGCCAGTATGAACAGAAGTCACAAAATATATTATTAAGACACACTTGTAAACAGCCAAATATTTTTATTTTTCCATAAAATACAAGGATCATCTAAATTCCAATAAATATTACCTAACACTGAATAGATTTATGAACTTATGATAAATATGATATGAATTACACCTCTAATTATTCATCTCATGTTTATGCTTAATTTTTTTTCCCAAATTGACCCCAGCTTTAAGGAATGTGGTGGGCCACAACCAGGATAACAAGTCTAGTCTGCCACATGAAAGTCACTGCTATCTACACCCAGCAGACACCTCCACCTCCTCTTTCTGCCTCACTACGTAAAGGCCACATTGCTTGTCGCATTGGTGCTGAATGTTAGCAAGGGACATAAATCATGAACTGCAGAATCATCCAGTATGTGTCCTATGGATTCTGGGCTGAACTGGACACTTAAAAAATCCATCTGTTAAATCCTTGAAAACTTGCCTCACAAAAGGTAAAACAATCAGCATATATTGTTTGTTTTGTGACGACCTCACTGCTCCACTAGATGTTCCTGTGGTGTTCTTTGGTTGTTCTGCAGGATGTGGGGGCAGGGTGGAGGGTCGTCATCTACTTAATGAGCCACACCTGGACCTGGTGTGATTTCTGTATAAAGCGTGGCTTTCCACTCTCTTCTCCTCCTCTCCCACTGCGGCGCAGCTGTTTGTCTTTTGTTTGCTGACACACACATCCATACATGCACACTTCACTAAATTTCTGACTTCCACTTTTTTTTTTTTTCCATTTTCCATTTGTTATTTATAAATAAATACACTTGTCCACGCTGGTGAACTCGTCTGGTCTCCTATATCAGTCGCAGCTTAGGAGCCGGGCTGTGACCACAACTGAAAGGACCGACAGTGTCAGGTTATAACATCATCCCTTCTGTCCAACTTTCTGGCCATTCTACAAATATTTACTGGTACAGTTGTAATTATATACTGTATAGAGATGAACATCTGTCACTCTGGGACATTCATATGTTCAGCATCCACATACTTTACCAGCACTGTGGTCCTGCATTCTATGCAGATGATACTTCATAGAGTGTCATCACTAAAGGCTGTGTGTGTATCCAGGGTCAGATTAAGCTGTTACCCCCAACCTCCCGCCCTCTGCGACCAACCAGTGCTGTGCTAGAATACTAACCGACCCCAGTGTTCATGTCAGTGACTCATCAAATTGCCACAAACTTTGTCAGACACATTGTTATTAAGGGATACTATGTAAACTCAGTATGAACCCAGACTGTAAAGATCATCTAACTACACTTAGACAGCGACTATCTACAAGATTGAGCCACAGTCCAAACCATGTTGCTGCTTCTGTTTGAACTTCACTGCGCAGAGTGACACATGTGCAGAGTTAGTTTGCACATTCATCTGCACTCATTTCAATCATCTGACCTTAGCGTACCTACATCATTCATGTGCACCTACCAACATGATCATGACATCACAACTAGTTTGGAAGCCAATCATGGTGCAGTAGGTGCATCAACTGCTGGACACAAGGTGTCTCCTACTTCACTGTAAACTTTTCAAATTCATTCACATATTGATAGATTCTGGATTTTTCAGGAGATCTAATTTAAAGGATTTTGATGAGGTAAATGCTTTGAATAAAAAAAAAAAAAGTCATAAAAGAGGTAGTAGACGTTGTATTTCAGTGGTACAAATTCCCTGAAGAAATGAAATGAATGAAATGTTATACAGTACTCCCCGTTCCTACAAGACATTTATAACACCCGCCTCACCCGTAAGGCGACCATGACTGTGCGTGACACCAGCCGCCCCGCACACAGTCTGTTCAGCCTCCTGCACTCCTGTCTGTGCCCGCACCACCAGACTCACTAACAGCTTCACACACACCAGGCTATCAGGAAGCTGAACTCTCACTACTGCATCTATCTTCAATGAAGGACATTTGCACTACTGCATAATATGCTGCTGCACTATTTGCACTATTTATTACCGTTTTGTCTTTTTTTTTTTCAAACTATAACTTCTTGTCTTGCACTTTATTGTCTTATTTAATGTTGCCATCGGGGGACACTGGGAAACATTTTCTCAACTCTTCTGTATGTTTGGCACATGTAATAAAAATCTTGAATCTTGAATCTTGAATCTTGAACCGAGGACTCTGGGGCCCCCTGTGGGTTTTGGGTCCTTAGGGCAGTTGCCCACTTTGTCCATTTGTACCTTTTTTTTTTATTGAGATTTAATAAAAAGGCAAAGATCATTACATTGTATCAGTATTGTATTGTATTGTGTCAGTATATGCAGCACAGTGTAAAGTGAGCTGTATACATGAGTGCAGGATGCGAATGTGAAATAAACATGATAAATCCTTATTTCTTCGTCCTTCAAGCCCAACTGTTTTTTTTTCATTGTTCAGCGGACCTTAATCTCTACATGTCTGTCCTTGTTGCTCTCTGTGTACTGCGACATATGCCGTTTGCTAGAGCCTTTTATACACACTGCCTCTCACCACTGTGAGTGCTTTATATTTTTAGTGTTGGAGTTTCCAGTGGGAATCTCAGCCTCCTGGCAGGATTACAGCTGCGTTTGTTCTCTTTGAGGTACATAAGACCACATGTTTATGAATTATGAATATCAAGAGAATACCCCATATGTACAGAGTGATGTAATCTTGACAATATTTCATTTCTCTCAGTCTGGCTTTCCCTCCCTTTATCGCACTGCATCAGTTATATATATAATGTTTGAATTTGAAATTTCTTTTACAGTGTACATAGTCTGTCATACATTCTATCCATCTCAGAGTAACCCATATCAGTAACAGCAGAAAATTATAACATATATATATATATATATATATATATATATATAGTGCAGGTTTAAATGAATGCAAACAATCCACCCACAAAGAAGGATCAACTCTACACCTCAGTTTAGTTTAGCTTTCATGTAATATCATGGTTCGCTTTCATTCAACTCATCTCCAGCTGTTCTAAACCAGAAAACACTACAGTTACACTACAGTTACACTACAGTTACACTACCTGCCCTGCAGCAAAGTTAGAGAGCAGCTGGTGAAGGAAGTGGAACATCAGATTATGTTGGTGAAAACCAAAACATGTTGCATTCATTTGTAATTGTGTGTCTGCTGGATGTGTAAATAGAAAAAAAAAAAAAGACATGGTACAAACATCCATGTCCTCCTCAGGATAAATTGGTGACCTCACAGTTTTGCAGGTATTTGGTCATTAAACCACACACAAATGTTTGGATGCTAACATGCTGACACTGGATAAATCTGGAACACAGTGTGCTTTCCACTTCCACATTTATACACCTCCGCTTCGTCATCATGGTGTTGCTATTATGCAGTCAATGCCATACTGATATGATTTTACTGAAGTGATGAACTTATATAGGAATAACATATTCAGACAGGTGCATCCTGACTAACCTGCTCAGATTTGGAGAGTGTCTACGTGTCACAGACTTCAGCTTTAATCTTGTGTGTTTAATCAGGGAGATTGTTAAGAGGGCAGTGCACATCATCTGAGCAAAGGGTGAGCTTTTTTTTTTTAGTTTTACTTGCTGAGCATCAAGTACGACAACTCGACGTGCATAGTAATTCACATCATGGTTTTTTTGCAAAGGGAGCTGTCTTAAGTGAGCAGTGTGCAGGCAAATAGCCCCTTCATCACCTATTGCAAGCACAAATTGCCGTGGCTGTTAAGTGTAATCCACCAAGGCTCGGCGTCCTCACGCCCTTAAGCCCCTTTGTAATTAGGGTGTTCTCTGATGTGATATGAGATTCCAGCGTGGAAAGCGTCTCCTTCACTTGCCCGACCGACCAGCTGATAATGATGCAGAATCTTTGTGTAGCCTTTATGTCACCTTTTTTTAGAGGATTTTTTTTTTTTTTTGCGCTACAGTACTTCAGTGAATTTGGAAGGAGCTCAGTGACCTGGACAGAATCTCAATTTGCACAGCCTCAATTAAAAAAAAAAAGAAATGTAGGCACCATATTAAGATTTACATAAAATCTACATATATGCATAAACATGTAAATCACAAATATATATACATATATATTTTTTTTTTTTGCTATTCAACAGCTTCCTCTCATTGCACAGCATCATGGTGTCATTTTTGGTGATTTTTTCCCCTGCTGACATTAACCGCAGGTCTCATTGTTAAAAAATGTGGTTGAATATATTTAGGTAATTCCCGCAGGCTGAATTAGTCATACCCGCATTTTCTTTGCATGTTGATATTTGTTCGTTCATATTCGCTACTGCCATGGCCCAGTTTCCCTCGCAGCGAGCGTGAGATTACATGTCATCAGGTCTAACCGTTTTGATTCTTTCTGTTTTTATGATACTGGCTGTTTTGCATCAGACTGATGAACCATCCTTAATCTCTCTCTGCTTTCCACATCTGCTTCTCTTATGTGATATACTTTTGCACTGACTGTCAGTGGAAACAAACAAATGCGGCGAACTTTTTAAATGACCTTCTTCTCAAAAAGGAATACAGGGTCAATATATTTGTTTAGTTTGGGGTTTTTTTTTTTTAAACTGTAGATGGAAAAAGTTAGGATGACTTTCCAGGAGAGTTATTTAGAAAAAGGAGCTCATTTATAACATTTCTATGAAGTGGCGGTAATCTCCTGCTCCAGAGAGTTGTTGATAAAAGAAAGAGAATGTGAAGTGATGGAAATGAAACTGAAAAAACAATATGATGATAAGTCATGAACTGAAAAAACAATGGGAGCATGAATCAGATTCACTGAGACCAATTCTGTTTTTCTATCTCAATATAGGATAAGATGTTTCCTCACCAGGGAAAAAGACACTTTGATGGGCAGTAAATAATGTTTATTATCAATGACAATACTGTCCAACATCTTCTCAGCATGAATCTGTTTCCTCCTAGATGACCACAGTCATCAGTTTGTTCATTATGTTGTTTAGCAACAAGGAGAAATATAGTAATATTCAGTCTACATGAACATTTCTAAAGAAACAATACAATGACAACATATAAGTGAATAGCTCAGCCTGGGTTGGGAGTGAATCGCTGTGCTCGGGGACTTCAAGAACATCTACGTCTTGATCTCAACCTCCTTTTTTTTAATCCCACTCTTTATCAACAGGTGGGTTGATGTAGCGTCGGTAGTCGTGCAGGGCGCTGTACCGGCGTCACGCAGAGAAGACTGAGCTCAGTTTGGAGCAGAAGCTCTTGATTTAACAGTTTAACCAAAAAGAATGATGTTACAGATAGAAAGTGCAGTCGGAGAGGTTTGATCTTCGGAGGCAGGATGAATGCGGTGCCTCGGAACAAGACCCTTCACTGGAGCTGTTCAGATGAAGAAAAAAAAAAAAAAAAAAGAATATGACATGATTTCCACCTCTAGATGACTCATCTTTTAATTCTAACGGCACAATTTCATCTTCGTAAGTGCAAGTTTACAAGGAAAAGAGTCAATTTAATGTGTGTGAACCCTCCTCCAAGTTTAAAAAAAAGGTACGGTAGAGTTATAGTTTATAACATACATCATATGTACTCTGTCTTTGTTTGTCTGTGTTTGTTGCCTTGGAGACAAAAGATAAAGCAGGTCAGACTGTGTTTGTACTGGCCAGCCTCCAGGTGACCAGCTGACTCAACCAAACTTCCATGAATATACATAACAAATTATATATATATATATATATATATATATATATATATATATATATATATATATATATATATATATATATATATATATATATATATATATACACATATATATACACACATGTATGTATATGCATACAGGCGGAGGAGGGCAGCGACCGTATCCTGCAGGGCTGCATCCTTTGGCTCCGGCCAATGACTCATTTTACTAGAACAGTCAATGTGTAAAACAGTGGCTCACACACACACACAAACACACACACAGACACACAAAAATGCTTTAACGCTGACACCAATGCACAGGTGAGAGGCTCTGACCTGAGGCTTCCTGAGGAGATGAAACCTTGGAAACCCCGTCCTGTTCAAATGTTCATGTGCTGACTCAGCGGTTCCTTTGAGTAACAGCTATGTGAGAGTGTTAGTGAATCTAAGGTGAGCAGATTTGGAATGAAAGCACAATAAACTTACTGAGCACGAGTACACACTGAAAGCGACCGCGTACATGCCTGGCAAGTCATGAGGAAAAATGAATCATTCAAAAATGATTTGGTTTTTTGATTATTATGCATGAATATTGGGATAAAGCTGGTATTTGGGGAGCCTCGCACGGGCACCGTTCTGCTGGGACCTGGTTAGGAGCGGGTTTGGATTATCAAAGATAATCATTCATTATTAAAGTCAATACAAATTATTAATAACATTTACAGTGGATGTAGTCTCAAAAAGGGGTGTTAACTTGAAAACATGTCGATACCTGAGAGACATTAACATTCATAAGGTGAAGAGTGAAGGTTTGAATCTGATCACTGACTCTCAACCAGCCTTTGTAACAACACATCACCAAAATGTGTGTGTGTGTGTGTGTGTGTAGGTGTGTGTATATGCACGGTTAGTAAGATGAGAAAGGGACACCAAGAGCATAGACAGGTCCTAGCAGCTGTGGAGAGAGACACACTCAGAGATGTGTTGAATAGACTGCTACTGGCCTTTCCACAGATAAAATACAATTTAGTGGCTTCACATACGGACGGCACGCTAACACAAAGCGGGGCAAAAACACAAATCAGCTTAGTGCCATAAACACAACCAAAAACAAGCAGCAAACAAAAATAAATACTTCCATGGTATTAAAAGCAGCAATAACCAGACTCACGGTCCGTTAAGTTCACAACACCAACAGCAGGACAGCTTCAAATAACACATGCTTTAGTAACCCGGTGCTGCACACACTTAAGCCTCTTACTGGTGTTGCTTAAGGAAGCGAGTAAAGTGTGTTTCAGTCCGTTTTTTGGGTCCAGCTCGGTTCCTTAGGCTCAGATGGTGATGGGGGTCTTCTCATTCTGACAGCAGCTGTGAAAAACGTGGACTAGTGAGAAGGATGTGCTTAAAGATGCAGGAGGAGAACTGTGCTGGTGAGTTGACAGCATATCACTGTATCATACATGAACAAAGTTCAGAGCTCAAGGTTTAAAACACCGTCAATTTCAGTCTTTTCTGCAGGAAATAGATTCAGAGTTTGGCGATATGGCTTATCATACGGAGGTGCTAAGTGTGGCTAATTCAGGGAAAAGTTCTCAATAGACTCCTATCCTCATAGGTTCTGCAGGATGAAAAGTAGAAATGTGAGTTGAAGTTTCTGGCTGACATGACTACACATCTCAGCGTCTTAAACCTTCAGCTCCAGGGACGGGAGCGCATGATTACTGATATGTATGATGCAGTGGCGGCATTTCAAGTGAAGCTGCACTTATGGGAGACACAAATGCACCAATGCAACTTGTCTCACTTTCCATGTTGCCAAGTAATGTTGAGCCGAGTTAGCGCTACGGTGTTCCCAAATGCCCACTTGCTGATAAACTGAGCACATGTTGCCGCTTTGGCGACTTTGAAGCACAGAAAAGTCATTTCGAGCTGAACCATTCGCCGTCGACATGGAAACCGCACCTGCACAGACGCGGATGGAGCTGATGGAGCTGCAGTGTAACGGGACACTAAAGGTAAAGTACGACACTGTGGGGTCCGCACAGTTCATTCACTTCATTCCTGAAGTAACGCCCCAGCTCGGTCAACACGCGGCTCGAACCTTGTGTATGTTTGGCAGCACATATATGTGTGAGCAGCTGTTCTCTGTGAGGAAAATGAAGCAAACGTCACACAGGAGTCGTCTCACAGATGAACACCTGCAGTCCATCCTGAGAAGCTCCACAAACACAGAACCTAAACCCAAACATGAAGCAACTTGTTGCCAAGAAAAGATGCCAAGCATCGAGCTCTGACAGACTGGCAGAAGAGCAAAGAAAATGCAATGTTTGGATTTGTTATGATTTTAACTTTTAATTAAAAGCAGCATTTTTATTTTCAGATTTCCTTCCAGCATGTTCATGTTTTGAATTTTGTATAATTATGACAGGAGACAGTTTATTTATTTTGGAATGATATTGTATCCTGTCTGTTTCCATTCATATTAATGTTCAAAAAACGTTTAGTTAGTAAATGTTTATCCTGATCGGCCCCTAACCTATGTGTGCTTTGAGTTTTGGCCCCCTGTGCGACTGAGTTTGACACTCCTGGTTTAGCTGAACACAGTGATTATGGACTCGGATTTTAAAACCATGTACCTGTTATTTCAGATGCACCGTGTGAAGAGGAAGTGTCGTAACAAATGACCCCAGCTATACTGTGACAAATTGAAAAGCACTGGAGGGCTGTGATGCAGACTCCCCTTTCACAGAGGAACCTACACATCTTGTTAGGCACAGAGGTAATGTGTAAAGAAACCCTAATTGGGCACTGGTGACAGCGACAAAGGAGCTTTTTTTTTGGGGTCATTAAAAGAAGAAAAGAGGAAGAACAGAAAGCGAGGTTTGCTATCTTTGTTAACAGATGAACATACCACCCCAAAGGCTGGAGACATGAAGGCAATTTGTCCTCCGCATGGAATGAAACGTTAGAGCAAGAACAATTGATATGTGTTGATGAGACACAGAATGAAACTGCTGCGCGACATAAAAGCGCCATCTTCTTAAAACTAAAAAAAAAGGAGTCTTTTTTTTTTTTTTATAACACACATCACACACGTGTGAAGAGAAAGCAACGACGGCAGACTAAATGTGACGGTCACAGGACGCGTTGTCGATCTCTCTCATAAGAACAAAGTGCTTGCGTGATCAAAGGGATGTGGTGGATTAGCTTGGTAGTGAAGTGGCAGAGCACTCACACACATACTGAACAGCTACAACCGTTCAGAGACAGAGAGATGGGAGATGAGTCCCACAAACTCAACAGTGCAGGAAATGGATCAAAATTGAAATGTCTGAGCAAACAGAAATATGGCAGAAAGGAAAAAAAAAGCAAAACATGTTATGTAATTTCAGATAACCTCCTGTCAGTTACAGAATGACAATAAATAATATTGTATAAGGCAAAGAAGCAGGGGGGAGGGGCAATATTTTAAGAGCTTCTATGTTAAAAATTTTTTTTGATGACATTTCTAGTGAGAAATGTGCATTATTTTCATAATCTTCGTCCATTAGGAGTATTTTTTCTAGCTTTCTATTGTTGCTATGGTGGTTGCTACGTCACTGAAACCATTGTTGCATGTTGTTTCAATCGTTGTCTTTGTGTTGCGTAGTTATCTGAGCTTTTATGAAGCTGTCTAATGAAGTTCTTTCCAAAAAAAATAAATAAATAAAAATAAAAATTTGAATTTGAAATTCAGAATTTGAAGCTTTGTGATTGGCTGACTGGAAGTATTTTCCCTCACCATCATATCTTTAACATTTCTCAACACAAAAAATAGGATTGATGTCCTTCGATTCTGAGAAATAAAGTTGATTTTGTCAGTTTTTATTAGCAGGATGCTAATAGCTAATAGCATTGTGCTGGAGGTAGATGTGTTGGCTTTACTGACATCACTGGACTTCATTTCATTTCTAATTGCTGCGACTTAAATCTAATAAACGCCACTATCTCTGTAAAGAAAAAGCTGTTTTATAGTCTGTAATTGTAAAATGTGAAGTTGCTCATTTAATTTGATATTTCCAAGAAATATAAAATCATATGCATGCTGCATCAAGTCATGTACATGGCCATATAAAAGGGGATGAAGATGAGGTTATCAAACTGGACTTTACATCGCACATTTCCCCATTTAATCATCTTCAAAGTGCAAGTCTGCAACAATATCTGTAATAACTAACTAAATATCATTTGCATATGCATTTTCCTCTGAGAATAAAAGGAATGGCAGCCATTTTGTTTGCTTGAGCAGACAGAAACCTCACAGTCACATGACATTGATGCAGGCCAACAGAAGAGAACAGGCCAAAAAAGCTGTAGGCGTCTCACGATTTCAGAGACCTCTATTGTGAAAAGCAATAAGTTTAGCGCTGTGGACCGACGTAGCCATCACACATTTTGATGTTAGACTGGGTTGCTTTTTAATCACTCAAGTAAAACAAACAAGGAGGAGATGACAAAATAATGCTAAACATTACAGAAAAAATACAGTGCCTGCAGAAATATGAATTCCACTCAAAAAAAAGGAACATCATCTGCCCTTGGCGGCACGCCATCTGTATCCAAGGACATCAGCTCCCTCTTGGGAAAAGCCTTTTCCGCTGTAGCCTGCCTGCTTTCCTCATCCATTACAAAACTGTCAGAGCACCACAGTGGGAGTGCAAAAAAAAAAAAAAGATGGTTATTTGATTGGCTAAGACTGATGACTGGACTTTGATAACATAAAAAATACTTGCTGGACATAAATTCTACTTTTTTATCACTACAAGTCTAACTTCTAACCTGGATGTTTGAAAAAGGAAATGTATCAATTTTACACATCAAATGAAGGTTTGTTGAAGGAGTTGACATTTAATGCATACATCCATATAATGGAAGCAGTATGTATGCACCTAGATATTATAGACTGTGTAGTTATTGTTGGTGATTTTAACATCCATGTTGATAATCCCCAGGACAGAGGGACTAAAGAACTGTATTATGGTCTTGATAACTACGGTCTGACTCAGCATGTAATGGAGCCCACACACAACAAGGGGCCACACTCTGGACTTAATCATCTCTAAGGGTCTGAACATCTCTGAGGTTGTGGTGACTGATGTTGCACTATCTGATCATTCCTGTGTTTTCTTTGAGAGTGCTATCTCCATGCACACAAATGTTCAAACAGAGGTAATCACAAAACGCTATATCACTGAAAACACCAGTGAAAAATTTATTCAGGCCTTCTCTGTCATACCCGCCCTCTCCTGGGTCTCGGTCAATGACCTTGTAGATAATTTCAGTCCTAAAATTACAAATGTTATTGATGCCATTGCACCTACCAAGATGAAGGTTGTCTCTGGTAAGAAAAGAACTCCATGGAGAAACGCCACGCTGGTCAGGATGGAAAAAAAGAGAGCGTCGAAAAGCTGAACGCAGGTGGCGCAAAACAAATCTCCAGGTTCATTATGACATCTATAAAGAGAGACTACACATTTGTAATTTGGAACTGAGAAATGCAAGGCAGTCCTTCTTCTCTGAAATCATTGCCAAAAATAATAATAATGCACGTGCCTTATTTGCTACTGTCGACAGGCTAACATATAGCCCCTGAACTTCAATCCACCAAGGCTTGCAATGAATTTGCTTCATTCTTCACTGACAAAATTCAGAAAATCAGACAAACAGTCAGTTCAACCATATCAGGTGCTGGATATGTGTTGTCCCTGAACCCATTTAAAATCAATTTCAGTAGTATGACACAATTCCATCCAATCAACCATAAAAACCTGGAGGACATTATACAACATCTGAAATCCCCCTCTTGCTGTCTTGATATTCTGCCTACAGGGTTTTTCAAAACGGTCTCAAATTGCATGGCCCCAGATCTTCTACAGATTGTTAACACATCTCTTCTGTCAGGTGTCCTCCCACAAGCCCTGAAAACCGCCGTCATCAAGCCACTCTTAAAAAAGAACTATCTAAACATGTCACTAATGATCAACTACAGGCCCATATTAAACCTCCCATTCTTAAGTAAAATCATTGAAAAAGCCGTTGTTCAACAACTGAATAACTTTGTGGCGCTAAACAACTGTTTTGATGTCTTCCAATCTGGATTTCGACCACACCACAGCACTGACACTGCTCTTGTTAAAGTCTTCAATGACATACATTTAAACACTGACAGTGGCAGAATTACAGTATTAGTATTACTAGATCTCAGTGCTGCATTTGACACGGTCGACCACAACATATTACTGGACAGACCTACTGTCTGTAGGTAATTACACATCTGTGTTAAACAGAAATGACATGCGGAGTTCCCCAAGGCTCCATTTTGGGGCCACTTCTGTTCGACATCTACATGCTCCCTAGCTCACTAGCTCAGATTATGGAAAACAATAAAATATGCTACCACGGTTATACGGATGACACAGATTTACATAACTGTATCACCCGGGGACCGTGGTCCAATACAAACACTGAGTAAGTGCATTGAAGAAATCAATGGTTGGATGTCAGTTGGGAAGTTCTCAGATCTTTACACTGGCTTCCTGTCTGTCAAGGACTTGACTTTAAGATAATGCTGCTGACCCTTAGGTCATCTGGATCAGGCCTGCTTTCTGTCCCCAGAGTCAGAACTAAACATGGAGAAGCAGCTTTCAGTTTTTATGCACCACATATCTGGAACAAACTCCCAGAGAACTGTAGGTCTGCAGAGACTTTTAAATTGCAGCTCAAGACTTTTCTGTTTGCCGCTGCCTTCCATTAAACAACATCATGGGTTATGGGCTTATTTCCTTTTTAGCTTTTTTTTTTTTAAATTAACACTTTTAATTGTTTTTATGTCTTTTTACATGTCTTACTTTTAAATTCTGTTTAATGCCTTTTATGATCAATGTAAAGCACTTTGAATTGCCTTGTTGTTGAAATGTGCTGTACAAATAAACTTGCCTTGCCTTGGAAAAAAAGATACAGAGAAGTTCAAACTCATACCTGGCCAGTCGCTGCACGGTGAGTGGGATCATCTCATTTGTAAAGTTCAGACGCTGACTTCTGTTAGAAAAGACACTTCAGGCACTCTTAGATGATCTGAGGAGCACTTTGAGGCATTCAAGAGGCCTTCAAACAAAGTCAGGAGATCTCAGCCTCTGCTGCTTCATGTATAAAAACTTTTTTATAGAGGTGCAATATTAACTCTTGAGAGAACCCCTTCATGAAATGACAGCGGTGTCTACAACTCAACAAGGAGCAAATGTATTGTTGGGTTTTGAAGATACACTTGTATTGTGTACCGTCTTCCATCTCCTGATTTTTGAGCACGAGAGTTGCATCATGATTTTCCACAATAAGATACAGTTACACACCTTTGTATACTCTCTAGCGTAATTTACTAAATTAAACCTTCAATTCCCTAAAGGAGAAGCTGATCAGTTTACGGGAGTGATGCTGATAGAGTTTGCCTAAGTATAATTTTTCTTTTGCAGTTTCATCAGTTGGAAAGGATACAGTTTGCTGTTGCTTCCAATGCCAAGAAGAAAGGTGGCCCAGGAATATCAAATGTGGACCCATTACTGAACAAACAACAGTTTAAAGTGTGTAAAGTTACAAAGTTACTATCTTTTAACCCATTCCTTTTATTTTTCTTGGTGAATTAAACCGAGATGTGATTTAACTTTTGGACTGTTCCTGTTGGAGCTACTTATATTTTGGCATTGCTATTTCACTATAAATTTATCATTTTCTGCACCATTCATTATCTGTAGAGCAAACACTGATCATGTGTAGGAGTGGAGACATTATTAATAAACCTGATTTGTTCATTGTTTGCATTTATGAGCCGGCACTATACTTCATGAACAAGCCACTTAGGTCAGCAGGCTGTCAGATTCTGTTTTTAATCCTCACAAGACAGAACAAAGCCTGTTTGTGTTTGGATTTCATGACAGTTCAGGAGCAATATCTATTTTTATTAGGATGTACTGAATCTGGGTTTACATGTTTATGTTTGTCAGTTTCCTTTTTTTTTATTTGCTTTGCCAGCATTGATGAAAGGAAAAAGTAGATCCTCTTTGCCCACCTGACGTCAGCCAAATCCACCAAAGTACATCTTAAAATATCTTCCCAACTGACAAATACATCATACCAAAGAAACACTTAGATTTTCTTCCCTCAGGCATGCATGAACATTTTTACTAATGAGACATTCAGATATCTGACCCCCCCCCCTCCCCCCTCAACCTTCTATACTTTGAGGCTAGCTGTTCTCCTCTTGGCATCCAGGGAGTGAGAGGAGTGTGTGGGAAGGATATACAGGATGTGCACTTTTGCACCTGTGCCCAATCTAAGCCGTTGCATGATGCAGCAGTCTGTTCCCTTCTATTTTTAAATATGATGCGACAGGCCACAGTTCAGGATCTGATACAGCGATAAACATACAGTGAAGGAGAACATATATATATATATATATATATATATATATATATACACACACACGTCCTCCACACACTAAAATAAATGAAATACATATGCAATGAAGCCTGTGAACCATGAGACTGATTACACCTCTTCTCAGGAGTGAGTGGGCATGTACACACTATGCCTGGGTGCCTGACCCCCCTGATTACAAAGACCCTTAACCAGAATGATCCCTATATGCAATCCTGTCTCTACACAAGTGTCAAGTTTTGTGTTTTTGTTTCAACTTAAATAGCATATTCTCAAACACAAATACAAACTGAAAAGGTCACAAGTACATAAACTGGATTTGCCCTACCAGTTGCGTCTGTAATGATGAACATGAGCTTTCCTCCTCAGCTGCAGGTGAGAGAGTGTGCTAACCTCTTGCCAACCTTTTATCACTTCCCTCTTCCTGCAAAGCACTTCCTGTCAATCACATCCAGAACATGGGTGCACCAAATCACGTGGTTGCCCCCTACAGGCTTGGATCACATGCTGGGCGCTTTGTCATCTGTCGGTTTTGACACGACAACAACACGTATGACTTAAACTCAGAGTGAATCAGCTGTTTGTGGAACTCAAGTTTTCACAGATGCAAGTTGCCAAGGAGTCAAGGCAAATAGTGTTTCTCCACCAGGACTTGATTCTGAAAAAGCTGGACATGAAAAGATCTACCTAATAAATAATGTTATGTTAATATGTTGTGTTTTGATAAGCAACATATCACACACACACACACACACACACCTATATTTAAGTGTTGGGGTCTGGACCTGAGGGTAATAGAAGTGTAGAAACTGTAGGTAAGAGAAGGTAAAAGCAGATAAATAAATGATAGATTTGCAGCATGTGACCTACCTTGTCCTTCTATATGCTGTATGTGTGTATGTGTGTGAGTAAAATTTCTGAACTATTTCCATCATTCTCCAGAGTTTCTCCTGGCTCAGAATGGACCTTTTGGGGGTGTGACTGCATGATTGGTCCACCGCTTACAGTGAAGGCAATTAGTCTGTGTTACCTTATTTGACAGAAATCTACGTCCAAAAAAGAGTTTCTTCAAAACACGCTTGTCAAACACTCAGTGATGTTTGGGCTTGGAAGGCTGTCTTACTCTAGCTGTCTCTAGGCATTTTCACATTGTGTGGAGTTGCCCTCTCTCACACACATGTAGCACACAAGGACATCGTCCATGTCAGACGTGTTTTGTTTACTCTCTCTCATTAGCGCTGGCTTCACAGCGGAGCATTCAGACCCGATCAAAACAAAGCGGCTTAGCTGGCCTGGTAAATGATCGTTATCATCCCTCTAATTGCAAACTAAATAATTAGTGAACAGTAAAACAATGCACAGCAACGCAATGACTGAGGGATGATGTGATTTTTGGATCTGTGTCTTTATGGATCTTTGGGAGTGAGGTCCATAAACACACCTGCACTTACCGCTTATCACCGTATGGTCCCAACGAACAGAACAAAGTGCAGAGCTTCAAGGTTGTTACTTTAAAAAAACAGGTTGTATCTACTTTAATGAATCTCTGATTGGTGTCAGTAAGTGTTGGGTGACTGACAGGTGCATGCTGGCTGTGGCTAACATGATAAATGCTGAGATGTTCCTCGGTGGATCCTCCAGTGTGACTTGAGGTCATTCAGGAACTTTTTAGCTTCAGCTGACGTGTGTGTGTAGACTTTGTTGCTGTTGGTGACAATAAATCCCTGATGTGACAGATTATAAGATGCACTGAGAATGAACGAGTTGTACCCAGATTATGGAGGACACAGAATAATGTTCAGACAAGTGAGGATAATAACGAGCTCACTTATTGTAACTCTCTCAAGAGGAGAACAACCACCACGGCGTTGCCTAGGAACATACATATACATTGTTTTGTGTGTGTGTGTGTGTCTCTGTTGCTTTACTATGTGTGTCTATTGTTCATTCTATAATAAATGTCAGGCTTACTAATGCTGCTGCACTCACTGTGGTGTCAATAGCACTTTGAAATATTTATTGTCATTTGTTTAATTGTCTGAGTTTTGTCTCCTTTCTGGTTTATTCTAGTGAGGCTTCACTCAAGAAGCTGCTTTAGAAGCTTAGACAATAAATTCCATCTGATTATAAATTCTGTTTGGCCGTCTTGCCTATTGTTAGAGATTAAAAGAATCAAAACAAGGTGTTTTCTCATTGTATTCTAATCTCAAAATGCTCCAAAAGGCCTAATTTGTGTATTAAAAATGACTCAAAATTTTCATCCGGGGTAGAATGAGTTTCCTATTTTCATGAACTCCAGAGTTTTCAGGTCTTGTAACAGGTTATGTAACAGGCAGGGTAGCACAGGACATGTACACAGACAACAGAGCTGTAAAACAGGAGAAACTTGCTGCTGTTCATCTGCTTGGTTTTTGCCAGAATGTATTAAAAATGAACAGATTGTAAAAATGCTTTGTTTTCTCTTCTTTGGTTTCCATTCAAGCATATTCACCAAAAATGGACACATTATGTTATTATGTTAAAAGATACACAGTGAAACACATTTGTCCATAAATAAATAGGGAAATGAAACCACATGATGTCACTGATATTATGAAGACACACACACACACACACACACACACACTACTCATTAAGAGTCCTCTTAACTCTGCTCATTTTAAACCCACTGCTTTGTACTTTCCCAGGAAATATAAACGGCATATTAGCATTGAAAAGAGTATTTATATGAATGTTTTATATTTTATAAACAGAATACGAGAGATGTGAAGCCTTTTGTTTCACATATTTCAGGGATACATCTTTATCATATCTTCATCTAAGATATATTTATTTGAAAGCAATCTAATAGTTTTTTTTTCCAGGACAGTGCACTGCTGTACTGGACAGCAGCAGATTGACTGGCGACCTGTCCAGGGTGTACCCTCCTCTCACCCAGTGTCAGCTGAGATTGGCTTCAGCGACCCTCTAGAGGGTGAGCAGCGAAGAAAATGGATGGATGGATGGATGGATGGATGGACAGCAGTCAGTACAGCAATCTTATGAAGTGGGACCTGGTAACATTTCCATGTCACTTTCAAGCACCACAAGTCTGAACTGAAGGCTGTCGGATGAACTTAAAGGCTTCAGCAGCACAAAATAAAACATTCTAAGTAACACATCAACATCTCAATCTTCATCTTTTATACATAAAGACAATAAAGAAAATCTGTTCACTAGACTATGGAAGAGAAAGAGAGCATATCCCCTCATGGTGTAAACCAGGGGAAGAGATTTAAAACCCCTCCACAATAATAGTCTGACTCTCTCTCTCTTAAGGAAGTGACACTTTTTCCAACCTTAACCAAGTGCTCTGTCTAAACACGCCTGAAAAATAGTCATCATCATTTATTTTAGTAGCATCACACATCAACTTATTACTTGCATTACAGATGCAGTGTGTGTGTGTGTGTTGTTGTTACCTTATGGTTAGGCTAATTACACCAGTGAGAGTTATGTACTGTTGCCATGGTTACTTGCACCTAATGCATTCATATATGGTAACGCAACATGGTTTCACCAGAGAATAGATAAATGTCAGCTCATCTTTTTTTTTTTTTTTCCCCCACCAAGATGAACTTTATAATAATTTGTTACTTTATGTTGTTAAATGAAACTGAATGGGTTTGAATGCAGATCAAGTTAAAAAAAAAAAAAACAAAAAAAAAACCCTCATGTGTTAAGAACAGAGTGTATCAGCTCAGTTCCATCCGTCCACAGCAACACTGCACAATAATAATATGCTGACAGCATGACTGTTGACCTGAGCTGCCCGCCGGCCACAGCTTTGATGAAACTGTCAGTCAGTGTTCAAGGTGGTACATTTGTGACAAAGAGGCTCAGATAAACACATCAGTCACTTTGTTTATTGTTCTGTCATATAGTACATCCCCAAAAAAAAATCATCTGCAGTTATACAAAAAGTGAGTTTTTCCCCCCTCACTGAGTTTGTGGTGTTGTTTGGGGATGCTGACAGTGGAATCATTGAGGATGTTTGACAATCACTCACAATATAACGAACATTATCATATCATCATATTCACTGGCGAAGACCACACCATCAACGAGATGCGTTTGAATGATTTATTGAGGAAAAGAATTGATATGCTTCCTTCTTCCGGTTGCTGACTGTGTTGTGGAGAAGCTCACGGGGAATCCGCTGCAACACGCGACGTAGCCGAGGATTTCGGAGAGGCCACTTTTTGGACAACTGTGGAAATTATCCGAGGTTAACGCTTGCCTTTTCTATTGGCACATTTAAGCTTGCTTCTGCCAGCTGTTTGGCAGGCACACTCAAAACTGGACTAGCAGAGGGTGAAAGTTAGCTAGAAGCAGTAGTGTAGTGTACATGATACGCAGGTACAATATAAGCTGTATACCATGTATACCCCCCCCCAGTATAGAAAGACATGACGCGCTAAACGATAGAAAAACCATCTTTTTTTTCCTTTTGGTATGTGACAGCCAGACTAAAGAAGCTAGCTTGCATTTTGGTCCATGCAATTTTTACATAATTAAACACAAATTTTGGTTATTGCTTAACCTCTGTATGTCTTTTATTGATCTGATGAGCATTTTAGATGTTTGCTGGTTTTACATGTCTTTATCCTGCTGTGGCTCAGGAGGTAGAGCGGGTCGTCCTCTAATTGGAAGATTGGAGATTCGATTCACGGCTCTTCTGGTCCGCATGTCGATGTGTCCTTGGGCAAGACACTTAACCTCAAATTGCTCCTGATGGCTGAACCATCAGTGTGTGAATGAGTGTGAATGGTTAGTTTCCTCTGATGGGCAGGTTTGGACCTTGCATGGTAGCCCCTGTGTATGAATGTGTGTGAATGGGTGAATGTGATTCATAGTGTGAAAGCACTTTGAGTAGTCTGAAGACTAGAAAAGCGCTATACAAGTATGGTCCATTTACCATTTATTGTATCATGCAAGTAAAAGAGAGATCCATCAATTACTGGTACACTAGTGGTACACTTTAAAAAGTACAATGAATGACGATGAAGATTGAGGAGAGAATATTGTACATTTGAAGACTTAGATAACAATGTTACATGTTAACCTCTGTCTCCTTTTGAGTAACCCACTGAAGTTATTCTCGTCAGACTCGGTGCTATGCTTGCCACCCGCTGTCACCATGAGGTCGAGCCGATCTGAGATCTTGAGATCTGGATGTGTGTAGCGATGATAGGTTTAGGAGGAAGAGATGGCTCATGAATTGTATATGAAGACTGAAAGTGGTGGCTCTGATCTTGAAGGAGTTTCCAGCAAAATTAATTTGATATGCGAGTAATGCGTTGGTTTCGGAAGGATTAGCAGACTGACTTCGAAGCAAAATTCAGTATGGCTGGCTGGATTGATAAGTTTTAGTTTGTTTTGAGGATTTGGGTCAATTTTATTTAACTGGCTCCTAATAGGAAAAACTCCCCTTTTAACGGGAAGAAACCTCTAACAGCACCAGCTCTAGGTGGGCGGCCATCTGCCTTGGGTTGAGAGAGAGAGATGGTGTCATTCGAGAAGTATGCGTACGATCCGACGCTCGCAACGGCAGACAGTTACTGGAGTGACGTTCGAGTCGAGCATCAGTAGCTTGCAACGCGGTGCACGTAACGATGGATGTCACTGATACAACGTTGGAGTAGTTATAGTGTTTGGCAACCCGGTGCTCATAACGTCGATGTTACTCGAGTTACGTTAGCTTAGTTGTATTTGTTTTCTTGTAAAGAAGACATTAAAGAAAGTTTCCTTTTTTTCTTAGAGACTTTATTCCAGCACGCTGGGTCACCATGCATGCTACCTAGGATTTTTTTTTGTCCTTCGCTGACGGAGAAGAGGAGGCCTGAGATCTGCGGGGGGAAGCGTTGGGTCACGTTACGGGAGCGTGAGTGGCAGTACCGCGATGCCGGTTATTTGTTCTCAGTGGCTCCACGTGGACAGCCGGTTTTGAACGAGTGGTTGATCTGCAGTTGGTGATCCATGGTGAGCTGACTTTGTGAATCCAAGTTCTGATGTTTTTTTTAATTTTTTTTTTTTTTTTTAAAGATGTAATTATGCAATTAGACGAATTGTACGGTTCTGTCTGTCAAGAAATCTGATACACAACGGCTAGCATCTCGCTTGTTTCTTGAGAACTGGACTGAGACTGCAAATACGTGAAGCGCAAAATGACGAGGGTGGAAGCAGCGTAGAGCGTGTCGAAGCTGCCCTGAAGCAGACTTCCTCAGGTCGGGTTGATGTGAGCAAAAGAATATCACAAGAGAGCGAAGTCTTCACAGCAACCAAGTTTTATTGAACAAAGATCTTTAGAGAACACTTCACAGAAATCCTCTGCATTCAGCCAGGCGCCCTGTGTTCTCAGGAAGCCAGAGGAAATGTTTGATTCCTCCCTTACTTTTGTCTCAGTCATTTTACACTTCATGGGGTTTTCCAGTATATGTGGTAATGTGCCACTTCATAGTGTGTTCATAGCCAAAGTGTGTTCTCATCTCATAACATAATGAAAAATTAAAATGATATTTGTCAATCAGGTTATTCAATTTGTGAGCTATGCTTAATTTATGCTAACTTGGTATAATTCCTGGGTAGGAAAAACAGTGATGGACATTTTTAACCATTTTCTGACGTTTTATAGAAAAAAAAAAAAAAAGTTTTTCAGTTATGAAAATGAACTGTAATGTTTTGGTCCTCTTAAAAAAAAAAAAAAAAAAAAAAAAAGTCTTGTGCAGTGTTTTACTAAAAGACCCTCTAAGACCAGCCTATCTCATTGGCAGCCCAGAAGAATCCTCAGAGTGGTCCCAGTAAGCTTGAATTAAATAGGCTGTTTTAACAGCAATTTTAATATTTTAATTCTATTTTTATAAAAATCATTAATAGTAATTTTACTGTGGAGACTAACTAGTTTCAGCACTGTGGCTGTGGTCTTAAATCCGTAAGCAGCCAGGAAACAAATGCAGCATGAGGAGCACATTCTGCCTGTCACTACAGGATGTGAGTCAGCCAGGGGATATGAGCTGCACCATGGATGTATAAAGAGAACTGGATACGTCGGAGGCAGTGTCCTGTTCATTCCTATGAAAGTTGCTCATTGGTGCATGAGACCAAAAAAGTTCAACTTTCGTGTATGGAATTACCCGGATCTATCGGGATCACTGGCCCGTAGATCATACACACTAGTGACTTCCGACTACGTCCGGTTTAGCCCTCCGGCTAACTTGCACAGGAATAAAACAATTCAATCGTGCAGCTCATTTAGCTGTGTTCCTGCAACTATTAAACTCTTGTGAGATTTCAAAGTGAGACTGGCTCATTTACATATCCTGCCTATTAGAATTATATATTATAATTGAATAGCCCTGCTCTAAAGAGTCAGCTGTGCAGTAAGTACATTTTATTTTAATGGGTTTAAAGCCAGGTTTTTGCTAACGAAGATCAGCATTAGCATTATCACAGTTAACCATAGACTGTAAATGCACAGTGCTAGCCAAACTAGCAGCTAACGTTAGGGTCAGCTCGACGTTCTCATCAAAGTATGGAAACAAAGACTGCTATCAGAAGTGACTGATGGTCATTTCACTGAGTCACCTGAGAGACTGACACTCAACGCCAAAGTGACTACAACTTTTGATCTATGCTTATATTCACACCGTGTTTCTAGTGTTGAATACCATTGTCTGTTTTTAATGGGGCGACTTCAGTGTCTGCTGCTGTCAGACTCATGTGATACTGTGCAGATGAGGAATGGATTAGAATTAAGTGCTGTGGAATATTCATACACATGGTGTAGTCATGAACTCTGATGGAGCACCTCATAAAAACAGTCATCTGAATATGACTTGTGATTGCACTGAAGAGAAAATATGAAAAAAAAAAAATCCAGTGAGTTTTGCTTTTTTTTTTTTGAGTAGAAAGTCTCGGATCAGGATTGATTGGAACATCCCTACTTGTTTGTTTTAGGCGCTTCATTGGGATTATCCCATTGGGGGAGGGGAATGAAGGCCATTTGTGGAAAGTTGGTATGTAAAAAAAAAAAAAAAAAAAAAGACAGGCAAGATGATCCAAAAGAAGGTGCAGACAGTAAATCTTTAGTAACAGTAACTCCATAAAAGAGGTTGATTGTTTGACATGTTTGAAATGTTTCCCTGCCCTCCAAGTGTTTCATTTATTTTCACATCCAAACCCCAATGAAGCCATTAAAAAAAAACAGAACGGACACAGGCTTTACATTTCAGGGGTGGCCACCGTGAATGCACCGTGTTACCCCTGACCTCCATGATGACAAATGTTTGCAGACTGACCAGAAAGTTGCCCTAGACAGGTGAGAGTAACCTTAAAGATTACAACCAAATGTAATATATATTTCGCCTTGTTGCTAATGGTTCAAAATCTAGATGATGTACAATGTTTATTGGCAATACATTAGTTTCCCTGCAAAAAAAAAAAAAAAATGCTGCCACATATAACGTTTAATATTAGCACACTTTCCCCTCAGTTTGTGCCTGTCACAGAGCTGGTGGTAACGGAGGAAGAAAAACCTGGTTCCAACCAGAGGAGGGTAATACGGAGCGAGTTCAACATAGCCAGGCTTTCTTTGTGTGAGCTGCTTCGACAAACCCTAAACTCCCAATCAGAGATAATTGGTAGCATGATGGTGCATATGATCTTTCTTTGTCAATTCAGGCTCTGTGCGCATCCTCATAAAAAGGAGCGTTTAACGTGTCATTTGACTCTTTGGAAATGGATAAATTACATGCTGCCTATGTCAATCAAAGAAAAACAAATGGCTATATTGAAGATTATGAACGCTACAAAATAATGACAGCAAAAAGCAACACAGTTGCTGAAAATAAGGCGAGAGAGGAGCGCTGGCAGAAAAATTGCATATTGTGTCAATTCGTAAGTGTCACGCCGTGGTGAAGTTTAGTTGTTCCTGTCTCCATGTTTTGTCTCGTCGCTTCCTGTTTTATTTGGAAAATTATTCCTCCTCGTCTCTGGTCACTTGCCCCTCCTCATGTGTCTGTCTGATTACCCCAAGTGTTTCCACCTGTTCCCCTCACCTGTTCCCTGTTCCCTCATCAATTCTGTCTGTGTATTTAATCCCTGGTTGTCAGTTCTGTCCTTGTCGGTTCATTTTCGGTTTTGGGTCACAGTCGTAGTCTTGCCTTTGTTTTTGGATTTAAATAAAGGACTTTTCACCATACCTCTGCGCCTGCTGGGTCCTGCTTCTGAGCAATTCTAGACAGAAACCAAAAACCAATTACCTGAAGCTGAGTTACCTGCAGAGGTCTCTTCCTCTCCAGAACAAACAAACCCGCTGATCTCCGGTAAAAACACTGAATAAAGCAGTTTCACAAAAAAAAAAAAAAAATTGTTTCTTCGATGTTCAGCAAGCACCATATGTCTGCTACAGGCTGTTAGCTGAGCTGCTGCTAACATTTGTTCACTTAAGATCCAGATGTTCAGCAGGTTTTTCAAATTACCTGCAGAGGTCTCCTCCTCCTCTAAATACAAAGGTTCAACATACATGAAGAGCTGGATTATATTCCATATCTGTACATATATTTGTTGTGATGGGATTACCCCTAGATGACCACTGGGATTGGTATCTTTAATAATGACTTACTGATCACAAAGCAAAGTACAACTGTACCTCCCTTTTTTTTTTTTTTTTTTTTTTGGAAATGACAGCAGTGCTTTCCTTCACCTCTTGTTACCTCTTAATCTTTTGAAAGCATCTAGCTTGAGTCCAATAATTAACCTTGAAATATATGAAATTATCATCAGAGGGTAAGAGAGGCAGTGACTGGGAACTAGGAATTATATTTAACTTCCAGACACACCCACCGTTCTCTGTTGTCAGTCACACTTGGCAGGTGTTAGGGCAACGTCAAGCCACCTGTTGACTCTGATAATGGATTGATGCAGTGACCCGGCCTGATCCCAGCAGCTGTCAAATAATAAGCAGGTTCCATCACAGTTTAATGAAACAGATGATCAGAGAGCAGCTTTATTGTTTAAACTTTTTTACATAGAAAAATCATGCAATTAGGAAAACACCCTTTTTGTCTGTGCAGATACAGTACATGCAAAGATCTCATGTCAGGTCTGAAATATACTGGTGGTGGTAGCCAGCAGAAAGAGCTGCTGTTAGCAGCTGGCACAAAAATGGTCTACTGCATAACACGAATAACAAATATGTGAGACCTTTAACACAATATTTTCATTTATTGATTTCAATTAAAGGTATAATATGTAATTATTCCACATTAAAATGTCTGAAAACAACTAGACCTATGTTCTATATGTTGTTGAGTTGTGTACTTACATTATCCCAAATGTTACCAACAATTTTCAAACCCAGAGAAATCTGTCATTGACATCTGTCCGTTACGGACCGTTTCAGAGAAACAAACGTTAGCAGCAGCTCGGCTAACAGCTAACAGCCCCTCCAGGAAACAAAGAGCTGCTGAAATATTGATTTTGTTTTTTTTAGGTGAAACAGCTTTAAGTAGTATTTTTCAACTATTTTAATCTGCATGTACGTTTGATTTTGGAGAAGAGGAGACTTCTGTGAATAATTTGGCTCCCGGGAGAAACCTGCATATTATAAGAGAAATAAGCCGAACAAGTGTTAGCAGCAGCTCAGCTAACAGCCGTCTGGTGGTCACCAAACATTGTTGGAGAAACACTGGATTTTAAGGACAAACAGCTTTAATTAATGTTTTAACAATTTTAATCTTGCAGTTGTTTTTTGTATCCCAAAAAACAAAGGCAAGACTATGAATGTGACTTTGACAAAACTATGAATGAACCAAACCAAAATGAACCGACGAGGGAACGGGGAACAGGTGAGGGGGAACAGGTGGAAACACTTGGGGTAATCAGACACATGAGGAAGGGCAAGTGACCAGAGACGAGGAGGGATAATTTTCAAAATAAAACAGGAAGTGACGAGACAAAACATGGAGACAGGACAAAAAACCCCCAACTAAACTTCACCACGACGTGACACCCACATGGGTAGAGTAAGACATAAAACACTCTTTAGTGTGTACAAAGATGGCACTGTCTGTCAGAGCACTTCATCTTTCTACGGTTGTCAAAGAAGAGTTCCAGTTCCTGTGCATATGGGAAATGCTTCTGGTACTGGTCCACTCTCTAAACTGTAAACGCTGCCATGACTGAGGACAAAGACAATACTAGGACGAGGGGAGGACATTTCTCTTCATTTGATAAAATTAAAAGTTAAATTAGATTTTTCTGTCAGCTTCCTGACTTTAAAAAAAAGACGAGAGAAAAAGACAGCTGAGAGCACCAGAGAGAGAGAGAGAGAGCAGCTGTGGTCAAGTGAGCTAGAGAGTAAATGAAGAGAGAAGGAGCACCGGTAGTGAGAAAACCAGCGAATCAAATCAGAAAATGTTATTTTCTGATTGCTTTAAAGCAGTTATGTTCTAAAGCACAAACACACCCACACACACCTCCGCTCAACACTGTGGGTGTACTCTGCACAGCCAGGTCTGGTCTGAGTACAGGCTAAAGGGAGAGCAGAGCAGAGCAGCGTGAACATAAACCACCACAAAACACAGCAGAGACTCTCACACTGAGCTGAAATTATAGGAGTGCACATTAATTTGGTAAATACCATAAATAAAGACAGCCTCTACTGCGCTTTGCTTTCATCTACAGTTGCCATCTCGCTGCCTCTCTGCTCTCTCTCTCAGCACGGGCAGGGCTGAGGCCGTGATGTGTGTGTGTGTGTGTGTGAGGTGCAGCAGAGGACACAGACCACAGCGGACAGTCGGAGAGCTGACGACAACTAAACTCGAGTGCAATAAAAGCTTTGCAAAGCCAAGAATATTAGAGAGTATTCATCAATGTAATCCAGTGCAGAAGATGGGCAGACTCCAAATGATGAAAAATATTGCCATAAAGAGAGGGATTTGTGTCACTATCATATAAAGGATAGAGCAAAATATGAAACCATAGACATTTTTTCTCTCATCACACAATATGTCGTCATATCGCACAGTGCCAATGGTGACTGACAAGTCTACGACATTGGTTAACATGACCATGGTGTAACCCCAGATTCACAGAATAGGTTTAGCCATAGCCGTCACTATTTCAGCAGTGTTTTCAGTTCATTAAAGTTAACGCTTAGGAGTTGCTGATCACACCAGCATGATCATGTCTGGTTCAGGGTCTTGCAGCATAAAAACAAAATCAACTCTATGCAAGTTTTTGTTTGGTGTGCCTGGAGGGTGGAATGAATGCAAGTCAGATCTCCTGGATCCATGTCAGTCATGGGTAGGAAGATGACTGATGTCTGATCAGTGTTGAACATTTTTCATCATCCCAGACCATCGAAGCCTTGAGCATTTGCGGAGCAGCAAGGACAGCTTCCGAAGTCTATAAGCAGCCGTCTCTCTATTGTCTTCAGAGTGCTCTTCAGTTTCCCTGTAGGTATGGTCCTTCAGGCCCCCACACTTCTGTACACGTGGAACAATGTTAATGTGTCCAACATCTGCTAGGTCCTTTCCTGTCACCTTGATACGTGGAATGACTGAAGTCGTTCGATTTTGGGAGTGATGCATGTAATAATTCCCATGCCATAGAATGTTCCATGGCCATCAATCGTTCGAATATTATGGTCAACATTGTCTGCAACATATTGCATGAGGTGCCCTATTGCAATTTCTCCTGGGTTGGGCCCTTTTTTTGAGTTTGCAGTGAGCTTTCACCGTGCAGGTCATCCTCCTGCGCTCTTCTGCCGCTGTGAAAGGGACTTCCACAGGAGTTAGCGCTTTTGCTGCCATCCGCTCGGCACGCGGCTCCTGGGCCAGCTGGAGCATGAAGTCCTTTCTGGGGATGTTATTGTTCGCACAGCTCCGGTACAGCACCAAGGCATCGATGGCAACGAGATCCAGTACGTTATAAAATGCTGTAACGGGCCATCGACGCGTGCCACCTACACTCAAAAAAATAATTGTACCAAAAACGCAGACTTTCAATTACAAGTAGTTTTTCCATGTAATTTTATTAGGCAAATTCAACATAAGGGCCCAAATTAATTCAATGTGTTTCTACCATGCTGAACCAGTGTGAATAAATTCAATAAAGTTAATGCAAACATATACATAAACCTTATGTGTTTATTCAGTTAAAGGTAAGGTGAATTTGCACATAAACCTATTGTGTTAAAGTATATATACAATAGTAATGCATTTCAAAGATGTTTTCCTATCTCCTGTTAAAATCACAAAGCAACACACAGCATAGATCTGACAACTTTATCGGCAGTAACTTCAAAATGACATTACAGCACATGGATGCTGCTGTGCACCTGTTGTATTGACACTTGAACATTGTTTAAAGCTGACCTGTCACAGCCACAGCATGTGTCTAGCTCAACACAAAGAGGAATAAGTGAAAGATCAACAACAGAAATCATGAAAGCTATTCAAACTCTGGGATTCACATATTCAGACTGCTACAGCTGTGTGACATGAAACCGAAAGGTTTTACTAAAATTATTTCTCTCATTGCCTCACATGAATTGTCAGATACAAATGATTGCTTTTTATTTAAGCCAAGTTGATCAAATGTTGATATCATGATGATTTTATATGCGAACAGGGTTGTGGCAGCACCTTAGGAGACCTTTGGAGACAGTCTGTTACCACCCAAGTTCATCAACACTTTCTGGAAGAACTCAATTGTGAATTTAAGGTCTTGGGGATAGCTCAGGTTGAGTGAGTAGATGAGCCCAAAAAGCATCGGCCCATCCAAAGGAGATACTTCCCAGCTCATAAGCTGTGAAATGCTGATACCATGCACACAATATCCTTACAACCTCATAGTCCACTGCCCTACTAAAGGGCCAAAACATTCAATCAATTGAGGGTAGTGTTCAAGGAAGTGATGCTTTGGTAAGAGACATGCAGGAAAAAGCTCCAAGAATCTGTCCCTGTGTTCTTTGATTTTGCAAGTCCAGGTAGGCAATGGTTTCTTTATTACGAAGAGGGGCAACAGCGAGTTCAACTGTTTCTTTTAAGTCAAGCAACACAAGCCAAGCAGGCTCAGTCTCTGGTATCGAGTCTCCTATTAAAAGTGGGAGCAATCTCAATAGATTCCAATTTTCATGGGCGTTACCACCTATGGTCCTTCTAGAGGCGTAAGTACGTGGTATGATATGAGGTTTATTAGTTCACTGAGGACTGGCGAGCCTTTTGGCCCAGCACATCAACCCTTACTTTGGTGTGGTTGTAATATGTGACGGTCTCTGGCTTTTTCTTAGCATCTGTTGAGATGGCCACATGCTGGTGTTGCGTGCTGAGGATAACCACATTTCTTTTAGGTTCTCACTGGTACACAGACGGCAACCAATTTACCGTTTTTCAGAACCTTGGTGCTGAAAGGCTCTGCTCTCCCTCGCACTGAAGGTGGGAGCTCTCTTTTGTTTTTCCTGATGGTGCTCACCAGGCTGGTGTTTTTTCATCAGAAGCTCTTCGACGAGTGGGAGGGAGGTGGAAAAAAAATGATCGGTGGTGACGTTCCTTTCCTCGCCGACAAAAGGGCTCCACCAGCTTCAGCACCACGTTCTCCCCAAGACGTTGCAGGGCCGCTCTGCTCTCATCCTTTCCCCAAATATGGGAAACCATTCAACATATATTTGCTGTCAACACTGACTGCCAGCCAGAACTTTATCTCAAATTTGTCTGGCTTTGTTGGGCATACACTGTGTGAAGGGGCATCTTGATTTTGTTGGAAACAGTTGTTCATCTACAGTTATGTCCGATCCTGGTCTGTAGCATGCAGTGGAATTTTTCACAAACCTATCCCACCCCTCCATGTCATGCCTCATGGACAGGCAACTTCAGCTTTACTTAAAGTTTGAGTATGTGTTACTTCACCTCATAATGAGGAGGTCACAACTGCCGTGCTCTAGACAGGAAGTATGATGTTGTGGTGTTAATTTAGGAGGTATGATGTTCTTAAATAGGTTGTAATTTAAATAATTGTGTTGAATTTAGATGACTCTTAATTTGACACAGTTAAAGATGACAGCACACTGACCTTCATCAAATATTACATAACTACATTTTAACTACTTACTGAATTTTGAATGGCAGCAAGCAACCAGATGATAAACTTTTAGAGCTGGAAATGAGCATAATAGGTTCTCTTTAATTTTGAGATGCTTTTATATCAATATATTTTGAGTTCATAATGTGTTACGTGCATTTCTTATCATTTTCATCCACTAGGAGCCTGCAACAGGGCGTATGGAAATCTCAATCGACTGCGAGGACGGAGCTAGAGGAGGATGACATTCTCACAACACCAATGCAATTATCATAACGTCTACATGCAGACTCCCGTTTTTAATGTAACCAAAAATTGTAACCCTGTAATTTTTGTAAATAAAGTAAACAGCACGTTGAATGCATTGGTGTATGTGTCGACGTCATTGCTGTACATCCATGCGTCATTGTAGGCGACACGCGCATAATACAAAAACATCATGCTCAACATTTTTAATAACTTCTCCTTTTGATTTCGCGAAATCCAGAAAAAAAATTGTCAGTTTTGGATAGCAGATGGGTACTTACCATTAATCCTCATCCACCGTTGTTATGGAGACAAAGACAGTCCGCTTTGTTACTAGTTAAAAAACTTGTATTTACAATCGCAAATCAGCAGTACAATACCTCCAATGTATTGACTATAACCAGCTCTCTCATCCAAACACTCTCTCCAACAACCAACAACCAACCAGTTGAATGAGCAGAGCTGGCCTTTTCTACCCTTAGCCCCTCCCCCGGGCAAACCAATTACCCCATTAAGGTAACAAAGGAACAATTTTATAAGAAAAACCCCAAAAATGGCAATGAATGACATTTTCCACATTTTGTGTCACCTGGCACTAATCGCCCTCCATACAGCTATGGCCAAATACCCCCAAACAACAAGAAATCACAACATACCAGTTAATGTACATTGTTATGGTTGCGTCCATGGTCACATGCTCCTCTTTGATGCGCCCTCGAGTACTATTTAGGAGGTGACCCGGAAGTGCCTCAGTTTGGCGGTGAGAGGCAGCAACAGGTGAGTGTGTACGGATGTTTATGTGTGTGTGTGTCGCGTCAGCGCTGAGTGTGCACCCTCAAACGCCTAGCGGGAAGAAAAAGTCCGATCAGTGGGGAAAAGTTGGTGGTAGTGCAGGACCGCGGGACACAAGTGCGCGGCTGCACGCAACAGTTTATTTGGAGCATGTAGTTGTAGTGGAGTTGCGGCGCGCTGTGTGCTCCCGGCACCGCGCTCTCTCTCTATCTGGCCGAGAGAATGAGAGAAACGCACGCCGGTTTGAGATGACGGAGCGGCGTTACCGTGAATCACAATGTGCATAGAGGCGTTTACAAATGGGATTCCCAAAATGTTGGTATTGTAGGCTACATATACATTCTCAGGAGGATCATCTTGTTGCAAAATGCATTGGACAGTAAAGCCATTAGTTTTATATGCTACAAAATATTTTGAACAACTATCCCTATATTTATTACTTAACTCCAACACTGCACATACTCATGCTTATGACATTTATTTTGTACACACTATATATGCATATGTATGCACACACCTATAACTATATATTTGCTTTGTTATAGTATAACATTGTGAATATAACTTAGATATCAGTAACACTCAAGGAAACTAGATGTAAAAAAACTTTAATTATAAATTGAATGAAAAACAATTATAAAATCACAAAAATTGCAAATAAACAAATCTTTATTTTAATACATCTAAATTTCAATGATTGGCAAACGTGACAATCATGCACATGTAACATAAATATGTCTTTCATTAATACTGTGAATACAATACAATTCCATAATTCAACTGAAACTGCTGGCAGGCTCCCAGGTGTCTTCCCAAGTTTTCCCACTGAAAAACACCATGAATGCAAACAACTGTAAGATCGCTGCATTATACCACAAGATTAGTTTACATGAATGGGTATCATAAAACAACAAATGACCAGTTTGGGACCAGTTTTGCAGAAGCCTTGTACTTAACTAGTGAGGAAGTAAGTATATTTATTAAGGCTGAGTTCTTACCATCTTCGTTTCTGCTTGAAGTTTAATACTAATATTTAATAGGATGTTTATGTCGGACACATGGGCAACATTATGATCATATATGTGGCAGCACACATGAGGGTTTTCATCAGTAGTCATCATTTTTGCAGCTAGCAGCACTGAACTATTTTTATATATATTATTATTATTATTATTATAATTATTATATATTTTCCTGGGGACGTGACTTTTTGGGAACTGGAATTATAATGGATTTTTTCCAGAGCTCTGTCACCATGTGCGTATCTATAGAGAGCTGAAAGAGTCAGTGTCGGGCCAGTGTGAGTTCCAAATGTTCTTAAAATAAAAGCAGACATGCATCCAGCATCCATCGCTTTGTAGTGTATTTAGTTTTAAGAACCTACTTAACAGTACATGGATCTATTAACAGTCTGTCATCACACACATAACATGTTACTTTATCTAAAACGTCATAGTATTCATTAAAAGTACCAGTTTCAAATAACATAAAAAATGATTCAGCTCGTTTGCCCTTGCAGTTTCATTGAAGGCAAACAAGGGCTTCCTTTGGGAATCTATAGTGGTCAATTCTATAATGGAGTCCTACAGTTGCTTTGTGTCAGATTTGAACAGATCTTGTTATGCCCGTTCCTTATACTTTTTCCGTGCTGCCCTGAATTGTTGAATGTGGTACTTTTGTGCAGCCTTGACAGCAGAGATGGTCAACATCTTGAACTCAACACAGCCACTATCATGGCTGCTTTATGTATTCATCTTCCAAATGAGAAAAGAAAACACTATATATACTTTTGTGCATACAGTTACTGACTCATTGCACATTTCATTTGTTGAATAGAATGTACCACAAAAACAACATTTTACCCTTCTTCCTCTTCTTTTTCTGCCCTTCAATTTTGGAACTGGCAGACGCAGGAATCTGCAATATAGCAGGTGTGGGAGATGGGGAGCGCTCTATGGGCGCACCTGTAACACATGTAGTAAGCTAAATGACGCGAGTGATTGTAGAGACTGATGCACAATCATGCCATGTATGAATTTGTTAAGAAATGATGATCCATCATGAACCATGATGTTGATGATGGATGATGATTTTTTTTTCCCTTCATTGTCCTGATCTACCAACCCCAAATATATGTCAAAATATTTCTTTAATGAAATAACTTGTGTGATATTGTGTGTTATTGTGGATTTATGACAAATTACACCTTATTTATGTGACGAAGGTTTCCATAACATACATGTAATTCTTCTGTGATCTACAACAAAATGAAACCAAAACAGATCTTGCTCTACATTGGCTGAGATCTAGGAGGTCTGGGGGTGGAGGAGCACTGTTTAGGTACAACTGTGACAGAGTTGGATGACTTTAATTTCAATTCAATTTCAATTTTTTATTTATTTTAAGTGTAAAATCACCATGCAACATGGTCTCAGCACACTGCACATCACATCATACAGCAATCAACTTAAAATGATAATAGTAAAAGTGGAGCAACCACATTAAAACATCAATGCAAGAAGGATGTCCAAAAGGTGACAGTCCCAAGAATTTAAAATGAGTACAAACAAGTTTTAAAATGACAACATACAATAAAATGAATCAACCCAGTTAAAATAAATAACACAAAATAAAATACATCAGTTTAAAAAGATGTTAAAAGGTGATAGACTCAGTGAGGTATTATGGAAGACTGTAATGTATTGAGTAAAGACGGGTCTTTAATCGTGTTTTAAAAATGTCCACAGAAGGCGCTTCTTTGACTTGTAACGGTAGGCTGTTCCAGAGATATGGGGCACGGTAAGAAAAAGCTCTGAAACCAGCTGATTTTTTTTGTTATATGAGGGGATGACCAGGAGACCAGCATTGAGAGAACGTAGAGGGCGGGCTGGTGTATATGGAGTGATTATTTCTGATAGGTATTGTGGTGCAAGACCATGCAGGGCCTTATAGGTTAAAAGAAGGACCTTAAAGTCCGCTCTGGCTTGCACCGGTAACCAATGAAGAGAGGCTAAAATGGGTGTGATATGGTCATACTTTCTAGATTTTGTCAGAATTCTGGCAGCTGAGTTCTGAACGAGTTGAAGGCTTCTAGTGGAGCAGGTAGGAAGACCAGAAAACAATACATTACAGTAATCGAGGCGGGAAGATACAAATGCATGGATTAATGTTTCAGCGTCACGCAGTGATAAAATAGATCTGATTCTGGCAATATTGCTGAGATGGAAGAATGCTGTCTTAGTGATAGCCTTGATATGGGACCGGAATGTGAGATGGGAATCAAAGATCACTCCAAGGTTTTTGACGGTGGAGCTTTCAGAGATTGTACAGTTGTCAATATTGATACTCAGGTTCTCACGCTGATCATGTTTGGGTGGTCTGATAACTAGCAGCTCTGTTTATCAGAATTCAACAGCAAAAAGTTTGTATCCATCCATCTTTTAATTTCTGAAAGACATGCCTGTAAATTTAGGAGCTGGGAGAGGTCATTTGGTTTTACAGGTACATATAACTGCGTATCATCTGCATAACAATGAAGATTAATACCGTATTTGTGTATGATCTCACCAAGGGGAAGCATGTAAATGGCAAAAAAGCATAGGGCCAAGTACTGATCCCTGGGGTACACCAAACTTTACCTCAAAAGATTCAGATACAGTGTTATTATAGAATACTCGTTGTGTTCTGTCTGATAGATATGAATTAAACCATGAAAGCTGCACTCGGGTCGAGAAGCAGCAGCAATGATGTCGAGTCGGAATCTACAGTAATCAATAGGTCATTGACTACTCTTGTCAGAGCAGTTTCAGTTGAGTGAAGGGACCGAAAACCAGATTGAAATTTATTGTAAAGATTGTTGTTTGATCAGCAACTACTCTCTCTAGTAGTTTTGACATGAAAGGAAGGTTGGAGATTTGATAATTTGATTTGATAATAGCGGTTTTGAAAGCTGAGGGAACTGAACCCATGGAGATGGATGTATTAATTATATAAAGAACCGGACTAGCTAAAACAGATAACAGCTCCTTAAAAAGGTTGGATGGTATAGGGTCTAAAATGCAAGTTGTGGGTTTGGAAGCAGTTACTAGGCCGGTGAAGGCATCAGGGGAAATTGTTTGTTTAAGCACATAATTTAAAATGTGGGGGGAAATTATTAATACTAATACTTACTTTTCTTCAAGTTGTGTTGAACGGCAGAGGGTGAGGGTGATAGATGGGTTGGAGATATGGGGATGAGGGTAAGGGTGTATGTTTTGTCCTCAGAATCCATAGGGGGATGAGAAACAGAGAGGTGGAGGATGAGGAGGAGAAGAGGGTCGGAAGGTAGAAGTGGTAGACTGTGGGAGGGGGAGAAGACGAGGAAGGAGGGGAAACAGGGGTGGGGGCTTCTGTTGACCGCATGCCGCACTCACAATGACAGCACATTCCAAAGTATAGATTGATAAAAACAGACCTGCCCATTTTTTCCAAATAAGGTTTCATGGGCCCTTCCCCTCCAGGGCACATGTGGGTGATGGTCTCAGCCGTAACAGTATTAACCCCCTTCTTCTTCTTTCCAATGAATAGTACTGGATTATAGCCCAGGGCAGCAAGCTTGCTCACCTGAAATAAACACATGATTTTTAGTGAAACTGCTTTATTCAGTGTTTTTACCTGTAATCAGCGGGTCTGTTTGTTCTGGAGAGGAGGAGAAACATCCATGCGGGTAAAAACATCCTGAACCATCAACACTGGACTAATCCTATCCTACTGAAGCTGCTGGTTTAACAACCAAGACAACAACTCCCATCATCCCTTGCTGCTTCACACCGTCATCACACTCCCTCCGTCTATTGTTTTGACTGAGACACTGAGCGGCTGAAATTACATGTTGTGCATCCAGTATCACTATTTAAGCTATTCACAAAACCAAAGATATGATATTTTCTCTAGAGAAATGCATAAAGTAATGTTGAAAAAAATTAGACAATTTAAGAAAAGCAAATAAGAAAAGTGTGATTTATAAAAAGGAATAATTAAGTTACATTTTGGGCAACAGACTGTCTGTTCAGCTGTTTGCATAACACCACATTTAGCTAACAGTAGTGCTAAATTTTAGCTTTATTGTTAATATTTTATACATTTATATAACACAAAATTAGCACTACTGCATCTCTAAACGTAACAAAAACAGTTTTTTTTTCCGAATTTCTCAGTTTGTATATATTATTTCAAGTCCACGCTCACAATCTGCACCCTTTCCGCATACTGCGAAGACTCGCCTCTATTCTGCATTTGATTGGCTCATCTCTCCCATGGTCCTGTGTTGTGCTCAAACCTAACCAAAGACTGCCAAAAAGCAACGAGTAGTAGCCAATCAGAGGCGGGGTCAGGCGGGTCTTCGTCTAATGCGGGGAAAAATACCGCTCGCGCCAGAAATTGTCGGCAGTGTTACATCGTATTTGGTGACCCCTCACATTGTATGACCTGCAAAGTTGGCTGAATTACACATCCTTCAAAAACATCAATACCACAATTTTTTTTATTTAAAATATTTATTTATTTTCACATCAACTAAAGGAAAGCTTATGTATAATATCTTACCTTATCTTACCTTTATATATTATATTTCTTCTTCATATGTTAATATAAATATTTATATTATCTTAATCAGTAAGGACAGCCAATTTTAAAACCAGTCTTCTACCTCAGCACACAGAACTTTATGGCATAGATGATCTAACTGTGATGGAGATTATTAGAGAGAACTGAAATAACACCATGCACTCAAAGAGCCTGTAGTGCCCACTTGTAATGTAACTGATGAAATCTTTACATAAAGAAACAGACTGTTTTTTTGTTGAGATCATACAAACAAGACACAAGAGCAGAAAGCAAGATGACCAGCAAGCCGCCCAAAAGAGCTGAAGTCTGCTGTTAAGGCAAAAAGGCACCAGAGTCTCAGATAAAACACTGTTTAGTGGTGTGAATAGGAGGTGCATCATAGTCAAACCCACACAGGGACTTTATCCTATGACACACACACACACATATATATACATATACATACAATATATATATCCCGTTTGTGCCCAGATTTTTTTCAGAGTTGTAAGGCATATCATTTTATCAGTTGAGTCCCTCTGAATCGTGTTATGTATTTATTTTTTCCATGTTGTAATTTGTTTTGAAGAAAATAGCATTTTTATGACTGGCAACAATTGTTACCAGTAGTCACACAGCTTGTCACTAGCTCAAATGTCACCTAAAAATAGAGAACATCACAAACTCGATTGTGATATCACTAAATAACATACAGCCTTGTGTACCTGTAATAGCACCAGCTGTTCACCATGGCACTGTTCAGGGCCCAGCTGAAGCATGGCCACCACCTCTTCTTGGACCGGATGTTGACTCTGTAGCGGCATGACAAACTGGTCATGCAGGTCCACTCCTCCCATGTGTGTGTTGCAATCCCGGATACACTCGGGCTGTCTGACCTTGTCCGTGGTCCGCTTCTGTTTGTCCCACCTCTTCGCCTCAGTTTCGGTGAACTCCCTCTCCATGTTCGACACCACCGTGACGACGCTTGTTGTCATTCCACCTTACAATCAGCTTCTCTGCCTCAACCAGATATTCAGCATCTCCTCTGGGTGTCTTCTTGAAGGTCTTGGGTGCTGTGAAGGGAACGTTATGGAGCTGAGTTTCTCGCATTTTGCCACAGCTGCCATAGCCTCTCAGGGTCATCTCATCCACCAGGGACAGGGTTGTGAAGAGGTTGTCGTGGTCAAACTTGACTCCAGGTGGCGCTTTCTCTGCCAAGCCAAGAACCACACTTGGACCCTGACCAAGTCCAGTTTCCACCAGATATGTGTGTGGCTTCCTACATATGGCTCCATCTGCTGGACAAACCCGGAGGAGGATGCTAAGCTCCATATTTTATAACCAAAACGAATAGGCTTCCCTCTAATAAACTGTTTGCACCCATGCCTTCCAAAATATTCAATCATCATCTCATCTACTGCCACATGCTCTGGTATCGGGATTGCACTGTGGATGTCATTCAGATGCTTAAAAAAAGGGGACGCACCTTGAAGAACGGGTCAGCTGTGATCTTCATGTTGTCTACTAAATGAACAGAAGACATCATTTCATCAAACCTGTTCCTCCGCATGGCATTTTTTACAGCAGTGTTGCTGACATCACAATCGTCTGACCAGAGAAGACGCCGCCTTGGGACTGTGTTGTATCCACTGATCAACAGAATACCATAAAATGTTAGAAGTTCATCCTCAGTCAGGTTGAGTGTTTTCCCTTTTTGTTCGGCGTAGAGATTGGACATTTCCAGTGTGGCATCTCTGAGGGACTTGGGATAGAATGTGAGGAAGATATCCACTGTATCATCTGATGTGAAGCCAGGATCATGTTCTTTGGGGACATAGCGAGGGATCTGATATTTTTTGTTGGCTTGTGCTGGTGCTTTGGCCGCAATCTTGATTTTTTTTTTTTTTTTTGAATTTCCTGTCTTGATTCTTAGTTTTGTGGAGCATGGGCCCAACGATCTGACTGGTCACTTTTTCATTTGTGCCACTGACCTTTCTAGTCTCTGTCTGACTCACTGAGGATGAGCACCCAGGATCATCATCGGGGGGGGGATATGGCAGTTACATGTCTGAATTAGGTAGAAAGCCTCTCTCTAGAGACTTGAATGATTAAATAATTATAAATATGTTTGTGGGGGAAATCATAAGAAATATATGAAAATGACCTCTTTCCAGGAAAATTTGCATCCGCCATGTCTTCTTAAATATTTAAAATATATAGAAAATAAATGACTAACCATGTTTGGGTTGATTACTCGTGACTCTTGGCCTCTTGCACAGCACACTGCCATCCTCATCCCTCTCTCTGCACTTCACCTGCAGTGGTCGTGCAGGGGCTGCTGCCTCTGACTCAAAAGTCAAAAACCCTCCAAGGAGGTCATCAAATTCCTTCTGTTGCACAAGCTCATCCAGACTTTGGAAAAGGTCTTGGACATGATCACCCATATTCCCAAACGCCAAAATACACCACAATCTCTAAAAGAAGGGGTAACGTTAGATCAGACAGGGTTAGTTTGATAGATACTATGTTTAATGTCTAACATAGGGAATCCCGCACCAAAACAGCGGTAGTTGGTTGGGTTGTCGCATTTAATGACGTCAACGCGCTACTGTTCCAGACAAAAGCACTTCACAAAAATTACAGGGTTACAATTTTTGGTTACATTAAAAACGGGAGTCTGCATGTAGACATAGATGATAATTGCATTGGTGTTGGGTCGGTTTATTTGTGTGATCTCAAAAAGAGAATCCTGCGGTGACTGCATGTTTCTGTAAAGGCGGGGCAAAAATAAATGAATGATGAATTATTATAAAAATGAATGAAGTTATACAAGGTTCAAACTGGTTGTTTGATTAATCCAACACGATCGTGACGCATTTTCAACTACATTACCCAACATGCACCACTTCTTCCGTCATCGCGATTAGTAACAAATAATAATTTTGCCTCAGTGTTGTCGGGGCCAAAGACAAACCCTATTTTTAAATATATGATGTATCATATTGCATTGTCCCATAGGTCAGATGCAGCCTCGTCCCTGTAAGCTTGTAATATATTTTTAGTATTGCTCTTATTTAGCTGTTTCCTGTGACCACGGACATGTATTTTGAAAAGACAGTGTATGTATGGGAGCAAACAGCACAGTAATACAAACAAGTGATTAATATGAATAGGGAGAATGCTCTGTGATATTAGTTTAGCACTTTTCGAGAGTGGCCACAAGCTATTACGTTGGTCTATTAACTTCAAGGGGAAAGAATAAACGGCATAATTTCGACTGGATCACGACTCCGTTGATATATATTGAACAGCCCTGTGCGTGCAGAACTGACGCGAAAGGGGTACCTAGAGCGTCATACGTTGAAGTGTAGGGCCACTGACCAAGCGGCAGTATTTGACGCGTTGGGGATGAGAACGTGTTGTGTGTACTGAGAGCAAAGAAGCAGGTTTGATTCCTTTGTGTGCAGAAACAGACTTCAACATATTGAATCTTATTCAGTAACAATGTGCACATAAGCTGAAAGCAAAATGCCACTTTAGGTGGTTAATATAGACTCACAGTGTTCTGGACATTAAACACACTAACAAAAAACGGATGGATCCTTAATTTGGAAATTCTGCCTTTGTGATGTGTACTCATAATTTCTACCTGACCTTGAATAAATGCCTCAGCTGAACTAGGATAATCCCTACTTAACTGAGATGTTGTTTTGTTTTTGTTTTTTCATGCATAAAAATTTAGAATTAGTTAAGAATTGTTATTTTTTTTTAATGAGTTTATATTCTAGTTTGAATTTAGTTTGGGAAATGAAGGTGTTTATAATGTTTTGTTGAGACTCGCCCACTCTTCCTCTGTGTTACAAGCTCTTCACAAAGCAGGTCAAGGTTGGGAAGAAACTGCTCACAGCAGACCACTTGACCTATGTAAAAGGTGCTGACTTCCTTAATGATGAGGAAAGTGATGAAGACAAGACGATGTTTAAATTGCATCCCCAAAGTGGTGACCGGTATGACTGACTGGGGTCATGTCTGCCTGCCAGAAGGCCAGTGACAAAAACCAAGGCAGTGGCAAACGTATATCGGATATGTACGTGAACATATATGTGAAAGAGAAAGAGAGTAGTAGGGAGGAGGAGGAAGAGGAGCGGGTGTGCTTTCATCACCAGAGTTAATGATTCTAGTGTGCTTCTCCAAGGATGAGTCGCTATCAAAAGTTAGACTTCAAGTTGGTAGTAAGCGAGCCAAGGAAGGACTGTAACTGGATCTGAGACTGGTGTATGAACCAATCTGGCAAACAGTGAAGTAGTCTCTTCAGACAACTCTGTCTCCAATGAATGACATTTATATACCACTACTTTTGTTTGTTTTTCTTTATAGAATGAATAAAACATATTTTTATATATATGTATATCACACTGAAGTTGGGGTTGGGGGTCGGGGTGGATGGCAGGTGTACAAGAAGCAGGGGTTTGTTGGCAGAGACTGAAGTTGACATTCTGGCTCCTGGCTGTGGTCTGGTTTAGGCAATAAAAGCACTTTAGTTAAGCTTGGTGAAAGATCCTGCTTTTCCTCAGCCTAGATGTTAATTAACACTGTGCTTCCAGTCACTGCAGATTTTTTTTCTCCCCCTAACCCTGAGTACTGTCATTATTTTGGGAGCAAACATCATTTGGGAAGCATTATAAATATATTATTATGATTATTATTAAATGTCATTTCTATAGGGATAGGGTTGCTTTAGCATATGGGTAAGAATTTGGTGTGTACTATAAAAGAAGTTCATTTTGGATATAAAGTGTATTGATCTGACTTCTCAACATAGATATAATGAAAGCTGGATCCAAAGTTGTCACAGTTGGCAAACAAGGAATTTTAAAAATGCTGCCTTCCTTTGCACCACATGGGATTACATGACAATACTCATTTCATTTCCAGACATTCTCTCTCTGTATAAAAAGACACTGCATCAAAAATACACGAGCATCAAAGGTAAAAGTCAGGCAACTTTTTTTTTTTTTTTTTTCTCTCTCTACTTGAAAAGACTTTTGGGAACAAGCAAGGCTGATGAAATGTGAACCTCAGCGGGGGCTACAAGATCAAGAAAATAAGACATAACTCTTTCTGGTGTGATGAGCAACTGAATCATAACAGTTTAAAAAAGGGTGTGTTTATTCCCACTCTTTGACTGACTGCACCACACACTACAATACAACTGAGCTGAAAGAGCTCTTCCATCAGGATGTCACTGTGTCTGCCGGGATGGAAGCGGGGGCCACTTCAGGTCAGGAAGCGCAGATACAAATAAAGAGCAAAAACAAGTGGAAAGCAAGCTCGGAGAGGTCGATACAGAGAAACAGCCGTATTCGGACAGACACGAGAGAGACAAACAACAGAGAGAGCCAGACAGGCAGAAAACACAGAATGATGACCGTCTTGAGGATTTACCGAACATGAAAAGGAAGAAGGAGGAAATAGTGTTGTAGCCCGAGTAAAGGAGCGAGGCCACACAAACTCAGTAAGCGCTACCAGGCGTACGTGGGAGGTGATTACTAGTGCATACAAAGTTGGTAAAGCTGGCTTACAGCACTTTATTAAATTTTGAATTCTTTGTGATGAACGTTAAGCCATGATTCAATTGTTAGCATACAAAAAAAAAAAACCCTACTGTCTTAATCAGTGTTACATCATGTATATTTACATCGTAGCTGTCGGTTTCTCCCTTATCCATGAAATCCATCTGTGTTCTTCTCTGTTGTCATATTTCCAACTTTTTTTAGCTATGATCTCTGCTGTCTATAAAACGCTGCTGTTGTCTGGACCAACCGCTCGTCTCGTCTCATGTGTCAAGACCTGCCACAGGCCTTGGGCTTGTGGGGAAATGGTGTCTGTTAAAGGCCACTAAATACATAAATATTAAAGACCCCCTGTAGACATGATTTAAAACATATTACCACATTGAAATCCTTAAAATGGCCTCGTTAAAAATTCCACAATCTTCTGTATGAATATGCAAATATTCAAACATCCAACTGTGGGAAGAAGAAAAACATATTTTTGAGTGAAGGGGGTTTTCAAATAAGCCACAATAATTGGTTTGTTATTTTGAAATGGCCATGCTTATCTACATGCATGGAGTAAATAATACAGCTATTAAGTAAAGTTATGTGCCAAAGCTCAATATTTATCATTAATTTAAGGTTCTGTTGGGTTCATCAGATGAAATTCAAGACCTTATGAATAGCGCATATCTACAATGCAATGTAATACTTGTGCCACTATCATACCAACCAACATATTATGATGAAAACCCAGTAAGGACAATATGACCTACAATGATTTATTATTATAACATTTTTCCTGAATCTCCCAGCAGTCTGTAAAAATAACCCCTAAGGATATAATTCAGTTCATGTGAACTGGACTCAGATGAGTGGCACAAATAGATAGATGAACCAACATTATTGAGTGGATGAGCTTCCTAGCTGCTGTAGCTGCAGTAGTGACAGTGTGTGGTCCATTAAATCCTCAGTCTAAACAATCCTACTTGTAGTTTGCACTGTAGATGTGCAGTGACTCCTTTACCGCCTGTGATTGGATACGATAACATCTTATAACTAACATCATCATGCTTATGGCAAAGCAAGAGGAAAGACTTGAGGACTTTTGTTAATGAAGTTTAAAACTTTTTGGAATGCCTTTAAATACTTTCCGAACCCTGCAGATATTCCGATTAATACAATGTCAATGTGATTTTGGATGTATGCACTTTAGATTTACTGTTAAATCCACCTGTGGAAATCTTACCACTCTGATGTGGTATATAATCCCACTGGCTTTTGGTTTAGACTAAATGGGGAAAAGTCTGACTGATCTCCAGCTAAGACATCAAGAGTCATCCCTTGTAACCAGAGTTGTGTGAACCAAGGCTCTACGAAAAGCTTATTACACACTCAAAGCTGCGGAATGAAACTGACAATCCAGACAGTAGTCAGTCACCGCTCTTGTTGCTAAGTAACGGGGCGGTGACGGGCCTTCTCGTATAAACTTGTCACCGTGTCAAATAATACAAAACACGCAGGTCAACGTTGTGGAAGACTAAACCTGAGAGTAAAGCTGGATTACCAACTGAGCACAGCAGACAACTGCCCCAGGGGTGCCAGACACTTCAGGGGCCCCTAGAGTTCACCATGTGACAATAAGTCTGTGAGTACTGTATGTGCTACTAAAGCACATTATAAACTGAATAATAGAAGCTGACAATGGCATTAGTGTGCTATAGAACTTCTTCAAGATGGACATTTTCATGTGACCATTGAGAAAGTGTCACCATTGTTTCTTTAAGTGAAGGAACGATCTCTTGATCTGTGGTTTTTCTTTCTCTTGGTAACGTTCTATCTGAGAAACACTTACTGAGAAGGATGATTCTCCTCATGGCTCTTCAAGTTGACTCGCTATATTAATGCTAATTGAGTTCTTCTGTTTTCAATGGCGTTTCATTCATTTCCACCTGCGAGGCTGAAACTGGGGTTGTTTTTTATGGCATCACAGAAGAGTCTCAAGGCCAGATATTGAATGGTATCCAACGTCTTTAATAATGTTTTTGATGCAGACTGATAAGTAATGTAGCCGTAGTCTAGAAGTGCCCTGATTAACCCATTATATAAGGTTTAAGCTGTTTTAACATTCAATGGAACCACACTCCTGTCTGTAATGACATTTTAGATATCCAGAACAGTCTAAACTGTACTCTCACTAGTCAGAATGGTAAGCAAAGATATCCATAATAACATTCTCACATTTCAAGATATCTACAGCTTTGATTATACTAGTTAAAAATATATATGTAAGATATCTATAAATCCTTAAAAAGTACAAGTGGCAGTTGAAACATTTAGCTAGACCGGATATGTGTTGCAGAGGTCTGTGATTCAGTTCTTCCTAGTCAAAACGAACATTTCAGATATCCACAATGACATTCTTCCTAAGACAAATGGCTTCACTTTTGCCATTCATGTGTATTGGGCTTTCAGTGTCATATAGCCACAATTACATTTATGATATCTGCAATAGAATTCTTAATAGGAAAAAACATTTCAGATTTATACAATCCAATTGTTACAATTGAAGCCCATGGTGTAAACAGTGGGCTCCATGCTGAGTCTCCAAGCTGTGAACTTGAGGACCTGCTGTGTGTGGTGAGGGGGGGGTGCTGTTGCTCCAGTTGTTTGCAAAGCGAGAGGATTTTAGTCTATTGAATACTACCAAGACATAAACATATTTTTTTTTTTTATCTTTTGAAAGTGCATCATTTATTGGGGCGAGCTTGTTTGTTTATAAGTTTGAGTGCAGTCATGTCACACAATATGAAAGTTAACATTTTATATTCACAGACAGTACTACTTGACTGCATGCAGCCCTCCATGTACTCACACACACACACACACTCACTGACATTTTCTTGTGTCATTCACCCCCTCTCTGTTACACACACACACACTTGCACACTTGCTCAGATTAAGCCCACCATGTGTTTCAGGGATTAGGTTGTGCATCTTTAAAGGGGCATGACATACCATCTGTGCAGGGGCTGACCACAGAACACACACACACACACACACATGCACTGTTGAGTCTACTCATAATCATTTGGTTGTAGAACACTATAATTGACTTTGCAGGAAAGACAAAACAACAAAAAAAAAAAAACATGTCTTTGTCATGATTGCACGCGAAATGCTCACATCACTACTGCTGTGTATCCAGACATGTGGTTAAAAGTGCTTAAAAACCACATAAACAGCAGCAGGGACCCAGCAGCATGGCTTAAGTATGAGCTCCAGGCTGCTTTTAATTCATTTGTGCTGATGGAGGAGAGCGTGTATTTGATTTACTAATGCCTTTGAGAGATTCATAATACCTCTGAACCAACTGTTGTGTAGCATGAATTAATTTATACTGTATATGACAGATAAGCTGTTTTTGTGCTCTACTGTGTGTGTCTGTATGTTAATATGGGTGTGTTTTTAATTAAAAGCCAGTATATCATTCCCAGACAACTACTGTATATGTCACACACATGACCTCCTTCTCCGACTGAGTTTGGACTCAATTAAGAGAAAGGATTACTCTTAATTAGAATGAAAACACACACTATAAAGTGCGTTACAGACTGACAGCTACACTATTAACTAAGAAAACAGAGGCTTTTTAAAAAGCTGACCTCTGACCCTTTCCATTTGCTCACTTGGTGTGTGAGTTTTGTGTGAAAACACGGCGCTTATCGCAATGCTCGCATTTGTGTAAAAGTCTATTTTTGGCCTCGAGAGCATTTTGATGCTTCCTTTATCGCACCAGCTTAAAGGGTTGCACCTCTCGCGAATGTTGTTTTGCAAAACGAAGAAAACGTTAGTCGCTCTAAAAGCCGGCGTGGTGTTTCTTTATTCATTTATTTTGCAGAGCAGCGGCTGATTATAGTTGTGAGATAAAGTCCTTCTCAGGAACATTTCCAGAGAATCTTTCTGCCTGTACAACTGTACAGCTTTTCTGGACCTAATCTTTGTCATTTGGGTATCTCCTGAATTCAATCAGACGATTAAATTAACATAGCAGCACAAGACATGCAGTGATTTAATATATATCTGGCACGTTGTAGTGGCAGCTTCTGACACTTCTTTACACATTTCATGAGCTACTTAATCTAAATACTGAAGGTCCTGGTTCCAAACTAGTACAATGGTCAGATTAGATTATAGATTTTACATTAATGAAAGTTTAATTGGAAGATATGACTGAATAGATGTGACACAATACTCTAAAAAGAGAGGCTCCACAGATGCTATCCTCCAGCCGGCTTGTTTAGTTACATTATATCATCCCAACCAGGACTAATCAAACAAGGACGTTACAACTTATCCTAAGTTAAAGACCAAAATATCAATAAGGAAGTTAAGTGAAAACTATAGTCTCCATGCCGATGTTAGCAACACTATCTACTCACATTGCGTGACAAAATATGACAATGTCCTCAGCATAACAAAATTCTCCAGGTGCACGACATGAAAGTCAAGTGTCAAGCAACGTTTTTTTTTCTGTTGAAAACATGTCATTTCTGTCAAGTGACATTTATCAAAAGTGTTGAGCGACATCTCTCAGCCCCTGCTGCATCAGCCACCTCCCAGACCACCGCAGCACTGGCCATCGCGTGGCCACGGAGCAGCCCATGCTGGGGCGACGAACACCGACAGACCCCTACAGAAGCTGGCCTACACACGGGGAAAGTCTGCGGTGCCTAAATGACTGACAGCGGGAGGAAGCGCCACATCAGTGAGAGCTTGGTTCAACAGCCCTAAACCTGGATGCAACTTATGATGGGTGGAGGTATGCACATTATTTCAAATTTGTTACGCAAAAGGACAAAAATGTGACGGCAAAGTGCAAACTATCCACTGCTGTGAACACATCACACAGCAACACCTGCAAAGGCAACATGCTAACACAAAGCTAGTAGCCAAAGACCTCCACACCCAGAGTGATGCTCAAGCTGAGTGTACGTGTTGATGCTCAATAAGTAACGTTAACAACAGCAGAGCTGAAGAGGCTTGTAGCATCGTACATAGTAGAGGAAATGCTGCCTTCTACAGCGTGTCACTAACAGAGCAACAACCAAACCATCATCTAGCAGTTCTGCAGGTATGTTTACAAGCTGTTTCATGTGCTGAACAGCTAATTAGCTAACTAGCTGCTAACTAACTTTGGCGGTGAATGTTTGGTGACTTTCTCAACAAGCTGCAGGATGAGATGTATCTTCATGTTTGTAAGTCTGTTGTTGACTGTTGTTTCATTCACTACCATGTTTAAAAGAGGAAAGTATCATGCCTTCTAATGCAATTTAACAATGGACTATTGAATATATTACATATTTTAAGATTTTCTTTAAACATTGGACATTTTGAATATTGTTTTCATTCCATACCATGTGTTACAGTATATATGGAAAGCAAAGAATTACTTGCCCCCCCCCCCCTTCTTTTTTTTGCTAATCCCAAAATTGATCCGATCCATGATTCAAATACAATCCAAATACAATCTCAAATATGAGTTTTGTGATCTGCTGCACCCCTAACAGATGTAGATATCAACTATAAGAAATCCTGCTCAGTTTGAAAACCTTTCACCAATAAGTGGCACTACAGTAATGTGGTCAGTTGAGATACATATCAGTTATATAATACATATCAGGTACATCTGTTGACTCATCCTTGTGCGTAGGCTTTCAACACATAGGATTTAATGTTTCTCAATCTTTTTTGATTACATTTCTTCATTATTCATTACATCATTATATGTTCTGTTAAAGATCTAGATCCAGATGCAGATTAAAAGGCTCTAAAAAGTTTATTAATAAAAAATAACATTACAGGACTCTGCAGCATTAGAGTTGTTGTCTGATTGTTTTGCCAGTTGATCAATTACTTTATGGAGAAAGTAGAAAGGTTGAGCTGAAGATAATCAGTCAGTAGATAATTGCTACTTTGAACTGTCTTTCTGCCAGGTTCAGACTCAACGTCTACCCTTCACAACACTGAATTAAACATCACAGTAAAGTTAGTTTTCATCTTGTGTTCAATGAACCTGTAACTCATCAGTCCATCACTGGTGTAATTTGCCTAATTGTAATTGAAAGTAAGCAGTGAAGACATAATAAGAAGGATATAAGAATAAGAATTGTATGAACTTTCACTAAGTTTATTGTGAAGGAACATTTATAATCATACAGAACAAAGGAGGTTGGATATCCTTTATGTTTCCCTGGTCAAACTAAACTATGAGTTTAATTTACTCGTGTGGTTGAAAGTTTGAACAGAAACCATAAATGCTTATATTTTATGAATGTACTCGTTAGCTGAGCAGACATCTAATTGTTGACTGTAATGTACATTAAAGCCAATGTAATACAAGTTCAGTAGATATGTCATTATGGATTATTATTATTATTACATTTTTGGTTTGTGTGGCCACTTAGTAATACAGAGCGCATTAGATCATAATGATCATAATAAGCATAATCGGTCCCTTTTTAACTCAAACCATCATCTTTTCCCAAACCTAACCAAGTGTTTTTGTGCCTGAACCCAACCAAACACTAACCTCGGTGTCACATCATAAAACATCATTAGTTTTTTTTTTTTTTTTAACAGTGATGTGTAACGGTAGACAAATAATATCATCCTGCTGATTACTGCTGATAGTGGGGCCACAGTAGAGAACACTCATGTGTCATTCTGGAGTCACATGGTCAAACAACTTATTATTTTATTCATTTACTTTGGAGGACTTGTTGGTCTGAAACAACCGAACAAGGTGATGCACCCGTGAACACACCAACACAGGGTGCCATCACACTGTCTCTCCTGGCAGACTGAGAGGATGACACTCTCACTCGCACAATCTGAGGACCAAGCTGCTTCTGCTTTTAAATTATTATTATTATTCATTTTTCATCAGTATATTTTAGCTGTATTTATTTAAGGAAGTAGAAATAGTTAACAATTTTAATCACAACCCTAGCTAGCTGCTCATTTCTCATGCCATTTGTATCAAGGGGGGAAACAATATTGTCATAAAGTCAGTAATGTGAAAAAATATTGTGATATGACAATTTTGCCATACTGATCCAGCACGGGGTAGTAACTGTTTAGGATCAAATATATCATATTCTGAAATATCCTTCAATAAAGCTGTTGAGTGGGTCTGAAGTGCTGCTTATCAAGAGTTATCATGTGTGTGTGTTTGACAGCTGCAGGGTTCAGACAACATTTGAATCTGTGGCTTGAGTATAAATATGGGTTTAATCATTTCAGTCATCATGCTGTAATACCACATCATGAAAGTAAGTTGACTTTGCAAAGAACAAACCTGTCTAGCATTACAGTGAGACAAAAGGCAGATGTGCAGCTAACAGTGAGCTGCTGGCTCATTGCTAAATAAACCAACAGGGGTTAGCTAAAACTAAAGTTAGCTTAAGTGTTGTGTCTTTAAGTCCGTGAAACTTTCCCAGGCTGCTGCTGCTACTGTGTGTTTGTTTCAAAGTCAGAGTACAGCAGAGGTTGACAGGAAGTCATTGATTTGTTTCAGCTGTATTAGTCATCACTATTACATTTTGAACTGTCGGTGGTACTAGAAGAACCTTTAGGGCCATTTTTCATGGAAATACATCCAAAAAAAACTGTTGAAATAGGGAACATAAAATAACGGACTTCTGCCTACCAAAAATATGGCAGTTAAAAGCGACAATGTGAGGGAACACGCCTCTTTAGAATGCACATTTTTTTAAAGTCATTGAATCCCAGAGGACTTTCAAGGCAGCATGTAGCTTCTTGGACTCAGAGGAGTGACTCGAAGCTCAGGAACACCTCGAGATCTCCTGATAGTGATGGATCACCTTGTGGATGAAAGGCCTGCTGTGGAACACACAAACTGATGACCGCCCAAAGGATTCTTACCCTGAGTGGAACACTGGTTAAGCAGTCATCAAGGCGTTTCTTTTATATAGGGTCTACAAAACTTGTCCAGAGGGACTTCTTCTTAGACAACCAGCAGCAACATTTCATTTATAAGCCTCCTGACGACAACTGGGATCTCCTGCCTGTGAGTGGGGGCCTCAGTACAATGGAGAGAATTAAATCAGACCGGAGCAGTATAGCTCCAATATACTGTAGAGCTCCCCTGCAAACCTTTTTCATTAGTCATGAAGGCCCTTAAGATCTCCACGCCCAGAGGGAGGTGGACAGATAGTTTTCTATGGCAGGGGCAATTTATAAGCTAAGCATATCTCCTGAGTTCAATGCAAAGGATTGTAGCTTATATCAGTTGAACAGGGAAACGCTGCGTTTAGCTATGTATCCTGTTTAAAATAGTAATTCTGCTGCACACAATGTGGTCAAGCATAGTTTAGAGAATGAAGGAAGCTGGAAGATTGAGATTCTCTGCCACCTTTTCTCAACCAGTGGTCCATGGCTTTTGAACAAGGTTGAAGATTTTGATTTGTTTCTTATTAAATTCAGACATAATAATGTTTAGAATTATTGACAGCATTCAGGATTCATTTTTTTCCCTTTTGAAACTGAATTTATTTACTACCAATTTGTTAAGAGGAAACCTAAATGCAGTCTGGATTATGTTCTGTCGCAATG